>CAWUFW010001781.1:0-1300765 GCA_963921515.1 Calotriton arnoldi
TATTAAATTACCACTTTTTTGACCCCCCCTTCCTTTTACCTTTGCCCCACTTAAAAAATCTGTACAAATATAAAAGTATCAAGATTAGGTAAACAATATTAAGCATCTTCCTAATATGTAAAATTTGTCACACAGTGGTAAAGTTAAAAGAAATTAAAAAACACCATTCCAAATGTCTTTAATTTACCCTTTCGTATCGAGATTGAAACAGGTTTTGAAGGATAATGTCACAAAAACTACTGAATGTAATTTGCTATATGAAACAAGGACATTTCCTTGAGTGAAGATCTACTTTCATACCAGTTTTGATGTAGTTTCATGCAGCTGATTTGTTTTGTATTGAAGAGCAAAAGAATTACACAATGCCAAACCCAAGGTGCAAACACACACACATTTTTTTACATAGTGGTAGTAGCCACTGAGTTATAGTTACATCAGAGTTTCCATATGAAGAGTATTTTTTCCCTAATAACTTTGATACCATTTGGCGAATCTGCACCAAACTTTCTTCTTTGAAGAATATTTGACTATAAGGAGAGTTAGTCCTCGACTCCTATAGGGCTACAACTGGGCTCTTTGGAAATTACCACAATACTAACTGGAGTCCAATTGTACATATGCATGGTTGAGTGCATGCCATATGGACTATTTTCATGAACCATAGCTGGGTTCACCCTAAAAATCAACCATGGAGAACCTTGTCTTTTTCTGTCCTGATGAAGGCTGATTGAACCGGTGCACCATGGAATCTGTAATACTAGAGCACTTTAATACCTCTGAGAATCTAACTGCACTATTACTAAGTTTTAAATCCTACCAGGCGACCCAACAATAAAAGGGTTGTAATTACAGTATTCTTCTAGATAATTGTTACCTTTTCTTTCATGAGGTCTCGTAAATGAAAAGACCAAGAGCTCTCTCTCATGAGGTTGAACCCATCTGAGATACCACCTCTCCTGAATGTGGACTCTATCATGAAACACACTACAGAATTTCTGTGGTCAAGAGTCCTTTTATCAATATTATGGTATCGCAAACTGTGGGTAGGGTATGAGAGGGACAGCAAGTGAATAATAAACGTATTAGATTTTCAGATATCAAAATAGTGACGTGGCATTTTTATTATTGTTTTCTATGTACTTTGTCAAAAGCATCTGGCCTTCGAACTTTCTTCTACCTCCCCTTTTGGAAGATATGGCCACATAATTGACAATATATTGCGGCAGCCATTACAGGACTCAGGGCCTTGGTCCCCATTGAAATGCAGGTTATGATGGTCACAAAAAGGAGCATATATAAAGTGAAATAACAAATTTTAGACACAGTATGTGGTCTTATATGTATTTCCGGTATTCAGGGATAATACTCTTTGAAAAATGTTGATCCTCTGCTGGGATTTGATGAACCAAGTTTGAGAGAAAACTGGTTCTCCCATGATTTTCTCATAGACGTTATGGAAGGTCCCCCAGAAGCTAACATGAGAGCATCCTATCTTCCACCGCAATGAGAGATTAAAGTCTGACATACTGAGTAAAACATGAATAGCAGCAGCAGCCAGTCAGTTAATTCCCCAATGTTCTACTGCAATCTCCAACAGTGTTCTAATGATCAACTGAAGTGCTAATATTCTTATTTATGACAAAAGCGTGGCACACCTGAAGACATCCTGAGTGAATCGACGCTGTAAAAGCTAAAAAATTCCTTTAGAAATGAACAAAATGAGGGGGTTTGTTTTGGCATAGAAAATATAGTTAGTGCTCCAGAAAGGTGCAGAGACAAAATATCGAGTCAAAAATATTGAATTGCACAAATATCGTGGCAAAAATATCGTGGGTCAAGAATATCGATCTTTGGTAAGTAATATCAAATTAAAAAATATCGAAGTGATTAATATCGTTTGCAAAAATATAGATGTTCAAAATATTGTTTTTTTATTAATGTTATGTATTTTAGTATATATTTTATATGTGTGTGATGTATGTATTTTTTGTATAAGAATTGTTTGTGTTTTTAATATATGTGTTAACATTTTAGTAGTTATTAATATTTTTTTATTTGAATTTTGCGTTTTTAGTTCCGTAGCGAGTTGGGGGTTTATAGGGGAATAGGATGGGAAGTAATTTAATTTTATTAAATGTATTGAATAATTTGTATTTATTAATATTTGTTGAATTGAGATGATATAGTATTGAAGGTGTAAATTAATTTATTATTAATTATTTAATTATTAGTGGTTAATTAATTTTAATTAAATAATTGGCAATTATGTTAATTAATTTTAGGTGTGTGTTGTGGTGTTTATAGGTGAAAGTGGTGGGAAGGGTGGGAAGTCATTTATTTTTAATTGATGAATTAATAATTAGTTGTTAATTTATTTTAATGAATTAATTAGTAATTAATGATGGTAATTGTGTAATTAATTTTATGTGTGTGTTGTGTTTATAGGTGTAAATGGTGGGAAGGGTGGGAAGTAATTTATTTTTCATTGATGAAATAATAATTATTTGTTAATAATTTAAATTAATTAATTAGGATTTAATTATGGTAATTGTGTAATTAATTTTAGGTGTGTGTTGTGCATATTATAGTGTTAAAGGATGTGTATTCAATGAATGTTTATTATTTTTTTAATTAATAATTTTTTTAAATTCATTATTAATTATGTTAATTATGGAAATAGATTTTTAAAAATGTTGACGTTTTTATATTGGTGTGGTGTTTTAGAGTAGGAAATAAAATAAATACATTTATGTTTTAAATTTTTGTTTGTTAATATTTGCTTCTTTTAAATAAATATTGTTTATAAATGTATTTATTAATTTATTTTAGATCATATTTGTACCTTTTTGTTATATGTAATTAATATATTTAATGTTAATGTTTAATTTATTTCATTGGATAATTTTAAAATATTGTTTATTTATTTTTAAGATTATTTAAATTTTTTCTATTGTTGAAATGTTTTTAGTAATTTTTGTTTCTCTGTTATCCAACACTTTCCCTACTGTTGCACTCACTGTAGTGGGAATAGTAGTTTTTACCCCTCTGCTGTCCAGCATTTTCTCTACTGTTGCACTCATTGGAGTGGGAATAGTAATTTTTACCGCTCCGCTATCCAACACTTTCCCTACTGCTGCACTCACTGGAGCGGGAATAGTAATTTTTATCCCTCCGCTATCCAATACTTTCCCTACTGTTGCACTCACTGGAGTGAGAATAGTAATTTTTACCCCTCCGCTGTCCAAAACTTTCCCTACTGTTGCACTCAATGGAGTGGGAATAGTAATTTTTACTCCTCCGCTATCCAGCACTTTCCTTACTGTTGCACTCACTGGAGTGGGAATAGTAATTTTTACCCCTCCGCTATCCAACACTTTCCCTACTGTTGCACTCACTGGAGTGGGAATAGGAATTTTTACCCCTCCGCTATCCAAAACTTTCCCTACTATGGCACTCACTGGAGTGGGAATAGTAAGTTTTTCCTCTCCGCTATCCAATACTTTCCCTACTGTTGCACTCACTGGAGTGGGAATAGTAATTTTTACCCCTCCGCTATCCAATATTTTCCCTACTGTTGCACTGAATGGAGTGGGAATAGTAATTTTTACCTCTCCGCTATCCAATACTTTCCCTACTGTTGCACTCACTGGAGTGGGAATAGTAATTTTTACTCCTCCGCTATCTAATACTTTCCCTACTGTTGCACTCACTGGAGTGGGAATAGTAATTTTTACTCCTCCGATATCCAGCACTTTCCCTACTGTTGCACTCACTGGAGTGGGGATAGTAATGTTTACCCCTCCGCTATCCAGCACTTTTCCTACTGTTGCACTCACTGGAGTGGGAATAGTATTTTTTACCCCTCCGCTATCCAAAACTTTCCCTACTGTTGCACTCACTGGAGTGGGAATAGTAATTTTTACCTCTCCGTTATCTAATACTTTCCCTACTGTTGCACTCACTGGAGTTGGAATAGTAATTTTTACTCTTCCTCTATCCAGCACTTTCCCTACTGCTGCACTCACTGGAGTGGGAATAGTAATTTTTACCCCTACGCTATCCAACACTTTCCCTACTGTTGCACTCACTTGAGTGGGAATAGTAATTTTTACCCCTCCGCTATCCAACACTTCCCCTACTGTTGCACTCACTGGAGTGGGAATAGTAATTTTTACCCCCCGCCATCCAATATTTTCCCTACTGTTGCACTCACTGGAGTGGGAATAGCAATTTTTACCTCTCCGCTATCCAATACTTTCCCTACTGTTGCACTCACTGGAGTGTGAATAGTCATTTTTACCCCTCCGCTATCCAATACTTTCCGTACTGTTGCACTCACTGGAGTGGGAATAGTATTTTTTACCCCTCCATTAGCCAAAACATTCCCTACTGTTGCACTCACTGGAGTGGGAATAGTAATTTTTACCCCTCTGCTATCCTACACTTCCCCTACTGTTGCACTCACTGGAGTGGGAATAGTAATATTTACCCCTCCGCTATCCAACACTTTCCCTACTGTTGCACTCACTGGAGTGGGAATAGTAATTTTTACCCCTCCGCTATCCAATATTTTCCCTGCTGTTGCACTCACTGGAGTGGAAATAGTAATTTTTACCTCTCCGCTATCCAATACTTTCCCTACTGTTGCACTCACTGGAGTGGGAATAGTAATTTTTACCCCTCCGCTATCCAAAACTTTCCCTGCTGTTGCACTCACTGGAGTGGGAATAGTAATTTTTACCCCTCCATTATCCAAAGTTTTCCCTTCTGTTGCACTGTTTGGAGTGGTAATAGTAATTTTTACCCCTCCACTATTCAATACTTTCCCTACTGTTGCACTCACTGGAGTGGGAATAGTAATTTTTATCCCTTCGCCATCCAACACTTTCCCTACTGTTGCACTCACTGGAGTTGGAATAGTAAATTTAATTATTCCGTAATCCAACATTTTACCTACTGTTGTATTTATTGTATTGCAAAATGCACGTTTTAATTTTTTTAATAGTTAAATGTTTTAAATAATTATAGAATGATTAGTTTTTTATTTTAAATTATTGATATATGTATATATTTTATTTTTATATAATTTAAAAGTTTAAAAATTAAATAAAGATAATAGTTAATAAATTATTTTAAAGTTAATATATGTATATGTATAAGTTATTATGTTTCTGTGTTTACATTTTTTAAATTAAGTTTATTTTGTATATTTAGTTAAAATATATATTAAATTGAATTAATTTTGTTAAAGATTATATTAATATTTTATATATTTAACATATATTACTTTATTTTATTTATATTTTTAAATCAATATTTGTTACATCTATATTTTTAACTTCGATATTCTTGTACTTAGCTGTTAAGGTATTGGAGTCGATATTTTTGTAGACGATATTTTTGTTCTCGCTATTTAGAACATCGATGTTTTTAGCATCGATATTCTATCACTGAACCCTCTAGAAACAAAATTAGGACACATTTTGGATGAGCTTTCAAATATCTTCCTCATCCATTTCAGTAAATCATTCATTCACGCAGACTGAAACATGTCATTTTAAGACAAGTAGAAGCCTGCCTGCTAAATCCCTGGAGATTAGCTACAGTTTTACCACAGTGTTCTAATGAGCAAATAGAGTGCTAACATTCTGTATTTACAACAGAAGTGTTGCACACCTGATCATCTTGTTGGAGTCAAAGCTGTAAAACGTAAATCATGTCGTTTAGAAATGAATAAAATGATGGGGTTCTTTTTTGTCGTAGGAGTTATGGTTAGTGCTCTAGCTTATCCAAGCAAGTATGTAGTGCTTAAGAAAATCATGCATACCTTAAAACCTTACAGTAGCGGTCGGTGGTGGGAGTGCCGCCGGGCGCTGACGTGGGGCGGGGAGGGGCAGGGTGGGGGGTAGTAAACTATGGATTACGGCGGATTACAGGTAAGTAAACATATAAATAATTAAACGAATTTCGTTTCTGCGCTGCATCGCCAAATGCGATGTAGCGTGAGAAACGAAATTCGTTTTATTTATTTATATGTTTACTTACCTGTAATCCGCCGTAATCCGTAGTTTACTACCCCCAGCCCCACGTCAGCGCCCGGCGGCACTCCCACCACCGACCGCTACTGAAACCTTAGAAATCATTGTTTTGTGATTTCTCAGTGTTCACTAGTTTCAAATAGTGATTAGAGGTTTGTACATTGGTATTAGTTGTGATTTGCAATTAGGAAATCGTAGATCATGTTTGTGACATCACAGACAGGAAAAGGAAGGATGAGTCACATCTAGATCAGATTTTGGAGGAGGTGTGTGCAGAGTAGCTCTGCCTTTATGAAAAAACAGTGGACTGTGAAAATGGCTACTCAGGAGGGAGAAAGATCTGAAGATGGAAGAAAATGAAAAAGAAAATGTAGTGATGCTGCACTGGAGATATTGAAAAAAGTGTTTCTGGATAATACAGACACTCTTCAGGAAATCTTCTCTCACAGTTCCTGAAGTTACAAAGAGACACATCTGCAAAGGATGCATGAAATTAAATAATACACTGGGAGCAGCCAGCGCTTCATCAGTGAAATCTGACAAAGTTGGAGCGAAATGCACTCTTAGGAGAGATTTGAAAGTAATACGATACTGGGACAGAGAGGGGGTGTCTAGGGACCAACATCACTGGAAGAGGCCAATGAGTTTACTCTTGCACCCAAGGCAGTTGATGAAGTTCAAAATATTGACACCTATACAGTGCCACCAGCAGGTAAATGTCTACACCAGACTTCTCCAACAAATAGCTCGTGAGCTACTGGTAGCTCTCCAACTACCCGCAATTAGCTCTCCTGTGTGCATTGCAGCCTAATAAATTGGAACTTTTTGTTTGGTTGAATTCATATGCGCACGCCCGAAATTGTCTATTTAAAACAAAAATGAGTGTATTTTCAGATCTCATAAGCTGATGTTTATAGAAAAATGGCTGAATTTCCAAAATATGTTTAAAGCTGATTTTTTGAGTGATAAATCATGTGGGAAGACTTGTTACTAATATTATTACTTTTGTGCCAGGGACACTGCACTGTGGCCAGCATGTATAACCTACATAGCAGCATCCCAAACAGTCAAAGCCTTCTTTACTTTACTACTTGCAACTCTGTCTGAATCAGTAAGGTGGTCACTGCTGGTAAACAGGTACGGCTCCCACACTAGGGCAGAGGAGCGACGCCCCACTGCTTTCTCGCAGTGCGAGAAAGCCAAAACATAAAATGGTAATAACTTTTAGTTATTACCATTTTATGTTTCTTTGCGCATTGTGGGCGGCTGGGTGGGCGGAGCTGCCCTGCTCTTTGAGGAGGGCAGGAGTGGTTTGCCCACTCCTGAGTGCGCAAAGACTGTTTGGTTGGCCCTCTCGGGAGCCCAAACCAGTCATGCGTACTTTGCCCTTCTCCATGCAGGCTGCATTGCAGCCTGCATGGAGAACATGCCATCCTCTACAGCCCCTGGTTGGGCGGCGTCCCGACCAATCACAATGCTCCACTGGAGCTTTGTGATTGGCTTAGGGGAGGGAGCCTGGCTGCCTGCTTGCTGTTTCTTTTGGAGGCAGAAGAGCAGGAGCAGTGAAGACACAGGACCCGGGCCGGCAGAAAGGTAGCCCGCGCCCGCGCCCACCCTCCCTCCACCCGCGAGCCATGCCGACCGCTACTGCTAGTAAACCTGCATATGGTGGTAACTAATGTTATCTTGTCTGATGTGGTCATTATTACTACACTACTAATTATAGTAGCTCCTGATTATTTTAATTGGACATAAGTAGCTCTTGTTACACAAAAGGTTGGAGACCCCTGGTCTACACTCCTACCCCATTACACATTATTATAAGTTTTAAATCAAATCTGTGTTAGTTATAAGATTGCGTTGCACATTACGTATACGTGTTTTAACAGCATCTCCTGCAATACACTTTACAATGACAATGCATGATGGGAAATGTTGTTAATAGAATTTTAGAAGTATTTTTAAAAGTAAATTACTTCAACTTACTGTCTTGTGTATCTGTACAAAAACTTTGTTGCCCAATTGAGATGCACTGTACTCTAAGCTTACATATTTAATCTTACACAGATTTCACCCATGAACCCGGTGCATAAGGATAGGAAGAGGAAGATGTGATGGAGGAAATGCTTGTTGAGTGAGTCAGGCAGTGGGTAAGTATCATCTCCTGGCACTGCTATCCCAACACCATCATACGACATGTAGCTCCCTCCCCAGCCTGGGAGCATGCAAATGAATACACCACCCACAGAGCTCTGCAATACATGTATTTATTTCTCAGCTTACAATCACAATCACACACTGCACTCTCATTATGTCATAACTGTTCATAACCACACCTTAACACCTTCAAGCAAGTTACATAATTCCTTTGTTGAGTCTGCCCAGATCAACACAGGTCCTAGTGCACATAGGGCCTTATTACAAGTTTGGCGGTCCCGTGGACCTCCATACCGGCAGTGGCGGTCCGAGCGCCATGAGCTCGGCTATCTGACCCCCGTATTATGAGTTGGGCTTTTTGGCTTTCTGAAGACTCCTGCCGAATTGCTGACACCTCCAGCACACTCAGAGCACGGCAGTCATGAAGTGGGCCTTTGAGGCCTTGGGAGGCTTGGACCGCCAGTGAAACTGCCCGCCCAATTACTAGTTGCTTTACAGCCGGCGTGACCATGGCGGTCAAACCACCAAATCTGAGACGGCTGAAAGGGAGGGATAAAAGGCGGAAACTCACCTCTATTCACCTCTGCTCGTCTTCTGGTGACACGGAGCCCATCGTGCCTGTCCTGCCACTGCTCTACCGCCTTGACCACTTTAAAAAAACAGCCCATTGTGGATGAAATCGGCAGTAAGTCATACAACTACCTGTTGCCATTGACTCCTCAGCAAAACAATGTCCTGCCATGAACCAGACAAGGGAGGTGGGACCCCTAAGTAAATTGCACGTACACAAGGGCCCTGTCTGAGATTGTTTCTTAACAATCATCCAAAACACATCTGTAGGATGCCCTCCTAGGCAAAATGATTGGTACTGCACAGGCACACTGTACACAAATGGAAATGTGTTTGCAAATAATTTAAAGCGATAGTGATGTGTGCATTAATTTGTGTTTCCCAACACCACCTCCTCATCAGTATCACACCTATTAATCTCTGTCACGCATAACCTTTGCCCTTTCTCACTTGTCTCCAATGGTACCACTGACCTACACTAGTCATGCAGCTTACCATTTCTCAAGTGTTGCTAAAGTGACATTGAACTGACTACAACTACCATGAGGCCTTGTGACTGTAACTAGCTCTGACCAAGATGCTACACTCCTTTTGCCCTTTCTTACTAGTTTGCAATTTTACCACTGATCTACATTACTCATGCAGGTTACAATTACTCAATTGTTGCTAAAGTGACATTGAACTGACTACAACTACCATGAAGTCTTGTGACTGTAACTCTGACAAAGATGCTACACTCCTTTTGCACCTTCTCACTTGTCTCCCATGTCACTACTGAAGTTCATTACTCATGCAGGTTACCATTAACCAAGTGTTGCTAAAGTGACATTGAACTGACTACAACGATCATGAGGCCTTGTCACTGTAACTCTGACCAAGATGCTATACTCTTTTTGCCCTTTCTCACTAGTTTGCCATGTTACCACTCATCTTTGACCAAGATGCTATAGTGAATGTGACAAATTGCACACATCCCTGTTGTGAGCTCAAAGAAACATCAGTATGGATGTGTCCTTAAAGTGAAACACATCTTCTCTGCTATAACTCTGCAGTGGACTCCCACACATCACCCACATGAAAAGGCAATGTCAGTCAATGGCATTACATAGAATCAGTGTGAGTAACATTCAAAGGGCACAATGGAAACCTCTCTGCAGTATTGCTATGCCTCTATCAGGGGGAACGCTCAAAGGCTGGGTCAGTGGGGCACAGGACATTTTGCACATGTCTGGCAACCTCCATGTACACTGGACCTGGGAACTGAAGTATATCAGGAACAACCAGTAAAATAACCAAGTGCCAGTCATGTGTTGGTCAATGGGTAAGTGCAACCTATGAAAGCAAACACAGCACTTACAGCATGTGGCACACATCAAAATGAAGTAGCTGCATGGTACACACTGCAAAATGGACACATGTCCATGTAGAACTACACAAAGATATGACAAGTTAACAACCTCCATGTGTGGATACACACATTTCTAAATAAAACACACCTAACACACACCCAACCTACATCATAGGAAGAAGGGCAAGCTAAATGGCGTTGACAGTGTCCAGGCCAAGATCAAATACTTACCACATAACATGTCACCCAATGCAATATCTGCCCCATCTGGATGTCAACCCATATAGACATCCATCCAACATTTCCCCTTGTCCTGTCTGACTCCAGCTCTTGCTCCAAACACACATCTAACTAATCACTTTAAGTGGATCAGAAATCAAACAAACACAACTGTACTCAGACAGCACTAACTATACAAGAACATCAAATAAATATCCAAGTAATTGCAGGACTCATGTTTCCAAACTGTGGCATGGTTTACTGAAAGGATTTAAAGAAATCCAAAATGAAAACAAAGGCCAATGGCCAGTCCATGAAATGTCCATGTCTTTAGCACAATGCTGTGTCACAAACCTTGCCCTTACTGACACTGCCAGGGAAACCACCCCAAGAAGGGGCATTCAGTGGGCAGACCAAGCACCTCAATGATGTTATTTTGGATGTCTGGGGTAAGCATTTGGAGGGGGTGTGGCTCTGGCAGAGGTAAGGGTTAGGTCAAATATAGGGCTTTCCTTGGGAGTCTGGGGTGGGCTTTTTGGAGGTAGAGGGAGTGTCTGGTTTGTGTGTGCCTGTTGTTGGTGCAGGTGTGTGTGGTTCAGATGTATGTTGTGTCTGTGTTGTAGGTGTCTGTTGTTTGGGTGAGATTTTATGTTTGCGTGTTTTTTTGGTGTCTGCTGTGGATGTGCTAGGTATGTTGTGTGTCTGGGCTGTGTCTGTTGGTGCAGATTCTATGGGTATGTGAATGGCGGATCTGGTGAGGTTGGTAAGTGTCTATTGAGTTGCATGCCTGGACTTTTTGCTGTGTTTTGGTGTGTGTGTGCTGCATATGGATGTTGTTTTGGGTGCGTGCTTCAGTCTGTGTGTGCCCTGGACAGGTCTGGATAAAGGGATATGGGATGGGAAAGAGGCAGGAGGTGGGGTGGGTGGATGGCTGCCATTAGTGAAGAGGCCAGAGCCTGAAATGACGTCTGTAGGCCAAGCATACTACTGTGAATGCCTTCCAGGTAGTCCAGCGTCTGCTTCATCTGTCTGGACTTCCCCGGGATGGCATTCAGCAGTGCAGTCTGCCCAACAGAGATCTGTCTCAGGAGGTCAATAGCCTCCTCACTAAGGGCAGCCAGGGATACAGGGGCTTGGACCAAAGGAGGCGCCGCACCTTTTACGGGACCGGAGCCAGGCAACTTGTTGGGGACTTCCAAAAAGGGTGGAAATGGAACTGGTGGTGGCGGTCAAGGATATGTAGGCATAGATTCCCACCATTAGGGAGTTGCCACTGGAGGTCGACTCAGATGAAGATGATGTCGAATCATGGGCCTCCAGGGAACATCCCTCACCCTCTGGGCCACTGCTTCCATCTGTGTCTCCCAACTGGAGGCACTCTGGCCAGCTGCACCCCCAGCATCGTTGGCACGGTCTTCTCTGGTTGCCTTGGTCGATGCTGAAAAGACAATTAAAATAGGTTTAAGATATCTGAGTTAATTCAATGTATGAATAGCTCTTAACAATAACATTATCAAAGGTGCACAGATCACTCCACCAACAACGTTTCCCAAAACTTGCATGGAGACAAGGTGGCCCTAAGTTTTCTGGCAGAAGTTGCACATATATACCTATTGTACCAGACCCCACTTATGGCTAGGGACATCCCCAGTCCACATTGGTCCTGGTGGTCACCAGATTGCATATCTACAACTCAATAGAACACTGAAAGTCTTAACAGTCCATGAATATGATGTGCCACTTGTGTCCAAAAGGGAAGGCACATCACAGTGCCCAAAATGATTTGCCCACACAAATACCAATGTATCACAGTGTCTAATCACCCACATTTGACCACACCAAATCTGCATGTCACTCCCTGATGCATGTCATCAGTCAATGAATGCACCTTTAAAAGTCTGTATGTGTAGCTCACATAACTCTAAACACCCACATCAATGGCATCCATGACCAGTGTGTGTGACACAACTGTAAGTGTACATACCATGAAATACATAGCCTCAACCATTATAGATGATCAATTAGAGAGGTCAATGTCTCTTTTTGTGTGTAACAAACCCACTCAGGTCTACACACTCCTGTCTGTGTGTACACATCACCTGCATCCCCAGCATGAATGAACATTGTCCTTCACACATTGGCCAACACATACAGTTTTGAGGACTGTCACCTTAAGTTATGTAGACCCTTACATCATGTATCATGCCCTTGTGCAGATGAATGCGCAGCAAATCAAAGGTACATATACCATCATGTAGGTATTAATACAGATGGTGCCAGTGTTGTTTGGCATCTCAAAATGCTGTACATACCCCATTTACCAAGGGCAAGTATGGCTCATTGTCTGCATCCTATGTGCATTGTATGCCATGACTCATGGAAGAGATCCCCAGGACCAGATAAAAAGTATTGGGGGAACATCACACCTGACACAAAGAAGACATGTGGTCTGTGTGGGACAGCTGACACGCACAACATCAACCATATATAGGTGAACTGTCACATTACTCAGTCATTTGTCTGTACAACTCTGAAGATAGACATGTGACTTGACTCACCTTTGGATCTGGTCCTAAATACATAAGTCTTGGTGAAACAGCATGTACCTACCAAAAGACCTACTCATGTAACAACACTGCTAATCCTTAGTACATGAGTATCCTACTATGTTGATCGGGAAACTGCTTCTTCTAACAGGAGGAAAATGTTAATTCACAATGTCTGACTCGAACCAATACTCACCCCCTCCTAGCTTCTGCTGGATCCTCAATTGCCCATCAAGCTCTGGGTAGTCCACCAACAGGATGCCGGCCATTAGAGGAGTCAGTGTCCAGAGTGTGCCCCTACCACATTGGGAGAACTTCCCCAATTGGACCTCCACGATCTTCCTAGTCAGGGTACCTGGGTACCAGGGTACCAGCGTAACTGGCTGACTACCCAGGGTAGTCAGCCAGTTCATTTCCATCCACCTAGTGGGATTGTTGCCCACGATCATCACCTCTGTCCTATCACCATTAAGCTTTTAGCTGCTGGCTGCCATCCAGTCCACTACATGTTTAAGACAGGAGTTTAGGAGAGTGGAGGTCTTTTCTGTTTGATAGTACAGCCTAATAATAATTTGTGTGCTGTCAACATAGGAGATTGAAGTAATACCACTGGATTTTATAACCTCTGCCAGAGGGGCGACATACAAATTAAATAAGGTAGGGCTAAGGGACAAGCCCTGTGGAACACCGCACTTAGGGGAAAAATGTTAGATTGCCTATCTTCTTCTCCTACTTGATGGTGCGATTGTGAAGAAAAAAGGTAAGCCATTTCAGAGCTGTGCCCACAATGCCCCCTTAAGCTAGCATTTTGATCAGGGTTGGGTGCAATACCATGTCAAACGCAGCACTTAGCTTAAGTAAGAGCAAGGCAGCAGTGTCACTAATGTCCAAGATTGCCCTTCGTCTTCAGTAGCAGCAAGTAGGGCGGTCTCTGTACTGCTCCCTATTCTAAAGCCTGTTTAGGTGGAATACAGTATTCAGTTAGACTCAAGGAATGAAAAAAAATGTTTCTTTACAAATTTTTCTGGGATTTTAATTGGACCGTGTAAAAGAGTGATTGGACAGTGAACTTCCCTTTTAAGGGTACCCATGAATTGTTCCACAACACCATTGGTTTGGGGCCACAGAGGTATACTCTTTTGATGCTTGACATTGAGTCTGACTAGAAAGTCCTGGAATTCTTTGCTAGTGAACGGCAGACCATTGTCAGATTTAAGACTGGCGGGGATACCCCACGCTGCAAAGATGTCGTCTAGCCACTTGATGACCTTGTCATGGGTTGTTGATGATATCTCCTCTACTAAAGGAAATGTGGATACTCAACAATGACTACCTTGATATGATGTCCGTTTCCTAAGGGCCCAAAGAAATAAACTGCAACTCTTTTCCATGCTTGTGCAGGAAGGTCAGACATTGTCAATGGATGCTACCTCCCTTTGGTGGGAAGGAAGTTGCAAAGATGGCACTCTTTTAGTTCCCTCTCAACTCACTCATCTAGGCGTGGGAACCACACTTGGTCTCTTAGGGCTCTTTTGGTGGCTCTTTTAGTGGCTAAAATGCCACGATGTCCTTCATGGGCCAGTTCAATGACCTACTGTCTTATGCTCTCAGGTATAATGATTCTCAAGCCTCTCAATACAACACCTTCCTTGGTAATGGACAGATCATCTAGTACATCGTCAGCAAATGGTCAAGTAGTCTTCTTCCACGGCTGAGTTGAAATGATGTCTTTGTGAATAAGCATGTTGTTGTCAGCATTAGTGGCAGCAATAATCTGTTCGACAGATGGAGCTACTGGTGTGCTGGACATCACAATGAAGTTGATGTACTCCTCAGCTGTTTTAGATGTAGAATTGTGATGATGTAGCGATACTCGTGAAAAGTAATCAGCAGAGTTCTGTTCTTTAACTGGCTTGTGTACAGTTGCATACTCGTACTATTGCAGTCGCAACACCCACCTCTCAATGCGAGGCGGTCGGTGAGAATAGTGAAATGTGTTCCGTATAGAAGTTTGCAGTCCCACACTTCAGCCAGACCTCCTTCTCTGGCTGAGAATAGGCACGTTTTGTGTCAGACAGGCTTTGACTGGCATAGGCCACAATGTGTCTCTGAGCATTTGGATGACCATTATGTTGAGCAAGGATTGCCCCCAGCCCCACTGGGCTCGCATCAACTGTGATCTTAGTATTTAACTTAGGTTCAAATTATGCCATCTTGGTTGCATTCTCAATTTCATGTTTTATTTTTTGGAAACTTTGATCACAATGAGGAGACCACTAGAAAGGGACATTTTGTTTTGTTGTCTCTCAATGGGGCACTCACAGTAGCAAAGTCACAAATGTACCTTGAGCAATAACTGGCCATGCCTAAGAAGAATTACAGCAAGGTGACATCTTGTGGGGGTCAAATAGCTGACAGTGCTTGCACCTTATCTGGGCCAGGAGTCATTCCTCCATCAGAGGATATGTGCCCAAAGAACTTAAGTTTGGTCTTGTGAAACTCAAACTTTGCTGCATTCAGAATGAGACCTGCATCCACCGGTAGCTGGCACACTTGTGTAAGAGCCTAGTCATGCTCCTTTTGCTCGTCCCAAATACCAGTATGTCATCATTGTAGTTAAAAGCATGTGTAACAGTTTGACTTATTCTACATATAACATTCTGAAACATTTCTGCAGCTGCAGACAACCCCAAAACTCAACCGTTTGTATCTAAACAAACCAATATGAGTCGAAAAAGTAGTAATGTACCTACACTTCTCTTTCAGCTCAAGTTTATGGTATCCTTTGTTCTGGTCAAGACAGGAGAAGGCTTTGGCTCTATTCAGCTGCATGATCATGTCCCCTATGTGTGGACCAGGATGTCTTTCTCTCTCAATTGCTTTGCTGACTTGTCGCAAATCAACAGAGATGCACACCGCACCTCCAGTGTCCTTCTTTTTTTGGCACCACTGCTATGGGGAAGACCAGGGTGCAGCACCGGTAGAGGGTTAAATGATGTCATGCTTCATCAGAATTTCCAGTTCTTTCTCAGCGGCTTCTTGCAAGTGAAAAGCGACTCTGTGGTGCTGATAGGTAACAGGGTGAATGTCCTTGCTAAAATAAAGTTGCACTTTCATTTTCGTAAGCCTTTCCAGGCCAGAAACAAAACATCGATGGGAACTGACCCAAACGTCGGATTAAGTATGGAGGCTATAGTTGAGGGATATCAGTCCCATGTCTGCAGCAGTGGCATAACTGAGTAGGCATGCACTGGATGAAGTTCCTTGAAGAGCATGACTTGGTTCAGGCACTGACATTGCTTTATGTCGCCTGGTTGCGATGAATGACCCGTGACTTTGCAATGGTTTGGCAGCTGCCCATGTGTATACCTTTGTGTTTGACAGGTCGAGGCGTGGCACAGGAGACAGGAGGCAGGCTGTTAAACTTTTTTACTGGCATGATGTTAATTGATGCACTATTGTCTATGAAAAAGGTTATCGGCAACTGTTGAACTTTATAGTAATCTTGGGTCAGTGTTCAAATGGATTCTGTTGTTTCATTTGTTGGTTTGTCTTTGTCCTGTGCTCTTCTCTGCAAGCAGCCAAACATACACGTGCATGTTGCTCTTCGGTCGATACCATCATCGCACATCCATCTTCTTCACTGGCCCTTGATAATGATGTTGAAGAGCCTTTCTAGGATGAACTTGATGACACTCAACTTTGTATGGTTTCCACTTGTCATAACTGATGTTGCTTTATGGCCTAGAACGCTTCTGGAAACTTCTTGCGTCCATTTTCTATTCTCACCGTGATGCAGTTGGTTTTTCTTATGCCCTGCAAACTTGTATGAAATGGTTTTCTTTATCGTACCTTTGCATGTCTGTCCTATGGCTGGACATTTACCTTCATGGAGAAATAAAAAACCACGATGGAAACACAACTTTTTCCTTTTTGGAGATATGGACAACCTGTGCATCTACCTTGTACTTGTGCTTGCTTTTCATGACCAATGCTGATTCACTTTTTTACAGCTTCCATATCAGCAACTTGTTGATCCGCTCTTTCATCAGCACTTGCAGCAATTAGTACTTTCCCCAAACTGCGCGTCTCTCTCAGCATGCGTCTTTTGAATGAGTCTGAAAGTCAGCCATTGATAACTCTGAGGAAAATGGCTTCTTTGTCATTAAACTCATTAAACTTGCAGTGTTTGATAAGCCAATCAAGTCTCACAACAAACTCATCAATTGCTTCAGCATCTTGCTGTCTTGCTTGATTGAAAATGTACCTTTCATAGTCAGCATTTGGCATCGGTTTGAACTTGGCTTCCAATGCTTCCTTGATTTGACGGTATGATACTGCATCAGCTTCTGATATTTTCTTTATCGCTTCATTCACTCCATCACCAGCATGGTTCTTTAAGTACTTAATGATTTTCTTATCATCTGCTTCTTCCAGCACAACTATGAAATCATTGAACGTCTCATCTTGATCCATGCAGCCTATCTAGTGCCAATATTCTGCTTCTTGCCAATGTCAAATGGTGGTGGTTTCAGGAACGCAGCAGCCGTGTGCTTCACATCTCCCTTCTGCAGCCATTGAAAAATGACACTTTTCCGATGGCTTTGGTTGTGTGGGATGCCAGCGGGTTCTGTCCGGCTTTGCAACTGTGCTCCTCCGCAAGGCATTCATTTTCTTCGAAGGCCTTGTGTGGGCTGGAGGGAGCCTTGGACCCCATGTATGCCAATTTTGAACTGCTTCTCATCAATTTGGGTGCATGTGGCACACACGAGAAGTTTGCTGTATACACTGCAAATTTGCAGGGAGAGCAGTCTCATTTTTTCAGGGCACGTATCCCCTACTTGTCGCCAGATGTAGCGTCCTCCCCAGGCCTGGAGCATGCAAAATGAATACACCACACATGGAGCTCTGCAATAGACGTTTTTATTCCTCAGCATATGATCTCACACTTCACTGTCATTACATCATAAACGTTACCAACCACACCTTAACACCTCCCAGCAAGTTACATAATTCCCCTGTTGAGTCCACCCAGAACCACAAGGATCCTAGTGCACATAGGGGGATATTCCCAAGAACGTGTGATAATTATCGCAAAATTAGCTTAACACAACTTTGCACATCGCAGTCCATCGCGGGAAAATAACACTGTGTTAACGTTGTATTCTCAACCCAGCGGCACCATGTGATAATCTCACGATAACGCGCCAAATGACCGCGTTAAAATTAGCGCGACGCTGAAAAAATGCGAAACACGAACGCGAAAAAAGTTGCGATGCCTCAAATCGCGATACAAAAATCAGCGATAACCAGCGACAGGCCTGCAATTCCCACGCGTCATGTGGGAAAATGCACCATAAAAGCAGGAAAAAAAAAGTTAAACTGCGTAGCACCATGGATGCACCTGGACCGAGTGCAGAGGACAACGTGAACCCCACAAGCCCCACAGACGACCAGCAAGGAACCTCGGGGTCGGGGAAGGCCAAGGAGAAGAGGAAGAGGAAGACGCGGTTCAGTCCGCAGGAAAACAGGATCATCGTTACGGAGGTGATAGAACACTACCAACAACTGTTCGTCACCTCCAACGTGTCATTGGCAACAAAGATGCAAACATGGCAGACTATCTTGGACCATGTGAATGCAGTTGCAGAGTTGAGGAGGACAATGGAAGAGGTCAAGAGGCACTGGAATGATGTGAAGGGCAAACCCAAGAAGAAACTCGATGCCAACATGAAAGCAGCAACGCAGATTGGAGGCGGGGGTCCAGCGGCACACCAGGAGCTGGATGACATGGAGAAAATGGTGGCCACAGTCATCAGTCGGGATAGGGTGCCAGGAGTAGTGGATCCAGACAATGCTCAACATGACCTGGCACAACATCAACAGGGTGAGTACCGACCAGGGACTGGGGGGACGGGGGGAGATGAGCACAATGACACACATGCACAATTAAGTAGAGCACACTGCACACCCACAATGACTCTGGATCATGTCCCTGATCTCCTTGGCATACTGCAGCACACATAGAAACAGCAAGTAGGCCCCCGTCGACAATGTGCCCAGAGGGGCCCTCCCACACATCACTAATCTCACAACAAACCCATACACATGTGCTGAACCCAGCAAAGCTGCGGGTCCGTGAGCCACACTGACAATGCAAGTGACACTGCATGACGATTAGCATGGCTGCAGTCCAATTATCAAGACATGGTGCACGCCACAACACTGAGGTGACTGAGTGTGGACCACATCCGGAAAGGAGCAGGTCACACTCTGACACATCCACGTGCACAAACAACCCCTGACGTCAACAACACATCTGCGGACAAACCATGCCCAAGAGTCACAACTCGACCAAGAGCCCAATTTACCCAAGTCCACAACATCTCAGCACTGTAGAATCACAGAAGTCAAAGGCACACCGCCTGAAAGGGATAAGTGGTAGCCAAATCAGAGCTGCAGGGGCGACTCACCCACAATGCAGCACACACACATAAGAATAAGAGCACCTCAACATTGACAAAAATGTGATACAAACTGCAACACTTTCACAACAGAACACAGGACACAACTGGTGCCGCATGTGGGTACAAAATGGCCAATCACATCTGGCATAGCAGGAAACTGTGAGATGACAATGTACGAGTACAACCTCACATCCGTGATGTAGTACAAATGTCCACTGTCCCGCATCAAATAGGCATCTCCTCACAAACAGTCACAATGTACATTGTCATGCAGTCTGTATGTAAACTAGAACAATGCGTCAACATACATGGAACACATTGTGAAACTGCATCTCCCCTTTACATTGCAGAGGGACAATCAACACCTCCTGCAGAGCAGACCCCACATCACGTCAGCGATGATGGAGACGACCCCCAGGACATCGACTTTGATGAACTCCAACGGTTCATGGACAACCTCCGCACCCCACCTCCACCCCCTGCATAGACCACACAGTAGGAAGCACCCACCACCACGTCTGGCTCCCAGCACCTCACTGAAGAACACATGGCGTTCCAACGCCGTGTGTTAGACTGCCAGAAGGAGCTGGCTGAACAGGTGCGGGTGGGGTTCGACCTCATGGCCGCCACACTAGATGCCATACGTGGGTGTCTAAGTCCCATCAGGGACCACTTACACTCCCTAACAGACACCCACAGTCCGCCCCATGCCCTCCAACAATCCATGGCTGGCGTCGCTGGAGTCATGACTCGGAGACAACAACAACTGTCTAGTCAGAGTGGCTACAGCGATGTCATCCGTGATTTGGGAAACATGAGGAGGGTCATGGAGAACATGGAGCGGATGCAGGCGCAAAGAATGGCTACCACGGCTGCACACGAGAAAGCTGTAGATGGGATTTTCCATGCCCTGCAGATCCTCATCAGGGGAGTGATGCCACAAGACATTGCGCAGATGAATGCTGCTGCTACTTCTACATCCACATCTCCGGCCCCTGATGTGTCAGTGTCACACAGTGCTGCAAACCAAACACCACCACCCACATGTGAGGCACATGAAACGTCAGAGGACGAAGATGAGGATGAATCTGCCTCAGTGCTAAGGAGGAAGCAGTAGCATTCATCTCCGCCATATGGCTTGTTTCTGCTTGTGTCTGCCCTCTGCATCATGCCCTGGAATAACACCTTCCACTGTCCCCCGACAGACTCTGCGACACTAACCTTGTACCTCGACATGGACTGCCATATTTTGTATGCTCGACAATGACACAGCAATCAGCCTGCGGACTGGACTCTTCCCCTTCCGAGTAACTTGTCAATTCCTAAAGGACTCTGGCTGGCCCTCCACGGGGCAACATTGTAAAGTGTTGTCTGCATGGCCCAGTACTAAGACAGCTTCAACTCTCCACTGAACGTGAATAATACATTCTAATACACACAGATGTGTCATGTCTATGATTAATCAAGTATGAAAGCATGGACGAATGTAGGGGCAGTGATTCCCCCTTACGTCCATATAGCTCATGTTGTGGGACTTGAGTCACAGGGTGCATCCCTGCATCATGCTGGTACATATTTGACCCCAAAAGAAGCCCTGTTGTCAATTGTAGGTCACAAATGACAGCCTATATGTAATGATTTGGGACACATGTGAAACGCTGATGAGTGGGATTCCGTACTATATTTGACACACCGAAATGGCATTTCGAATACGTGACTCCCTAAACAGCCTCTCTGTACAGAGGTGACACACCCACCATCTATTTCCAATTTATGAGATTGTTAGCACTACATGTTGCACTTACACTTGTCAGAGTGATGTGCTTGTACAGAGGAGTAACATGCACACAGGGAATGTGTGTTGTAATTAGTTAATTTGCACATGCTGTGCCTGTGGTCATTTTGTACTGTCCCATGATTGCTAAGGGCTGTGACAATGTGACGTGCTCATGTGAAGAGATTGTCAATGATGGTGTTCCTACGGGCTATTCCTGCTGCTGCTGCAGTGGAGTGTGGTCCACCTGCCTCATCTTCCTCATCATCGTCCAGTGCATCTGGCACTTGTAGCCATGGGGCATGGTGCGTACACATATGTTGTGCAACACACAACATGCAACGATCATCTTGCACACGATGCCTGGGCTGTACAGGAGCCTTCCACCTGTGATGTCCAGGCACCTGAAACGTGACTTCAACACGCCAAATGTGCATTCCACGATGCCCCTGGTGCATTTGTGGGCTGCATTGTACTGCCTCTGGGCCTGTGTTTCCGGGGTTCGGAGGGGTGTCATCATCCAAGGGCAGAGTGCATATCCTTGATCACCTGTGACAGTGCAGAGAGACATGAGTCAAAAGTTGGTTCTGCATGATGTGTTGGCAGGCTCACTCGTTCATTGGTGTGTGATATGTGTGACTTAGTGATTCATGTTTGACAAGTACTGCTTGTAGAAAATGAGCGGCATCAATGTGTATTACTTAGCCTCACTGCTGCTCCTCCCTCCCCCCAGCCTATTTACTAGTGTGCGCAGCGTGGTTGCATCACTTGCACTCCTACGGCACACCATTGTCATGCCTGTCTGCGCATGTCCACAAGCCTGACAACGACACTGTGATGTTGTGCGTTGAAGGTGGGCAGCCACGTGTGTGTAGGCCTACGGTAAGGATAGGGCGGACACAGATGTAGAGTTCATGGCTGCCTGTACTCACAATGCGGTTGAGGGTAGACCTTTGGCCTATGCTGCGGTAATAGCGACACACACAACAGTTGGCATGTATGATCCCTGACCCCGAGCGGGCTTGCACTCCTTCATTTATCCCTTTGGCCGAGCCCGCACTCCGGGGGCATGCTACATCGCAACATTGTCCATTGCGGGATGGGTTGCGCCGACACTACAACAGAGACACGCGCATTAGTTACTTCCTTGGCAAGGCCAACACTTAGCCACGCCCAGAGCCCCGGGCTGATTATCCACACCCCTACGCTGGACTGTCGTATGCCAGCCCACTCCGCTTACGCTTACAGGGGGGTACGACACGGCTACATGTCCCAGGTCTTCCCCACTGCCTGAGGTGACATGGTTGCGTCTGCTGTACACAGCACAATGTAATGTGGTAGGGCCCAGGGCCCTCATGCATACACAATGACCACACGGACACACTTAGATAGTTTGTGGAACTGGCTACGGGCACGTGCGCCCGGTCACTTTTATTGCCAGGGTCACATGTCCAGGACACCTGTGCTGGATGAGTGTGGGGTGAGTGTAAGCCAGCCCTCAGGGAGTGGTTGGTGCTGGCAACAACTACAACAGTGATCAGACAATCAGAAGTTCAAAGTTCAAACAGCAAGGGTCCACGACTTGAGCTGCACAGAGTTAGTGGCCCCGGATGCACTGCAGCTGGCACAGGCACACCGCCACGGGACGGTGACTTGCGGTGCACTGAGGTAGGGACACGGGAGCTGAGTGGGTCCTCGTCGATGTCGAAGGTGAATGTCGCGGAGTGTTTCGGGGAACAGTAGAAGGTGTTCTTCCAGGGCATGATACAGAGGGCAGAACCAAGCATAAACAGGCAATATGGAGGAGATGAATGCTACAGACTAATTTTTAACACCAAGTCAGTATCAGCTACATGATGATGAAGACAACCCCCAGGCCATAGACTCAGACGCCACCAAAGTTCAACCAGAGAGTGTCCCTGAATTCCGGGGCACAGAGTTAGTGGCACCAGAGCTGAAAGGGGATGCAGTCGGCGATGAGGCCTGTACAATAGTATGAACTCTGCCATGAAAAAAGCAAGACTCAGTTCCAAATGTGTGACCTACTTGACCGCAGTGTAGGCCGGAGGCAGTAGTCATCAAGGGCCCATGAACACGTGTCGTTGGCTTGCGATGCACAGAGTTGGTGGCACCAGATCAAAGGGAGTACATTGATATAAATGCTGCCATTAACATGTGAACTCGGCCATCATGAAATCAAGACTCAGTTCCAAATGTGTGACCTACTGGACCACAGTGTAGGCCGGAGGCAGCGGTGGAGTACGTCAACGAGAAAGGAGTGCTGGGGGCCTGTGTCGCGGAGGCCGTGATGGCCTGAGGAGGCTGCCAAGGTCGCGGGCCTCGGGCTTGGAGCTTGCACCGGCACTTGGTGGGCCCTCTTTGACACACGCCGGTGTCGGCAGGTGAGCAGTGAGGCCTGGTTGCGCAGGGGCGGCCAAGACGGGTCTGGGGACCAGCGGCCTGGGGTGCAGCAGGCGCACAGGATCGCAGGCACTGCCGCTCACGGCGTCGGCCTCGTGGCGGGCTGAGAGGCGCCGCCTGGCAGACACGTTGGCCATTCCGGAAGAGAACCACGCCCAGAGCAACAGGCTTTTTATTCACACCACTACGCTGGCCTGGCGTACGCCAGGCCAGCCCACTCCACTCACGCTTACAGGGGGGGACGTAACAAGCTACATTTCCTCGATCTTCCCCACTGCCTGGGGTGACATGGTTGCGTCCACTGTCCACTACACTCCAAACACCAGCAGTATATGTCGACATGGACATGTCTGTGGTCTGCATACTGCAGTCTGGCCAGCACATCCACGCCACACTTGACATTGTGTACATTCTCATTCATGGGTCACTTGCCTCCTTCGCACATGCCTGGTTCCCACCTCTCCCACATTCTGCTATTGTGTGGCTGAGGTGCCATGCCGTTGATGGCTTGTGTACATGGCTAGCTCAGGTTACCACAGTAAGATGTGCTGTCGTGTCTGGTAGGTGGGCATGTTGTTTGGCATGTTGTATGTGAGTTTGTAACGTGTGCATTCCCAGAGTCGTGAGTTGCATGACTGTGTAGTTGAGGTGTGTGGTGTGTTCATTTGGTACTTACCAACGAGCAATGCATTCCCATAGGTGCCATCCTGAAAGCGCTGGTTGATGATGGACTGTCGGAAGATGAAGGAATCATGCATACTGCCTGGGTAGTTGGCGACGACATTGGTGAGGAGTCCCAGGTGGTCCACTATTGCCTGCACATTGATGGAATGCATGTGCTTCCTGTTGCGGTAATTGTGTGCAGTGGCGGCAGGGGGCACGAGGAGTACATGTGTGCAGTCGATTGCCCCCAACACGTGCGGGAAGCCAGCTATGGCGTAGAAGCCTTGCTTGGTCTCCAGCTGTTCCTGCGCAGTGTGTGGGAAGTAAAGGTGCTGGGGTACCAAGCTGATGATGACATCCAAGACAGGTGTGAGGAACTTGGATAGGGCTGGCTGTGAGACTCCTCCGACTCTGGCAGTTGGTTGCGAGGTACCTGAGGCCAACAGGTGCAGCACAGCCAGCAGCTTTGTCTGCGGAGGGATGTTGGTTGTCCGCTGTGTTGGTACCATCAGCCTGTGGGCAATGATGGTCAGGATGCAGAGGATGGTTGTCCTTTTGAGCCTGTGGTGGGCAATGACATCCTCTGGTGTTAAGTCTGTGAGGCTGGTGCGTTTTCTGAAGGTCCGCTGTCTTTGTCTGTGCTGCCTCTGTGGTAGTCCGGGGGGGTGGCGGGCCTGGGTGTGGTGGCGGTGGGTGTTGTGGCCCTCTTGGGTCTCCGAGCTGCATGATCAGTAGCTCCATGGCATCTGTTGTTCTTCAGGTGTGGCTCTGGTCTGGGCTCCATTTTGTGATGCAGGTTGTCGTCCACCTTAACACCAGGTAAGAGCAGGTGTTAAATCCCTGCTGCTAACGCGCCTTATCGTCTGTTTTGGGATCTTATTGCCGATCTGGCTGGTCGTAGAGAATATTGCGAAGTGGTGTTTTCTTGGCTTTTTCCACAGGAACGCCTACTCTGCATCTCATTAGCGTTAGTTGCCGGTGGCATCCGTGGCAATGTTTTTTGTGGCTGCTATCACAGGAAAACTGGTGATATTGGCTGTTAGCACCAGCTTGTGAATAGGGCACTAAATCTATCGCCACTTTGGCTGCGATAAAGTGCCGCTAACTCGGCGATAAGTCCTTGAGAATATGCCCCATAGTCTCATGGCACTACATAACATACAACCTGAAATTATCAAACCCACTCAAGTAGCACTGGGCAGGGATAAACACACCATAGACTCCCTATAACTTGAAGACGGCTGACACAACTAGGGACAAAATTACTAACAAAACCAGTTGAAGGAACCTTAAGCCGGCAGTGGGCTTCCCTCAAGAGTTTGTTTTATATAAATTCAGAAAAATCAATGTTGACAGTGCAGTGCAAGAAATTGTCTGCCGTGATAGAGATAAGGTATAACTTGGTGACAGTTTGAAATGAAATAAAGGAGGGAGTCAGTACAATTGGCAAAAGCATTGACAATCAGACTAATGTCATAAATATGAACTGCAGTGCTATGACCAATGTCAGTTAAGAAAAATCTATGAAAGCAATGCATGATATCCGGTCCAACTAGCCATGTGCAGTCGGTAAATAGACTGGCTTCTACCACCATCCTATTCTGGCGCATTATTAATATACAATATGACATGGCAAACTGGAACAGCAATTAAGTCAAGAGTATGGTGCAAATGACCTGTGCATTAGAGGGACTACGTAATATTCAAATTGTGTCAAACACAATACGTACTCCTGCACAAGAAAGAGAAGAAGCATCTACAATAAGTAGTGCTTCCGTGTCTGAGACACTAATCTTGAGGTGCACAAGCTCTTGCATCAGGGTTTACGTTGAGGAAATGTTTTGTCAACGATAATCAAAGGGATACCAGGGAAGGAAAAACAAGAGGCAAGGAAACAATTGATTGCTTATTTATTTATTTAATTGAAAATGTTGCCTACAATTTCGCATGTTTTTTTCATCAACAGGAAGTGGTTACATTGTGCTTTTTCAGTAGGTACACCTCTAAAAAAGGTTTGAATTATGTTAAAACGGCTACAAAAGTGTATGTACATTATTTTTGCCATAATAGATATATTGTTTCTTACATCAGAAGTGCTTCTGTGTTATTTCTGTCAAAATGCTACCTTTCCTGCATCACTTGTGGCATCCTCATGTGATTGGGGTGGTAGAGACACATCATTTCTAGCAGAGGTGTGCCCATCAGGCACTTTTGGAAGTACTACTTTGGTTTTTTCACTCAAACAAACCAACAATGTGGCGGCCAGTCATTTCACGTAAGAGACACACATTTGCAGATGCAGAAATACAGCATCCCACTAACAAAAAGGGAACGCAAGCATTTGAGGAAATCAAGGAATAACAAATTGATTAAGTAGCAAGAACTAGTCCAGTTGCCTCGAACCCCATCAAATCAGGTACAAGAGACACCCCGAACGCCGACTGATCCATGCGCACCGCACGTACCACCAAACAAGTCACCTATAAAACCCTCCATATCAGCAGACACCGGAAACAGGGACTTGGGGAACAAAATCAACATAAACCCCCAAAAAACATGTTCGAACTCAAACCACAAACAGAACACTATGGAAAGTACTGAGTCCCTTCAGCTTCAATAACTTCCAAGGCCAGCGGCTTCAAAGCTACCCCCCCATCAATTCCTACCGTACATCCCACATAATCAGGTCAAACAGATTATGGATATCCATCGAACAATCTCCGGTTAGAACAGCCAACTATATTTCAATATTTTCCAAAACAACTAAGCCTACACAACAGAATGGTACAGATGATGTGCGGCCACAAGTTAAAATGTTTCACAATCTGTCAAGCCAAACAGTTCCGAGCACAACAACTAGTGAGCAAGTTGAAAGCCAGGCAAAAATAGCAGAGCGGTCAGTAACTATTTTGGCCCAAAACTAATTTGAAATAAAACCTCCCATAGAAGAAAACAAATTTAATGGAAACTCTGCTATCCCATACACTCACGGCGCAGATACGTAATCAAGCAATGAAGTACATACATCACCAGAAGGGCCATCAATATTAGAATTGATTCCCCATTATAACTCAAGAGGTCACCATGACATACTCAACCGTAGTGCAATATTAAAACTTGCTAGCTCTATCGAAACATTAAAGTTTCTTAATACAAATCATATTGACAGCGTAAAATTCAAACCGGACATAGAAGCAAAAGGAAAAGAAATTACTGTGGTAACCTGGAGCAACCCAAAAATCACAATGGATGTCTGACGCCACAGGGATCTCTTCTTAAAATGGGGAATCGAAAAAAAATAATTGAAACAGAACGGTACCCAGGTCCCTTATGTCCAACAGCAAAAGCCAGAACGACAACTGCCAGTGGGTTACTCTGCGGGGCCACAGGGTCTGCTGATAGCACCCTGGAGAGCCTGCCCAACTTATGCATCACCCATTATGCCGCATCTGGAGCAGCGAGTCAAAAAAGACAAGTTTCCATCTCGACAGCTTGGGGTGCTGCCACCTCAAAGAGTGAGGCATGAGTAAGCGATCCCGCACCCCAGGAAAAAAACTATCTAAAATTCTGCTCTTGGAATATTAATGGCTTTACAGCAAAATGGAGGAGGTCAACCTCACAACCTTCGTCCAAGAATTTGACATCTTTTTATTCCAGGACTATTGCATCAACGCCGAACACCAACTTTAAAGAATTTCACCAAAAAGCCACCAAGGGAAAAAAATCAGGCAGAGCGTCTGGTGGACTATCAACTTACCTTACCACCGATTTATGGTGGAAATCTGAATCGATTGACCTAGGTCAAACCTGGATCCAATGTATTAAAATTTCCTCACCGCAAGATCCTAATAGAGAATCTTTGCGCAAATTCCAGAAAGACTCATTATTAATTTGTAACGTGTACATCCACCCGGCATCAAAGGAAAAACCAGAGAAAATCGAGTCCCTAATAGCCCTATTAAAATCGTTGCAATTCACTTACCCGCAAGCTGCCATTTTGATGTCAGGTGATTTCAATATGTCCTTACTACAATCCAGCATACTTCAAGGAAAACAACAACTCAAATCTAATGGTATAAACATTCCCTCAGCAATTACTAATCATCGCAAAATTGATCGTCATGGCAAATCTTGTGCCTCATCATTATCCAACATAGGGATGTTTACCCTAGACGGCCGTTTACCACAATTTCAACCAGTGGCACCGACCAGAATATCAAAGCATGCTAACTCCATTTTAGATTATACAATAGTTGATGCGGAGCTATTCCAAATGACCACAGTCCCCAGCTTATTGACCTTCTCATTTATCCCCCAAGAGTCGCTGCAAGTAATGATCTGCTGGAAGTCCCAAGCCCCTACAACTCAAAAAGGCTAGCATGGAAAGGCAAAAACCCACCTGTATTAATGAATTGTATACAAAAGTTGATGGCAACCGAACCAGTCTCAAACCGGCAGGTATCATGGCAAATTTGGGAAAACATCACAACGACTCTCATCTCCAAATTCTCTTCACACAATATGCAATATGAAAACAGAACCAGGAAAGAAATACCTGAGCTCGTCAACTTGTTAACATGGAAAAAAAGGATGCTCCACAGGGAGAAAAGTAGACTTCCGAGAAACCATTAACAACTGGCGAAAACGTGAATCTTCAAATTAACCGGTTAAGGCGTCAATAAAAACAAGCATTGGCATAACCAATAGGTCTCGCCTTTGGGACCTTATAAGTGTTTAGCCAGAGATATTGACTTTGCCTATGTCTTTAAGCTGTGCTGTACAGAAGTCTGCAGCATGCTGAAAAGTTTTAATAAAGAAGTGTCAGAAGCATTTTTGTTACCTTAGATATGACCAAGAAAGCATTATGTACAACTGAACGACCATATTAAAAAAGTATTAACAATAAATAGTGTCTTGAGTTTTTTTTGTCCTTTCAATGCTGGCAACTTGTGTCTGCCTGTCCCAATGGTTACTTGTTGTGTTTTTTTTTGTTATGGGGGGGCATAAATAACAGGAGGGTGAAGGTCAGTCAGTCAGTTATTTGCGGATGGAGCTTTCCGCACAAATGTGTGCGTATGGAGCAGCTACAGGTTTAAATTGAAGCAGGGCTGACTTTAAATTTCATCCTTGCTGCAAAGAAAATACGGCAATGTAGCATTTTGTGATTTGTGAGTAGGGCTATTGACGATAAAAAAAGTGCAAAATAGACAAAGTTGTTTCGGAAGAGATGGTTGAGAAGGCAGTGCGAGGGTGAGATAGGCAAGGAAGACAGTTCCGAAATATACTCAAGCGCGCAGGGCGACGGTAATTGTAGTTGGCTGGAAGGACAATGTGAGGCAACGCCGTGACAGGCAGTGGAAGAGCTCGCCAGCTATGTTCATTACGCCACATTCTTGTACGTTACGGAGATTGCCTACAGTCGTGTTGTGTGCCTATCCTCTGTTTTTGTCCAGTTCTGTTGCAGAGAGGTTTCTGTGCCCCTAATGTTGTGTGCAGTGCGCCATAGTGATGCAGTGCATTAGGTGCTGGTGTGGAAGGAGGGGATCTGGCGACACAGTGAGGAGCACCGGTCTTGTCCCTCTCGTTCCTCAGTATGCGGCAGGCTGAACACTGTACGCAGGGTACCGTGTATAAATAATAAGACACTCCATCATTGGCAGAAGTGTCCCAATCTGCGAGTCTCGAAAACATTTCTCGCAAAAGTAGAGTTTCACTGTAAATAAGTATAATGTAGTGGCTCGCTGTTTTGTCAGTGCAAAAAGTTGAGACACTGTGATATATGGCATTTGTGCATTGAGCTTTCCACACGGGTGCATATGCAGCAGATGGAGGTTTAAATCGAAGCAGGGCTGACTGTAAATTTCAACCTTGGCACAAAGATAACACGTCAATGTTGCATTATGGCATTTGGGAGTAGGGCTATTAAAGATAGAAATACTGAAAAATGGACAAAGTTGTTTTTGCGGAAACGGGAGTGCAAAATGGACAATGTTGTATAAGAGGAGAGTTTGAGAAGGCAGGGCGAGGACTGACTTAGGCAGGAGAGCGACAGTACTGAAATGTAATCAAGCGCGCACGGCCACGCTTATTGTAGTTGGTTAAAAGGACAATGTGAGCGGACGCCGTGACAGGAGGCGAGACAGGGTGATCAATGGAGTTTGCGCATGGAGCTTTCCGCACAAATGTGTGCGCATGCAGCAGCTACACGTTCAAATTGAAGCAGAGTTGACAGTAAAAGTCATGCTTGCTACAAAGATAAGACGTCAATGTTGCATTGTGGCATTTGGGAGTAAGGGCATAGAATATAGGAATAGTGCAAAATGGACAAAGTTTGTTTGGAGGAGATGGTTAAAAATACAGGGCGAAGGTGACCTAGGGAGGGGAGAGACAGTACAGAAGTATAGTTAAGCGCGCACGGGCACGCTAATTGTAGTTGGCTGGAAGGAAAATGTTGCTTGTAGGCTACCCTTCTAGTCGAAAGCTTTTCAGAAGCCTTAACACCTTGCTTCTAAAAGACTACCAAGTGGAGCCGCCATCAAGTCTGTAGTGGTGTGAAATGTTCCAATAGTCAGTAAATGCGGTTGAATGGGAGTCTGCCCTGGCACAATAAAGAGAAAGCATGCCTCCTTGTAAAGATCGTTATCATTGGTAAGAATAGGGAGGGGGTCACGCAGGCGGGCAGTGAGCTCTTTCTGGTAAACTATCTCGCCCAAGATTTGCAGAGCGATCGGAAGAAACAGCATAGCTCTCAAGGTTTCAGAGTGCTTATATGTGACATTTTCATAATTTCTGTATAATTATGTGTGACATTTCAACGACAAGCATTTGAGCCCTGACAAACTGTACCAACAGGATGTGAGGCCTCAACACTACTCTCTTCTTAGCTGCCTCAGCCTATTATGAGGTAATTATAGAGGCAACAGTCACTGACTTGTGGACTCAGGCCGCTGCAGACAGCACAGCATACTGCAAGGCTCAGGAGAGTGAGACTGAGGCACACATAGGTCACAGCCAGGCAAGCTGTATTATTTTAAAACGACTTACGTTCACTATAAAAATCATTAGCTAACCTGAGCGACCAACCGCCTGGGCCGGGGTGTGGCACGCCACCCGCTACCTGCGTGTTCAGTTGCACCACAGTGGCTCTAAGTCTCGTGAGTCGTCACCCCGACCCAAAACGAGTTAGACAGCAGCTCAGATGATGATTTGATATCGACCGCGCGCCAAAAGCAAATTTTTGTAGCATAGCAACTAGCAGGTTATTCCCTCTGGCATTTGGGGACTTCATTTTTTGCGCGGCAAGCCAGAGCTGCGGCAACAGTCGGCTTTTGGAAGGCACAGAGCGATTAACTGATTTGCCCAAAAGCAGAGGCTGGTGAGCCGACGCCGTGACTCGAACCTACTTCTCCAGCTTCCCGATCGCATGCTCTGCTCATTACGCCACATTATAATGCTTTAGGGATATTGCCTACAATATTGTTGTGTGCGTAGGCTCTTTTTTTGTACGATTCTGTTGCAAAGAGGGCTTCTGTGGCCCTAATGTTGTGTGCAGTGCGCCACAGTGATGCAGTGCATCTAGTGTTCGTGTGGAAGGAGGGGGTCTGGGGACATAGTGAGGAGCAGCGGTTTTTTAAATATTTATTAAAATTAAAGTTTTCACAAATATGCCTGGGATGGTAGGAAACGGTTGAGAAGGCAGGAGAGGGTGACCGAGGCCGGGGAGAAACATAACACAAGCATTGGCATAGCCAATAGGTCTGCCTTTGGGACCTCATAAGTGCTAAGTCAGAGCTATTGGCTTTGCCAAAGTCTTTAAACTATGTGGTAGAGCAGCGTGGCTGCTGTGCAGCATGTTAAAAAGTTATGATAAAAAAATGTTTAAAGTATTTTTGTTCCCTTATTTATATATAACCATTCAGACATTATGTTCAACTGAACGGCCCTATTAAAAAAATAATTAACATTAAAATGTCTTCTTATTTTTTGTTCTTGCAATGCTGGCAACTTCTACCTGTCTGTTCTAATGCTTGATTGTTATAGGTTTTTTTTGGTAATGGGGTGTGGGGGTTAGACAAACAACAGGAGGGTGGAGGTTAAGATATAGTACCTGAATTACAACACAAGCAGCGCCTTGGCATTACAATCTGAATTTTTCACTACCTGGCAAAATTCAGATAGCACCGCAAATTTTTTCAGGACTGGAAAGAGAACATTCCACTGATCTCTATCGAAAGCCTTTTCCATGTTCAGCATTAATATTGCTGCTTTAATTTTATTAGTAAAAATGGTCGATAGCTTGGATTAGACAGTGAGTGTTGGATGCCAAGAGCCTACCTTGAAGCCTACCTTCTCGTGTATAGCGGCGAGACTCGGAACAGTAGCAGCTGAGGCGCTCGGCTGCCGAGAGACTCTCAGAAAGAGTTACACCTATGGTCCGTGCCCCGAGGTGGCGGTGGGGGCAGGGTGGATAGAGAGTGAGAAACGACGAAAAGAGGTGTTAAACAAAGGCAGCCGGGATGCAAAGGGAGATAAGGGGAAGGCGGGAAGATGGACAGAGCCCGAATCTGTTATTACCAAGATGTACAAGAAAGAAATAGAGAGGGAGGAAAAAGAGTGTGAGGAGAAGAGAGAAAGGAAAACGGGGAAGAGTGCGAGCGACAGAGGGGAAAGAGAGAGTGAAATTCAGGGAGAGAAGAGGAGCGAATAAGGAGGAGAGGAGAAAGCTGATCGGCGGAGTGAGCCGAGGAGAGAAAGGAATAAGCAGGGACGAGAACTGAAGGGGCGCGGGGATGAAAGGACCAGAACAATATTGTCAGATCACGCGCTCGCTGGTGAGGGAGGGGGAGGAGGGGTGAGGGAGGGGGATGAAAGGCAGATGGCGCCTCGCCAGCGATGCGAGGAATGGATGCCAGCTGCGCGCGTGCACGCCAACGTGAACGCAAGCTGGTCGCCAGCCGAAAGCCATTGTTTGCACTTCCAAAACCCGCTTACTAAAACTCTCGGCCAGACCAGCGCAAGCGCTGGTGCAGGCCGAGACCTAAAAACATAAGAAGGATAAAAGGGAAGTGACTGGCCCAGATTCTCAAATCAAACACGTGGTCAGAATAGCACTGCAGTTCAATGGCGCACGCAATGCACGGCTGGCACTTTACCCTCCAGACCGCTCTCGCCTGCCAGTGAATGTCAGCACTGGAACAGTCAGGGCCTCGTCTTTGATAAGCACCAACCCAGATGCACCAATGCAGCGACCGTGCTGGCCGTGTTCTGCAAAGAACAGGCGGCTCAACAGTTTGCCGCCCCAAGATCACACATGTGGCAGAGGGACCAGCTACAGTGTGGTGGCACAGCCCATGTAATGCGTCAGTGCTCTTGGATTTGCTGCAGATGGTTTAACAGCATCGACGTCTGCAATACGCCAGTGTACTGGGGCAGCCGAATCCGTCTCCTGTGACGAGCCATTGATGGCGCACCGCCTCGAAGGGTCAGCCTGCTCTGAAGCATTTCCACTTTTTGCTGAAGGCCCAGCTTTGCTACATGGAGACAACACGATTTACCTGGACACGTTAGATGACACACAGTGAGCGCCACCATGACAATACCGCCGCTACACGTCTCAGAAACAGTGAGTAAGCAACTGGTAATGCCGGCCAGAAGACCTCAGACATTATAACCACCATAGCTGTAGGTTACAAGTAACAATCGTGCATCCATTTTATTTTTTGACAGAGAAAGTACCTCCAAACTGAATGCGTTATTTGCGTGCATGCGTGTGAAAGAAGAAAAGCAAGCGCGTGCGCTCGCACGGCAGCAGGGGGAGGGGGAGAGGAGGGGGCCTGCGCGATTCCTTTGCGGGAGCGAGCGGCGCCAGGAGCGATAATTGCTACCATATGGCGCCAGCTGCTCACTCCCGCAAGTGAATCGCCAAACGTGCACGGGTTGCCATTGAAGGCAATGGAACATGTGCACGTTTTTGGCTGAAAAGCCGAATCGATTGCAAAAGGTCTTTTTTCCTATGCAGCGCATGCGCGCTGCGTAGGCGAGACCTAAAAAGGAAGCATGAACAGAATATAAATTACACCAAACAAATATCTGGTTAAAGCTGTTGCAAATAAGCAAATCAAACAACAACAAGAAGTTCTGGGCAGAAATAAACAGCAGAGCAAACGGCTCTTTTCGACACCACAACGCAAACATTCCTGAGGCCGATTGGATAGCACACCTGAACAAGACTGACAAATATGCAACAGCGGACAAATGTTTTCAAGCTCTGAATCAACAAAAAAGTGAGCCTTTGAAAAATCTGTCTGAAGGAAATTGGATTCAAACAAGCCATGTTGAGAAAGTCCTAAATAAACTCAGGTCTAGTGGAGCCCCGAGCCCAAATAGCTTGCCGAACGCACTATTTAAGTCTGACCAACTTTTCTGGGCCGATCTCTTCACCCCGCTGTTTAACCACGCGTTTCAATCAAATAGTAGATCAGCATCATGGAGAGGTAGTATACTACACCCGATATTCAAAGCTGGCAGCAGATCAGACCCGGCAAACTACAGATTAATCGCGCTCATTGATGTAGAAGCCAAAGTGTATGCCTCGAATCTTCTCGCAGACCTCTAAGATTGGGTCACTTCCTGCAAGATCCTTCTAATCTCACAAACAGGCTTCAGACCAGGCACAAGCACAATGAGTAACCTCCTGGCCTTGAATCTCCTTGCTGAAAAAGTGCAACAAAAGTCTACCAAATTGTATACTTGTTTTGTGGACCTGAAAGCGGCGTTTGACATGGTACCTAGAGAGCACCTATGGCAAAAGATGGAAAAATTAGGCATCCCGCCAAATTTACTAAGAACCATAATAAACTTGTACTCAGCCACTTGGGTACAGGTAAAGCTAGAAAATGGAGAGAGAACCACAGCGAAGATACCAACGCTTAGAGGCTTAAAACAAGGGTGTGTGCTAGCTCCCAGTTTATTTAACATCTTTACAGCAGATTTAGACACCAGGCTGACAGAAGTCCAAGTGACACCCCCAAAGCTAGCTAACCACCAAGTTAGAAGTCTGCAATACGCTAAAGATATTGTTCTATGCAGCCAGACCCCGATTGGCCTACAGCGTTTGATTACAAAACTGTTGGAATACACAGAGGCGCTTGGATTATCGCTAAACTACAACAAAACAAAGGTCATCTGTTTCTCTGCAAACACCAGCACCCACAATAAAAAACATAAATGGCTTGCAGCAGAGAACAGCATAGAACAGATTGGCTCATACAAATATCTAGTAGTGGTGGTAGACTCCAAATTCACACTCAAAAGACGAGCCCAGGCGAACAAACTGCTTTTTGCACTAAACATACTAAGATTAAAATTAATACGTCCATCTAATTGCCAACTTTTACAAGTAATTGCTGCTAAGTTTGTTCCAACGCTTACCTATGGCTCCGAACTATTTAAAGGCAAAGACGCAAATTTTTTGAATTTACAACAATCTTGTCTTTTTAAACACATTTTTCAGATTCCGCAATTTAACTCCCAGGCGCATGTTCACTTGGAATTTGGGTTACTCAACCAACTCCCGGTACGGTCAGCAGCAATACTCAAACTGTGCTGGAAGATGAGAGCAGCCAAAGAAGAATCCTTGTTAGGTCTCTGCTGGATGGAATTAAAGAACCAGCCTAAAAGTAAGAAAGACTAGCCTACCGTGCTTGAACAAGCGTTAACCACCCTCAATATGCACGAAGTTTGGGGCACAAACAACAGCTTTCCCATATTAAAATAAATTGTAAATAATGATGCCAAACACAAAGCCTGGCTACTGGACAAAGCAGCGCTTGCAAAGAAGAAACACGGACGGATGGTTTTATCCTCGTATGGGGTCCGGTTGCCGCAGCCGTATCTTGTACATCACATATCTCCAACAATACAGCACTTACTGCTCTTGACTTGACTGGTAGTTTTTTGCTCAAAAGATCAAGGGGCATATTAGCAAGACCGGCGATAACATTATCGCCGTTTTAGCGGCAGGAAACTGCCGCTAAAGCGAGCGATAATGGGCTTGCTAATATGCGTATAGAATTCCAATAGAAGCCCAGGTTAGATGTGCAGGACATCTAACCTGGGCTTCTATTGGAATTCTATAACGCATATTAGCAAGCCCATTATCGCCGCTTTAGCGGCAGTTTCCTGCCGCTAAAACGGCGATAATTTTATCGCCGGTCTTGCTAATATGCCCCCAGGTCCCATCATGGAAACAAACATGGCCGACTAGTCTGTGCCTACTCTGCGAAAATGTGGAAGAGTCAGTTTTACATTTCTTGTGCATTTGCCTAGCCGTCAGTACATGGAGATGGCACTTTCTATTTCCAGCCATCCATTCTCTTCGGACACGATCATGTCAACCCGCTGTAATAGCATTACTAAATAGCCAGTCACGCAGGACAACTAAGTTTTTGCAACAAGTCAGCAGACTGTTACAAACAACATCAAACCCACTTCACTGACTATAGACCTTAGTCTTGCGGCTGCCCTACACTGCAAAGTGCAAGCCCATAATCATTGAAAAAGAGGACAGTGGACATCTAGCATATTTTGTACACAGATCCAACTCTATTGTTTTAGATGTAAATATGCTCCACTCCTAATCTTAAGATCGTTACATGAATTCGCATTGTCGCATATCAATTTCAATCTTGCGGCAGCCATAAATTGCACAGAGCAGGTTCACAAACAACTGGATTGGAGGACAGTGGACACTTGGTATGCACTTGTACATAGTTTGTTTTTCCACTGATTTTAGATGTATAATGCCTTATTTTAAGATTTGTGCTTGAAAATGAAATTATTTTATTAGCAGGGATGCTTTTAAAACCGAAAAGGAAATTTTTGCACATCAAACGCTAGCCTAGCGGCAGACCGAAATTGAACAGAGCATCCGTACAATCACCGTAAATGAGGTTAGCGGACACTTTGGACATTTTGGATACAAATGCGTCGTCTTGGTTTTTAGACGTAACATGTTTTTTGGTAGAAATGATGTGCAAAATTGCACAACAGGTGACTACTTTGCATTTGATTTCCAGTACATACTGTTGGGACCCTGTGCGCTTGTGTAAACATTCAAATCAGCTTTCAAGCAGCCCAAAAGTACATTAAATAATTGAATGTAATTAACTGTGTGCTCCGTTATACTTTCTTTCATTGAGACTCCGTGCTTGAGGGTAAGGGATGAGCACCCAGACACTCACCATTCCCTTCAACCATGGAATTCCAATGCAAGAAGGTATACCCTGGAACAGGGCTCTTCAAAGTCGGCCCTTGAGGGTTGGATTCATGCCAGATTTTTAGCATATCCGTATTTAGATAAATGTGGTTACCTTAAAAATCTGGCATGGATCTGGCCCTCCAGGACCGATTTTGGAGAACCCTGCACTAGAACACAGATATATGTTCAGGTGTGCCACACTTTTGAGTGCTTCAGAATGCTAGCACTTTATTTGCTCATTAGAACACTGGTAAAACTGCAGTTGATCACCAGGGAGTTAACTGGCAGTCTGAAAATAGAGGTGTGCAAAATATGCATAATTTACTTTCGCATAATTACAGAAAAGTTAGATCAAATTTGGTAAACATATATGTAATTATGCGAAATGCAAAACTGTCATTTAGCACTATATTTTAGTGTGAGATACGACTTTGCTTTGTTTTTTTTTATACAAGGACGCATTTCACACAATAAAAACGGTGTACAAAAATAAAAGCACTGCATAAAACAGTGGTTCACCTTCTGTTGTTTCCGTGCATTTGTTGTAACATTTTTCCATGAACGACGCACTTATTTTAGATTTTTGCCACAAATCGTGACTAATCACGTGTAGATGAGTAATGGTGTAATTATGGGAATTTATAATACAAACATTCCCTGAAATTACGCAGATTACGCAGGAATAATTTAAACTTTGCACAGGGCTAATCATAAAGCATATACACTAACACCTGCAATGGAAATATAACTCGCTGTAATTATGAAATCATACTGATGTATAAAGCAAATTCCTATATGGTAACCTAGACGACAGGTAATCATCTCCCAAAAAATCCCCTCTAGCCAGAAAGCTCTATATTTCACAGTGGCAGCGCATGTATGAATCAATTGTACTCTGAGGGAGGTTGGCCACTAGAGCTTTGATTAAATAATGACCATTAATTGCAACCTGTATGTTGAGAGAGTGCTGTTTTTCCAGTTGTTGTAGAGACGTTCTTTCACAAGCGAAGAGGATATTAGAACATGTCTCCCATTATGCATCCAGAACACGTGGAAAATGTATTCAATAGAATTCCTTGGTTTGCATTAAGAAAGAAGTAATGATTGGATATTTTTGACACCATTACAACCTGAAAATAATGGAAAATGCTTGTGAGCGCACTTTGTGACACTCCTCCTGCCCTTGCTACAATGCCTTGATAGCTTTCAGAGGCTCGGAGGTCGAGAGAGCATTAGGCTAGATGCACTGTCTTGTGGATTTTTGTGACTAGTGACTTATTTTTGAAACTGACTTACACCCTAATAGCCTTGTTTGGAAAATAAGGAACCATAGTAGATTGCAGAGCCATCTACTTAATGGATGTTAATTAGCCAGGTCACAATTTTCAACCCATTATGATTGGATGCAATCACAAGGGAGCCTGCAATCAATCAATCAATCAATCAATCAATCAATCATATCATTTGTAAAGCGCACTACTCACCCGTGAGGGTCTCAAGGCGCTGGGGTGGGGAATGCTGCTACTGCTCGAAAAGCCAGGTCTTGAGGAGTTTTCTGAAGGTCAGCAGGTCTTGGGTCTGCCGTAGGTGGATGGGGAGGGTGTTCCAGGTCTTGGCGGCGAGGTGGGAGAATGATCTGCCACCGGAGGTCGCTCTTCGGAAGCGGGGGACAGTGGCGAGGGCGAGGTCGGCGGAGCGGAGCTGGCGGGTGGGGGTGTAGAAGCTGAGTCGTCTGTTGAGGTACGTTGGTCCGGTGTTGTGGAGTGCCTTGTGTGCGTGGGTGAGGAGTTTGAAGGTTATCCTCTTGTTGACCGGGAGCCAGTGCAGGTCTCTCAGGTGTGGTGTGATGTGGCTGCGGCGAGGGATGTCGAGGATCAGGCGTGCAGAGGCGTTCTGGATGCGTTGGAGCCGTCTCAGGAGTTTGGCCGAGGCTCCTGCATAGAGGGCGTTTCCGTAGTCCAACCTGCTGCTGACGAGGGCCTGGGTGACCGTTCTTCTCGTTTCAGTGGGGATCCACTTGTAGATCCCTGCGGAGCATGCGGAGGGTGTTGAAGCAGGCGGAGGAGACGGCGTTGACCTGTTTAGTCATGGAGAGGGTGGAGTCGAGGATGACCCCTAGGTTGCGTGCATGGTCGGTGGGTGTTGGGGCGGTTCCCAGTGCGGTTGGCCACCAGGAGTCATCCCAGGCCGAAGGGGTGGATCCGAGGATGAGGACCTCCGTCTTGTCCGAGTTCAGCTTCAGTCGGCTGTTCCTCATCCATTCAGCGACGGCCTTCATTCCTTCGTGAAGGTTGGTTTTGGCGGTGTGGGGGTCCTTGGTGAGGGAGAGGATCAGCTGGGTGTCATCGGCGTAGGAGATGATGTTGAGGTCGTGCCGACGGGCGACGTGGGCGAGCGGTGCCATGTAGATGTTAAACAGAGTTGGGCTGAGGGAAGAGCCCTGGGGTACGCCGCAGATGATCTCCGTGGCTTCGGAGCGGAAGGGGGGAAGGCGGACGCTCTGTGTTCTGCCAGAGAGGAAGGAGGTGGTCCAGTCCAGGGCCTTCTGTTGGATCCCGGCATTGTGGAGGCGTGTTTGTAGTGTGTGGTGGCAGACCGTGTCGAAGGCGGCTGACAGGTCCAGGAGGATGAGGGCCGCCGTTTCTCCGCTGTCCAGCAGGGACTTGATGTCATCGGTGGCGGCGATGAGGGCAGTCTCGGTGCTGTGGTTGCTGCGGAACCCGGACTGGGAAGGGTCCAGGATGTTGTTCTCCTCGAGGTAGCGGGTCAGTTGTTTGTTGACGGTCTTCTCGATGACCTTTTCCGGGAACGGGAGCAGGGAGATGGGCCGGAAGTTCTTGAGGTCCTTGGGGTCCGCCTTGGGTTTCTTGAGTAAGGCGTTGATCTTGGCGTGCTTCCAGCTCTCCGGGAAGGTTGCTGTCTCGAAGGAGGTGTTGATGACTTTCCGGAGATGGGGTGCGATGGCTGTGCTGGCTTTGTTGAAGATGTGGTGTGGGCATGGGTCTGACGGAGATCCGGAGTGGATGGTGTTCATGATTTTGATGGTGTCGTCGTCGTTGATGTTGGTCCAGGAGAGCAGGCGGTTGGTGTGGATGGTGGTCGTGGGGGCGGAGGTCTCAGTGGTTGTCGGGGCGGTCGTGGCGTTGAAGCTGTTGTGGATGTCTGCGATCTTGCGGTGGAAGAAGGGGGCCAGTGAGTCGCACAGGTCTTGCGAGGGTGGGACGTCGTTGGTGTTGGAGCTGGGGTTGGAGAGTTCCTTCACGATGTTGAAGAGCTCTTTGCTGTTGTGCGAGTTGTTGTCTAGGCGGTCTTTGAAGGAGGCCCTTTTGGCGGATCTGATGAGGTGATGGTGTCTGCGGATGGCGTTCTTGTGGGCTGCGTGGCTGTCCGGTGTTCGTTCACGGAGCCAGATCTTCTCCAGCTTTCGGCAGGTTTGCTTGGAGGCCCGGAGGTCTTCAGTGAACCAGCTGGCTTTCTTGTTGGTGTGACTGTTGGAGGGTTTCTTGATCGGGGCGAGGGTGTTGGCGCAGTCGTTGATCCACTGTCTGAGGTTGCGGGCAGCGGTGTCGGGGTCGGTGGGGTCGGCGGATGGGCTCTGGGCGAGGGTGGTGGTTAGCTGGTCTTCGGTGACTTTGCTCCAGCAGCGGCGGGGCATCTGTTGGGTGCGGTGGTGCGTGGTGGGTTTCTTGAAGGTGAAGTGGATGCAGCGATGGTCGGTCCAGTGGAGTTCGGTGGTGTGGTTGAAGGAGACGTGGGGGTTTGCGGAGAAGATGGGGTCAAGCGTGTGACCAGTCAACAGACCACCATCTGTATGACTGCTTTTTAAAATTAAAACTATTTTTCAGCAGCCTGATTTACTTTAAGGAAATGGGGCTGCTTTAATAAATAAATAAATAAAAACATGATTTTTAAATACTTCAGTGAGAGTTTGGAACCCGCTCTACAGGATGCTGTCACTTTGATTCTGAAATGGTTAAGGGTCCAAAGGGTACCCCTTTCCCCGTTATAGAACAGTTACAACTTGGAAGCCGGTAACTGATCAATGCTTTGTGACCAGAAGATATGTAGCGACCCATTAATACACGATGCCAAATTGCAAATTGGAAGGGATGCCCATCATGCCCACAACACGCTGCTTCTGAATTGAGATGTGGAATCCATTTCTAAACCCATTTTAGAAGTCAAAAAAACTTTACAGCTCTAAAATTAGAGATTCCTAAAACTCTAAAAGTGTTTGCCACTTCTAAAATGTTTAGTACATTTGACCCAAAATACCTGCACACATGTGGTTATAGCCATACTCCTTTGAGACTTAAGTACTGTTAACAGATTAAGAGATCAAGGAGGTCCAGTATAACCTGCCTATTGAGTCTATACTTTTCAAAGGTTTCCTCCTCTGTTTTAAGAAATATTGTAAACGTAACACTGAAATCCCTTTCTTCACATTTCCTTCTTCTCTGCTGCATTGCCAAGTGCCTCATCCTTCTGACCATCACATATAGTGCAGCCATTTTGAATAAAAAATTCATGTTTTATAATGTTTTGCTCCTCCTTTTTAGTTTGCACACAGTCACCAGCTATTGTGAAGTGGTGTTAAATAGAAAGTATAAAAAATTATTCTGCAACCCTTCACGATTGGCGAATGCTTGGTAGATAACTTCTGCGATTCCTTATATGGAAATTGCAATAAGGAAATCTCGAATTCGAGGTGTAAACATTGCAGTTTCTTAATTATTCCGTTTGGTGTGCCCAATAAAGAAATATACCTTTTGCTAGTACTTAGTACAGTAGAAGCTACAAATTTAGCGGTCACAAAATCATTTGTGATTGGTTTGCAACTGGCAAAACCTTAGTATATCTGACCCAAAGTGTATTAAAGGAAGGCATGAACAGCCTATTAGAGGTTAGATCTATTGCAGCATATGAATTGTCAATTTATTTTTTTATCCATGTTTCAATTAGATTTGGCAACAAAGTCCTATTTTCTTCAAGTATCCTCTTGTCTTGGTCAGAATAACTAATTCTACTTTGAAAGATGCTCATAGTAAAAAGATATACGCGACTGAGCCAGTGGTTTCTTTAAAAAATGGATTAACATTAATTAATGTAATTTTCACCAAGGTAAAATAAATTAGAAATGACGATTTCTATCCTCAGTTGTCTTTCTGACCACAATAGTCACCTTAATCAGTGCGGTGTTTAGATAAAATAGGAGTGTATAGGGTGGGCAGTTAGTTCATTAATATTTGAATAATAATTATTAATTAATTGATCATTATTTTAACAAACAATAATTATGTAAAGTGATCATTTTATTTTATTTTTCATTATATATATATATATATATATATATATGTGAAGTATCTCGCTAGCAACTTCTGATCCAGACTTGAAAAACGAGCGAGGACCCGATATAGTGCAAAGTTTATTTAATGCCACCAAGTTAGTCCGCCATGACGCGTTTCGGCCGATCCACGGCCTTGATCACATATATATCCACATGAACTCCTTCTCGCTTGGCCAATCTCCTAAGGCACCAGAAAAGAGCGCGGACCACCGTGGTTCGTCAACTGCAATTTTAATCAAACTCCCCAAGAAGTGCAGCAGCCATGACGCGTTTCGTCCCTCACAGGGGACTTGATCACATGATCATATATATATATATATTCACTGAAAAAACCATAGGTTTCAGGGGCATTATAGTTAGTTGGACATTTCACTCGTACAAAACCATAGAAATTCCCCGTTATAGTTAGTTCAGCTAACTATAACTCGCGCGCCCGCAATGCACTGCTGATGACGTCACATATTACATCACTCATGACATGGTCAGTGACATCACTCATGACATCACTGATGACATCTCAAATGACATCACTGATGACATCATCCTTGTGATAGAGTGGCAGACCTCCTCTCACCCTAATATAACCTTTGATACACGCACTCAAAAATACAAACTAACATTTTCAAAACAATGGACATACCAATACCAGTTACAACACACCTATTCAGTAATTCCAAGATCTACACACACATCCACTCATTCACCAACAGTCCCTATACAGTCACTCATACATGTACTCACTCATCATATGTACTCATACACCTATACATCCTGTTACACACCGCCACTCATCCATAGAGTTACTCACACACATAGTCACACATGCAAACAAAGTATCAAACATCCATTTACTTGCATATACAGTTATACACACACTACCACACTTACTTCTACAGAAACTTACACATACTTACTCTCTTAAACAATCACTTATAGAAACACCTACTTATTTGTACAGGAACTCTTCCAATCTCTCACTCTCACATATACTCACTTATATACACCAATACTCACATATACTAGTTTAAAACATATGTAGTTACTCATAAAGACACTATTGAGACAGTCATTCACTCACTAACACACCCATACACATACTCATCCACCTATACAGTCCTGCACACATGCTGTCTTCAACACATACAAACAGTGAGTCACTCATTCATGCATCTATGCACTAAGTAATACCCCCACCGAACCATACAGACACTCAGACACTCATACTGATACTCAAAAACCAACTAATAACCCATATAGACACTCATGTAGCTACTCACCAACCCATGCAGCCACTTATACACAAAGTGAGAGACTGATACAGATATTTTCATATTTAAACATTACTCACTAACCCATGTATTCACTACGATACACTTAGCCAGTTATACAATCAATTTTTCAAAAAAAATCATCCATTTAGACACTTATATACCCATTTATTCTTCCATCGACCTTGAGATATACATATATAAAACATATTTAATTTTCAGAAAAACACACATTCACTGGATGATGTCATCAGTGATGTCATCAGTGATGTCATTTGAGATGTCATCAGTGATGTCATGAGTGATGTCACTGACCATGTCATGAGTGATGTAATATGTGACGTCATCAGCAGTGCATTGCGGGCGCGCGAGTTATAGTTAGCTGAACTAACTATAACGGGGGAATTTCTTTGGTTTTGTACGAGTGAAATGTCCAACTAACTATAACGCCCCTGAAACCTATGGTTTTTTCAGTGAATTTCTAAGGTTTTTTAAATGCTAATTTCTAACTATAACGTGCCTGAAACCTATGGTTTTTTCAGTGAATTTCTAAGGTTTTTTAAATGCTAATTTCTAACTATAACGTGCCTGAAACCTATGGTTTTTTCAGTGAATATATATATATTTATTATACTATGTATACATGTGAAAATGTCTTGGTCCCCTGTTTGCCTCGGTGGCACGGAAAAAATGGGTGGAACTGACGTCAGCACGCTGACGAGGTCCTCTTATGGCTCCGATGACGTCATATGGTGTCGCGAGCGGAGCCGTGCTCGTTGACGTGGGAGAGCTAGGAAAGAATTTCAGTGGAATGCTGGTGCAGGGGATATTCACCTAAGTGTTCAGGCTAGTCCTTTGGGAGCAACTGTTTATGTTGCCACTCCAGAAACCGAAACCAGTGATCCGAGGGCAGAGGCCCTGCAGATGGCACACGAGGTGGGGTGCCCAGTCGTGTGCACCGGCGGGGCAGCGAAGTGACAAGCACCACAACCCACAAAAAAGGTAACGAGGGCACTGAATAACACAGGATCTTCTCTTTGTATCTGGCAGGAACAACGAAGTTAAAATGCACTAGTACCAAAATGTAGAATTAGTGCTACAACAGTCTTCAAGAGGACCTGTGATGCCGCTTCTGCCTCCCCGTACCCTGGAGGCGGCACATGGGTCACGCGGTACGGTTATACTGCGGTGGGACGCACACTCGTTGACCTCTCATGGCACTGCTCCACACTTCATGGAGGACGCTTTCCATTAGCTATGTTTTCTGATGACATGTCGCGCCGGCCCCGTCCAACAACAGAACTCCTTTAGATCCAAACAGACTCTTCCACTCTCTCACCAGAAGTGAAACCAGGCCACGCGGACACTTTCACAACACAACAGCCGGGAATGCACTTTACGGTAAAAAAACCACATTCCTTTCTCCTAATTAATCAAATAAACGTCTCACTGAAGAACAGGGGCCAGCTTCGATCGGTAAACAGCCGATACAACTACTTTTTTACTTTGCGATACCATTACAACGCATGCATTACCACGCATGCGTTGTACATCACAAAGTCATTACTACGCATTTTTAGAACGCATGGTCATTTACCATGCATGCCTTTACAACAAATTTTGTTGTAAAGGTATGTATGGTAAATGACCATGCGTTCTAAAAACATGTAGATGATCCATGTCGTTGTAAGGAAACAGAGGCTGTTCCGTTTCCTCACAACGACGTACACCGCCCTCAGAGATGACGTGAAGCAGGAACCACGAGGAGAGAGGAACCATGAGGAGTGAGAGGTAAGGGGATTGGGCATGGGGTGGGGTTTCTTTTCTCGGGTTTAGGGTAGTGCAGTGGTGTTTGGGTGGTGTCGGGGGTCATGCTGGGGGTAGTGTTTTAGGGTTTAGGGTAGTGCAGTGGTGTTTGGGTAGTGTAGGGGGTCGTGCTGGGGGTAGTGTTTTAGGATTTAGGGTAGTGCAGTAGTGTAGGGGGTCGTGCTGGGGGTAGTGTTTTAGGGTTTAGGGTAGTGCAGTGGTGTTTGAGTAGTGTAGGGGTCATGCTGGTGGTAGTGTTTTAGGGTTTAGGGTAGTGCAGTGGTGTTTGGGTAGTGTAGGGGGTCATGTTGGGGGTAGATTTAGGGTTTAGGGTAGTGCAGTGGTGTTTGGATAGTGTAGGGGGTCGAGTTGGGGGTAGATTTAGGGTTTAGGGTAGTGCAGTGGTGTTTGTGTAGTGTAGGGGGTCATGCTGGTGGTAGTGTTTTAGGGTTTAGGGTAGTGCAGTGGTGTTTGTGTAGTGTAGGGGGTCATGCTGGGGGTAGTGTTTTATGGTTTAGGGTAGTGCAGTGGTGTTTGAGTAGTGTAGGGAGTCGTGCTGGGGTTAGTGTTTTAGGTTTTAGGGTAGTGTAGTGGTGTTTGTGTAGTGTAGGGGTTGTGCTGGGGGTGGTGTTTTAGGGTTTATGTTAGTGCAGTGGTGTTTGGGTAGTGTAGGGGGTAGTGCTGGGGTAGTGTTTTAGGGTTTAGGGCAGTGCAGTGGTGTTTGTGTAGTGAAGGGGGTCATGCTGTGGGTAGTGTTTTAGGGTTTAGGGTAGTGCAGTCGTGTTTGTGTAGTGTAGGGGTCGTGTTTTAGGGTATAGGGTAGTGCAGGGGTGTTTGGGTAGTGTAGGGGGTCATGCTGGGGTTAGTGTTTTAGGGTTTAGGGTAGTGCAGTGGTGTTTGGGTAGTGTAGGGGGTCGTGCTGGGGTAGTGTTTTAGGCTTTAGGGTAGTGCAGTGGTGTTTGTGTAGTGTGGGAGGTCATGCTGGGGGTATATTTAGGATTTAGTGTAGTGCAGTGGTGTTTGGGTAGTGTAGGGAGTCGTGCTGGGGTAGTGTTTTAGGGTTTAGGGTAGTGCAGTGGTGTTTGGGTAGTGTAGGGAGTCATGCTGGTGGTAGTGTTTTAGGGTTTAGGGTAGTGCAGTTATGTTTGGGTAGTGTAGGGTGTCGTGCTGGGGGTAGTGTTTTAGGGTTTAGGGTAGTGCAGTGGTGTTTGGGTAGTGGAGGGGGTAGTGTTTTAGGGTTTAGGTAGTGCGCCCAACCAGCCACAATATCCGTGGACAAGGGGATCCTGACTCTTTGGAACGCTCTGTCAATTGAATAATTTGGGACAAGGGCCCTACCACGTCCAAGACCTATCAATTCCTTTCTTGGGATCCCTCATATACTTGGAGAAAAAGGTACATAGTTTCTCATCAATTTCAGGCGTGTGTGCCACCTTCCCCTTCAGTGAGGGCCTGGGGCATTCTCCCCTCATCCTATTCCTGACCTCCCTTTCAAGGGGTTGATGGATTTTCCCCACCACATACTCTGCCACTTTGGCGTCAGGTGTCCACTCTGCCGACCTAGGATGGTAAATTTGGGTAGGCTCGAACATGTCCGAGTGGACCCCGTCCCCAACCGGGGACTGAGAGGAGTGGGACTCTGGACGCCAGGGACGCCCTGAGTCCTTATCCTCATCGGAGGAGCTTATCAACCTGATCCCTAAGAGGAGCCAGCGCCCTAGAAATAGCCAGAGAGAGGGCTTGGTCCACTGCTGGAGGGAGAAGTTGGGGGGCCATTCCTCCTCCACTTCCTGGTAGAAGGAGTAAAATGGTCTTCTGGAGAAGACATGATAGCAGAGGGTGTGAGCACAGAACAAATGCCCTTAAAATCCTTAAGACAGCCCCTCGCCGGTGCTCCAACAGCTGGGCTTTCCCCGAAGCTGCTATAATAGACTGAGGCGCAATACCAATTACCACCACCAGACGGCGCTGGTCACCAACGTGGCAGTGTGGGGAAATCACCGCGTAGCGGTGTCAAAATTAGGCGAGGGTTGGTTGGGAATCAAGCGGACACTAAAGGAGTGACCAGATTCCCAAACGCGCGTAAAGACCAGCGGGAGCGCTCAACGGAGCTGCCTCGCTCGGACCAGACGCGCCTGACAGGATCTCACCGCGCGCAGAGCACACAGCGGGAGAAACTGCGAGGGGGAGAACGCGCTCGGGCAAGAGCCTGCTGCACAGGGAATATGAAACAATACCAAGGCAATAATGCTAACAACGTGCACAACAAACCGCTATACAAACATCAACAACGTCAGATTAAGCCAAGAATGTAAGGAATGCACTTAACTGATGAGCAGTGAAGAAAGAGGAAGCGGAAGGGACGTCACGATATTATATACGATGGACTGTGATATGATTGGACTATAGTTGCCTTGGAGACTACCCCCCTAATGGTTCATGGGTTGTGTAGTCTTTTGTTTAATGATTGTTGTGTTACGTTTTCTTTGAACTGCTATGCACATAAAGTGAGGAAAGATATGCATAATCCTCGCCTCTGTCCTGCCATAGAATTCATTAAACTTTATTTGATCTGATTTAGAAACATAGATCATAAAAGTGTACATAAAAACAGTAAATCCTCTTTCCTAATACAATACAGTGAGAATTAATTAAAACCAGTAGGTAAAAACAGGTGTTACAAAGCCCGGTTCAGAGCAACTTCAGGTTAACAGAATCGTAAAGTTCAATGTTTCGCAAGATCAATCTCATGTACTTCAGTGCAAAATACGCAATAAGGGGTCCAAGTAAGATGTAACGCTCCAATACCTGACCAGTTTGCACTATATAAAACTGCAGAAAAACTAAAAATAAAAAGTGTTTTGCACACTTCTGTCATTGGGCTATATGTGGGCTACATCTGGGTGATATTTGTGCTACATTTGGGCTCTTTTTCTCTGGTGGCCATCTTGGGAGACTTATTTGTTATGAAGTTTCCTAATTTCGTCATTTACTGCAGTCTCCTCAGTAGAAAATGCTTTCAGTTTTACTTTGATTCCATCAAGAAGGCATTCAGATGTGTCACACATTTGCCATGAATTCAGAATGTTAGCACTCTAGTTGTTCATTAGATCACTGTAGTAAAGCTACTGCTCACCAGGAGTTAACTGGAAGTCTACTGCTGGTATTGAAAGTGATTGTTTCAGTCTGCATGTCAGAATTTTCTAATGAAATAGAAGAGGATTTGAGATCTCACTTAAAACATGCCCTAAATTTTCTTTCTGCAGCACTAACCATAATTTCTATGGCAAAATGAACCCCCTCATTTTGTTCCTTTTTAAATTAAATGTTTTAAGTGTTACCAGTTTATTCCAATCAAGATGGCTTCAGGTGTGCCATACTTTTGTCATAAGTAAGACTGTTAGCGCTCTAGTTGTTCTTTAGAACACACTGGGAAGCTGCAGTAGAACACAAAGGCATCAACTGACAGGCTGCTCCTGTTGAAATATAACAGGAAGATATTTGAGATCTCACTTAAAACATGTCCTAATTTTTCTTTCTGCAGCACTAACCATAATTTCTATGACAAAATGAACCCCCTCATTTTGTTCCTTTTTAAATTAAATGTTTTAAGAGTTACCAGTTTATTCCAATCAAGATGGCTTCAGGTGTGCCATAATTTTGTCATAAGTAAGACTGTTAGCGCTCTAAGTGTTCTTTAGAACACACTGGGAAGCTGCAGTAGAACACAAAGGCATCAACTGACAGGCTGCTCCTGTTGAAATATAACAGGAAGATATTTGAGATCACACTTGAAACATGTCCTAATTTTTCTTTCTACAGCACTAACCATAATTTCTATGACAAAATGAACCCCATCATTTTGTTCCTTTTTAAATTAAATGTTTTAAGTGTTACCAGTTTATTCCAATCAAGATGGCTTCAGGTGTGCCATACTTTTGTCATAAGTAAGGCTGTTAGCACTCTAGTTGTTCTTTAGAACACTCTGGGAAGCTGCAGTAGAACACAAAGGAATCAACTGACAGTCTCTGCCCTTGTTGGATGTACATGTTTTACTGAGAATGTCAGACTTCATTCTCACATGACTGAGAAAGATAATGTGAATTTACAGAAAATATGCTCTCATTTTAGCTTCTGGAGCACCTTCCAAAACTGTATGGGACAAGCATGTGAAAATAGTTTTCTCTCAAACATGATTCATGATATCCCAGCAGAAGGTTTTTCACAGGGTAAAATCACATTAGAACACACCACAATTCCTGAAATTAGTATGGTACCATCAACAAATGAATTCTAATGTAACTAAAGTCTGTTATCACCCTTTATAGTTCTCCTTTTGGTAACCCTCAAAATCTTTGATTCACTACAATGCATTTCAATGGGGTACTATCATTTATATTGGTCCCAAGATGGCTGCCAGAAATTCCAGGATGAAGTGCTGACAGCCAATCAGATCTCACGATGACATGTGTGGTTAGGCTCCGCCCAGATATATATATGTTTTCTTTTTCAAATTTTCTCAGGAACTACTGAACGGATTTACACCATTTAAGCAAAAGGCACGACTCTGAACCAAGGGCTACCTTTTGCCAAATTTGGTGTAATTCCGTTCAGCAGTTCGGGCTGTAGCTGCGATGAAAGGTTCCTATGGAAAATTGCATGGGGAAAACACGTTTTGGGACCCCCCTTTTTTCTCAGCCCCCACTTGACGAATCACCCTGAGACTTTCAGGATAGGAGCAGACCAGAGCGGGCCACGAGTTTTGAAAATTTCGCGAAGATTCGTCAACCTGCGCCAAAGTTATTTCAAATAGAATGTTGCGGATTTCCTATGGAAAATAGGTCCTAACTATAACTATCTACTGGCGACCGCCAGTAGATAGTATATATATATATATATATATATATATATATATATATATATATATATATATATATATATATATATATATATATATATTATGTTCATTAATATTCTTTATATTAAGAGTTAAATATTTTTTCCACATTTATGGTGTTACCTATATATGTAATGTGTTTGACGCAAAGTACTATCCCCCCTTTTGTTTAGCCTGCAGTAGTAATAGTTAAATTAACCTCTTTGCAATTTGACACTTACCCTACTGTTCCTCTGTGTGGAGTGGGAATAGTTAATCTCACAATTGAGAAAACAGTGGTCAATTTAACCAACATTGATTTAAACAAGGCCGAAAAACAAATACTGGCGCTCGGTCTATCCTACTGTCCGGAATCAAACTTTAATTATGCAAACACGAGAATGGATATATATAGATTTGTCCGCAAATTAAAATTACAAAAATATCACGCTCTGCAAAAACAAAACCAAGAGCAGATGTAGACAATCCAAGTATTAATCCAAATGACTGCTCTCCAGTATCAAATTCCATAGTGGATTCATCCCTCCTGGAAAATCTATTAGAACTTCAAGCTGAAAATGAATGCATTGAAAGACAGGGGAACTCTGAAATACCAATTTGGGATGAGGATTCCACATCTACTAAGTTTAAAAAGAAGACTCCTTTCAAGAAAAAGTCCACGTTTACTCCGATAGCCTTAAGGGATGGTATAGATATTTTCAGTGAGAATGTGGTCAATGAAATTAAAAAACTAAATTTCAAAATTTTAAATATGAAGAAGAAAATCAATAATAGAAATAGACAGTACCACCAATTAATGACTAAATTAAGAAAAAACAAAAATATCATCATTAGAAATTTGGACAAAGGTGGCAATGTGGTCCTATGGGCCAGAAAAAATTATATGGAGGAAGCTATGTTTCAACTAAACGATAGGGCATGCTATCGGACCAGCAATGCTTTGGCCCTAAAAGAAATTTCCAATGATTTTCACGGAAAATTGATAGCATGGAAAAGTGCATGGCCTTTTAACTACGGATGAATATCAATTTATCAAAAAAGATCATCCCATTGTCCCAAACATCTATTTTATTCCCAAAATCCACAAAAATGCACTGAACCCTCCTGGAAGACCAATCATTTCGGCACAACAAAGTTTACTTGAAAATGCTTCTAAGTACATTGATTTTCATTTACAGGACCTTGTCCATCAATTGCCAACATATATAAGGGATACCAGCGACTTTATCTCAAAAGTGAAAAATTTTAGATGGAGTAGTAATTATATGCTGTTAACGTTGGATGTTGCATCCCTTTACACTTGTATCAACCATAAGGACGGGATACGTGCAATTGAATATTTCTTAGGGAAAAACAAAATGACTTTGCCTCAACACAATGTGATGCTAATGAACATGATTAACTTTTGTCTAAATAACAACATATTCATGTTTGATAAAACTCATTACCAACAGATGCGAGGGGTGGCTATGGGGGCCAGCTTCTCTCCCAGCTATGCTTGGTTGTTCATGGGCTGGTGGGAGGAGCTGGTCCTCGGAGACACACATAAACAATACATGGACAAAAATGTCAAAATGTTTTATCGTTACATTGATGATCTGTTCATTGTGTGGGAGGGTTCTCAAAGGGAAGCTATGGATTTTGTGTCTGATATAAACAAGAACAACATTAATTTAAGTTTCACATCTACTATCAGTGATACTAACATTCATTTTTTAGATGTTGAAGTATACCCCAAAGCAAACAGATTAGAGACTAGAGTATATAGAAAACAAACAGCCAGAAACTCAGTTCTCCACTCCTCGAGTGCCCACCCTAGACACTTAATTCAAAGTATTCCCTATGGAGAAATGTTACGCCTAAAGAGAATTTGCAGTAACCCATCAGATCTGATTATAGCCCAGCAAGATAGTAAGAAAAGATTCTTATCGAGGGGATACTCTAGCAAAACTATAGAGGCAGCTATCCGCAAAACCAACAACCTAGATAGAGAGCAACTTTTAATGACTAACAGAAACAAGACCTCAACCTCCAACCTGAGTCTAGATTCTAATGTACTTAGACTCATCATAGAGTTTAGTACCCAAGAAAAAACTATCAAGAAAATCGTGCACCGCAATTGGCCTACAGTAAAAAATGACCCAGTAATAGGAATAAATTTGCCTCCCAAACTAAACATCACTTACAGGAGGGCACCTTCGATGCATAGTAGCCTGGTTTCGAGTGGTTTAGAAACAATTGAAACTCCTAAGTGGTGGGCGCAACCAAATGGGTTCATTAAGTGTAGGAATTGTAAAGCTTGCCAGTACGGCATTAATAAAAAAACTTATTGTACTGCTTTCAGTGAGAAGGAAATCAATATCACTAAACCTCTTCACTGTAAAACAGAATATGCCATCTACATCTTAGAGTGCTCATGCAAGCTCAGATACGTAGGAAGCACTAAACTCCCAGTGAATAAAAGAATTCTTCAACACATTAGAGCCATTAATAACGGTGACCCGACGTACCCTGTCGCCAGACATTTTCGAGAAGTGCATGAAAATAATTTGAAAGACTTCTCGTATTACGTTATCGATTGTATACCCAAACCTAAAAGGGAGGAGACAGGGAGGGACGTCTTAGAAAACTGGAGACGAGGTATATTTTAAATTTAGACAGCAAATCCCCTGGGGGGCTAAATAACACAGAGGACCTTTACACATGCTTGTAATAGAAACTTTATTGTAAATCCCTGCCCCTCAATCAGCATACGTCTTTCAATTTGAAGAGTATATTAATTTGTCTTTTTTAAAAAATTCAATGGATCAGCAATTTCGTAATGTTTTTATTTAAAATATAAACCAGTTTAGGATTAAAGTAGGACGAAAACATTGTGAGCCATGGTGGACCAGTTTTTTAGGGAGGCTGCCTACTTACCCCAACCATTTGACATTATGGTTTTTTATTCAACTGCACGTTTACACAGTATTTTTAGAAGTATTAGACACTTGTTTTAGGGAATAAAATCAAAAAAGATGGGAAAAAGAATTCATTTAACTATTTATGGCATGAGCACTTTATATAATAAAACACTTAGTGGACCCTTGGACGGATGAATTTAATGGACAGAATAAATCTGCATTAAGGCAATAAAGTAATTTCATCTAGTAGACACATGTTAGTAAAGTATGGCTTAGCAGTAAAATATTGTAATGCAACAGTGGGCCATTACGTTATTCAAATGTAAAAAGATAATACTGGGATTTATCCGTGAGATATTCTAGTGGAAAACCATGATAATGAGCATTTTAAATTTATTTGTTTATTTAAATCATGTTTGGTATTTATTGCACTGTTTTTAACTATGACTGACTTTATTTATGTATTTTCAATTATGCTAGACCATGTAGATATCCATGTTATCATTCAATGTGTCTTAATTTCCGTAAAAATGGGTCTTTTATGTCTACTAATCACAACCAATCAAATGCAACGTACAGCACTTAAAAAGGTCATGATAACGTAGCAGCGTCGTCATGTGATCAAGGTCCGGCTGGACCGAAACGCGTTATGGCCGACATTAAAAACACTTAAGAAGCACTTACTTTGTGGTCCGCGTCTGCTTCGTTGAAACTTGGAGTGAAAGTGAGGAGCAGTTTTCGTGAATATATATATATATATATATTATGTTCATTAATATTCTTTATATTAAGAGTTAAATATTTTTTCCACATTTATGGTGTTACCTATATATGTAATGTGTTTGACGCAAAGTACTATCCCCCCATTTGTTTAGCCTGCAGTAGTAATAGTTAAATTAACCTCTTTGCAATTTGGCACTTACCCTACTGTTCCTCTGTGTGGAGTGGGAATAGTTAATCTCACCCCACCAAAATCCAACGCATTCCCTACTGTTTATCAGACTGGATTGCAACTAGTGAATTTTACCCCTCCAAAGTCCAACACTTTCTCTACAGTTGCTCCTTTTAGAGTGTGAATAGTACATTTTACCCCTCTGAAATCCAATGCTTTTCCTACTGTTGCACATACTGGAGTGGGAATAGTAAATTTTAACTCTTCAAAATCCAACACTTTCCCTACTGTTGCACAGACTGGAGTAGGGATAATAAATTGTACCCCTCCAAAGTCCAACACTCTCCATACCATTGTATAAACTAGAGTGGGACTACTATATTTAATATTCATAAACTCGAATTGTTTTAATAATGTTGGTTAAATAGAGTTTATAGCATTAATTGCTTTATGATTTAATATTTTACTGTATCTATTCTTAACTTTACTTTTTGTTTTTAGCATTTTATGTGAAAGTGCTTTTTGGATTTTTCAATGTTTAATATTTTATTTATTATCTTCATCAATGAATATATTTTATCTTATAAATATATATATATATATATTCACTGAAAAAACCATAGGTTTTAGGGACAGTTATAGTTAGTTGGACATTGCACTCGTACAAAACCCGTGAAATTCCCCCGTTATAGTTAGTTCAGCTAACTATAACTCGCGCCCCCGCAATGCACTGCTGATGACGTCACATATTACATCACTCATGACATGGTCAGTGACATCACTGATGACATCACTGATGACATCTCAAATGACATCACTGATGACATTATCCAGTGACTGTGTGTTTCTGTAAAGTTTAAATATGTTTAATAGATATAGGGAAAGGCGTATTGAAGAATGAGTGGGTGTATAAGTGTCTGTATGGATGATTTAGTAGGTGCGTGACTAACTCTATAAGTGAGTGATTAAACGTATCTTACTGAATGCATGGGTTAGTGACTAAACTGGGTGAATGTCTGTATCCGTCTGTCTGTTGCTGTGTAAGTGGCTGCATGGGTTTGTGAATAGCTACATGAGTGTCTATATGAGTTATTGATTGGTTGTCTGAGTATCTGTATGGGTGCCTGAGTGTTTGTGTGGGTGCGACTCTGTGCATAGATGTGTGAGTGGGTGATTCACTGGGTGGATGGTTTCAAGAGTGTATCTGTGATAGACTGTATGGGTGGGTAAGTGTGTGTAAGAGTGTATTAGTGAGTGAATGTATGTCCCAGTGGTACATGTGTGAGTAACTACATATGTGAAAGGCAGAATATATGTGTGTTGGAGTATATAAATAGCTATAAGCGAGAGTGTGTGATTGTGAGAGTGACTGTATGGATGAGTGTGTGCTTGCATCAGTTATTGTATAAGAGCGTAAGAATGTGCTAGTATTTGTATGAGTAAGTGAGCTGGTGTGTTTATAACTGTAAAGGTGACTAAATGGCAGTGTGTTTAATTATTTGCATGACTGACTAGGTGTGTGAGTACCTCTATGGATGAGTGGCGGTGTTTGAGTGTCTATATAGGAGTATGAGTGCATATGATAGTCCTGTACTGAGTGACCGTAAGTATGAGTGACTGTACAGGTGAGTGAGTGGATGTGTGTGTAGCCCTAAGAATCAATGAGTGGGTATGTAGTTATTGGTGTTGGAGTGTCTATGGTTTTGCGAATGGCAGTCTGTAATTTAGAGTGGGTGTATCAAAGGTTATATTAGGGTGTGAGGAGGTGCATCAGATTATCACGTGGATGATGTCATCAGTGATGTCATCAGTGATGTCATTTGAGATGTCATCAGTGATGTCATCAGTGATGTCACTGACCATGTCATGAGTGATGTAATATGTGACGTCATCAGCAGTGCATTGCGGGGGCGCGAGTTATAGTTAGCTGAACTAACTATAACGGGGGAATTTCACGGGTTTTGTACGAGTGCAATGTCCAACTAACTATAACTGTCCCTAAAACCTATGTTTTTTTCAGTGAATTTGTAAGGTTTTTTAAATGCAAATTTCTAACTATAACGTGTCTGAAACCTATGGTTTTTTCAGTGAATTTCAAAGGTTTTTTAAATGCTAATTTCTAACTATAACGTGCCTGAAACCTATGGTTTTTTCAGTGAATTTCAAAGGTTTTTTAAATGCTAATTTCTAACTATAACGTGCCTGAAACCTATGGTTTTTTCAGTGAATTTCAAATGTTTTTTAAATGCTAATTCCTAACTATAACATGTCTGAAACCTATGGTTTTTTTCAGTGAATTTCAAAGGTTTTGTAAATGACAATTTTTAAATGTATTAATTGTTATATTTATTTTTTTGATACTGATTTACTGAAATTTTTTTAAACGATTTATTTTTAGATATTTTATTTTTTAAATTACATTGTAATTACATTATACATTACATTACAAAATATACTTTCTCAGAATGAATTACTTTAGTTTAAATACTTTGCAAATAGGCAATAGACTTTTAAGTACAGTAGTTACAGTTGTTGCAATGGGCAACACAATTTCAAACACAATGCAACATTGAGCTCAATGTGAATTTCTAGTTAAATGCAATTAGTTACTTTATGGATTACTTTTCTAACCACAGGACTGGATCCTAGATTCAGTCCTGGGACATCTCCTGTAAACAGTTGAGTAAAAGCGATTTGGTTACAGTAGTGATTTTTAAGGAATATATTGTATTTTAAAACTTGACAGAAACTTTTTCACATAGAATCACCAATGTTATCCTATGGGAGGAAATTCACTTAGCAGGTAAGTAGTGTTATCGTTACTTTTTCTTACTCAGTGGTGGATCCTGGATCCAGCACTGGTGCATCTCCTGTAAACAGTTGAAAGAATGCGTTTAAGTCATACAGGCGATTTTTAAGGAATATTTGTAGTTTGTGAAAACGACACTTTGAAACTTTTCTGCGGAAAACCAGACAATGGATTCCAATGGAAGGAAATACAAGTTACTGGTAAGTACGGTTAGAATTACTTTTCAGGATTAGTACTGGGCTAAAAGATGCAGCACTGGGTTCTCTCCTGATAACAGGTGAGTAAATCGGAATTCGTAGTTCGGCTGATTTTAGAGGAATATTATAAAGTTCCAAAACTCCACACTTAGAAGAATTTCCAAGTGAAAGCAGTCAATGTTAGCCTATGGAAGGAAATTCAAGTTACTGGTAAGTACGGTTAGAATTACTTTTCAGGATCTGTACTGGGCTGAAAGATGCAGCACTGAGGTCTCTCCTGATAACAGGTGAGTAAATTGGAATTCGTAGTTCAGCTGATTTTAGAGGAATATTATAAAGTTCCAAAACTCAACACTTAGAAGAATTTCCAAGTGAAACCAGTCAATGTTAGCCTATGGAAGGAAATTCAAGTTACTGGTAAGTACGGTTAAAATTACTTTTCAGGATTAGTACTGGGCTCAAAGATGCAGCACTGTGGTCTCTCCTGATAACAGGTGAGTAAATCGGAATTCGTAGTTCGGCTGATTTTAGAGGAATATTATAAAGTTCCAAAACTCCACACTTAGAAGAATTTTCAAGAGAAACCAGTCAATGTTAGCCTATGGAAGGAAATACAAGTTACTGGTAAGTACGGTTAAAATTACTTTTCAGGATCAGTACTGGGCTCAAAGATGCAGCACTGAGGTCTCTCCTGATAACAGGTGAGTAAATCGGAATTCGTAGTTCTGCTGATTTTAGAGGAATATTTGTATGTTTCAAAAATCGACACAGAAACTTTTTCAGCAAAAAGCAGGCAATGATATCCTATGGAAGGAAATTCAAGTTACTGGTAAGTACGGTTAAAATTACTTTTCAGGATCAGTACTGGGCTCAAAGATGCAGCACTGAGGTCTCTCCTGATAACAGGTGAGTAAATCGGAATTCGTAGTTCTGCTGATTTTAGAGGAATATTTGTATGTTTCAAAAATCGACACTAGAAACTTTTTCAGCAAAAAGCAGGCAATGATATCCTATGGAAGGAAATTCAAGTTACTGGTAAGTACGGTTAAAATTACTTTTCAGGATCAGTACTGGGCTCAAAGATGCAGCACTGAGGTCTCTCCTGATAACAGGTGAGTAAATCGGAATTCGTAGTTCGGCTGATTTTAGAGGAATATTTGCACAATGGTGAAGGAAGGAGGTGGGGCCTGAGGTGACATGTCTGCAAACACGCCCTGTGGCGCGTTTTAAGTTGGAGAATTAATTCCTCCTCAATCCCGAGGGTCCCTAGGGGCCAACTGGCCCACCAGATACCTCCAGTATGCGCCAGAGAGCTGCGTTGCAGAGAGGTGTTCAGAGGCCACGCCCCTTTTTACAACACTCTGCAACGCAGCTCCGAGGCGCTTACTGGAGGTACCTGGTGGGCTAGTTGGCCCCCAGGGACCCTCAGGATTGAAGGGGATTTAATTCCCCATCTTAAAACATGCCACGGGGCCTGTTTGACCACATGTCACCTGAAGCCCCGCCCCCTCCCTTCACCACTGTGCAAACGCGCCCCATGGCGCGTTTTAAGTTGGGGATTAAGTCCCTTGAATCCTGAGGGTCCCTGGGGTCCAACTATCCCACCAGGTACCTCCAGTAAGCGCCACAGAGCTGCGTTGCAGAGAGGTGTAAAAAGGGGCGTGGCCTCTGTAAACCTCTCTGCAACGCAGCCCCCTGGCGCATACTGTAGGTTCCTGGTGGGCTAGTTGGCCCCAGGGACCCCAGTATTCAAGGGGAATTGTTCCCTCTCTGCAAACACGCCAGGGGCGTGTTTGCAGAGTGGTAAAGGAAGGGGGCGGGGCCTGCGGCACAATCGTTTTTTTCTTTTTTTTCCGAAGGGGGGCTGTGTGGCCCCCCTTCTTTTTTCCTTTTTTTGGGCCCTGGGGACCCCATCCCCCAGGGCCTTACCCCTTTTTTTTCATTAAAAAAAAAAAAAAAAACGGGAAGGGGGCCGCGTGGCCCCCCTCCCGTGGCCGATTCCGGCCCCGGGGACCCCATCCCCCAGGGCATGGCCACTCTTTTTATTATTTTTTAAGGAGGGGGCTGCGTGGCCCCCCTCCTCAGGCTTCCCTTTTGCCCCGGGGACCCCATCCCCCGGGGCAGGCCTTTCTTTTTCTTTTTTTAAAATTATTTATTTTTTGGGGGAGGGGGCCACGTGGCCCCCTCCCGGGCCACTACTTGCCCCGGGGACCCCATCCCCAGGGCTGGCCCTCTCCGTTGGGGACCGTGGGGGTCCCCAATCCCCCACGGTCCCAGCCGGCTCCCCGCGTCCCTCGGGAGCCGGCATTGCTTTTCCACATGGGGAGCTGCTGACATGCAGCTCCCCATGTGGAAAAGCAATCTGCTTTGCTTCATTGAAGCGAGAGCAGGTTTCCCTGCTCTCGCTTCAATGAAGCAAAGCAGTTTGCTATGACAGGACGGGAGCCGCGAGGCTCCCGCCCTGTCATTGCAAACAGCAGTATCCCGGGGGTAGGCACCCCGGGACACTGCAGGAGCCGGCCCTGGAGGGTGGCGGTCCCCAGGGCCATCAATGGCTCCAGGGGGGGGCCGCGTGGCCCCCCTCCCATCCAAATGCACAGCCCCGGGGAGGTGGTGGTCCCCGGGGCTCGGGGGTTCTTAACGGACCCCCTAATTTACATGTTAGTGCCCCGGGGAGGTGGCGGCCCCCAGGGCGTGTGGGGGGCTTGAGCCCCCCCACACAGGTTATTTCAATTTTTAAAAAAATAAGCCCCGGGGGGTGGCGGTCCCCGGGGCGGCGGGAGGGCGGAGAGCCCTCCCGCACCATTTTTTTAGAGGCCCCCCACATAAAACATAACCCACCCCGCATGCCCCCGGGATTTGGCCCACCCGGGGGCAAAATAGCATCAAAGCGTGGGAGACCGCGCTTCGATTTTTTTTTTATCGGCTGGTTCCGCACACCCAGCGCGTTTTTGCCGATTTTTTCACAATTTTAATTTTTTTTATTTTGGCCTTGGGGGTCAGGGTGTTTCTACCCGGCCCCCTTTTCGCGTTTTTCTTGTTTTTCTCACTGCTTTCTTGTGCCTCGGTTCTACCGAGGGACAAGATGGCTGCCAACACTTCCTGGTTTGGAGTGTTGACAGCCAATTAGCATGCAGCTCGTGATCGGGAGGGTGCGCGGATCCACTGCGGCCATAGATATCGAAACTTTTATTTTGGATTTTCTCAGCAACTACTGAACGGATTTACACCATTTTTAAAAGGGTGCTTTCTGAACCAAGCACTACCTTTTTGCCAAATTTGGTGTAATTCCGTTCAGCAGTTTTTGCTGTAGCCTTGCATAAACTTTCCTATGGGAAATTGATTTTTTCACTCTTATTTTTTGAATTTCTCCGCAATTACCGAACGGATTTACACCATTTAAAAAAGGTCGCTTTCTGAACCAAGCGCTACCTTTTTGCAAAATTTGGTGTAATTCCGTTCAGCAGTTCGGGCTGTAGCCGTGGCTAAAATTTCCTAGGGGAATTAACATGGAGAAAACACGTTTTGGGACCCCTCTTTTTCTCGGCCCTCGCTTGATGAATCACCCCGAAACTTTCAAGACAGGAGCGGACCGGAGCGCCCCACTAGTTTTGAAAATTTCGCGATGATTCGTCAAACGACGCCAAACTTATTGGGAATAGAATGTTGCGGATTTCCTATGGATAATAGGTCCTAACTATAACTATCTACTGGCGACCGCCAGTAGATATATATATATATATATATATATATATATATATATACACACGCATATATATGTATAGTCTAAGAATGAATACAAATATTTATTTTACATTAGATCAATTTCAATATTATTTTTAATTTATAAATTTGGATATATATATATATATATATATATATATATATATATATATACACACGCATATATATGTATAGTCTAAGAATGAATACAAATATTTATTTTACATTAGATCAATTTCAATATTATTTTAAATTTATAAATTTGGTATATATATATATATATATATATATATATATATATATATATCATACAGCAATTTGGTCCTTGTTGGGGGAACACTTCATGGCTGGTGCTCGTGGCGAGAAAAGGACTAATTCTCGCTTTTGTAATATTCCAACAAATGATGAAACACGGCACACACCTCGATGGATTTCAGCTCTTTATTCGGACAAAAAGCTCTCCTCCTCCCTACGCGTTTCGAACTTCACGTTCTTGGTCACGGTAGTTTACAAAGTCCCTTGTTTATTTCCACTTTTATACTCAGTATCCACTTTTGCCTATTATGAGGCATTGTGGTACTGGTAGTTCAGATTACAATTGTAACTTTATTAATCACATTATTTCAGCACAAAAAAAATAAATATATATATTATTTGGCAACATTTCAAGGCAGCATATGGACTAATTTATACGACATTAGTTCTGATTGATCTCATATTTCTATCAATTAGTACAGTCTCTTCCCATTATTCGAGTGATCTTACATGGTCAATTTGTTTATGTGAATCATATCAACCGCCTCCGTGTTGGAGTATATTCTCTTACTTCTATTGATTTATTATGGTTCTTCTGGCACCGATTTCGTATCGATGCCTATAGAAAAATACATAATAACCATTTATATTGGGTTTGTGATATGGGCTGAGTGCCCAAATTCACAATGATTTCATTAAAACCCAATTATACCATTAAATAGTAGACAATATATTAAACAAATTGGCGACTGTTTTATATTAAACATTATATGACCTTGGTATACAATTCGAAGACTGCTTGGTACATCTTACAATCAATTTCTACGTCTTGCCTTGAAGTCAAACAATAAATAATTGTTGCTTTACAAAAGTAAAGAGTATTGTGCTTGAAAGAAGAAGAAAGAACTACCGAAGCTACTAAACACTTACCCTAAAAGGTCTAAATTAATAAATAAGCAACCCTCCCATGGATGCAAGTTACCGTTACAATTTCATTGTTCAATCTCATCAATTAGTCAACCTTCTATAAATTTAGACAAATTCTTAATGTTCACAAATATTGTTCATTTCGTTGTTCATAAATGAACGTACATTTCCTCATCCCCATTAAGACCTGTAGGAATCTTTGTTTTCAGCCTGATAATTAGTTTTGATTCAAGTCGTCTTAATTTGAGTGTTCTGTTACCACCCCTCTCATGTGGTTGGATAGTGGCCAATCCAGAGTATTTCATATCGAGCCAGGTTTTTCCTCTGTGGGTGGCCATATGTTTTGCCACAGCATATGACATGTCTTGATTGACAGTGGCTCGTATATGCTCCAATATCCTCTTTTGAGTGGACAAATTGTGCTGCCAATGTATCTTTTCCACAATAACACTCAATCAAATATACCACATACGGAGTGTCACATGTTATAGTCTCTTTTATTTCAAATTTACGCCCTTTGGGATCTTCAATTGATTTCAAGTTCTGTCCTATCTTGCAGGCCTTGCATACCATGCACTTCACAAATCCCTTTTGTCTTGATTGTAACCATGATTCTTGTTTTTTCATCACAAAATGGCTGTTAACATATGTGTCGGATAACGATGGTGCCTTCCTATATGATATCAAGGGATGATCACCCAATAGATGGCCAATGTCCAGATCTTTTTTAATGACACTCCAATACTTAGTTACAATTTGTTTGATTTGAAAACTCTCTCTGCTGTAAGTCAGAATTAGTCGTGGTGTACTGGCCGATCCATCGACTGTTGGCTTGTTTTTACCTTTTCTGTTATCTATCAAAGTTTCTGCCCACGTCTTTAATCTTGCTTTTTGTTCACCTTGATAGATATCTCTGTGTTTATACCCCTTTGGAGGAATCTGTTCTTGGTTTCATTAAATTTAATTTCCATTTCCTTCGCTTCTGAGCAGTTTCTTTTCATCCTAATAAATTCCCTATATGGGATGCTCTTTATAAGGGAATGGGGATGAAAACTCGAACCATGTAATATACTGTTGGTAGCGGTCTTTTTCCTATGGACTGTTGTATGTATTATGTTATCCTTAATATATACTTTAGTGTCCAAGAAGTCAATCTCTTTGCGATTGATATTATAGGTAAATTTGAGTCCTACCTCATTGTTATTTAAAATCTTCATGTATTCCAAGAATTCTAATTCTGTTCCTCTCCACAGTAAAAAAGGTCGTCGATGAATCTTAGCCAAAGAACTACTCTGGAAGTATACTGATCATTTTCCTCTCTCCAAGCTATGTTCTTCTCCCACCAACCCATCATGAGGTTGGCATAGCTTGGAGAGAAGGAAACTCCCATTGCAGTGCCACAACATTGAGAGTACAGCTTTTTGTTAAATAAAAAAACATTGTTCTTAAGACATAGTTCAATCATTTCCATTAACATGGTAGTATGTCTGAATTCCACTATAGGTCTTTGTTTTAGGAAATATAGAGTTGCCTTCATGCCTATATCATGATCTATGGACGTGTACAGTGCAACAACATCAATTGTCACTAACAGGTAATCCATTTGCCAAGTGGTTCCCATTAGGATCCTCAAAAAGTCCCCCGTATCCTTGATATAAGAGTTGAGGGAAGGAACAATCGGTGCTAAAAAATAATCGACATAAGAGGCAATGTTCTCATAAAGGGCGCCGCAGCTGGAAATTATTGGGCGTCCCGGGGTTTGTTTAAAGTCTTATGCACTTTCGGCAAAAAATATATTGTGGGTGTCACCGGATTCTCTACCATTAAGAATTTCTTCTCCTCGTCATTCAGCAGACCATCCTCATGCCAGTGTCTGATTTTTTCACATAGATCGATGGTAAGATCATTTATGGGATTATAAGTCAACACCTGATAGTTCTCCGTGTTGTTCAATTGGCGGAGTGCTTCATTAATGTAATCCTGTTTGTCTAAAATAACAATGTTTCCGCCCTTATCAGCTGGCTTTATTTCAATTTGGGTGTTGTTTTTTAATGACTTCAGAGCTTGACGCTCATTGCAAGAAAGGTTTTCTCTCCGTTGGGTATGTTTTACATTTTCCATGGTTTCCAGTTCTGCTATCACTAGATCATTGAAAATGTCCACTTTATTGCCTGGATGAAGAGCAGGACAAAATTTGGATTGACTCTTAAAATTAGTCTTGCAATGTCTGTTCATGTTAATTCCCATTTCTTCTAAGACTTCAGTGTCTGATTTTGTTGTTTCCTCTATGTCGTGAGCTAGTTCATATGCAGTTCTCAAGCTTTGAATTTCCGCTATGGTGTATGGCTGTTCTCCCTCTGATATTGGTATTTCTGACATGTTTTCATTCGTCTCTTGGATAGTTGGTAATTTGGTAAAGAATTTCTTTAACTTCAATTTGCGAATATACTTGTACATGTCTATCTTAGTTTCCACCAAGTCCTGATGTCTTTCGGGACTGAATGTTAAGCCTTTCTGTAACAGACTGAATTCAGCATCTGTTAATGTATATTTTGACAGGTTGATAATTAAATTATGATCTTTTTTGTAATTATTTTCTTCTTTACTTTCTCATCACTGTACGATTTCGAAGATGATAACCTCTTGTTCTTTCTGATGCTTCTTCTTGTCTTCCGTCGTTTTCTGTCCGGATTGGTGTGCCTCTCCCCTCGCTCTTGTTCGCATTGCCCGACCTCTTCCTCTTCCCCTTGGATTTTGTTGATCCTGATATAGGATCTTCATTTCCTCTAAAAAGAGAGTTGACGTGGGAAGGTTTGTCTGGTTTCACCCTCACTTAAATCTGACTCAGACTCACTTTGGGTCGTGTTGGGAGATTCTGATATTGGTTGTTTTTTACTATCTACTTGCTGTCTCAAAGTGTCAAAGCGCTTTGCGAAAGTAAAGATGGTTCCCTGATCATAATCACATTCGTCCCTTCTGAACTTGCGTTGTTTCCGATCTTGTACCTCAGTTTCATGTTTGTCTAGATTTTTCTCCATTTCTGATCTTAGTTTTTCAGACCTTCCTCGTCATATTCAAGGGTTAAAATCTGAGATTCTAGTTCCGATATTTTCTTGTGCAATTCCTCCACATCTATCCTAGCATATTTTATAATTATTAACATCATTGTCCGTGAACAGTCCATATTGTTCCTGCCCCACTCCTCCAGCATCTCCGATCTAGTGTCTGGATGGTTGGGTAGTGTAAAAATGCGTAGCCCTCTAGGGACTCTACCGCATTCTACATACTTCTCCAGAGTTATGATTTCCCAACTCCTTGATATTTCTTTGCGTTGCAATCTTTCCAGTTGAATGAACAATTGTTTAATATTTTTTATGCCTGTGTTTCCTGATCTATCTCCATCAGGGATCTCTTTGATGGTAGTTTGTCCCTTTTGAAACATTGTTTCTGCAGTCTCACGGCGTTTTGCTGCTCTCGCCTCCATGAGAGGGTGCTGTTATTCTTAAAATTGAACAAATTATATCACTGTGTCAAATTCGTTCATTACTAAGGCCAGTCTCAAGCCTACTTGCGGGACTTGAATTATCCTTAAGGAGAATAGGAGCTGATTATTAGTTTTGTCCCAAGCTGTCGAGGTAGTGTAGAATTTTATTCACTATCACCGCTTGCCCACAATTGGAAATAAGCGGCGGATACACTCGCTACAGCGCAATGGATTGCACAGGATTCAGTACAAGCTTGGCTCACGCGCTCTTACCTGGGAGACTCCCGGTCAGTGCGGCGTCCTCCAACCCCACACACCGGCGCTCAACCCGGTAGCGCTCGACTGTCCCGATTTTTTCCGTTGACTTTCTGATCTCGTCCTCGGAAGCCAGGTCTGGAGCCGCTGTATATTTCAGAGAGTCTTCGTCGCTGTCTGCAACATTCACAGCATACGCAGCTTCAAAAACGACACTACAGTTCACGAGTATTTTTCAAACAGATCAGGTGCGCTGGGTTCTCCCCTTACGTATTCCACCATACAGCAATTTGGTCCTTGTTGGGGGAACACTTCATGGCTGGTGCTCGTGGCGAGAAAAGGACTAATTCTCGCTTTTGTAATATTCCAACAAATGATGAAACACGGCACACACCTCGATGGATTTCAGCTCTTTATTCGGACAAAAAAGCTCTCCTCCTCCCTACGCGTTTCGAACTTCACGTTCTTGGTCACGGTAGTTTACAAAGTCCCTTGTTTATTTCCACTTTTATACTCAGTATCCACTTTTGCCTATTATGAGGCATTGTGGTACTGGTAGTTCAGATTACAATTTTAACTTTATTAATCACATTATTTCAGCACAAAAAAAAAATATATATATATATTATTTGGCAACATTTCAAGGCAGCATATGGACTAATTTATACGACATTAGTTCTGATTGATCTCATATTTCTATCAATTAGTACAGTCTCTTCCCATTATTCGAGTGATCTTACATGGTCAATTTGTTTATGTGAATCATATCAACCTCCTCCGTGTTGGAGTATATTCTCTTACTTCTATTGATTTATTATGGTTCTTCTGGCACCGATTTCGTATCGATGCCTATAGAAAAATACATAATAACCATTTATATTGGGTTTGTGATATGGGCTGAGTGCCCAAATTCACAATGATTTCATTAAAACCCAATTATATCATTAAATAGTAGACAATATATTAAACAAATTGGCGACTGTTTTATATTAAACATTATATGACCTAGGTATACAATTCGAAGACTGCTTGGTACATCTTACAATCAATTTCTACGTCTTGCCTTGAAGTCAAACAATAAATAATTGTTGCTTTACAAAAGTAAAGAGTATTGTGCTTGAAAGAAGAAGAAAGAACTACCGAAGCTACTAAACACTTACCCTAAAAGGTCTAAATTAATAAATAAGCAACCCTCCCATGGATGCAAGTTACCGTTACAATTTCATTGTTCAATCTCATCAATTAGTCAACCTTCTATAAATTTAGACAAATTCTTAATGTTCACAAATATTGTTCATTTCGTTGTTCATAAATGAACGTACATTTCCTCATCCCCATTAAGACCTGTAGGAATCTTTGTTTTCAGCCTGATAATTAGTTTTGATTCAAGTCGTCTTAATTTGAGTGTTCTGTTACCACCCCTCTCATGTGGTTGGATAGTGGCCAATCCAGAGTATTTCATATCGAGCCAGGTTTTTCCTCTGTGGGTGGCCATATGTTTTGCCACAGCATATGACATGTCTTGATTGACAGTGGCTCGTATATGCTCCAATATCCTCTTTTTGAGTGGACAAATTGTGCTGCCAATGTATCTTTTTCCACAATAACACTCAATCAAATATACCACATACGGAGTGTCACATGTTATAGTCTCTTTTATTTCAAATTTACGCCCTTTGGGATCTTCAATTGATTTCAAGTTCTGTCCTATCTTGCAGGCCTTGCATACCATGCACTTCACAAATCCCTTTTGTCTTGATTGTAACCATGATTCTTGTTTTTTCATCACAAAATGGCTGTTAACAAGTGTGTCGGATAACGATGGTGCCTTCCTATATGATATCAAGGGATGATCACCCAATAGATGGCCAATGTCCAGATCTTTTTTAATGACACTCCAATACTTAGTTACAATTTGTTTGATTTGAAAACTCTCTCTGCTGTAAGTCAGAATTAGTCGTGGTGTACTGGCCGATCCATCGACTGTTGGCTTGTTTTTACCTTTTCTGTTATCTATCAAAGTTTCTGCCCGCGTCTTTAATCTTGCTTTTTGTTCACCTTGATAGATATCTCTGTGTTTATACCCCTTTGGAGGAATCTGTTCTTGGTTTCATTAAATTTAATTTCCATTTCCTTCGCTTCTGAGCAGTTTCTTTTCATCCTAATAAATTCCCCATATGGGAAGCTCTTTATAAGGGAATGGGGATGAAAACTCGAACCATGTAATATACTGTTGGTAGCGGTCTTTTTCCTATGGACTGTTGTATGTATTATGTTATCCTTAATATATACTTTAGTGTCCAAGAAGTCAATCTCTTTGCGATTGATATTATAGGTAAATTTGAGTCCTACCTCATTGTTATTTAAAATCTTCATGTATTCCAAGAATTCTAATTCTGTTCCTCTCCACAGTAAAAAAAGGTCGTCGATGAATCTTAGCCAAAGAACTACTCTGGAAGTATACTGATCATTTTCCTCTCTCCAAGCTATGTTCTTCTCCCACCAACCCATCATGAGGTTGGCATAGCTTGGAGAGAAGGAAACTCCCATCGCAGTGCCACAACATTGAGAGTACAGCTTTTTGTTAAATAAAAAACATTGTTCTTAAGACATAGTTCAATCATTTCCATTAACATGGTAGTATGTCTGAATTCCACTATAGGTCTTTGTTTTAGGAAATATAGAGTTGCCTTCATGCCTATATCATGATCTATGGACGTGTACAGTGCAACAACATCAATTGTCACTAACAGGTAATCCATTTGCCAAGTGGTTCCCATTAGGATCCTCAAAAAGTCCCCCGTATCCTTGATATAAGAGTTGAGGGAAGGAACAATCGGTGCTAAAAATAATCGACATAAGAGGCAATGTTCTCATAAAGGGCGCCGCAGCTGGAAATTATTGGGCGTCCCGGGGTTTGTTTAAAGTCTTATGCACTTTCGGCAAAAAATATATTGTGGGTGTCACCGGATTCTCTACCATTAAGAATTTCTTCTCCTCGTCATTCAGCAGACCATCCTCATGCCAGTGTCTGATTTTTTCACATAGATCGATGGTAAGATGGTAAGATCATTATAAGTCAACACCTGATAGTTCTCCGTGTTGTTCAATTGATTCCTACAGGTCTTAATGGGGATGAGGAAATGTACGTTCATTTATGAACAACGAAATGAACAATATTTGTGAACATTAAGAATTTGTCTAAATTTATAGAAGGTTGACTAATTGATGAGATTGAACAATGAAATTGTAACGGTAACTTGCATCCATGGGAGGGTTGCTTATTTATTAATTTAGACCTTTTAGGGTAAGTGTTTAGTAGCTTCGGTAGTTCTTTCTTCTTCTTTCAAGCACAATACTCTTTACTTTTGTAAAGCAACAATTATTTATTGTTTGACTTCAAGGCAAGACGTAGAAATTGATTGTAAGATGTACCAAGCAGTCTTCGAATTGTATACCAAGGTCATATAATGTTTAATATAAAACAGTCGCCAATTTGTTTAATATATTGTCTACTATTTAATGGTATAATTGGGTTTTAATGAAATCATTGTGAATTTGGGCACTCAGCCCATATCACAAACCCAATATAAATGGTTATTATGTATTTTTCTATAGGCATCGATACGAAATCGGTGCCAGAAGAACCATAATAAATCAATAGAAGTAAGAGAATATACTCCAACACGGAGGAGGTTGATATGATTCACATAAACAAATTGACCATGTAAGATCACTCGAATAATGGGAAGAGACTGTACTAATTGATAGAAACATGAGATCAATCAGAACTAATGTCGTATAAATTAGTCCATATGCTGCCTTGAAATGTTGCCAAATAATATATATATATATTTTTTTTTTGTGCTGAAATAATGTGATTAATAAAGTTAAAATTGTAATCTGAACTACCAGTACCACAATGCCTCATAATAGGCATAAGTGGATACTGAGTATAAAAGTGGAAATAAACAAGGGACTTTGTAAACTACCGTGACCAAGAACGTGAAGTTCGAAACGCGTAGGGAGGAGGAGAGCTTTTTTGTCCGAATAAAGAGCTGAAATCCATCGAGGTGTGTGCCGTGTTTCATCATTTGTTGGAATATTACAAAAGCGAGAATTAGTCCTTTTCTTGCCACGAGCACCAGCCATGAAGTGTTCCCCCCAACAAGGACCAAATTGCTGTATGGTGGAATACGTAAGGGGGAGAACCCAGCGCACCTGATCTGTTTGAAAAATACTCGTGAACTGTAGTGTCGTTTTTGAAGCTGCGTATGCTGTGAATGTTGCAGACAGCGACGAAGACTCTCTGAAATATACAGCGGCTCCAGACCTGGCTTCCAAGGACGAGATCAGAAAGTCAACGGAAAAAATCGGGACAGTCGAGCGCTACCGGGTTGAGCGCCGGTGTGTGGGGTTGGAGGACGCCGCACTGACCGGGAGTCTCCCAGGTAAGAGCGCGTGAGCCAAGCTTGTACTGAATCCTGTGCAATCCATTGCGCTGTAGCGAGTGTATCCGCCGCTTATTTCCAATTGTGGGCAAGCGGTGATAGTGAATAAAATTCTACACTACCTCGACAGCTTGGGACAAAACTAATAATCAGCTCCTATTCTCCTTAAGGATAATTCAAGTCCCGCAAGTAGGCTTGAGACTGGCCTTAGTAATGAACGAATTTGACACAGTGATATAATTTGTTCAATTTTAAGAATAACAGCACCCTCTCATGGAGGCGAGAGCAGCAAAACGCCGTGAGACTGCAGAAACAATGTTTCAAAAGGGACAAACTACCATCAAAGAGATCCCTGATGGAGATAGATCAGGAAACACAGGCATAAAAAATATTAAACAATTGTTCATTCAACTGGAAAGATTGCAACGCAAAGAAATATCAAGGAGTTGGGAAATCATAACTCTGGAGAAGTATGTAGAATGCGGTAGAGTCCCTAGAGGGCTATGCATTTTTACACTACCCAACCATCCAGACACTAGATCGGAGATGCTGGAGGAGTGGGGCAGGAACAATATGGACTGTTCACGGACAATGATGTTAATAATTATAAAATATGCTAGGATAGATGTGGAGGAATTGCACAAGAAAATATCGGAACTAGAATCTCAGATTTTAACCCTTGAATATGACGAGGAAGGTCTGAAAAAACTAAGATCAGAAATGGAGAAAAATCTAGACAAACATGAAACTGAGGTACAAGATCGGAAACAACGCAAGTTCAGAAGGGACGAATGTGATTATGATCAGGGAACCATCTTTACTTTCGCAAAGCGCTTTGACACTTTGAGACAGCAAGTAGATAGTAAAAAACAACCAATATCAGAATCTCCCAACACGACCCAAAGTGAGTCTGAGTCAGATTTAAGTGAGGGTGAAACCAGACAAACCTTCCCACGTCAACTCTCTTTTAGAGGAAATGAAGATCCTATATCAGGATCAACAAAATCCAAGGGAAGAGGAAGAGGTCGGGCAATGCGAACAAGAGCGAGGGGAGAGGCACACCAATCCGGACAGAAAATGACGGAAGACAAGAAGAAGCATCAGAAAGAACAAGAGGTTATCATCTTCGAAATCGTACAGTGATGAGAAAGTAAAGAAGAAAATAATTACAAAAAAAGATCATAATTTAATTATCAACCTGTCAAAATATACATTAACAGATGCTGAATTCAGTCTGTTACAGAAAGGCTTAACATTCAGTCCCGAAAGACATCAGGACTTGGTGGAAACTAAGATAGACATGTACAAGTATATTCGCAAATTGAAGTTAAAGAAATTCTTTACCAAATTACCAACTATCCAAGAGACGAATGAAAACATGTCAGAAATACCAATATCAGAGGGAGAACAGCCATACACCATAGCGGAAATTCAAAGCTTGAGAACTGCATATGAACTAGCTCACGACATAGAGGAAACAACAAAATCAGACACTGAAGTCTTAGAAGAAATGGGAATTAACATGAACAGACATTGCAAGACTAATTTTAAGAGTCAATCCAAATTTTGTCCTGCTCTTCATCCAGGCAATAAAGTGGACATTTTCAATGATCTAGTGATAGCAGAACTGGAAACCATGGAAAATGTAAAACATACCCAACGGAGAGAAAACCTTTCTTGCAATGAGCGTCAAGCTCTGAAGTCATTAAAAAACAACACCCAAATTGAAATAAAGCCAGCTGATAAGGGCGGAAACATTGTTATTTTAGACAAACAGGATTACATTAATGAAGCACTCCGCCAATTGAACAACACGGAGAACTATCAGGTGTTGACTTATAATCCCATAAATGATCTTACCATCGATCTATGTGAAAAAATCAGACACTGGCATGAGGATGGTCTGCTGAATGACGAGGAGAAGAAATTCTTAATGGTAGAGAATCCGGTGACACCCACAATATATTTTTTGCCGAAAGTGCATAAGACTTTAAACAAACCCCGGGACGCCCAATAATTTCCAGCTGCGGCGCCCTTTATGAGAACATTGCCTCTTATGTCGATTATTTTTTAGCACCGATTGTTCCTTCCCTCAACTCTTATATCAAGGATACGGGGGACTTTTTGAGGATCCTAATGGGAACCACTTGGCAAATGGATTACCTGTTAGTGACAATTGATGTTGTTGCACTGTACACGTCCATAGATCATGATATAGGCATGAAGGCAACTCTATATTTCCTAAAACAAAGACCTATAGTGGAATTCAGACATACTACCATGTTAATGGAAATGATTGAACTATGTCTTAAGAACAATGTTTTTTTATTTAACAAAAAGCTGTACTCTCAATGTTGTGGCACTGCGATGGGAGTTTCCTTCTCTCCAAGCTATGCCAACCTCATGATGGGTTGGTGGGAGAAGAACATAGCTTGGAGAGAGGAAAATGATCAGTATACTTCCAGAGTAGTTCTTTGGCTAAGATTCATCGACGACCTTTTTTACTGTGGAGAGGAACAGAATTAGAATTCTTGGAATACATGAAGATTTTAAATAACAATGAGGTAGGACTCAAATTTACCTATAATATCAATCGCAAAGAGATTGACTTCTTGGACACTAAAGTATATATTAAGGATAACATAATACATACAACAGTCCATAGGAAAAGACCGCTACCAACAGTATATTACATGGTTCGAGTTTTCATCCCCATTCCCTTATAAAGAGCATCCCATATGGGGAATTTATTAGGATGAAAAGAAACTGCTCAGAAGCGAAGGAAATGGAAATTAAATTTAATGAAACCAAGAACAGATTCCTCCAAAGGGGGTATAAACACAGAGATATCTATCAAGGTGAACAAAAAGCAAGATTAAAGACGTGGGCAGAAACTTTGATAGATAACAGAAAAGGTAAAAACAAGCCAACAGTCGATGGATCGGCCAGTACACCACGACTAATTCTGACTTACAGCAGAGAGAGTTTTCAAATCAAACAAATTGTAACTAAGTATTGGAGTGTCATTAAAAAGATCTGGACATTGGCCATCTATTGGGTGATCATCCCTTGATATCATATAGGAAGGCACCATCGTTATCCGACACACTTGTTAACAGCCATTTTGTGATGAAAAAACAAGAATCATGGTTACAATCAAGACAAAAGGGATTTGTGAAGTGCATGGTATGCAAGGCCTGCAAGATAGGACAGAACTTGAAATCAATTGAAGATCCCAAAGGGCGTAAATTTGAAATAAAAGAGACTATAACATGTGACACTCCGTATGTGGTATATTTGATTGAGTGTTATTGTGGAAAAGATACATTGGCAGCACAATTTGTCCACTCAAAAAGAGGATATTGGAGCATATACGAGCCACTGTCAATCAAGACATGTCATATGCTGTGGCAAAACATATGGCCACCCACAGAGGAAAAACCTGGCTCGATATGAAATACTCTGGATTGGCCACTATCCAACCACATGAGAGGGGTGGTAACAGAACACTCAAATTAAGACGACTTGAATCAAAACTAATTATCAGGCTGAAAACAAAGATTCCTACAGGTCTTAATGGGGATGAGGATGTACGTTCATTTATGAACAACGAAATGAACAATATTTGTGAACATTAAGAATTTGTCTAAATTTATAGAAGGTTGACTAATTGATGAGATTGAACAATGAAATTGTAACGGTAACTTGCATCCATGGGAGGGTTGCTTATTTATTAATTTAGACCTTTTAGGGTAAGTGTTTAGTAGCTTCGGTAGTTCTTTCTTCTTCTTTCAAGCACAATACTCTTTACTTTTGTAAAGCAACAATTATTTATTGTTTGACTTCAAGGCAAGACGTAGAAATTGATTGTAAGATGTACCAAGCAGTCTTCGAATTGTATACCAAGGTCATATAATGTTTAATATAAAACAGTCGCCAATTTGTTTAATATATTGTCTACTATTTAATGGTATAATTGGGTTTTAATGAAATCATTGTGAATTTGGGCACTCAGCCCATATCACAAACCCAATATAAATGGTTATTATGTATTTTTCTATAGGCATCGATACGAAATCGGTGCCAGAAGAACCATAATAAATCAATAGAAGTAAGAGAATATACTCCAACACGGAGGAGGTTGATATGATTCACATAAACAAATTGACCATGTAAGATCACTCGAATAATGGGAAGAGACTGTACTAATTGATAGAAATATGAGATCAATCAGAACTAATGTCGTATAAATTAGTCCATATGCTGCCTTGAAATGTTGCCAAATAATATATATATATATATTTTTTTGTGCTGAAATAATGTGATTAATAAAGTTAAAATTGTAATCTGAACTACCAGTACCACAATGCCTCATAATAGGCAAAAGTGGATACTGAGTATAAAAGTGGAAATAAACAAGGGACTTTGTAAACTACCGTGACCAAGAACGTGAAGTTCGAAACGCGTAGGGAGGAGGAGAGCTTTTTGTCCGAATAAAGAGCTGAAATCCATCGAGGTGTGTGCCGTGTTTCATCATTTGTTGGAATATATATATATATATATATATATATATCAGCATGGGAATCCCAAAGTATCCAGCCACAGCGGCGCAACATGAGGGCACAGACTCCAAGGCAGTGATGATGGCAAAGTGTCTTTATTTAAGTATCAATGTCCAAAATGACGTGTTTCGGCCGCCAGACATGCGGCCTTGTTCACATAGTTCACTGCATGTGAAAGGGTGCTTTATATACATAGGTGGTGAGTAGTAGTCTTTTTACAGTGTTTAACATTTTACCACATGAGTTGGCAATTTTACTACAGTAAACTGCTTTACTGTAGTGATAGTTTACTGCTGGAGGTGAGTCAGCAGTTAACCAGGCACAGTGCAGTATATATACATGGAGATAGAAGACATCTGTAACGCTTGTGTGTGTGGGAAGGTATGAGCGTTAGAACGGCTGTGCATGTTGCAGAGGTTGCCTAACTATGTGTTTTGTGGTGCCACTGCATATATATATATATTGAAAGAAAGAAGTTGCCCTTGATGAGGGTTCACTCACAAGCAGGATTATGCCTCTTTATTCACAACAACAAAACCAGCAACAGACATTCAATGAAATAGTCAGGCTTTACGCGTTTCGAACTTCACAGTCCTTGTTCACTGGCCAAATTTAGAACAAGGCAGCAAAACCATATCAGACACCTGACTACCTTGAATGCTGTCCCGCCCCCAGTGGGCCTCAGGTGAGTTCAGCAAGTGCATTATGGTGACAGTAGATCTTGGCCAGATATGTATGTATATATATATATATATATATATATATATATATATATATATATATTACCTACTGGCGGTCACCAGTAGGTAGTTACAGTTAGGACCTAGTTTCCATAGGAAAAGAGTTTTTGATTCGCCAATATCTTTAGCGCCGTTTGACGAATGTTCGCGAAATTTTCAAAATGAATGGCCCGCTCTGGTAAGCTCCTGTCGTAAAAGTTTCGGGGTGATTCATCAAGCGGGGGCCGAGAAAAAGGGGGTCCCAAAATGCGTTTTATCCATGATATTTTCCATAGGAAAACTTAGACAAAGCTACAGCCCGAACAGCTGAACGGGATTACATCAAATTTGGCAAAAAGATAGCTCTTGGTTCAGAAAGCGTGCTTTTTGTTAAATGGTGTAAATCCGTTCAGTAGTTCCTGAAATATTCATATTTAAAAAAATTATATATCTGGTGACCGCGGTGGATCCGCAAATCCTCCCGAGCACAAGCTTGATTCTGATTGGCTGCCAACACTTCAAACTAAGAAGTGTTGGCAGCCATCTTGTGACTCGGTTGAACAGAGTCTCAAGAAAAAAGGTTAAAAAACAATAAAGGGGGCATGGTAGAAACACCCTGACCCCTAGGCCTGGTCAGGGGTCCCACAGGGACCCCAGGGCCAAAAAAGCATTTTTGAAAATAAATTTCGGCGAGATTCGCGAATCCCGCTGGAAAAAACCCGAAGTGCGGGCCAGGTCCCGGGGGCAATATGCAAAATATATGCGGGGGCCACGGGCTCCCGCAGCCCCGGGATCCCCACCTCCCCAGGGCTTTTCTTAATTATGTGCAGGGGGCACATGGCCCCCCGTAGCCCCAGGGACTGCCACCTCCCTGGGGCTTTTATGAATAATAAGTGTGGGGGGGCTCGAGCCCCCCCACACTGCCCCGGGGACCACCACCTCCCTGGGGCTATGTTTACGCTGGGAGGGGGCTGCACCCTGCTCATGGAGCCCTCCATGGCCCAGGGGACCGCCATCCCCGGGGCTGGCTCCAGCAATGTCCCGGGGTGCCCACCCCAGGGACATTTTAGCTTACAATGACAGGGCGGGAGCACTACTCCCACCCTGCCATTGCAAACACTGCTTTGCTTCATGGAAGCGAGAGCAGGAAACCTGCTCTCGCTTCCATGAAGCACAGCAGATTAGCTTTAGACAAGGGGAGCTGCATGTCAGCAGCTCCCCTTGTCCAAAAGCAATGCCCGCTCCCGCAGGAGGCGGGGAGCCGGCAGGGACCGCAGGGGCATTGGGGCTCCCCCCGCGGTCCGCAACATTGAGGCCAGGCCCTGGAGCATGGGGTCCCTGGGGCCATAATTGGCCTCAGGAGGGGGGCTACGCAGCCCCCCACTAAAATTAAAAAAATAATTAAAGGCTGAACAGGCCCCGGGGGATGGGGTCCCGGGGCCAAAAGTGGCCCAGGGAAGGGGGGCCAAGCAGGCCCCCTCCCGTATATATAAAAAAAAATACACAAGGCCATGCCCCGGGGGATGGGGTCCCCGGGGCCGAAATAGGCCTCGGTAGGGGGGCCGCGTGGCCCCTTTCCCGTTTTTTAAAAAAAATTTTTAGAAATGGGTCCTGCCCTGGGGGATGGGGTCCCCAGGGCCCACAAAATATTAAGAGAAGGGGGGCCACACAACCCCCCTTCTAAGAATAATTTAAAAAAAAGCAGAAGCTGGCATCTCCGGGAGGCCCCACCCGCTCCCTGCACCACTGTGCAAACGCACCTCCTGGCACGTTTTGGATTGGGGGATTAAGACCCCTAGAATCTTAAGGGTCCTTAGAGGCCAACTAGTCCACTAGGTACCTCCAGTAAGCCCCACACAGTGGGATAGCTGAGAGGTGGTCCGAGGCCACGCCCCTTTTACACCACTCTGCAAACGCGCCTCTTGGCACATTGCTGGTGGGGTGATGAGGTCCTCTTGTGTCCTGAGGACCTCAGGAGTAAAGTGGACTTCATCCCCGAGTGCGGAGTGGTGTAAAAAGGGGGCGTGGCCTCAGACCACTCTCAGCAATCCAGCTGTGTGGGGCTTACTGGAGGTATCTGGTGGGTTAATTGGCCCCCAGGGACCCTCAGGATTCAAGGGGACTTAATCTCCCAACCCAGAACGTGTCAGGAGGCGAGTTTGCAGAGTGATGGAGAAAGAGGGCATGGCCTGTGTCCACCTGTCAGCAATCCCACTATCTAGGCCCTTTTCTGCACCACTCTGCAAATGCGACTACTACGTTATAGTTAGAAATTAGCATTTAAAAAACCTTAGAAATTCACTGAAAAAGCCACGAGTTTCAGGGACGTTATAGTTAGAAATTAGGATTTAAAAAAAACTTAGAAATTCACTGAAAAAACCATAGGTTTCAGGGACGTTATAGTTAGAAATTAGCATTTAAAAAACCTTGGAAATTCACTGAAAAAACCACAGGTTTCAGGGACGTTATAGTTAGTTGGACATTTCACTCCTGCAAAACCAGAGAAATTTGGCTGTTATAGTTAGTTGAGCTAACTATAACTCGCGCCCCTGCAATGCACTGCTGATGATGTCACATATTACATCGATCATGACATGGTCAGTGACATCACTGATGACATCACTGATGACATCTCAAATGACATCACTGATGACATCATCCAGTGACTGTGTGTTTCTGTAAAGTTTAAATATGTTTAATATATATAGGGAAAGGCGTATTGAAGAATGAGTGGGTGTATAAGTGTCTGAATGGATGATTTAGTAGGTGCGTGACTAACTCTATAAGTGAGTGATTAAACGTATCTTACTGAATGCATGGGTTAGTGACTAAACTGGGTGAATGTCTGTATCCGTCTGTCTGTTGCTGTGTAAGTGGCTGCATGGGTTTGTGAATAGCTACATGAGTGTCTATATGAGTTATTGATTGGTTGTCTGAGTATCTGTATGGGTGCCTGAGTGTTTGTGTGGGTGGGGTGTGTGCGACTCTGTGCATAGATGTGTGAGTGGGTGATTCACTGGGTGGATGGTTTCAAGAGTGTATCTGTGATAGACTGTATGGGTGGGTAAGTGTGTGTAAGAGTGTGTTAGTGAGTAAATGTATGTCCCAGTGGTACATGTGTGAGTAACTACATATGTGAAAGGCAGTATATATGTGTGTTGGAGTATATAAATAGCTATAAGCGAGAGTGTGTGATTGTGAGAGTGACTGTATGGATGAGTGTGTGCTTGTATCAGTGATTGTATAAGAGCGTAAGAATGTGCTAGTATTTGTATGAGTAAGTGAGCTGGTGTGTGTATAACTGTATAGATGAGTAAATGGGTGTGTGCTTAATTTTTGCATGACTGACTAGGTGTGTGAGTACCTCTATGGATGAGTGGTGGTGTGTGAGTGTTTATATAGGTGTATGAGTGCATATAATAGTCCTGTACTGAGTGACTATAAGTATGAGTGACTGTACGGGTGAGTGAGTAGATGTGTGTGTGTAGACCTAAGAATCAGTGAGTGTGTATATAGTAATTGGTGTTGGAGTGTCTATGGTTTTGACAATGGCAGTCTGTAATTTACAGTGGGTGTATCAAAAGTTATATTAGGGTGTGAGAAGATGCATCAAATTATCACATGGATGATGTCATCAGTGATGTCATCAGAGATGTCATTTGAGATATCATCAGTGATGTCATCAGTGATGTCACTGACCATGTCATGAGTGATGTAATATGTGACGTCATCAGAAGTGCATTATGGGGCGCGAGTTATAGTTACCTGAACTAACTATAACGGGGGAATTTCACGGGTTTTGTACGAGTGCAATGTCCAACTAACTATAACTGTCCCTAAAACCTATGGTTTTTTCAGTGAATTTGTAAGGTTTTTAAATGCTAATTTCTAACTATAACGTGCCTGAAACCTATGGTTTTTTCAGTGAATTTCAAAGGTTTTTTAAATGCTAATTCCTAACTATAACATGTCTGAAAACTATGGTTTTTTTCAGTGAATTTCAAAGGTTTTGTAAATGACAATTTTTAAATGTATTAATTGTTATATTTATTTTTTTGATACTGATTTACTACATTTTTTTAAACTATTTATTGTTAGATATTTTATTTTTTAAATTACATTGTAATTACATTATACATTACATTACAAAATATACTTTCTCAGAATGAATTACTTTAGTTTAAATACTTTGCAAATAGGCAATAAACTTTTAAGTACACTAGTTACAGATGTTGCAATGGGCAACACAATTTCAAACACAATGCAACATTGAGCTCAATGTGAATTTCTAGTTAAATGCAATTAGTTACTTTATGGATTACTTTTTCTAACCACAGGACTGGATCCTAGATTCAGTCCTGGGACATCTCCTGTAAACAGTTGAGTAAAAGCGTTTTGGTTACAGTAGTGATTTTTAAGGAATATTATTGTATTTTAAAAGTTGACACTTAGAAACTTTTTCACACAGAATCACCAATGTTATCCTATGGGAGGAAATTCACTTAGCAGGTAAGTAGTGTTATCGTTACTTTTTCTTACTCAGTGGTGGATCCTGGATCCAGCACTGGTGCATCTCCTGTAAACAGTTGAAAGAATGCGTTTAAGTCATACAGGCGATTTTTAAGGAATATTTGTAGTTTGTGAAAAACGACACTTTGAAACTTTTCTGCGGAAAACCAGACCATGGATTCCAATGGAAGGAAATACAAGTTACTGGTAAGTACGGTTAGAATTACTTATCAGGGTCAGTGCTGGGCTAAAAGATGCAGCACTGGGTTCTCTCCTGATAACAGGTGAGTAAATCGGAATTCGTAGTTCGGCTGATTTTAGAGGAATATTTGCACAATGGTGAAGGAAGGAGGTGGGGCCTGAGGTGACATGTCTGCAAACACGCCCTGTGGCGCGTTTTAAGTTGGAGAATTAATTCCTCCTCAATCCCGAGGGTCCCTAGGGGCCAACTGGCCCACCAGATACCTCCAGTATGCGCCAGAGAGCTGCGTTGCAGAGAGGTGTTCAGAGGCCACGCCCCTTTTACAACACTCTGCAACGCAGCTCCGAGGCGCTTACTGGAGGTACCTGGTGGGCTAGTTGGCCCCCAGGGACCCTCAGGATTGAAGGGGATTTAATTCCCCATCTTAAAACGTGCCACGGGGCCTGTTTGACCACATGTCACCTGAAGCCCCGCCCCCTCCCTTCACCACTGTGCAAACGCGCCCCATGGCGCGTTTTAAGTTGGGGGATTAAGTCCCCTTGAATCCTGAGGGTCCCTGGGGTCCAACTATCCCACCAGGTACCTCCAGTAAGCGCCACAGAGCTGCGTTGCAGAGAGGTGTAAAGGGGCGTGGCCTCTGTAAACCTCTCTGCAACGCAGCCCCTGGCGCATACTGTAGGTTCCTGGTGGGCTAGTTGGCCCCAGAGACCCCAGTATTCAAGGGGAATCGTTCCCCTCTGCAAACGCGCCAGGGCGTGTTTGCAGAGTGGTAAAGGAAGGGGCGGGGCCTGCGGCACAATCGTTTTTTTCTTTTTTTTTCCGAAGGGGGCTGTGTGGCCCCCTTCCTTTTCCTTTTTTGGGCCCTGGGGACCCCATCCCCCAGGGCCTTACCCCTTTTTTTTCATTTAAAAAAAAAAAAACGGGAAGGGGGCCGCGTGCCCCCCTCCCGTGGCCGAATCCGGCCCAGGGGACCCCATCCCCCAGGGCATGGCCACTCTTTTTATTATTTTTTTAAGGAGGGGGGCTGCGTGGCCCCCCTCCTCAGGCTTCCTTTTGCCCCGGGGACCCCATCCCCCGGGGCAGGCCTTTCTTTTTCTTTTTTTTTAAAATTATTTATTTTTTTGGGGGAGGGGGGCCACGTGGCCCCCCTCCCGGGCCACTACTTGCCCCGGGGACCCCATCCCCGGGGCTGGCCCTCTCCGTTGGGGACCGTGGGGGTCCCCAATCCCCCACGGTCCCAGCCGGCTCCCCGCGTCCCTCGGGAGCCGGCATTGCTTTCCACATGGGGAGCTGCTGACATGCAGCTCCCCATGTGGAAAGCAATCTGCTTTGCTTCATTGAAGCGAGAGCAGGTTTCCTGCTCTCGCTTCAATGAAGCAAAGCAGTTTGCTATGACAGGACGGGAGCCGCGAGGCTCCCGCCCTGTCATTGCAAACAGCAGTATCCCGGGGGTAGGCACCCCGGGACACTGCAGGAGCCGGCCCTGGAGGGTGGCGGTCCCCAGGGCCATCAATGGCTCCAGGGGGGGGGCCGCGTGGCCCCCCTCCCATCCAAATGCACAGCCCCGGGGAGGTGGTGGTCCCCGGGGCTCGGGGGTTCTTAACGGACCCCCTAATTTACATGTTAGTGCCCCGGGGAGGTGGCGGCCCCCAGGGCGTGTGGGGGGCTTGAGCCCCCCACACAGGTTATTTCAATTTTTAAAAAAATAAGCCCCGGGGGGTGGCGGTCCCCGGGGCGGCGGGAGGGCGGAGAGCCCTCCCGCACCATTTTTTTAGAGGCCCCCACATAAAACATAACCCACCCCGCATGCCCCCGGGATTTGGCCCACCCGGGGCAAAATAGCATCAAAGCGTGGGAGACCGCGCTTCGATTTTTTTTTTATCGGCTGGTTACGCACACCCAGCGCGTTTTTGCCGATTTTTCACAATTTTTATTTTTTTTATTTTGGCCTTGGGGGTCAGGGTGTTTCTACCCGGCCCCCTTTTCGCGTTTTTCTTGTTTTTCTCACTGCTTTCTTGTGCCTCGGTTCTACCGAGGGACAAGATGGCTGCCAACACTTCCTGGTTTGGAGTGTTGACAGCCAATTAGCATGCAGCTCGTGATCGGGAGGGTGCGCGGATCCACTGCGGCCATAGATATCGAAACTTTTATTTTGGATTTTCTCAGCAACTACTGAACGGATTTACACCATTTTTAAAAAGGGTGCTTTCTGAACCAAGCACTACCTTTTTGCCAAATTTGGTGTAATTCCGTTCAGCAGTTTTTGCTGTAGCCTTGCATAAACTTTCCTATGGGAAATTGATTTTTTCACTCTTATTTTTTGAATTTCTCCGCAACTACCGAACGGATTTACACCATTTAAAAAAGGTCGCTTTCTGAACCAAGCGCTACCTTTTTGCAAAATTTGGTGTAATTCCGTTCAGCAGTTCGGAGCTGTAGCCGTGGCTAAAATTTCCTAGGGGAATTAACATGGAGAAAACACGTTTTGGGACCCCCTTTTTCTCGGCCCCGCTTGATGAATCACCCCGAAACTTTCAAGACAGGAGCAGACCGGAGCGCCCCACTAGTTTTGAAAATTTCGCGATGATTCGTCAAACGACGCCAAACTTATTGGGAATAGAATGTTGCGGATTTCCTATGGATAATAGGTCCTAACTATAACTATCTACTGGCGACCGCCAGTAGATATATATATATATATATATATATATATATATATATACACACGCATATATATGTATAGTCTAAGAATGAATACAAATATTTATTTTACATTAGATCAATTTCAATATTATTTTTAATTTATAAATTTGGATATATATATATATATATATATATATATATATATATATACACACGCATATATATGTATAGTCTAAGAATGAATACAAATATTTATTTTACATTAGATCAATTTCAATATTATTTTAAATTTATAAATTTGGATATATATATATATATATATATATATATATATATATATATATATATATATATCATACAGCAATTTGGTCCTTGTTGGGGGGAACACTTCATGGCTGGTGCTCGTGGCGAGAAAAGGACTAATTCTCGCTTTTGTAATATTCCAACAAATGATGAAACACGGCACACACCTCGATGGATTTCAGCTCTTTATTCGGACAAAAAAGCTCTCCTCCTCCCTACGCGTTTCGAACTTCACGTTCTTGGTCACGGTAGTTTACAAAGTCCCTTGTTTATTTCCACTTTTATACTCAGTATCCACTTTTGCCTATTATGAGGCATTGTGGTACTGGTAGTTCAGATTACAATTTTAACTTTATTAATCACATTATTTCAGCACAAAAAAAAATATATATATATATTATTTGGCAACATTTCAAGGCAGCATATGGACTAATTTATACGACATTAGTTCTGATTGATCTCATATTTCTATCAATTAGTACAGTCTCTTCCCATTATTCGAGTGATCTTACATGGTCAATTTGTTTATGTGAATCATATCAACCTCCTCCGTGTTGGAGTATATTCTCTTACTTCTATTGATTTATTATGGTTCTTCTGGCACCGATTTCGTATCGATGCCTATAGAAAAATACATAATAACCATTTATATTGGGTTTGTGATATGGGCTGAGTGCCCAAATTCACAATGATTTCATTAAAACCCAATTATACCATTAAATAGTAGACAATATATTAAACAAATTGGCGACTGTTTTATATTAAACATTATATGACCTTGGTATACAATTCGAAGACTGCTTGGTACATCTTACAATCAATTTCTACGTCTTGCCTTGAAGTCAAACAATAAATAATTGTTGCTTTACAAAAGTAAAGAGTATTGTGCTTGAAAGAAGAAGAAAGAACTACCGAAGCTACTAAACACTTACCCTAAAAGGTCTAAATTAATAAATAAGCAACCCTCCCATGGATGCAAGTTACCGTTACAATTTCATTGTTCAATCTCATCAATTAGTCAACCTTCTATAAATTTAGACAAATTCTTAATGTTCACAAATATTGTTCATTTCGTTGTTCATAAATGAACGTACATTTCCTCATCCCCATTAAGACCTGTAGGAATCTTTGTTTTCAGCCTGATAATTAGTTTTGATTCAAGTCGTCTTAATTTGAGTGTTCTGTTACCACCCCTCTCATGTGGTTGGATAGTGGCCAATCCAGAGTATTTCATATCGAGCCAGGTTTTTCCTCTGTGGGTGGCCATATGTTTTGCCACAGCATATGACATGTCTTGATTGACAGTGGCTCGTATATGCTCCAATATCCTCTTTTGAGTGGACAAATTGTGCTGCCAATGTATCTTTTTCCACAATAACACTCAATCAAATATACCACATACGGAGTGTCACATGTTATAGTCTCTTTTATTTCAAATTTACGCCCTTTGGGATCTTCAATTGATTTCAAGTTCTGTCCTATCTTGCAGGCCTTGCATACCATGCACTTCACAAATCCCTTTTGTCTTAATTGTAACCATGATTCTTGTTTTTCATCACAAAATGGCTGTTAACAAGTGTGTCGGATAACGATGGTGCCTTCCTATATGATATCAAGGGATGATCACCCAATAGATGGCCAATGTCCAGATCTTTTTAATGACACTCCAATACTTAGTTACAATTTGTTTGATTTGAAAACTCTCTCTGCTGTAAGTCAGAATTAGTCGTGGTGTACTGGCCGATCCATCGACTGTTGGCTTGTTTTTACCTTTTCTGTTATCTATCAAAGTTTCTGCCCGCGTCTTTAATCTTGCTTTTGTTCACCTTGATAGATATCTCTGTGTTTATACCCCTTTGGAGGAATCTGTTCTTGGTTTCATTAAATTTAATTTCCATTTCCTTCGCTTCTGAGCAGCTTCTTTTCATCCTAATAAATTCCCTATATGGGATGCTCTTTATAAGGGAATGGGGATGAAAACTCGAACCATGTAATATACTGTTGGTAGCGGTCTTTTTCCTATGGACTGTTGTATGTATTATGTTATCCTTAATATATACTTTAGTGTCCAAGAAGTCAATCTCTTTGCGATTGATATTATAGGTAAATTTGAGTCCTACCTCATTGTTATTTAAAATCTTCATGTATTCCAAGAATTCTAATTCTGTTCCTCTCCACAGTAAAAAAGGTCGTCGATGAATCTTAGCCAAAGAACTACTCTGGAAGTATACTGATCATTTTCCTCTCTCCAAGCTATGTTCTTCTCCCACCAACCCATCATGAGGTTGGCATAGCTTGGAGAGAAGAAACTCCCATCGCAGTGCCACAACATTGAGAGTACAGCTTTTTGTTAAATAAAAAAACATTGTTCTTAAGACATAGTTCAATCATTTCCATTAACATGGTAGTATGTCTGAATTCCACTATAGGTCTTTGTTTTAGGAAATATAGAGTTGCCTTCATGCCTATATCATGATCTATGGACGTGTACAGTGCAACAACATCAATTGTCACTAACAGGTAATCCATTTGCCAAGTGGTTCCCATTAGGATCCTCAAAAAGTCCCCCGTATCCTTGATATAAGAGTTGAGGAAGGAACAATCGGTGCTAAAAAATAATCGACATAAGAGGCAATGTTCTCATAAAGGGCGCCGCAGCTGGAAATTATTGGGCGTCCCGGGGTTTGTTTAAAGTCTTATGCACTTTCGGCAAAAAATATATTGTGGGTGTCACCGGATTCTCTACCATTAAGAATTTCTTCTCCTCGTCATTCAGCAGACCATCCTCATGCCAGTGTCTGATTTTTTCACATAGATCGATGGTAAGATCATTTATGGGATTATAAGTCAACACCTGATAGTTCTCCGTGTTGTTCAATTGGCGGAGTGCTTCATTAATGTAATCCTGTTTGTCTAAAATAACAATGTTTCCGCCCTTATCAGCTGGCTTTATTTCAATTTGGGTGTTGTTTTTAATGACTTCAGAGCTTGACGCTCATTGCAAGAAAGGTTTTCTCTCCGTTGGGTATGTTTTACATTTTCCATGGTTTCCAGTTCTGCTATCACTAGATCATTGAAAATGTCCACTTTATTGCCTGGATGAAGAGCAGGACAAAATTTGGATTGACTCTTAAAATTAGTCTTGCAATGTCTGTTCATGTTAATTCCCATTTCTTCTAAGACTTCAGTGTCTGATTTTGTTGTTTCCTCTATGTCGTGAGCTAGTTCATATGCAGTTCTCAAGCTTTGAATTTCCGCTATGGTGTATGGCTGTTCTCCCTCTGATATTGGTATTTCTGACATGTTTTCATTCGTCTCTTGGATAGTTGGTAATTTGGTAAAGAATTTCTTTAACTTCAATTTGCGAATATACTTGTACATGTCTATCTTAGTTTCCACCAAGTCCTGATGTCTTTCGGGACTGAATGTTAAGCCTTTCTGTAACAGACTGAATTCAGCATCTGTTAATGTATATTTTGACAGGTTGATAATTAAATTATGATCTTTTTTTGTAATTATTTTCTTCTTTACTTTCTCATCACTGTACGATTTCGAAGATGATAACCTCTTGTTCTTTCTGATGCTTCTTCTTGTCTTCCGCCGTTTTCTGTCCGGATTGGTGTGCCTCTCCCCCTCGCTCTTGTTCGCATTGCCCGACCTCTTCCTCTTCCCCTTGGATTTTGTTGATCCTGATATAGGATCTTCATTTCCTCTAAAAAAGAGAGTTGACGTGGGAAGGTTTGTCTGGTTTCACCCTCACTTAAATCTGACTCAGACTCACTTTGGGTCGTGTTGGGAGATTCTGATATTGGTTGTTTTTTACTATCTACTTGCTGTCTCAAAGTGTCAAAGCGCTTTGCGAAAGTAAAGATGGTTCCCTGATCATAATCACATTCGTCCCTTCTGAACTTGCGTTGTTTCCGATCTTGTACCTCAGTTTCATGTTTGTCTAGATTTTTCTCCATTTCTGATCTTAGTTTTTTCAGACCTTCCTCGTCATATTCAAGGGTTAAAATCTGAGATTCTAGTTCCGATATTTTCTTGTGCAATTCCTCCACATCTATCCTAGCATATTTTATAATTATTAACATCATTGTCCGTGAACAGTCCATATTGTTCCTGCCCCACTCCTCCAGCATCTCCGATCTAGTGTCTGGATGGTTGGGTAGTGTAAAAATGCGTAGCCCTCTAGGGACTCTACCGCATTCTACATACTTCTCCAGAGTTATGATTTCCCAACTCCTTGATATTTCTTTGCGTTGCAATCTTTCCAGTTGAATGAACAATTGTTTAATATTTTTATGCCTGTGTTTCCTGATCTATCTCCATCAGGGATCTCTTTGATGGTAGTTTGTCCCTTTTGAAACATTGTTTCTGCAGTCTCACGGCGTTTTGCTGCTCTCGCCTCCATGAGAGGGTGCTGTTATTCTTAAAATTGAACAAATTATATCACTGTGTCAAATTCGTTCATTACTAAGGCCAGTCTCAAGCCTACTTGCGGGACTTGAATTATCCTTAAGGAGAATAGGAGCTGATTATTAGTTTTGTCCCAAGCTGTCGAGGTAGTGTAGAATTTTATTCACTATCACCGCTTGCCCACAATTGGAAATAAGCGGCGGATACACTCGCTACAGCGCAATGGATTGCACAGGATTCAGTACAAGCTTGGCTCACGCGCTCTTACCTGGGAGACTCCCGGTCAGTGCGGCGTCCTCCAACCCCACACACCGGCGCTCAACCCGGTAGCGCTCGACTGTCCCGATTTTTTCCGTTGACTTTCTGATCTCGTCCTCGGAAGCCAGGTCTGGAGCCGCTGTATATTTCAGAGAGTCTTCGTCGCTGTCTGCAACATTCACAGCATACGCAGCTTCAAAAACGACACTACAGTTCACGAGTATTTTTCAAACAGATCAGGTGCGCTGGGTTCTCCCCCTTACGTATTCCACCATACAGCAATTTGGTCCTTGTTGGGGGGAACACTTCATGGCTGGTGCTCGTGGCGAGAAAGGACTAATTCTCGCTTTTGTAATATTCCAACAAATGATGAAACACGGCACACACCTCGATGGATTTCAGCTCTTTATTCGGACAAAAAGCTCTCCTCCTCCCTACGCGTTTCGAACTTCACGTTCTTGGTCACGGTAGTTTACAAAGTCCCTTGTTTATTTCCACTTTTATACTCAGTATCCACTTTTGCCTATTATGAGGCATTGTGGTACTGGTAGTTCAGATTACAATTTTAACTTTATTAATCACATTATTTCAGCACAAAAAAAAAATATATATATATATTATTTGGCAACATTTCAAGGCAGCATATGGACTAATTTATACGACATTAGTTCTGATTGATCTCATATTTCTATCAATTAGTACAGTCTCTTCCCATTATTCGAGTGATCTTACATGGTCAATTTGTTTATGTGAATCATATCAACCTCCTCCGTGTTGGAGTATATTCTCTTACTTCTATTGATTTATTATGGTTCTTCTGGCACCGATTTCGTATCGATGCCTATAGAAAAATACATAATAACCATTTATATTGGGTTTGTGATATGGGCTGAGTGCCCAAATTCACAATGATTTCATTAAAACCCAATTATATCATTAAATAGTAGACAATATATTAAACAAATTGGCGACTGTTTTATATTAAACATTATATGACCTAGGTATACAATTCGAAGACTGCTTGGTACATCTTACAATCAATTTCTACGTCTTGCCTTGAAGTCAAACAATAAATAATTGTTGCTTTACAAAAGTAAAGAGTATTGTGCTTGAAAGAAGAAGAAAGAACTACCGAAGCTACTAAACACTTACCCTAAAAGGTCTAAATTAATAAATAAGCAACCCTCCCATGGATGCAAGTTACCGTTACAATTTCATTGTTCAATCTCATCAATTAGTCAACCTTCTATAAATTTAGACAAATTCTTAATGTTCACAAATATTGTTCATTTCGTTGTTCATAAATGAACGTACATTTCCTCATCCCCATTAAGACCTGTAGGAATCTTTGTTTTCAGCCTGATAATTAGTTTTGATTCAAGTCGTCTTAATTTGAGTGTTCTGTTACCACCCCTCTCATGTGGTTGGATAGTGGCCAATCCAGAGTATTTCATATCGAGCCAGGTTTTTCCTCTGTGGGTGGCCATATGTTTTGCCACAGCATATGACATGTCTTGATTGACAGTGGCTCGTATATGCTCCAATATCCTCTTTTTGAGTGGACAAATTGTGCTGCCAATGTATCTTTTTCCACAATAACACTCAATCAAATATACCACATACGGAGTGTCACATGTTATAGTCTCTTTTATTTCAAATTTACGCCCTTTGGGATCTTCAATTGATTTCAAGTTCTGTCCTATCTTGCAGGCCTTGCATACCATGCACTTCACAAATCCCTTTTGTCTTGATTGTAACCATGATTCTTGTTTTTTCATCACAAAATGGCTGTTAACAAGTGTGTCGGATAACGATGGTGCCTTCCTATATGATATCAAGGGATGATCACCCAATAGATGGCCAATGTCCAGATCTTTTTTAATGACACTCCAATACTTAGTTACAATTTGTTTGATTTGAAAACTCTCTCTGCTGTAAGTCAGAATTAGTCGTGGTGTACTGGCCGATCCATCGACTGTTGGCTTGTTTTTACCTTTTCTGTTATCTATCAAAGTTTCTGCCCGCGTCTTTAATCTTGCTTTTTGTTCACCTTGATAGATATCTCTGTGTTTATACCCCCTTTGGAGGAATCTGTTCTTGGTTTCATTAAATTTAATTTCCATTTCCTTCGCTTCTGAGCAGTTTCTTTTCATCCTAATAAATTCCCCATATGGGATGCTCTTTATAAGGGAATGGGGATGAAAACTCGAACCATGTAATATACTGTTGGTAGCGGTCTTTTTCCTATGGACTGTTGTATGTATTATGTTATCCTTAATATATACTTTAGTGTCCAAGAAGTCAATCTCTTTGCGATTGATATTATAGGTAAATTTGAGTCCTACCTCATTGTTATTTAAAATCTTCATGTATTCCAAGAATTCTAATTCTGTTCCTCTCCACAGTAAAAAAAGGTCGTCGATGAATCTTAGCCAAAGAACTACTCTGGAAGTATACTGATCATTTTCCTCTCTCCAAGCTATGTTCTTCTCCCACCAACCCATCATGAGGTTGGCATAGCTTGGAGAGAAGGAAACTCCCATCGCAGTGCCACAACATTGAGAGTACAGCTTTTTGTTAAATAAAAAAACATTGTTCTTAAGACATAGTTCAATCATTTCCATTAACATGGTAGTATGTCTGAATTCCACTATAGGTCTTTGTTTTAGGAAATATAGAGTTGCCTTCATGCCTATATCATGATCTATGGACGTGTACAGTGCAACAACATCAATTGTCACTAACAGGTAATCCATTTGCCAAGTGGTTCCCATTAGGATCCTCAAAAAGTCCCCCGTATCCTTGATATAAGAGTTGAGGGAAGGAACAATCGGTGCTAAAAAATAATCGACATAAGAGGCAATGTTCTCATAAAGGCGCCGCAGCTGGAAATTATTGGGCGTCCCGGGGTTTGTTTAAAGTCTTATGCACTTTCGGCAAAAAATATATTGTGGGTGTCACCGGATTCTCTACCATTAAGAATTTCTTCTCCTCGTCATTCAGCAGACCATCCTCATGCCAGTGTCTGATTTTTTCACATAGATCGATGGTAAGATGGTAAGATCATTATAAGTCAACACCTGATAGTTCTCCGTGTTGTTCAATTGATTCCTACAGGTCTTAATGGGGATGAGGAAATGTACGTTCATTTATGAACAACGAAATGAACAATATTTGTGAACATTAAGAATGTGTCTAAATTTATAGAAGGTTGACTAATTGATGAGATTGAACAATGAAATTGTAACGGTAACTTGCATCCATGGGAGGGTTGCTTATTTATTAATTTAGACCTTTTAGGGTAAGTGTTTAGTAGCTTCGGTAGTTCTTTCTTCTTCTTTCAAGCACAATACTCTTTACTTTTGTAAAGCAACAATTATTTATTGTTTGACTTCAAGGCAAGACGTAGAAATTGATTGTAAGATGTACCAAGCAGTCTTCGAATTGTATACCAAGGTCATATAATGTTTAATATAAAACAGTCGCCAATTTGTTTAATATATTGTCTACTATTTAATGGTATAATTGGGTTTTAATGAAATCATTGTGAATTTGGGCACTCAGCCCATATCACAAACCCAATATAAATGGTTATTATGTATTTTTCTATAGGCATCGATACGAAATCGGTGCCAGAAGAACCATAATAAATCAATAGAAGTAAGAGAATATACTCCAACACGGAGGAGGTTGATATGATTCACATAAACAAATTGACCATGTAAGATCACTCGAATAATGGGAAGAGACTGTACTAATTGATAGAAACATGAGATCAATCAGAACTAATGTCGTATAAATTAGTCCGTATGCTGCCTTGAAATGTTGCCAAATAATATATATATATATTTTTTTTTTGTGCTGAAATAATGTGATTAATAAAGTTAAAATTGTAATCTGAACTACCAGTACCACAATGCCTCATAATAGGCAAAAGTGGATACTGAGTATAAAAGTGGAAATAAACAAGGGACTTTGTAAACTACCGTGACCAAGAACGTGAAGTTCGAAACGCGTAGGGAGGAGGAGAGCTTTTTTGTCCGAATAAAGAGCTGAAATCCATCGAGGTGTGTGCCGTGTTTCATCATTTGTTGGAATATTACAAAAGCGAGAATTAGTCCTTTTCTCGCCACGAGCACCAGCCATGAAGTGTTCCCCCAACAAGGACCAAATTGCTGTATGGTGGAATACGTAAGGGGAGAACCCAGCGCACCTGATCTGTTTGAAAAATACTCGTGAACTGTAGTGTCGTTTTTGAAGCTGCGTATGCTGTGAATGTTGCAGACAGCGACGAAGACTCTCTGAAATATACAGCGGCTCCAGACCTGGCTTCCGAGGACGAGATCAGAAAGTCAACGGAAAAAATCGGGACAGTCGAGCGCTACCGGGTTGAGCACCGGTGTGTGGGGTTGGAGGACGCCGCACTGACCGGGAGTCTCCCAGGTAAGAGCGCGTGAGCCAAGCTTGTACTGAATCCTGTGCAATCCATTGCGCTGTAGCGAGTGTATCCGCCGCTTATTTCCAATTGTGGGCAAGCGGTGATAGTGAATAAAATTCTACACTACCTCGACAGCTTGGGACAAAACTAATAATCAGCTCCTATTCTCCTTAAGGATAATTCAAGTCCCGCAAGTAGGCTTGAGACTGGCCTTAGTAATGAACGAATTTGACACAGTGATATAATTTGTTCAATTTTAAGAATAACAGCACCCTCTCATGGAGGCGAGAGCAGCAAAACGCCGTGAGACTGCAGAAACAATGTTTCAAAAGGGACAAACTACCATCAAAGAGATCCCTGATGGAGATAGATCAGGAAACACAGGCATAAAAAATATTAAACAATTGTTCATTCAACTGGAAAGATTGCAACGCAAAGAAATATCAAGGAGTTGGGAAATCATAACTCTGGAGAAGTATGTAGAATGCGGTAGAGTCCCTAGAGGGCTACGCATTTTTACACTACCCAACCATCCAGACACTAGATCGGAGATGCTGGAGGAGTGGGGCAGGAACAATATGGACTGTTCACGGACAATGATGTTAATAATTATAAAATATGCTAGGATAGATGTGGAGGAATTGCACAAGAAAATATCGGAACTAGAATCTCAGATTTTAACCCTTGAATATGACGAGGAAGGTCTGAAAAAACTAAGATCAGAAATGGAGAAAAATCTAGACAAACATGAAACTGAGGTACAAGATCGGAAACAACGCAAGTTCAGAAGGGACGAATGTGATTATGATCAGGGAACCATCTTTACTTTCGCAAAGCGCTTTGACACTTTGAGACAGCAAGTAGATAGTAAAAAACAACCAATATCAGAATCTCCCAACACGACCCAAAGTGAGTCTGAGTCAGATTTAAGTGAGGGTGAAACCAGACAAACCTTCCCACGTCAACTCTCTTTTTTAGAGGAAATGAAGATCCTATATCAGGATCAACAAAATCCAAGGGGAAGAGGAAGAGGTCGGGCAATGCGAACAAGAGCGAGAGGGAGAGGCACACCAATCCGGACAGAAAACGACGGAAGACAAGAAGAAGCATCAGAAAGAACAAGAGGTTATCATCTTCGAAATCGTACAGTGATGAGAAAGTAAAGAAGAAAATAATTACAAAAAAAGATCATAATTTAATTATCAACCTGTCAAAATATACATTAACAGATGCTGAATTCAGTCTGTTACAGAAAGGCTTAACATTCAGTCCCGAAAGACATCAGGACTTGGTGGAAACTAAGATAGACATGTACAAGTATATTCGCAAATTGAAGTTAAAGAAATTCTTTACCAAATTACCAACTATCCAAGAGACGAATGAAAACATGTCAGAAATACCAATATCAGAGGGAGAACAGCCATACACCATAGCGGAAATTCAAAGCTTGAGAACTGCATATGAACTAGCTCACGACATAGAGGAAACAACAAAATCAGACACTGAAGTCTTAGAAGAAATGGGAATTAACATGAACAGACATTGCAAGACTAATTTTAAGAGTCAATCCAAATTTTGTCCTGCTCTTCATCCAGGCAATAAAGTGGACATTTTCAATGATCTAGTGATAGCAGAACTGGAAACCATGGAAAATGTAAAACATACCCAACGGAGAGAAAACCTTTCTTGCAATGAGCGTCAAGCTCTGAAGTCATTAAAAAACAACACCCAAATTGAAATAAAGCCAGCTGATAAGGGCGGAAACATTGTTATTTTAGACAAACAGGATTACATTAATGAAGCACTCCGCCAATTGAACAACACGGAGAACTATCAGGTGTTGACTTATAATCCCATAAATGATCTTACCATCGATCTATGTGAAAAAATCAGACACTGGCATGAGGATGGTCTGCTGAATGACGAGGAGAAGAAATTCTTAATGGTAGAGAATCCGGTGACACCCACAATATATTTTTTGCCGAAAGTGCATAAGACTTTAAACAAACCCCGGGACGCCCAATAATTTCCAGCTGCGGCGCCCTTTATGAGAACATTGCCTCTTATGTCGATTATTTTTTAGCACCGATTGTTCCTTCCCTCAACTCTTATATCAAGGATACGGGGGACTTTTTGAGGATCCTAATGGGAACCACTTGGCAAATGGATTACCTGTTAGTGACAATTGATGTTGTTGCACTGTACACGTCCATAGATCATGATATAGGCATGAAGGCAACTCTATATTTCCTAAAACAAAGACCTATAGTGGAATTCAGACATACTACCATGTTAATGGAAATGATTGAACTATGTCTTAAGAACAATGTTTTTTATTTAACAAAAAGCTGTACTCTCAATGTTGTGGCACTGCGATGGGAGTTTCCTTCTCTCCAAGCTATGCCAACCTCATGATGGGTTGGTGGGAGAAGAACATAGCTTGGAGAGAGGAAAATGATCAGTATACTTCCAGAGTAGTTCTTTGGCTAAGATTCATCGACGACCTTTTTTACTGTGGAGAGGAACAGAATTAGAATTCTTGGAATACATGAAGATTTTAAATAACAATGAGGTAGGACTCAAATTTACCTATAATATCAATCGCAAAGAGATTGACTTCTTGGACACTAAAGTATATATTAAGGATAACATAATACATACAACAGTCCATAGGAAAAAGACCGCTACCAACAGTATATTACATGGTTCGAGTTTTCATCCCCATTCCCTTATAAAGAGCATCCCATATGGGGAATTTATTAGGATGAAAAGAAACTGCTCAGAAGCGAAGGAAATGGAAATTAAATTTAATGAAACCAAGAACAGATTCCTCCAAAGGGGGTATAAACACAGAGATATCTATCAAGGTGAACAAAAAGCAAGATTAAAGACGTGGGCAGAAACTTTGATAGATAACAGAAAAGGTAAAAACAAGCCAACAGTCGATGGATCGGCCAGTACACCACGACTAATTCTGACTTACAGCAGAGAGAGTTTTCAAATCAAACAAATTGTAACTAAGTATTGGAGTGTCATTAAAAAGATCTGGACATTGGCCATCTATTGGGTGATCATCCCTTGATATCATATAGGAAGGCACCATCGTTATCCGACACACTTGTTAACAGCCATTTTGTGATGAAAAAACAAGAATCATGGTTACAATCAAGACAAAAGGGATTTGTGAAGTGCATGGTATGCAAGGCCTGCAAGATAGGACAGAACTTGAAATCAATTGAAGATCCCAAAGGGCGTAAATTTGAAATAAAAGAGACTATAACATGTGACACTCCGTATGTGGTATATTTGATTGAGTGTTATTGTGGAAAAAGATACATTGGCAGCACAATTTGTCCACTCAAAAAGAGGATATTGGAGCATATACGAGCCACTGTCAATCAAGACATGTCATATGCTGTGGCAAAACATATGGCCACCCACAGAGGAAAAACCTGGCTCGATATGAAATACTCTGGATTGGCCACTATCCAACCACATGAGAGGGGTGGTAACAGAACACTCAAATTAAGACGACTTGAATCAAAACTAATTATCAGGCTGAAAACAAAGATTCCTACAGGTCTTAATGGGGATGAGGATGTACGTTCATTTATGAACAACGAAATGAACAATATTTGTGAACATTAAGAATTTGTCTAAATTTATAGAAGGTTGACTAATTGATGAGATTGAACAATGAAATTGTAACGGTAACTTGCATCCATGGGAGGGTTGCTTATTTATTAATTTAGACCTTTTAGGGTAAGTGTTTAGTAGCTTCGGTAGTTCTTTCTTCTTCTTTCAAGCACAATACTCTTTACTTTTGTAAAGCAACAATTATTTATTGTTTGACTTCAAGGCAAGACGTAGAAATTGATTGTAAGATGTACCAAGCAGTCTTCGAATTGTATACCAAGGTCATATAATGTTTAATATAAAACAGTCGCCAATTTGTTTAATATATTGTCTACTATTTAATGGTATAATTGGGTTTTAATGAAATCATTGTGAATTTGGGCACTCAGCCCATATCACAAACCCAATATAAATGGTTATTATGTATTTTTCTATAGGCATCGATACGAAATCGGTGCCAGAAGAACCATAATAAATCAATAGAAGTAAGAGAATATACTCCAACACGGAGGAGGTTGATATGATTCACATAAACAAATTGACCATGTAAGATCACTCGAATAATGGGAAGAGACTGTACTAATTGATAGAAATATGAGATCAATCAGAACTAATGTCGTATAAATTAGTCCATATGCTGCCTTGAAATGTTGCCAAATAATATATATATATATATTTTTTTGTGCTGAAATAATGTGATTAATAAAGTTAAAATTGTAATCTGAACTACCAGTACCACAATGCCTCATAATAGGCAAAAGTGGATACTGAGTATAAAAGTGGAAATAAACAAGGGACTTTGTAAACTACCGTGACCAAGAACGTGAAGTTCGAAACGCGTAGGGAGGAGGAGAGCTTTTTTGTCCGAATAAAGAGCTGAAATCCATCGAGGTGTGTGCCGTGTTTCATCATTTGTTGGAATATATATATATATATATATATATATATCAGCATGGGAATCCCAAAGTATCCAGCCACAGCGGCGCAACACGAGGGCACAGACTCCAAGGCAGTGATGATGGCAAAGTGTCTTTATTTAAGTATCAATGTCCAAAATGACGTGTTTCGGCCGCCAGACATGCGGCCTTGTTCACATAGTTCACTGCATGTGAAAGGGTGCTTTATATACATAGGTGGTGAGTAGTAGTCTTTTTACAGTGTTTAACATTTTACCACATGAGTTGGCAATTTTACTACAGTAAACTGCTTTACTGTAGTGATAGTTTACTGCTGGAGGTGAGTCAGCAGTTAACCAGGCACAGTGCAGTATATATACATGGAGATAGAAGACATCTGTAACGCTTGTGTGTGTGGGAAGGTATGAGCGTTAGAACGGCTGTGCATGTTGCAGAGGTTGCCTAACTATGTGTTTTGTGGTGCCACTGCATATATATATATATTGAAAGAAAGAAGTTGCCCTTGATGAGGGTTCACTCACAAGCAGGATTATGCCTCTTTATTCACAACAACAAAACCAGCAACAGACATTCAATGAAATAGTCAGGCTTTACGCGTTTCGAACTTCACAGTCCTTGTTCACTGGCCAAATTTAGAACAAGGCAGCAAAACCATATCAGACACCTGACTACCTTGAATGCTGTCCCGCCCCCAGTGGGCCTCAGGTGAGTTCAGCAAGTGCATTATGGTGACGGTAGATCTTGGCCAGATATGTATATATATATATATATATATATATATATATATATATATATATATATATATATATATTACCTACTGGCGGTCACCAGTAGGTAGTTACAGTTAGGACCTAGTTTCCATAGGAAAAGAGTTTTTTGATTCGCCAATATCTTTAGCGCCGTTTGACGAATGTTCGCGAAATTTTCAAAATGAATGGCCCGCTCTGGTAAGCTCCTGTCGTAAAAGTTTCGGGGTGATTCATCAAGCGGGGGCCGAGAAAAAAGGGGGGTCCCAAAATGCGTTTTATCCATGATATTTTCCATAGGAAAACTTAGACAAAGCTACAGCCCGAACAGCTGAACGGGATTACATCAAATTTGGCAAAAAGATAGCTCTTGGTTCAGAAAGCGTGCTTTTTGTTAAATGGTGTAAATCCGTTCAGTAGTTCCTGAAATATTCATATTTAAAAAAATTATATATCTGGTGACCGCGGTGGATCCGCAAATCCTCCCGAGCACAAGCTTGATTCTGATTGGCTGCCAACACTTCAAACTAAGAAGTGTTGGCAGCCATCTTGTGACTCGGTTGAACAGAGTCTCAAGAAAAAAGGTTAAAAAACAATAAAGGGGGCATGGTAGAAACACCCTGACCCCCTAGGCCTGGTCAGGGGGTCCCACAGGGACCCCAGGGCCAAAAAAAGCATTTTTTGAAAATAAATTTCGGCGAGATTCGCGAATCCCGCTGGAAAAAACCCGAAGTGCGGGCCAGGTCCCGGGGGCAATATGCAAAATATATGCGGGGGCCACGGGCTCCCGCAGCCCCGGGATCCCCACCTCCCCAGGGCTTTTCTTAATTATGTGCAGGGGGCACATGGCCCCCGTAGCCCCAGGGACTGCCACCTCCCTGGGGCTTTTATGAATAATAAGTGTGGGGGCTCGAGCCCCCCACACTGCCCCGAGGACCACCACCTCCCTGGGGCTATGTTTACGCTGGGAGGGGGCTGCACCCTGCTCATGGAGCCCTCCATGGCCCAGGGGACCGCCATCCCCGGGGCTGGCTCCAGCAATGTCCCGGGGTGCCCACCCCAGGGACATTTTAGCTTACAATGACAGGGCGGGAGCACTACTCCCACCCTGCCATTGCAAACACTGCTTTGCTTCATGGAAGCGAGAGCAGGAAACCTGCTCTCGCTTCCATGAAGCACAGCAGATTGCTTTTAGACAAGGGGAGCTGCATGTCAGCAGCTCCCCTTGTCCAAAAGCAATGCCCGCTCCCGCAGGAGGCGGGGAGCCGGCAGGGACCGCAGGGGCATTGGGGCTCCCCCCGCGGTCCGCAACATTGAGGCCAGGCCCTGGAGCATGGGGTCCCTGGGGCCATAATTGGCCTCAGGAGGGGGGCCACGCAGCCCCCCACTAAAATTAAAAAAATAATTAAAGGCTGAACAGGCCCCGGGGGATGGGGTCCCGGGGCCAAAAGTGGCCCAGGGAAGGGGGCCAAGCAGGCCCCTCCCGTATATATAAAAAAAAATACACAAGGCCATGCCCCGGGGATGGGGTCCCCGGGGCCGAAATAGGCCTCGGTAGGGGGCCGCGTGGCCCCTTTCCCGTTTTTAAAAAAATTTTTAGAAATGGGTCCTGCCCTGGGGGATGGGGTCCCCAGGGCCCACAAAATATTAAGAGAAGGGGGGCCACACAACCCCCCTTCTAAGAATAATTTTAAAAAAGCAGAAGCTGGCATCTCCGGGAGGCCCCACCCGCTCCCTGCACCACTGTGCAAACGCACCTCCTGGCACGTTTTGGATTGGGGGATTAAGACCCCTAGAATCTTAAGGGTCCTTAGAGGCCAACTAGTCCACTAGGTACCTCCAGTAAGCCCCACACAGTGGGATAGCTGAGAGGTGGTCCGAGGCCACGCCCCTTTTTACACCACTCTGCAAACGCGCCTCTTGGCACATTGCTGGTGGGGTGATGAGGTCCTCTTGTGTCCTGAGGACCTCAGGAGTAAAGTGGACTTCATCCCCCGAGTGCAGAGTGGTGTAAAAAGGGGGCGTGGCCTCAGACCACTCTCAGCAATCCAGCTGTGTGGGGCTTACTGGAGGTATCTGGTGGGTTAATTGGCCCCCAGGGACCCTCAGGATTCAAGGGGACTTAATCTCCCAACCCAGAACGTGTCAGGAGGCGAGTTTGCAGAGTGATGGAGAAAGAGGGCATGGCCTGTGTCCACCTGTCAGCAATCCCACTATCTAGGCCCTTTTCTGCACCACTCTGCAAATGCGACTACTACGTTATAGTTAGAAATTAGCATTTAAAAAACCTTAGAAATTCACTGAAAAAGCCACGAGTTTCAGGGACGTTATAGTTAGAAATTAGGATTTAAAAAAACTTAGAAATTCACTGAAAAAACCATAGGTTTCAGGGACGTTATAGTTAGAAATTAGCATTTAAAAACCTTGAAATTCACTGAAAAAACCACAGGTTTCAGGGACGTTATAGTTAGTTGGACATTTCACTCCTGCAAAACCAGAGAAATTTGGCTGTTATAGTTAGTTGAGCTAACTATAACTCGCGCCCCTGCAATGCACTGCTGATGATGTCACATATTACATCGATCATGACATGGTCAGTGACATCACTGATGACATCACTGATGACATCTCAAATGACATCACTGATGACATCATCCAGTGACTGTGTGTTTCTGTAAAGTTTAAATATGTTTAATATATATAGGGAAAGGCGTATTGAAGAATGAGTGGGTGTATAAGTGTCTGAATGGATGATTTAGTAGGTGCGTGACTAACTCTATAAGTGAGTGATTAAACGTATCTTACTGAATGCATGGGTTAGTGACTAAACTGGGTGAATGTCTGTATCCGTCTGTCTGTTGCTGTGTAAGTGGCTGCATGGGTTTGTGAATAGCTACATGAGTGTCTATATGAGTTATTGATTGGTTGTCTGAGTATCTGTATGGGTGCCTGAGTGTTTGTGTGGGTGGGGTGTGTGCGACTCTGTGCATAGATGTGTGAGTGGGTGATTCACTGGGTGGATGGTTTCAAGAGTGTATCTGTGATAGACTGTATGGGTGGGTAAGTGTGTGTAAGAGTGTGTTAGTGAGTAAATGTATGTCCCAGTGGTACATGTGTGAGTAACTACATATGTGAAAGGCAGTATATATGTGTGTTGGAGTATATAAATAGCTATAAGCGAGAGTGTGTGATTGTGAGAGTGACTGTATGGATGAGTGTGTGCTTGTATCAGTGATTGTATAAGAGCGTAAGAATGTGCTAGTATTTGTATGAGTAAGTGAGCTGGTGTGTGTATAACTGTATAGATGAGTAAATGGGTGTGTGCTTAATTTTTTGCATGACTGACTAGGTGTGTGAGTACCTCTATGGATGAGTGGTGGTGTGTGAGTGTTTATATAGGTGTATGAGTGCATATAATAGTCCTGTACTGAGTGACTATAAGTATGAGTGACTGTACGGGTGAGTGAGTAGATGTGTGTGTGTAGACCTAAGAATCAGTGAGTGTGTATATAGTAATTGGTGTTGGAGTGTCTATGGTTTTGACAATGGCAGTCTGTAATTTACAGTGGGTGTATCAAAAGTTATATTAGGGTGTGAGAAGATGCATCAAATTATCACATGGATGATGTCATCAGTGATGTCATCAGAGATGTCATTTGAGATATCATCAGTGATGTCATCAGTGATGTCACTGACCATGTCATGAGTGATGTAATATGTGACGTCATCAGAAGTGCATTGTGGGGCGCGAGTTATAGTTACCTGAACTAACTATAACGGGGGAATTTCACGGGTTTTGTACGAGTGCAATGTCCAACTAACTATAACTGTCCCTAAAACCTATGGTTTTTTCAGTGAATTTGTAAGGTTTTTTAAATGCTAATTTCTAACTATAACGTGCCTGAAACCTATGGTTTTTTCAGTGAATTTCAAAGGTTTTTTAAATGCTAATTCCTAACTATAACATGTCTGAAAACTATGGTTTTTTTCAGTGAATTTCAAAGGTTTTGTAAATGACAATTTTTAAATGTATTAATTGTTATATTTATTTTTTTGATACTGATTTACTACATTTTTTTTAACTATTTATTGTTAGATATTTTATTTTTTAAATTACATTGTAATTACATTATACATTACATTACAAAATATACTTTCTCAGAATGAATTACTTTAGTTTAAATACTTTGCAAATAGGCAATAAACTTTTAAGTACACTAGTTACAGATGTTGCAATGGGCAACACAATTTCAAACACAATGCAACATTGAGCTCAATGTGAATTTCTAGTTAAATGCAATTAGTTACTTTATGGATTACTTTTTCTAACCACAGGACTGGATCCTAGATTCAGTCCTGGGACATCTCCTGTAAACAGTTGAGTAAAAGCGTTTTGGTTACAGTAGTGATTTTTAAGGAATATTATTGTATTTTAAAAGTTGACACTTAGAAACTTTTTCACACAGAATCACCAATGTTATCCTATGGGAGGAAATTCACTTAGCAGGTAAGTAGTGTTATCGTTACTTTTTCTTACTCAGTGGTGGATCCTGGATCCAGCACTGGTGCATCTCCTGTAAACAGTTGAAAGAATGCGTTTAAGTCATACAGGCAATTTTTAAGGAATATTTGTAGTTTGTGAAAAACGACACTTTGAAACTTTTCTGCGGAAAACCAGACAATGGATTCCAATGGAAGGAAATACAAGTTACTGGTAAGTACGGTTAGAATTACTTATCAGGGTCAGTGCTGGGCTAAAAGATGCAGCACTGGGTTCTCTCCTGATAACAGGTGAGTAAATCGGAATTCGTAGTTCGGCTGATTTTAGAGGAATATTATAAAGTTCCAAAACTCCACACTTAGAAGAATTTCCAAGTGAAACCAGTCAATGTTAGCCTATGGAAGGAAATTCAAGTTACTGGTAAGTACGGTTAGAATTACTTTTCAGGATCAGTACTGGGCTCAAAGATGCAGCACTGAGGTCTCTCCTGATAACAGGTGAGTAAATCGGAATTCGTAGTTCTGCTGATTTTAGAGGAATATTTGTATGTTTCAAAAATCGACACTTAGAAACTTTTTCAGCAAAAAGCAGGCAATGATATCCTATGGAAGGAAATTCAAGTTACTGGTAAGTACGGTTAAAATTACTTTTCAGGATTAGTACTGGGCTCAAAGATGCAGCACTGTGGTCTCTCCTGCTAACAGTGGCCCCCCCTTCCCTGGGCCTCTATTGGCCCCGGGGACCCCATCCCCCGGGGCATGCCCACTGTTTTTTTTTATTTAAATTTTTGGAGGGGGGCTGCGTGGCCCCCCTCCTCAGGCCATTTAAGGCCCCGGGGACCCCATCCCTGGGGCCTGGCCTCTGGTTGGGGACTGTGGGGGTCCCCAATCCCCCCACAGTCCCGCCGGCTCCCAGCGTCCTACGGGAGCCGGCATTGCTTTTCCATAAGGAGAGCTGCTGACATGCAGCTCCCCTTATGGAAAAGCAATTCTGCTTTGCTTCATTGAAGCGAGAGCAGGTTTCCCTGCTCTCGCTTCAATGAAGCAAAGCAGTTTGCAATGACAGGACGGAGCCGCGAGGCTCCCGTCCTGCCATTGCAAACAGCAGTGTCCCGGGGGTGGGCACCCGGGACACTGCAGGAGCCGGCCCTGGGGGTGGCGGTCCCCAGGGCCACCACAGGCTCCAGGAGGGGGGCCGCGCGGCCCCCCTCCCATGTCTTTAAAGCCCCGGGGAGGTGGTGGTCCCCAGGGCTTCGGGGGTCTGAAACGGACCCCCACATTTATTTTGTTAGTGCCCCGGGGAGGTGGCAGTCCCCGGGGCGTGTGGGGGGGCTTGAGCCCCCCCACAGAGGTACTATTCATTTTTTAAAAAGAAGCCCCGGGGGTGGCGGTCCCCGGGGCTGCGGGAGGGCCGAGAGCCCTCCCGCACCATTTATTTTTAAAGCCCCGGGGGGTGGCGGTCCCCAGGGCTTAGAGGCCCCCCCACAGATTATAAATAACCCCCCGCATGCCCCCGGGACTTGGCCCACCCGGGGGCCAATTAACAACGAAGCGCGGGAGACCGCGCTTCATTTTTTTTTTTTCTGCGGGATCCGCGCACCCTAAGCGCATCCCGCCGTTTAAAAAAAAAAAAATGCTTTTTTCTGCCCAGGGGGTCCTTGTGGGACCCCCTGAGCAGACCTAGGGGGTCAGGGTGTTTCTACCCTGCCCTCTTTGTGCGTTTTGCGCACTTGTTTCTTTCTTTTTTTTATCGGCGGGATCCGCGCACTTTAAGCGCATTCCCGCCGTTTAAAAAAAAAAAATGATTTTTTCTGCCCAGGGGGTCCTGCATGCAGCTCGTGATCGGGAGGGTACGCGGACCCTACTCGGCCATAGATATATATGTGACTTTACTTTTGATTTTCTCAGGAACTACTGAACGGATTTACACCATTTAAGCAAAAGGCACGACACTGAACCAAGGGCTACCTCTTTGCCAAATTTGGTGTAATTCCGTTCAGCAGTTCGGGCTGTAGCTGCGACTAAAGGTTCCTATAGAAAAATGAATGGGGAAAACGCGTTTTGGGACCCCCCTTTTTTCTCTGCCCCCGCTTGACGAATCACCCAGAGACTTTCAGGATAGGAGCGGACCGGAGCGCTCCAACAAGTTGGAAGCTTTCGCGAAGATTCGTCAACCGGCGCCAACGTTATTGCAAATAGAAATGTTGCGGATTTCCTATGGAAAATAGGTCCTAACTATAACTATCTACTGGCGACTGCCAGTAGATAATGTATATATATATATATATATCACTCCAGATGCCCCAGATCTCAGAGACGCCACTCCACGAGGGATGATTAACAAAACCTTTATTGACGGGGCCACGAACACAGCCCCAACTGGTGTCTATCCCTACGCGTTTCAGTGCACCTGCACCTTAATCATGGGAAAGGGAGTTGGCAACATCCGGGCTGGAACATCAAAACATTGTCCCGAATGGCATTCACTCTCCAGTGAGTGGTATGCCGGGAATTGAAGTCCTAATTTAACCCTTCCAATAGGGTCCGTAATTATTGCCAAACTTATTTTTCTCCCGATTTATTTACCGTATTCCAAGCCCTCCAGTGGGCTTCAGGGCTGTTTTCTTGGCTCCAATTTCGATCCCTCATGCTGGCAGGCTGAAAGAATTCACAGCCTCGCAGTCCTGTATCCATTTACAGGCGGTGCATCTCCCGCGGCTTGGAGCCTGCCGCGTACATCTATCACTCCAGATGCCCCAGATCTCAGAGACGCCACTCCACGAGGGATGATTAACAAAACCTTTATTGACGGAGCCACGAACACAGCCCCAACTGGTGTCTATCTCTACGCGTTTCGGTGCACCTGCACCTTAATCATGGGAAAGGGAGTTGGCAACATCCGGGCTGGAACATCAAAACATTGTCCCGAATGGCATTCACTCGCCAGTGAGTGGTATGCCGGGAATTGAAGTCCTAATTTAACCCTTCCAATAGGGTCCGTAATTATTGCCAAACTTATTTTTCTCCCGATTTATTTACCGTATTCCAAGCCCTCCAGTGGGCTTCAGGGCTGTTTTCTTGGCTCCAATTTCGATCCCTCATGCTGGCAGGCTGAAAGAATTCACAGCCTCGCAGTCCTGTATCCATTTACAGGCGGTGCATCTCCCGCGGCTTGGAGCCTGCCGCGTACATCTATCACTCCAGATGCCCCAGATCTCAGAGACGCCACTCCACGAGGGATGATTAACAAAACCTTTATTGACGGAGCCACGAACACAGCCCCAACTGGTGTCTATCCCTACGCGTTTCGGTGCACCTGCACCTTAATCATGGGAAAGGGAGTTGGCAACATCCGGGCTGGAACATCAAAACATTGTCCCGAATGGCATTCACTCTCCAGTATCGTGGAGTGGCGTCTTTGAGATCTGGGGCATCTGGAGTGATAGATGTACGCGGCAGGCTCCAAGCTGCGGGAGATGCACCGCCTGTAAATGGATACAGGACTGCGAGGCTGTGAATTCTTTCAGCCTGCCAGCATGAGGGATCGAAATTGGAGCCAAGAAAACAGCCCTGAAGCCCACTGGAGGGCTTGGAATACGGTAAATAAATCGGGAGAAAAACAAGTTTGGCAATAATTACGGACCCTATTGGAAGGGTTAAATTAGGACTTCAATTCCCGGCATACCACTCACTGGAGAGTGAATGCCATTCGGGACAATGTTTTGATGTTCCAGCCCGGATGTTGCCAACTCCCTTTCCCATGATTAAGGTGCAGGTGCACCGAAACGCGTAGGGATAGACACCAGTTGGGGCTGTGTTCGTGGCTCCGTCAATAAAGGTTTTGTTAATCATCCCTCGTGGAGTGGCGTCTTTGAGATCTGGGGCATCTGCAGTGATAGATGTACGCGGCAGGCTCCAAGCCGCGTGAGATGCACCGCCTGTAAATGGATACAGGACTGCGAGGCTGTGAATTCTTTCAGCCTGCCAGCATGAGGGATCGAAATTGGAGCCAAGAAAACAGCCCTGAAGCCCACTGGAGGGCTTGGAATACGGTAAATAAATCGGGAGAAAAACAATTTTGGCAATAATTACGGACCCTATTGGAAGGGTTAAATTAGGACTTCAATTCCCGGCATACCACTCACTGGAGAGTGAATGCCATTCGGGACAATGTTTTGATGTTCGAGCCCGGATGTTGCCAACTCCCTTTCCCATGATTAAGGTGCAGGTGCACCGAAACGCGTAGGGATAGACACCAGTTGGGGCTGTGTTCGTGGCTCCGTCAATAAAGGTTTTGTTAATCATCCCTCGTGGAGTGGCGTCTTTGAGATCTGGGGCATCTGCAGTGATAGATGTACGCGGCAGGCTCCAAGCCGCGTGAGATGCACCGCCTGTAAATGGATACAGGACTGCGAGGCTGTGAATTCTTTCAGCCTGCCAGCATGAGGGATCGAAATTGGAGCCAAGAAAACAGCCCTGAAGCCCACTGGAGGGCTTGGAATACGGTAAATAAATCGGGAGAAAAACAATTTTGGCAATAATTACGGACCCTATTGGAAGGGTTAAATTAGGACTTCAATTCCCGGCATACCACTCACTGGAGAGTGAATGCCATTCGGGACAATGTTTTGATGTTCCAGCCCGGATGTTGCCAACTCCCTTTCCCATGATTAAGTTGCAGGTGCACCGAAACGCGTAGGGATAGACACCAGTTGGGGCTGTGTTCGTGGCTCCGTCAATAAAGGTTTTGTTAATCATCCCTCGTGGAGTGGCGTCTTTGAGATCTGGGGCATCTGGAGTGAGTGATATATATATATATATATACAGAATTAAATATTAGTGGAATATATTTAATTGACACTATATTCACATGATATATTAAAATATTTCACATTTACAAATCTAAACTCTATTAATCAGTCGAAAGTCAAAAGTCAATATTTTATCCTATTTTACAACGATATTAGTGTCAACCATATTTGTTTTCCGATATTTTTGTACTTACCATTATAAGAATAGGATCACAATATTATCGTAATCGATATTTTTGACACTATGGACATAATTATGATTGCTTCGGGTTGCCTAATTGCCATCGCAGCGGGTTGGAAACCGACTGACATGTAGTCGGCTGATCCACTCGCCAAATTATGATGCAACCATCATGTAGGCGGTCAGAAATATCCCCTTTGCCTGGCACACCGGGCATGGATGTTTGGGAGGCACCACAGATGCCCCCTGGGTCTTATAGTGGAGGGCCACGGAGGACAAGGGCCCAGCTAGGGGGGCCAAAACTCCCTTCCCTACAGCCTTTCCATGGCGGTTGGACCTCCATGGAAAGGCTGTCGGAAAGGGAAATCGTAATCCCTATGGCGAAGCCTGCGCAGGCACAACCCCTATTGTAGGGATTATGATCGGACCGACGGCCTGATGGGTCCTTGAGCCTGTCAAAGGCGTCGGATGGTCCCTCCGACTGCAGCGGTCGGACAGAAAGCATCATAATGTGGCAGTTGGACCACTATGCTGGATGGCGGTCGGACCAACATCGACGGCCTGACATGGTCATAGAAGTACATCTCTTTATAAAAGAAACATTTTTATTTAGAGGTTATCCCCAATGTTTCCAAATAAATTCCCATTTTAACATACTTTGTGATGTTGCATATACATAAATATTCTTATGGAAAAATGTTATTGTTAAGAAATGTTATATCAACCCATCTTAGCTAGTGCAGATACATATACATATAACATTTCTTGATAAAATCAGGGAAACTCACAAAGCATACTCAGCAAAACATACCAACATCATTCAGGGCTTTATTACACGTTTGGCGGTCTGACTGCCATATTACGAGTTGACCAAGGGGCCGGCTGTGTGGAGGTGTGGATCCTGCAGTGGTGATGAGTATTTTTTACAAATATATCGATGCCTGTCTATGCATTTGGACTGCAGATATGTCTGATGTACACAAATGGATGATTTATGTGGAAAAATACCATGTACCCATTACCAGGGTTCAGCCCATATGTGGGCATTCCTGGCAATGGGTATATGGTTAAAAAAGGACTCACCTGTAATCACAGCAAGCAGGGTAGTAATCCTTGGTGTGAAGATCCTGCTGTGAAGGGGGGACCTGGAGAAAGGTATCCATGTCAGAATCTGCTTGAAAGAAAAAGAAAGGGGTGAGTATGCCCCCCAAATCCTTTGTCACCGCCACCATGAAACAGGTGGTTGGTCCACTCATGGAATAGGCAACTAGCAATACAATATTACAGTGTATTAAAAATGCAAACAACTTTCCTACTTGGGTTCACCAGAATTATAGTGGTGCAAATTGTCCACGTCAAGGTAACTAGCACAAACATCCTTGCCAACTATAGTGATTGCTCAGGTTCCTTCTAAAAGAAAGCCTATCTACAGCCATTAAGACAGGGTAATAATAATCCACCAATAAAGATACTGTCTTGTAAGCTTATAGGCTATAGCATGGCATTCCTTCTCAATCTAAATAGACCCATAGGCTTGATCACAACATTATATCTCTCACATTAGAGATGCTCCAACACACTTGCTGATCATTTACGTAGAGAATTGTCTCTTACTGGAGAGAATACAGTAAGGGCCTGATTACGAGTTTGGCGGTCTGACCGCCCAAATGCTGTGTCTATGGCTGCCAGAAAATCGCAGTGTTTTGCTTTAGAGAATCTCCTGTACTCACCTTTGAAAGTAACTAAGGGCCTAACTGGCTAGTAATAAAGGGCGCTCACCACTGTTAGGGATAGGACTATTGCTTGCCTCAGTCTCTTAACTACTGCCTACTCCCCCTGGCAACAGAAGGTGCTCTGTAAGGGTTGTAGGCCCAGCTGCATGCCCAGCTGTGATGTGATACTGACCTAGGGAACCTTCATCATCATTGCAGTGCCAGCAGGTTCTCAGTGGCAGAACTCTACAGCCACTCAGGAACACAGCTTCTTCCTCAATGGCATGAGCTCATGGTCAGAGATGTTTTAGGGTATGGGCAAAGTTGCCAATTGCTCAGGGCCTTCGCCTCTCAAGGGTCCCTGTGGTAAAGTGATTAGGACACTCTCTGAATGACTCTCCTTGCCTGCTCTAGCACTCTACCCTTTCTATATACAGCCTGCTTTGACACCAGCTCTCATTCTACTTCAATCCTCCCCGGTCCTGATGGCTCTCAACTTCCTGCATCTATCCTCCAACTACTGCATTTCTCTGTCTTTACCTCAACTCTCTATCTCTCTCCATCACACCTCTCCACCTTTTTCCCACCCCTGTCAAACTCACCTACCTCTACCTCACCTCTCTTTCTACCTCAAATCAGTCTTACCACCTCATCTCTACCCCACCACTCTCTGTCACCACCGCACCTCTCAATTTACATCACCATTTGGTTGATATCTCACCTTCCCACCATCACCTTTCTTTATCTACCTCTTGTCCCTATACTTCACATTTCTCAACACCTTTTTCCTTTCTCTCTATATCTCTTTCACTAACTCTTTGTCTTTTATTCTATCTTTGATTACCTCTTCTACATTTCATTTCTTTGTCTCCTTCTCTATTTTAACTTACCCTCTCTACCTCACCTCACTCTTTACCTTTCTCTGTTTATGCAAGTCTGTCTCACCCTAGACTCATTCTCTCTCTGCCTCACCACTCTCTTTATCTCGCCTACTCTTACTAATATTTCTCTTTCTGGACCTCACCTCTGTCTCTCCACATTACCTTCCTCCTTTGTCCACCTCATCTTCATACCCTTTACCTCTCTCCCCCTAACTTTCTCCATGCTTCCTACTATCCTTACCTGATGTCTTTTTATATCTCACTTCTCGTTGTGCCCTTCTCTCTACCTCACCACTCTCTCTGCCTGACATCTCTCTATACGTCTTTCTCTATTTTAACTTTCTGCCTCTAAAGTTTCTCTTTCACTGACTCTTTCTGAACCACATCTACCTCCTTTACTTATGCCTCAACTTCACTTAAATGTGTACCTATACCTCCCTCTGCATTTCAGTATTCCTAGTTCTAGCTCTGTTTCCCTTTCTACTTCATCTTTTAACCATCCCTAACTCTTGCTTTTGTCTATGTTGCTACCTCACTTTTCTATCTTTAACCTACCTCTTTCCCTACTACACCCAACTCTCTTCCTCATCTCTGTTTCTACCTCTCTTGTCCCTCTAATTCAGCTTTTTTGCTATTCCAGTCTGTTTACAACTACACCCTTTTCCTGTTTCCCTCGTTTCCATTGCTCTTATTCGGCAGAGACATGGTTTAGGGCCTTCTTTTAAAAAGAGAGAAGTGACAATGCCAAATAAGAGAAGGGAGGTGTAAATTATCAGGTTTTCCCAGATGAAGTAGTGAAAATCCTCAGAGAAAAGCTTCAATTTCCCTTCCTGCAGCAAAAGCACTAGTTTTGAAGGTATTTATATTCCACATTATGAATAGAAAAAGATCAAAGACACAATTTCAAGTGCTGGGTGTATACATCTTATTTTAATATTGTGTGCTAGTCCTTTGTACAATGGAGGGAACAGACTGGCTGGAAAGTGCAGTCCACATAAAAGTTTGTTGTTGCAAAATAGTAAATTTAGTACCAAGAGCAAAATCAAATGGCTTTCTCAATGCTTGTTCAGGGTTTTTTGGTACCATTTTGATGATGAACAATGGACTGATTAGCCTCCTTGGTTCTTTTGTATGTCCCCTTTTTGAAAGACTAATGTCTTTTTGTGAAATTCAATATTGTTTGACAATATGAAGAGTGGAATTAGTTGATAATATGATAAAAAAGATGTCTTCGCTGGGCCCCAAAAATCCTGATGGCAGATGGTGGCCTTCCCAATAAAAAGGGAACCTTTTTCAGTAGTTTATGAGAATGCAAGAATTAATTGAGATGAATATAATGGAAGAGTGGGTGATGGTGTGAGACCAGGCGTTTGTGGCATGGGTAGCAGGACGAAAGTGGAAAGGGAGGACATACTGGTGTTGGATTATGAGGATGAGGAAGAAGAGCTGGAAGAAGGGTGGAAACAAATAATAAGGTGACTCAGGTTTCAGCGAAGGCCAGTGTCTAGAAAAGTTGGAGTTATTAACAATGGAGATCAGTCTTGTGTATTTCAGTCTGAGCGGGTACCAGGTTTTGGCACATGGGGTGTGTTATATTTTGCAAATTATTTGAAGTTTTTAGTTGCTTCCTACATTGGTGTTTTCTCTCTAGATCAGGGCATGGGGCTGACTCATTAACCAGAGGATTTCCCGTTTGTGAGTCATATAAACACTTAAGGTTGCTTGAAACCTCTAAAAGTGTTTGAGCACATGATGGAAGAGCTTGGGGTACCTCCAGCATCAGAAATGACTGAAGAAACCGATACCACGTTAACATTTCTGAGCATTAGGATTGACACTCTGGCTATGGTCACCTGCTTGTCAAGAGTGAAGGTGGTAAAATTACAGTTTATTGAAAGATGAAACTTCGGTGAAAAAAGTGAATCTTAGAAAGATGCAAAAGCTGCTAGGTCACCTACATTTCCCCCTGTAGAGTGGTGGGAGCAGGTAGAACTTTTTGCAGATGGCTAGGATTTGACATGTCTTGAACAGTTTCAACCATGTCACAGAATTTGCATTTCAACAACAGTGAGAAGTGATTTGGAAATGTGGTTAATTTGTCTACAAATTGTCAATGGTGTTATGCTATGGCTTTTAGAAGATGAATTTTTCTGACCAGTTCATATTTATTCAGACGCTGAAGGTGCAGATAATTTTGGTTTGTTTAGGGTTGACATAGATGTTTAGAGAGGTGACCTTTCTTGAATTTTTCCCTTTACTTGTGGGTTTGTCACTGTGGGGTGGGAAACTGTGTAACAAAAGAGTGTCTTTCAATGTGGATAACCAGACTGTGGTGCAACTGGTGAATGGACAAAAAGTGACAGATATCTGGCTGTTCAAGTCGCTGCAAAGATTTATTTCGGGCTGCTCGATGTTTAACATTGAATAAAAAAAAGACATGTGCTCTGAGTGACCAATAACATAGCAGATGCTTTGTCTCATTTACAGTGGCAGATGTTCAGAAGACTAGCACCTGCAGCGTATGCTCAAAAGACAGAATTCCAATAAAGGTTTGGAAGCTAGGAGAATGAGAATTGTTCAGCTGGCGAAGCTGTCTTTTGTACCCTCTACACCTCTACATTAAGATCGTACAGACACGCTTGAGAAGAATTAATTGCCAAAGGAGCGCAAAGGAGAGGCAAGCGTAACCAGGCTTTGAGGGCAAGACGAGAAGATATTGTTGATTTTCTACTGAAGTCATTAGACAAATGTTTATCCACTGTGACAATTGAAGGAAAATGGGCAGGGCTTGCCTTTTATGGTAAAATGCTTTGCAGTTACGAGCCATCAGCAGGTGAGTTAGGCAGTTGCATTTTGAGAGGTGGGAGCAAAGAACAAGGCAGAATACCTAGGGGTAAAGAACCCATAACTGCTGACTTTAATGTTAAGTAGGTTGGACCCTTTATGCATTTTGGTTTCTGAGGGATTGTTGTTTAAATCATGCATGGTTTGGGTGTTTTTAGGGTTTTTAGTATTTCAGAATTGTTGGTTAATTCCACTTTTGTAGGTGTTCAATTTGAAAAAGTGCAGTTACTGGGATGGATGCTTTATATTTGGCTGAGACGGTCAAAAAGGGACCAGCATGGCAAAGGCAAAATGGTACCTCTGAAGAAAGACTTAGGTTCTTACAACCTTCCAGCTATTGGTTGTCTTACGAAAGGTGCTTACACAGTCACACAGGAATCCTCAGAGTTTTGAAACACACTCATTTAGAATGGGGCGGTATCATAAGTGCATAGATTGGGTGACACATAAAGGCTATGGTTGGGGTATGTTGAATGAACCGTGGTTGGAAAAATATTTGAAGAGGTGATATTGGTTCTTTTATTGGGGAAGTTTGTCAGTGAGGAAGGATTAATCGTGGCAGGATTTAAGTGTTAAATATGTATTAGTGAGGGAGGGTTACGATTATCATTGTAAGGTTTGGAAATAATTGCACACCTGCACTAATAAAGTGGCCTTTTGCTCTGTCGCTCTCTTGCCGTCATTGCGTGCCATCTCGCCCCATGAAAATCCAGTGGGGGGAGAGGCTTGCTACTTCTCCTCCTCATGGCTTTGGGTATGTTGGTGTGCCCCAGGGAGCAGACCATCTCTATTTGGAAAGATTATACACAGGGATGGGGGGTGGGTGAGAGTTGGTGGCTCTGGGGTTGTGTGATCACACTCAACACTGGCTGTTGTCCTGAGTGGCGTCTGTCAGCTTTGCCTGACACACTACCCATTTTTTAAAAGTTCCTGGGCGGTTTGTTGGGGTGGCCCATTTCTTTCTTCCTTTTCCCTATTTTTCACTCCTCTGTTTATGCTCCTCCCCAGGGCTCATTGACATACCTGCTGTTTCTATTGATGACATCATCCAGTGACTGTGTGTTTCTGTAACGTTTAAATATGTTTAATATATATATATATATGTCAAGGTGTATTGAAGAATGAGTGGGTGTATGAGTGTCTGAATGGATGATTTAGTAGGTGCGTGACTGACTGTATAAGTGAGTGATTAAATGTGTCTTACTGAATGCATGGGTTAGTGACTAAACTGTGTGAATGTCTGTATCAGTCTGTCAGTTGGTGTGTAAGCGGCTGCATGACTGTCTATATGGGTTATTGATTGGTTGTCTGTGTATCTGTATGGGTGCCTGAGTGTCTGTGTGGGTGAGTGGGGGGGTGACTCTGTGCATAGATGTGTGAGTGGGTGATTCACTGGGTGTATGGGTTCAACAGTGCATCTGCGAAGGGCTGTATGGGTGGGTGAGTGTGTGTATAGGTGTGTTGGTGAGTGAATGGATGTCTTAGTGGTACATGTGTGAGTAACTACATATGTGAAGGCAGTAAATGTGAGTGTTGGACTATATAATGACTATATGTGAGCGTGAGTGATTGTGAGAGTGGCTGTATGGATGAGTATGTGCGTGTGTCAGTGTTTGTATAAGAGATTAAGTATGTGTTAGTATCTGTATGAATAAGTGAGGTGGTGTGTGTATAACTGTGTAGGTGAGTAAATAGGAGTGTGATTGATTCTTTGCATGACTGACTATGTGTGTGAGTAACTCTCTGGGTGAGTGGCAGTGTGTGAGTGTCTGTATAGGTATATGAGTACATATGATAGTGCTGTATTGATGAGTGACTGTATGTATGAGTGACTGTACGGCTTAATGAGTGGATGTGTGTCTAGACCTAGGAATCAGTGAGTGGGTATGTAGTAACTGGTATTAGTGTGTCTATGGTTTCGAGAATGGCAGTCTGTATTTTAGAGTGGATATATCAAGGGTTATATAAGGGTGTGAGGAGGTGCATCAGATTATCACGTGGATGATGTCATCAGGGATGTCATCAGTGATATCATTTAAGATGTCATCAGTGATGTCATCAGTGATGTCACTGACCATGTCATGAGTGATGTAATATGTGATGTCATCAGCAGTGCATTGCGGGGACGCGAGTTATAGTTAGCTCAACTAACTATAACGGCTGAATTTCTCTGGTTTTGTACATGTGAAATGTCCAACTAACTATAACGTCCCTGAAACATGTGGTTTTTTCAGTGAATTTCTAAGGTTTTTTAAATGCTAATTTCCAACTATAACGTCCCTGAAACCTATGTTTTTTTCAGTGAATTTCAAAGGTTTTTTAAATGATAATTTCTAACTATAACGTCCCTGAAACCTACGGTTTTTTCAGTGAATTTCAAAGGTTTTTTAAATGATAATTTCTAACTATAAGGACCCTGAAACCTATGGTTTTTTCAGTGAATTTCAAAGGTTTTTTAAATGAAAATTTCTAACTATAACGTCCCTGAAACCTATGGTTTTTTCAGTGAATTTCAAAGGTTTTTTAAATGATAATTTCTAACTATAACGTCCCTGAAACCTGTGTTTTTTTTCAGTGAATATATATATATACATATATATATTTGCACACGCAATCCGCCACAAAATCCAAACTCTTTGAAAGGACGGTACGGACCCAAATTCAGTGCAAAAAGATTTATTTTCCTTGACCATGCACTGCTGCCATGACGCGTTTCGGCCTCTGAAAGGCCTTGATCACATGACATGAGGAGTGATCATACATTTTAAAGTGACAGTGCAATAACCATGTGACCACGGGCTCATAATAGACATAGAAGAAACATTTGATTGCAAGGTGCAATGTAGCATTAAATAAAGCATATATTGTTAATATCAATGTGCAAATACTGCAAATAAATACAATTTTAAATAAATGCATATTAAAAATCATATACACTTTAAAACAGATTTTTGGAAAAGAGTTTAGTTGCAAATGCAATGTACCCCTCAGCAAGGCCTATATCGTTAAAATTTATGTGCAAAGCTCAGCAATTTGATACGTTTTTAAAAAATGCATATTAAAAATCATACACACTTTAAAAACACTTTTTCAAAGGCAACGTGGCTATTTCACCTAGACCAATCACAGATAATGCCCTCAGCTAGGTGACAATGCCATATGGTGTTTATGCATAATATGATTGACTAGACCATGGGCCAAGAAGTACTAATGCCCATGTCCCGCAAGGTCCTTCAGACACTTATACACCCACTCATTCTTCAATACGCCTTTCCCTTTATATATTAAACATATTTAAACTTTACAGAAACACACAGTCACTGGATGATGTCATCAGTGATGTCATTTGAGATGTCATCAGTGATGTCATCAGTGATGTCACTGACCATGTCATGAGTGATGTAATATGTGACGTCATCAGCAGTGCATTGCGGGGGCGCGAGTTATAGTTAGCTGAACTAACTATAACGGGGGAATTTCTCTGGTTTTGTACGAGTGAAATGTCCAACTAACTATAACTGTCCCTAAAACCTATGGTTTTTTCAGTGAATTTCAAAGGTTTTTTAAATGCTAATTTCTAACTATAACGTGTCTGAAACCTATGTTTTTTTCAGTGAATTTCAAAGGTTTTTTAAATGCTAGTTTCTAACTATGCCTACAGAGGTAGGACATGTGAAGAAAGAAGAAAAACGCACAGAAAGAAGCAAAAGATGTGCAGAAAGAACCAACAGAGGAGCAGAAAGAGGCCTTGTTGCAAAATCATCCTGTGCCCACAGCTTTTTCAGACGGGTACTGGTGGTAACTGACTCTGACTAACCAGAGCCAGTGCTATGCTAAAAGACACTTAGAATACAGTGAAAACACCTACATACACTAGGGAACACTATGCGTTGGGGTACCCCTGTGATTAGCATGACCTCCTCTGCAAGTCCCTAGTACATAATAGGGCAGGGGGATTAAAACTACCTCTTAAAACGCGCTACAGGGCGCGTTTGCACAGTGGTGAAGGGAGGGGGCCTGAGGTGACATGTGTGCAAACGCACCCCGTGGCGCGTTTTAAGTTGCGGGATTAAGTCCCCTTGAATTCTGAGGGTCCCTGGGGCCCAACTAGCCCCCAGGTACCTACAGTTAGGACCACAGAGCTGAGTTGCAGAGAGGCGTTCCGAGGCCACGCACCTTTTTCACCTCTCTGCAACGCAACTCTGTTGTGCTTACTGAAGGTACCTGGTGGGCTAGTTGGCCCTCACGGTCCCTCAGGATTCAAAGGGAATTAATTCCCCAACTTAAAACGCACCACAGGGCGTGTTTGCGCACATGTCACCTGAGGCCCCGCCCCTCCCTTCACCACTGTGCAAACACGCCCCGTGGTGCGTTTTAAATTGGGGGATTAGGTCACCTTGAATCCTGAGGGTCCCTGGGGCCCAACTAGCCCACTAGGTACTTCCAGTAAGCACCACAGGCCTGCGTTGCAACGCCTGTAACAAATTGTGCAGTGGTGTTTAGGTAGTGAAGAGGGTCGTGCTGGGGGTAGTGTTTTAGGGTTTAGGGTAGTGCAGTGGTGTTTGTGTAGTGTAGGGGGTCATGCTGGGGGTAGATTTAGGGTTTAGGGTAGTGCAGTGGTGTTTGGGTAGTGTAGGGAGTCGTGCTGGGGGAGTGTTTTAGGGTTTAGGGTAGTGCAGTGGTGTTTGGGTAGTGTAGGGGTCGTGCTGGGGGTAGTGATTTAGGGTAGTGCAGTGGTGTTTGGGTAGTGTAGGGGGTACTGCTGGGGGTAGTGTTTTAGGGTTTAGGTTAGTGCAGTGGTGTTTGGGTAGTGTAGGGTACTGCTGGGGGTAGTGTTTTAGGGTTTAGGGTAGTGCAGTGGTGTTTGTGTAGTGTAGGGGGTAGTGTTTTAGGGTTTAGGGTAGTGCAGTGGTCTTTGTGTAGTGTAGGAGGTCGTGTTTTAGGTTTAGGGTAGTGCAGTGGTCTTTGGGTAGTGTAGGGAGTCATGCGGGGGTAGTGTTTTAGGGTTTAGGGTAGTGTAGGGGGTCATGGAGGGGGTAGTGTTTTAGGGATTAGGGTAGTGCATTGGTGTTTGGGTAGTGTAGGGGGTCATGCGGGGGGTAGTGTTTTAGGGTTTAGGGCAGTGCAGTGGTGTTTGGGTAGTGTAGGGGTCATGCTGGGGGAGTGTTTTAGGGTTTAGGGCAGTGCAGTGGTGTTCGGGTAGTGTAGGGGGTCGTGCTGGGGGAGTGTTTTAGGTTTAGGGCAGTGCAGTGGTGTTCGGGTAGTGTATGGGGTCGTGCTGGGGGAGTGTTTGAGGGTTTAGGGCAGTGCAGTCGTGTTCAGGTAGTGTAGGGGTTGTGCTGGGGGTAGTATTTTAGGGTTTAGGGTAGTGCAGTGGTGTTCGGGTAGTGTAGGGGTCGTGCTGGGGGTAGTGTTCTAGGGTTTAGGGCAGTACAGTGGTGTTTGGGCAGTGTAGGGGGTAATGCTGGGGGTGGTGTTTTAGGGTTTAGGGCAGTGCAGTGGTGTTCGGGCAGTGTAGGGGGTCGTGCTGGGGGTGGTGTTTCAGGGTTTAGGGCAGTGCAGTGGTGTTCGGGCAGTGTAGGGGGTGGTGTTTCAGGGTTTAGGGCAGTGCAGTGGTGTTCGGGCAGTGTAGGGGGTCGTGCAGGGGGTGGTGTTTCAGGGTTTAGGGCAGTGGTGTTCGGGCAGTGTAGGGGGTCGTGCTGGGGGTGGTGTTTCAGGGTTTGGGGCAGTGCAGTGGTGTTCGAGCAGTGAAGGGGGTCGTGCTGGGGGTGGTGTTTCAGGGTTTAGGGCAGTGGTGTTCGGGCAGTGTAGGGGGCGGTGCAGGGGGTGGTGTTTCAGGGTTTAGGGCAGTGCAGTGGTGTTCGGGCAGTGTAGGGGGTGCTGCAGGGGGTGGTGTTTCAGGGTTTAGGGCAGTGCAGTGGTGTTCAGGCAGTGTAGGGGGTCGTGCTGGGGCTGGTGTTTCAGGGTTTAGGGCAGTACAGTGGTGTTCGGGCAGTGTAGGGGGTCGTGCTGGGGCTGGGGCTGGTGTTTCAGGGTTTAGGGCAGTGCAGTGGTGTTCGGGCAGTGTAGGGGGTTGTGCTGTGGCTGGTGTTTCAGGGTTTAGGGCAGTGCAGTGGTGTTCGGGCAGTGTAGGTGGTCATGCTGGGGCTGGTGTTTCAGGGTTTAGGGCAGTGCAGTGGTGTTCGGGCAGTGTAGGGGGTCATGCTGGGGCTGGTGTTTCAGGGTTTAGGGCAGTGCAGTGGTGTTTGGGCAGTGTAGGGGTCTTGCTGGGGCTGGTGTTTCAGAGTCTAGGGCAGTGCAGTGGTGTTCGGGCAGTGTAGGGGGTCTTGCTGGGGCTGGTGTTTCAGGGTTTAGGGCAGTGCAGTGGTGTTCGGGCAGTGTAGGGGTCGTGCTAGGGTGGTGTTTCAGGGTTTAGGGCAGTGCAGTGGTGTTTGGGCAGTGTAGGGGGTCATGCTGGGGCTAGTGTTTCAGGATTTAGGGCAGAGCAATGGTGTTCAGGCAGTGTAGGGGTTTTGCTGGAGGTGGTGTTTCAGGGTTTAGGGCAGTGCAGTGGTGTTCGTGCAGTGTAGGGGGTGGTGTTTCAGGGTTTAGGGCAGTGGTGTTCAGGCAGTGTAGGGGGTCTTGCTGGGGTTGATGTTTCAGGGTTTAGGGCAGTGCAGTGGTGTTCGGGCAGTGTAGGGGGTCGTGCTGGGGGTGGTGTTTCAGGGTTTAGGGCAGTGCAGTGGTGTTCCGGCAGTGTAGGAGGTCGTGCAGGGGGTGGTGTTTCAGGGTTTAGGGCAGTGCAGTGGTGTTTGGGCAGTGTAGGGGGTCGTGCTGGGGGTGGTGTTTCAGGGTTTAGGGCAGTGCAGTGGTGTTCGGGCAGTGTAGGGTGTCGTGCTGAGGTGTGGTGTTTCAGGGTTTAGGGCAGTGCAGTGGTGTTCGGGCAGTGTAGGGGGTCGTGCAGGGGGTGGTGTTTCAGGGTTTAGGGCAGTGCAGTGGTGTTTGGGCAGTGTAGGGGGTCGTGCAGGGGGTGGTGTTTCAGGGTTTAGGGCAGTGCAGTGGTGTTCGGCCAGTGTAGGTGGTCTTGCTGGGGGTGGTGTTTCAGGCTTTAGTGCAGTGGTGTTCGGGCAGTGTAGGGGGTCTTGCTGGGGGTGGTGTTTCAGGGTTTAGGGCAGTGCAGTGGTGTTCGGGCAGTGTAGGGGGTCTTGCTGGGGCTGGTGTTTCAGGGTTTAGGGCAGTGCAGTGGTTTTCGGGCAGTGTAGGCGGTCGTGCTGGGGCTGGTGTTTCAGGGTTTAGGGCAGTGCAGTGGTGGCCCCCGGCCCTGGGCACCGCGCCTAGCTAACGGACCACGCACGCAACCTGGGCTTCATCCTGGACTCCTCCCTGTCGATGACCAGACAAGTCAACGCCGTCTCATCTTCATGCTTCAACACCCTGCGCATGCTCCGCAAGATCTTCAGATGGATCCCCACTGAAACCAGGAAGACCGTCACCCAGGCACTCGTCACCAGCCGACTGGACTATGGGAACACCCTCTACGCCGGAACCACAGCCAAACTTCAAAAAGACTCCAGCGCATCCAGAACGCCTCCGCACGACTCATCCTGGACATCCCCCGACACAGCCACATCACCGGACACCTGAAAGACCTGCACTGGCTCCCCATCAGCAAGAGAATAACGTTCAGACTCCTCACCCACGCACACAAGGCCCTCCACGACCTGGGCCCAAAGTACCTCAACGACCGCATGACCTTCTACACGCCCACACGCCAGCTACGATCAACCAGCCACGCCCTCGCCACCGTACCACGCATCCGCAGAACCACCGCCGGAGGAAGATCCTTCTCCTACCTGGCAGCCAAGACCTGGAACTCCCTCCCCACTCACCTTCGGCGAACCCAGGACCATCTCTCCTTCAGGAAGCAGCTCAAGACCTGGCTGTTCGAGCAGTAACTTACCCCCTCCCCCAGCGCCTTGAGACCCTCCCGGGTGAGTAGCGCGCTCTATAAATGCCGTGATTGATTGATTGATTGAGTGTTCGGGCAGTGTACGGGGTCGTGCTGGGGCTGGTGTTTCAGGGTTTAGGGCAGTGCAGTGGTGTTCGGGCAGTGTAGGGGGTCGTGCTGGGGGTGGTGTTTCAGGGTTTAGGGCAGTGCAGTGGTGTTCGGGCAGTGTAGGGGGTCGTGCTGGGGCTGGTGTTTCATGGTTTAGGGCAGTGCAGTGGTGTTCGGGCAGTGTAGGGGTTCATGCTGGGGGTGGTGTTTCAGGGTTTAGGGCAGTGCAGTGCTGTTCGGGCAGTGTAGGGGGTCATGCTGGGGTGGTGTTTCAGGGTTTAGGGCAGTGCAGTGGTGTACGGGCAGTGTAGGGGGTCTTGCTGGGGTTGGTGTTTCAGGGTTTAGGGCAGTGGTGTTCGGGCAGTGTAGGGGGTCTTGCTGGGGGTAGTGTTTCGGGGTTTAGGCAGTGCAGTGGTGTTCGTGCAGTGTAGGGGGTCATGCTGGGGGTGGTGTTTCAGGGTTTAGGGCAGTGCAGTAGTGTTCGGGCAGTGTAGGGGATTGTGCAGGGGGTGGTGTTTCAGGGTTTAGGGCAGTGCAGTGGTGTTCGGGCAGTGTAGGGGGTCATGCTGGGGGTGGTGTTTCAGGGTTTAGGGCAGTGTAGTGGTGTTCGGGCAGTGTAGGGGGTCGTGCAGGGGGTGGTGTTTCAGGGTTTAGGGCAGTGCAGTGGTGTTCGGGCAGTGTAGGGGTCGTGCTGGGGCTGGTGTTTCAGGGTTTAGGGCAGTGCAGTGGTGTTCGGGCAGTGTAGGAGGTCTTGCTGGGGGTGGTGTTTCAGGGTCTAGGGCAGTGGTGTTCGGGCAGTGTAGGGGGTCTTGCTGGGGGTGGTGTTTCAGGGTTTAGGGCAGTGCAGTGGTGTTCGGGCAGTGTAGGGGGTCTTGCTGGGGGTAGTGTTTCAGGGTTTAGGGCAGTGCAGTGGTGTTCGTGCAGTGTAGGGGGTCGTGCTGGGGGTGGTGTTTCAGGGTTTAGGGCAGTGCAGTGGTGTTCGGGCAGTGTAGGGGGTGGTGTTTCAGGGTTTAGGGCAGTGCAGTGGTGTTCGGGCAGTGTAGGGGTCGTGCAGGGGGTGGTGTTTCAGGGTTTAGGGCAGTGGTGTTCGGGCAGTGTAGGGGGTCGTGCTGGGGTGGTGTTTCAGGGTTTGGGGCAGTGCAGTGGTGTTCGAGCAGTAAAGGGGGTCGTGCTGGGGGTGGTGTTTCAGGGTTTAGGGCAGTGGTGTTCGGGCAGTGTAGGGGGCGGTGCAGGGGGTGGTGTTTCAGGGTTTAGGGCAGTGCAGTGGTGTTAGGTCAGTGTAGGGGGTGCTGCAGGGGGTGGTGTTTCAGGGTTTAGGGCAGTGCAGTGGTGTTCGGGCAGTGTAGGTGGTCATGCTGGGGCTGGTGTTTCAGGATTTAGGGCAGTGCAGTGGTGTTCGGGCAGTGTAGGGGGTCATGCTGGGGCTGGTGTTTCAGGGTTTAGGGCAGTGCAGTGGTGTTTGGGCAGTGTAGGGGTCTTGCTGGGGCTGGTGTTTCAGAGTCTAGGGCAGTGCAGTGGTGTTCGGGCAGTGTAGGGGTCTTGCTGGGGCTGGTGTTTCAGGGTTTAGGGCAGTGCAGTGGTGTTCGGGCAGTGTAGGGGGTCGTGCTGGGGTGGTGTTTCAGGGTTTAGGGCAGTGCAGTGGTGTTTGGGCAGTGTAGGGGTCATGCTGGGGCTAGTGTTTCAGGATTTAGGGCAGAGCAATGGTGTTCAGGCAGTGTAGGGGGTTTTGCTGGAGGTGGTGTTTCAGGGTTTAGGACAGTGCAGTGGTGTTCGTGCAGTGTAGGGGGTGGTGTTTCAGGGTTTAGGGCAGTGGTGTTCAGGCATTGTAGGGGTCTTGCTGGGGTTGATGTTTCAGGGTTTAGGGCAGGTCAGTGGTGTTCGGGCAGTGTAGGGGTCGTGCTGGGGGTGGTGTTTCAGGGTTTAGGGCAGTGCAGTGGTGTTCCGGCAGTGTAGGAGGTCGTGCAGGGGTGGTGTTTCAGTGTTTAGGGCAGTGCAGTGGTGTTCGGGCAGTGTAGGGGGTCGTGCTGGGGGTGGTGTTTCAGGGTTTAGGGCAGTGCAGTGGTGTTCGGGCAGTGTAGGGTGTCGTGCTGATGGGTGGTGTTTCAGGGTTTAGGGCAGTGCAGTGGTGTTCGGGCAGTGTAGGGGGTCGTGCAGGGGTGGTGTTTCAGGGTTTATGGAAGTGCAGTGGTGTTTGGGCAGTGTAGGGGGTCGTGCAGGGGGTGGTGTTTCAGGGTTTAGGGCAGTGCAGTGGTGTTCGGCCAGTGTAGGTGGTCTTGCTGGGGGTGGTGTTTCAGGCTTTAGTGCAGTGGTGTTCGGGCAGTGAAGGGGGTCTTGCTGGGGGTGGTGTTTCAGGGTTTAGGGCAGTGCAGTGGTGTTCGGGCAGTGTAGGGGGTCTTGCTGGGGCTGGTGTTTCAGGGTTTAGGGCAGTGCAGTGGTGTTCGGGCAGTGTAGGTGGTCATGCTGGGGCTGGTGTTTCAGGGTTTAGGGCAGTGCAGTGGTGTTCGGGCAGTGTAGGGGGTCGTGCTGGGGCTGGGGCTGGTGTTTCAGGGTTTAGGGCAGTGCAGTGGTGTTCGGGCAGTGTAGGGGGTTGTGCTGTGGCTGGTGTTTCAGGGTTTAGGGCAGTGCAGTGGTGTTCGGGCAGTGTAGGTGGTCATGCTGGGGCTGGTGTTTCAGGGTTTAGGGCAGTGCAGTGGTGTTCGGGCAGTGTAGGGGGTCATGCTGGGGCTGGTGTTTCAGGGTTTAGGGCAGTGCAGTGGTGTTTGGGCAGTGTAGGGGGTCTTGCTGGGGCTGGTGTTTCAGAGTCTAGGGCAGTGCAGTGGTGTTCGGGCAGTGTAGGGGGTCTTGCTGGGGCTGGTGTTTCAGGGTTTAGGGCAGTGCAGTGGTGTTCGGGCAGTGTAGGGGGTCGTGCTAGGGGTGGTGTTTCAGGGTTTAGGGCAGTGCAGTGGTGTTTGGGCAGTGTAGGGGGTCATGCTGGGGCTAGTGTTTCAGGATTTAGGGCAGAGCAATGGTGTTCAGGCAGTGTAGGGGGTTTTGCTGGAGGTGGTGTTTCAGGGTTTAGGGCAGTGCAGTGGTGTTCGTGCAGTGTAGGGGGTGGTGTTTCAGGGTTTAGGGCAGTGGTGTTCAGGCAGTGTAGGGGGTCTTGCTGGGGTTGATGTTTCAGGGTTTAGGGCAGTGCAGTGGTGTTCGGGCAGTGTAGGGGGTCGTGCTGGGGGTGGTGTTTCAGGGTTTAGGGCAGTGCAGTGGTGTTCCGGCAGTGTAGGAGGTCGTGCAGGGGGTGGTGTTTCAGGGTTTAGGGCAGTGCAGTGGTGTTTGGGCAGTGTAGGGGGTCGTGCTGGGGGTGGTGTTTCAGGGTTTAGGGCAGTGCAGTGGTGTTCGGGCAGTGTAGGGTGTCGTGCTGAGGTGTGGTGTTTCAGGGTTTAGGGCAGTGCAGTGGTGTTCGGGCAGTGTAGGGGGTCGTGCAGGGGGTGGTGTTTCAGGGTTTAGGGCAGTGCAGTGGTGTTTGGGCAGTGTAGGGGGTCGTGCAGGGGGTGGTGTTTCAGGGTTTAGGGCAGTGCAGTGGTGTTCGGCCAGTGTAGGTGGTCTTGCTGGGGGTGGTGTTTCAGGCTTTAGTGCAGTGGTGTTCGGGCAGTGTAGGGGGTCTTGCTGGGGGTGGTGTTTCAGGGTTTAGGGCAGTGCAGTGGTGTTCGGGCAGTGTAGGGGGTCTTGCTGGGGCTGGTGTTTCAGGGTTTAGGGCAGTGCAGTGGTTTTCGGGCAGTGTAGGCGGTCGTGCTGGGGCTGGTGTTTCAGGGTTTAGGGCAGTGCAGTGGTGGCCCCCGGCCCTGGGCACCGCGCCCAAGCCAACGGACCACGCACGCAACCTGGGCTTCATCCTGGACTCCTCCCTGTCGATGACCAGACAAGTCAACGCCGTCTCATCTTCATGCTTCAACACCCTGCGCATGCTCCGCAAGATCTTCAGATGGATCCCCACTGAAACCAGGAAGACCGTCACCCAGGCACTCGTCACCAGCCGACTGGACTATGGGAACACCCTCTACGCCGGAACCACAGCCAAACTTCAAAAAAGACTCCAGCGCATCCAGAACGCCTCCGCACGACTCATCCTGGACATCCCCCGACACAGCCACATCACCGGACACCTGAAAGACCTGCACTGGCTCCCCATCAGCAAGAGAATAACGTTCAGACTCCTCACCCACGCACACAAGGCCCTCCACGACCTGGGCCCAAAGTACCTCAACGACCGCATGACCTTCTACACGCCCACACGCCAGCTACGATCAACCAGCCACGCCCTCGCCACCGTACCACGCATCCGCAGAACCACCGCCGGAGGAAGATCCTTCTCCTACCTGGCAGCCAAGACCTGGAACTCCTCCCCACTCACCTTCGGCGAACCCAGGACCATCTCTCCTTCAGGAAGCAGCTCAAGACCTGGCTGTTCGAGCAGTAACTTACCCTCTCCCCAGCGCCTTGAGACCCTCCCGGGTGAGTAGCGCGCTCTATAAATGCCGTGATTGATTGATTGATTGAGTGTTCGGGCAGTGTACGGGGTCGTGCTGGGGCTGGTGTTTCAGGGTTTAGGGCAGTGCAGTGGTGTTCGGGCAGTGTAGGGGGTCGTGCTGGGGGTGGTGTTTCAGGGTTTAGGGCAGTGCAGTGGTGTTCGGGCAGTGTAGGGGGTCGTGCTGGGGCTGGTGTTTCATGGTTTAGGGCAGTGCAGTGGTGTTCGGGCAGTGTAGGGGTTCATGCTGGGGGTGGTGTTTCAGGGTTTAGGGCAGTGCAGTGCTGTTCGGGCAGTGTAGGGGGTCATGCTGGGGTGGTGTTTCAGGGTTTAGGGCAGTGCAGTGGTGTACGGGCAGTGTAGGGGGTCTTGCTGGGGTTGGTGTTTCAGGGTTTAGGGCAGTGGTGTTCGGGCAGTGTAGGGGGTCTTGCTGGGGGTAGTGTTTCGGGGTTTAGGGCAGTGCAGTGGTGTTCGGTGCAGTGTAGGGGGTCATGCTGGGGGTGGTGTTTCAGGGTTTAGGGCAGTGCAGTAGTGTTCGGGCAGTGTAGGGGATTGTGCAGGGGGTGGTGTTTCAGGGTTTAGGGCAGTGCAGTGGTGTTCGGGCAGTGTAGGGGGTCATGCTGGGGGTGGTGTTTCAGGGTTTAGGGCAGTGTAGTGGTGTTCGGGCAGTGTAGGGGGTCGTGCAGGGGGTGGTGTTTCAGGGTTTAGGGCAGTGCAGTGGTGTTCGGGCAGTGTAGGGGTCGTGCTGGGGCTGGTGTTTCAGGGTTTAGGGCAGTGCAGTGGTGTTCGGGCAGTGTAGGAGGTCTTGCTGGGGGTGGTGTTTCAGGGTCTAGGGCAGTGGTGTTCGGGCAGTGTAGGGGGTCTTGCTGGGGGTGGTGTTTCAGGGTTTAGGGCAGTGCAGTGGTGTTCGGGCAGTGTAGGGGGTCTTGCTGGGGGTAGTGTTTCAGGGTTTAGGGCAGTGCAGTGGTGTTCGTGCAGTGTAGGGGGTCGTGCTGGGGGTGGTGTTTCAGGGTTTAGGGCAGTGCAGTGGTGTTCGGGCAGTGTAGGGGGTGGTGTTTCAGGGTTTAGGGCAGTGCAGTGGTGTTCGGGCAGTGTAGGGGTCGTGCAGGGGGTGGTGTTTCAGGGTTTAGGGCAGTGGTGTTCGGGCAGTGTAGGGGGTCGTGCTGGGGTGGTGTTTCAGGGTTTGGGGCAGTGCAGTGGTGTTCGAGCAGTAAAGGGGTCGTGCTGGGGGTGGTGTTTCAGGGTTTAGGGCAGTGGTGTTCGGGCAGTGTAGGGGGCGGTGCAGGGGGTGGTGTTTCAGGGTTTAGGGCAGTGCAGTGGTGTTAGGTCAGTGTAGGGGGTGCTGCAGGGGTGGTGTTTCAGGGTTTAGGGCAGTGCAGTGGTGTTCGGGCAGTGTAGGTGGTCATGCTGGGGCTGGTGTTTCAGGATTTAGGGCAGTGCAGTGGTGTTCGGGCAGTGTAGGGGGTCATGCTGGGGCTGGTGTTTCAGGGTTTAGGGCAGTGCAGTGGTGTTTGGGCAGTGTAGGGGGTCTTGCTGGGGCTGGTGTTTCAGAGTCTAGGGCAGTGCAGTGGTGTTCGGGCAGTGTAGGGGGTCTTGCTGGGGCTGGTGTTTCAGGGTTTAGGGCAGTGCAGTGGTGTTCGGGCAGTGTAGGGGGTCGTGCTGGGGTGGTGTTTCAGGGTTTAGGGCAGTGCAGTGGTGTTTGGGCAGTGTAGGGGGTCATGCTGGGGCTAGTGTTTCAGGATTTAGGGCAGAGCAATGGTGTTCAGGCAGTGTAGGGGGTTTTGCTGGAGGTGGTGTTTCAGGGTTTAGGACAGTGCAGTGGTGTTCGTGCAGTGTAGGGGGTGGTGTTTCAGGGTTTAGGGCAGTGGTGTTCAGGCATTGTAGGGGTCTTGCTGGGGTTGATGTTTCAGGGTTTAGGGCAGGTCAGTGGTGTTCGGGCAGTGTAGGGGGTCGTGCTGGGGGTGGTGTTTCAGGGTTTAGGGCAGTGCAGTGGTGTTCCGGCAGTGTAGGAGGTCGTGCAGGGGGTGGTGTTTCAGTGTTTAGGGCAGTGCAGTGGTGTTCGGGCAGTGTAGGGGGTCGTGCTGGGGGTGGTGTTTCAGGGTTTAGGGCAGTGCAGTGGTGTTCGGGCAGTGTAGGGTGTCGTGCTGATGGGTGGTGTTTCAGGGTTTAGGGCAGTGCAGTGGTGTTCGGGCAGTGTAGGGGGTCGTGCAGGGGGTGGTGTTTCAGGGTTTATGGAAGTGCAGTGGTGTTTGGGCAGTGTAGGGGGTCGTGCAGGGGTGGTGTTTCAGGGTTTAGGGCAGTGCAGTGGTGTTCGGCCAGTGTAGGTGGTCTTGCTGGGGGTGGTGTTTCAGGCTTTAGTGCAGTGGTGTTCGGGCAGTGAAGGGGGTCTTGCTGGGGGTGGTGTTTCAGGGTTTAGGGCAGTGCAGTGGTGTTCGGGCAGTGTAGGGGGTCTTGCTGGGGCTGGTGTTTCAGGGTTTAGGGCAGTGCAGTGGTTTTTGGCAGTGTAGGCGGTCGTGCTGGGGCTGGTGTTTCAGGGTTTTGGGCAGTGCAGTGTTGTTCGGGCAGTGTACGGGGTCGTGCTGGGGCTGGTGTTTCAGGGTTTAGGGCAGTGCAGTGGTGTTCGGGCAGTGTAGGGGGTCGTGCTGGGGGTGGTGTTTCAGGGTTTAGGGCAGTGCAGTGGTGTTCGGGCAGTGTAGGGGGTCGTGCTGGGGCTGGTGTTTCATGGTTTAGGGCAGAGCAGTGGTGTTCGGGCAGTGTAGGGGGTCGTGCTGGGGGTGGTGTTTCAGGGTTTAGGGCAGTGCAGTGGTGTTTGGGCAGTGTTGGGGGTCATGCTTGGGGTGGTGTTTCAGGGTTTAGGGCAGTGCAGTGGTGTACGGTCAGTGTAGGGGGTCTTGCTTGGGGTGGTGTTTCAGGGTTTAGGGCAGTGGTGTTCGGGCAGTGTAGGGGGTCTTGCTGGGGGTAGTGTTTCGGGGTTTAGGGCAGTGCAGTGGTGTTCGTGCAGTGTAGGGGGTCGTGCTGGGGGTGGTGTTTCAGGGTTTAAGGCAGTGCAGTAGTGTTCAGGCAGTGTAGGGGATCGTGCAGGGGGTGGTGTTTCAGGGTTTAGGGCAGTGCAGTGGTGTTCGGGCAGTGTAGGGGGTCATGCTGGGGGTGGTATTTCAGGGTTTAGGGCAGTGGTGTTCGGGCAGTGTAGGGGGCGGTGCAGGGGGTGGTGTTTCAGGGTTTAGGGCAGTGCAGTGGTGTTCGTGCAGTGTAGGGGGTCGTGCTGGGGGTGGTGTTTCAGGGTTTAAGGCAGTGCAGTAGTGTTCGGGCAGTGTAGGGGATCGTGCTGGGGGTGGGGTTTCAGGGTTTGGGGCAGTGCAGTGGTGTTCGAGCAGTAAAGGGGGTCGTGCTGGGGGTGGTATTTCAGGGTTTAGGGCAGTGGTGTTCGGGCAGTGTAGGGGGCGGTGCAGGGGGTGGTGTTTCAGGGTTTAGGGCAGTGCAGTGGTGTTAGGTCAGTGTAGGGGGTGCTGCAGGGGGTGGTGTTTCAGGGTTTAGGGCAGTGCAGTGGTGTTCGGGCAGTGTACGGGGTCGTGCTGGGGCTGGTGTTTCAGGGTTTAGGGCAGTGCAGTGGTGTTCGGGCAGTGTAGGTGGTCATGCTGGGGCTGGTGTTTCAGGATTTAGGGCAGTGCAGTGGTGTTCGGGCAGTGTAGGGGGTCATGCTGGGGCTGGTGTTTCAGGGTTTAGGGCAGTGCAGTGGTGTTTGGGCAGTGTAGGGGGTCTTGCTGGGGCTGGTGTTTCAGAGTCTAGGGCAGTGCAGTGGTGTTCGGGCAGTGTAGGGGGTCTTGCTGGGGCTGGTGTTTCAGGGTTTAGGGCAGTGCAGTGGTGTTCGGGCAGTGTAGGGGGTCGTGCTGGGGTGGTGTTTCAGGGTTTAGGGCAGTGCAGTGGTGTTTGGGCAGTGTAGGGGGTCATGCTGGGGCTAGTGTTTCAGGATTTAGGGCAGAGCAATGGTGTTCAGGCAGTGTAGGGGGTTTTGCTGGAGGTGGTGTTTCAGGGTTTAGGACAGTGCAGTGGTGTTCGTGCAGTGTAGGGGGTGGTGTTTCAGGGTTTAGGGCAGTGGTGTTCAGGCAGTGTAGGGGGTCTTGCTGGGGTTGATGTTTCAGGGTTTAGGGCAGGTCAGTGGTGTTCGGGCAGTGTAGGGGGTCGTGCTGGGGGTGGTGTTTCAGGCTTTAGGGCAGTGCAGTGGTGTTCCGGCAGTGTAGGAGGTCGTGCAGGGGGTGGTGTTTCAGTGTTTAGGGCAGTGCAGTGGTGTTCGGGCAGTGTAGGGGGTCGTGCTGGGGGTGGTGTTTCAGGGTTTAGGGCAGTGCAGTGGTGTTCGGGCAGTGTAGGGTGTCATGCTGAGGGGTGGTGTTTCAGGGTTTAGGGCAGTGCAGTGGTGTTCGGGCAGTGTAGGGGGTCGTGCAGGGGGTGGTGTTTCAGGGTTTAGGGAAGTGCAGTGGTGTTTGGGCAGTGTAGGGGGTCGTGCAGGGGGTGGTGTTTCAGGGTTTAGGGCAGTGCAGTGGTGTTCGGCCAGTGTAGGTGGTCTTGCTGGGGGTGGTGTTTCAGGCTTTAGTGCAGTGGTTTTCGGGCAGTGAAGGGGGTCTTGCTGGGGGTGGTGTTTCAGGGTTTAGGGCAGTGCAGTGGTGTTCGGGCAGTGTAGGGGGTCTTGCTGGGGCTGGTGTTTCAGGGTTTAGGGCAGTGCAGTGGTTTTCGGCAGTGTAGGCGGTCGTGCTGGGGCTGGTGTTTCAGGGTTTTGGGCAGTGCAGTGTTGTTCAGGCAGTGTACGGGGTCGTGCTGGGGCTGGTGTTTCAGGGTTTAGGGCAGTGCAGTGGTGTTCGGGCAGTGTAGGGGGTCGTGCTGGGGGTGGTGTTTCAGGGTTTAGGGCAGTGCAGTGGTGTTCGGGCAGTGTAGGGGGTCGTGCTGGGGCTGGTGTTTCATGGTTTAGGGCAGAGCAGTGGTGTTCGGGCAGTGTAGGGGGTCGTGCTGGGGGTGGTGTTTCAGGGTTTAGGGCAGTGCAGTGGTGTTCGGGCAGTGTAGGGGTCATGCTTGGGGTGGTGTTTCAGGGTTTAGGGCAGTGCAGTGGTGTACGGTCAGTGTAGGGGGTCTTGCTTGGGGTGGTGTTTCAGGGTTTAGGGGCAGTGGTGTTCGGGCAGTGTAGGGGGTCTTGCTGGGGGTAGTGTTTCGGGGTTTAGGGCAGTGCAGTGGTGTTCGTGGCAGTGTAGGGGGTCGTGCTGGGGGTGGTGTTTCAGGGTTTAAGGCAGTGCAGTAGTGTTCGGGCAGTGTAGGGGATCGTGCAGGGGATGGTGTTTCAGGGTTTAGGGCAGTGCAGTGGTGTTCGGGCAGTGTAGGGGTCATGCTGGGGGTGGTGTTTCAGGGTTTAGGGCAGTGCAGTGGTGTTCGGGCAGTGTAGGGGGTCGTGCAGGGGGTGGTGTTTCAGGGTTTAGGGCAGTGCAGTGGTGTTCGGGCAGTGTAGGGGTCGTGCTGGGGCTGGTGTTTCAGGGTTTAGGGCAGTGCAGTGGTGTTCGGGCAGTGTAGGGGGTCTTGCTGGGGGTGGTGTTTCAGGGTCTCGGGCAGTGGTGTTCGGGCAGTGTAGGGGGTCTTGCTGGGGGTGGTGTTTCAGGGTTTAGGGCAGTGCAGTGGTGTTCGGGCAGTGTAGGGGGTCTTGCTGGGGGTAGTGTTTCAGGGTTTAGGGCAGTGCAGTGGTGTTCGTGCAGTGTAGGGGGTCGTGCTGGGGATGGTGTTTCAGGGTTTAGGGCAGTGCAGTAGTGTTCGGGCAGTGTAGGGGGTCGTGCAGGGGGTGGTGTTTCAGGGTTTAGGGCAGTGCAGTGGTGTTCGGGCAGTGTAGGGGGTCGTCCTGGGGGTGGTGTTTCAGGGTTTAGGGCAGTGCAGTGGTGTTTGGGCAGTGTAGGGGGTCGTGCAGGGGGTGATGTTTCAGGGTTTAGGGCAGTGCAGTGGTGTTTGGGCAGTGTAGGAGGTCTTGCTGGGGGTAGTGTTTCAGGGTTTAGGGCAGTGCAGTGGTGTTCGGGCTGTGTAGGGGTCATGCTGGGGGTGGTGTTTCAGGGTTTAGGGCAGGGCAGTGGTGTTCGGGCAGTGTAGGGGGTCGTGAAGGGGTGGTGTTTCAGGGTTTAGGGCAGTGCAGTGGTGTTCGGGCAGTGTAGGGGGTCATGCTAGGGTATGTGTTTCAGGGTTTAGGCCAGTGCAGTGGTGTTCGGGCAGTGTAGGGGGTCGTGCTGGGGGCAGTGTTTTAGGGTTTAGGGTAGTGCAGTGGTGCTTGTGTAGTGTAGGGGGTCGTGCTGGGGGTAGTGTTTTAGGGTTTAGGTTAGTGCAGTGGTATTTGTGTAGTGTAGGGGGTCATGTTTTAGGGTAGTGCAGTGGTGTTTGGGTAGTGTAGGGGTCGTGCTGGGGGTAGTGTTTTAGGATTTAGGTTAGTGCAGTGGTGTTGGGGTAGTGTTTTAGGGTTTAGGGTAGTGCAGTGGTGTTCGGGCAGTGTAGGGGATTGTGCAGGGGGTGGTGTTTCAGGGTTTAGGGCAGTGCAGTGGTGTTCGGGCAGTGTAGGGGGTCATGCTGGGGGTGGTGTTTCAGGGTTTAGGGCAGTGCAGTGGTGTTCGGGCAGTGTAGGGGGTCGTGCAGGGGGTGGTGTTTCAGGGTTTAGGGCAGTGCAGTGGTGTTCGGGCAGTGTAGGGGTCGTGCTGGGGCTGGTGTTTCAGGGTTTAGGGCAGTGCAGTGGTGTTTGGGCAGTGTAGGAGGTCTTGCTGGGGTGGTGTTTCAGGGTCTAGGGCAGTGGTGTTCGGGCAGTGTAGGGGGTCTTGCTGGGGGTGGTGTTTCAGGGTTTAGGGCAGTGCAGTGGTGTTCGGGCAGTGTAGGGGGTCTTGCTGGGGGTAGTGTTTCAGGGTTTAGGGCAGTGCAGTGGTGTTCGTGCAGTGTAGGGGGTCGTGCTGGGGGTGGTGTTTCAGGGTTTAGGGCAGTGCAGTGGTGTTCGGGCAGTGTAGGGGGTGGTGTTTCAGGGTTTAGGGCAGTGCAGTGGTGTTCGGGCAGTGTAGGGGGTCGTGCAGGGGGTGGTGTTTCAGGGTTTAGGGCAGTGGTGTTCGGGCAGTGTAGGGGGTCGTGCTGGGGGTGGTGTTTCAGGGTTTGGGGCAGTGCAGTGGTGTTCGAGCAGTAAAGGGGGTCGTGCTGGGGGTGGTGTTTCAGGGTTTAGGGCAGTGGTGTTCGGGCAGTGTAGGGGGCGGTGCAGGGGGTGGTGTTTCAGGGTTTAGGGCAGTGCAGTGGTGTTAGGTCAGTGTAGGGGGTGCTGCAGGGGGTGGTGTTTCAGGGTTTAGGGCAGTGCAGTGGTGTTCGGGCAGTGTACAGGGTCGTGCTGGGGCTGGTGTTTCAGGGTTTAGGGCAGTGCAGTGGTGTTCGGGCAGTGTAGGTGGTCATGCTGGGGCTGGTGTTTTAGGATTTAGGGCAGTGCAGTGGTGTTCGGGCAGTGTAGGGGGTCATGCTGGGGCTGGTGTTTCAGGGTTTAGGGCAGTGCAGTGGTGTTTGGGCAGTGTAGGGGGTCTTGCTGGGGCTGGTGTTTCAGAGTCTAGGGCAGTGCAGTGGTGTTCGGGCAGTGTAGGGGGTCTTGCTGGGGCTGGTGTTTCAGGGTTTAGGGCAGTGCAGTGGTGTTCGGGCAGTGTAGGGGGTCGTGCTGGGGGTGGTGTTTCAGGGTTTAGGGCAGTGCAGTGGTGTTTGGGCAGTGTAGGGGGTCATGCTGGGGCTAGTGTTTCAGGATTTAGGGCAGAGCAATGGTGTTCAGGCAGTGTAGGGGTTTTGCTGGAGGTGGTGTTTCAGGGTTTAGGGCAGTGCAGTGGTGTTCGTGCAGTGTAGGGGGTGCTGTTTCAGGGTTTAGGGCAGTGGTGTTCAGGCAGTGTAGGGGGTCTTGCTGGGGTTGATGTTTCAGGGTTTAGGGCAGTGCAGTGGTGTTCGGGCAGTGTAGGGGGTCGTGCTGGGGGTGGTGTTTCAGGGTTTAGGGCAGTGCAGTGGTGTTCCGGCAGTGTAGGAGGTCGTGCAGGGGGTGGTGTTTCAGGGTTTAGGGCAGTGCAGTGGTGTTCGGGCAGTGTAGGGGGTCGTGCTGGGGGTGGTGTTTCAGGGTTTAGGGCAGTGCAGTGGTGTTCGGGCAGTGTAGGGTGTCGTGCTGAGGGGTGGTGTTTCAGGGTTTAGGGCAGTGCAGTGGTGTTCGGGCAGTGTAGAGGGTCGTGCAGGAGGTGGTGTTTCAGGGTTTAGGGAAGTGCAGTGGTGTTTGGGCAGTGTAGGGGGTCGTGCAGGGGGTGGTGTTTCAGGGTTTAGGGCAGTGCATTGGTGTTCGGCCAGTGTAGGTGGTCCTGCTGGGGGTGGTGTTTCAGGCTTTAGTGCAGTGGTGTTCGGGCAGTGAAGGGGGTCTTGCTGGGGGTGGTGTTTCAGGGTTTAGGGCAGTGCAGTGGTGTTCGGGCAGTGTAGGGGGTCTTGCTGGGGCTGGTGTTTCAGGGTTTAGGGCAGTGCAGTGGTTTTCGGCAGTGTAGGCGGTCGTGCTGGGGCTGGTGTTTCAGGGTTTTGGGCAGTGCAGTGTTGTTCGGGCAGTGTACGGGGTCGTGCTGGGGCTGGTGTTTCAGGGTTTAGGGCAGTGCAGTGGTGTTCGGGCAGTGTAGGGGTCGTGCTGGGGGTGGTGTTTCAGGGTTTAGGGCAGTGCAGTGGTGTTCGGGCAGTGTAGGGGGTCGTGCTGGGGCTGGTGTTTCATGGTTTAGGGCAGAGCAGTGGTGTTCGGGCAGTGTAGGGGGTCATGCTGGGGGTGGTGTTTCAGGGTTTAGGGCAGTGCAGTGGTGTTCGGGCAGTGTAGGGGGTCATGCTTGGGGTGGTGTTTCAGGGTTTAGGGCAGTGCAGTGGTGTACGGTCAGTGTAGGGGGTCTTGCTTGGGGTGGTGTTTCAGGGTTTAGGGCAGTGGTGTTCGGGCAGTGTAGGGGGTCTTGCTGGGGGTAGTGTTTCGGGGTTTAGGGCAGTGCAGTGGTGTTCGTGCAGTGTAGGGGGTCGTGCTGTGGGTGGTGTTTCAGGGTTTAAGGCAGTGCAGTAGTGTTCGGGCAGTGTAGGGGATCGTGCAGGGGTGGTGTTTCAGGGTTTAGGGCAGTGCAGTGGTGTTCGGGCAGTGTAGGGGGTCATGCTGGGGGTGGTGTTTCAGGGTTTAGGGCAGTGCAGTGGTGTTCGGGCAGTGTAGGGGGTCGTGCAGGGGGTGGTGTTTCAGGGTTTAGGGCAGTGCAGTGGTGTTCGGGCAGTGTAGGGGTCGTGCTGGGGCTGGTGTTTCAGGGTTTAGGGCAGTGCAGTGGTGTTCGGGCAGTGTAGGGGGTCTTGCTGGGGGTGGTGTTTCAGGGTCTCGGGCAGTGGTGTTCGGGCAGTGTAGGGGGTCTTGCTGGGGGTGGTGTTTCAGGGTTTAGGGCAGTGCAGTGGTGTTCGGGCAGTGTAGGGGGTCTTGCTGGGGGTAGTGTTTCAGGGTTTAGGGCAGTGCAGTGGTGTTCGTGCAGTGTAGGGGGTCGTGCTGGGGATGGTGTTTCAGGGTTTAGGGCAGTGCAGTAGTGTTCGGGCAGTGTAGGGGGTCATGCAGGGGGTGGTGTTTCAGGGTTTAGGGCAGTGCAGTGGTGTTCGGGCAGTGTAGGGGGTCGTGCTGGGGGTGGTGTTTCAGGGTTTAGGGCAGTGCAGTGGTGTTTGGGCAGTGTAGGGGGTCGTGCAGGGGGTGATGTTTCAGGGTTTAGGGCAGTGCAGTGGTGTTTGGGCAGTGTAGGAGGTCTTGCTGGGGGTAGTGTTTCAGGGTTTAGGGCAGTGCAGTGGTGTTCGGGCAGTGTAGGGGTCATGCTGGGGGTGGTGTTTCAGGGTTTAGGGCAGTGCAGTGGTGTTCGGGCAGTGTAGGGGGTCGTGAAGGGGTGGTGTTTCAGGGTTTAGGGCAGTGCAGTGGTGTTCGGGCAGTGTAGGGGGTCATGCTAGGGTATGTGTTTCAGGGTTTAGGGCAGTGCAGTGGTGTTCGGGCAGTGTAGGGGGTCGTGCTGGGGGCAGTGTTTTAGGGTTTAGGGTAGTGCAGTGGTGCTTGTGTAGTGTAGGGGTCGTGCTGGGGGTAGTGTTTTAGGGTTTAGGTTAGTGCAGTGGTGTTTGTGTAGTGTAGGGGGTCATGTTTTAGGGTAGTGCAGTGGTGTTTGGGTAGTGTAGGGGGTCGTGCTGGGGGTAGTGTTTTAGGATTTAGGTTAGTGCAGTGGTGTTGGGGTAGTGTTTTAGGGTTTAGGGTAGTGCAGTGGTGTTTGTGTAGTGTAGGGGGTCATGCTGGGGGTAGTGTTTTAGGGTTTAGGATAGTGCAGTGGTGCTTGTGTAGTGTAGGGGGTCGTGCTGGGGTAGTGTTTTAGGGTTTAGGGTAGTGCAGTGGTGTTTTTGTAGTGTAGGGGGTCATGTTTTAAGATGCAACGCTCCAATACCTGACCAGTCTGCACTACATAAAACTGCAAAAACTAAAAATAAAAAGTGTTTTGCACACTTTTGTCATTGGGCTATATGTGGGCTACATCTGGGTAATATTTGTGCTACATTTGGGCTCTTTTTCACTGGTGGCCATCTTGGAAGACTTCTTTGTTATGAAGTTTCCTAATTTCCTCATTTACTGCAGTCTCCTCAGTAGGAAATGCTTTCAGTTTTTTACTTTGATTCCATCAAGAAGGCATTCAGATGTGTCACACATTTGCCATAAATTCAGAATGTTATTACTCTAGTTGTTCATTAGATCACTGTAGTAAAGCTTCTGCTCACCAAGGAGTTAACTGGAAGTCTACTGCTGGTATTGAAAGTGATTGTTTCAGTCTGCATGTCAGAATTTTCTAATGAAATAGAAGAGGATTTGAGATCTCACTTAAAACATGCACTAAATTTTCTTTTTGCAGCACTAACCATAATTTCTATGGCAAAATGAACCCCCTCATTTTGTTCCTTTTTAAATTAAATGTTTTAAGTGTTACCAGTTTATTCCAATCAAGATGGCTTCAGGTGTGCCATACTTTTGTCATAAGTAAGGCTGTTAGCACTCTAGTTGTTCTTTAGAACACTCTGGGAAGCTGCAGTAGAACAGAAAGGCATCAACTGACAGGCTGCTCCTGTTGAAATATAACAGGAAGATATTTGGGATCTCACTTAAAACATGTCCTAATTTTTCTTTCTACAGCACTAACCATAATTTCTATGGCAAAATGAACCCCTCATTTTGTTCCTTTTTAAATTAAATGTTTTAAGTGTTACCAGTTTATTCCAATCAAGATGGCTTCAGGTGTGCCATACTTTTGTCATAAGTAAGACTGTTAGCGCTCTAGTTGTTCTTTAGAACACTCTGGGAAGCTGCAGTAGAACACAAAGGCATCAACTGACAGGCTGCTCCTGTTGAAATATAACAGGAAGATATTTGAGATCACACTTGAAACATGTCCTAATTTTTCTTTCTACAGCACTAACCATAATTTCTATGACAAAATGAACCCCATCATTTTGTTCCGTTTTAAATTAAATGTTTTAAGTGTTACCAGTTTATTCCAATCAAGATGGCTTCAGGTGTGCCATACTTTTGTCATAAGTAAGACTGTTAGCGCTCTAGTTGTTCTTTAGAACACTCTGGGAAGCTGCAGTAGAACACAAAGGCATCAACTGACAGGCTGCTCCTGTTGAAATATAACAGGAAGATATTTGAGATCACACTTGAAACATGTCCTAATTTTTCTTTCCAGAGCACTAACCATAATTTCTATGACAAGATGAACCCCATCATTTTGTTCCTTTTTAAATTAAATGTTTTAAGTGTTACCAGTTTATTCCAATCAAGATGGCTTCAGGTGTGCCATACTTTTGTCATAAGTAAGGCTGTTAGCACTCTAGTTGTTCTTTAGAACACTCTGGGAAGCTGCAGTAGAACACAAAGGAATCAACTGACAGTCTCTGCCCTTGTTGGATGTACATGTTTTACTGAGAATGTCAGACTTCATTCTCACATGACTGAGAAAGATAATGTGAATTTACAGAAAATATGCTCTCATTTTAGCTTCTGGGGCACCTTCCAAAACTGTATGGGACAAGCATGTGAAAATAGTTTTCTCTCAAACATGATTCATGATATCCCAGCAGTAGGTTTTTCACAGGGTAAAATCACCTTAGAACACACCACAATTCCTGAAATTAGTATGGTACCATCAACAAATTAATTCTAATGTAACTAAAGTCTGTTATCACCCTTTATAGTTCTCCTTTTGGTAACCCTCAAAATCTTCGATTCACTACAATGCATTTCAATGGGGTACTATCATTTATATTGGTCCCAAGATGGCTGCCAGCAATTCCAGGATGAAGTGCTGACAGCCAATCAGATCTCACGATGACATGTGTGGTTAGGCTCCGCCCAGATATATATGTGTTTTTACTTTTGATTTTCTCAGCAACTACTGAACGGATTTACACCATTTAACAAAAAGGGTTCTTTTTGAACCAAGAACTACCTCTTTGCCAAATTTGGTGTAATTCCGTTCAGCAGTTCGGGCTGTAGCCTTGCATAAAGTTTCCTATGGGAAAATGCATGGGGAAAACGCGTTTTGGGACCCCCCTAGGTTTGCTCAGGGGGTCCCACAAGGACCCCCTGGGCAAAAAAAAAAAAAATTTTTTAAAATTGGCAGGATGCGCTCAGGGTGCGCGAATCCTGCCGAAAAATCGAATGCGCGGTCTCCCGCGCTTCGATGATAACTGGCCCCCGGGTGGCCCAAGTCCCGGGGGCATGGTGGGGGGATAATTTAATGTGTGGGGGCCTCTAAGGCCTCCCAAGCCCCGGGGACCGCCACCCCCGGGGCTTTTTTTAAAATGGTGCGGGAGGGCTCTGAGCCCTCCCGCAGCCCCGGGGACCACCACCTCCCCGGGGCTTTTTTTACATACATTATTAAACCTGTGTGGGGGGGGCTCCAGCCCCCCCACACGCCCCGGGGACCACCACCTCCCCGGGGCACTAAACATTTTAATATGGGGGTCCGTTACGGACCCCCAGAGCCCCGGGGACCACCACCTCCCCGGGGCTGTGTACTGAATGGGAGGGGGGCCGCGCGGCCCCCCTCCTGGAGCCCTTGATGGCCCTGGGGACCACCACCCCCCAGGGCCGGCTCCTGCAGTGTCCCGGGTGCCTACCCCCGGGACACTGTAGTTTGCTATGGCAGGACGGGAGCCTCGCGGCTCCCGTCCTGCCATAGCAAACTGCTTTGGATATTGGAAGAGAGAGCAGGGAAACCTGCTCTCTCTTCCAATATCCAAAGCGATTGCTTTTCCACATGGGGAGCAGCATGTCAGCTGCTCCCCATGTGGAACAGCAATGCCGGCTCCCAAGGGACGTGGGGAGCCGGCGGGACTGTGGGGGGATTGGGGACCCCCCCACAGTCCCCAACGGAGAGGGCCAGCCCCGGGGGATGGGGTCCCCGGGGCCTTAAAATGGCCAGAGGAGGGGGGCCACGCTGCCCCCCTCAAAAAAATAAATATAGAGGCCATGCCCCGGGGGATGGGGTCCCCGGGGCCAATACAGGCCCAGGGAAGGGGGGCCACGCGGCCCCCTTCCCGTTTTTTTTTTTTAAAGGTAATTTAAAAAAAGGTGTAAGGCCCTGGGGGATGGGGTCCCCAGGGCCCAAAAAAAGAAAAAAGGAAGGGGGGCCACACAGCCCCCCTTCAGGGGAGAAAAAAAAAAAAAAAAAACGTTCGGGCCCGCAGGCCCCGCCCCCTTCCTTCACCACTCTGCAAACGCGCCCCTGGCGCGTTTGCAGAGGGGAACGAATCCCCTTGAATACTGGGGGTCCCTGGGGGCCAACTAGCCCACCAGGTACCTCCAGTATGCGCCAGGGGCTGCCTTGCAGAGAGGTGTACAGAGGCCACGCCCTTTTACACCTCTCTGCAACGCAGCTCTGTGGCGCTTTTTGGAGGTATATGGTGGGCTAGTTGGACTCCGGGGACCCTCAGGATTCAAGGGGACTTAATCCCCCAACTTAAAACGCGCCACGGGGCGCGTTTGCACAGTGGTGAAGGGAGGGGCGGGGCTTCAGGTGACATGTGTGCAAACAGGCCCCGTGGCGCGTTTTAAGATGGGGAATTAAATCCCTTCAATCCTGAGGGTCCTTGGGGCCAACTAGCCCAACAGGTACATCCAGAATGCGCACAGAGCTGCGTTGCAGAGAGGTGTAAAAGGGGTGTGGCCTCTCTACACGTCTCTGCAACGCAGCCCCTGGCGCATATTGGAGGTTCCTGGTGGTCTAGTTGGCCCCTAGGGACCCTCAGGATTCAAGGGGACTTAATCCCCCAACTTAAAACGCGCCACAGGGCGCGTTTGCAAAGTTGTCACCTCAGGCCCCGCCCCTCCCTTCACCATTGTGCAAATATTCCTCTAAAATCAGCCGAAATAGGAATTCCGATTTACTCACCTGTTATCAGGAGAGACCTCAGTGCTGCATCTTTCAGCCCAGTACTGATCCTGAAAAGTAATTTTAACCGTACTTACCGGTAACTTGAATTTCCTTCATAGGCTAACATTGACTGGTTTCACTTGGAAATTCTTCTAAGTATGGAGTTTTGGAACTTTAAAATATTCCTCTAAAATCAGCCGAAATACGAATTCCGATTTACTCACCTGTTATCAGGAGAGACCTCAGTGCTGCATCTTTCAGCCCAGTACTGATCCTGAAAAGTAATTTTAACCGTACTTACCGGTAACTTGAATTTCCTTCATAGGCTAACATTGACTGGTTTCACTTGGAAATTCTTCTAAGTGTTGATTTTTGAAACATACAAATATTCCTCTAAAATCAGCCGAAATCCGAATTCTGATTTACTCACCTGTTATCAGGAGAGACCTCAGTGCTGCATCTTTCAGCCCAGTACTGGTCCTGAAAAGTAATTTTAACCGTACTTACCAGTAACTTATATTTTCTTCCATAGGAATCCATTGTCTGGTTTTCAGCAGAAAACTTTCAAAGTGTCGATTTTTACAAACTACAAATATTCCTTAAAAATCGCCTGTATGACTTAAACGCATTCATTCAACTGTTTACAGGAGATGCACCAGTGCTGGATCCAGGATCCAACACTGAGTAAGAAAAAGTAACGATAACAGTTTTTACCTGCTAAGTGAATTTCCTTCCATAGGATAACATTGGTGATTCTATGAGAAAAAGTTTCCAAGTGTCAACTTTTAAAATACAATAATATTCCTTAAAAATCACGACTGTAACCAAAACGCTTTTACTCAACTGTTTACAGGAGATGTACCAGGACTGAATCTAGGATCCAGTCCTGTGGTTAGAAAAGTAATCCATAAAGTAACTAATTGCATTTAACTAGAAATTCACATTGAGCTGAATGTTGCATTGTGTTTGAAAATGTGTTGCCCATTGCAACAACTGTAACTACTGTACTTAAAAGTCTATTGCCTATCTGCAAAGTATTTAAACTAAAGTAATTCATTAAGAGAAAGTATTTTTTGTAATGTAATGTATAATGTAATTACAATGTAATTTAAAAAATAAAATATGTAAAAAAAATTGTTTCTAAAAATGTACTAAATCAGTATGAAAAAAATTAATATAACAATTAATACATTTAAAAATTGTCATTTACAAAACCTTTGAAATTCACTAAAAAAAACGTAGGTTTCAGGCACGTTATAGTTAGAAATTAGCATTTAAAAAACCTTTGAAATTCACTGAAAAAACCATAGGTTTCAGACACGTTATAGTTACAAATTAGCATTTAAAAAACCTTTGAAATTCACTGAAAAAACCATAGGTTTCAGACACGTTATAGTTACAAATTAGCATTTAAAAAACCTTTGAAATTCACTGAAAAAACCATAGGTTTTAGGGACAGTTATAGTTACTTGGACATTGCACTCGTACAAAACCCGTGAAATTCCCCCGTTATAGTTAGTTCAGCTAACTATAACTCGCGCCCCCGCAATGCACTGCTGATGACGTCACATATTACATCACTCATGACATGGTCAGTGACATCACTGATGACATCACTGATGACATCTCAAATGACATCACTGATGACATCATCCACGTGATAATCTGATGCACCTCCTCACACCCTAATATAACCTTTGATACACCCACTCTAAATTACAGACTGCCATTCGCAAAACCATAGACACTCCAACACCAATAACTACATACCCACTCACTGATTCTTAGGTCTACACACACACATCCACTCACTCACCCGTACAGTCACTCATACTTACGGTCACTCAGTACAGGACTATCATATGCACTCTTACTCCTATATAGACACTCAAACAACGCCACTCATCCATAGAGATACTCACACACCTAGTCAGTCATGCAAATAATTAAACACACTGCCATTTACTCACCTATACAGTTATACACACACCAGCTCACTTACTCATACAAATAGTAGCACATTGTTACACTCTTATACAATCACTGATACAAGCACACAATCATCCATACAGCCACTATCACAATCACTCACTCTTGCTTATAGCTATTTATATACTCCAACACACATATATACTGCCTTTCACATATGTAGTTACTCACACATGTACCACTGGGACATACATTCACTCACTAACACACTCTTACACACACTTACCCATCCATACAGTCTATCACAGATGCACTCTTGAAACCATCCACCCAGTGAATCACCCACTCACACATCTATGCACAGAGTTGCACACAACCCTCCCACACAAACACTCAGGCACCCATACAGATACTCAGACAAGCATTCAATAACTCATATAGACACTCATTTAGCTATTCACAAACACATGCAGCCACTTACACAGCAACAGACAGACGGATACAGACATACACCCAGTTTAGTCACTAACCCATGCATTCAGTAAGATACGTTAAATCACTCACTTATAGAGTCAGTCACGCACCTACTAAATCATCCATACAGACACTTACACACCCACTCATTCTTCAATACATCTTTTCCTATATATTTTAAAAATATTTAAACTTTACAGAAACACACAGTCACTGGATGATGTCATCAGTGATGTCATTTGAGATGTCATCAGTGATGTCATCAGTGATGTCACTGACCATGTCATGAGTGATGTAATATGTGACGTCATCAGCAGTGCATTGCGGGGGCGCGAGTTATAGTTAGCTGAACTAACTATAACGGGGGAATTTCACGGGTTTTGTACGAGTGCAATGTCCAAGTAACTATAACTGTCCCTAAAACCTATGGTTTTTTCAGTGAATATATATATATTTAAAAAGCAATTCATATCTAATTTTAAAAAAGTTATTAAATGATCATTTAATTAAATTCCCACAGTATACTCCAAAAAACCTTGCCACACTCAATTAAAATAAAAAATAAAATATGACTAACATAATAAGTAATTAGTAAAATAATTAGTAATAAATGAATAATTACTTGTTAATTATTACTTAAAAAACTCCCAACCCTATTCCCCTACAAACACAACAACCCACACTTAATACATAACATAAAAGATATAATTATTAAACAATCTACATAATTATGAATCAATTAATATTTTAATAAAAATGATTAATTAATTGCTAAATTGATTATTACTTACTTAACTTCCCACCCTATGTATACCAAACACCCAACAAACCACACCTACATTGTAACCTAATATTATATAATAATTACACATTTTTCACAATTAAGTATCAATTAAATAATTAATAATACCTTAATAATTAATTATTAATCAATTCTTTCTTAATTAAGTTCCCACCCTGTACCCCTACAAACCCAACAACATGCACCTAAAATACAACTAACAAAATATAACAATTACACAATTTACATAATTAATGATCAATTAAATAATTAATCATAAATGAATAATTAAATATTCATCAATTATTACTGAATTAACTTCCCACCCTGTACCTCTACAAACCTCACAACCTGCTATGACACTATAAATTAACAATTAAATTAAAAATCATACATATCTTAAAATGAAAAACTATATATTAAAAATATTAACAACAATTATACAAACAATATATGACATATACAATTAGAATATGAACTAAAACACATAAAGATAATTAAAAACGATATTTGTTACAACTTTGTTATTGAAAATGATATTAAAAATACAGATATTCTTCTAAATTATATTACTTAAAATCGATATTTTTGTCCATGATATTTCTGCATCATGATATTAATGTATCACGATATAAAAACTCAAGATTTGTGTCGCTTGATATTAAGAATATAACATTATGTCCAAATACACTCGTCCTCATTAGTCCACTGTGTATGAAATGCACATTGTTACCTGAAAGTCAGAATTTGATCCTGACGTTGCTTAGGTCCTTATTACGAGTTTGTGGTCTGATTGACCGCCAAACCACAGTGGTGGTCTGACTGCCCTATTACAAGTAGGGCAGTCAGACCGTCATGGGACCACTGCTGCCGCCTGGTTTTGCAATGCTCCAAGGCCCCAAATATGTTGGTGGTGCGGCTGAGTGTTACAGCAAACAAATGATGGACGGAATGCTGACAATGCAAACATTCTCCCCCAGTCAAAAGATCTGGGTTGAATCCATCGTTCTTTTGCCCACTACGCCACCCCAGTTTGGACCCAGCCATATGCAAATCAATCTTGACCCTGTGCCCCATGGGAACAGTCCAGACCGAACTGCCAGGCCAGGTCCTCTCTGGACCGGAAACAAGCATCCTGTGACCGGTTTCAGGGTATGTCACCCTTCTTCAGCCAGGGTAGCTTGAATCCAGTGGCACAGTGAGCAAGGGACCAACGTCTGGGCATACCCATCCCACTTAGGGCGAAAAGTGTTACAGCAAACAAATGATGGACGGAATGCTGACAATGCAAACATTCTCCCCCAGTCAAAAGATCTGGGTTGAATCCATCGTTCTTTTTCCCACTACGCCACCCCAGTTTGGACCCAGCCATATGCAAATCAATCTTGACCCTGTGCCCCATGGGAACAGTCCAGACCGAACTGCCAGGGCAGGTCCTCTCTGGACCGGAAACAAGCATCCTGGGACCGGTTTCAGGGTATGTCACCCTTCTTCAGCCAGGCTAGCTTGAATCCGGTGGCACAGTGAGCAAGGGACCCACGTCTGGGCATACCCATCCCACTTAGGGCGAAAAGTGTTACAGCAAACAAATGATGGACGGAATGCTGACAATGCAAACATTCTCCCCCAGTCAAAAGATCTGGGTTGAATCCATCGTTCTTTTGCCCACTACGCCACCCCAGTTTGGACCCAGCCATATGCAAATCAATCTTGACCCTGTGCCCCATGGGAACAGTCCAGACTGAACTGCCAGGCCAGGTCCTCTCTGGACTGGAAACAAGCACCCTGGGACCGGTTTCAGGGTATGTCACCCTTCTTCAGCCAGGCTAGCTTGAATCCAGTGGCACAGTGAGCAAGGGACCCACGTCTGGGCATACCCATCCCACTTAGGGCGAAAAGTGTTACAGCAAACAAATGATGGACGGAATGCTGAAAATGCAAACATTCTCCCCCAGTCAAAAGATCTGGGTTGAATCCATCGTTCTTTTGCCCACTACGCCACCCCAGTTTGGACCCAGCCATATGCAAATCAATCTTGACCCTGTGCCCCATGGGAACAGTCCAGACCGAACTGCCAGGCCAGGTCCTCTCTGGACCGGAAACAAGCATCCTGGGACCGGTTTCAGGGTATGTCACCCTTCTTCAGCCAGGCTAGCTTGAATCCAGTGGCACAGTGAGCAAGGGACCCACGTCTGGGCATACCCATCCCACTTAGGGCGAAAAGTGTTACAGCAAACAAATGATGGACGGAATGCTGACAATGCAAACATTCTCCCCCAGTCAAAAGATCTGGGTTGAATCCATCGTTCTTTTGCCCACTACGCCACCCCAGTTTTGCATTTGTCACCCCGAGTGGGACGGGTATGCCCAGACGTGGGTCCCGTGCTCTCCATGCCACTGGACTCAAGTTATCCTGGCTGAAGAGGGGTGAAACCCCGAAACCGGTCCTAGGATGCTTGTTTCCAGTCCAGGGAGGACCTGGCTTGGCAGTTCGGGCTGGACTGTTTCCATGAGGCACAGGGTCAAGACTGATTTGCATATGGCTGGGTTCAAACTGGAATGGCATGGTGAGCAAAAAACGATGGATTTAGGCCCAGATCTCTGTACTGGGGTGAATGTATGACATTGTTCTGCATTCTGTCCATCAACTGTTGTTTTTGCATTTGTCACCCCGAGTGGGACGGGTATGCCCAGACGTGGGTCCCGTGCTCTCCATGCCACTGGACTCAAGTTATCCTGGCTGAAGAGGGGTGAAACCCCAAAACCGGTCCTAGGATGCTTGTTTCCAGTCCAGTGAGGACCTGGCTTGGCAGTTTGGGCTGGACTGTTCCCATGAGGCACAGGGTCAAGACTGATTTGCATATGGCTGGGTTCAAACTGGAATGGCATGGTGAGCAAAAAAACGATGGATTTAGGCCCAGATCTCTGTACTGGGGTGAATGTATGGCATTGTTCTGCATTCTGTCCATCAACTGTTGTTTTTGTGGTGGTGCGGCTGAAGCACCGCCAAGCATATTAGGCGTTTCCTCACTGCCACAGTTTTCATGGCGGTGAGCCCTCCATGAAAAGTGTGGCGGTGAGTAAACAAAAGGAGCCCTACAGGGCCCCCTGTTGCCTCTGCGCCATGGGATGTATGGGGTGGGCACATGTTGCACCCCTCTGTATGCATGCACCCCCAGTTCCTGCAGGGCATGGACTTGACAGTCCATACCCTGCAGAAACTGCCTTTGATGCTTCCATTACGGTGCCTTTTTCATAGTCACCGCAGTGGGAACACCAAAGAACCGCCTGCCAGAGACAAAAAATGTAATCTGCCGGGAGGTTTCTTATGGCTTTGGCTGTCTTGGAGTGGGGCAGTGGCATGGTACCTCCGCTCCAAGACCGCCAAAGTCATATTAAGGCCCTTAGTCATTGCTTTAAAATTACTATCGTTTGGTAATAGTAGAGACATACAGCTACTATCGAAATGCTGTCACTTTAAGTTGGATGAAATGGCATACAAAGATCGGTGCTTACAATTGTAGCCCCAGCAGTAAACGTTATTCAATTAGTCTTCTAAATTGGAGGTAAGTGGCCCTCCATTCACCTTGTTACCACATGTTAATAAAACTGTCACTTGTACTTTCCAAGCTCCATCTGTGAACACGATTGTCAAAACACTAGCGGCCTTATTCTGAGTTTCGCACCACGAAATCCATGTTTTAACTGACTGCCAGATTAGGAGTTTTATCCTGTCTGGCGGGTGGTTCTTTGGCATTCCCTGGGCAGTGCCTATAAAATAGGCACGGCAATCGGAACGTCAAAGGCAGTACCTGCATGGCATTGACTGCTGCAGTCCATGCTGTGCAGGTACTGGTGTGCATGCACACAGGTGGGCACATGTTGTGCCCCCCCTGTGTGCATCCACATTGCGTGGGGCACAAGGGGGGGGGTTTCCTCACTGCCACGCTTTTCATGGCAGTCGCACTGCCATGAAAAGTGTGGCTGTGAGGAAACTCGTAAAATGCTTGACAGGCCACAGCGGCCTAGCCAAGCATATTGTGGTCTCAAGACAGCTGCGCCACCTCTGATCTTTGGCAGTTACGGTGGTCCCAGGGTGGCCCAACTGCCCTGGTCATAATGGGGCAGACAGAATCTGCCACCGCCGTGCCCCCATGAGTCTGGCGGTCCGTGGACCGCCAGACTCCTAATAAAGCCCAAGATTTCCCCTATACAAAACCTGGGTTATTACGAAATGAGTTTCTAATAAAAAATTCCAAATACCTACATTTTATAGCATAGATTGAAAACATTTTTCTTAAGCATACCCCAGGACCAGAAACAAAAAGCAAATTTCAAAATATAAAAATGTTGTCTGTATCTGGTACGTGATGATTTTAACTATAAGAACATTTGCACAGTTGTTTTCATATATACTATACATTGCACACTAAAGTAAGAACAAAATTGTGTTACTTTGCACTGCAAGTCTATTAGTAATATTTTCATCAGTAGCTTTTGCTATTCTTAGGATACAATGATCTGCATCCTTAGTTATGAGTCTTTAGTATGGTTATGCTGTTTCATTTATTTTATATGAATGTTAAAAATACATCTGTTGTGCTATATTTGTAGTATGTTCCACAAATTCAGTTCTTCTTTCATCTCTGCCACTGTTCTGTGTAGTTTTAAAAGGATGTGGATTGGTGCCATCTCTGTTGTTCCTTTTAAGAGGTCATAACTTTGCCATGATGGCAGCAATTAAACCAGATATGTATTTGCAGAGAATTTGGCCTTATTACGACTTTTGCGGTTCTCCCATGGGCCGCCATGCCAGTGCCCCACGGGAGGATCGCCAAAGCCTTTCCCACACAAAACCAGCTGGATTATGATTGTAATCCGTGGCAGGTGGTGGCATGGCGGCGCTGCTACAGGGGTGGTCTGTAAGGCTCATTGGAGAGCCTTACATGCAAACCGCTGCAGTGACTGCGCCTCCTGCAAGTTCCTGCATGGTGCGGCATGCACCATGTGGTGCATGTTGCATCATATAGGAACTGGGGTGCATAAATACAGGGGGGCACAACATGTGCCCCCCTGATTGCACTCCCAGGCCCTGGAGCTTCAGGGGGCCATTGCCTCTCCGCCACCCTTTTCATGGCAGTTGCACCGCCATGAAAATGGTGGCAGTGAGCCAACTCAAAATATGCTTGGCGGTGCCAACTGCAGCACCGCCTGTATATTGTCCCCAGGGAAAGTCCGCGGGTCAAGCGGGATCCTTGTTCCAGGCACTGCTGGCAGTCTGACTGCCGCAGTTTACATACGACGGCGGGCCCTTAGTGTGGTTGTTGGGCCGCCACCACGACTACGGTGGTCCTATGGACCACCGTAGTTGAAATAAGGCCCTTAAGCTTGTATTGAGGCAAAGATGTACAATGCCAGCAATTTTCTAACTTTCTCAGCTTATACAAGTGATGAATTAAATATTAGAAGGGCAGGTTCAGAAGAGTCCATTCAATGAACAGGCTCATAGTGAAAGTATGGGATTTCTGTACATGTTGAGCAAATCTTTAAGGCTTGCTGAATGAACATTCATACAATTCTGTCTGTGTAATAGATTAGCATCAGTGATTTAGAGATGAACTCTACTATAAGGATAACAGTTCATTAGTTTGTAAAGTTACTGACAATTATACATTTCATTGCCACAAGATTCTTATGCCGAGCAGTTGCTATGGATGCCAGAGTGTCACAGCCTGCATTTTGTACAATTCACAACAAAAATGAATCATCATTCTAAACACAGGGCCAGCTGTGCTCACGAAAGTCAAAAGTGCACTTTACAGATTGGCAGGTTTCCTGAATATGATTGCAGCTATTGACTTTAAAATGTCTATCTTGTATCAACGTGGGCGAGAAAGGAAATGTTCTGTAAAAGAAGAAAATACTTCTTCAGTAAATCACATGCACCTTTGAGTGCATTACTTCTCATTGCACTTTGAAATACCCCACATCAACTCAACAGGCATTTGTTCTATGCAGAAGCAGTGCTGAGAACATGATGAGCAATCTGCAGTACGAGAGAATGCTGTTGCTTGGAGATTCCTGCAGTTTTATTATTATTTTTTTAATTTCTAACAACTTGTGTTTTACTACACCATCATGATTTTCAGGATTTCCGAAACACTTTAGTTCATTATGTGCCTTCTTCCTTCAGTAGGTCAAAGAGTTTCCCCAGGTTATTATCAGCAAACCTTAATTCTAACTGCAGCACAGTCCTGGACCAGTTCATCTCACTTACCAGTATCAATGTGCCATTGTGGTAAAAATGGTGTATCTCTCAATCTACACTTTTACTACAAAGTGCTCTGCCACCTTTCGGGGTTCAGAAGTGCTATATCAAGAACTGCTAATTCAATAAATATATTACAAATTACCAAATGTATTTTTGCAGTCTTAAGAGCCTATTCACAAATTGCAATTTGTAGGACTTTATTGGTTCCACTATAGTTCTACTAAAGTACTACAAATGTAATTCACAAACCTACATTTATAAGGGCCTCATTACAAGTTTGACATTGTGGAGCGGGTCGTCCCCACTCCTGCACCGCCAAATCCATGGCTGAAGCCCCCCCAGATTAGGAGTTTTCTCCTGTCGGGCGGGCAGTTCTTTGGCGTTCCCACAGTGGAACTGCACCAGTCCATGCCGTGCAGGAACTGGGGTGCATGCACACAGATGGGCACAACATGTGCTCTCCTGTATGCACCCCATGGCCCAGAGGCAACTTACTGAGCCCCCTTTGTTTCCTCTCCACTACAGTTTTCATGGGGGGCTCACTGCCATGAAAACCATGGCAGAGAACAAATTTGTAATATACTTGGCAGGACTGCTACAGTCCCGCCAAGCATAAAGTGGCCTCTAGACCACCGCACCACCAGAAATCCCTGCTGGTTGCGGTGGTCCCAGAGTGGCCCGACTGACCTGGTCGTTGCCCTGTTCAGCGGACCACCAGACTCGTAATGAGGCCCTTTTTTTCCCACCCTTCCTATCTTTTCTATTTGGAGATTCTCACACATGTAAGTTTAATACTTAATAGTAGTAAGTGTGGGAGGTACCGGAGCAGTGGTTGAAAAACTGGCATTTTTACTACAAAATAGGGGGAGTTTAGGATGAGTAAGGAGGGATTATAGAAAGGAATTAAGGAGGGGCTTAGGGACTGAGTGCATCAACCCACAAAAGTGCAAATACATTGCTATCCACAAATTGAACTTCTAAAGATCCTGCAGCAAAAATGGACCCAAAACAGTAGTAATTGTACTCCAGCTCAAAGCTGGAGTATGTCCAGCACCACACATTGTCAACAACCGGTACTGCAACACCCTTCCATAGGAATCAGTGGAGTTTGGGATTTAAAATAAAAGGCCACAGGAAATAATGTTAACGTAAATTAAATTTTCTAAACTATTTCAAAATATATATACATTTATTGCATTTTAAACAAGTATTAAAACAGAATACATGTATTTTATTTTAAAATAATGTAATTACTTTTTTGAACAAAAAAAATACATTTAACATTTATTTTTCTTAAAATATAATGAAATGGCTTTTAAATATATCTATACTTCATTTTAAAAAATCAATATTACATAAAAAGACGATGAATTTTATACTTTACAGGGGATTTTTTATTTTGTACTTCAGAAAAATATTTTCTATTTAATTTAATATATTTATATGAATTAAATATTTAATTCAAAATTAAGTTAATAGTCCTGCAGCATTTGCGTTATTTTGTTTCAAAATATTTATTTAAAAGAAAATATATTTAATATATATCATTAATTTGCATTTATAGTTAACATAAAAATATTATTGATATTTTTTTTAAAGTTTCATAAAATTCACACTTTTCCCTATACTTCCTCAAAGGGCGAGCTCTGCCACTGGCAATATAGTGTATCTTATATATATTTTTAAAAGGTCAAATGCATTATTTTAATTTAATGTCCTATTTGTTTTTATCTTTAAGTCTCTGCTTCTATTCTTTTCCATGGGCAGGTGCTGCAGTATGAGTCATTGGCCATGTGTGGTGCTGGTCTTACTGCTGCTCCCTTTTGGTTATAGTAGCTTTATTTTTGTAAGTTTGGATCCGTCATCTGTTTCAAGGGGAGGCAAAGTCTGCAATCTTGAGTAACTACGCTCGTAGATGGTGAATAAGCAAAAGTAATATAGCTACTTAAAAAGATAAGAATAAGCGTACATGTGTAGATTTACTCATGTGTCATGGGTTGTTTCCAATAACTGCATGTTAAATGGTGATGGTTATAAAGAGTGGAGAATATGTGTCACATAGACGTTCTGGAAAATATACAGTGCTTGGTTTATTGAATTACCGAATACTAAAATCAATTGAAGTGTCAGAATGGCTAGCTAACATGCACAATTACACCCACTTACATTAATTGCATGCAGAACATTCTCATACATATTTATTGAAGTTACCCTGAAAACCTGACTGGATTTTACTCATTTGGTTGAAGTTTCCACCTCTAGCTGACTGCTACCTGTACTTGCAATTGTACTCCATTACAGGGTCAGAAGAAGCTGAATAACTGATGATTTATGAAAGTAGTTAGATGAACAATCCTGAAGATATCACTATTAGAGAATACATTTATAGAAATTCATTAATGAAATGTTATCTCTAACATTTGACCACTGGTGTAGTCAACAACATGTACAGCCTTCCAACAGTTATCTTAGGCAGTGGAAATAATTGTTCTTTGCACTTTCTAATCAATAATAAATGCAATTTTTGCTATATGCACATCTGTGTCCCCTGGATTCAATTTATCACAATTACAATGCAGAGATATTATAGTGTAGGATTTTAAATTCCATTTTAATTCCGGGCTTCAAAGCAGGTGGAGGAAATACACTGTGGCCCAGATTTATCAAAATTTGATGCAGGGCAACACAGCAAAACAACTTGCTGCGCTGCGGCAAATGGAGAGGGCAGGAATGTGCCATATCTTTCAAGACATGGTGCATTCCTGCTCACTCCTTGTGCTGGCACACTTGAGGCTGCTTAGCGCCAATGCATGCACTCTTGCACCATGGTGCAAGGGTGCTTGTATTGCAGGCTGGTTTGTTGCTGTGCAGGAAGGGAAAGCGTCCTGCACAAAAATAATCACTAGAGACTTTTTCCTCTTTCTAAGTCTGCTGCAGAATGCAGCTCACCTACGAAGAGGAAACAACATGGAAAAATGAAGATATTTCTCCTTGCTATACCTCTATCGGAAAGGCGTACAATTTTGATGCATTCCCAGGTTCACTAGTTTTGTTAAATCAGGGAATGCGCCAAAATACATGGGTGTATGCCTGGAAACACCCATGCTCCACCCAGTCCTGGCACAGAGTAACACAAGGCAGCGATTTGTGCTGGCTTGCGTACTCCAGATTTACCGAGCCACGCAGGGCCACACAACTCAATCTTATGATAAATCTGGCCCTGTGTCTTCAGTGACTTTCTGTGAATGAGATTAATGATATCCTGAGCTGGCAGAGGCTCCATTATCTCTGTGAGTGGAGGAAGAGCTTCAGGAGGAGAGGCAGGCCCTTCTGCTATTTTCTCTTCTATTTCTAATATTATTCTACAAGACCTAAAAGTGTGTGGAGTTGTCCAAAGCATTTGAAACTTTAATTATATTTTAGCCTCTTTTAAACTCCATTCAGGACACTTGGAGGTGTGGCAGTGCTCGCTGTCGTTAGCTCCTTTTTTTTGGTCAGTTGATGATATATAAATCTCTCTTGAATTTGCCTAAAGCTTTATAGTGTTTTTTTTTCTCTTGCGTGAAGTTTCCCAAAAATTGAAGGATCTGGATAATTTAGATACATAACAGTTTTAAGCAAAGAAATAATAAATTGTGCAAGAAGAATATAGAAAAATGATGTAGTGGTAGCTTACAGAGTACTGCCAAATACTTCATGCAGCAGTATCCAGTTGCTCTGCCCCAGGAGATACAGAGAATGGAAATCCTAGGCAAAACTGTGATAGTGCTGATACAGATTGAACCACCATCTTTAAGGGTAGAAATCAACCCAAATATATCAACACTACCCACACCCACATATTCTCCACAGATACCCACAGCCCCATATTTGTCCAATGAGATACAGCCCCTGAGGTATGAAATACCCAATATAGGACATAGGGGAATATTAATAAGCCCCTAGCCACAGGAACATCACTTTTAACGATGTTCCTGTAATGCTTCGCCTTATTTACAAGGCGGTGTTAAGGCACTTAACGTGGCTTAACGCCGCCTTGAAAATAAGGCAACCTTTCACGCTATACTTAGCGTGAAAGGGGTGGGCAATGGCTGTTGCAGTGGGTGTGCCGCTGCAATACCCATTGATTTTGACACTGTGCATTGTGCAGCACACATAAAAACAGCAAAATTCCATGAATGATTGTATATGTGCAGGAAGGTGTTCCTTCCTGCACATAAACAATCATTCCCTCAACGCAGGCACCTGCGTTGGCGCTAGGTAGATTAATTTAGTGCCAGCACCAGGGAAAATGCAGGGATGTGCCTTATCTTTGTAAATACGACTCATTCCTACGTTTTCGGATTGGCGGAGCGTGGCATTAGCATTTTGTGCTTAACGCCATGCTCCGCCATTCTCTTGTAAATATGCCCTGTAGTTTCACACTTTCTGATTTATGGCCTCATTTTGACTTAGTATCTAATTTCATGGAATAGAATAAGCAATAATATTCTGAATAGCTAACGGACATCTATGAAGCAAAAGGAAGTAATGGATGTAGGAGTTGTAAAGGAAAAGAATGTTCCATTTTATCTCCATAACTCCATTTGAACTTGAATACTGCAGTCTTAAATTTTCAATCTCTCCAATATCTCTAACTTTTAAATTCTTCTGAGAGATTTCACCTTCTTTTTGCAATCTCTGAATATTCTCAGGTGAGTTCTATACTAAGCTTAACAGAGAAAATGTTATTGAGCTGAGATCAAACGCTGGATACTGTTACATCAGTCATTACACCTTTATTAGTACCCATAGCTGCTTAGAAATAGGAATTTGTGTCTATCTCCACCCGAACTTCAATATCAAATAGACAATCAGAATCTCAAACCATAGGAAGATTATTCAAAGCCAAAGCTGCATTGGTGAAGGCATGAGGAGTGCATGGACTGAGGTTTTAGTGATATCACTAAAACCTCAGTCCATGCACTCCTCATGCCTTCACCAATGCAGCTTTGGCTTTGAATAATCTTCCTTCTCAAAAATAACCCAAGACACTCAAGGGGTTTCAACTAAGTTTGCTCCCCGCAACAGCTTTTCTCAGACAGTGCAGAGGAACATAAGAATTATCCGGGTGTATACACACTATCAAATGAATCAAAACATGTACCTCCTCAAGGGAAGGGTTAAGTAATTCCAATTCATAAAAAAGAGAATCAGAAAAAAACAAAAGAATATCCAATTTCATCTGAAGTCAAGAAAAAATGGGATGTGGATAAGTATCCAAGAAGCGCCCCTTTACATAAAAAATACCAACTGCTTGATGCAAATGCTATTACACATTCAAACTTAATAAGTGAAAATCACAAAAGTTGGCTTTAGGAAATGAATTGAATCAGAGTTCCAAATCCCACCCCCAATACTATGTCCCTCAATCCATTACTAAACCCAGATTTTCTGGTATTCATCAGTGATGTTCCTCTAATGAGTTACCACATTCTTCCCGCCCCATCACAAATAATTCCTGTGAAGAAGTCTCCAAATTTGACAGCAAAGAGGAGTAAAAAAGAACCAAGAGGACACAAGTTCTACAGTCCTTGACTTGAAAAACCTTCTCTCTCAGGCAAAGGCGGACTTAAATCATGCTTGTTTGCTTGATTTGTTCTATGCTATCCACACTATGACTATTGAATTCTAAGGATATTTGAATGTAGCCTTCTCAAACTTTAAGAGCAATGAATTATGAAGGGTCACATTCTCTTCTAAGGCAGTGTGTAATGTAGTTCTCGCTGTCCTTGAATCTTTTGAAATGATGGGGATAGACGTACTGCCCTGTCCAACTCATGTTAGAGAGGCCCCCATCAATGATGATGACAAAGAGTACAAAAACATTAACCAAGCTGTCTAATGGTGAAGGAAAATTCTTGTAATGTTTCCTTCTGTCCACTGACCCAGCTCACTATTCAGATCTCAGAGACAGGCAGATTGGTACATGGGGCCTTGGGAAAAATGATCGTAAGTATTGCCATTGCCAAGTGGGATCATGGTAATGGCTTCTATGACCATTTTACTACCACAGAGTATCCATAGTCACCACCACTAAGAGTTTAGTAATGTATTCAGAGTAGGAAGCTGAAATGGCTCGAGATTAAAATGCTTAAAAGAGATAGTGTTGTGATCAGAAAATTTGCAATTATCAATAATATGTCTTTAGGAGACATGATCACTTCATTAGTGGGTTCTTCCTGATTACTACATTATTAGTAAACAAGCATGTTGTTCTCAAGAGGATCACCATCAAGACAGCTGCTTAATTATGTTCCTCAATGATGATTACCAGAAACCATGTAATAGTAATTAAATTACCAATTTTCTCACAGGCCACTAAGCTATGAAAATGTAGTTTGTAATTTGACCTTTAGCATTCTCTAGGATCATGTAATGACTACCAACTGTCCAAAATATGGGAGGAACTAGATGAAATAATATCAACAGACTCGTATATGGGAGTTGAAATAGTTGGTGATGTTACCAACAACATTTTGGTGGTCATTACGATGTACCGCATCGGTTATGGGACTGGCCGACACCCGGTCGGCGGTCCCGACCACACATTAGGATGCGACCGAACACTGTTCGGTTGCATTCCTATATTTTACTATGGGAGCATGCATTCCGGCCATAAACCGGCCGCAATGCATGCTCCCATAGTGAAATGGGAGGTGCGGTTCATCCCTGCACCCCGTGGCAGGCACCTCAACGTGCCTGCCACAAGGTGCAGGGATCAACTGGGGGGCACCGACCTCCAACCGGAGGTCGTGCACCCAAGGGGGCCCTACTGGGGGCCCCCAAAGACACGTTCCAACATGGTTTCCAAGTCAGACAGGCCGGCATGGAAACTATGTCGGAAGCCGTCATTGTAATCTCAAGGGCAGAAATACCCACCCTTGAGATTACAGGCCAGATTCCGACTGGTGGACAGGCTCTCCGAGCCCGTTGGAAGCGAGCCAGAATGACCAGCCTGTTTCCTTTCCTACCACCTTCATCGTAATGAGCCGGTCGGAAAGAAAACTGAATGGCCCGTTACGATGCAGCTACGGTCGGAGCCTTTACGAGCCGCATTGTAATCGACCCCTTTTTGTTCTTAGAGTAAAATCAATGGAACATAATAAACTGTTGAATGTAGGGGGAATTTCTAAATCCACAATTACTAACTTAAAATCTGATAAATGGGGGAAATGGGAGAAATGTTTAAAGGGCAAAGTATGAGAATTAAGTTTTTTTTTGGTAAATGGCAGTACAATAAGTTATACTCCGGCTCCTCTGCCATAAAATACTCCAAGCGGGGGTCAGTCATCAACTACATGTTCATAACTGGGAATGTATTCCCATTTATATGTGATGTGAGTGCAATCCACACAGACCTAAGTGTTCATAATATAATGATCTTAGTTTCATGAAATTTTACAATAATGGAATGATGATAAGTATTTATAGATGAAGACATTTTGATATAAAAAACAAACTTAAAGAAATTGTGCCCCCCGATGTGATCAAACACTTATAGTTTGATTTGATTTGCATTTTGTAAAGTGCTGCAATTACCAATGGGCATCAAGGCGATGTAGTGAGCTATCCAGATAACCAATCTTAGCCTAAAAAATTCAGGGGGAAAGTCTATAGCGTTTACAACCAGGTCTTAAGTGCTTTCCTGAATGGCAACAGCTGGGGGATAACCCTCAAGCTTTGCGGGAGGGAATTCCAAAGTCTGCTTGCCGCCGTTGAGAATGCTCTGTCCCCCTATTTCTTCTTTTTAGTTCTAGGTACCATGAGCTGATTTTGATGTACTGATCGCAGGATTCTTTCTGGACGATACCAGCAGAACATATTTTTTATTCTTGCTGGCCTGGGGAGGAATATGTCCTTATGCACTATGCAGAGAGATTTAAACATAATGCGTTTTCTGATGGGGAGTCAATGTATGGCCTCTAGTCTCCTGGTGGCTGACTGGCACTTAGGAATATCAAGGATCAATATGGCCAGTGTATTTTGTACCACCTGGAGTTTGTGCTGGGTTAGCATTCATATATAGCGAGTTGCAGTAATCTAGTCTGGACATGACTAGGGCAAGAGCGACTTGCCTAAGTGCTGCCTGCTGAATGAGCGAGAAGATTTTCCTGAGCATCCTAATAATCCAGATGTGCGATTAGCCTGGGCCTTGAGATTGAGTTCCATATCTAAAAGAACTCTGAGGCTTTTGGCATTCTTCCCCGGATTGGGACAGGTACCTAGTGTGTCTGGCGACCAGCAGTTGTTCCAGCTGGATAGCCCTGTGCCAAAGAGCAGCACCTCAGTGTTTTCCCCCTTCAGTTTTAAAAAGTTTTGGCCCATCCATTCTGCTACTGCTGACATGCATAATGAGAAATTATCTGCTGTAGCGCGTGACTTCTTGGGAATTGACACAATAATCTGTGTATCATCAGCGTATGAGAATACCTCCAGTCCAAATGCCTGAATTATGGCTGCCAAAGGGGCCACATCAGGGTTAAAGAGTGTGAGGCTCAACTGTGTACCCTGCGGCACTCCGCATGGGAGACAGAAATCCTCTGAATAGAAGTGATGTAGTTTCACCCTTTGTGTACGATCCGAAAGGAAAGAGGACAGAAAGGCTGGAGCTTGATGAGTGGTACCCCAGTCTTGAAGACACTCCATCAGTAGCAGAGGCCAGAAGTTACCACATGTTGCTGATAGATCGAGGGGCATCAATGCTACCCCCTGTCCTTTGTCAACTAGATGCCTAATGCAGTCTGTGGCTGAGATCAGCGCCGTTTCGGTCCCATGATGTTTCCTGAACCCGAACTGAGGATTATCCAGTCCGCCCTGCTGTTCCACAATTTCCATCAGGTGGATATTGAGATGTTTTTCTCATATCTTTGCTGGACAGGGAAGCAGTGAGATAGGATGATAGTTTTTGCAGTCCATGCTATCCAAGTTCTTTTTTTTAAGAGGGGCCTGATGATTGCCTCCTTAAATCCAGGTCTGCCAAGTACACATTTTGATCCATTCCTAGGAAGTGAAACGTTTGCCGTGATCTCCAAAAGATCATGCTGTGGATCACAAAATATATTAATCAGAGAACAACATAAAAAATGTTGTATTGTTAAAAGTGAGCATATCTCGCATCTCAGAATCTATTTAAGTAGATTAAAATGAACGGCAAGACAGTTTAGGAAGGCTCAATCTTGGACACTGCAGAAAGATCCCCTAATTGAGCGCATTTTGAAGAACTGTAGCCAGTATTTCTGGAACCGTAACTCAAATACACCTGTTCCTGTTGCAGAAAAAAAAAAATGAACTGGGAATATTTCTACTCTGTATCCCTCACATGGGGGCATGTTCACAAGGACCTACCGCCGATTTATCTCCACCTTAACGCATCAAAAGTGGAGATAGATTTAACACCCCATTCACAAGCGGTTGCAAACTGCAGACATCGCCAGTATTCCAGAGATAACTGCCCCAAAATTTATCTCCACGGTGGACACCACCAACTAACCCTAATGAGATGCAGAGTAGGCGTTCCCGTGCAAAAACACATGAAAAAACCACAACACCACTTTCACAACGAACTGCCAGATCTGCGATGCGAACCAAAAACAGGCGATAAGCTGCGGTAGCACCAGGGATTTAACACCTGCCTTTTGCTGGTTCTAAGCAGGACGACTACCTACAGCATGAAAGGGAGCCCAGCCAAGAGCCACACCTGAAGACCCACAGATGCCATGGAGACAATGATCATGCAGCTCCGATACCCATGAGGGCTACAACACCCACCGCCACCACCCCCAGCGCCCCCCCCCGGCCCCCTCGGACATACACATACTGTGCACGACAAAAGAGCCACAAAAAGCGCATGATGACGCACATTGCCAAAAAATAACACACGTGTGGCCAGAAGAACGAGAAACAGTCACACAGCACTGAAGTAACAACCAAAATCTTTATTGAAATACAACACAAAACACCAATACGGAAGACTCCTGTCCGGTCCGTCCGGGACAATCTCGATGTCACAGCCTGGAAAATAAAGCACAAAATCAGAACGTGTGCCATGCGCACATCAAAGGAGCGAGACACAGAGAAACAGAGAATGAAAGAAAGGCAGGGAGAGAAAGAGAGAGAAGGAAAGGAAGGGAGAGAGAGAGTGAGAGAGAGGGAAGGAAAGGAAAGGAAAGGAGAGAGAGTGAGAGAGGGGGAAGGAAAGGAGAGAGAGTGAGAGAGAGGGAAGGAAAGGAGAGAGAGTGAGAGAGAGAAGGAAAGGAAGGGAGAGAGAGAGGGAAGGAAAGGAGAGAGAGTGAGAGAGGGGGAAGGAAAGGAGCGAGAGTGAGAGAGGGGGAAGGAAAGGAGAGAGAGTGAGAGAGAGGGAAGGAAAGGAGAGAGAGTGAGAGAGGGGGAAGGAAAGGTGAGAGAGTGAGAGAGAGGGAAGGAAAGGAGAGAGAGTGAGAGAGAGGGAAGGAAGGAAGAGAGAGAGAGACACCGCCGCCCCTGCGCACCCAGGCCCCACTGTTCACCTGCTGCCACTGGTGTGTCTCCAACCACGTGTCGGGATACACTGCAAGCCACCAGGTCTGCAATCTGTAATTGAGGCCAGAGTCAATCATGGCAGAGTCCATCACACAGCACACGGCAACAACGCCTGTCCGTCCCTGCGCACGCATGCAGCCGCACCCTACCCCCTCCCGCCGGCCAGCGCTGGCTGTCCGCACTTGCGCACCCCGGGCCCACTGCTCACCTGCCGCCAATGGTGTGTCCACCAGTGGGCACACCACGTGCCCGTGCAAGCTCCAGGCCCCAGTCCCGCCACCATGGCATGGTCCACATCATGCGGACCCGCCCCGCGGCCCAGCAGGTCCCACACATGACGCTGAGTCCTGAGGCATCAATGGCAGAGACCACATCAGTGCACACGTCATCATCGCAGGCTGCACACCCGCTCAGCTATTTCGGTGCCACTAACCCTGTGCAACCCCAGTCAGCGCCACGTGGTGGTAGGCCCGTGACGGGCGCAAGGCTTCGGGTGCCACTAACCCTGTGCAACCCCAGTCAGCGCCACGTGGTGGTAGGCCCGTGACGGGCGCAAGGCTTCGGGTGCCACTAACCCTGTGCAACCCCAGTCAGCGCCACATGGTGGTAGGCCCGTGACGGGCGCAAGGCTTCGGGTACAACCAACCCTGTGCGCAACAACTCATGGGCCCTTTATGATTGAGAACCGTGGAGCGTCCGTCATCCAGTCACCACCGGCAGTGGGGAATGTGACGTTGTCGGCCCCTTATATTGGCGGGGTCACATGGCCTGTGACGCCTGTGCCGGAGGAGTGTGGTGTATGTGCAAACCTGCCCTCAGGGAGTGGCCGTGACATGCTGACAACTAGACCAGTGACCTGCATACCACCAGCGTGTACGCCTGCGACATGTAGCTATGTGGGGCCCCCCTCGGAGCGTAAGCAGAGTGGTCTGGCCTGGCGTACGCCGGACCAGCGCAGGGCTTGCAACAATGACTCGGGGGCTCTGGGTGTGGTTCAGTCCATGTCCGGACAAGGAAGTGACTAAAGCGTGTGTCCCTGTTGTAGTGTTCAGGGCAACCGAAACACAATAGGCAATGTAGCACACTGTGACTGGCATCCCACTAGATGAGCATCATTGACGTAAGGGAAATCACTGTCCCTACATTCATCCACACATTCTTACATGAATGATGAAAGACATGACACATCAGTGCGTTTCTGGATGTTTATTGCACATCCAGTGGAGTTTTGCAGCTGGAGCGGTACAGGGCCATGCCAAGCACACTACACAATATGGGCCCGCCAGAGTGGAGGGCCAGCCAGCCAGAGTCCATCCGGGGATGACAAGTACTACGGAAGAGGAAAGGAACAGTCTGCAGTCTGGTCACCGTGTCATTGGTCATCAAACAGGATATGGCAGTCCATGTCGCGGTCCAAGGTGAGTGCAGCGGAGTGTATCTGGGGTCAGTGGAAGGTCATGGGGCCATGTGCGGCACCAAGCAGAAACAGGCCAGGTGGCGGAAATGAATGCTAGTGCCTCCTTCTGAACTCAATCCCATCCACGTCCTCGTCCTCGGATGTGTGCTCAGCCCCACCTGTGGGTGTTGCAGTACCCGCTGCGGCACTGTGTGCCACTGAACATCAGGTGCCGGAGGAGGATTGTCTGCCTCACTGTGTGGCAGTGACACATCAGGTGCCGGAGGGGATACGCCTGCCACACTGAGAGGCACTGACACACCAGGGGGCAGAGATGTGGATGGTATGGGGGCAGCAGCATTCATCTGCGCCACGCCTTGTGGCTGCAATGCCATGATGAGGATCTGCAGGGCACGGTAGAACCCACATACATTTCGCTGATGTGCAGCGGTGGCTGCCATCCTTTCCGCCTCCACCCGCACCATGTCCTCCATGAGCCTCCGCATGTGTGCCAGCTCACGGCTGGGATCGCTGGAGCCACTCTGAGCGGACATGTGTTCTTGTCTCGGAGTCATGACTCCAGCGATGTCAGTCAGGGCTCGTAGGAGACCATGGAGCGGGCCGTGGGTGTCCGTTAGGGACTGGAGCTGGTCCCTGATGGGACCTAGACACCCATGGATGGCGTCCAGTTTGGTAGCCATGAGGTCAAACCCCACCCGCACCTGCTCAGCCATCTCCCTCTGGCCCTCCAGCACACGGCCTTGGAAGGCCATGTGTTGTTCCTGGGGGTCTTGGGAGACTTCCGGGGCTGTGGGTGCCTCCTGCTGGGTGGTTTGGGTAGTGGGTGGGGTCTCCTCGATGCAGCTGGGCTGCCCTGATCCTGGAGGTGAGTTGCGGATGATGTCAATGATGTCTTGGAGGACTTGGGTGTCGATGCTGGGGGTGTCCTCCTCATCATCAGTGACGAGTGGCTGGGACTGCTCTGCAGAAGGTGTTGACGGTGCCCCTGCAATGTGATGGGGAGATGGTGTATTACAATGTGTCCGCATGTATGTAGCCACATGGTACAGGTTCACATTCAGACAGCATGGCATTGTACATTGTGACAGTCTGTGGATCAGGGCCATGATCCAGAGTCATCGTGGGTGTGCACTGTGCTCTGCTTGATTGTGCATGTGTGCCATTGTGGCCATCTCCACCCGTCACCCCAGTACCTGGTGGTCACTCACCCTGTTGCGGTTGTGTTGTGTCCTGTCGAGCAGTGTCCAGTCCCCCGACTCCTGCCACAGTCTCCTCACTGATGACTGTCGACACCAGCTCCTCCATGTCATCCAGCTCCAGCTGTGGCGCTGGGCTCCCACCTCCAGTCTGCATTGCTGCCTTCTGGTTGGCTGCGAGTTTCTTCTTGGTCTTGCGCTTGATGTCAATCCATCGCCTCTTGACCTCGTCCATTGTCCTCTTGTGCTCTCCGACGGCATTCACCTTGTCCACGATGTCAAGCCATATTCCATTTTTGGTGCCCAATGACACGTTGGAGGTGACGAACAGTTGTTGATGGTGTTCCATCACCTCCGTGACCAGGATCCTATTCTCCTGCGGACTGAACTTCGTCTTCCTCTTCTTCTTGTCCTTGCCCTTCCCTGTCCCCGAGGTCCCAGGCTGGTCGTCCGGGGTGATGTGGGGTTTCGCTCGTCCTTTGCGCCTGCTCCGGCTGCCTCCATGGTGCTTGGGTGTTGGTCATTTTGTGTTTGTGTGTTTTTTCTACTTTTATAGTGGTTTTTCCCGCCTGCCATGTATGTATTGCAGGCCTGGCGCTGCTTATCGCTGATTTCCTCATCGCGCTTTGGCCCATCGCATGTTTTTTCGCGTTGAGGTTTGTGGTTTTATCGCCGTCGCGGTTGTTGTATTGCGGACATTGTCCGCGGTTTCGGCAGACTATTGCATGGTACCGCCTTGTTGTGAATTCCACGTTAACACAGGGTTATTTTCCCGTGATAGGCTGCGATGTGTAAAGTTGCGTTAGCATTCTTTGGTGATGTTTAGCACACGTTCTTGTGAATATCCCCCATGGAGTTTCAGAGGATGTAATAAAGGAGTTATTCGCCCTCATTTAACACCATCACCTCACATTCAACTTTAGTAATAGGAAAACATTATACAAGACACAAGACCATCCGCAGCATTGAACCCGCCTGAATAGAGTACTGAGAGTGGTGCTGTAAGAACATGCCAGGTATTGCGGTAAACACTTTTTAACCACTCTTCTTGTTTTGTTTTCACCAGTGTAAGGTTCCAAATAACTGGAACGGAGAAATCATTTTACCTATTTTAATGAAAGGGTCCCAACTAGGACATCATGATTACAGACAGATACATGTTACCCATCTATAATTTTATGCTATGTATGGCCCTCAAAAATCATCTGTCCGTGCTTTCCAGGAGTAATGAGGAGCCATATATAATTTGTCCTCTCTTATGCATCCCTGTCCCAAAGGTTAAAAAAAGGAGCCATATATAACAATAGGAATTCACAGTTTCCCAAATTCTGAGCCACTTAATTACAAATAGTTTATCTCTGTTAAAATCAGCTGCCGTTGACCTCTCCACAGTGCTCAAAGAATGTAATGAAAATGACAATGAAGGAAGAATGTGATGAAAATGACATTTAAGGTTTCCAGTGTATGCATCTAATACTAAAATACTACTAACAATATTTTATGGCACATTAAAAAATGTACTTGGGGTGCACAAAAGTCTTCCTACACGAGCCCTTTATTTAGAATTGGGACCCATGATCATTAACATCCCAGCTTCTGGAGCAATAATATAATGGGCATGTAGAAATATTTAGTGCATCAACTAATTCTCCACGAAAAAAAATCACAGAAGAGCTCTGATGACTCTAGGAATTATAATGCATTAAATCATTTTCTGTTTGTATTTAATACATTGGAATTAAAACCCAGTTCAAATGTATCTTCCCTCCGCAAAGACACAATTGCAAGGTGAATAAAAAGATTAATCAAAAAGATGACTGATGAAAGTGTTCAAAGTTATTGCCCCAAGGAAGTTCATCATGAAATTAAATGCATCAAGGCAGAATTGTTTTTTTAAATGCACCCCTATATGTCGATGTTAGGATAACACAATCTATACTGATTTGTCTTAAAAATTGGGAACTAAGGGAGTACATAGTAATGCAAATTCGGCAAAATTGTATCCCAACAGTTGTTTTAATTTGACATGCTCGCTGAGTAATATAGTATGTGAATATATAACATATGTTGTATTTGGTTGCCCAGATCGCATGAATTTAAGACGGTGCTTTTTACTAATGAAGTTTATCAATAATAAGATACCTCATACCCACTAGCTTTGAACTTTTTTAATACAGTTTTCAAAAGTCGTACTTTTCACTAAAAAATAATTTTTTTTACATTTTGTCTTTCTGTTTATTTAAGAGGAATGTATTATTGTGACTTTTATCAAACCAAATAAAAAAACGTACCTCACTGCACCAGAGGCCATATTTCATTGATGCTGGATCAAGTTTTAATATATGTATTAGTCATGATTTTTTATCGTATGTGTTGTATGTAAACAACTGTAAAATATCAAACTGCTGCATGTTCAAGCACAACGAATCCAGAATTTCCCCTCAACCAGGTGAAAGTGGAATCTGAGTGTAAAGGGACTGATTTACACTACACACCACCCTGTTTAGGTGCTATAGCTGCCCCCTGACCACATCACTAAAGCTATTGCTTAGGATATGAAAATGTCTGCCTCAGAGGAAATAATGCCAGCCTCCAAAAGCATGCTGTTATTACACTGTTGCTGAAAGAAATAGCTTCAGATACAATTATAGACCTACCACTAAACTAACACAATGTCGGTGGTTTCTTAGAAAAAATTGTAGCTTAGCAACATCAGAGTGTAATAATATCGTAGTCTGAAACTATTCCATTTTCAGACCTAGAATCAGGGCCACAGCTGCATCACTTGGGGATGAGGGGCAAAAGAGGGGTTGCCTTGCTCGTCCTTCTGGACCTATCCACTTCCATTGTTGCATTGGATCCTGATCAGAACATATCTCTAACATCAAGCTGCAGGGAGGTGATTTAGTTCTTTTTTAGGCTAATTAGTAGAGATCATCAAGACTGACCCATTATGTTTGCAAACCACCACAGTTGCATGCTGCTGTCCCACAGTGCTCTCTGTTTTCTCCTTGTTGCATAAATATCTCAATCAGAGTCCTGTTATTCCGCATCAGATATAATAAGCTCAGGTTTGAATCCTACAGTAACAATACACATAGCTTCTTAAGAATAGGCCATCCTCCTTGAATTAGGTCATTTGAAAAGATTTTTGTGTAACATTGAGGCCTGGACCAAGGAGAGTTAGTTACAACTTAATGGAGGTGTAACTGAAGTCATCTTGTTTGGATCAAATCCTCGTCTCTACAGACACAAGTCAGTGAATTCAAAAGGTAACAAAGTAACATCCCTTATCACCCATGTCCCCCAGAGCCTAGGAAGTGGGGCCACATTTATTGCTCATTGAACTCTATGGGCAACCTCCCAAGAGCTTAGGATCCATCAACTTCAGAAGGCAGTGAATGCTGGGATGCAGCTGGAATAGGGCCCACGTGATGAGACCATATCTATATGGCATGAAACAACTTGTATTCGTTCATAATGGAATAAAGGAACTGCTTCTGGTGTCTATACACTATTTTCAAATGTATGCTTACAATGGCCCACATTTAGTGGTGGAAAGCTTCAATCCCTAATAGGACTGGAATTTAGGGTACTCACACTAGATTCCCCTAACCCAAAATACTTTCAGAGTGTCCTCCTGATGGAGTTGAAGGACTGGAAGCTGGAAAACTAGACTATAGGATTCACACCCGTTGACATTACAACATTTGTCCACTTCACTAGTGTTTCACTAATGCAAATACTTTCATGTATCTCTAGGCCATGCTACATGCATCAGTAATGGAGCAAATCTATGTGCACTATTTTTCACTTCTATAAAAGAAATAGTAGCAAACAGATTTTCCTGCAATCCATACTGCCCAAAAGTATTTTTGTCTAGTGCAAAAATGAAAAAGCATTCCACCATGCCTACCACTTGATAGTAAGAGATGGATAAAATAGAGTTTGCACCATATTTAGCCTGGACAATATTGCAGAATGTTTTTCTCAAGACAAATAACGGTCCAGTTTCACAAAAAGATTTTGGAGTACATAAGTAATACTATTTTACATTCTCCAAAATGCAATTCTCAAACCACTGGATAGATGTCTTTACTTCCACCTCTCAGGCGTGGCTGCTCTCGGTAAGCAGCAGTGGGGTGGGGTGGGGAGGAGGGAGGAGGGGGAGGAGAGGGGTTTAAAAAAACACTTACCTGCCGGCCGGCCGGCCCGCTGGCCAGCTGCTGCCACCTCTCCTGCGTCCTCTTCCTGGCTTCTTCTCTGCAAAGGAAGCAGGAAGCATCCGGCTCCCAGCCTCCCGATAGCCAATCACAACACTGCAATGCAGCATTGTGATTGGTCTGAGCGCCATGGATCAGCACTCAGCCAGAGAATGGGAGGCTGGACATGTTCTCCATGCAGGCTGTAATGCAGCCTGCATGGAGGACATGCAAAGTGCGCATGAATGTTTGACTTGCCCCAGAGGGCTGGTCAAACATTCATGCGCACTTACATAGTGCTCACCACTCATCCCCTGCTGTGACAGTAGAGCAGATCTGTCACGCCATGCTGACATGCTGCAGCAGGAAAAATAAGATGATAATAACGTACACTTTTTTCCACTGTGAAAAGCAGTGGGGCGACACTCCTCCGCCTTAGCGGAAGCGACGCCACTGCCACCTCTGTTACCTTTCTGTACAGAGATCTAAGCACCAGTGGCAGAGATATTGGCACCCAGTTGTAAAGGTTATAGTAGTAATTGTAGAAAGGACAAAGGAGGAGGGCTAGGATAATGGGAAGTAGTTATTAAAATGGGTGGGGATTAGGGAAACCGAAAGAGAGGTTTAGGGAAGATATGATAATGCAAAAACACACCCACAAATGAGTAACACAATTTCCATTCACAAAACAGACACCTACATCTACTTCAGTAGTACTACAGACAAAAAAGACTTAAATATGTTTTAGCCAAGCCTTAGAGTAAGTCAAGCACCACAAGTGCCCGACCACTGGTTCTGTAGTACACTCCCATAGGAAACTATGACAGCAGGGAATAACACTAACATTAACAATATACAGGAATAAATATAAAATACATTCTTATTTAGGTTACATTTAGTTATTACAATTGAAAATATTTAATTATTTTAACTGTTTAATTTTATCCTAATTTAATTTAAGTTATGACAAGTGAACATTAATTTTAAAATGTTATTATTGTGAAACATGGCTTGCAACTAAGCTTGTAAATAATACAATACAGCTGACACTGGACAGAGAGGAGGAGGTTATAATTGTAATTAATATACTTTTTTTATTTAAAAAATAATTTAAAAACATAACAATAATTGAAAGTATAATTAAATAGAATGACAATTTCTTAACTGATATGTTGTGTGTTCCTAATGTGATAGTCCTAGATTGAGAGTAGGAGTCGTTAGGGAAGAGTTTTTAAAAAACATTCTCATAATTAAATCATTAAAATTATTTTTCCAATTTTTATTTAACTTTATTATCCTTATTATTTTTAATAGAGACAGATCTGTGCTAGTTGCGCAGATCTCCTCAAACAGTTGTGAAGTTACTAATAGTGATTTTATGGTCATAAATACAGGCAGAGGTGTCTACACCTACTCATCTGACGGTATAGAAACTCGTAAGTCTAAATCTAGGTGGAGATTACTATACAGACATGTATTCCATCCATGAGGAGATCTCCACCAAGGTGTAGAGGTAAACTCGTGTTTGTGAATACAGCACATTGCTTTCCACTTTTCATACATTAAAGAGGGACCAGATTATAACATTACAGCCCTCTGCTGAGGACTATAAAGGTTGCTAAAGACCCAGAACCTGAGTTATAGGCGCAAGCCGCAGGCGAGAGCCTATGACGAGGGAAAGGGCCTTTGACAACTTTTATAACCTGACACAGAAAGGCTATACGGCTATTGGAACATTCCACCCACTAAGGGTAGAATGTTCTAAATTAAAAAGGGAGAAGCATGAAGAAAAACATTGGAATGTTGGAGCTCCGGGTCCGGGTCCAGTCATTATACAATTGTCCTCAATGGAGTGCTCAACATTCCAATGTTCTAATTGAAGAGAAGTACGATTCCTCATCTTGTGTTATGAAAGTGGGGAGCATAGTTCAAAATATTTTGGCACATTTTTACCCATGTGTAAATATCTTTATGCAAATAGGATTGAAACAAAACCTGCTTGCTATTTTGTTTTTGTCAAAAACATCACAGAAGGGTGCAACATTTATTTGCTCAGCTTTATGCACCATCGTAAACTGTATGTAATACACGACTTTAAAACGGGCATTTTTTTAGTAGAGAGTTGCTTGCAACATATAAATTCAGATATTTCCAGAAATGGATCAAGTTACTGAAGTAGAAAGAAGCAGTTGACATTATATTTTTAACTGACTGTGTGCTTGACCCAGCTTTACTACTGTAGTGTCATCACAACAGTATTTCTTCACTGCTGGTTCCTGGAAGCTGACAGGCGGAACAGCTTGTTTTCGCTCACAGTGTTCATCTGTCACATAGCATGCTTGCAGGACCTTATTAGGTGAATGAGACAAACAGGGAAACCTCTCCTTCAACCGACTGCTAGAAATGTAATTGAACGGAACAGCAGAGGAATATGGTAAGGGTGGGTTACAGAAAGGGAATGTCTTCCTGATGGAGGGCATTTTTGTCAGCTTGTAGAAAAGAAAACGCAAATGTTTTCATCCGAAGAACAGATGAGTTGATGTAAAAGTCCTGATATTACAGAAAGGCTCTAGGGATACAAAGTCAACAAGTTGTGAACAAGAAGTAAAGCAACCTTTTTGACACAATGTTGTTAATATATTGTTTGACACTAATTTCGATAAACACACACTCCTTGGAATGTTAAAGCACGTTCAGAATTAAACAGTAAACTAGAAAAGGGCATTAGTAAACCTTTCTCAATGTTTAGCTTTAATTAGAATAAAACAAGAATAATTTCACTACAAAGTTTTATTGTTTAGAATAAAAAAATCTTTCATAATGTCTTGGAAAGGACAGGCAGAACTTAATTTGAAGTGATGATGTGACCCATTTTGGTTTTTAAGTCGTGGGGCTTGGTAGCTTTGGTGCACTGTTGAGACGCTCTTTTGCTTAAGTTAATTGTGCTCGATTCACAAACATAAACTTTACTTGTATATCTAGACATACAGAGGTCTGTGCATGGAATAAATTACCTTTTTAACTAATTCACAACTCCTTTGTACGTAATTCTGCATGCACAGGGACTTAACAATGGCACACCCACAACTTGCACATGTAAAGCACGCATCCAGGTTTACTGTCATAGATTTACGAATTTGAAGATGTATGCTCATTTAAAATTGCAAATGCATGAGTGAATAACATTACTAATGCAGCATATGAGAAAGCAAGTCATTTTGGGCTTATGTTACATAAAAGTAATATTATGCCACATAAATGCATGAAACATAATATTACAAACAGTAGGAATAGGAATGTAGTGAGACTGACACATTACACACACACACACACACACACACACACACATGAAAGCAAACACATCCTCAGACACCTCACACACATAAATAACAGCAAATTCGCACCCCTGACCATATGTGTCGTAAAAAAAAGTGTCATTAAATTATTGATGCAAAGTGACCACTTTTTGGATGACGCCCTCAGTTTTTCCTTTTTATGTGACTCACCTGTTGGTAGTCTTGCACTTTAACACGGGGACACTGCTATCCAGTATCCAGTGTATGTGCTCTCACTGCTAAAATATCTCGACATTGGCATAAAACCTGATTGGAATATTTAAGTTTCCTTTAATCATGCTGAAATACACCCATAGCATGGAAAAATTAAATGCCATTTGTTATCTGCAGCACCGCTGTGCCATCTACTACAGTGGCACTGACAAAATGGCTTTGGGCCTACTATCAGTAGTCTGACTGCTGCAGGGTGAACTTTACAGTGCGATCTTTCAAAATAACCTTTTTTGACAAGTAGAGAACTTACTTTTATATGGTATGAAGTCACTCCTATGTAGGCCTTGTTGCATTCAAAGTAGGGTGCACTGTATTTAAAAGTGGGATGTTAGAAATGGGGTCTCTATTTAGCAGAGGAATGCACCTTGTCCAAGTAGGGACCCTTCCTTCTAGTCAGGATAAGGGGATTACATGTCTAAACTAACCCCTGCTCAATCCCTTGGTAGCATGGCACGAACAGTCAGGTTTATCTCAGAGGCAATGTGTAAAGCATTTGTATATAACACACAGTAATACATTAAATACACTACAAAAGGACACCACACCAGTGTTAGAAAACTAGCCAATGTTTATCTTTGTAAAACAAGACCAAAATGATAACAATCCAACATACAGTGATCAAAATACGAATATTGCAAAAATAACCTTAAAATACAGTTCCTTGAAGTCGATAGCTCTATCCGGGGCTATCACAGCATTGTGAACAAACAAATCCAACAGTTCAGGCCAGCTACGGTGTCAGGAAGACCCGCAAACAGTACCTTGGAAATGCAGGGTGTCATGGACCTTGCAATGAGATTCGAAGATGCGACATCGGCAGGCATCAGCTTTGGAGGTCGGTGCAGGCGTCGTCGACCCTTGAAGTCACACATGTTGCAGATTATGAGGTTGAAGTCAGGAGCACCGGCGTCAGCAGGCGTCGGGGCTGCGGTGTGAAGTGCAGCGGTGTGGTGTGCAGTGCCCTCAGGATGCGGTGCAGGCAGCTGTTTGGTGACGGCATCCAGTGGCATCAGTGAGACCAGGGCTGCGGTGTGAAGTGGGGCAATGCTCGTCATGGTGCTGGCAGGTCACTGTGCAAGCAGCAGTGTCGTAGTTGCTGGAGCGCTGTCGTCAGCAGATAATCTGGAGTTGATGGTGCCAGCATTGGTAGGCCTAGGCAGCGGTGTGGGATGAGTCGGTGCCTCGAGTAACTTACGAGCGGTGCCCTCAGGCCATGGTGCAGGCAGCAACTTCAATGTCAGCATGGAGCATCGTCGTCGGGCATAACAGGGCAGTGATGTGCAGTGAGGTGGTGCGAAGTGCGGTGCCCTCAGGTCACGATGCAAGCAGTGGCTCAGTGGCGGAGTCAATCGGCGGCGGCGATGAGACCAGGGTTGCGGTGCAAAGTGGGTGGTGTTCTCTACAGTGCCAACAGGTCACGGAGCCGGCATCTGCGTCGTTGACGGCATCGAGTTGCTTTTTCCTCTGTGGAAACTGAAACACTCAGTTCCAGAAGTGGATACCCAGAGGATGGTGAAGTCTTTGCTGTTTCTGAGAATTCTTGAACAGGGAGCAAGCTCTACCTAAAGCTTTTGGAGAAACTTTGGAAGATAAGTTGCAGAGAGTTCAGTCCAGTCCTTTCACTGTCCAAGACAGAAGCAGTCACTGCAGGCCAACCCAGCAAATCACACAGCAAAGTGGTAGTTCCACCTCACAGCTTCTCCAGCTCTTCTTCTTGCCAGGTTCCTTAGTCCAAAAGAGTTCTAAAGTTCTGGGGTCAGAGACTCAATTTTTATGCTGCTTTTCCCTTTGAAGCTTTAGGCAGAAAGTCTCTGAGTTCAGTAGAAACCAGTTCTGACCTTTCTAGACAGCATTCTGCAGAGCAGACACAGCCTATTCAGGTGCTAGTGAAAACTCCTCCCACCACTCTAAATGCAGAAAGGTCTATTCAGTCTCGCTATGAGTCACCCAGGAAAGGCAAGATACACCTTAACCACCCTTGTGACTGTCTAGTGTGAATGCACATTCCCAGCTCCTGTCACTCCAAAACCAGATGGGGAATACACAAACAGGCAGAGGCACACAGGATGGTTTATTTAAATTCTGAGTTCAGAGAGCCTAAACACCATTTCTCCATCTTGTCCCAATTGAAAGTTACACATGTAAAATGTTACAGTGCAGCTCCAATGATAGTCTAAGGGGCAGACAGCCTTTCAACAGTGAAAAACGAAATACACAGTATTTCACTATTAGGACATGTAAAACACACCAGTATATGTCCTACCTTTCACATACACTGCACCCTGCAAAAGGGGATACCTTGGGCCTACCTGAGGGGTGCCTTACATGTAAGAAAAGGAAAGGTTAGGGCCTGGCTAGTGGGTTCACTTGCCAATTCAAAATACCAGTTTACTACTGTGTGTGCAGACACTGTAGTGGCACGTCTGAGACACATTTACAGGGCTACTCATATGGGTGGCATTACCAGTGCTGCAAGCCCACTAGTAGCTTTTGATTTACAGGCCCTGGCACACAGTGCACTGTTCTAGGGACTTACTAGTAAATCAAATATCCCAATGATGGAAAACCAATCATAACACAATTTACAGTAGGAGCACTTGCACTTTAGCACTGAAGTCAAAAACAGGAGGCCAAAAAGCAAAAAAGTCAGGGGATAAACATGCCAAAAATGCCAAATCCAACATGGGACATGTAGAAAATTAATATTACCATGACTGTATAGTGAGAAGGCTTAAAAAGCTATTTACATAGTGGTAGTCCTAGCTGTCCTATGTCGTAAACTAGAGTACAGTTTAAAATAGTAATACTGCTGTCTCAAGAATGGAGGCAACTAGAAAAATAATTAAACCATCATTTTTAATAGTTATTAAAATCCAATTCAATGGTGAAGTCGTATTTTTAATAAATATTGAATAAAAATAATTTTTAGATAGTGACCTTTTCTTTGCCTGAGCCTTTAGAGGGTTAATTAGCATTACCCTCTGACAACTGGTCAGCCAGTACTTGGCCTTAATGAGGTATTGTGAGAAAGTCATCCATTTTGCTCTGACCACCCACATATTTTGACTAATACTGGTGGTAACTGACTCTGATTGTGCCCTGGGATCTAACCAGACCCAGGGCCAATGCTCTGTGTAGAAGATATATGGTAATTAGGAGTAATTACAATTGGTATGACAACCTACCTTTAAGCCCCTAGCATATGGTAGGGCATGTCGTTTTTGAGGCTCAGACAATTTATTGCACTAATGTGTTGCCTGCTGTCATTTTAAAGGCAGCCCTGCATTTAAAATTAAATTACATGCAAATTCGACTTTGGAGGTAAAGGTACTTCCAAAGTCTTAACCTACCTTATTTTACATATAAGTCACCCTTAAGCTCTCCCTTAGGTGCCCCAGGGGTAGGGTGCCTTGTAAATATAAGCAGAGGCATTTTAAAATACATGTTTGTTATATGACCCGGTGACTGGAAAACTGCTAATTATGTTTTTCCACATTGAGGCACATTGTCTCTCTTAAGCTAACATGGGAATACTTTATTAAAGTATAACTATTGACAGGAGTGAGCTAAAATGTACTTCAAAGTTTAAAATGATAGAATAAGTCCAACAACTTGCCAAGGTTGGAAAGTCATATAACTTGCTTTTCTGATTGACCAAAATCCAGCCTTTCAGCAGCCTCTCCTGATTGGCCAGCCTTTGACAGGCTGAGCCAAACTGCTCTGATGAATTGTGAAGTGGCCTGCATAGAGACAAAGGACATCTGGTGGGGGGAGATTTGCAGCTGCAGAGCAAAAGGCAGGAGGTGGGTGCAGTAGTCAAACTGATCTTCAAAGACGGAATGACAGTTTGGACAGGATGCAGGCTCATCCCTACATCCTGCACCCCAGACAGACAGGACCCAAGTAATTAAATTAGCAGAGGGGCTGGAAAGGGAGTGTTAGGGAAACCTAGCCATGCCATTGGGTTGGCTTAGCCAGATCTTAACCTCCAGGAGAGAGTTTCTCCATTTTGGATCTTAAAGGAATCGAGATTTCTAGGACAAGAATATGCCACACTTTGGAGGAAGTTGTCATACCTGAGGATGGCACCATGGACCCCATTGGCTAGGGGTATCCCCCTGCTTGTCACCCAAGAACACTGGATAAATATGGGAGAGGTGCCCAGCAACTCAGATCCCTGCCTGAAACTACAAGAAGAAGAAGGACTGCCCTGATGGAACCCTGGCCTGCACCAAGAGGATTGCACCTGAATGCCTGTACCTGTGGCACACTTTGGAACTGCTGCCCTAAGGACTTTGCATTGCTTTGAAAAGTGAAGGAGTGGACTCCCTGAAAGCAACAGGTTAAAAGAGTTCCACCTGCATCTTCTCCAGTAAGAAGAAACCAGCTGACGACCTCCAGCAGGACTTTAAAGGATTTGGCCAGGTGCATTGTGGGAGACGTAGTCCCAACATCCCATGGAGCAACTCAGAGCCTCTGGAACTTTGGATTGGTGTTGTGGGCCCTTTAGAATCCCAAAAGGACCTTCTGGAAGAAGATCCAGAAGTTTGGAAATATTTTGTTAAAAAACTCCTTAAGGTGACCGACTCTTTGTTGAGAGTCAAGCCGGCGACATCGAACTGTAATTCAGCCTGAGATTCAGGTTTGCCCCATTGAAGCTCTGGAGCTTTTCGTCATCGACGAGACTTCTAGGAGTTGACCGAGGCATCACGCTGAGCCAAGCTGGTGTCATTGAACCCATAGCCGGTCTGACGATGAGCCTCGCTCAACGTCGAGAGAAAAAGCCTAAAAAAGTGACTAATTAAGAAGCTAAAAACTTGACCGGGCCCTGTCACTAAATGTATCTGACCAATACTCCACCGTGGCTGGCCTCAAATTTTGATTTTGCCCCGGTCAAGCGTGACCAGTTGTCCCAAAGTAGCGCTTTTTACTTTTTGGCACTAGAAAGGGTTTATTCATTAAAAATTAATATCTCTGGTTCTCTACATTAGAATTTTGCTGTTTTGGTGTCATTTTAATCATAAAAATACCCCTAGTATTATAAATTGGTCTTGGATTTTTATTGTGTGTTGCTTCATACTTATTTAATGTATTGGTGTTTTTAAATGCTTTACACACCTATCTCCTAAGTTAAGTCTTGAGGTTGAGCAAGGGAACAATTTATTAGACATTTATTAGACAATTTATTAGAAATTTACTGGCCTTATATGGATGACTGACATAATATCAAGAGAAGAAATATCGACTTACATAATTATCAAAAATGTAATATTGTTTACAAAAATATTGAGTCCTTATACCTAATTTTAAAAAATCACTTATATCATACACATAAATATCGATTACAAAAATATCTAAATCTACATATATCGAAAATAAAAATAGTGGAAATATCGTGAATCATAAGTAACCATAGACTGTCAAAAATATCAAAATCAACAATTTTGACCACATAAATATTGTTAAAAGAAGTACTAAATACCAGTAAAAATTACAAAATCACAAAATATTTAAACCAACAAACAACAAAAAATATATCCTACAAAAATAAGTACATTATAGAAATAAATAATATTTCTATATCAACAAAATACGTCTCTAAATCATACATTTCACATATTTACATCCCATTTTCATACAGTACATATTTATATTAACAAACATTTTTATTTATTTTCTGAAAATAAAAAATTAAAATAGTAAATAAATAAGCTTATCTAAAATGCTACCATAAAAAAACATTAGTTAGCGTTTTCTGGTTAAGGACATAACTAAAAAAAATTAGATCACGCTAAAACAATTAATAATATTAAATTATACAAAACTATATCCAATAAAATAGCTTAACCAACAATATAAAAGCCAGGGTAATAACAGCAAAAAATATCTAAACAAGCACCAAACAATTGAAGAAGAGGAAAACGGTTTTCCCTATAAAAGACAATCATGCAAAATATACAACCATACAATTACATCTCCAAGTAAGTAGTAATTATATTTAAAATATGAGGTTAAATAAGTTAAACTTGTAAAACAATTCTTAATAAACAATTTCTAATACGATTTTTAATGTTTGTCCTTTTCAACAGATTATCCAAACTTCAACTAAACTCCATCGACTACTACACATCAAAGACACAAAAAAGTAAGTAGATCTCAAAAACTGCTTAAAACATACTAGAACAGCAGCGGTTAAAACTCCTAATGACCTAAACATCATTAAATATGAAAAATATAACATATGCAATAATAAAACTACTTTTTCTCTTAACAGAAAAAACACCAGTTTCACGAAGAAGCTTGCTGAAGGAAAAATTTCCAACAAGTCAAAACCTCTCTGAACAATGTGCAAGTATGTTTTGAAAACATAGAAAATGTATATTTAACTGTAAATTAATAAACAACACATAGTAAATAACTATTTTTTTTACATTTATATTATTAAAGTAAATAAAGACATAATGATAGAAGGTACAAAATTTATAACATCACATAAGGGAAAACTGTTACTGTGTTAAATGGGATACACCTACAGTCAAGAAAATGCTTCTACTGAACACATTATGCATGTTATGAGAGGTAAACTACTAAAGAGACTGTAGTAATTAATGTAAAAGAGCAATACCACCTTCCCAATGTAACAGAGATAGAAGTGAGAGACGTTTTAGAAAATATAAGAGAAGCAAGTACTAGTCCCAAAGAACCCACTCCACAAATACTGAAAAATATACTACCCCACGTACCTGAACATATAACAGTCCAGCTACCATCAATACCCACCTTACAATGCCTCATAACATACACTAAAAGAGCCACCAGCAATACCCCACCTGCTTCTAAAACATACAGCAATATAGACATCCCAACACACCTTACAAAAACCCAGGGAGAGGATCAATTCTGATTATATGATGATGAAAGCAATGATAAACGCATACTAATCTTTACTACCCCTAACAACTTACTCAAACTAGCCCAATGCCAAACATGGATGATGGATGGCACATTTAAAATGTGTCCCAAACTATTCCATCAACTAAACACCATACATGGTGAATTTCAGACAACTAATATACCTTGTGTGTATGTATTACTTCCAAACAAACAAGACAGTACATACATGGAACTGTTAAACCACATTAAATAACAAACAAACAACCATAGTTGAATTTGAACCTTCCAATCTATCCTAAAAATGTATGCCCACACAGCCATACAGGGATGTTATTATCATTTTAAACACAGTAAATGGCATCACCTACAGAAATCTACACTTAGGGTATGATTACGAGTTTTGCAGTCTTAGGACGGCCGTAGCTTGAGAGTTGGATCAACCACTGCCCCGCTGGTGGTATGACCGCTGCATTTCGAGACATGCAGTTATGTAGACAAAAGACTGCCATGGTCCCTCCTCCACTGCCAGAAAATCCTGCATGAGTGTGTCAGAGGGCAGACATCCAGTGTAACCGCTGGCCCAATTATGAGTTACCTTACAGCTGGCGTGAACGTGGCCGTCCAACCACCACATCTGAGCTGGCAGGAAAGGGAGGGATATAAGGCTAGAACTCACCTGTACTCACCTCTACATGTCACGTGCTGCCATGGAGTCGATCGTACACATACCGCTGCTGCTGTACCTGCTTAATCATGTTCAAAACCGATACCGTCGCAGACGCAACTGATGGTAAGTCATGCTCTTACCTGTTTCCATAGACTCCTCATGCTCTTACCTGTTTCCATAGACTCCTCACCAAATCCGTGCCCCACCATGGACCTGGCAAGGGGTTTGGGGCCCTTAGGCAAACATATTTTGTGGGACCCTGTTTGAGGATTTTGAAATGTATAACCCAAATACATCTGTATGATGCCCTCCTTGGCCAAGTCACTGACACTGCACAGGCACACTGTACACAAATGGACATGTGTTTACATCTCACAATCAGTGATAGTGATGTGTGCATTAAATTGTGTCACACAACAGCATCTCCCCCTCAATATCACACCTATCAATCTCCCTGATGCCCTCACATTGCACACATCCTAGGTCCTGTTGTGATATCAAATAGACATCTGTATGCATCTGTCATTAAACTGAAACACACCTTCTCTGCTACAACTCTGCATTGAACTTTCACCCATCATCCACATTAAAAGGTAATGCCAGTAAATGAGATTACTAATAATCAGTGTAAGAAGCATTCAAAGGGCACAATGTAAACACTCTCTGCAGAACAGGTATGCCTCTACCATGGGGAACTCTGTAGGGCTGGGGCCCTGGGGCCCAGTCCATTTGGCACATGCCTGAAAACTTCTATGTGCACACAACCTGTCGGTTAAGGTCTATCAAGGACAACCAATAGCATAACCAGGTACCATGCATGTGTAGATAATGTGTAAGTGCAAGTCATGAAAGCAAACACAGCACTAACAGCATTTGTCACACATCTAGACAAAGTAGGTGTAAGGCACTCCCAGCAAATTGATTCATGTCCATACAAATATCAACAAAGGTATGACAATTTTACACCCTCCTTGTGAAGATAAACAAATATCTAACTTGGACACATCTAACACATATCTAACCTACATCATATGGCAAAGTGCAACCTAAATGATGTTGACAGTGGCCAGGCCAAGCTCAAATACTTACCATGTAAAATTACACCAAATGCAATGTCAATCCCAACTGGATTTCATCCCACATAGACATCCATTCAACATTTCCCCTTGTCCTGTGTAACTCCAGCACTGGCTCCAAGGTCACATTATGCTAACCACTTCAACTGGATCAGCAATTAAGGATGAAACAAACATAACTGTAGTCACACATCACTAACTATATAATAACATCAAATAAGTAGAAAGGTAATGGCAGGACCAATATCTTCAAAACTATGAAAAGTTTTAAAGAATGGATGAAAAACATCCGGTAAAACAAAGGCCAATTGCCAGTCCATTTCTGCACTCTGTGCAACAGCACAATGCTGTGCCACCAGACTTGCCCTGACTGACACCTCCCGTGAAACTCCTCACAACGAGGCATCCAATGGGCATAGCAGGCACCTTGAAGATGGTAATTTGGAGGGGGTTGGGCTACAGTTTAGGGAGGGGTGGGTTTGGTTTTGGGGGTTTTCTTGTGCTTTTTGGTGGGATGGCTGTGTTTAGTAGTGTGGGGATCAGGTTTCTCAGGTGTGGATTGGGATGTGAAAGGGATGGGTTGGGCTTTGGGAGGGACTTTCTTGTGCTTTTTGGTGGGACGGCTGGGTTTAATGTGGTGGGGATCAGGTTTCTTAGGGGTGGATTGGATGTGGAAGGGATGGTTTGGGCTTTGGGAGAGGTTTTTGGGACTTTGGGAGGTGGAGGTCTGTTTTCACAGGGCTAAGGGCAAGAGCAAATGAGACATCTTCACAGGGAAAAAGGGTAGGATGTTCAGGATAGAGTTGGGTTTGAGAGGTAGAGGGAGAAGTAAGATATGTGAGTGTGTGTGCTGTATCAACTGTGTGTTGTGTTGGTGTCTGTTGTATGGGTGACTGTGACTGTTTATGTTTCTTTGTTGTGTGTGATGTGGATGAGCTCAGTGTTGTGGAGGGGACTGTGGGTGTTGGTGTGGTATCTGCAGGTATGGGTGTGGTTGTGGAGGGGTCTGTGGGTGTTGGTGTGGTATCTGCAGGTATGCGTGTGGGTGCTAGTGTATAGTCTGTGGTTATGGATGTGGTTGTGGAGGGGACTGTGGGTGTTGGTGTTATGTCTGTGGGTATGGGTGTGGTTGTGAAGGGAACTATGGGTATTGATATGGTGTCTGCAGATATTGGTGTGGTTGTGGAGGGGACTGTGGGTGTCGGTCTGCTATCTGTGGATATGGGTGTGGTTGTGGAGGGGACTGTGGGTGTTGGTGTGGTATCTGTGGATATTGGTGTGGTGGGGGTGGTTTTTGTGTGTGGTGCTTGTGTCTGATGAAGTGTGTGTGTGCATATGTGTGTGTGTGCTGGTGACGGGCATGGAAATAGGGAATTTGGATGGGGAAGGGGCAGGAAGTGGTGTGGAAGGTTGGGATGTGTGGAGGGCTGCCATGAGGGGGATGCCAGAGCCTGAAAAGATCTCTGTAGGCCAGACATTGCACTGTGAATGCCTACCAGGTAGGCCATCATCTGTGTCAGCTGGTTGCCTTGCCCCTGGATGGCACTCAGGAGTGCAGTCTGACCCGTAGAGATGGTCCTCAGGAGGTCAATAGCCTCCTCACTCAGGCAGCAGGGGTAACAGGGGCAGGGGCCGGGGCTGAGGTGCCTGGGGCGAAGGAGAGGGCTCTCCTCTTAGGGGAGCGGGCCTGTACAACTGGGTGTGGGACACCAGGGAGGATGGCGTTGGAACTAGGGGTGGTAGACAAGGACAAAGGTGATACTAATCCTGTGGGGTCTGCCACTACACAGGAGTGTCCACTGGAGGATGAATAAGATGATGATGATGAGCTGCTGTCCTCCGTGGCACTCCTCACACCCTCCTGGCCACTGGGTCCCTTCGTGTTTGAGGTGTCACGTCCAGAACCACTGATACCACCTGTGTCCCCAACAACTTTGGCCCCTTCTCCTTCGCCTGCCCTGGATTCATCTGAAATGACATGTGAAATGGGTTAATTGCAACTGCTTTTCCACACCTGACCATCACAAATCAGCACAAAACATTTATTAAATGCACATATCACACCAGCTTCATGGTTTACTCGATAGGCTTCAAATGTAGCATGAGCACATTAATGCATTCTATATAACCTGCTAAAAATTGGTTTCACTTATGTCAAATCTCCAGACAGCTAAAAATGCATTGATGGACTTGTCTACACTCCATCCTTATTTCCATATTACGATAGTTGTTCACCTTGCATACTTTGGCACTTGTAGTATAACATAGTAAAATGTGTTACCAAAAAAGATGGATACAATGTTTACATTTACACACTGTTCACACAAGGCCCAGCTTTCAACAGATCTTGATTTGCCTCATAAAACATCAGGATGCCATGAAGGTCAAGATAAAGACCAATGTACCATAGTTGGGCCCTATTTACAAAGGTAAACTGAGACGAAAGTCTAACTTTATGACTTTCGGTATTCACAAAGGGCATTTACGAGTAGTAAAGTTAGACTTTTTTCTCAGTTTAACTTAAGTTTTGGTCTCAATTTGACTTAATACCAAAACTTAAGTGAAACTGAGACAAAAGTCTAACTTTACTACTCGTAAATGCCATTTGTAAATACTGAAAGTTGTAAAGTTAGACTTACGTCTCAGTTTACCTTTGTGAATCGGGCCCAACATGTATTGTGGCACAAATCATGTTGCATGCAAATGCCCATTGCACACTGATCAGGCTTTTGACTTCAAACTTCATCATATGCCGACTACCTGAATAGTGTAATGAAAGCTGTACTGAAGTAGTTTAGCTATGTATCACATGTACATTGGAAAGTTCCCTTGAAACATTGAAGTCCAACGTTTTGGGAGATAAATACTCCAAATTTACACAGCACAAGACTTCATACAGCCATATGAACATCCCCAATCCTGCTTGGTAGAGGTGATAACGCCATTCATAGATTGTATTCCAACAAGCCTATACACCTTTGACGGTTGTTGGGTGTCCTTGAATATCTATGACATGAAGATGTGGGATCACTAGAGTCCCAATAGGATGGCACATCACAGCACTCTTTGGTATTGCAAACTGAGATTGCCTTGTAGGGATGAGTGTAGACACACCCATATGATCTCTACAGTCCTACATCTCACTCGCACATGTCATCAGTCAGTGAATGATTTTTGAAACAGTATTGCAGATGAACTAACAACAGGCAAATGTACATTGGGCAACATGTAGGCACTAATGCTGATGGCACCAATGATGTTTGCACACTCATCTCACTGTTGAAGCACAACTTACCAATGCAAAGTGTTGGTCTGTCACTGCATAAAGAGTGCGCTATATGCCATGTCACATGTAATAGGGCCACCATCACATGCGAGATAGTAGTGAGGGAACATCACTCCTTACACAAGGAAGAAAAGTGACCTGTGTGATAACCTTGTCACCGAGAACAACTAAGAATATGACAGAATTTATCACTTCACTCAGCCATCTGTCGGCTAAAAAATGAAACTTGGTAGTGGACTGGACTCAGCTGTGTTCCTGGTCATAAAGACAATAGGCACAGAACAGCAGCATGCACCTACTACCAGACCTACACAAACAATGAATCATCTTTTATGTCACACATGGGCCACCCCCAATATTGATGGGGAAATGCCTGCCTTTAACACTCAAAGTTGGTAATGTAACATGTATGACTCTGCCCAGGACTCACTTCCTTGTCACTGCTGTTGGGCCCATAACTGCCCATCAAACTCCGGGTAGGCCACTGCCAGTATGCTGGACATCCACATTTGAGGACTTCCCCAGCTGGACCTCCACAATCTTCCGGGTCCAATGCCTCAGGTCCTCCCACCTCTTTTGACGCTACACTGGTTAAAGACATCCGTGGCCCACACCTTCTGGGTGATGGCTCTCCAAAGGTCTATCTTCTGATAGGAGTTGACCTGTCTGGGTGCAATAGATGAAGAAACAGATTGTAACTGCAAGTTTTTGGATTGTTTGATACACATTTTGTGTACACCAAGCACAAGCATTCATCAATAGTCAACACAATTCATGTGTAAGTGTCGCCTGCTAAGCGCTACCAAAGAATGAACACACATTTTTGTGGTCAACTGCTGACTAGACCAGTGTTTAGGGGATAACGAAGAACAATTTTTCATCTTCACTATATCCCGCTCTGTTTTTAACTGTGTCCTAGGACCCCAGGAATAAAACACTATCAGTGGGGGATATCAGAGACATTTTTAGCATCACCACTTTGAGCACATATCACACACACAAAAAAAACTCGCTCCGCTGTAACTCAGGCGTCGAAGCACAGCTGGGTTGCATTCGGCAGCCCAGCTGGAAACCCAATGATGAAGCATGCCACCAACTAGGTTGGTGGGTGGGGGTTCTTCTTACAAACCTATTTGGTTTCTTGCATTCCAGTGTATGGTACTGAGTCGTCCTGGTATGAGGATTCATCGCGGGTCCGTCCACGTTGTTTTTGGTTACTGTTTAGTAGGGGAAAAGGACGTACCCCTTTGCCCTTCCCCGCTCTCTCTTTGTTACCCTTATCCTCAACCCTGGTCATGACCTACACTGACTGAGCCAGCCCACAGTATCATGTAGACCTGGGCCATACTACATGTACTGTGATGTGAGGTAGTATGACACAAAAACACACCCTTGAGTCCTGCTGATGGGTGAACTACTTGTGCATGACTGTACAGACACCTTTACAGCCAGGCCCAGTGACTTGAGGCATACAGTCCATAGAGCCTGGTAACATAGTATAGACTGCATCCTGAGACTTAAGTCACAAAGAAAGGCCTGGCATATGTGTCACTGAGAGCTGCCTCTCTGGGGATGTGTGGACATGTGGGCTACTTAATGTGATTTATACTACGTCAGGTTGAGTTTGTATGGTCTGTACTGCCATAACAGGACACACCTTTTGCCATATGTGGCACTGCAAAGGGATGAAATTCAACATACCATTGTATGTGTTGTTTCATTGGATTGAATATAATACAACTGGCGAATGACATTTTCAAAACTCTTCAGATTTAACCAACTATCTACACTGGTAATGTTTCAGATGTATAATAGGCATGTACAGTGGAAACATTACTTATCGAAAAGTGTCAACAGACCTGTGGGAATAAGGGGATTGTCATAAGTAAAAGACACACATTGACAATGTGGATCAATGGAAAGAGGTATCAGACCAGAGGGTTACCTCAGTCACCATTCCAAATAAAGTCCATGTAAAAGCAATCAGGGCTACCATTGCTTAATAAAACTCATTTTGGGGATATCCAAGGATCTGCAGGTCTACAGGGAGATTACTCTGTGCATCAGTGTCTTGTCACAGTAACTCTGCCCTAGCCTGGGCCATGGCCCAGACTGACTACAAATCATTGTCACGCCTTCCTCTCTGCAGGCTGTGCCTACTGATTTCACATGGACATCACATTTCCACAAATTCAATACATAAGAGTGAATCTTCTGGCCATCAAATACGTGACCTCCATGTTGCATGCATCTCTGAAGGGGTCTGTGAAGTATAGCTAGCACCCAGACAACTACCTTGCAAAGCAGTGTCAGAAGGCAAGTGAGTTTTTTTCAAACCGTGGAGTACATGTAAGCGGTCATCAGAATAGATGCACACAGCCATTGGACCAAGACCATCACAATCACCAATGTTAGCCTATGGCTGTGTCCGCCATGGATGCAACTGTCCACCGCGTGGTCACTTCCGCCGGCGGCGGTTGTTCCAAATGTCCCATAAGCGAGGTCAGGCATCCGCCATGTGAGCGGTTGGAACTACAGTATTAGTGACTTTAAAGTGCATCACCTCCACAATAAATGAGGGCTAGCATGTTTACATTTGAAAAACTCCCTTCTCATGTAATGTCCAGTCCAAAAATCATCTGTCTGTTGCATTACTGTGCATAAAGGCAATATGTGCGTGGTACACTGTGCGCCGTGGTTGGGGATTTGTAACTTAAAATGTCATGAAAACCTCAGTTTTGTGCAAATATTACATTTCGGGATTGGTGCTGTGCACACTTCTGTTACAGACACATGTGAGGGCCACATTGTGAATGATTGGTGGGTGTTGAACAGTAGACAATGATAATGTGAATTACATGTAATGCTTTATGAAGCAGTTATATTATGTCACATGAGTTTTGGGTTACTCTTCATATATGTTACTCTGGACACTGTGAGCAATGTACAACATCATGTTCACTCCTCACATAGGTACCCTGGGAGATTGAGGAGATGACAGCCTACTGTGTACCATCCATTTCCAGACCTTCATATCATGGAAGAAAGAAATTTGATCAAGAAATTTCGTTTGAATAGGCAACAATACAGGATTTATGTAATCAGTTGGAGCCTGATTTCTTTCCTCAAATCACTTATCCTACATCTCACACCAATTGTGAAACTTCTGTCAGTCTTGCATTTTCTACCCACAGGTTGCTTTCAATATTCACTGTGGCTATTTCTGGTGGTATGTCACAATCAATGTTCAGCCGTGTACTACGAAACGTGCTTTCAGCAATGGCGCGACACGTGGACAGCTACATCCAGTTCCCCAGACGTGAAGATTTAGCCACGCTGAGGGGGATTTATATAGATTTGGCACCCATATGCCTTAGTACCACTGCAAGTCAGGGAACAAGTGTACCGTAACAGGAAGGACTTCGATTCCATCAACGTACAAGTTATCAGCTTATCGGATTTGTACATCTCAAACATCTGTGCTCAGTTCCCAGGATCTGCACAAGATTCCTTCATACTGAGGAACAGCACCATACCCGAGCTGATGTCACAACTACTTACGGAGAGAGGGCCTGGCTTGTTGGTAAGTTTGATCTGTCCTAATCCTGTGTATGTAACGTCAGGTAGTATAATCTGAAAGTGTGTAACTCATTGTTGTACTTCTGTCTGTCTTCCATCTAGGAGATTCAGTATATCCCAGCCGTCCATGGTTGTTTTGTACCATTAAGGAATCCTACTACGCCAGGGGAAGTCCGTTTCCATGAGGCCAATGGAAGAGCACAGCGGCTGTTGGAGCGGAATTTTGGACTCCCGAAAGCCAGATTCAGATGCTTGGACAAGACTTGAGAAGCCCTTCTCTACTCATCCGGGAAGGTGTGTCAAATCACCGTGCTCTGCTGCATGCTGTACAACAACATTGTCCTGCTACAGAACATTGCTTATATTGCAGAGGATCAGGACCATGAAAAGCCACTGGGTGAGGAACCCAAAATGCCAAATGATGATGATAGTGGCGAAGAGGAAGGAGCTGACTTGGGTCAAGATCTCATCAAAAACATCTCGTGAATGCAAGTATGGTGTGAGATGTAATGACTGACTATTATAGTAACTCTTATTGTGATGATGTGAGGAGGATGCTTATCCAAAATAGTAGGAATATGAGGCTCTGGCAAAATCTGGTGAAAGGTGTTTGTTTCATTACTGTACCATTTATTTCCTCCAAATTTTGTCTTGGACTGTGTTCTCTAGAAGTTGACTATATGAATTGTGCAGTATGTATGGTTTAATAGCTAAACTCTTTGGGCCTGATTGCCGGTTGGACGGACTTGCCCAGTCCTGTCAGTCAGACTGATGTGGTTTCGTCAGAAGCAGTCGATGCGACTGCAAAATTACGATGCATGCATCCTGTACTCTGACTAATTACTGAAAGACCACTGACTCCTACAGCCTTTCTATGATCGCCAAGGTGGCAGTCGGAGAAGAACAGAATCCATAGGGCATTACAGGGATCTCTGACCGCCGTCCGGATTACGTTATGGGTTTCCGATAGCGGTCCAACCGACTGCCTCGAGTCATCGGAAACGATGGATTTGGGGTGCATACTCATCCAAATCCACTTCTCTCCAGCAGTCTCTGCTGTGGATCCCTTCCTCCGGGTCCCTGCTACACCTGTGCAGCTGCACCCTGATGACTGTGATCCTGGGGGCACCGGAACCCAGGTAAGTCCTTATGCGGTATGTATCCCCATTGACTTGACTGTGCACATTCCGCCATACTCCAGCAATGGGGTACATGGTGCACAAGGCATAGCCCCACATCTGTCATGCATGTGTGTACAATTCACATGTTTTCTGTGATTTTGTGTGCATTGCAGCAACATATTCGGGGATATGTGCTCCACTGTAGATGCGACTGCCGCAGTAGCAGCATTTGCATCCTAATGCTGCAGGGGGAAACTTCCCAGCCTTGGTGGTCGGAAAGAGCCAGCAAAGACAGCGGTCAGACGGTCTTTCTGACCGACATCATAATCAGGCCCTTTGTTTTGGTATGTTTAAGTTACCTTCACCTTGGCAGCTTCCTTTGGACATTTCAGAGTTGTGACATTAGTAGGTATATAATACTGTTCTGATGTATGACATGGACATGGATTGTTTCTGGGAATGTATGTCACAGACTTTGGCTGTACAAAACCTGTATCAAGACAGCTTGCACATCGATAGGATGTAAGTTACTTGGGTTCCATTGGACTTGTTCCTTGTGGTGTGGTGGTCCTCATACAATATGCGTGCCATCATGTGCTCCAACACAATGGCCCAAATCATGGTATTCTGCCTTCACATTGGCTAAATCCTATTTGTGCATGAACTGTATGTAGCTGTTGATGTGTCTCCTCATTGTAGGACAAAGTGCTTGTGGCACATCACTGACATGTGTTTGTGACATTCCACCGGATGCTGCAACACTGAATTGAAATGACCCTCTGCTCAGAAACTGTTGTACTGTCATTTGTCTGTTTCTTGGTTTACTTGATGTGGGATTCCTTTTGTGAGGTAGGCAATTTGGCTCCAGCTGATGATGTAGACCTATTTTTATATTGCCTGTTGTATAGAATATTGTCTGATGTGTCCCCTCATTCCATGTTGTTAAGGTCTGCAACTGAATCTGTGATCACTGACACAGGATATTTGAGTCATGTCTTATTTGCTATGTTTCTAACATCAGGCCAGCCTATAATTGTAACAATGGACTAAAGATGTTATAAGACCAGACACCAGACACTTGTATGTATGTGTTGGTGTGACATGGTTGTCATCCTGAGTTAAACATTGTTTACATTCAACATATCCATGCTTACACACATACCTTTTTTGGCATTCTAAAGTTCACATCAGAGTACATATATATTGGTAGATGGGCACGATACTACAAGAGACAATGCATTGGTGACTAGTGTATTTATTGCATTGAACAAGGAGAAAATGTCCAAGATAAAACAAGGAAAACCAAAAGTGAACAAAGTCAGTCATGATGGATGAAACCATAGTTGTAGATGCCACATTGTCCGGAGTCCAAAGTCCAACATACTACTCATAACAGAAATGGAAAAGTGTCCAGTAATAGTCCACAAAGTGAATGTGTTGCACATACATGAGAGAATTAGGTGCAAGATTTCTTACTGGCATACTGACAGTAGAGGGTGTCTTGCCATCTACACCTTCTGAATTTTTACATGGATGTCCCCTCTTTTTGTCAGGGGGATCCGCTGCTGTTGAGGCAGGGTTATCTGCAGACATGTCTTCCTCTGACAGGGCCTCCCTTCCTGTGGCTGCCGCAGATCTTGATGGGCTGGATGTACTTGTACCACAGGAAGGGGTAGATGCAGGTGGAAAAGCCCTGCAGAGGGTGGTGTTGATGTCCTGCAGTACCCCAACCAGGGAGGGCATGTTGGTGTTGATGCCAGCCACCTCCCTGTACGTGTCCCTCTGCAGTTGCTTCATCTACCAGATTTCTGTAAGTACCTGGCCCATCATGCCTTGGGTGTCCTGATAGACTCCCTAGACCTGTGTAATGGCCTGGGTGTAAGTGGCCCCAGTGGGCTCACTCAGTGGGCCCACAGTTACCCCCCCATGACCTCTACCCCCACAGGCATGTGCCCTTAGCCCAGGCTGCACCCTCCCACAGGTTCCTAGTTCCTCAGTGACTGTGTTGTTGATCGCTACCTCAGAATCCAGGACTAGGGGGCACAAGATGTCGCTGACTGTGCTAGGTACACAGGTTGGGGGGCAGTGGTCGGCTATGATTTTGCAGCTGGGGTGGGAGGTGTTGATGTGGGCACAGAGAGCCCCACTGTTGTCGTCTCCCCATACTGATCAGATGGGCCAGGAAGGTTATTCACATCTACATCTCCAGGAGTGTGTGTTGTCATCACAGAGGGCTTAATCCTGGGGTGTAGTTGAAGTCTGTTCAGTGGTCAAGCTCTGGCCAGGTGCTCTGAGAGATAGACCTGTTGAGAAATTGAGAATTGTTGGAAGTGTGGTATCTACATTCACATCGTGTGTGTCTCAGTACATAGAGAACTAGGATTAAACTAAATAGGTAGAGATGACTATTATGATCTATCTGCATGGCATTGAAGTTGTTTACTAGACATTTGGAGACCTTCAATACATGTAGTAGAATTGTGGAGCTCATTAGAAGTGTTCTGTTGCATTTTGGCCTTAGGGATACACATGCCATCTCCTAAATATTTAAGGCAACACAGTGTATAACTAACAGGTGAATTTGACTATTCCAAGGCCTAGTTGTGTAGAATACAGACATAGACACAACTTGGTGGTATGTTTAGCATTATTCATCATCTGAGCAGTGCAGAGTTAATGGGTCACCTGCCACTCCTAATCAGCTGAGTCACCTTCATGCCTCACATATGTTAATGGTACACACTCTGAATGCCATCAATAGTTTCAGTCGAGGATACCAGGGCACCATCAATCAAAGTAGTCAGACATGTCTCTGGGTAGAGCATTATATGTACATTGCATAGTCCATGTAAGGTGAACTTTAGTTGTAACATGGCAGACAAGTGAGAAGGGGCAAAAAGACTATTGTATCTTGGTTAGAGTTACAATCACAGGGTCTCATGGTAGTTGTAGGCATTTCTAACTCGTAATAACAACACTTTACAAATGGTAACTTGCATGATTAGGGAACATCAGTTGTAGCATGGCAGACAAGTGAGAAGGGGCAAAAAGACTATTGCATCTTGGTTAGAATTACAGTCACAGGGCCTCATGGTAGTTGTAGCTATATCTAACTCGAATTTGCCAACACTTGACAAATGGTAACCTGCATGATGAAGGAACATCATTTGTAACATGGCAGATAAGTGAGAAGGGGCAAAAAGACTATTGCCTCTTGGTTAGAGTTACAATCCCAGGGCCTCACAGTAGTTAGAGTAATTTCTAACTCAACTTCCCAACACATGAAAAATGGTTAGTGTACCATACCTGTTGGCAACATGCATTTGGGAAGGACCATACATTTATAGTTTGATATATATCATGGGTCCAGGGATGATATTGTTCTGATTATACACTTACAGACAGCATTGCAACATGTGGCATGTAATGGAGATTGATACATGTGCTCTTACATGCAACAATACACATTACCACTGACAAACCATCATCTCTAATACTTTGAGGATTGCATATTAGGAAAGTAGATAGAAAATACAATAGCAAAAGCAGAGTTAAGAGAAAACAGGACATTGAGGTATTGTGACAGTTGGTGGTGTAACTTACCAAACTCCACTCCCCCTGGTATTCCTGTCATGCCCTCAGCATGCAGGATGGCCAAGATCTTCTCCTACCAGGGACAAAGTTGTGATGGGCCACTGGGAGGGACATCACCACCCCTCTGGGCCTCCAGGTGGTGCTTTGAGGCCAGGGTATGCACCTTGAACCTCAGGGCATGTCACCCCTTCCTAATTTCCAGCTATGTGAGCAGGATGCTACCAACAGCATTCAATCTGTTGACTATCGTGTTTCACAATTCGGTTTTCCTACTAAAAGGAGTATGTAGGACTTGGGCTCCAAACATTTGTGGCTCTACTCTAATGATTTCATCCACCATGACTGACAACTCAGCCTTGGTAAAACATAGATTTTTGGGGTGAGGTATAACTACAAATTAAAGTAAGTGTCAATAAAAAAAACCAAGGGATATTAGAGATAACAAGAAAGAACAAAAAGGGTGTGGAGAGTGTCAAATGGGATGATGAAAAAAAGGTCTGCCTTATCTCAAATGCACAAAACTGTGATGTCTGTCTTGCCCTCCAGAAGTTGTGAAGCAAAGGATCATGGTCAGGGATGGGGTGTGTTTTATAGTGTGGTTTGTCGGGGTGTACACTGGGCTAAAGGGCATCAGTCGGAAGTCAATAAAAACGTGGCTGTTCAAGCAGTACCTCGAATTTCCGCCCTGCCTCAGCTTGCATCCTGTCTCTTAGCACTGGGAAGACCTAGGGTAGCTATGCGCTCTACTAATCCGAAATAATAATAATAATAATCAGCTGTGTAGTTTCTGAATCCATCCAATGGGCACTGTTGTGGTGCTTTGCTGTTAGCATACAGCGGCGGTCTCCCGCTGTCGGGGAACGGCTTCTTGGGGACCGCCAGTACAACCAAGATTGCAGACTGCCGTGACCCAGGCAGGAACCAAGCCATCGAAGAGGTTGGTGTTTCAGGCTGCATGACTTGTAATCCAGTGGGCGGAAGACTTCTAGGGACCACGAATGCGGGGGTTGGGCGGACAGACTGCCAAACTCGTAATCAGGGCCTAAGTGTGGAATACACTGCCAACTGCCAATTTGCCTTTGAAGTTAACAAAATTATTGCACTAGCATGCGTCCCTGTCACAGAAGTAGGCACCATTACAACACCCTAATAGAAAGGCCCTATTACCAAAATAATGAAGACAAACTTAGGGCCTGATTAACATGGCGGTCGGACAAGCGGCCGACCGCCATCCTGTCTGGTACGGGACCACTCGACTAGCTGTCGGCTGTCCCGCCATCGGGATTAGGATGCGACTGCCTTCATGCAGTCACAATCTGTATATTTTGTATTGCTGCATATGCTGTGGGCTGCAGCACACGCCGCAATCCAAAATAAAAACATTGCACATATCCCTGCACTATGTGGCAGGCGCAATGCGGTGCTTGCCACATGGTGCACGGATACCAGGGCCTATATCAGAGGGCCAGGGAGGTCACTTCCTGCCTGCCTTTTCATGGCGGGTTAACCGCCATGAAATGGCCAGCGGAAAGGGATGTTGTAATCCCTACGGCGGTGCCTAAGCAGGCACTGCCACTGTTGTAGGGAGTGCAGTCCCTCCGACACACCGACATGTCGGTCGGTCACCCCGCCCTGGAATAAGTGTGTTTTTTCAAAATAAAAGTTACAAAAAATTATATGTTGATTGTGTTCTTCTAAAACTTATTAATGTAAAAAAAAATGTTTTTACAAATGTGATGCTGTTTTACCATACCAATACAAAAACTGCTTTTACAAAGTATTTAATACTACAAACATAACACTTGCTATTCCCACTTCACTACAAACAAACTAAACACATGTCTATAACACTTGGGGCCTAATTACGATGTCGGGCGGACACTGTTGCGGTCTGGAACAGAGCAACCATAGGTCAGCAGTTCCGACTGCCGGATTTTGATGCAACCGTCCTATGGTCGGTCGGAAACATTCATTTTTCAATGGCAGCTTGTGCGGCGGACAGAAAAGGCCATTGGGAAATGGATGTTTTCAAACATCTCTGCACTGTGTGGCAGGCACCATAGCAGAGGGCCAGGGGGGAAGGAGGCCCTGATAGAGGCCACCAAAGACATTTTCTGACAGCCTTTCCATGTCGGGAAAGGCCAACATGAAAAGGCTGTCGGAAAGTGCCATCATAATGCCGACAGCGGAGCCGAACCTGGCTCCGCCGTCCTTAGAGGATTATGGTGGCTTCCGATGCTCCTTGAGCCCGTCGGTAGCGCATCGGAATCCCCCCAAAGGTTTCACTCTGACCGCTGTCATCCTAATACAGCAGTCGGACTGAAACCTACAATGTCGGGTAGAAAGCCTCTGACAGCCAGTCGGAGGCTTTCTGCCCAACATCGTAATCGGGCCCTAAATAGTTAACATTCACTATTTCCACTCCAATAGAACTTATCTCAGGGAAGGTTTTAGACACTAAAAGGGATGAATTTACTATTCCCACCCCAACATAAACTAACTCAGGGAAGGTGTTGGACACTAAAGGGTCAACATTTACTATTCCCACTCACATCTAACTTAACTCATGGAAGGTGTTGGACACTAAAGAGGCAACATTCACCATCCCACCTGCAATATAACTTATCTCAGGGGATGATTTGGAGACTAAAAGAGTAAAATGTACTATTCCCACTCCAATATAAAATAACTCAGGGAAGGTGTTGGACACTAAAGGGGTAACATTTACTATTCCCACTCCAATCTGACTTAACTCAGGGAAGGTAATGGACACTTAAGAGGCAACATTCACCATTCTCACTGCAATAGAACTATCTCTGGGAAGGTTTTGGACACTAAAAGTGTTATATTTACTGTTCCCAATCCAATATAAAGTAACTCATGAAAGGTGATGGACACTAAAGAGGCATCAGTCACCAATCCCATTTCAATAGAACTTATCTCAAGGATGGTTTTGGACATTGAAAAGGTTAAAATTACTATTCCCACTCCAATATAAAGTAACTGAGGAAAGGTGCTGAACAGTAAAGAGGCAAAATATACTACACCCCCTCATATCTAACTTAACTTAGGGAAGGTGTTGGACACTAAGGAGGCAACATTCACCATACTCACTGCAATATAACTCATTTCAGGGAAGGTTTTAGATACTAAAATTATTCAATTTTTTATTCTCACTCCAATATAAAGTAACACTGGGAAGGTGATGGACACTAACTGGGCAATATTTGTTATTCCCGCTCCAATCTCACTTAACTCAGTGAAGGTGTTGAACACTAAAGAGGCATCATTCACCATTCCCACTCCAATACAAGTTATCTCAGGGAAGATTTTAAACACTAAAAGGGTTACATTTACTATTCCCACTCCAACATAAACCTACTCAGGGAAGGTGTTGGACACGAACGTGGCAACATTTACTGTTCCCACTCCAATATGTCTTAACTCAGGGAAGGTGTTGCACACTGAAGAGGTAACATTCACCATTCCCACTGCAATTGATGTTCTCACAGGGAATGTTGTGGACACTAAAAGGGTTAAATTTGCTATTCTTACTCCAATATAAAATAACTCAGGGAAGGTGTTGGACAGTAAAGAGGCACCATTTACTATTCCCACTCCAATCTAACTTAACTCAGGGAAGGTTTTGGACACTAAAGAGTCAACATTCACCATTCCCACTGCAATAGATCTTATCTCTTGGAAGGTTTTGAACACTAAAAGTGTTATGTTTACTGTTCCCAATCCAATGTAAAGTAACTGAGGGAAGTTGATGGACACTAAAGGGGCAACCTTTACTATGCACACTCCAATCTAACTTAACTCAGGGAAGGTGTTGGACACTAAAGAGGCATCAGTCACCATTCCCATTTTAATAGACCTTATCTCAAGGATGGTTTTAGACACTAAAAGAATTCAATTTACTATTCTCACTCCAATATAAAGTAACTCTGGGAAGGTGATGGACACTAAATTGGCAATATTTGTTATTCCCACTCCAATCTCACTTAACTCAGGGAAGGTGTTGGACACTAAAGAGGCATCTTTCACAATTCCCACTTTAATACAACTAATCTCAGGCAATATTTTAAACACTAAAAGGGTTTAATTTACTATTCCCACTCCAACATAAACTTACTCAGGGAAGGTGTTAGACACTAAAGTGGCAACATTTCCTAATCACACTCCAACATGTCTGAACTCAGGGAAGGTTTTGCACACTGAAGAGGCAACATTCACCATTCCCACTGCAATAGATGTTATCTCAGGGAATGTTTTGGACACTAAAAGGGTTACATTTGCTATTCTCACTCCAATATAAAATAACTCAGGGAAGGTGTTGGACGGTAGAGGGGCACCATTTACTATTCCCACTCCAATCTAACTTAACTCAGGGAAGGTTTTGGACACTAAAGAGTCAACATTCACCATTCCCCCTGCAATAGAGCTTATCTCAGGGGATGATTTGGAGACTAAAAGTGTAAAATGTACTATTCCCACTCCAATATAAAATAACTCAGGGAAGGTGTTGGACACTAAAGGGGTAACATTTACTATTCCCACTCCAATCTGACTTAACTCAGGGAAGGTAATGGACACTTAAGAGGCAACATTCACCATTCTCACTGCAATAGAACTATCTCTGGGAAGGTTTTGGACACTAAAAGTGTTATATTTACTGTTCCCAATCCAATATAAAGTAACTGAGGGAAGTTGATGGACACTAAAGGGGCAACATTTACTATGCGCACTCCAGTCTAACTTAACTCATGAAAGGTGATGGACACTAAAGAGGCATCAGTCACCAATCCCATTTCAATAGAACTTATCTCAAGGATGGTTTTGGACATTGAAAGGGTTAAAATTACTATTCCCACTCCAATATAAAGTAACTGAGGAAAGGTGCTGAACACTAAAGAGGCAAAATATACTACACCCACTCATATCTAACTTAACTTAGGGAAGGTGTTGGACACTAAGGAGGCAACATTCACCATACTCACTGCAATATAACTCATTTCAGGGAAGTTTTAGATACTAAAATTATTCAATTTTTTATTCTCACTCCAATATAAAGTAACACTGGGAAGGTGATGGACACTAACTGGGCAATATTTGTTATTCCTGCTCCAATCTCACTTAACTCAGTGAAGGTGTTGAACACTAAAGAGGCATCATTCACCATTCCCACTCCAATACAAGTTATCTCAGGGAAGATTTTAAACACTAAAAGGGTTACATTTACTATTCCCACCCCAACATAAACCTACTCAGGGAAGGTGTTGGACACGAACGTGGCAACATTTACTGTTCCCACTCCAAAATGTCTTAACTCAGGGAAGGTGTTGCACACTGAAGAGGTAACATTCACCATTCCCACTGCAATTGATGTTCTCACAGGGAATGTTGTGGACACTAAAAGGGTTAAATTTTCTATTCTTACTCCAATATAAAATAACTCAGGGAAGGTGTTGGACAGTAAAGGGGCACCATTTACTATTCCCACTCCAATCTAACTTAACTCAGGGAAGGTTTTGGACACTAAAGAGTCAACATTCACCATTCCCACTGCAATAGATCTTATCTCTTGGAAGGTTTTGAACACTAAAAGTGTTATATTTACTATTCCCAATCCAATGTAAAGTAACTAAGGGAAGTTGATGGACACTAAAGGGGCAACCTTTACTATGCACACTCCAATCTAACTTAACTCAGGGAAGGTGTTGGACACTAAAGAGGCATCAGTCACCATTCCCATTTTAATAGACCTTATCTCAAGGATGGTTTTAGACACTAAAAGAATTCAATTTACTATTCTCACTCCAATATAACGTAACTCTGGGAAGGTGATGGACACTAAGGGGCCGATTCCGATTCGGGCCGGAAAACGTACCGACCGACTCGGTACGGGAATTTAGTCCGACCGACTCGGACCGGCGCCGCACGACCCGGGTAGTACGATGAAATGCATGTGAAATCCGACAGACTCGGACGGAATACAAAACGACCGACCAAGCCGGACGGAAACAAGGCATCCGGACGGGAAATCACGCGAAACGAACCGACCGACACGCACTCGGATTGAACCCGAACGAAACGTACCCGCGAACTCCGACCCGCGTAGTACGATGCTGTGCGTGCAAAACACGACCGACTCGCCCGGAGCACAAGCCGTACGACCGACACGCATACAAAACCCAGCCGAAGCAACCAAATACTACGCGACCGACTCGTACGCCGCATATGAAACCTAGCTGACACACAGCGGGAACGAGTCGGACAAGATCGCACCAGACAACTGCAGCGTCCTACTCGGACACAAGAACGACTCCTTCATGCACCAAAAACACCAAGGAAAATTTTTTAAAAAAAGGGCCAAACAAGCAACCACTAAGCCAATAAATAGAGGGAGGAAAAAAAAATGGAACAAGGACACACCTCCAACTCCACCTACATAAAGGCCACAAATCCCGACCATGATCCCTTGCAAATTCCACTGACCTGCCAGACAGAACACCATCACACAGCAACCACAGACACTCTCACAGCTCATACATCACACAAGCCACACACCATTACCACACCTACAAATAGCACCCTCACACACACCCAGCTAAGCCTACACTCACACACCCCCACTTGCACACACACACACATCAATCACCACCACCACCCATCACCATGCCCCCAAAGAAGAACCATAAGTTCCTAGATTGTGAATTGGAAATTGTGGTAGGCGAGATCCTGAGGGTAGAGCCACAGTTGTTTGGTACATTGGTACAACAGACCCCCATGTCGCAGAAAACCAAGATGTGGGCGAGGATTGTCGACAGGGTCAACGCACAATCACCATGTTTGTGCACAAAGGAAGACATCCAGAACAGGTGGTATGATGTGCGCAGGAGGGTCAGGGACCTACTCAAAAAGGACTACCTCCTCAGCCAGCACACCGGCAGTGGCCCTCCTGCAAAACCAGTATACCTCAGGCCCTGGGAGGAGAAGGTGCGGGCCATCCTACCACCAGTGAACGTATACGGACTAACAGACATCCCAGAGCCTGGTGAGTACACAACTAATATACACAATATGGTGTGACTACACACACACATCACAGTCAAGGGGATAGGCAAACCATGCACACTTAGCAAATACACACCAACCCAAAAATATCCATCCCAAGATGTGAATGCTAGTTAGACAAACACAATACCTGCCATCCCATAGTGATATGTAACTGTGTCATGACATCTACAAACCTAACAACAAATACAGCAAGGCAGTGGCACAAATAGAACCAACAAATACTCCCAGATATTTACCCACCACTAGAACACCACCTCACAGGGAAGCTCACTGAAAGGAAGGAATTCTGTGTATGCTGGTCAAGTCAGTGTAGCCAATAGCATGATGGGAGTGGTAGTCACAGATATTGGTCACACCCACAATTGGCCCATCAACACCACTCTGAACCATGCTCACATCACAGGGAGTGGAAAACAACTGACAAGATGGCTGACACTGGCTACTGCTGTGGGGAGCACAAGGCCCTGCTGGGAACTGGGCACCAACAAACAACAGGAACACACTGTCAGCCATGTTGCCATTGCTGTCACACTCACACACACACTGAAGTCCACTCAAAAGGAAGGAAGGATGGGCATGCTGGGAAGGGGGGGTGTAGGCAATAGCATGATGGGAGTGGTAGTCACAGATCAACATCTCACACCCACATGGCCCAGCAAGTTAGCACTGAAGCATGCACACCTCACAGGGATTCAAAAGCCACTTCAAAGATGTCTGACACTGGCCACAGCTGTGGGGAGCACAAGGCCCTGCTGGGAACTGGGCACCAACAAAGAACAGGACCACACTGTCAGCCATCTTGCCATTGCTGTCACACTCACACACAATGAAGTCCATCCAAAAGGAAGGAAGGATGGGCATGCTGGGAAGGGGGGTGGAGGCAATAGCATGATGGGAGTTGTAGGCACAGATATTGCTCACCCTCACAATTGGCCCATCAACACCACTCACAACCATGCTCACATCACAGGGAGTGGAAAAGGACTCACAAGATGGCTGACACTGGGTACTGCTGGGGGGAGCACAAGGCCCTGCTGGGAACTGTGCAACAACTAACAGCAGGACACCACTGACTGACATCCTGAAAGACAACTTGCACTCCCTGCAATTGAAGCACGTTCCATGGTGGGATATCTGGCTGGGTGGGAAGGAGGACTCACAGCTATGACCATAGTTACAAGGACCTCCCCTCACACACCCCTCAACACTAACTCCACATAACCCACCTGGGAGAATGCAATGCCTCACATCCTAACTGAAGATCCCACAAAGAACCACCACCCTGGGTTATGCTGTGTGAAGCACAGGGACACTCTTGGGACTTGTAGCCAAACAACTGCCAGGACAACACTCCCAGCCATCCTGTCAGCACAGGCACCCCACCCCACAGGGAAGCAGAGTCAAAAGGAAGGAAGGATGGCCATGCTGGGAAGGGGGGTGGAGGCAATAGCATGATGGGAGTGGTAGTCACAGATATTGCTCACCCTCACAATTGGCCCATCAACACCACCCTGAACCATGCACACATCACAGGGAGTGGAAAAGGACTCACAAGATGCCTGACACTGGGTACTGCTGGGGGGAGCACAAGGCCCTGCTGGGAACTGTGCAACAACCAACAGCAGGACACCACTGACTGACATCCTGAAAGACAACTTGCACTCCCTGCAATGGAAGCACGTTCCATGGTGGGATATCTGGCTGGGTGGGAAGGAGGACTCACAGCTATGACCATAGTTACAAGGACCTCCCCTCACACACCCCCTCAACACTAACTCCACATAACCCACCTGGGAGAATGCAATGCCTCACATCCTAACTGAAGATCCCACAAAGAACCACCACCCTGGGTTATGCTGTGTGAAGCACAGGGACACTCTTGGGACTTGTAGCCAAACAACTGCCAGGACAACACTCCCAGCCATCCTGTCAGCACAGGCACCCCACCCCACAGGGAAGCAGAGTCAAAAGGAAGGAAGGATGGCCATGCTGGGAAGGGGGTGGAGGCAATAGCATGATGGGAGTGGTAGTCACAGATATTGATCAGCCTCACAATTGGCCCATCAACACCACCCTGAACCATGCACACATCACAGGGAGTGGAAAAGGACTCACAAGATGGCTGACACTGGGTACTGCTGGGGGAGCACAAGGCCCTGCTGGGAACTGTGCAACAACCAACAGCAGGACACCACTGACTGACATCCTGAAAGACAACTTGCACTCCCTGCAATGGAAGCACGCTTCATGGTGGGATAACTGGGCTGGGGGAGAAGGAGGCCTGGATGTCAACCAAATACCACCAATGCTGGTCATGCACACACCTCAACATACACATTGACATGCCACAGGTTGGCAGGACAATGTGCTACACCAATATCACTCTCTGACTGTCACAATTTAGGAGAATGCAATGTCCTGGCCCACATCCAGAGGTACAGTCACAACTGTCAGGTGTTTGAACAATTGATGCCAGTAGAAACATAACATACAATCTGTGTCTCTCCCCAAAACAGGTGATGATGGGGACACAGCAGCAGACGAGGAGGAGTCCCTGTCCCAGGCTCCGGGGAACACTGAGCTCACTGGTGTGGATCAGCCACTGCACTCCTCGGATGGCGAAGAACCAGCTGGAACCTCCAGTGTGAGTCATCATGCAGCACCAGCAGGACCAACATCTACACCCCCTGCACCCACCCCTCCAACAACTGCCAACACACAGGCCACCCCTGCCAACACGGACAGACCAAGGACCACAGATGACAACAGCGCAGGGACCCAGGCCCAAACTGGAGCTGGTGACAACGAGCCCAGGAACAACACCCAAGTGGGCCCACGGTCACCTGTGCATGCCACCGCAGGTCCTGCACGTGTCGCCAGGGGTGGTGGGAGGGGTGGTAGACATAGGTCGCTCTTTGCAGAGGGGTCTGGACTGCATGATGACCCACAACTGGCACGCATCGCGGATGCGTACCAGACTAGCACCGGAGAGGTCAGCCAGGTAGTGGGGATCCTCAAGGACATACAACAGCAGCAGGCTGCCCATCATGCCCGCTTGGACTCCCACATCTCCCGTGTCGACACACACATGTCACGTGTTGAGACACACATGTCTGGCATGGAGTCCAAGTGGGACACATTGGAACAACTGACAGCGGTGCATAGGGACATACTCACATGCCTCCGCCAGATCAGCACCAACATGGCCTCACCTCCCTGTGTGCCCACAACAACTGCTGCTGAAACAACTGCAAATGCCACAGGGAGGGAGGAGGACTCTGGCAGAGAGTCCCCTGCACCGCCGCAGCCTGCACCTGAGGGTCCCCCCCAAGAAGAGGGGCCGTCCGAAGAGGCCAAACTGAAAGTCCGATGGCCATCTACATCCCCCAGGAAGCCAACACCTGTTCTGGAACTTTTCCTCTGTGTGCAAACTGCACGCCCTGTCGAAGCCAACCCAACTCTCCCACATGACATGGGGAGCTCTAGTTGGCCAAATTCATCAGATGACTGTGGACTTTACTCTGGACATGTCAGCTACCAAGACTTCCAATACACATGGGAACTTTGGATTCCAATTACTATGTACAGCACCCACCATCCTGTGCACCATCCTCACACCTGTATGTAAATAAACTCACCAATACACCATATCTGCCTCTGTTGTGATTCCAACGTGGTTTTTGTCATGTAGATGGTGATCTGCTAAATGACACTGTGCATGCTAACTGCTACAGCAAGTCAGACCCCGTCATGTCAGTCATGGCAACGTGACACATATGAGGGAGACACACCACTAGGGCCACACAACACATACACACCAGGGCCATCAGACTCATCACCTATACTGATGTTGCAACTAAATACAGTGGAATGCACAGACACGCCACCTATTCACAGTCACTGTGAACTAGACTACAGGTGCAGTAAGCAAATGTCAGTCAGATGTGTGACTACAGACAACGCACATCCCAAAGTGAAGCACAGATTTATTACACATTTGCAACATGTTATTTCCACTACAAATGCAAGCTAATCCAACCTGGCTGTGGCCACAAAGTCAAAAAAACAGAAGATAGAAAGTCCAGGGGTGTGTGGCACATCACCTGTAGGGAAACGACTGCTTCCACCTTGGAAGTTGAATCATGGATTCGGGGGATCCAAGTTGATCAGACAACTCCGGCAGCACCCTGTGAAGGACAGACATGACACACAGTCAAAACCACTGAAGAACAGCACAGAACAGCAATACTCATGTCTAATACATGTCACGAGATAACTACACAAAACCAAGTTAGCATGTCAACACTGTTGGGCAGTACAGACCACCTGCAAGGACACATCGCTGCACGCATCCAGTCAAGTAGCACATGGCCACACTCAAACAGCACCAGAGCACCACACACACATATCATGCAAACTCAAATCATTGACATTACAACCCTCTGGAGACTCACATTCAGCTGAAGAAGTTGGTGATGAGCTGTGTGCGGACATCACCATCATCATCATCATCATCTTCACTGGCATCATGACCCAGGCCAGGATCTTCCACAGGTGGCGGACGTTGGTCATCGTCATCCAGGATGAGAGGCAACTCCTTCCGCACTGCCAGGTTGTGTAGCATGCAGCAGATGATGACAATCTTGCACACCTTTGCTGGGGCATATGGGAGGGCCCCTCCTGTCTTGTCCAGGCAGCGGAAGCGGCTCTTCAGGAGACTCAAGGTCCGCTCAATCACCCTCCTCGTCCGACCATGTGCCTCATTGTAGCGCATCTGGGCTGGTGTCACAGGGTTCCTGAGGGGTGTCAGCAACCACGGCATGTTGGGGTATCCCGAGTCACCTACAGACAGACAATTGCACATTAGCCGATTTGAAAATGTGTGCGGAAAACAACATAGCAGAACACACACAATGGTACAAAGTCAGTACACACCAACAAGCCAGGCACGCTGGTTCGGCATCTGTGACATCATCCTCGGGATGCGACTACTCCTCATCACGTAGGCATCGTGTGCCGAACCGGGGAAACGTGCACACACATGTGAGATGGTCATATCTGCAAGACATACCACCAGAGCATTGATCGAATGGTAATGTTTACGGTTGCGGTATGCCTGCTCATGTGCCTGTGGTGGTATCAAAGACACATGTGTCCCATCAATGGAGCCAATTACATGTGGCATCCTCCCCAGGGCATAGAAGTCACTCTTGACGTCAGTGAGTCGTTGACATGTTGGGAAATAGATGTACTGGTTGAGGTATCTCAACATTGCCCCCAAAACATTGCGTAGCACACGGCTGAACATAGTCTGTGACATCCCACCAGTAGTTGCCACAGTGTGTTGAAAGGTACCGGAGGCAAAGAAGTGTAGGGCTGCCATCACCTTCACCTTGGGGGTCAGCGCTGTAGGATACGGCCGGCCAGGCTGCAAATGTGGGGCCAACCGCACTGCCAAATCCTCAATCAGCTGCCTGGTGAAGCGGTACCGTCGGATGCTGTCACGTTCCACCATCATTGCCAGGTCTGGGAATGGTCGATGGACAGCAGGAGCCCTGCAGTGCATAGGTGAAGAAAGCAAGATTGTCAGTCACCCCACCTATGTGCCGTTCACCATACTCAATTTCACATGATACATCATCAACATACACAAGTACTTGATGTGTGTGTCGTTCCGTTTGGACATATATGGCACCTACATGGACATCATCTAACATCTCTGTTCAACAAGTGTTGACAACAGGTTCCAGGGTGTGCTATGGGACACCATTAGGCTGTGTCACAGTACCCATTAACTGCTCTCACGTTCCACACACATACCACAGTGACATGTCTGGACAGATGCTCCACAGGCATCACAGCTCATTGACAGGTAGATTCCCAGGGAGCCTGTCTTGCCACATGGACACTGGCATGACATGGCGTATCATGTACACGTCAGAAAAACAAACATGACACCTACAGGTAGTGGCCCCTGTAGCCTCTGCAGGACAGACATGGACGTCTGTGACACAAACACACACCATCAAAGTTCATGCACAAACCACGTGGATGTGGAGACTGTCTCCCATTGTGCACATGGAGTCAGAGACATGTGATACACAACATGCACACAGACTGTGGAGGGACATCACTATTGTTGGAATGGGCCACCCTGTGACGTACATGCCTTCCCACATGTGAGCCTGGGGGTATGTGACATGTCATACACATACACAACCTGGAAATGTGACCATGACACATGCTCAGAAATGAAAAGTTGCACACCACAGTGTTCAGGTGCACAACACACAAAGGACCCTGTCCCCATTAACACGTGCACAGCATGGGTGTGTCTGCCCCCAAGTGCCACCCCAAAATCCACATGTTCACCCCCATACACAGATAAGGTTATGCTGCCACACATGCCTCATAGACAGTGTGGACTGGGTGTGGTGTTGTAGGTGTGCCCATGAGTCCCTGGAAAGTAAATGTGGCTGGCATAGGTTCACCAGTGACCAGCATGGTGACATATGCGTGTGACCTGTCCAGGGACGTGTTGTAGAGCAATGGACCGATCGGTGTGCCCGGCCGGCCCATTGCATTGTATGTGAGCGGGAACGCGTTGTATGCCTGGTACGCGATGTACAGCAATGGACCGATCGGTGTGCCCGGCCGGCCCATTGCATCGTATGTGAGCGGGTACGCGTTGTATGCCTGGTACGCGTTGCACAGCAATGGACCGATCGGTGTGCCCGGCCGGCCCATTGCATCGTATGTGAGCGGGTACGCGTTGTATGCCTGGTACGCGTTGCACAGCAATGGACCGATCGGTGTGCCCGGCCGGCCCATTGCATTGTATGTGAGCGAGTGCAGCGTTGTAGAGCAATGGACCAATCGGTGTGCCCAGCCGGCCCATTGCATCGTATGTGAGCGGGTACGCGTTGTATGCCTGGTACGCGTTGCACAGCAATGGACCGATCGGTGTGCCCGGCCGGCCCATTGCATCGTATGTGAGCGGGTACGCGTTGTAGAGCAATGGACCGATCGGTGTGCCCGGCCGGCCCATTGCATTGAATGTGAACGGGTAGGCGTTGTATGCCTGGTACGCGTTGTAGAGCAATGGACCGATCGGTGTGCCCGGCCGGCCCATTGCATTGAATGTGAGCGGGTACGCGTTGTAGAGCAATGGACCGATCGGTGTGCCCGGCTGGCCCATTGCATTGTATGTGAGCGGGTACGCGTTGTATGCCTGGTACGCGTTGTACAGCAATGGACCGATCGGTGTGCCCGGCCGGCCCATTGCATCGTATGTGAGCGGGTACGCGTTGTATGCCTGGTACGCGTTGCACAGCAATGGACTGATCGGTGTGCCCAGCTGGCCCATTGCATCGTATGTGAGCGGGTACGCGTTGTATGCCTGGTACGCGTTGCACAGCAATGGACTGATCGGTGTGCCCGGCCGGCCCATTGCATCGTATGTGAGCGGGTACGCGTTGTAGAGCAATGGACCGATCGGTGTGCCCGGCCGGCCCATTGCATCATATGTGAGCGGGTACGCGTTGTATGCCTGGTACACGTTGCACAGCAATGGACCGATCGGGGTGCCCGGCCGGCCCATTGCATTGTATGTGAGCGGGTACGCGTTGTATGCCTGGTACGCGTTGTACAGCAATGGACAGAACGGTGCGCACACATTGGCTGGGGCCTGGCATGGCAACGGACGCGTTTTCGAAGCTCCAACGAGTCTGATGCAGTGAATTCAGTTGGCCAGACACAACAATGTTGCAAAATCATGGGTGTCATGAAGTTGAAGATTTGAAGGATGCTGTGGGCGTGTATTAGTGCTGCAATTCCATGGATAGGTTCAAATTCAGAAGATGCAAACGACTTGGACCTATCACTTTGCACACATGGGACAGTATCTGCCTCTGCAGCACACATATAATGCTGGCTGTTCCCCTGAGAGATCACTTGCCTGCACTACATGCTCCAGGATGACATCTGCCACCACCACTGCTGCTGTTTATGCATCCTCTGGCTCCTGCAATGGCACGTACTGTGGAGAGAGCCTCAGCCTTCAGCCTTGAGGAGAACCAGGCCCTGCTGGACAGCCTCCTTCCACAGTACAGCAAGCTGTATGGGACACCAGGGGAGCAGGTGAGTGTGCTGTCCACTGCCTCACTAATTGTGCATGTTGTCTGACTAGCAGGGCTTTCAGTGTGCACACCACTGGCTAGCATGCCCACTGAGTAGTTGTCACACCCCAAAGTGTGTAGTCACATGCACAGAACTGGTACAGTGCAGTAACAATGCATTCCAACTAGGTTTACTTCCCATGCAATGATACCATGTAGTGACTGCTGGCAAACTGTTCATAGCCATTGTTGCACTGCCTGTGTACATCATATGCCCCTGTGATTGAGACATGTATATCCAACTGTGTGATACACATATATGTTGCATGTGTAGTAATGGCCTTTTCACTTTGTCATTCTCACAGGTTGATGCCCACCAGAAGCAGGAAATCTGGCTGACCATCGCCCGGAAAGTAAGATCCGTGGGGGTCTACAGGCGCAGGATCCGCAACTGCCAAAAGAGGTGGCAGGACCTTCGTGGCTGGACCCGGAGGATCGCAAGGGTCCAGCTGAAGCTGTCGCCTCCTTGCAGGAGGGGCGGACACCGGACCCTGACCCCCCACATGCTCCGGATCCTGGCGGTGGTCTTCCCTGACCTGGATGGGCAGCTGAAGGACAGACAGCAGCAAGGAGGGGGTGAGTCCATGACTGCACTGTGCACTTTTTCTGCCATGCTATGTGACCTCCTCTGGCCTGGTTAAACTTCCACAGTACATCAGTCATGTGGTCCAGGACCCATGTCCCTCATTTATTACATGCCCACTTCTCCTCTGATACGCATATGTGTGGCCCTTATAGTCAGGAAATTGTCTAATTTGGGGACTGTGTCATTGCATTTTGCTTTGCTCAAGGTGGGGGACAGCATTTGTTCCCGTGACTATGTTGTGCAATTCATGGGTGGGTCAATTGCTTACACAATGCCTAAGTTCTGACATGTGATCTGCGTGTAACTTTGATATGTGGTCCGCTTGCTGCTCTGACTCACCACATGTCCCTGGGGAATGCTGGTGGGAACAATATTTGGGCCTCAGGAGTATGTGTATCCAGTGTGTCACACATGCTTAGCCACCTGCCTACTGTCCAGGACTCATCCCTCATACAGGTGGAGCTGGACAGTCATGCCTACTCCAGTGCATACAATACACTCTGTACTCCCACTCCCGTGTATCATATGGCATGTTGTGGTCCGTGAAATGTACCCTCAGGTGTCTGCTTCTGTCTCATTGTGCTGTGTCTTCGTTGTCAGGACTACTGGAATGTTCATCGTTTGGGGCTCAGCATGCCATCTGAGATGTGACCATGATAGACCTTACTTCTGTGACTTATAGGTGTCTGATCACTTGACTGTGCGCACAGGTGTTTGCGACTGTGACTTTCAAGCAGCTGTATTTTCATTCACAGCACACTGTGAGGTGCTCATGTTCAGAGAGTTGTGTTTCATGTCCCCCATATGTCCAGTTGGTATGACGTGGACAAATAGTAGTACAGATGATGTGGTTTTTGGGGGATGGACATGTGCACTTGTCAGTCACATAACTTGCATTCCCCATGCCCTCGGATTGTGACACAGTGCAGACTGTTGTTGTCTGGCTGCCATGGCCATGTGACTTGAGACAGTAATGTATGACTTTGCACGCATTCCTGTGTCATGGCATTCAACTTCCTGGGACTGATCCTGCAGGGGAGTGACATGTGCAACATGCACCCCATTGTGGCATTGACTATCCGGACATGGGTGCATCATGGTGTCTGGTGCTGGTATGCATCACATGCATTTCTAATTAGAATCTGGCCATCCCTTTATCCGGACACCTGCACTGACTCAGTGGCAAGAGATGAGATGTGTGCATGTTCACATGCTTCACTGTGTTCCCTGCAATGTCCAACAACTGTGTAGGTGGTGCATGTGTCCGCACTGGGGTCTTACCATCAGACAGGCACCAGACAGATGGGTGCAAGGGCAGGAGGGGTGTGAGTCCCATGGTTGACCAACAGACTGACAATTGGCTTCCCCGAATCTGTGTGAGGACTTTAGGCAATGTTCAACTAAGGATGCCAGGGCTTGCTCTGTAATGTGCTGTACTTACTGTGGTGTGTGCGGTCAGTGCAGGTGACTGATGTTTGTCTGTTTCCCTAATTGTTTGCAGATACATCCACAGCCACAGGAGGGGACAGCTCCGCGGACCAGGAGGAGCAGCGGAGCCAGACTGGGTCAGCATTGGACGAGTGGTCAGAGGGTCCCAGTGGCACGGAGGGTGAGGGGAGCCACACCGAGGAGTCCTCAGGACCATCCACCTCAGCTGGGGACCAGAGCAGCTCGGAGGATGACTCCCTTGTGGAGGCGGGTCTCGGCAGCCACCAAAGGCCAGCTAGTCTGTCTGGCCCCGCCACCACCACCACCGCCCTCCCATCGGCTCCCATTCCTGAGGTCCGTGGAGGCTCCCGTGCTCAGGAGCGTGTCTCCTTCGTGCCAGGCATCGCACCCCCTGCCCCTGTGTCCCCTGCTGCCCTGAGTGAGGAGTCTGTGTACCTCCTTCGGCAGCTCCATGTAGGGCAGACAGCAATGCTGAGTGTCCTCCATGCATACACCACTCTGTTGACACAGCTGGTGTCGTTCATGGAGGGCATCTCGACGGGTATGTCTGCCCTAGAGAGGAGCAATAGGTCCATGGACTCCTCCCTGACGGCAGCAGTGTCCCTCCTCCAACAGTCCCTCACCCCTCCCACCTCTGCCCCATCCACACTTCCTGCCCCCTACCTGTCCAAAGCACATGCACACCTGCACAGTCATCCACACACACAGACACGAGCAGCACAGACACACCCAAGAGTAAGGCAAGACGTGCACACAAGCATCCTCAGGGAACTGATACCACAGACACAGGGGATGGGGAACACACACACACACAGGCATCCACATTCACTCCGCAGTCCTCCAAATCCTCTCCCTCCAAGACCCCTTCCCTTGCCTCGCCTACTACCCCACCTACACAGCAGGTCTTCCTGTGTGACCTCGGCCTCTTCCCCACCATTCCTGCTGACCCAGCACACCAGGGGAAGAGGAAGTCCACCCACACAGAGAGGAGTGCCCCTCACCCCCGGACACCCTCCCCCAGGCGCAGGCAGACACAGGAGCCCATTCGGAAGTCCCCCGGAGCAGGAAGAGCAAGACCCCACCACCACCACCACGCAGCTCCAGCGCCCAGTCTCTCTCCTCCATCCCCCAGGCCACCACTGCACAGGTTCCCCCGCCACACCCTGCCCCAGGTTCCCCACACACCGATACCGCATCCCCAGACTGCTTAGGCCCTCCCCCTGCCACTTGCTCTTCCACCCCCAACCCAGATGCTCTGCCTGTTAGTGGCACTGTTGTGGGGACCGGGTCCCCCCTCTGTCCTGCCCACCTCATCTGCCCACCCTTCCACTCCCTTGGAGTCATGCACTGCAGTGGAGTCCACAACCACCACGTCTGACTCGGGCACTGCAGTGGGTACCCAGTCCACTACATCAGTCCAGCCCACTGCAGTGGTTGCGGCACCCACACCAACTGACTTGTGTACCACGGTGGTGCCGGCCCCCTGAGTCAGACACCTCCACTGCAGTTGCCGGTGACACTCCTGCACCCACCACCCCTTCACTGCCTCACTCTGCCATCCCCTGATCCTGTCCCTGCGGTGCCTGGCCTGCCCCTTGTATGCCCCTCCAAGGGTGATGTCCCCCAACCGTACCAGTGCAGGCAAGCAATGTGTGACCAGTTGTCACTTCTCACCCCATTGGTACTGTGATTTTGGACTGGCCATTGGCCTTAGTTTCTTTTGGACTTCCGTTTTTACCCTGACGTTTGCTGAATAAAGCCTCTTTTTGTTTACTTTTGGGTTTTCTTTTGATGTACATGATGTGGATGAGTAGCATCCTGCATTTGCAGTTGTAATAGTGTTCACATCAGGACGATGAAGTGTTGCAGTGATGGACTCCATGTGGTCCATGGGATATGTGTCCTGTTGTATTCTGGATCTATGGCATCCTTTGCTACAGTCTGAGGGTGTAATGTTCAGCATTTGACACAGGGATGTCCTTTTTGCATTAGTAAATGAACATCTTTGTCTTACACTGATGCACATCTGGTGGGCTTACCACTGTTCAATGTTCCAATTTCCCTGACTGTGTGCCCAGCTCCACTGGACATGCAGTTTTGCACTTCAATGTCGAAGGACTCATCTGTGTATACAGTGCAACTTGCTTGACACGTGTTTGGTGTGTGTGCAGATGACTGACGTGACACGCCCGTACCCAGGCTGATGTGAGCATAGCCTTCTGTGTGTTGTGGTTGTTGACTCACTGACGGAGTGTTCTGCTGACATGTTTGGGTCGTGCACAGACAAGGTTTGGCACAGCGGACCTTCCACAGGAGTGGTGTGCCCTCATGGCAGTGTGTAATCTGGTGACATTGCGTGGGCCTGTGTTGTGTAAGCATGCCTGTGTGTGTTCCCTTCCCTTTTCCTACACAGGCTGTGTCCCTAGGGATGTTCCTGTTTGTGATGCTTGCTGAGTTGTTCTGTGTTCATCCAGCATCTTGGACCTGGTTTCTCTGTGATGTGGGTGCATGGCAAACTAATGTTCATGAGGTTGTCATCCCAGGTTGTCTTTGTTGTCAGTGCTGGGGATGCGGGCAAACGCAGATGGGACACATTCAGGATTCCCCTTGGCACTTGTTGTTTACACGAGTAATGTGATTTACAGTTTGTGTTAGCTTACAGTGATTGTGACACGTTGTGTGTGTGACAGCTGCCACTCCTCAGGGTCAGAGCTGCAATGTTGGTAGTTGTGTACGTGTGTTCTTCGTGTGTCACCTTGGCTTCTTCATTGGTGTGTGACTATGGCCAGGATCCCATTGATTGTGGATGATTTCACATCATGCCCATGTACAGCATACTGTGCTGTGTGTCAGACATTGACAAGTCTTGTTGACTGGCCATGTGTGATGGGTTTCTGCACCTTGGTTCCCACCACCACCCCTGGTATTGTCATGGGTGCATGTGCAATGTCACCAGTCCATGTGAGCTTCACTGCTGCACATTGGTGGAGATCAGGGTGTGTGGTGTTGAGTGTGTGCAAAAGTGAGTTGTTGCACGGCCAGACCCCTACCTCCATATTGGCCTTGGCGGGCAGGCCGTGCTGATTGATTGGAGCTTGTGTAGGTGTGATGGTAGTTAGTTGCTCAGGACACATGGCTGGGGTTCACAGTGTGAACGACATCTAACATTGTCATCACAGTGGGATTATCATGCAGGCTAGCGTCAGCACAATATGGGGTCCCTGGGGGTAGTGCTGTGGTGGGTCTGTCTCTTGCTGTGTTAGTTGCTGTTCCTACAAGCTTGTGTGACATGTGTAATTTGTGCTCCCTCTCATCTAACAATGCCTGATTGCCCACATAGGGGATTTGGATCCATGAGTTACTCTTGTGTGGCACTGTATGTGCATCTGTGTAATTGGTATTGAGGCCTCATCATGTGTTGTGTGGTTGCCTGGGGACACTGGCACCCCCCTCACCTGTTGTGTTTGATGTGCAGTGTGGGTCTGCCTGTTTGTGCATCTGCACCACTGCATTGGCATATCTTTAGTGTGCTATTGGCTGTATGTTGTTTGGTGGGTTTCACCTGCTGTCCCTGGGACTCCTAGGTCATCAGTCAGCACAATGATCATTGTTTGTGTGTCCCATTGCTGCCATGGTATGTTATTTGTTCACCTCACATCTACAGTCTCCACAGGGTATCTACATTAGTGTGCCCATTGGTGCAAATATTTGGGTCTGCATTAAGATGGTCACTTCTGTCATTGTGTCATTGATGGATGTTGACAGTGTCAGCCCCCATGGGTGAGGTTTGTCTGCACATGGCCAAAGGTATGTCTTATTTGCACTGCACTGTTTGCCTCCCCCAATCTATGTTGCTATGGGACACAAGCACTACTTTGCCACTGATGTGTTTGTTGTTCTGTGACCAGGAATTATCCATGCAATTTGGCAGTTGCAGATTTTTCAATGTCAACACTTACATTTTGGTCACTGTGATGATGGGGGTTTATACCCCATTGCCACAATGTTCAAAATGTGCTTCAGCTATGGACCCCACACTTACCTTTTGGTCACTGTGATGATGGGGGTTTAGACCCCATTGCCACAATGTTCAAAATGTGCTTCAGCTATGGACCCCACACTTACCTTTTGGTCACTGTGATGATGGGGGTTTAGACCCTATTGCCACAATGTGCAAAATGTGCTTCAGCTATGGACCCCACACTTACCTTTTGGTCACTGTGATGATGGGGGTTGGACCCCATTGCCACAATGTTCAAAATGTGCTTCAGCTATGGACCCCACACTTACCTTATGGTCACTGTGATGATGGGGGTTTATACCCCATTGCCACAATGTGCAAAATGTGCTTCAGCTATGGACCCCACACTTACCTTTTGGTCACTGTGATGATGGGGGTTTAGACCCCATTGCCACAATGTTCAAAATGTGCTTCAGCTATGGACCCCACACTTACCTTTTGGTCACTGTGATGATGGGGGTTGGACCCCATTGCCACAATGTTCAAAATGTGCTTCAGCTATGGACCCCACACTTACCTTTTGGTCACTGTGATGATGGGGGTTGGACCCCATTGCCACAGTGGTCATGGTCTGCTTGCATTGTGGGGGCCACACACATTTATGTGTGACACATGTGATAGGGGGTCACATTGTATGTTCAAAGTCATGTTCAGTGTTGTAGGCATTTGACACAGTCTACACTCGCTTGTCATGGTGTTGGGGGGGATGTCTTTTTGTTGCATTCCTTATGTTGGTGTGTGCTTGTTGTGTCATGCATTAGCCATCCTGTGAGGGGGGTGTTGTTGGTGGTAGGCATCCTGCCCCCCATGGGTAGAGGTGGTAGTAGTGGTAGGCATCTGTCACCCCCTGAGTAGGGGTGGTAGTAGTGACAGGCATCTGGCACCCATGGGTAGAGGTGGTAGTAGTGGTAGGCATCCAGCCCCCCATGGGTAGAGGTGGTAGTAGTGACAGGCATCCAGCCCCCCATGGGTAGAGGTGGTAGTAGTGACAGGCATCCAGCCCCCCATGGGTAGAGGTGGTAGTAGTGACAGGCATCCAGCCCCCCATGGGTAGAGGTGGAAGTAGTGGTAGGCATCCAGCCCCCCATGGGTAGGGGTGGTAGTAGTGACAGGCATCCAGCCCCCCATGGGTAGAGGTGGTAGTAGTGACAGGCATCCAGCCCCCATGGGTAGAGGCGGTAGTAGTGGTAGGCATCCAGCCCCCATGGGTAGAGGTGGTAGTAGTGGTAGGCATCTGGCACCCATGGGTAGAGGTGGTAGTAGTGGTAGGCATCCAGCCCCCATGGGTAGGGGTGGTAGTAGTGACAGGCATCCAGCCCCCCATGGGTAGAGGTGGTAGTAGTGACAGGCATCCAGCCCCCCATGGGTAGATGTGGTAGTAGTGGTAGGCATCCAGCCCCCCATGGGTAGGGGTGGTAGTAGTGACAGGCATCCAGCCCCCCATGGGTAGAGGTGGTAGTAGTGACAGGCATCCAGCCCCCCATGGGTAGAGGTGGTAGTAGTGGTAGGCATCCAGCCCCCATGGGTAGAGGTGGTAGTGGTGGTAGGCATCCTGCCCCCATGGGTAGAGGTGGTAGTAGTGACAGGCATCCAGCCCCCCATGGGTAGAGGTGGTAGTAGTGACAGGCATCCTGCCCCCCATGGGTAGAGGTGGTAGTAGTGGTAGGCATCAGGCACCCCTGAGTAGGGGTGGTAGTGGTGGTGGGCATCCAGCCCCCATGGGTAGAGGTGGTAGTAGTGGTAGGCATCTGGCACCCATGGGTAGAGGTGGTAGTAGCGACAGCCATCCAGCCCCCCATGGGTAGAGGTGGTAGTAGTGGTAGGCATCCAGCCCCCATGGGTAGAGGTGGTAGTAGTGGTAGGCATCTGGCACCCCTGAGTAGGAGTGGTAGTGGTGGTGGGCATCCAGCCCCCATGGGTAGAGGTGGTAGGAGTGACAGGCATCTAGCACCCCTGGGTAGGGGTGGTGTTAGTTGTTGGCATCCAGGCCCCTATGTGTATATGTGGCATTGGTGATGGCCATCCCGCCCCTATGGTGCTGCTGTTGCTGGTGTAAGTAATTTCTGCATCCCTCTGTGTGTGTGTGATATGTCGGGTACGTGTAGTTTGTTTTTGTGGTTGATGTCTGACTTACCTTCTGCGCCGTACGCGTCCGTGCCTGTTCCGGTAATAGATGTAGAGTATTGGTAGGACCTGCGCGATGGGATTCATGGTTGATTCGTCTCGTTCGTCTTTCTCTTTGCTTCGCCTCATCCTCGTCGCTGGCGTGTTCGTCTCGTAGCCATGGATCGTCTTGTGGCGCGAATCGGAGCTTATGTACGCCTCTCCCGGATGCTTTGACGTGCCGTGCGTAGCGACGGGTTCAGCGCGTACGGAAAGCGCATCGTACTTGTCCGGCCAGACGGGGCTGCATTTTGGCTTCCGGTGCGACTCGATTCTGCGTTTCCAGATCCGTATCGGTCGGAGAACTGGACCTGTATTGGGTGAGTACGACTGGGTCGGGATTTGGGCAGTTGTGCGCATCGTACTTGCTTGTTCAGACGTATGTGCGAATCGGTCGGGAAACAGGCATTCGCCTGGCTTTTTTCCCGGCCGAATGGTATTAGGTGCGCCTCCGACCGGGATCGGAATTGACCCCTTAATTGGCAATATTTGTTATTCCCACTCCAATCTCACTTAACTCAGGGAAGGTGTTGGACACTAAAGAGGCATCTGTCACAATTCCCACTTTAATACAACTTATCTCAGGCAATATTTTAAACACTAAAAGGGTTTAATTTACTATTCCCACTCCAACATAAACTTACTCAGGGAAGGTGTTAGACACTAAAGTGGCAACATTTCCTAATCACACTCCAACATGCCTGAACTCAGGGAAGGTTTTGCACACTGAAGAGGCAACATTCACCATTCCCACTGCAATAGATGTTATCTCAGGGAATGTTTTGGACACTAAAAGGGTTACATTTGCTATTCTCACTCCAATATAAAATAACTCAGGGAAGGTGTTGGACGGTAGAGGGGCACCATTTACTATTCCCACTCCAATCTAACTTAACTCAGGGAAGGTTTTGGACACTAAAGAGACAACATTCACCATTCTCACTGCAATAGAACTTATCTCAGGGAACGGTTTGGACACTAAAAGGGTTACATTTACTATTTCCACTCCATTCTAACTTAATTCAGGGAAGGTGCTGGACACTAAATGGATAACAATAACAATACCCCCACTATATAGCAAACTAAAACGAAAACATTTAGGGCCTGATCATGACGTCGGGCAGACTGCCACCGACAGGTTGCCGGTGGCGGTCTGCCCAACAGGCAGCCCTTCAGACTGACTGCTGTATTTTGATCTCAGATCCCGATGGGGCCGCGGTTGGAATCCTAGTCCTGACAAGAGGCGGTGCCAAGGCAGGCACTGCCTTCGGGATTATAATGTCTCTCTCTGACTACCTTTTCATGGAAAGGCTGTTGGAAACAGAATTTGGGGGCCCTAAACAGGTACCCCGTCCCTTGTGGGCCAGAATTCTTTTTATAACTATATAAAATTAATTACAAATATTCCAAATCTTTTATAAAAACTACAAATCTAAATAATTTTTTTTAAATAATTCTAAAAAATCTAATAATATTAAACAAATTCCGCACCCTTATCCACTATAAACCAAACAACTCACTCCTAAACATTTTTTATTTTTAAATGTAATAAATACACATCCAAGAATGCACACTAATACATAATTGTTTTTTAAATACTTCCCACCCTTATCCCCTATAAACCCAACATCCCACTGCTAAAATATGTTTTACTTTTGAATCCAAATGATTTAAAATTATAAGCATAAAACAAAATAGAGTAATACATTATTTTTTAAAATACTTCCCCCCTTATCCCCTGTATACCCAACATCCCGCCCCTAAAAATATAATTATACTAAATTAAGAAAATTATAAGCAATTTTAATTTCAAAAAAACATTCTTATAACAAACAATTACAAAAATTTTTATAAACAATTATTATCAATAATAAATATAAAAATAAAAATGCAATATATAACACACTATTTACCACTATTAAACAATACTAATAACAGTGACATAAACTACAGTGATATTAAATACATTGATATTTAACACAACACCTAAAATGATATTTTTGACAACGATATTTATGTGTCACGATATTCTTGACACAATATTTATGCAACACAATATTTTTAATTTGATACTTTGTCCCAATCCCCCTTATATTGTGATTGTGGCCTTATTACTAGTGGTAGGTACTTATCTACACCTAAAATAAACCACATTCCAACAAGGTCCCAACCAGCAATTCTGCTCAGCAATAATCCAGTGTGCAGAGTTAAAAAACCAGCAGCATCTGTCTACAAATGGGGGTGTCCATGCAAAAAAAGACACTTTCTCTCATTAACCTATACAGAATCCTATATATATATATATATATTTAGGACTGTCATTCTCAAAATAATAAGGATTACATTTCTTGGTTAATACACTGAGATTTAAGCTGTGTATGAAAGAGGAAAGAGTTGAGCAATGTTGTGAAAGATCAAAAAATTCTTCAGTTATTGCTGCATATTTTCTTCAGGCAGACAGAAGAAATACGAGTGCAGATATTTAATCAAAAAATGGCTGTGAATGTGTCATAAAAGTTATAGGTGTTCTGCTGCACATAGGTATTTCCAGGCAAAGTGTGGCTTAAAACGTGGGCATTTGCAGTTTATGAGCAGTTTATGTGCATAGTGCAGTCTTCTAGCACAAATGCACCAGAAGGCTTATAATACTACTGTTCTTTATATCAGCAGCAGTTCTTTCTCAACTGATGTGTACTTCCACCTCTAACATGTAGCTCTATAATGCTTTTTGTTACTACCCTCGCTTTATGGTCCAGCAGTGTTTCTCTAAATATGTAGCTCCTGAAATATATCCTTTAAATCTGATTTTATATCTCATATACTAAATGTTGCCTGAATTTACACTCAATGGTGCTCCTTGTCTACATAATCCTATGTAAAATGGAATGTACTGTAAATTGTAAACTGTAAGTCTGCTTTATAGAAAAGAAGCATCATTTTTAATAAATAAAAAAGTAAGGGCCTTATTACGAGTACGGCGGTCCACAGGGCTGCTCTACTTGCGGTGGTGGTCCGACCACCGCCACCACTGCGGTTCCACCTGCAATATTCAGAGTGTGGCGGTCGAACTGCCACAGGACCACCATGTCCACCAGGGATCCAGGACCCTGTGTCAGTCGCACAGTGGAAGGGGGCAGCAATATACTGGCGGTGGCACTTTGGCACTGCCATGCATTTTACAAGTTGCCTATTTATCGCCCCTTTCATGGTGGTGAGCCCGCCATGAAAGGGTGGTTGAGAGACAACTAAGGGGGCCCTAACAGGGGTCCCTGCCACTCCTGGGCCTAGGGGTACATGTGGGGGGGCACATGTTTTACCCCCCTGGAATCGCACCCCAGTTCCTGAATGGTGTGGAATGCATGCCACACCATGCAGGAACATGCTGCAGATGCAGTCACAGGGGGACTCTTCAGTTAAGGCTCACCAATGAGCCTTATACAGCCACCGTCACAGCACCGCCCGCCTGCCTGCCGGCCTGCCATGGATTACAGTTATAATCTGGTGGGTGAGCGCTCGGCGGGCGTGGCAGTCCTCCTGTTGACTCGGCGTCGGTGGGCCAACAGGAGGACTGTGAAGCTCTTAATAAGGCCCTAAGTCAGAAAGATATGTAAGTTCATGCCACATTAAATCTCTTATTGCTGGCTAATTAAAACTTACTTAACAGTGGCCTACCTAGCTGTGTCTCAGGGAACTACTCACTTGATTTAGAGTTTTTCAGACTGGTTAGATCCTTTTCACCCTATTATAAGTGCCATACAATATACTGCACTTGTAATAAGGATGACAGGATATTCATGTTATTTTTGTGACACAGTGACCTGTCTGCTAAACTCTAAATCAGACCCTAAGAGCCTGAGCTGCAAGCTCCCTAGCGTGCTCACATGCTTTACATTTTACAAAAGTGTAATTACATCGACATGTCTTAGAGCGATTTACCCAAAAAGAAATATTTACCATATGGGTGTATTTTCCCTGCGAGTAAATCCATTTATCAGTGCAAAAACACATTTTGTGATTCACTTATGGGAATTAGAATGTTAACTTAGATGAGGAAGGACCTTTGTGAATTAAGGCCTTATTACAAGTTTGGCGGCCTGACCATCTGAAGACCAAGTCTGCCAGTAGCCCACAGCGGTGGCAGTCTTCAGACTGCCGTATTGCGAGCTGACCATGGTGCCCAGGCGAAGTGGATGAGGAGATCTTGCGGCGGTGGTGATAATATTTCCATATGTATCGATGCCTGTGTGAGCATTTCCATTGCATATGGGTTGAATGCACATATATGCATGACACGTGGAAAAATAACACCTACCCATTGCCAGAGTCCGGCTCATATGTGGGCAGTCCAGGAAATAGGTACATGGTACAAAAATGACTCACCTGTACATTGCCGCAAACAGGGTCTTATTCTTTGGAGTGAAGATGCTGCTGTGAAGGGGGACCTGGTGAAAGGGATCCACGTCAAACTGCGCCTGGAAGAACAGGAGTATGCACCCCAAATCCTTTGCTACTGCCGACTCGAAGCTGGTGGCCAGACTGCTCTGGTCGGCTTGTCAGAAAGCCAACTCATAATACGGATGGTGTGGAGCTCCCCTGTACCACCCTATGGCAGCTGTCTTTCCCCGACCACGAACTTGGCAGTCGGTGGTGTGCTGGCTGTGTCGGCGGTTCAGCTGTTGTCTTTTGAAATGCCATCTGCCCAACTCGTAATACGGTGGTCAGACTGCCATCGCCGGAAACTCGTAATAAGGCACTTGGTCTCTCTGGGCCCTATTCATGAAAAAATTCAGGAAAGTACAGGCAGAGATTTACACCGCCTCCTGACTATAGTTTTACATTTTTTTTATTTACAAATATTCCCAGAAGCGCACATGGGCCTGGCTCACAGAATGGGTGCGCTGCCTTCATCTGCGGCATGTACACCTTCCAAAAGGTGCGCTTTGCGCAGGCCGAGAGAGTGCATTCTATTATCATGTATGCCCTGCAGCCAAAGAAGATATGGACTTTTAAATTCAGTGTAATACAGAGACGATGCTTATAAGCCATTCAGTTTTTCAAACTTCAGGCTGCAGCCACTTTCACTTTAAAGAGGAGACATAGATGCCCCTGCATGAGGGTTCAGTGTGTGTCATCACCCGCCGCTCAGGGGGATATCTGGGACAGGTCCATGGGACCCTCTTTGCCGCCTCAAGAAGGCTGCCACCAGACGACACAATCATAATGAATCTCTTTGTGGTGCTCTGTAAGTGCACCAACTAATGGCCTGTTTACCTCAGTGCATGGACGTCATTTTGGAGTAGTCAGGGTAGGAGCTGTGACCTCTAGCTTGCTCCCTGCTACTCCTGGCACTTCCTTTGTGACCCGTGGCCTCAGAGGAGGCAAAGGCTCTGCCCCATCTGACGCCATGGGTCACAAAGGAAGTGCCAGAAGTAGCAGGGAGCAAGCTAGAGGTCAAAACTGCGAACCCTGACTACTCCCAAATGGCGTCCATGGCTCTGTGCCTACGTTTGGAATCAGGTAAAGTGATTCCCTCATTTCCATGGGGTCGGGTGCCCATGCAAATGAGTGAATGTCAGTGCTAACAGTATTACAAAAGGGGCCTCACAAGTGTCTGCAGCCCCTTCTGTAATACTGTAGTGACTTGTAGGTGCAGAAAGCGGGCACACATGTCAGATGCATAACACATCCCCTAGAAAGCTATGCCCGGCACATGTTTTCAGGCACAAATCTGGTAATAACAAGTAACTTTCCCTAAAGGCTCCTATTCCCCTTGTGTTGAGTTCTCCATAGTGGAGAAGTCCCCTGAGGAAATTAGGCCTTTGGTGCAAATGCAAATTTTTTTCTCTGCAGGTAAATGTTTTTTCCCTGTGGAATAAATGCTTTCCTTACACACCCAGCAACTCTCAGGGTTCATATCCCTGAGTGGGATTTACTACTGTACAGAGGGCCCTTTATGAACTGCATCCCAACTCCCTTAAATGGCAATACTAACAGAAAATTTGCTGAACATAGCTGTACTTTTTAGGTCGAGCCTGGGCAATGCATGCTCTGCTCTGCGAGGCATGCTGTATTGAGGTAGGGACTTGAAGCCCCGCCCACTCTCCGCCCACATTTTTCATTGGCTTGTGTCATTGTTCACTGCAAACTGTGGCTGTTCATTGATCAAAAGGCTTAGTAGTACCTCCTTAGTACCGCCTTCTCTCATTTTGTAACCTCCCATGGCGACACCCCCTGTTACGTGTTTTGTTGCTCGGTAGGCTTTAATTACAGACTTCAAGCACTATTTTCTCAAATCGCTTTGTCCTGCCTGCTGTTGCAGGCAGGACACGCTCTATCCTAATGCTTTTTTTTATTTTCATAGCACTCATTTGCAATGCAATATGTCTTGCATTTTCAAGACTTTAAGCCAATTGCATTGCAAATGACAATACCTTTTATTTATCTGTTTTAAAAACAACACATATATAAACGCTATTGTCATTTACAATGCCAATAGCTCAAACTCTCATAAATGCGAGACTTATTGCATTGCAAACGCTTGTTAGTATCTGCAATCAATTTTATTAATTATAAAATATAATAGTTATTCATTACGTGGTAAACAAAGCATCAAACTTCCCATTCAGGCAGCATAGACAGCCTAAGCCAAATGAAACCTGAGTCAACTACACCTCAGTTATTATTCTATTTAATTATGATTGCCTTTATTGTGAGCATCAGAGGCGGAATAGAATAATGACAACATTGATTACAGTCTCTCTCTGTATGAGAATCAAACACTGAACTCTGCCCATGGTTCATTCCTACTGTCAGTAGGCAGAATTCTCGAATAGTTAGAAACAAACACCTCCATAATTATAAGGCAAACAAATTTGACACGCTCCTCACTGAGTCTGCTAGAAGACAAAGTTAATCGCCCGACTCACTATGTTATAAAATGACAACAATCATCTTGCTATGATAACTAGATTTTGTTTTATGGGATTCCAAAATAGTGGTTACTGTTTTTACATAAAAATAGAAATGCAGGTAATATGACATTTATGGTAATAATGCAAGATGATTTTTAATATGGCAGCACTCATCAAAATGAATATTTTACAATTTCCATGGATTGAGAGACTTTGAGCTCCCTAATCTCCTCCAGAATTAAGTTGAGCAGGCTCTTAGCATCCCAGTGCATATCGAAGGACCTATCGTCTTGAGAGGAACTTTCCTGAATTGAATCAGGCCCAGATTTAGATTGTGCTGCAGATGCTACCAGAGTTACAGTGTTATCAGGTACTGCCTGCCCAGCGTTTTTAGGAGTGGCTACTCCAGTTAAGCTCTGTCCGGGAGAAGGAACGGGTTGTGTTAGAGGTTGTAGAAGGGCACTGCTGTCACTGCTGGGAGACATACCCTTAAAGGAGTCAGGAGGCTGCCCAGCTGTTGGTGGGACACTCTCCGTCCCTTCTGCGCCGGGTGTTACTCCAGATTTGGCTTTGAAGAATAAAGGGTATTTTTTTAGTTCCTTAGATTTCCCAGCCTCAGCGTCCATGGAAGTGGTCCCCTCTGGTTCCTCCAAAATGTGCGTAGTCGAGGGCCCGGCCCCGGGGGAGGCAACAGGGACGGGGCTAATACTAGTGTCCAGACCGGCAGAAGCCCCCCCTGGAAAGTCTTTCTGGGAGAGCTCTGTGGTGGCCATCTCAGAATTTTCTGTGGACAATCCGAGGTCTCTCCTCAAGGCCACAGCACGATTAGCCCGGGCTGCAGCTTGTCCTATGCGTTTTTTGACCCTCTGAACCAAGACTGGGTAATCGGGATGGGTTGCGGCAGTATTTTTAGAAAAGTTGCGCATGTTGAAAGTTCCAAAAAGTTTCTATTACTGGCCTCACAAGGGTTTACAGGGACAGAAAAAAGAAAAGGAGCTTTTGCGCATAGAACTCCCCCAGCAACCCTCTACCAAGTAGTACAAAAGCCCCATGCACAAACAGGCAACAGAGCACATGCACTTACCCCTTGGCGAGAAACCTGGTGGTCTCTGATGATGCGGCAAAAGCAAGTCTCAAAGCGGCGAATCTGTTCAAATTCTAGGAGGTAGTGCTGCCCATCCCAAGGCTTTGTGATGCATCCGTGATGACCTGAGCGTTTCTTCTGGAGCAGCCCAATCTGGAGAGTTGTAAAAGGCACTGAAGGCGTGTCCAGTCTCTTCAGCTTGGTCTAAATGTGGCTGAGGCTTCCTACCGGCTATCCTGTGGCTGGACTGCCGTCTTTTTCCATCAACTCCCACTGTCCTGCAGCCGGCCGATCAGGAAGAAGCATGAAGGAGCAAAAAAAAAAATGATTACTGCACTGTAAGGGCCATCAATCCCCGCTGTCCTGCAGCCAGCCAACCAGGAAGGAGCATGAGGGAGCAGACAAAAAGAAGGAGAAGAGATTTCTCTCTCAAGGTTGCCCCCGATTGTAGCGAGCACCGGGGCCGTACAAGCTCCCGCTCACTAAGTCAGTTGCGACCATTCTGGCCGTGCACGCAGCGTTTCTGCGGCGTCTCTGTGGGCGTCCTGAAGGTGGAGGGAGGTGTGGCTTACGGCACGTTCAGCCGGTAGCCCACATTAAAGGAAATGTCTCACCTTACTAAAATCGAAGATAACATGGCCCAGGTCCCGGCGCGGCTTCTTGAGGCTGAGACCAGGATCTCGCAGTTGAAGAATCAAGTTCCTATTATGAATGATAAAGTCGCCGCTTATCAGAGCCAAAAATCCACAATGGAGTTCAAACTGGAGGAATTGGAGAATCACTCTAGATGTTCTAATCTCTGTATCCTTGGTATTCCGGAAGCCCTCGAGGGGCAGCAGACACTACAATGGCCCGATTCTATCCTTAAAAAAAATGTCCTCCCGGAATATAATGGGGATCTGACTCTAATGAGGGCCCATCTGGTGCCTGCGCATCTTCCTCCTAACGCCAAATTCCTGCGGACAATTCTTGTAACTTTTGGTGATTATAGGGTCAAGGAACAAATCCTATCTAAGGCCATCAAGCAGCGGCAGTTCACCTCCTCGTATGTCCCACTATGTTGTATTTTCCCTGACATGTCTGCCTCTGCAGCCAAAAGGCAGAAGGAATTTGTTAAAATGTTGCATTTATTTAAAGAACAGGGGGCACAGGCAATGATTGCGCAATAAAGCAATCTAAAAGTACTTCTAAAAGGTAGATTTAATATATTCTGCAATGTCCCGAAGCGCAGGAACTTCTGCAACAAATTTCTTCAAACAAGACCTAGATTCTTTGTTTAGGGCTCTCAATGCAGTTGTTGTAACTAGTTGTATATTTCCTTTTTTGCCTGTTCTTCTTTCTTTTTGCGTCAGGTTTTTCTTTCCTTCAGATTGGTCTCTAGGGGTTATTCCTTCTTCTCTTTTTTTTCTGAGTCCTTTTTTTTCTTTCCTTTCTGTCCTGGGTGAGGGGGGGTGGTAGGTAGACTGGTAGCACCTGCACAAGGTCAAGGTGCCAGTTTTGGGGAGTTGAGTAAGCCTGTTAGGTGTGAGCAGGGACGGTGGACTGCTCACCGTGGCTTTTCGGGGAAGTGGGGAGGAGGGTTCACAGGGGTGGAATGGGAATGGGAAGCAAGAGGGAAAAAAAGAGATCCATATTTAAAATCTAGACTCATCCAAATCTTACTGCAGTTCTATAACCTGTTAGGGCAAGTGTAGGATTAATGACAGATCCCGCGTTCCTTCAGCAAAGCTTAGCCCACTTCGCGACCTCTCTAGGACCATATTGCGTAGTGCGTTAATGAATAAAAAGGAAATCATGAAGGTGGTCTCTTTTAATGTCAATGGTCTCAAAAATAAAAAGAAAATGTGGGCCATTGAATCATGGATTAAGACAGAAACCCCAGCTGTCATTTTAATTTAGGAGACCCATATACCGGAGGGGAAGCTAGCAGGTTTCTCTATGTTTAGGTGCTGGGCAGCATACCGGGCCCTCTCCTCCTCCTCCGCAACACATCACGGCATGGCGATCTTCCTGGGCAAACAATTTCAAGCTGAGGTGGTGAACTTTGTAAGTGATCAGAGAGGAAGGTGGTGTTGGGCGATCTGTAACCTGGGGAAAAGATACCTAACCTTTGCTAGTTTTTATGCCCCAGTAGAAGATAATCCTGTGCCATACGAAGAGTTTTTTCAATCCCTAATACAAATTCCTGGTGAAGTGATTATAGGGGGAGATTTCAATTTTCTAGCGAACCCAAAAATTGATTCCTCAGTCACTGCTAAAAAACTATTAAAACCTAAAACTTTTAGAATTATTCAAAATTATAGGAAGACTCTGAATATAATCGACCCCTGGAGGGCAGCATTCCCGACTAAAATAGCATATACCTGTTTTTCGGGCAGATTTCGCTCCTCCTCGCGTATTGATTTCTTTCTCATATCTAAGACCCTGATTTTTAGTCAGCAGAAAATCCTTCAGAACGGATGTTCGGATCATGCTATGATCATATTAGAGCTTGAGTTAGGTAAAATCTCGGCTAAGAAATGGACTCTAAATAGGCAATATCTATCGGAAGAAAGCTGGGTGTCACTCTGTAAAACAGAGATAAAGGAGTTTCTCACGAGAAATCATGGGACGGCTCCTTCCCATATTGTCTGGGACTCTCTTAAAGCATATATTCAAGGTCTAGCTATAGAGAAAGACGCTGCAAGTTCTAGAAAAGAGAAGGAAAAAAGCAAAACCTAGAACAGAAGGTGCAGAGGTGCTACAATACCTTACTTAGTAGGCCCTCGGCCTCCAACCAATGAAAACTTGATCAGGCTAAACGGGCTCTTAGCGAGGCCTACTATTTAGAATGTGAAACCTTTAATACTAACCATAGGCAAAATGTGTATGAAGAGAATAATTATACTGGGAGGTTCCTGGCATGGCAGGCTCGCTAACAGGCGGCAAGTAACCAGATTAGTACATTAAGATGTCCTGTAACTGGTACCCGAAGTGAAGATCCAGTTATCATAGGGGACATAATGCTCCAACACTACAGGCGTGTTTATGGACAACAACAATTCATCGATAATGCATCCCTGGACAAGTTCCTTTGGGAACAGGAAATTCTGGTACTCTCTGAGGCCGATAAAATCAGTATGACGCACCCTTTCTCCACAGAAGAACTGGGGGATATTATAAAAAACCTCCCGAATGGTAAAGTCTGCGGACCGGACAGTCTTCCGGCTGAGTTTTTTAAAACATTTTCAGGGGACGTTTTAGAATATGATTTACTGATCGCTAATTCAATCTTAGAGGGAGGCCCGATACCATCTTCATTCCAAAAAGTGAATGTAGTTAGTTTTTTAAAAAAGGGAAAAGACTGCGAAGACCCCAATTCATATCGCCCAATCACACTTTTAAACTCTGACTATAGATGTTATCACAGGGAATGTTGTGGACACTAAAAGGGGCACCTTTTACTATTCCCACTCCAATCTCACTTAACTCAGGGAAGGTTTTGGACACTAAAGAGACAACATTCACCATTCCCACTGCAATAAATCTTATCTCTGGGAATGTTTTGAACACTAAAAGTGTTATATTTACTGTTCCCAATCCAATGTAAAGTAACTGAGGGAAGTTGATGGACACTAAAGGGGCAACATTTACTATGCACACTCCAATCTAACTTAACTCAGGGAAGGTGTTGGACACTAAAGAGGCATCAGTCACCGTTCCCATTTTAATAGACCTTATCTCAAGGATGGTTTTAGACACTAAAAGAATTCAATTTACTATTCTCACTTCAATATAAAGTAACTCTGGGAAGGTGATGGACACTAAATGGGCAATATTTGTTATTCCCACTCCAATCTCACTTAACTCAGGGAAGGTGTTGGACACTAAAGAGGCATCATTCATAATTCCCACTCCAATACAACTTATCTCAGGCAAGATTTTAAACACTAAAAGGGTTGAATTTACTATTACCACTCCAACATAAACTTACTCAGGGAAGGTGTTAGACACTAAAGTGGCAACATTTCCTAATCACACTCCAACATGTCTTAACTCAGGGAAGGTTTTGCACACTGAAGAGGCAACATTCACCATTCCCACTGCAATAGATGTTATCTCAGGGAATGTTTTGGACACTGAAAGGGTTACATTTGCTATTCTCTCTCCAATATAAAATAACTCAGGGAAGGTGTTGGGACGGTAGAGGGGCACCATTTACTATTCCCACTCCAATCAAACTTAACTCAGGGAAGGTTTTGGACACTAAAGAGACCACATTCACCATTCTCACTGCAATAGAACTTATCTCAGGGAACGGTTTGGACACTAAAAGGGTTACATTTACTATTCCCACTCCATTCTAACTTAATTCAGGGAAGGTGCTGGACACTAAATATAGCAAACTAAAAAGAAAACATTTAGGGCCTGATCATGACGTCAGGCAGACCGCCACCGACAGGTTGCCGGTGGCGGTCTGCCCAACAGGCAGCCCTTCAGACTGACTGCTGTATTTTGATCTCAGATCCCGATGGGGCAGCGGCTGGAATCCTAGTCCTGACAAAAGGCGGTGCAGAGGCAGGCACTGCCTTCGGGATTATAATGTCCCTCTCTGACTACATTTTCATGGAAAGGTTGTTGGAAACAGAATTTGGGGGCCCCAAACAGGTCCCCCGTCCCTTGTGGGCCACAATTCTTTTTATAACTATATAAAATTAATTACAAATATTCCAAATCTTTTATAAAAACTACAAATCTAAATAATTTTTAAAAAATAATTCTAAAAAATCTAATAATATTAAACAAATTCCACACCCTTATCCACTATAAACCAAACAACTCACTCCTAAACATTTTTTATTTTTAAATGTAATAAATACACATCCAAGAATGCAAACTAATACATAATTGTTTTTTAAATACTTCCCACCCTTATCCCCTATAAACCCAACATCCCACTGCTAAAATATGTTTTACTTTTGAATCCAAATGATTTAAAATAATAAACGTAAAACAAATAGAGTAATACATTATTTTTAAAATACTTCCCCCTCTTATCCCCTGTAGACCCAACATCCCGCTCCTAAAAATATAATTATACTAAATTAAGAAAATTATAAGCAATTTAAATTTCAAAAAAACATTCTTATAACAAACAATTACAAGAAAAGTTATAAACAATTATTATCAATAATAAATATAAAAATAAAAATGCAATATATAACACACTATTTACCACTATTAAACAATACTAATAACAATGACATAAACGACAGTGATATTAAGTACATTGATATTTAAAACAACACCTAAAATGATATTTTTGACAACGATATTTATGTGTCACGATATTCTTGACACAATATTTATGCTACACAATATTTTTAATTTGATATTTTGTCCCAATCCCCCTTATATTGTGATTGTGGCCTTATTACTAGTGGTAGGTACCTATCTACACCTACTAATAAACCACATTCCAACAAGTTCCCAACCAGCAATTCTGCTCAGTAATGTTCCAGTGTGCAGAGTTAAAAAACCAGCAGCATCTGTCTACAAAATGGGGGTGTCCATGCAAAAAAGACACTTTCTCTCATTAACCTATACAGAATCCTATATATATATATTTAGGACTGTCATTCTCAAAATAATAAGGATTACATTTCTTGGTTAATACACTGAGATTTACGCTGTGTATGAAACAGGAAAGTGTTGAGCAATGTTGTGAAAGATCAAAAAATTCTTCATTTATTGCTGCATATTTTCTTCAGGCAGACAGAAGAAATACGAGTGCAGATATTTAATCAAAAGATGGCTGTGAATGTGTCATAAAAGGTGTAGGTGTTCTGCTGCACTTAGGTATTTCCAGGCAAAGTGTGGCTTAAAACGTGGGCATTTGCAGTTTATGAGCAGTTTATGCGCATTGTGCAGTCTTCTAGCACAAATGCACCAGAAGGCTTATAATACTACTGTTCTTTATATCAGCAGCAGTTCTTTCTCAACTGATGTGTACTTCCACCTCTAACATGTAGCTCTATAATGCTTTTTGTTACTACCCTCGCTTTATGGTCCAGCAGTGTTTCTCTAAATATGTAGCTCCTGAAATATATCCTTTAAATCTGATTTTATATCTCATATACTAAATGCTTCCTGAAGTTACACTCAATGGTGCTCCTTGTCTACATAATCCTATGTAAAATGGAATGTACTGTAAATTGTAAACTGTAAGTCTGCTTTATAGAAAAGAAGTATCATTAAATAAATAATAAAGCAAGGGCCTTATTACAAGTACGGCGGTCCACAGGGCTGCTCTACTTGCGGTGGTGGTACGACCACCGCCACCACTGCGGTTCCACCTGCAATATTCAGAGTGTGGCGGTCGAACTGCCACAGGACCACCATGTCCACCAGGGATCCAGGACCCTGTGTCAGTCGCACAGTGGAAGGGGGCAGCAATATGCTGGCGGTGGCACTGTGGAACTGCCATGCATTTTACAAGTTGCCTATTCATCTCCCCTTTCATGGTGGTGAGCCCGCCATGAAACGGTGGCTGAGAGACAACTAAGGGGCCCTAACAGGGGCCCCTGCCACTCCTTGCCTTAGGGGTGCATGTGAGGGGGCACATGTTTCACCCCCTTGGAATCGCACCCCAGTTCCTGAACAGTGTGGAATGCATGCCACACCATGCAGGAACATGCTGCAAGCGCAGTCACAGGGGGCCTCTTCAGTTAAGGCTCATCGATGCGCCTTATACAGCCACCGCCACAGCAACGCCCGCCTGCCTGCCCGCCTGCCATGGATTACAGTTATAATCTGGCGGGTGAGCTCTCAGCGGGCGTGGCAGTCCTCCTGTTGGCACGGCAGTGGTGGACCAACAGGAGGACTGTGAAGCTCGTAAAAAGGCCCTAAGTCAGAAAGATATGTAAGTTCATGCCACATTAAATCTTTTATTGCTGGCTAATTAAAACTTACTTAACAGTGGCCTACCTAGCTGTGTCTCAGGGAACTACTCACCTGATTTAGAGTTTTTCAGACTGGTTAGATCCTGTTCACCCTATTATAAGTGCCATACAATATACTGCACTTGTAATAAGGATGACAGGATATTCATGTCATTTTTGTGACACACTGACCTGTCTGCTAAACTCTAAATCAGACACTAAGAGCCTGAGCTGCAAGCTCCCTAGCATGCTCACATACTTTACATTTTACAAAAGTGTAATTACATCGACATGTATTAGAGCGATTTACCCAAAAAGAAATATTTACCATATGGGTGTATTTTCCCTGCGAGTAAATCCATTTATGAGTGGAAAATCACATTTTGTGATTCACTTATGGGAATTAGAATGTTAACTTAGATGAGGAAGGACCTTTGTGAATTAAGGCCTTATTACAAGTTTGGCTGCCTGACCATCCAAAGACCAAGTCTGCCAGTAGCCCACAGCGGTGGCAGTCTTCAGACTGCCGTATTACGAGCTGACCATGGTGCCCAGGTGAAGTGGATGAGGAGATCTTGCAGCGGTGGTGATAATATTTCCATATGTATTGATGCCTGTGTGAGCATTTTGACTGCATATGTGTTGAATGCACACATATGCATAACAAGTGGAAAAATACCACCTACCCATTGCCAGAGTCCGGCTCATATGTGTGCAGTCCAGGCAATAGGTACATGGTACAAAAAGGACTCACCTGTACATTGCCGCAAACAGGGTCATATTCTTTGGGGTGAAGATGCTGCTGTGAAGGGGGACCTGGTGAAAGGGATCCACGTCAAACTGCGCCTGGAAGAACAGGAGTATGCACCCCAAATCCTTTGCTACTGCCGACTCGAAGCTGGCAGCCAGACTGCTGTTGTCGGCTTGTCAGAAAGCCAGCTCGTAATACGGATGGTGTGGAGCTCCCCTGTACCACCCTATGGCAGCTGCCTTCCCCCGACCACGAGCTCGGCAGTCGGTGGTGTGCTGGCTGTGTCGGCGGTTCAGCTGTTGTCTTTTGAAATGCCATCCGCCCAACTCGTAATACGGCGGTCGGACTACCATCGCCGGAAACTCGTAATAAGGCACTTGGTCTCTCTGGGCCCAATTCATGAAAAGTTCAGGAAAGTACAGGCAGAGATTTACACCGCCTCCTGACTATAGTTTTAAATTTTTTTTATTTACAAATATTCCCAGAAGCGCACATGGGCCTGGCTCACAGAATGGGTTTGCTGCCTTCATCTGTGGCATGTATGTTATGTTATGTTATTGTAGTTTATAAAGCGCGCAGCTACCCCCAACGGGGGTACACCTTTCGAAAGGTGCGCTTTGCGCAGGCCGAGAGAGTGCATTCTATTATCATGTATGCCCTGCAGCCAAAGAAGATATGGACTTTTGAATTCAGTGTAATACAGAGACGATGCTTATAAGCCATTCAGTTTTTTACACTTCAGGCTGCAGCCACTTTCACTTTAAAGAGGAGACATAGATGCCCCTGCATGAGGGCTCAGTGTGTGTCATCACCCGCCCCTCAGGGGGATATCTGGGACAGGTCCATGGGACCCTCTTCGTCCCCTCAAGAAAACTGCCACCAGGCGACACAATCATAATGAATCTCTTTGTGGTGCTCTGTAAGTGCACCTACTTATGGCCTGTTTAGCTCTGTGCATGGACGTCATTTTGGAGTAGTCAGGGTAGGAGCTGTGACCTCTAGCTTGCTCCCTGCTACTCCTGGCACTTCCTTTGTGACCCGTGGCCTCAAATGAGGCAAAGGCTCTTCCCCATCTGAGGCCATGGGTCACAAAGGAAGTGCCAGAAGTAGCAGGGAGTAAGCTAGAGGTCACAACTGCGACCCCTGACTACTCCCAAATGGCGTCCATGGCTCTGTGCCTAGGTTTGGAATCAGGTAAAGTGATTCCCTCATTTCCATGGTGTCGGGTGCCCAAGCAAACGAGTGAATGTCAGTGCTAACAGTATTACAAAAGGGGCCTCATTAGTGTTTGCAGCCCCTTCTGTAATACTGTAGTGACTTGTAGGTGCACAAAGCGGGCACACATGTCAGATGCATAACACATCCCCTAGAAAGGCACATGTAATTTGGTAATATCAATTAACTTTCCCTAACTGCTCCTATTCCCCTTGTGTTGAGTTCTCCATAGTGGAGAAGTCCCCTGAGGAAATTATGCCTCTGGTGCAAATGCACATTTTTTTCTCTGCAGGTAATTGTTTTTTCCCTGTGGAATAAATGCTTCCCCTACACACCGGCAAGTCTCAGGGTTCATATCCCTGAGTGGGATTTACTACTGTAAAGAGGGCCCTTTATGAACTGCATCCCAACTCCCTTGAATGGCAATACTAACAGAAAATTTGCTGAACTTAGCTGTACTTTTTAGGTCGAGTCTGGGCAACGCGTGCTCTGCTCTGTGAGGCATGCTGTATTGAGGTAGGGACTTGAAGCCCCGCCCACTCTCCGCCCACATTTTCCATTGGCTTGTGTCATTGTTCACTGCAAACTGTGGCTGTTCATTGATCGAAAGGCTTAGTAGTACCTCCTTAGTACTTCCTTGTCTCATTTTGTAACCTTCCATGGCGACACCCCCTGTTACGTGTTTTGTTGCTCGGTAGGCTTTAATTACAGACTCCAAGCACTATTTTCTCAAATCGCTTTGTCCTGCCTGCTGTTGCAGGCAGGACACGCTCTATCCTAATGCTTTTTTTTATTTTCATAGCACGCATTTGCAATGCAATAGGTCTTGCATTTTCAAGACTTTAAGCCAATTGCAATGCAAATGTCAATGCCTTTTAATTATCTGTTTTAAAAACAACACATAAATAAACGCCATTGTCATTTACAATGCCAATAGCTCAAACTCTCATAAATGCGAGACTTATTGCATTGCAAACCCTTGTTAGTATCTGCAATCAATTTTATTAATTATAAAATATAATAGTTATTCATTACGTGGTAAACAAAGCATCAAACTTCCCATTCTGGCAGCATAGACAGCCTAACCGAAATGAAACCTGAGTCAACTACACCTCAGTTATTATTCTATTTAATTATGATTGCCTTTATTGTGAGCATCAGAGGCGGAATAGAATAATGACAACATTGATTACAGTCTCTCTCTGTATGAGAATCAAACACTGAACTCTGCCCACGGTTCATTCTTACTGTCAGTAGGCAGAATTCTCGAATAGTTAGAAACAAACACCTCCATAATTATAAGGCAAACAAATTAGACACGCTCTAAACTGAGTCTGCTAGAAGACAAAGTTAATCGCCCGACTCACTATGTTATAAAATCACAACAATCATCTTGCTATGATAACTAGATTTTGTTTTACGGGATTCCAAAATAGTGGTTACTGTTTTTACATAAAAATAGAAATGCAGGTAATATGACATTTATGGTAATTGAGCAAGATGATTTTTAATATGGCAGCATTCATCAAAATGATTATTTTACAATTTCCATGGATTGAGAGACTTTGAGCTCCCTAATCTCCTCCAGAATTAAGTTGAGCAGGCTCTGAGCATCCCAGTGCATAGTGAAGGACCTATCGTCTTGAGCAGAACTTTCCTGAATTGTATCAGGCCCAGATTTAGATTGCGCTGCAGATGCTATCAGAGTTACAGTGTTATCAGGTACTGCCTGCCAGCGTCTTCAGGAGCGGCTACTCCTGTTCAGCTCTGTCCAGGAGACGGAATGGGTTGTGTTAGAGGTTGTAGAAGGGCACTGCTGTCACTGCCGAGAGACATACCCTTAAAGGAGTCAGGAGGCTGTCCAGCTGTTGGTGGGACACTTTCCGTCCCTTCTGCGCCGGGTGTTACTCCAGATTTGACTTTGAAGAATAAAGAGTATTTTTTTTAGTTCCTTAGATTTCCCAGCCTCAGCGTCCAAGGAAGTGGTCCCCTCTGGTTCCTGCAAAATAAAATATGTGTAGTCGAGGGCCCGGCCCCGGGAGAGGTAACAGGGACAAGGCTAATACTAGTGTCCAGACCGGCAGAGGCCCCCCTGGAAAGTCTTTCTGGGAGAGCTCTGTGGTGGCCATCTCAGAATTTTCTGTGGACAATCCGAGGTCTCTCCTCAAGGCCACAGCGCGATTAGCCCAGGCTGCAGCTTGTCCTATGCGTTTTTTGACCCTCTGAACCAAGACTGGGGAATCGAGATGGGTTGCGGCAGTATTTTTAGAAAAGTTGCGCATGTTGAAAGTTCCAAAAAGTTTCTATCACTGCCCTCACTAGGGTTTACAGGGAGAGAAAAAAAGAAAAGGAGCTTTTGCGCATAGAACTCCCCCAGCGACCCTCTACCAAGTAGTACAAAAGCCCCATGCACAAACATGCAACAGAGCACATGCACTTACCCCTTGGTGAGAAACCTGGTGGTCTCTGATGATGCGGCAAAAGCAAGTCTCAAAGCGGCGAACCTGTTCAAATTCTAGGAGGTAGTGCTGCCCATCCCAAGGCTTCGTGATGCATCCGTGATGACCTCAGTGGTTCTTCTGGAGCAGCCCAATCAGGAGAGCTGTTAAAGGCACTGAAGGCGGGTCCAGTCTCTTCAGCTTGGGCTAAATGTGGCTGAGGCTTCCTGCCGGCTATCCTGTGGCTGGACTGCCATCTATTTCCATCAATCCCCACTGTCCTGCAGCCGGCCGATCAGGAAGAAGCATGAAGGAGCAAAAAAAAAAAAAAAAAATCCCAAAACAAAACGATTACTGCACTGTAAGGGCCATCAATCCCCGCTGTCCTGCAGCCGGCCGACCAGGAAGGAGCATGAGGGAGCAGACAAAAAGAAGGAGAAGAGATTTGTCTCTCAAGGTTGCCCCCGATTGTAGCGAGCACCGGGGCCTCACAAGCTCCCGCTCATGAAGTCAGTTGCGGCCATTCTGGCCGTGCACGCAGCATTTCTGCGGTGTCTCTGTGGGCGTCCTGAAGGTGGAGGGGTGTGTGGCCTACGGCACGTTCAGCCGGTAGCCCACATCAAAGGAAATATCTTGCCTTACTAAAATCGAACATAACATGGCCCGGGTCCCGGCGCGGCTTCTTGAGGCTGAGACCAGGATCTCGCAGTAGGAGGATCAAGTTCCTATTATGAATGATAAAGTCGCCGCTTATCAGAGCCAAAAATCCACAATGGAGTTCATACTGGAGGAATTGGAGAATCACTCTAGACGTTCTAATCTCCGTATCCTTGGTATTCCGGAAGGCCTCGAGGGGCAGCAGATACTACAATGGGCAGACTCTTTCATTAAAAAAAATGTCCTCCCGGAATATAATGGGGATCTGACTCTAATGAGGGCCCTTCTGGTGCCTGCGCATCTTCCTCCTAACGCTAAATTCCCTCGGACAATTCTTGTAAATTTTGGTGATTATAGGGTCAAGGAACAAATCCTATCTAAGGCCATCAAGCAGCGGCAGTTCACCTCCTCGTATGTCCCACTATGTTGTATTTTCCCTGACATGTCTGCCTCTGCAGCCAAAAGGCTGAAGGAATTTGTTAAAATGTTGCATTTATTTGAAGAACAGGGGGCACAGGCAATGATTGCACAACAAAGCAAACTAAAAGTACTTGTAAAAGGTAGATTTCACATATTCTGCAATGTCCCCAAAGCGCAGGAACTACTGCAACAAATTTCTTCAAACAAATACCTAATTTCTTAGTTTAGGGCACTCAATGTAGTTGTTGTAACTAGTTGTATATTTCCTTCTTTGCCTGTTCTTCTTTCTTTTTGCGTCTGTTTTTTCTTTCCTTCAGATTGGTCTCTGGGGGTTATTCCTTCTTCTCTTTTTTTTCTGAGTCCTTTTTCTTTCTTTCCTTTATGTCCAGGGTGAGGGGGGGTGTGGTAGGTAGGCCAGTAGCACCTGGCACAAGGTCAAGCTGCCAGTTTTGGGGAGTTGGGTAAGCCTGTTAGGCGTGAGCAGGGATGGTGGACTGCTCACTGTGGCTTTTCGGGGAAGAAGGGAGTGGGGTTCACAGGGGTGGAATGGGACTGGGAAGCAAGAGGGAAAAAAAGAGATCCATTTTTAAAATCTAGATTCATCCAAATCTTACTACAGTTCTATAACCTGTTAGGGCAAGTGTAGGATTAATGACAGATCCCGCGTTCCTTCAGCAAAGCTTAGCCCACTTCGCGACCCCTCTAGGACCATATTGCGTAGTGCGTTAATGAATAAAAAGGAAATCATGAAGGTGGTCTCTTTTAATGTCAATGGTCTCAACAATAAAAAGAAAATGTGGGCCATGGAATCATGGATTAAGACAGAAAACCCAGCTGTCATTTTAATTCAGGAGACCCATATACCTGAGGGGAAGCTAGCAGGTTTCTCTATGTTTAGGTCCTGAGCAGCATACCGGGGCTTCTCCTCCTCCTCCGCAACACATCACGGCATGGCGATCTTCCTGGGCAAACAATTTCAAGCTGTGGTGGTGAACTTTGTAAGTGATCAGAGAGGAAGGTGGTGTTGGGCGCTCTGTAACCTGGGGAACAGATACCTAACCTTTGCTAGTATTTATGCCCCAGTAGAGGATAATCCTGTCCAATACGAAGAGTTTTTTCAATCCCTAATACAAATTCCCGGTGAAGTGATTATAGGGGGAGATTTCAATTTTCTAGCAAACCCAAAAATTGATTCCTCAGTCACCGCTAAAAAACAATTAAAACCTAAAACTTTTAGAATTATTCAAAATTATAGGAAGACTCTGAATATAATCGACCCCTTCTGGGCAGCATTCCCGACTAAAATAGCATATACCTGTTTTTTGGGCAGATTTCGCTCCTCCTCGCGTATTAATTTCTTTCTCATATCTAAGACCCTGATTTTTAGTCAGCAGAAAATTCTTCAGAATGGATTTTCGGATCATGCTATGATCATATTAGAGCTTGAGTTAGGTAAAATCTCGGCTCATGCTAAAATGGACTCTAAATAGGCAATATCTATCGGAAGAAAGCTGGGTGTCACTCTGTAAAACAGAGATAAAGGAGTTTCTCACGAGAAATCATGGGACGGCTCCTTCCCATATTGTCTGGTATTCTCTTAAAGCATGTATTCGAGGTCTAGCTATAGAGAAAGACGCTGAAAGTTCTAGAAAAGAGAAGGACAAAAGCGAAACCTAGAACAGAAGGTGCAGAGGTGCTATGATACCTTACTTAGTAGGCCCTTGGCCTCCAACCAACGAAAACTTGATCAGGCTAAACGGGCTCATAGCGAGGCCTACTATTTAGAATGTGAAACCTTTAATACTAACCATAGGCAAAAGGTGTATGAAGAGAGTAATTATACTGGGAGGTTCCTGGCATGGTAGGCTCGGTAACAGGCAGCAAGTAACTGGATTAGTACATTAAGATGTCCTGTAACTGGTACCCGAAGTGAAGATCCAGTTATCATAGGGGACATAATGCTACAACACTAAAGGCGTATTTATGGAAAACAACAACTCATCGATAATGCATCCCTGGACAAGTTCCTTCGGGAACCAGAAATTCTGGTACTCTCTGAGGCGATAAAATCAGTATGACGCACCCTTTCTCCAAAGAAGAACTGGGGGATATTATAAAAAACCTCCCGAATGGTGAAGCCTGCGGACCGGACGGTCTCCCGGTTGTTTTTAAAAACATTTTCAGTCTTAGAGGGAGGCCTGATACCATCTTCATTCCAAAAAGTGAATGTAGTTAGTTTTTTAAAAAAGGGAAAAGACTGCGAAGACCCCAATTCATATCGCCCAATCACACTTTTAAACTCTGACTATAAGATCATCACTAAACTTTTAGCCAACAGATTCAATTCCATAGCCTCGAATCTGATCCACTCCGATCAAAATGGTTTTATTGCAGGGAGACAGCTGGGGACCAACACACATTATTTAGCAGAAGCACTATATTATTTCAAGACTAAGAAAATACCAGCCTTGGTCCTTCTGTTAGACGCCGAAAAGGCGTTCGACCTCGTGGTCTGGGAGACTTTATTCTACATCCTCTCTAGTTTTGGTATACCTCCCAAGATCACGGGGTTGATTCAGAGAATGCACCATAATGCAGAAGCCAATATTATCGTTAACGCCTCTGAGGTAGGACAAATCAGTGTCAAATGGGGGACCAGACAAGGCTGTCCACTGTCCTCCGTTTTATTTGCTTTTTTATTGAACCTTTGGCTATCGCTATCCGAGATAATGCTGATATTCGTCCCCCTTTACCTATTATGGGGAAACTAAAACTATATGCGGACGATATCATGCTTATACTCGAAGGGGATAAGGGGGTCCAAGCAAAAGTCTTTGAGCAGTTTGAGTTGTTCGGCGGGTACAAAATTAATAAAAAAGAAAACAGAAATAATCCAGTGTGGAAGCAAGCCCGATGCTTTACACTTGGATATTTTGTCCTGTCTAAATTCTAAACCAAAAAGATATTTGGGGGTGTATTTCTCGTCACAAATCTCTGACTTGTATGATTTAAATTTCGCCCGCTTCTGCTGAAAGTACAGGCATTATTGCATCAGTGGAACTCTCTCCCGTTATCTATAATGGGGAGGGTCTCACTGATCAAGATGTCGGTTCTTTCGCTATTTAACTTTTTATTTTCGGAAATTCCATGTGTTTTGACAGCACCTTTCTTTGTCAAATTAGAGTCCATGTTTACATCCTTTCTTTGGGGAAAGAAAACCCCCCGAATTGCACTAAGCACTCTATATGAGGAGTTGAATGGGAGATTAGCTCTCCCTAATCTCAGGGATTACTATTTTGCATATTTTGCACAATATATGTCTAGGTTAAAGTTGGAATCGCATACAGGACTATTCGTAAGCTATTTTATGAATTTAATTTGCAAAGAGCGCCAGATACGCTGTCCATTAAAATTGTTGAAATCACCTAAATTAGTGCGCTATAAGTGTATGCAGTGGTTCTTTCATAAACGTCAGGACTTTTATAGAAGATATACAATCCCAGTAATCAATTCCTCAACCCCGTTATCCAAACTCACTTCAGTATTTGGGATTAGAGAACCGACTGATATTATTCAAAAATGGACTAAGGACGGCTTTCGGAAAATTTCAGATTTTATAATGATCACTAGGTGGCTAAACATTTCCGAAATGTCTGGTTTAATCCCGAATGCCTTCCGTCTTCTCGGGTCTCATAATATCCTTATCAAGTTCCTTAGTAATCTGGATCTGATTCAGATTAATGAACGTAAAAACCTGGCACATGCATTATTCGAAAAAACCACAGTTAGGGAACCTGGAGAGTGGAAAAACCTCTTAGCCCTTATCAAGGGTCTGGATCTTACTGAGAAAGCAATATCAAAATGGGAAAAACACGAAGGATTGGAGGTCACAGAGAGTATGTGGTCTGTAGTAAATAAACTTAATTTTAGTATGTTACGGGGGGCTAACTGGCGCTGTATGCTATTTTTTAGCAAATGGCTTCTATACAGAACCCCACATTTTTTATCTAAGGTCTACCCTAGCCAATCTGGTCAGTGTTTTCGCTGCTTAAATTATCCGATAGCCAATTGGACGCATATTATATCACAGTGCCCTCTAATTCAGGGGTTCTGGAACAACATTTTTCATCATCTGGAGGGTGAATGTTTAATTTACAGTAGGCTCCAAAAATTGGCTGAAAATCCTTGGCTATGACCCTACTTTACACCTTTCCGATAAGTTGGTCAAACTATTACATATTGCAATGGAAGTTGCCAGGTCACTCCTGCTTCAGAGATGGCGATCAGGCCTGGTTCCAACAAAATGCGAGTGGGTTCGGAAAATGAAGCAGGTTAGAAACAGTGAGCGTTTGTATGCATTGCGAGTTGGGGGGATTAAGAAGTTTGAAAAGGTCTGGGCGGCCTATTTCGATTACATTTTAAAATGAAATGTTATCTGATGTTTCATGTGTTGACATATTTGTAAATTTTCCTGCTCTTTATTGCACTATAGACACTTATTTTACAGCACTTTATTGCACTATAGACACCTTAGTTTCTTTTTAATAAGTAGTTTAAGCCGTTTTAACATGATGAACCATTATCTATGACATATATGTTGATATTTTCGCATAGTCTAATGTACCTAGTGCACTATAGACACCTTAGCTCTCTTCAAAACAGGCAGGAGTCGCTGTATTTGATCTGTATTACGCCTAAACACCATTAGTAGCCTTATCTTTGGCTATACTTTCAAGCTTTACCCGGACTTACATTTTAATGCACTATGGGCACTTTAGTCATTATCTTTTCAATGATGAAATGATACGGTATCTGGTCTCTAATGTTTTTCGTAGTCCAAGGCCAATCTGGATTTTATTCTGACCATGTAGTTTTTCTTTAGCTTACTTTTTATTCTATATTTGACTATTATGAAATACATCATTACTGGATATTTATATTGTGCTGCATGGATGAATTTGTAAATTTTTGATGGATCTCAATAAAAAAAAAAAGATTATTTTACCTAAACACACAACGATTTCGTCCAAAAATGTTGATGCTATACCTTTTTACCTCTTTGAATTTTCTGTTCTGTAATTTGAAGTATGTATGTAACATATAACCAATCCACATTTTCTTTAGTACACATTTGTGTAGTTCACTCCCATGTCCACAGAAATACTAAAAGTAATCTTGGTTATAAACTCAAATTGACAATGCTGAAAATGCAAATACATTGAAAACAAGGATTGCTTGCGAAAGACATTTAGGTATATACGTCCTATTTTGAAAGAGCATAAGATAAAAACAAAAGACCAAATCCAACGAGTTCTACAGTAAGCAGTATAGTACCTTTAAATAGAATATGATTACACAATTTAATAAAGAAGCAGTGTTTAATATTAGGTAGTACAAAAACTTTGAATGTCATGAATATAAATGTAACCACACAAGCTGATGTATAGTACACTGATAACCTAAATAAGAAAGAACATACCAAATCAGCCCTAGGGGTTTTAGATAAATAAGTAGTCTCGGGTCTGACCTTCATCTCTTCATATAGACTGCCATGTATTACAAACTATGAATTCTCACTAGTGTTGGAAGGGCATGCAGCCACACATTGGTTAAAAGATACAACTGTCAAGTTTGTGCCCTGAAGACTCAATCAGTATTTGAATGGAAGCTTTTTAATATAAACTAAGATATTCTAATTGCTGCAACATAAACATTTGATCAATGTTTGGATGATTTAAGTAAAAGAAAGTAAGCCCTGGATTCCTTGATCTAGATATAATTGATAGAATCACATTCACCTGGACAAAAAGTTAAAGTGATATCCCGATTGAAATCTAGGTACTAAATAGAGAAATACTGTTTTACATGTTATATGTACTTTAGACTAATGGAAGCATGTGATGCTATAGGCTCGGGGTGTCTATACCACAGTCATAATAGTACATACTGTGTATTTTACTGTTAATTACTGTAGCACCTATACTACAGATACAGTTTACACCTATACTACAGATTACTGTATTTATAGGTCATATTTATAGATCTGAAACCTAACTAGGGAGTAGTTGTACATTGAGTGGGTTAAGCGGGCAATTTAAGATTATGTACTTCAAAAAGCAGAGGAGCAGAGTTTCTTCTGTGTTGAGTCTAGATGAGCAGCATATGCGGACCAACATGACTATTCAAGTTTTGTTGCGGAAGGGGATTTGATGTCAACCTTAGGTTGAAGAAGTTGAGATTCCAGATATTTCAGTACGCACACACATGCACACGCTCACACACACACGCACATCACTGAATAAAACAAGGCTTAATGCGACATTATAGTTGAAATGAGATAAGAATTCATATTTAAAAACTGAAATTAGCCAGTAGTGAACTAACTATACCTTGAACCCCCCTCATGCACTGCTTTCAACCTCATGTTTTACATCACTCATAACAGTTTTAATGAAATCACTGACATCTAAATGACATCATCCATGATACTGTTATTCACATTTATCCATAAAACCTTACATGAATTTCTATTTTGTTTTAAAGTAAGGTAAGATATTATTATGATATTGAAATATAACATCACTAAGGGCCTGATTATGAGTTTGGCGGTCCGTGGACCAACAAACCCATGATGGCACAGCTGTGGTGAAGTGGCTACTGCTGCATCAACAGTTCAACTGCTGTATTACAATTTTGGCGGTAGGACCGCATTGGGACCGCCGTAACCACAGGTGATCCGTGATACCTCCGAGGTGGGGCTGCAGTCTTTGGGGCAATATGCTGGTGGTGCCTCTGTGGCACCGCCAAGCATATTACGACTTTCTAGACCTCCACAATTTTCATGGCAGTGAGCCCTCCATGAAAAGTGTGGCGGTCAGGAAAGTAAGGGGCCCTATAGGGCATTGCATTTAGGGCACTGCACAACGCCAGTCAATAATCTCTAAGGCAGTACTTCCAATAGTTTGTACCTAAAATATCTCTGCACTCCTCCTCCACTGCCAACCTTGTTATACTCATGGTTAGAAAAGTCAAATGGGAAGGCAGAAGCTTCATAGCTTGCACGGCTAGGCTTTAGAATTCTCTGGCGCTCAAGAAACAATTCTAATCTGCTTGCTTTTCATTAGGCCTTTTTGTAAAACTACATGTGCCTGCAGGGCCACCTTACAGCGGCATAAGGGGAACGGAGGCCCTGCTTAGGGCCCCCAAAGTGCCTTTCCATCAGCCTTTTCATGGAGGTGGGACCGCCATGAACAGGAAGTCGGAAAGGGATATCTTAATCTCAATGGCGGTGCCTGCGAAGGCACCACCTGCAATTGTAATGAGGGCCTCTGTTTTGTTAGAGAATCTCTGTAGTATTTTGATCATATTCAAAGTTAAACATACACCCAACCCCCTCAGGTGACCTGCAGCCTTCGGCCAGGTCCTGTGCCCATTTCCCAAAGGATGCCCATTCCCTTGCAGAAAACAGTCTTTGGCTGTGCGTGGTAGGGGATGGGCACAGGGCTAGCCTCTGGCCAGGCCATGCACACAACCTCTATCAATGTATTAGGTGGGGAAGATGTGGGTCGTTTATAAGAAATATTTCCATAACCTTCCATCTACTGGCACCCAAGTACACATTGTAGCACTTGTCTCTCCCAAGATAGGGAGGCAGAGCAGTCCAAGGTCTACTCAGTGGAGGTGGTGTGGGTGTGGGCTAGTACTACAATAAACAACACCTAATCAATTATTGCCCAGCCAGTGCTTTTACTTATAAAACTTTATTATGCACACACCACTTAATACTATGCATTCATTTACAAATATATACTAGCAGGCAGATTGAAGTACCTCTGGTGATACCCTCCTGCCAGTCTACACCGGAACCCTAAGACAATGATTCCCTCCACATATATTAGCTGTTGGGATGATGACAACTTATAATGACGAAGAGCCTTGTTGCACTGCAACCCGTAGCCAGCAGCCCCTGAAAATCACATTTGGTCACAAGAGAAGAGTGCTGGGCAGAACAAGGCTGGACAGCAGCCCAGGAATGAAAATGTGTGGGCTTCAAGCGTGATCAATAGGACGGGACAGTGGTGCAAGGTCCAGCCTACGTAAGGTTGAATGGGCAGGATAGAGTAGAATGGCCCTGATAATCTAATGTTATGACAGTTTTTGAGATGATATTTTGTGGGTCCAAACTGGGGTGGTGTGGTGAGCAAAAGAATGATGGATTTAACCCAGATCCTTGTGACTGGGGGTGAATGTTTGCATTGTCCAGCATTCCATCCATCAATTGTTTCTTTTGCATATGTCGCCCTAAGTGGGAAGGGTATACCCAGACGTGGGTCCTGTGCTCACTACGCCACTGGATTCAAGCTAGCCTGGCTGATGAAGGGTGATGCCCTGAAACCGGTCCCAGGATGCTTGTTTCCGGTCCAGGGAGGACCTGGCTTGGCAGTTCGGACTGGACTGTTCCCACAAGGAACAGGGTCAAGACTGATTTGCATATGGCTGGGTCCAAACTGGGGTGGTGTGGTGAGCAAAAGAATGATGGATTTAACCCAGATCCTTGTGACTGGGGGTGAATGTTTGCATTGTCCAGCATTCTGTCCATCAATTGTTTCTTTTGCACTGATCCCCTTAACGGCATAGAACCTAATATTTGAAAGTGGTTCATGAAATATTTAAATATTGCCATGTACCTACAGTGTTGTGCCCTGAAAAGCTATTTTCACTGTGAAGGAGGACTGTAGCTGTCTTAGGAGAAAAAACAAAGTTCAAAATAAATTATAACTCAGTTACCTCTAGTTTTAAACAGGTTAGTGGAGTAATTCAAACACTATTTTTAATGTTCACTAAGAAGCCAATTCAGTGGTGAAGTTGCACATTTATGAAATATTTAGAAAGAATGATGACCAAATCCATAGAAATCCCCCTTCACATGGGCTATAGTCTGACGTGTGGAGAACTGTATGTAGCTGTCAATGTTTTTCTTCATTGCAAAAAGCATGTTTTTGAGTACACCACTGAACATTGATTGTGACAAACCACCAGATATAGCCACAGTGTATTGAAAGGAACCTGTGGCTAGAAAATGCATTACTGCCGCAAGTGTAACTGTGGGTGGAATAGATGTAGGATAAGTGATTTGAGGAAGGAGATCAGTCTCCAACTGATGGCAGAAATCCCATATTGTTTGCCTGTTTAGACGAAACTTCTTGATTACATGCCATTCTACCATGGGCTGAAGGACTGGAAATGGGCAGTACACAGGAGGCTATCGCCTACTCCCTCTCCCAGGGTACCTATTTGAGGAGTGCAAATCAATTTAGAATATTGCTCACAGTGTTGTGTGACAAAACATAACAGCTTCAGAAAGCATTACACATGTTTCAGATGATCATTGTCTACTATTCAACATACACCAATAATCCCCATAGGGGCTTTCACATGCGTCTGTAACATGAACATGCACATCATTCATTCAGATATTACAATTTTGCACAATACTTCTGATTTTATTAAATTTAAGGTAAAGATCTGGCAACCATGGTGTACAATGCACACATTTTGACTTGATGCACACTAATGACCTGCACAGATGATTTGTGTAATGTAAATTACATGGGAATGGAGTATTTCAAATGTACACAGGCCAGGCCTCATTTGTAGTGGTGGTGAAACTCTTAGCAGTCATTAATACTGTAGTTTCAACCGCTAAATTGGTGGATGCCTAACCTCACATATAGTAACAAGGAACAGTGGTGTAAATAATATATAGTGATCTATAGCACAATAGCAATACACATGGGCAAAGAGATGTCAGAGAGGGACACAACAACCATATACAACAAGACACTGCTGAATGTAAGTCATTTATATAAATGCGCTTTTTAAATTGACTAACGCAAGTGCATGGTGTCCTAAATGAACATAGAACCTACAAAAACATTGGTGACAATTGTGACATACAAATAGGTTTCAAATATTTTTTTAAAACGACCAAAAAACAGGGATATTCAATGCTTAGTAGCAGCCTTCTAGTACAATGGTAGGGGCTGAGAAGTGGTTCGCTTTTGAATTTTGTCGACTGCGTTTCGACCCCTTCGTCAATAGGGGTTCTCTTCAGGACGTAGCATAAAGGGACACCTGAAAGATGATAATCAATGGATCAGTGAAAGGCCAAGGGAGAGAGCACAACAAGGTGGCTGTATGGGCTGGTAGTGGTACCTGGGTAAAAGAATCCACTGTCAAGGTGTGAGGTGTGCACCATAGGGACGTGTAAATAAGGAAGAGGTACTCACTCGGGGCCCAGACGAGCACTGGTTTAGGAAGGAAAAACAAAGAATAACATGTGAGCTACATTCTGGTGCTTCGAGGAGCAGTGATGTAGTTTTGATACTATAAGAGACTCCAGTAAAAAAACTTACCCCAGTGAGGGGAGCGCTGACAGTATATAAGCGTACTCGTGGTTAAATCACAGTATCCATGTAGGGAAAAACACAAAAGTCTGTGTTAATTTGAGGTAATTCTAGGAGAAAAACAATGTGCACACAAAAATTAGCAGACCGAAGAAAATACAAGGAAAAGCATCCGATTGTTAGATAGCAAGCGCTGTCTTACCCGATCTTCGTGAATAATAGCATGCGTGAGGCGGCCGTAGTCGACCTCGCATCCGATTCTAATTAGGAGTATTGACAGCGAGAACCGCGGTAGTCAGTCTCAGCTTGGAAATGCCACGGCGCGGATAACCGCGGTGTATTTATGGTGAGAATGCGCGCCCTAGTGGCTGCGCGTTCTCTAATGTGGCAGCCATGGCTTCAAGATTATGGAAGCCGGCACGAAATCATGTGTATCTGCCCACCGGAAGCGGACCTCATTTAAAAGAATTGTATACAATAAATGTAATTCACTCCACGCAGATTATACAATGTGGCAGTGAAATTGGGAAAAATGATATGAAGATTCACACACACCGTCTTGTGGAGCTGTTGTCTATGTCCATTGCTCGTAGCGCTTGCCATCAAAGCGACAGAAATGCCACATTGCATAATCTGCATGAAGTGAATTACATTTATTGTGCAGGCTTCCATGATCTTGAAGCCATGCCTGCCACGTTACAGAGCGCACAGCCACTAGGGTGCACATTCTCACCATAAATACACCGTGGTTATCCGCGCCTTGTCATTTCCAAGCTGAGACTGACTACGGCGGTTCTCGCTGTCAATCCTCCTAATTAGAATCGGATGCGAGGTCGACTACGGCGGCCTCACGCATGCTATTATTCACGAAGATCGGGTAAGACAGTGCTTGCAACTTGAGCAATCGGCTGCTTTTCCTTGTATTTTCTTCGGTCTGCTCATCCTCGTCGCCAAAATGAGAAGGTGTGCCTCGTGGAAATGAGTAGAAAGAGGCGCTTGAGGGGAAGATGTAGTTTATTGCAGGTAAGACATAAGTAGACCCCATCCAGCATCGAGTCAGGAGCAACTGCCGCAACACATTCGAGCAGTGCTTGGTAACCAACACCACGTTCCAAGTGCTGGAACTAGCAGCAGCTTACAAAGCATTTGAAATGCTCAGCTTAGGAATACTTGAGAACACCACATGTGCACATTGTTTTTCTCCTAGAATTACCTCAAATTAACACGGACTTTCATGTTTTTCACTACTTGGATACTGTGATTTAACCACGAGTGTGCTTATATACTGTCAGCTCTCCCCTCACTGGGGTAAGTTTTTTTCAATTTTTTTTTTGACTAGAGTCTCTTGTAGTATCAAAACTACATCACTGCTCCTCGAAGCACCAGAATGTAGCTCACATGGTATTCTTTATTTTTCCTTCCTAAACCAGTGCCCGGCACAGCTCACACCTTGACAGTGGATTCTTTTACCCAGGTACCACTACCAGCCCATACAGCCACCTTGTTGTGCTCTCTCCCTTGGCCTTTCACTGATCCATTGATTATTATCTTTCAGGTGTCCCTTTATGTTAGGTCCTGAAGAGACCCCCTATTGACGGAGGGGTCGAAACGCCATCGACAAAATTCAAAAGCGAACCACTTCTCAGCCCCTACCATTGTACTAGAAAACTGCTACTAATCATTGAATATCCCTATTTTTTGGTCGTTTTTTGTAAATATTTGAAACCTATTTGTATGCCACAATTGTCACCAATGTTTTTGTAGGTTCTATGTTCACTTGGGACACCATGCACTTGTGTTAATCAATTTAAAAAGCACATTTATATAAATGACTTACATTCAGTAGTGTCTTGTTGTATGTGGTTGTTGTGTCCCTCTCTGACATCTCTTTACCCATGTGTATTGCTATTGTGCTATAGATTACTTTATATTATTTACATTGTCCACAGGAACCACTGTTCCTTGTTACATAATAGAAACCCTGGTTCCATGTGAGTAGGGCCGCCCTTGTTTCTTCATTGTGACCTCACATATAGGACATTTTGAACTACAGCCGTCAGCAGAATTTGACAGCGTGGTGGATGGTTTCATCCACAACAGACACAGCCATAGGCTAACATTGGTGATTGTGATGGTCGCGGCCTAATGGCTGTGTGCGGCTACGCTGATGACTGCGTATGTGGCATACATGTACGCTGCGGTTTGAAAAAAACTCACTTGCCCCCTGACATTGATGCTATCAACACCTCCTCCATTTATGCTGCTGTTTGCCAGTCTGGGAGCAATCATGCCAGGCCTAGCAGGTGAGAGAGCCCTTGCCTTCTCTCCAGAGGAGCTGGAGGAAGTTCTAGATGAAGTCCTTCCCATGTATGGCCACCTTTATGGCTCAGCAGAATGGCCTGGTAAATAACTTGAATACACATTTTACTCTGTGCAACTCCATCCTTTCCATTTCCACAGGCTACATTGTTCCTCTAAGTCCCTGAGTGTATTATGATTACTGTTGTTAATAATTTTTGATGCCTACATAGGACAATCATGTAATGATCTGTGTATCTTCTGTACTTTGTTTACTTAACATCAACATTGTGATGTGTGTTAAGCCCTAGAATTTACTTGTGGTGCCTTCACATATCTATGCATGTTAACTTTTAATGGTACCTATGATTGATTTGCTTATCAGATTATGGTAAATGTGCATCCAAATGTAAAGGGTTAACTGCATGAGCTGTGTATGTGTAATGTAACAAGGAGATGAGGATGATGTTAGCGATGTGTATAGTCCCACAATTCACACAGCCCAGGTCAGGGCTAACCAAACTCTTGTCTGGGAGCTACCGATACCTCACAGACCCATTCAGAGTTCACACTACCTTGAGGTCACTTATTGGATGGCCACAAGATGTACATTTATATGTTGAAGTGTATGAAATGTGAGGTTCATGTGGTATCAGTATGCACAACCTGCAGATTGCAAGGCGTGACAATGAGTTGTGCCCAGTCTGGGCCATGGCACAGGCTGGGCCAGAGTAGCTGTGGCAATACACATGATGCACAGAGTAATGTCCCTGTAGACCTGCAGATCATTGGATGTTCCCAAAAGGACTTGTCTGAACCACTACTAGCCCTGATTAGTTTTACATGGACTACATTAGAAATGGTGACTGAACTAAACCCTTGACCTGATACTTCTCTCAATTCACCCACATTGTCCATGAGTGTCATTTACTTGTGACAGACCCCTTACTACCATTGGTCTGGTGTCAATTTTCCATAAGTAATGGTTACATTATACAGGTCTATTGCACAGGTAACACATTAACAGTGCAGAGAATTGGTTTCTTCTGAAGAAGTTTTGATATGTCAATCACCAGCTTTGTTACAATCAAACAATTTAACAAGACATACCATGGCATGTTGAATGTCATCCCTGTAACCGTGCCACATATGTCAAAGGATGTGTCCTGTGATGGCAGTACATACCACAAAAAACCCAATCAGATATAGTATGAGATCCCATCAGGTGCCCCACATGTCCACACATCCCCAGAGATGTGCTCTCAATGACACACATGCGATCCCTTTCTTTGTGACCTAAGTCTTAGGATATGATCCATACTATGGTACTAGCCTGTTTGGACCTTATGTATGAAATGAAAGGGCCTGGCTGTAAAGGTGTCTGTACAATCATGCTAAAGTAGTTTAACCTTCAGACGCTCACAATGGTGTGTTGTGTTTCATATTATCTCACATCACAGTCCATGTAGGATGGCCCTGGCCTACATGATGTTAGTGGGCGGCCTTGGTCAGTGTAGGTCATGACCAGGCTTGATGATAGTCAGCAGATAACTACAAAAGTGTGTATTCATGTCTGTGAAGTGCTTAATATGTGAGACTGACACATGCAGTGTCTTAACAATTGATTAATGCTTGTGCTAGGTGCGCCACACAAGAAGAGTCACTATTTGTGTAGGTGTTAGTAGATGCATGTTGATGTGCTGTGCCTATTGTCTTTATGACCAGGAACACAGCTGAGTCCAGTCCACTACCAGTTTCCTGTCTTGATCAGACACATGGCTGATTGCAGTAACAAATCTGCTCATGCTGTTTGATGTTGTGGGTGACAATTGTACCCTACAGAGCACTTGTCTTCCTCTCGTAAGGGGTGATATTCCCTCACTACTGTCTCTCATGGTTCACTGACATAATATCGTCACTACTAATATCAACCTACAAAATTATCGTCAAACTAATATCAATAACAAAATATCGTCAACCTATATTTAATTAAAAGAATACGTCATAAAAAACATCAATATCACTAATATTGAAACACACAAATATTGTCAAAATTAAATAAACATAGCACATAACAAAAATATTGAAACTAAAAATATTGCCAACTTAAATGTCATACAAACACATAAAAATGACCTATACAACACATTAAATTATTTCACATTTACAACATAAATACAAATGTAAAAAAATCACTCATACAAATAAATACATTATCTTTAAATACATCATATTTTTACAATTCTAAAAAGCACTTCACATTTTATAAAATTACATTACTTACCCAAAACAAAATAGCATGTATAAACATTACGGAAAAATGTCAATATATTTCTCAAATTAATTAAATTATATTCCACATAAAATAAATTCTTATATTTTAATGAATAAACATTTAAAGCCACATATACCTTTAAACAAAATTAAATAGCATTTTCCAAATAAAGACACAACTGACAAAACAATTAAACAGACAATATAACAACCAATAAATTAAAACTATAAACAACAACAACCAGTAAAAATCTTCTACCAATTATATAAACAATATGAAAGAAGCCAAAAATTACAAACAAACTACCTCTAAAACTGCAAACACTGGAGAATAAAGAAACTCTGCTAGATTTTTACTGGAAGGCAGCAGCTTTAAAGAAATATTTCACACATCAACTTAACAAAGTAAGTATACTCTCTAATTTATTGCAACACCTAACTAAATTAAAATTAATTACAATCTAAAATAAATAAAATAATTAATATTTTCATTTCTATATATTTTCTCTTCTCTGCAGACAATCCCAACTTCAATCAACCCAACTTCACAGAACAACAAATAAAACCAACTAAATATAGTAAGTATACTTCAAATCCAAGCTAACACACAAGTATAAAATCTACAACAACCCCACCCACACTCCTACCTCCCCTAATTCAACATACATTTTCTAAACAAAATAACAAAAACATTTTTTTTACTTCAACAGGAAAAAACAGCAAACTGAAAACAAGAAAAAACAACAGAAACGGTTTCAACAAACCAAGTAATTCAACACACACCAACTATGTAAGCTTATTAACAAATGTAAAATGTTAACTTGAAAAAAGTTAATATAACATATATTTAACTATTTTTACATAAACATTTAAATACAGTAAAAGTAGTAAAATCACAGAAGGTGCAAAATGTATCTCTTCGCACAAAGGCAAATATTTGCTTTGCTATATGGGGTACACATACAGCCAAGAGAAAACATCCGCTAACCACATTTATTGGAAATGTACCAAATATTATTCAGATGTTTGCTATTGGAGGGCAACAACTAGAGAAACAACTGGTATAAGTATTACAGATCATAACCCTAACGTGACTGAAATTGAAGTTAGAGATGTGCTAGAAAATATTAAAGAAGCAAGCACTAGCTTCCAAAAACCAACAACTGAAATTCTAAAAGACATTTTAGCCCATGTCCCAGAGCACCTAACTGGTCAGTTACCTGCCATACCAACTTTAAAACGACTAATTTCCAGAACCAAAAAAGCCAGCCACCACCTGCTCCAAAAACATTGAGTGAAGTAGAAATTCCACCTAAACTCGCAATAACACACAAAGAGGAACAATTCCTTTTATTTGACAATACATGTCATGAAAAAGAATTATTATCTTTGCTACACCAACAAACCTATTAATACTAAGACAATGAAATACATGGATGATCGATGGATATTTAAAATATGTCCCAAACCATTTTACCAACTTTAAATCATCCATGGGGAATTTCTCAACAGTAACATCCCTTTCATCTATGCACTATTACCAAATAAACAAACAACTACCTATAAAACTTCTAACCCAAATAAAACAGCATACCAACAATTACTACCCCCAAAAGATTATCATTGATTTTGAACAATCAATGATACAAGCGATTCTTAACATTTTCCCCCACACAGCGATATAAGGATGCTATTACCATTTTAACCAGAGCATATGGAGACACCTACAAAAATCTACCCTAAGGGGCTCATTATAATGTCAGGCGGAAAGCCTCCACCCGACAGTCGGAATCTTTGCGACCGCGTCAGAGCCCTTCCGACCGACTCAGTTGGTTATCAGTCCGACCTTCTGATTATGATGTTGGTGGTCGAAACATAAACCGAGCGACTCGTAGAGTATTCCTGTCGGTTGGAACCATGACGTATCCCCCTATGGATGGCATTTCTGTCGTTGGGATTACGATGTTTCTTTCCAACAGCCTTTCTGCGTCAGCCTTTCCAACACGGACTTTGGGGGCCCTTGGCAGGACCTCCTGGCCACCGCGGCCGACTTTTGCTGGCGTACCCTCTGTAAAACCCTGCACTGTGTGGCAGGCACCATGGGGTGCCTGCCACAGGGCGCAGGGTTTTCCACACACATCACATTTCCCCATAGGAGCCTGTGTTAAAACCGGTTCTCGGGCATTAACACAAGCTCCCATAGTAAACAATGGGAATCCAACCGAACAGTGTTTGGTTGCATCGTAATCTGGCGGTCAGAACCGTCGACCGCAATTCGGTCGGTCCCGAATTCGAGATGGTGTCGGGCGGAGGCTTTCCGCCCGCCATCATAATGAGCTCCTCAGTGTAGAATATGCAATGAATAGCCACTTTGCATATGAAATAAAAAAAGAACTAGCTCTAGCCTGTGTCTCCATAACTGAAGTAGCAAATCACTATAACCTATTAATAGAAAGTTCCTACAACCAAGCCAATGAAAATAAATTATCTCCCCAACTAGACTATTTCGAAGATACCTGGGTAGGAAGACTACATAGATCTGGACACAGATGCCAACCAAAATTCCACATTCCATGGAATGTGTACGACAGTACCCTAGCCCAACAAGGCAAAGCCAACAATGCAGTGCGAAGGATGGCAGAATGCCTTCCAATCCACAATGGGAAAAAGTCATCCAACCCTACAAAAAGATCTAGGAACTATACAGAAAGAACAGAGTTACCAGGAACAAAAAGCCTGATTATGACAGCACCACCAAAGCTGTGCATGTTCTGGCCGCTAAGTTCCACTTGTGTCTAGTGGGCTTTTCTTTTGCCATTCCCACAGCGGTGCCCTGAAACTGGGAACCGCGATGGGAATGCAAAAGCAGTTCCAGCACGGCATGGACTGTGAAGTTAATGCCGTGCTTGAACTTGGGGTGCATGCAAATAGGGGGGCACATGTTGTGCCCCCCGAATGCATCCCCATGGTGACGAGGGAATGGGGGCCCCTTTGTTTACCCACCGCCAGCCTTTTCATGGTGGGCTCACTGCCATGAAAAGGCTGGCAGTGGGGAAACTCATATGCTTTACGGACCACGGAGGTCCCGCCCTACATATTTGATACCCCTGTCTGCTGTGCCACCACCAGGGAATGGCGGTTCCCTGGAGCAGTCGGCGCAGCGGTGGTGGTCTGAATGGCCGCATCGTAATAGGGCGCTGCACCACCGCGAGTCTGGCGGTCAAAGACCGCCAGACTCATAATTTACCTCTTCGACTAGAACAATCCATAACACAACTATGCTCTAAACTAACTAAACAAACTAAAACAATGTATGAACATTTACAATGCAAAGTTAGACTATATCTAAATTCTAAAGGTCTAAAATACCTAGAAACTATATTAAAATCTATACTCTAAACTAGCCTGTCACCAAGAAATAATTTACCAAACATAAAAAAACACAACCTAACTTCTATACATTTTTTAAAATATAGAAATAATAATATTATGTCAAAAAAACTTTCTATAATATTTGACATAATAAAAATGTTTTTAACATTAAAAAAAATAATACAAATGAATTACATCAATAGAAAATAACCAACCAAAGCTAATATTATTCTTCACAAAAATTAAATAAAACAATGCATTTCAGATTCAAACATCAAAATACAAACAAATAGTTAACATTTCTCACCCATTTTTTAAAATTGTTTAAATACTTACAGTTTTGTAGCTGCAGACCTTTATCCAAAAAATAATAATCTGACATAAATCCTTCCAAATCCATTTTTAAAAAGTTAGAACCCACAAAAATGGAAAAATACAACTGTGCAAAAATAAAACCTCCGAAATATTCCTCTGTAGCGTAGAACCATAAATAATCCAAAAAACAGAGTAAAAAAATGAAACGCTCCAGGAAACCCAAAAAATAAATGAAATGTTGAATAATAATCAGTTTATATTAAAGTAATACACATTTCCTTTTAAAAAAAGTAGAAAGCATCCTCTGACCAACTCCAAATTGTGAGCAAAAGTACTTATAAAAAAGAAAAACAAATCCCTCCCGCACAAACATACATTGCAATACTTTACACATACCCAAATACACATAACTAATAAACTACAACACTATTTATCTTAAAATATACAACACGCTATCACACTCCATGTACAACTACAATCACGCTACACTACACAACAACATCAAATTTAACCCACTACATACCCTATATAACACCTAATTACCACCCCCTACCCTTAAAAAACCATAGAAATTGGAGAAATCAAACTTACCTTAAACGTTCCAACCAGCCGCGGCCCGTTCAGGTAAGAGGGGTGGGGTGGTGGGCCCGGTGGGGGGGGGATTTTGACAGATGATGACAAGGGAAAATAAAATAAATAATTAGTTTTCCCTCGATGAAGTCTGTCGAAATCCCCCCCACGGCTGGTTCCAACACAGCTCCCAAAAGCAAGCTTCCTTCTGCAATACCGACCAAATAAAAATAGCGTTAGAATGCAAAATGCGCTTGCTCCAAACAAAAATGGCTGCCTAATTAAACTGGAAAAAGACAATTCCCCATTGAACTGAATGTAAAAAATAAGTAAAAGAAACATTTGAATAATAAAAATGTTGTAAACATTTTTTAAATGTACAATATTATTGGAAAATGTATTTTAAAAATTATACAATATATAGAAAATAATATTATAATATATATAATAATATTTACTATATATTGAAATGCAAGAAAAAACAATAGATGTACAACAGTATAAAACATGTTTAACAAATAATATATTACATAGAAAATGTAACAAAGGGGCTGATTACGATGTCGGTCGTATCGCAACCGACGGCCTGTCAGTTGTGATCCGACTAACATCTGCCCCTGCACTCTGCCCACCTCATTATGATGCGACGGTTGGAGGCAGCATGTGGACGGACCGACTGCTGCTGTTCCGATGGGCTCAAGGAGAGGTAGCGATTACGATGTCCCTTTTAGTCTGCCTTTCTATGGCGGTCTGAGTGCTATAGAAAGGCAGATGGAAGCAGACTTTGGGGGCCCCCAGCAGTGCCCTCGTCCCTCCAGGGCCTCCGCTAAGAGGCCTGGGGGGAACCTGTGGTGCCCCCCCAAACATCCATGCACCTTGTGGCAGGCACCATGTAGTAAACACAAGGAGATGATGGACGGAGCGCTGAAACTTTTCAGACTCAACCCCAGTCACAGATCTGGGTTGAATCCATCATCGTTCTTTAGCTCACTTCGCCACCCCAGTTCAGACACAGCTATATGCAAATCATTCTTGACCTTGTGCCTCATGGGAACTGTCCAGCCCGAACTGCCAAGCCATGTCTTCCCTGGACCGGAAACAAGCATCCTGGGACCAGTTTCGGGCTAACAGCCCTCATCAGCCAGGCTAGCTTGAATCCAGTGGCAAAGTGAGCAAGGGACCCACGTTTGGGCATACCCTGCCAACTTAGGGCAAACAAAGCAAATACAAGGAGATGATGGACGGAGCGCTGAAATGTTTCACACACTCACCCCCATGTAGTGCCTGCCACACGATGCATGGATGTTTGCAAACATCCATCTACCTAATGCGGGTTGTGCAGCGCCCCTTTTCTGCCCGCTGCACAAGCCGCATTAGGTAAATGGATATTTACGACTGCCTCATGGGCGGTCGCATCCAAAAATTTATTGTCGCTTGGTTTCCATTTGTGCACGATGCCAGTCGGGCGCTCATCCGACCGGCATCGTAATTAGGGCCACTGTATTGTTAAAAAAATATTGTACAACAAATGTTTTATTAATTGTTTTATTATGATTTAAAACTGAATAAAATATTAAATAATATTATAAAAATATAGAATATTATTTGCTATGTATTAAGGATGTTACACATACAGAAAAATACAGTATTATGTATATAAATGTTTTTAAAATATATATTATATAATAATATATGATCTATAAAATTATTTAATATTTATAAAAAAATATACTACTTAGACAACAATAAACAATGTTCATTACAAAACATGTTAAAAATTATATTAAAATATATGTTAACATGCAATATCAACAAAAACATTTTTCTCAGAAATATACAAAATATATTTCTGTGTACTAATAAAGAATTGGACTAAAAAACAGAACATTAAATATTATAACAAAAATAATATTATTTCATAAATGTATTACAGTATGGGCCTGATTACGATGTTGGGCGGATGACACCGTCTCGGTCCTGGGACCGATCGACCTCCGGTCGGCAATCCCAACCGGCTTATTACAATGCAACTGAACACTGTTCAATCGAAAACTTCCATTTCTCAATAGGAGCTCGTGTTACAGCCGTAAACCTGCCATAACACATGCTCCCATTGAGAAATGGGAGGTGTTGTTCATCCCTGCTCCCCATGGCAGGCACCTCAAGGTGCCTGCCATGGGGTGCAGGGATCAACGGGGGGACACCATAGATGCCCCCTCGGCCCCCAACCGGAGGCCGAGCACCTAAGGGGCCCTGAAGTGGGCCCCCAAACACACTTTCCGAAATGGTTTCCATGTCGGACAGGTCGGCATGGAAACCATGCCGGAAACCGTGCATCGTAATCCAAAGGGCTTTGGGATTACATGCTGGTTCCGACTAGCCGACGGGCTCCTTGAGTCCATCGGAAGTCAGCCGGAATAACCGTCTGGTTTACTTAACAACCGCCAGCATTATAATGCGGTGGTCGGAAAGCAAACAGAGCGGCTGACATCCATGCGGCCCAGAAGGCTCCGACCATCAGTCAGAGCTTTTACGGGCTGCATCGTAATTGGCCCCTTAGTGTTGTAAAAAAAATTATAAATATATGTAAATGTTTATTTCAAATATAAAATACTTGTATATACTGTACATTAAAAATATAGATAACTATTTTCAGTTTAAAGTGTTAAGAAATATAAAAAATAATCCATACAATACATGCAAAAATATATATACAATGTATTATATGCCTTAATAAAGAAATATTTTCTCATTAATATTTTTTTTTACAACTCATAGAAACATGCATTGAATACTTATATGTGTTAAATAAAAAATATTTGACCCTGTATGTGTGTGTCTTCACTACTACAGGGGTCTATTACAAAGTCGGCCGGAAAAGCGTCCCACCGACACCATAGTGGGATGGAATCCGCCCAACTATTAGGGGGCGGTTACACCTGCCAAAATTGGAAACATTCATTTTTCCATTGCAGCTTGTGCGGCAGTCTGAGAAGGGCTGCAGGACAAGCTGCAATAGAAAAAGGGATGTTTTCAAACATCCATGCACCTTTAGCCAGGCACCATGCAGTGCCTGCCACAAGGTGCATGGATATTTAGGGCCCCCCTAAGGGCTCATAGCAGAGGCAGCGAGGGGACGTAAGCCATGCTAGGGGCCCCCATTTCCGACAGCCTTTCTATGGCAGTTGGACTGCCATAGAAAGGCTGTCGGAAATGTGTATCGTAATCCCCACGGCGGTGCCTGAGCAGGCACCACCTCCATTTTGGAGATTACGATCTGCCCTCCGCCCCAACAGGCTCCTTAAGCCCGTCAGAAGTGCAGTGGAATTCCCCTGCGGGTTTCCCTCTGACTGCCAGTATTGTAATATGGCGGACAGATGGAAACCTCTGATGTCGGGCGGAAAGCGCCCGACGAGCTGTTGGATAGCTTTCTGCCCGACATTGTAATTAGGCCCTATATAACTAAGGCCCTTATTACGATGCTGGTCGGACAATGCTGCGGACTGGAACTGCCTGACCATAGGTCAGCAGTTCTGCCCGCAAAATTTGGATTCGACCACCCAGTGATCAGAAACATACTTTTTTCAATGGCAACTTGTGCGGCAGGTGGAAAAGGACTGCAGCACTAGCTGCCATTGAAAAATAGTGCCTGCCACACGGTGTAGGAATGTTTAGAGGGGCGCCATAGATACCCCCCAGGCAGAATTCCCCCATGGGTGTCCCTCCAACCGCCTTCATTGTAATATGACCAGCTGTGGGATGCCTTCCCGTCTGACATCGAAATTAGGGCCTATATGTATAATACAAAAGTAAATAAAGTACAAAAATACTGTAGTAAGTATATACATTTACACTACTATACACTATTATTGACAACAATATAATCAGTCAATTACTTATGCCAATATCAAAATAAACACAAAATAATTGCTTATTCTCCCTAAAATTGAAATACAAAAGGTAAAATACTCTCCTATAACACATACAAAATATACTATTACAACTCCAAATTTAATTTAACTCAGGGAAAGTACTTATCGCTAAACTAGGGAAGGAGCTTGACACTAAACATACATAATTTACTATTCCCACTCCAAAATAACTTAAGTCATGGAAAGTGCTAGATACTAAACATACATAATTTACTATTTCCATTCCAATATAACTTAGGGGCCTATTACGATGAAGGTGAGACCGCCACCGACAACCTGACGTGGCGCCGTTTGCATGTTTTCCGCCCGTCATTATATTATGGCGGACGGAAAGCACGACAGTCACGCATGCAACAGATTCCTTGCACCCACCGGTGCAGTGGAGGGCCTTGCATTCCCTACAATGCTGGCAGTGCTTACCAGGCACCGCCGTTGGGATTACGATGTCCCTTTCCGCCCGCCTGTTCATGGCGGTTAACCCGCCATGAACAGGCAGGTGGAAAGTGGACCCCCCTTCCACCTTGGCCCTAAGCTGTGGGCACTGGAGGGCACCTATGGTACCCCCCTACAGATTCCTGATCCATGTGATGCAGGGATTTGTACGGTGTCCCTTTTTTGCATTGTGGTGGGTGCTGCAACCAGCACCACCCGCCGCAATGCAAAATATAGGCATTGCGACCGCCGTGGTGGCGGTCACATCCTAATGCCTACTGCGGGACGACCAACAGCCTGTCGGACGGTCCCGTCTGTGACAGGGTGGAGGGCAGACGAAAGTCTGCCCGCCATCCTAATTGGGCCCCAAATTCAGGGAAGGTGCTGGAAACTAAACATACATAATTTCCTATTTCTCCTCAAAGATAACTTAAGTCAGGGAATGATCTGGACAGTAAACATACATAATTTACTATTCCCACTCCAATATGACGGAAGTCAGGGAAGGTGCTGGACACTAAACATATCTAATTTACTATTCCCACTCCAAGATAACTTAAGTCAGGGAAGGTGCTGGACACTAAACATACATAATTTACTATTCCCACTCCAATATAACGCAACTCAGAGAAGGTGCTGTACACTAAACTTTAAAAAAAAAATACTTTTCCCATTCCAAACATAAATAAATCCAAGGAAACTGCTGGATACCAAACATATAAAATTTACTATTACCACTCAAAAAAAAAAAAAATCAGGGACGCTGGTGGACACTAAGGGGCCGATTCCGATCTCGGCCGGTAGGGCACCGAATCGGATTCGGCTTACCCGGATCCGATTCGGAGCCCTCTTTCCCGACCGATTCGTATGTGCGTCCGGCCGAGCGAGTACGATGCGAGCGCACGCAAAATCGCCGACCGACTTGTTCGAGGGTCCGAACCGCTCCGACCGACTCGCATGGACAAGACTCGCACCGCGCAATGGAGACGTTCCCCGGCCGGGCAAGTACGATGCGCGCCTCGAGCAGTCCGACCGACTTGCGCCGTCCGGCTCGAAAGAGCAGTCGGAGCCGGACTTTTGGGGTCCGTGTTGGACCCCCCTTATGCATAGCCGCGCGAGTCGCACACAGGGGGGACCCATGGGTCCCCCCTACCTGTGCATGTACGCCGCGAGTCGCATCGAGGCGTACCCGCTATAGGGGGCGCCCTTGTTCGCCTCGCACCCATTGAGTCAATGGGAGCCCGCGTACGCGTTGTACGTCCGGCTCCCATTGACTTCAATGGGAGTCCGACCGACTCGAGTCCGATTGCATGCGTGCGCATCGTACTCGTTCGGTCGGACTGCCAGAGTCCGATCCGGTCGGAAATCTCTCCGGGTCCGGCTCGGTCGGAGTGATTTCCGGCCTGAATCGGAATCGGCCCCTAAATATAAAAAGAATTATCATTCCCACTCCAAACATGATTTAATTTATGGAATGTGCTGGACATTACACCTATAACATTTACTATTCCCAATCCAATATACCCTAAATTAGGGAAGGTGCTAAACTAAAAATAAAACTAAAGATTACTATTCCCACTCCAAAGATGAATTAATTCAGGGAAAGTCCTACAAAATATACTATTACCACTCTACAATAATTAAATCAAGGAAGTAACTAAGCACTAAACAGAAAACAACAAAAGGTCCAACTCCAAACATTCATGGGCCGATTACAATGCAGCCCGGAAAGGCTCCGAACCATAGCCCTCGGTTTACTTTCTGACCGCCTCATTACAGTGCTGGCGGTCGGAAACTCAACCAGCCAGTCATTCCAGCTGGCTTCCGACGGGCTCAAGGAGCCTGTCAGCCAGTCTGAAACGCCCTTGGGATTACGATGTAGGGTTCCAGCATGGTTTACATGCCGGCCTGTCCGACATGGAAACCATGTCAGAAAGCGTGTTTGAGGGTCCCCAGCAGGGCCCCTGCTTGTGTGTGTGGCCTCCGGTTGGGGGCCGAGGTGGCACCTATGGTGCCACCCTGTTGATCTCTGCACCCCGTGGCAGTCGCCTCGAGGTGCAGGGATGAACCACACCTCCCATTTCCTTATGGGAGCATGTGTTACAACCGGTTTATGGCCTTAATGCATGCTCCCATAGGGAAATGCAGGTATGGGACGAACAGTGTTCGGTCGCATCCTAATTAGGACCGAAGTCCGCCCGACATCGTAATTAGCCGCAAAATATTTAACAAAGGTGTTAAACAGTAAAAATAACTTTTCCTCCTCCAGTACAAATAAACTCAAATAAAGTAGTAACACTAAACAAAAAATGTGAAAATGTATAAATAAAACACAACATAACATAAATAAAAAAGTTTTCATAAATATAAAAATTCATAATTAAAATAATAAAATATAAATAATTGAACACAAATAGTTTCAAATTAAATAATGATTAAATAACTTACAAATGGATTTATAACAAAAAAATTATATTTATTACATTATTATTATATTATATAGATTTTTACACACATTATTAACAATTATTTTTTTTAATAATTTAAATTATTCTTAAAATTTTAAAGTTCTCAAATAAATCTTAAAACATATTTCATAATAATCACCTATTTATTACAAATAAATGACATAACTAAGGGGCTCATTACGATACCCGGCGTAAAAAAATCCGCCAGGCATGGAAGCGGCAAAAATCCGCCCGCACACACCGCCTGAACACCGACCACGCCATTATGAGTACACAAACCGAAAACCGCCATCGGCGGAAAAATCACACAAAATACCGCCCGCCATCGTCCGAGTCGGAGTCAAACCGCCTGCCACGGACGGAAACACGCACGACAACACAAAACCGCCCGCCCACACGGCCGACACACCGCACGTGAAATTACGATCGCACCGCCATGAGCGCGGAAAAACAACAAATATACCGCCCGCCAGCGCAAACAACGCCGATGAGAATCGACACGGCAGAAGCCATGGCGCCCACGTACCTGCACAGAAACCATCCGCACACAAAACCAATAGCACACAACATGGCCAACAAGTCCACACAGCAAGGCACACACAAATACACAAGCACAGTACACATCCCGAAAACACCCCCCGGACAAACAAAAAATACAAAGGCCAGAACCCCAGACACAACACACCTGAAAACAACAGACCATGAGGACACACCCACATAGGTGAGTACAAAAGCAGCACTCCCACAGACCACAACCCCTTGCTACATTGCAAACCAGAGAGGAGAGGAGAGGACACAGTGACACAGCAAGGACAGCAGCACACCACAGAAACGCACACATCACAACCACCACCACCACCACCAAACACCGGCACCACAAACCCCCTGCACATTACACAACACACACCGCACCAGCACCACAAACACCATGGCACCACAAAGGATGCCCAAGTTCACGCCCATGGAGCTGACGGTCATGGTCGACGAGATCATCAAGGTGTACCCACAAATCTATGGGAACATGGTCCAGCACACACCACTAGCCACCAGAAACAGAATGTGGAACCGGATCGTAGACCAGGTCAATGCAGTCGGGACCCTGCCCAGGAACAGAACCGAGATAAACAAACGTTGGAATGACGTAAAGAGCCTGGTCAAGAAGAAGGAGGGCAAAAACAGAGAGCTGGCTGCCGTCACTGGCGGAGGGAATCCCGCGCTCTTTAAGACCTTCAAAGCGTGGGAGGAGAAGGTGCGAGTCGTAATCCATCCGGAGATCCTCGCCGGATTAGCAGGGGAGTGGAGGCTGGTAAGTACAAACTAATGTATACCAGCACACCGCTATGTACTCACATGCGCAACTACCATGCCACAGCTCCCAGGGACAAACACCCCCATGTCCAGCACACAATACACAACACATCACACACACATGCAACAGACACTACCACACACAGCCCAAACCGAACAACTGTAAGATGCGTGGGGACATGTGTACACTAAGCCAGCCACGTAACCACCAACAGGTCCCCAAATATGCCAGAAGCGCCACAACGAGCACCCACCACACCCATGTGTCCGCCACAGCTGCACTAACCGACAAGTAACAGGTAAGTGGCAGGAACACAAAGTGCAGTGGGTGGGAGGGTGGACAGCCCAAGTACAACACACACCAGGCCCCAGTCCCACAGCACAGCAAGGAGGAGCATCCCCCACACCCCACAGCCACGTGTCAGCCACCGCAGTGCACAACGACAGCCGAAAGGCAGACATCACGGTCCACAGCAATCGGTGTCAGTGGGTGTACAGCCACCCCCACGACCCACTACACCCCCCACCCCCACAGACCTGCAACATGGAGCACCCCCGCTTAGAGCCATGTGGCATCCAGTACAGTGCACGCACGAACAACTTGCAGGTGGGAAACTGGACAGGGCTGGATTACTGGAGGCATGAGGACCATAACACCACCAACACATGGGACATGTCACGTAGCACACGGACACGCAGCACCGCCCACCGTCACGAACAAGTGAACAATGTGCACACGGACATGAACAGCAGACTCACACCCCACATGACCCATCACAGACATAGCAACACCCAAGGAGCCACGTCTGCATGCACAAGCCACACTGAATATAGTCCCACACGGCAGCCACTGTGCAACTCATCACACACAACCGGAACACCATTGAAGTCCTGTCCATGTAGCCCCCACTGCCTGTCAACCCCACACCCCACAACTACGCCTATGTAAGACAAACAACACTAGACGCAACAGAGCGGAACAACAGAAATGCACACGAACACCACTGAACCCATCAAACTCACAGACACACCATGCACATACAACATACCATCCATCCCATCCGTCAGCCCCAGTCACATGAAAGGCATGTCATCCGCACAGCTGCCACACATACAGCAGTCACGCTAAGACACATGCCCATGACCAACCATGTGCCAGAAGTCAATTAAGCGCACGACACACTGTGAGCAACAACACACAACATGGGCCACACCCCCCCGAGCACTGCAGTGATGCACATGGCACAGGGCAGCACGCACACCAAGGAGATGGGACAACTGCAATACGTTGGCTGGCACACAACTATCACTCACTCATAACGATGCGTCCAATGCCATGTCCAGTAACCACAACAGACAGCAAAGATGCAGGGCATGTCAGGCATGCACACACCTCAGACCATGCACTGTCATGCTGCCACAACACATGTCACGTTCGGCACCCATGGCTCACAGCATGTACCCCAAAAGCATATCCCCTCCCAAATGCGAATCTGGGGCATGGCCCCCATGTTGCCATATGCGTTCCTAAGTGTTCCATTTGAACCCCAAAAGCATATTCCATCCCAAATGCGAATCTGGGGCATGGCCCCCATGTTGCCATATGCGTTCCTAAGCGTTCCATTTGAACCCCAAAAGCATATTCCATCCCAAATGCGAATCTGGGGCATGGCCCCCATGTTGCCATATGCGTTCCTAAGCGTTCCATTTGAACCCCAAAAGCATATTCCATCCCAAATGCGAATCTGGGGCATGGCCCCCATGTTGCCATATGCGTTCCTAAGCGTTCCATTTGAACCCCAAAAGCATATCCCCTCCCAAATGCGAATCTGGGGCATGGCCCCCATGTTGCCATATGCGTTCCTAAGCGTTCCATTTGAACCCCAAAAGCATATTCCATCCCAAATGCGAATCTGGGGCATGGCCCCCATGTTGCCATATGCGTTCCTAAGCGTTCCATTTGAACCCCAAAAGCATATTCCATCCCAAATGCGAATCTGGGGCATGGCCCCCATGTTGCCATATGCGTTCCTAAGCGTTCCATTTGAACCCCAAAAGCATATCCCCTCCCAAATGCGAATCTGGGGCATGGCCCCCATGTTGCCATATGCGTTCCTAAGCGTTCCATTTGAACCCCAAAAGCATATTCCATCCCAAATGCGAATCTGGGGCATGGCCCCCATGTTGCCATATGCGTTCCTAAGCGTTCCATTTGAACCCCAAAAGCATATCCCCTCCCAAATGCGAATCTGGGGCATGGCCCCCATGTTGCCATATGCGTTCCTAAGCGTTCCATTTGAACCCCAAAAGCATATCCCCTCCCAAATGCGAATCTGGGGCATGGCCCCCATGTTGCCATATGCGTTCCTAAGCGTTCCATTTGAACCCCAAAAGCAAAGTACAAACCAGACCCAGGATGGGCCAGGAGCCCGCATACACCAGAGTCACAATGAGTAGGGGCAAAGCAACACACCCATCGGCATGGCCAATCCGTCCCATGCCACATGTGCACAGCACACAGTCCCATTGCCTAGCACACACAACTACAGATGCCACAGCCACACACTCGCCTCCGGGAAACCCATGTACGAGATTGCACGAACTGCCAATGTCAGACGACTAATACATACTTCGCCAGGTGCAACACAATAACAAATCTCATTTTCTCCACAGGTGACGAACTGCTGGACGCTGGGGATGGAGACAGCAGCCAGCACAGCCAGCCTACAAGCCCCCAACGAGGACACACGGATCTGGAGGATCTGTCCACCTCTTCGGACACGGACCACCAAGCTGGCCCATCTGGCGTGGCAGGGCCCAGCCGCTCCCCAGGACCCCTCCTACCCACCAACCCATCATCCAGGGATGCTGAACAGTCCCAGTCCCCTGCTGCCACTGTCGTTGCGGCCACACCCACGGTCATTGCGGCCACTACCACTGCCGCAACCGCCACCATCGCCGCACCGACCACCACCGCCTCCACCACCACCACGTCTTCGCTGGCACCAGCCCCAGCGCAGGTGGTGGCCCGGCCGACTGGATCCACCCTGGGAGCCACAGCGAGGACCGTGGTGAGCAATGTGGCTAGTGGGCAGGCCGGTGGCAGCAGGACTGGTAGGAGGAGCAGGGTCAGGGAAACGCCAGCCTCCCCTGGGAGCCATGCCCTGCCTCAAATGGCCAGAGTCCTTGGGGCCTATGAAGAGGCCCAAGGACAATGGGCCAGGTCTGCTACTGACACGCGGGAGGTGCTGGGGGTGCTGAGGTCCATGGACGCCCATATGGGCCAATTCGTGTCCCGTATGGACCAACTCGTGGACCTCATGGGCCAGCTGGTGGTGGCGGTGGGGTCACAGGCAAGGCCAGCAACACCACCTCCGCCACCACCTGCTAGGGCGCAGGGTCGGCCAGCAGTGTCCACTTCCCCTGCGTCCACAGCCAGTGAGCACACCTCACCCACCACCAGCAGGTCGCCACCACACACCCCCTCCCAAACGTGGAAGGGGCCGTCCGAAGAGGAAACAGATCTCCCGGGAGGACTTCGCACGCTCCAGTCGCAAGTGAGCCAGCCAGCCAGCCTTCCGCCAGCCTTCCTTGACCAGCCACTGCATTGACTTGCTCTACGATCCCACTCCACACAGCCATCTGGATGGCATGTGTGTGTTGGACTATGGACATAGAACCAGTGGGTACACCCTGATCATCACGCAGCCATGACCGACAGCTCATTGTCACTGCACGCACCACTTTTGTCATCACCTTACACACAATCACATGTCACAGTTTGTAATAAATGCACCTTTTTCACTAACTGCTGTTTGTGCCCTGTGTTTTATTTGTACGGAATACATCGGCCACCTTGGGCGGAAGGGCACCTGATGCGTGGCATGGCAATGGAATCCGGAGGGCCTGTAGGGACCTAGGGGTGGGAGACAGAACAGGAGCACATTCAATGAGTGTGTCACACACCCATCACACAGTACATGTCAACAACTACAAGCAATGTACACACATCGCACAGAGCAATAGGGCACAATGCCACAGTCACCAACAGTGGCATACTACCCTGGCCATGGAGCGTTGACACACTGCACGCAGTGAACATACGGCCACCCTGACACAGCACACACACACCTGCATAGATACAGACACATCATCCGTCGTACATGGACACTCACCGTCAAGTGAAGTAGCGGGCGATGAGCTGCTGGCGCACATTCCCAGCTTCCTCCTCTCCGCTGTCCACCTCACTCGAGCTGTCCTGGTCTGCGGGCTGGGGCCCTGGTTGATCTCCGTCATCCACAATGAGGGGGATCTGCTTCCGAATGGCCAGATTGTGCAGCATGCAGCACGCTACCACTATCTGGCACACCTTCTGTGGGGAGTACGCCAGTGCACCCCCGGTGCGGTCCAGGCACCTGAACCTGGACTTGAGGAGGCCAAAGGTACGCTCGACCACACGTCTGGTCCTCCCATGTGCCTCATTGTATCGATCGTCTGCTGGGGTGCGAGGATTCCTCAATGGACTGAGCAGCCATGCCCCATTCGGATACGCAGAGTCACCTGGGTGTGAGGGACACAGAGAACCGTTGCAATTCCAACTGGACAGGGGACAGCATCGCACAACCAGCACGCTACACCACTCCACATACTCACCGACAATACAGGCACGATCCTGTTGCAGATTGGCCATCAGTCGTGGCAAGATGCTGTTGCGCATTATGTGTGCGTCATGGGCCGAGCCTGGAAACTTGGCACACACGTGGGTGATCACCATGTCCGCAAGGCACACCACTTGCACATTCAGGGAGTGCGTGTGCTTCCTGTTGCGGTACAGGTGCTCAGTGGCCTGTGGTGGAACAAGGCCAACATGAGTGCAGTCAATGGCTCCCACGACGTGTGGGATTCTGCCAAGGGCATAGAATGCACCCTTCACTGCCGCCAATTCACGAGCCCTGGGGAAGCGGATGTACCTGTTCCGGTACAGCATCATGGCTGCCAGTACATCCCTCAGCACCTTGCTGAACATGGGCTGGGACATCCCTCCTCCACTGCCCACTGTGTGCTGGAATGACCCAGTGGCGAAGAAATGCATGGCGGCCATCACCTTAGCCGTGGGGGTGACAGCAGTCGGATACACCCTGCGGGGACGGAGATGGGGCTCTAACATGGCACACAGTCGATGCAGGGTTGGCCTGTCCAGCCGAAACTTCCTGATTACCTCTGTATCGTCCATGTCCGCCAGCAATTGGTATGGGCGGTCAATGTTCGGTCTCCGCCTGGGTTAAATGGCAGAGGACACATGTCAAAGCAACACGGCACATAGCAATTTCGCATACACATCACTGACATGACTGAGCAAGCACATGAGCCACAGCCCAGCTGTCAAGCTGGGACGGCACGGCCACAATACACTTACACAGGTCTCCCAACAATGGCAATGGCAAGTGAGACATACCACTGCCATGTGCATGCACATGGGGATCTAGGCCCCAATGACTTGCGGGCGTGCTGATGGGGACTGACTGCATATTCGTCAAGCGGCAACGCCACGGCAACATGAGTGTCTGCTGAGCATGGAACTGCTTCCGAGGCTGGATGAGTATGGCACACGACGACGACGATGTGGGCACGGGCTGAGCGGCCAATACAAGTGGGACCTGTGGCACGAGGGGATATGAGACAGTAGTAGGTGTCAGCACTGCACCCTATGTACAGCACTGTACAGATCACAGCTCCCGAAACATTGACTGGTGTCCACATTGACAGCCCCATGCCAAGACGGCTGTGTGCTTGCAGTCACACGTCACAGGTGAGAGGTTACATTGCACGTGCCAGGTGGCAGTCGTACATAGTGGGAGCTGGCATGTGTGTGCATGTGTCTCCTGTTCAGGATCCACCAGATGGGCGCTGACTCTGTACTGACCATTGGACACAGCATGTTCCGTGGAAGGCTTGTGTGTGTGGGATGGTGGCACTGGATGTGCCTCCGTTGGGTGGGGGCCATGCACAGGGCGGGTACGTCGATGATTGCGCATTGTTGGTCACGGTGGGTGCACCAACTAAGATGTGTTGCCCTGTGTTCAATTCCTATGTCCGCATGATGATGGACTGTGGATGTGGGCAGACTACACATTGGTCGATGTGCTGTCTATATGCATGTGCCTTCACACCAGGCACAGCTGCCCCTGCACATGTGACCCCTGCTGGACTCGCTGCTGGGTCTGTGGAGCTGATGCACCTTCTGCGCGTGGGGCGGACAGCTCTCCTCACTTCCCTCATTGCGCATGTCATGTCTTTGCCGCAGGTGACATGGATCATGGAGGGCCCACATGTACGCGTGGGTAGGCTACACATGATTGTTCACTGGTCGCCACCACCAGTCAGTGTTTCGAATGGGAAGGTTGTCGTGCTGGTGGTATGTTAGATGTGGCGGATGGGCGGGCCTAGGTGCGGGCTTACATTCCGGACATGGGGGGGTAGTTGGATTGGCGACTAGTTGCAGTACACACGGGACACGTCTCTTCCTTTCCACATCTGGGTCATCCCTTGTACTAACTGACAGTGATACAGTCATCTTCGCCCCAGCCCTCATGTCCTCCCCTCGCCCCCCAATATGCATGCTCACCTGCGAGGCTAGCGCTTGCACAGGCAGCCCCAAGCTCGCACCAGAGAGGGCAAGGAGTGTATGTGTGGGTCCAGTTGCACGAGTGGGCTGTCTCAGGGTATGATGTGTGGCGGGACGCCGTCCACCTGCGTGGTGCCCCAAATGGAGACCCGGCCTGCATGGACTATGCATCACAGTCTTCGCCTTCCGGATCCGCCACCTGCGACACCCAGTGGCTGTGGCTGCCCTTGCGGCCAGGCCGCGTCCGTCTGTGGCTGATGGCCCACACATTCACTCTTTGGCCTCTCTGGGGAGGGCTCGGGGGTGGTGGCGCACGCGCTTGCACTCAGTCGCAATGGCATGTGGCGTGGTTGGTATGATGGGCAATGGATGGGATGGTGCGAGCCACCTCCCGTGACGTCAGTGCTGCTCGTGCTGTGGTGCGTCCCCCTACACTTCCATTTGACTTGTGCCATGCTAGACATTGAGGTTCTATTGCCTGCGTGATATGACCAGGAGGAGCGCGAGGAGACCTGTCACACACCATGCTCCACTGCCATCCCGTGCCCTGTATCGCCTGTGCGGATTGACTATGTTGGGGTTACACCTGGTCGACTGGGGCTGTGTGTGCCTTGTCAAGGGGCATGGCGGGCGCACAACAGGATCCAGCTTGTCCACAGAGGGTGCGCTGAGGTGCGCCTGGTACCGCCTTGTACGTGTGCCCGGCTGCTGTGCACACACGTGTTCACTCCCCCCGACAGGTGTCCTCTCACAATGCCCAGGGAAGCGGTGGTGTACTGTTCATGAGCCCTCCCAACACGGCGTGCTCCAACTTGGCATGTGCGCATCTACCCGTCGCACCCACCCACCTGAGCACTGCGTCCATACGACTTCACACGACACATGTGTGTCTTCCACAGTAGTGCTACTCATTTGCGTTGACATCCAATACCAGTGGACTACATGGTCATGTCACGACTGCCGTGTACTTCACATACTCTCATCCTCTCTCATTCGTACTTGTGAAATGAGTCAGCGGAGACAGTTTTGGTTTCAGACATTATATTGAGTCTTCTGTCCTCTGTGATGCAGTATAGTGGACACTACTGGCAGCGGAATACATGTTGAGGATATACTGAGCATGATTACAAATGGGATAGGGTGTGGGGTTACATCTGCTTGGCCAAGGCTGTGCTAATGTACATTTACGTATAGCTGCGGAGCTGCGGACTTTGACACAGACGGTATACATGTAGCCTACCAGACCGCTCGGCATCATGGGCACAGTCCATCTCAGTTCCATGTGACAGGTTTGCTGCGGTTGTTCCTCATGCACGCGTGCATGTGAGATGACATCAGGGCATGTGCTTGCGTGCATGCAGCGGCGTGCCACTTGTTGTTGCACTGTGGTGGTTACTGGACATGTCACAGTCACTGGGGTCGTGTTGTTGTTGTATGCACTTGTCGTCCATGCAAAGGTCCTGGTATGGGATTCCCGGGGCGGGGGTGGGAGGGTGCAGCACCCACAGACTCCAGGCGACCTATTCATGTCCACTGAGCGGTGTGTGTGTCCATGTGCGCTGGATCCATGTCGTGTCCTGGTTGTTCGTGCAGTTCCGTCCATGTGGGTGCGATGCACAGAGCCCATGCCACTGCCTCCCACGATGCATGCGGTGTTCCTGGATGTGATGGGGAACAGTGTGCATGTCCCGGTCATATCCGATGTCATGGCGATGTCGTTGATGGTGTGGTTACAGTTGCCGGTCGTTTGGTATGGCTGTTGTGGTGGTGACTGGCCAGTCCGTGCGGAAGCTGAGCATGGGTGCGGGGTTGGACTTCATAGGTCACTCGGGGAACCTGCGTTGTGGTCCGACGTATTTACAGGTTGTCAGGTATGCGATGCCGTCCAGCAGGGCTTCCATGTCATTGGTGGTGTACATGTTTGCCAGCCAATGAAGCGGATGGTGGCTGTCAAGGTGTTGTTCGTAGGTTGTCCCTTGGAGGACCATGATGGGGCATGCTGGGTGACATTCGATGTAGCTGTTCTCGATGATCCGTCGTGTGGAGGCACAGTGGTTCCATTTCAGTGCGCGTGCGATGTTGGCCACATACGCCATGCCCCCATAGGCAGAGCAGGCCCTGTCATGTGCGTCCAGAGGGAGGAGTAGTGGTAGCAGGTCCGCCTTCAGACATGCCGGGTTGGAGAGGCATATCTCGACGGGATGCTGGTAGGGACACCTCCGACAGTAGAAGACGGGCATGACGCAGCTGAACAATGTGATGCGGTAAGTCAGTCGGTAACTTACGTTCAGCAGGGACAGGAGATCGCATCCCAATGTATGTATCGTGTTGGTTTGGTACAGCTTGAGCTGTTCGGCGTAGTTGGGTAGGTGTGTTGCGGTTGCCATTTCGCAGCGGTTCGTAGAGGTGGCGTGCTCCGGCTGTGTGTGCAGTCTGCAATGTGCACGCTCCGGGGTTGCTGTGAGCTCTGTGTAGTCGTGGGGAGACAGGACTTGTGTTCTGTTGGCTTGTTTGGAGGACACGGGCCCTCTTCCCACATGCTTCTCAGACAGTTCAAGGTCGGTGCTGTGTGACTCCTTCCAATTAACTTGCATGTGGCCGACATGGGGGAGTGTTTTCTTCTTTCTTCCCCGTCCGTTGTGTGCTTCTGTGATATGCGCTATCTGCCGTGTGGTCGGTCTCCTCGGCATGCCTGTGTTGGTCTATTCTTGGACAATGGCTGTATTCACCGGCTTCTGTCGTAGGGCTGTGGTTTCGGTGTTGGAATGGAAGGTCATTCAGTGCTGTCTGCTCTCCCTTGTGTGGGCGGCAGGCTGCCTTTCCGCTCTGCGTTGGGCCTTGTGTGTGGATGTAATTCTTGGGCCACCTGTTGTCGGTCACCGGGCTCTTTGGTGTTCCGTTTCATGTGTCTTGTTCATATGTGCAGGGTGGTATGGGTTTTTCAGTGTGGTACTGGCGTTCCTCTTCCCGAAGGGGCCCTGCTTCTCCTAGTTGGTGTTGCCGCCGCTGTGTGCTTCGCCATGTTTGTTACACTGGGGTGTGTCCTGCTGTTGCGTGTCTTCACTGACATGTGTGCGTCGGTTGTGTGGCGTTGGGTGTTGTCCGTGAATTGGGCGTTGGGGACATGTCTGTGGCCGGCCTGTCACGTGTCATGTGCGTTCGGGGTGGGGCTGGTGTGTGTGCTGCTTGGTTGTGTCCCTGTCCCTGTGTGCGACGCATGCATGGCGCTGCGGTTGGCCTCTGCGTTGTGCGCATGTGTGGCGGCGTCATCGGCGCTTTGGGGCCGTGACGGGGTGGTTGGTTCCTAGTCCCAGGTGGTGTGTACACATGTGTTCTGCGATGTTAGGATTTGGCCTGTGTGTCATATGTGGATGCAATGGTGGATGTGTAGTGTGCACGCGCTGGTGGGGGTTGTCCGCTTTTTCCGCCCTTGCACTGTGTGCGCTGTTTGCGTGCACTTGTTGTGTGTGTGCCTACCTGCGTCTCCGCGGTACGTTGCGTCCTTGGTGGTGCATCAGCAGAAGCATGGGAAGGGCCTGCAGTGCTGGATTCATGCCCGGGGTGCCGCTTCTTCGTTGTCCGTGCTCTGCGTCCGTGTTTCCGCCTCTCTTTCACGTGCGGTGTCTCTTTGCCGTGGGAGCCGTTTGTTTGCGGCATCGTAATTTATGCGCCGGGCGGGACGTGTTTCGTCGGACGGTGTGTGTCAGTTGAGCTGCGCCGCTACGTGTGCGGGCGCACTTTGATGGCGGACGGTGTTGCTGGCTTGCCGGCGGTGTTTGGCCTGCTTTTCGCATCGTAATTGGGCGGGCGTGTGGACTGCTGCGTGCCGGCGGTAACTGGTGGTTTTTGCATCCGCCAGCACGGCGGTTGTGCTTCCGCCCGCCATCGTAATGGGCCCCTAAGTAAGCAAAATAACATTTAATAAAATAGTTCAAACAACACATATAAATACAAAAATAGCAAGCAAAATGTTACAATTTTGAAAAATTACATTATACAGACAAATAAAGCAATAATATCCTAACAAAATAAATAAATAAAAAACATGATAGAATAATTCTAAAAAAGTACAAAATTATATGAATAAATAAATAAAAATCAACAGAAAACAACCACATTTATTTTAGATTCGTTTTTTTAATTTTACATTTGAAAATATTTATATTAAAATAAAATGTACTAATCATTTAAAAAATGTATTAAAAATGCCAACTAATATTACCTATAAACATGACAACCACACACAAAAATTGTATTTGAAACATTTTTTCAAAAATATTCCTAATTTGTTTTTAAATATTTAAAAAAATAACTTTTCACCCATCTTCGCTAAAATCCGAACATCCCACACCTATTTATCCACAAATTCCATGTACATTTAATACATTCATTGAAAAAATGTAATATTACTACCCAAATTTTTACCGTTTTTTAATTACTCCCGAACCCTTATCCCCTATAAACCCAATATCCCGTTCCTCAATCTTTTAAAATTCTACCATTTTATCTAAATAATAATAAAAATACTAGTATACCATTTTTTCAAACTTTTCTTAAATTACTCCCCAACCTTATCCCCTATAAACCCAACGGGATATTAATATTAATATTAATAAACACCAAATAAAATACTACAATTTAAATGAATTAAAACATATAATATTACACAAAAAATGAATAAATATTTTAATTGTTTTACTATTAATAACAATACATTAAAAAAATGATTACAAACTATTTTTAACTAAAAAAATCGATATTATATACAATATTTTTAGCGTCGATATATTTGACGATATGTAATACAACACCTAATTTCGATAATTTTGACTTCGATATAACATACCACAATATTTTAAGATCATATGTTAAACACAATATTTTTGTCACACAATATTTTTTTCCCAATATTTTGTCTGAATACCATTGCTTATATGATGGTGGCCCTCTTACATGTGACATGGCATACAGTGCACTCTTTATGCAGTGACTTGACAACACTTACCATTGGTAAGTAGGAATTCAACAGTGACATAAGAGGCAAACATCACTGGTGCCATCAGCATTAGTGGCTACATGTTGCCCAGTGTACATTACCCTGTGGTTACTTTATCGGCAATTGCGTTTGAAGATTCTTTAACTTGCTTGCGACATGAATCATGGAGTGAGATTTAGAAATTTAGAGATCTTATGTGAGCGTCTACACTCAGGGCCCGATTCCGATGTCGGACAGACTGGAGTCCGTCTGACATCGGTCAGGAACTGTAACCGACCGACCTCCTGTCGTCGGTTACAGACCTGCAAGTAGGATGCGACCGAACCCTGTTAGGTCGCAATCCTATACTTAACACTGGGAGCAGGCATTCCGAACGGAATGCATGCTCTCATCGTTATGTGCAGAGGTGCAGTTCATCCCTGCACCCCGTGCCAGGCACCCCAAGGTGCCTGCCACTGGGTGCAGGAATCAACAGGGGGGCACCGTACCACCGGCCACGCACCCATGGGGGTCCTGCTGGGGGCCCCCAAATACAGTTTCCCACTGCCTTTTTGTGTCTGAAAGACCGGCACAAAAAGGCAGTGGGAAAGTGCCATCATACTCCCTCTGCCGGAAAGAGCCGGCCGGGGGAGTACTGAAGGATTTCCGGATGGCGAACGGGCTCTCCGAGCCCTTCGGAAGCCATCTGGAAAACCAAGTCGGATTCCTTTCCGACCGAGGCCATCGGAATGGCTCGGTCGGAAAGGAATCTGAATGGGCAGGTCCGATGTGGTTAGGCTGGCTCCGACCGAGGGTCGGAGCCATTCCTAACCGCATCGGAATTGGGCCCTCAGTCTTAAAGGCAATTTGTGTTTGCTCTACCAAATGTTTCTGTTATGTGCCATTCCATTAGGAACATAGTGACCCCACCTCTTCATGTCATAGATATTCACTGACACACAACAACATTCAAAAGTGTATTGGCCAGTACGAATGAAATCTATGAATGCTATTATCACCTGTACCAAACAGGATTGGGGATGTTCATTTGGCTATGAGAAGTTTTATGCTGTGTGCATTTGGAGTATCTATCTCCCAAAACTTTGTCCTTCATTGTCTCCAGGCTACTTGTCTATGCTACATGTGATACGCAGCTAAACTTGTTCACTACAGCTTTTATTGCACTTTTTAAGTAGTGGGCATATGATGATGTTTGAAGTCAAAACTGTCATCAGCGTACAATGAGCATTTGCATGTAACATGATAACTGGCACCGCACATATTGATGGTCCATTGGTCTTTAACTTGTCCTTCATGACATCATGATGTGTTATGAGGGAAATGACAAATTTGTGAAATCAGGGCCTTGTGTGAACATTGTGTAAATGTTAAATTTTTATCCATCCTATTTGGTAATATAACCTTACTATGGCATGATGCAGGTGGCTAAGTATGCAAGGTGATCACCTATCTTAGTATAGGCATAAGGATGGAGTGTAGACAAGTCCAGCAATGCTTTTGGAGCTGGCAGAGGTTATGACATAAGTGGAACCAACTGTTTGCAGGTTCTGTCGCATGCAGGCATGTGCTCATACTAATGTTGAAGCCTACATAGTGAACCATGCAGCTGTATGATATGTGCACTTTATATATGTTTTCTATTTATCTGTGATGCTCAGGTGTAGAAAAGCAGTTGCAATAAACCCATGTTACATGTCATTTCAGATTCATCTAGGGCAGGCGAAGGAGAAGGGGCCAATGCCATTAAGGAGACAGCTGGTCGCAGTGGTTCCAGATGTGACACCTCAGACACAGAGGGACCCAGTGACCAGGAGGGTGTAGGGATTGTCACGGAGGACAGCATCTCATCATCATCATCAGAGTCATCATCAGAGTCATCCTCCGGTGGACATTCCCAAGTGGTGGCGGACCCAACAGATTAGTACCACCTTCATCCTTGTCTGCCACCCCCAGTTATATCGCTACCCTCCCTAAGAGGAGAACTGTCTCCTTCACTGCAGGCACCTTAGCACCTGCCCCTGTTTTCCCTGCTGCCCTGAGTGAGGAGGCTATTAACCTCCTAAGGACAATCTATGTGGGTCAGACTTCACTCCTGAGTGCAATCCAGGGGCAAGGCAACCAGCTGACACAGATGGTGGTCTACCTGGAATGCATTCACAGTGCAATGTCTGGCCTACAGAGGTCTTTTCAGGCTCTGGACTCCTCCCTCATGGCAGCCCTCCACCTATCCAAACCTTCCACCCCACCTCCTGCCTTTTCCCCATCCAAATTCCCTATTCCCTTGACTGTCCCAAGCACACACATACGCATGCACACACTTCATCAGACCCAAGCACCACAGACAAACAAAAACAACACAAAAAACACAGGCATACAACCAGACGCCCCTCACCACCCTCACCATACCCATACCTCCACATACCACTCCAACACACACAGAACCCTCCACCACACCCATACACCCATACCCCCAGACACCACACCAACAGCCACAGACCCCTCCACAACATCCGTATCCCCAGAAACCACATCAACAGCCACAGATCACTCCACAACACCTAGAATTCACACAGACACTACAGCAACAGCCACAGACGCCTTCACAATACCCAGCATACACACAGACACTACAGCAACAGCCACAGACCCCTCAACGACACCCAGCACATCCACAGCACACACAACCATAAAACACAAACGCTCTCAGTCACCCACACAACAGACACCGACGCAGCACACAGTTCAGACAGCACACACACATCTTACTTCCACTTTCTCTACCTCCTAAACCCAACTCCATCCTGTGTGTACCTTACACCTACTTTATCTAGATGTGTGACAAATGCTGTTAGTGCTGTGTATGCTTTCATGACTTGCTCTTACACATTATCTACACGTGCATGGCACTTGGTTATGCTATTGGTTGTCCCTGATATGCTTCAATCCACAAGGTCCTGCGCACAATGAGGTTTTCAGGCATGTGCGAAATGTTCTGTGCTCCAGGGCCCCAGCCTTTCAGGGTTCCCCCTAGTAAAAGCATACCTAGTCTGCAGATAGTGTTTACATTGCACCCTTAGAATGCTTCTCACTCTGATTCTTTGTAATCCCATTTACTGACATTGCGTTTTCATGTGGGTGAAGGTCCAATACAGAGTTGTGGCAGAGAAGGTGTGCTTCAGTTTCATGACACAACCATACAGATATATCTTTAATATCAAAACAGGCCCTGGGGTGTATGCAAATGTGAGGGTGTCACAGAGTTTAATAGGTGGGATATTAATGAGGAGGTGCTGTTGTGTGACACAATTTAATGCACACATCACTATCACTGATATGAGTTGTGAACACATGTTCATTTGTGTACAGTGTGCCTGTGCAGTGTCAGTGACTTGGCCAAGGAGGTAATCATACAGATGTATTTGGGTCATACATTTAAAACAATGCCAGAGTCCCACAAAATATGGTTGATCAAGGGACCCCAACCCCCTTGCCAGGTCCATGGAGGGGCATTGTTATGCTGAGGAGTCTATGGAAACAGGTAGTAGTATGACTTACTGTTGGTTGCGTCCACAATGTTGTCGGTTTTGGACATGATCACGCAGGTACAGCAGTGGCAGTACATGTACGATCGGCTCTATGGTGGCACAGGACATGGAGACATGAGCAAAGGTAATCTTTGGCCTTATATTCCTCCGTTTACACTGGCTCTGTTGTGGTAGTTGGACCGCTATGTTCAAGCCAGCTGTAAGGCACCTCGTAGTTGGCGTGCAGGTTACAATGGCGGTCTGAGCCTCCGACAGTCTCGTTGGACTATTCTGACGCAGTCAGACTTGCCTGGCAGTGGCGACAGGACCGCAGCGGTCTTTTGTCTATGTAACTGCATGTCTCGTAATATGGTGGTCGGCCCACCAGCAATGCGACAGCCGATTGGACGCCGATGCCACAGAGGCCTTGGGTCCCCCCCAACTCGTAATCAGGCCTTAAGTCAAAGGGCAGATATCTTGACAGGGAGAAGGTGTGAAAGTATTTGTCCAACATGAGAACTTCAGCGGTCGTGAACTTTGCACTTCTCCTGCTCACTGCTTTTTCCACAAAAATTAACGGCTTCAGAGAGATGTCATGCAGCAGCTGTCTGACTTCAGCAAATATGGCAGGCAATCTTGCACTACTGGAAGATAGCGACTTCCATTTCAGGTACTAATCTGGGATGAACCATTTGGTGTATCTGACCAGTGCTCAACTGCTCTTGGCCTGCAATTGCACTTAGGTTCAGGTCAACCATAACAGTGACTACTGATTGGTGCTTTACTTCTTGTGGTGCTTTTTACCTTAACTCTTTAAAAAATCATATCTCAGGTGCCCCTTATTGGAGCTTTGTCATTTTGGTGTACTTCTTCTCATTAAAGTGTTCTCTATTTGTTTAAATTGATAGGGGCCTTTTGCCTGTGTTGTGTTTTGATTTTACAACTATTTTGTTACTGCTAAATGCGTTTACCTATGGCTGAGCCCAGGTTTCAATTAATAAAGTGTGTTTTGCCGTGACAAGTTTGCGGCTTTCTTCTGTGGTGGACTCACATCCACCACAATTAATAACCCACTCCATTACACAAATAATGCATTTCATCGCCCCAGTTAGTTTGATATTTTCCACATCCTCATGGTGTATTGCTTGGCCTTAGGCAAGCTCTGCACCAAGTCAATGAATTAACTCTCATTAAAAAATTTTTATCAATGTGCAGTGAGGTCAATAATAAAGGCCCCGGACCCAGCCTCAGTCTCACATTATTCACTGAGTTCAGTGGCTGGCAGCATACACCCCAGCCCACATCTCAACACAAGATCTGGTTATGCCCCAGCCCCTTTTCATCCAAACTATCTGTGCGTAGTTTTGGCACTGTGAAGTGAACCATAAGGCTTAACATCTATCTCTCCCCAAACCTGTTATGCAGTTTTCAGTTGAAAGTAACTGGTTTAGGTGTGACAGAGGCTGGGCAAATGACTAGGCTGTGACCCCCCGTGGTTTGTTATTCATTGTATTTTGTGAACTGGCCTACTAGTACATAGTTCGATTCATAAATCCAAATGCAAATTTTTTCACACTCAAAATTATCATTTCTCAGAGATCTTGTAGAGACAACAATTGAAGAAATTGATCAAGCTCTACCTGAAAATAAATAAAGCTATATCATTGAGGAGGAATCACGGCCTTAATAAAACATCACGGTACAACATATATCTTGGAAAATGATATATATTTTTACACACTCCATCAAGATGTAGTCCCCTTTATTTCAAAAGGAAATTACAAGTATTTCTAAAACATTCAGTCAGATGTACATGCCAAAGTATTTATTTTTAGTATTCTTAAGTCTCTTTTCAAAGCTATTATTACTTGTGGTGGTATATCATCCACCTCAACTAATGATCCACTTTTTCCCAAATAACATCATTAATTGAGCTTCTTTTTATTCTGGGTATTTCTTCATCTTAGTACTCTGCAATTCAAATATAGAAAATAAAGTTCTAAAACTGCTTTTATTCGGAAACTCTGTTCAGCATCATGATTGGGTGATTCTACTAAGAAGCTTCAAAAATGGTCACCTGCAATCTCAGTGACTTTATAAAGTATTGTAAGGTAAGAAATCACAGCATTTTTACAAAATCCATGGAACTTACTGATCTTAGAGAATGCTACAACTGCATATAAGTAGAACAATTACTGACTCCCCTATATAGAGCATTGTAAGTAGCTATCTTTACGGTCTATAAGGTAAGCAATCAACATGCAAGCACTGGACCCTATTTACGACAGCGATAATTTTATATGTTAAAGAGTCTTTCAAAGATTTCAGAATTTTGTATATCCACTAGAGGGTCTAGATATGATATAGGTGGTGTGGTATGCTCATGTAATGGTACAGTTCCTTCTTCCCACATTTTAGCAATTTTAAAAGCATCAAGATTCCTCCTGGGGTTATCATTAAGCATGGGCAGAATTATTAATTCCACTGACAGGATCAGTGAAATTTGGTAATTCCACCTCTCTGCCAGCAGTAAACTACATTAAATTCAATTGTTGTAAAGAGTGCTGGAAGCGAGAACAGCACCTCTATATTCAAAAATCACTGCAGATCAAAATTTAATCTGCAGTGATTTTTAAACATAGAAGGGCGGTTCGCTCATGCAGCCCTGTTTAGAAACAAAAAACCACTGCAGCAGCCAGTGTCCATGGTGGGAGGGCAGAGGGCATAAGGATGGGTATCAGTCAGTTTCCTCCCAAGGGGAGCAGGGGGCATTGAGTCAGGCATCAGCCCGTGCCCAGGGTACAGATGGGGAAGTGCTTCCCATCACAAATGCGGAAGGATCTTCTTTGCTTGCATTGGAATCCCCAATATTGGGTGTGATGTCTGGGGAATCTCTGGCATCACCCGGGGGACATCCGCCTACATGGGTAAATCCAAGGTAGTCACCTTAGAGGGTGCCCTATGGCATCCCCCACCCACTCAAGGAGGTATGCCCAATTGCTAGAAAACTAAAGCTGATTAGAGAGAAAGCCGGTATGCCTACAGTCAGCATTCAGGTGCACAACTACTTGTAACTGCATTGTTGTGGGCAAGTGCCTACTGGTAGATTAGTTCTGCGTCATTCCTGGCTCCTGTCTGCGGGCAAGTGCTCACTGGCAGATGAGTCCTGTGCCTCTACAGGCTCCTGTCTGCGAGCAAGTGCCTATCGCCAATGTGTATCTGTTCGAAGAGGATCACCCCTATTTCCTCAGGATTTTAACTACTTGGAGGGTCAAATATTAATACAGACTCTTCTCTCTTATGGAGGGGAGGTGGGGGGAGAGCTTCATTTATCAGCCTATTAGTGGTTCCACCAGCTACTATCTGTTGAGGGATGAGCCTTGCATTATTAACAGCCCTAAGGTGGGTCAGGTATATAGAGAGGCTCTCAGCTACAACAAAAGAAGCATAAAACACCACAAACGGCATGAGAGCAACACAACTAACATCTCCCATGTGCTGTAACTCAACCACTTACAATCGGCTTCCGGAGTAACATACTACCCATTCGCAAAGCGCTTCAAAGCCTCATCAAGGGTAGTAGCTTTATAAAAATTACACTGCAATGCAAACATTTACCTACTAGAATGTGTAGCCTGCATTTAAACAGGCTCATAAATATCAGAATATTATTTCTCTAGTTGCTCTGGGTGCTATCTGTTGGACGTTAAGCCTTATTTCGACAGGCATGTATCAACTGAGAAACAAGCCCGGTGCTTCTATAGGCATTCCTTTCTTTGGGAATGAGGCATACTTTACACAACTTGTCTATCAGAAGATAAGCCCTAAAATCATAAACTACTATAGACTGAAAGATGAGTCATCCGTTTGCATGGTGATTAGCCTTGCACTTCCATAGTATCCATACCATCTGTTGGAGCACGACATTTCTACAAGCTCGCAAATATTAGCAGACCTATCTTCAAAACTTACTAGGAGATTGGGGTTATTGGGAATTTGGTCTTTTTATTTTCAATTGTAACAATCTATTGCACCCTAAGATGCATCCTCCTCAATGTGCGCTCCATACACAAACACGCCATAGAAATCTGGAACCTACTCGACTCTCTCTCGCCCGACATCGCCTTCTTCACGGAAACCTGGACCAACGCCTCCTCCGCCCCCGACATCAACAAAGCAATCCCGGACGGATACAAGATCCAGAGGAAGGACCGCCCAAACCACCCAGGAGGGGGCCTTGCCATCGCCCACAAGAGCACCCTCCACCTCACCACCTCCAGTGAAACCTTCCTCACTGCCGAACACCTGCACTTCAAGATCCAGACCACCCCCAACGCCACACTCCGAGGGACCCTTGTCTACAGACCACCAGGACCCCGGACACCCTTCGCCACCACCATCACCGATTTCTTTGCACCCCACGCAATCGCCTCACTGAACTACATACTCATTGGAGACCTAAACTTCCACCTCGACAACCCCAACGACCACCACTCCACCACCCTCCAAGACAACCTCGCTGACATCGGACTCAAACAACTCATCACCATACCAACCCACAGAGCAGGACATACCCTCGACCCCATCTTTGCCGCAGGAAACAACGTTCACTTCAGCACACAACACAACCACCATGGACCGACCACCACTGCGTACACTCCACCATCGACAAACCCAAGGCACCCAAACGTGCCCCACGCCCACCACGAAGGAACTGGAGCAAGGTTACTGAGGAACAACTTAACTCCAACCTCACCCAAGGCAACCACACTTGGGCACCCGACACTAACAGCGCAGCCAGAGGACTCCACACGTGGATCTCCAACTGCGCAGATGAGCTCGCCCTGCTACGCAACCCCGGCAAACAGCGCCCCAGGAAAGCCGCCTGGTTCACCTCCGATCTCCAGGAAGCCAGGCACACCTGCAGACGTCTGGAGAAGAACTGGAGAAACACCAAGACAACTGAAAACTACTCCACCTACAAGGACGCCATGACGGACTACCACAACCAAATCAGAACCACCAAGAGGAATTTTATCCACAATAAAATCCTCGCCAACTCGACCGACTCTAAGGAAACCTTCAGTGTCATTCAGGAATTCACCAACCCATGCAGCGAAGCCACAGACATCACCCCATCACAAGACCTCTGCAACAAACTTGGAACCTACTTCCACCACAAAATCAAAAACCTCTACGACAACTTCATCGACCGCCCACCAGACGCCACAGCCGGATCCCCACCCCCCAGAGACACCAGCCATCCCACCATTTCCCACTGGACACCAAACATGACCGAAGACACCGCCTCGACCATGAAAGGCATCCACTCGGGGCCCCCACGACCCCTGCACTCCTCACATCTACCACAGAGTCGCGGCCGCCATCACACCCGAACTACAACGAACCATCAACACCACCTTCAAAACAGGCACCTTCCCAGAGGACTGGAAATGCGCTGAAGTCAGGCCCCTGCTGAAGAAGCCCACAGCGGACCCCACCGACTTAAAAAACTACCGACCCATCTCGCTCCTCCCCTTCGCAACCAAAGTTGCAGAGAAAACAGTCAACAGGGAATTGACACAATTCATCGAAGAGAATGCCATCCTCGACCCGTCCCAATCCGGATTCCGAAGCAACCATAGCACCGAGACTGCCCTACTCGCTGCCAGAGAAGACATCCGCATCCTCCTGGACCAAGGCCACTCTGCAGCCCTCATCCTACTCGACCTATCAGCATCCTTTGACACCGTCTCCCACCGCACACTAGTCGCAAGACTCCACTACACCGGCATAAAAGGAACAGCCCTGGACTGGATCCGATCATTCCTCACCGGAAGAAGCCAAAGGATCAGACTGCCACCCTTCCTCTCCGATCCCACAAAAATCACATGCGGAGTCCCACAGGGTTCATCTCTGAGCCCAACCCTCTTCAACATCTACATGGCCCCCCTCGCTGCCATCGTCCGACAACACGGCCTCAACATCGTATCCTACGCCGACGACACCCTGCTCATCCTCTCCCTCACCAAAAACCCCACCAACGCCAAACTCAACTTCCAGAAAGGAATGCAAGACATCGCAGTCTGGATGACCAACAACTGCCTGAAGCTCAACGCCGATAAGACAGAAGTCCTCGTTCTTGGAACCACCCCCTCGGCATGGGACAACACCTGGTGGCCGCCCGCCCTTGGAAGCCCACCCACCCCCACAGACCACGCCAAAAACCTCAGCATCGTACTCGACGCATCACTCACCATGAACCGACAGGTCAATGCCGTCACCTCCAGCTGCTTCCACACACTCCACATCCTCCGCAAGACCTTCAAATGGATCCCCCCCGAGTCAAGAAAGACGGTCAACCACGCACTCGTCACCAGCAGACTGGACTATGGAAACGCCCTCTATGCTGGCATCAACAAATCCCTACTCCACAGACTCCAGACAATACAGAACTCCGCCGCCAGACTCGTCCTAGACATCCCCCGGCACGAACACATCAGCCAACACCTACGCAGACTCCACTGGCTCCCCGTGGAGAAAATAATCACTTTCAAGATCCTCACCCATGCCTACAAGTGCCTACACAACAACGGGCCAAAATACCTCAACGACAGAATCAACTTCCATGTACCCAAAAGAAACCTCCGATCCACCAACCTCGCTCTGGCTGAAACCCCGTGCATCCACAGGGCCAGAGCAGGCGGAAGATCCTTCTCCCACATTGCAGCCAAGACCTGGAATGAGCTACCGGCAGACATCAGGTGCGCCCCCTCCCTGAACACCTTCAGAAAGACCCTCAAGACCTGGCTCTTCGGCTAAGCAGATCTGCAACCCCCCCCCCCCCAGCGCCTTGAGACCCTCACGGGTGAGCAGCACGCTTACAAACCGCTGATTGATTATTGTGATATTGGTGTTTTATTTTCACATGCCTTAACTTATTGGGCTATGAGCTCTAAATTCCCAAATAGGCCAAAATTCCCAGAGTCTGTAAAATTTTGGGAGATTGGTTCAATATTGCTGCTTGTTTATGTCTAGGAATACATTATTCCTGTCATTTGCAGAGTGATATGCAGTGGCTGCTAAAGTTTAAAAACCACTGCATACCACTTGGCGGTGGCACCCTTACATACTCTGCAGTAATCACAGCAGAGTATGTAAGAGCACTGAATGGCGCTTGGCTGGGCTATTTCCTTGGTGTAAAATGTATCCTTTAATCCATTTGTGGATGTAGAGGCACATTTTGCACTAAGAAAATAGAGCCCTCTCCACCCCCTCATGGAATTCCGCACACTCTCACTGAATTTTAATGTAAATCAGTGGAATACTGCACAATCAATTTCTGCCAGTTCCCCCCACCCCTAGTGGTCAACATGGTGCTTTTTTATCGGACACGTTTTCCTCAAGACTGAGGAGCTTATTACGGGGGCCCGTCCACAGTATTACGGGTGTGGCAGTTGGAACGCCACAGGACCGATGCATCCGCTATGGATCCAGGATCCTGCGGCAGTTGCACAATGGTCAGGGAGCTACAACATGCTGGCGGTGATCCAACCATGAAAAGGGTGGCAGAGAGGCAACAAAGGGGGACTTACAGGGCCCCTGCTGCTACGGGGTCTGGAGGGGCCATGCGGGCGGGCACAGGTTGTACCCCCTTGGAATTGCACCCCCAGTTCCTGCACAGTTTGTGGCATGCATGCCACACCATGCAGGAACGTGCAGCCGGCGCTCTCACGGCAGCTGGCTGCATGTTAGGCTCTGCTATGACCCTAACAGCCCACTGCTGTGAGACTGCCTCAGCAGCACCCCCAACCAGGATTAAACTCCTAATCCGGCGGGCAGGTGCACTACAGTTTTGGTGGTCCTCCAGCAGACGGCGCAGTGGCGGCAACGCTTGAGGACTGCAAAAGTCGTAATAAGGCCCTGAGTGTTATTGTTATGAATCATGTTGGAGCCTGTCAACAACTAATGTATGGAAAATTAATAGTTGGCCCTATTCAGGTTACCTTCTGGAACCATGATCTTGTTGCCTTGTGGCCGCAGTTTTCTATCATTTTTAGTTGTCAGTTCTGCTGCTGCAGTGCATCTTACTTCTGCTCTGGTAAGGCTTATAGGTTAACCTCTGCATTAAAACTGATGACTAAACAAGAAATGATCAGAGCAGCACTTGATGATAAAGCTAAAGAGGGGTACGTGCACTAACATCGTTATGGGCAAGTGCTGCTGGGGGTTGCACGGAGTGAAGCAGCCCACTAATAGTATTTCTGAAAAATGTGCCCTATATTGCGGGGCGGAGGGAATTTATGACCTCAGGAGAGTCTACCCATTATTTTTACACATTCCCAGAGCTTTGGTTTGGTGCTCTTCAGCTCGGGAGCGCAGGGAAATCAAGTATTTAGTCCTATTGCTGCCCTATCTGACCTAATGAGTGCAAAGAAAGACTCTGATGCACACGTTCTTTCTTTTTTTTTTTTTATTGCAGTGCTTTATTAACAATATTGATGATGAACTGTACTATGCCTATAATAATAAGATAATTTAAATATGGTTATGAATAGTATTGATTTTAATGGTGAATGTGATGGTTGTTTATATAAATGTGGTGACCCTCATGACAAAGCCAATAGACTTGCTTTATATATTAATGTGGTGAGCTCTTGGCAAAGCCAATAGGCCTGCTTTATTTAAAATGACACCCCCTCATATTGTGATATGGCATCTGGTAAAGGTGGAGGGTACTGCAATACTCAGGGGTCACAACTCAATAGGGGTCAAATGTGATTCAAGAAAGTCACTAAAGGTATCCCAATGCACCTGATTTAAATATTTGTAAATTAATGTGTAGTATTTAGTAGTGTGTCTGCAATAAATGAACTTTTCATTTTCCATAGAAAAAGCACTGACTAGGCAAATACTTATTTAGTGTTGTTGTCACATGCCAGAGACTGAAGATTACTAGAGCACACCACCTCCCCTGAGTAGGTCTTGGACTGCTCTGTTTTACTACTGTGTGAGAGTCAAGTGCTACAACGGAGGACTTGGTTCCTAGGAAGAATACAGGTGTGCACCTATTACTTGTGTAGGAATCAATAACCCAGTCTCTTCCATAATTGTTGTCAAGCTCATTAAAAAAGATTCTAGACCGGGGAAGGTGGGCCACCAATCCACTGGGGTGCTAGCAGCCAGCCTCCACCAACATCAAAGCAGACCACACACTGTGTTTTCAATTCCCTGCCTCTGTTGCAATGAATTTAGGATAAAAATGTTTTCACCAACCTGGGTGGGAGCACTTTTTTTTAAAGATGTGTTGGTGGGCATGTACGCATTCCATGTCGGTCTACCAAGCATTTTTTTTTTTTTACAGAAACAAACCCTTAAAGCAGTTTATTATTTCTGCACAACTCAAAACAAATGGCCTCACACCCTGGGATTTTCCTCTCAGTGCTTAACATAGTATTTTAATGTTTGCAAACTTCCAGATGTGAATGACAGTCGCACATTCTGCAGCACACATAGAAAAAGTAAAACGCCTCCATAGAAGGTGTCCCTTCCTGCACAAAAACAATCCTGCCAACAATGCAGACACTTTGCACCATGGTATTTGTATTGTCATTTTCATATGCTTGCACCATGGTGCAGGGGTGTCTGCATAGGTGCTAGGCACCATATTGTGAGCTGGTTGAAAGGAGAGGAATGCACCGTACCTCGTAAATACGATGCACTCCTGCCCTTTTGAAAAACACTTGCGGTGCTGCCCTACGCCAAATCTTTGAAAATGAGGCCCTGCATTTGTAATGCTTGATGAGGGTATCAGGTCTTTCAATTAACTCATTAACTATTTCACCAGCTTGCTGTCTTGCCTGGTTGAAAATGCATCTTTCACAGTCAAAATTCAGCATTTGATTGAACTTGGCTTCTGTTTCTTTGATTTTGCGGTACAATGTTAAATCAGCTTGTGATACTGTCTTCATCACATCTTTCACAAAATCACCTGCAAGGTTCTTTAAGTATTTGATGATTTTTTTGTCATCTACTTCTTCTAGAGCATCTATGAAGTAATCGACCGTTTCAATCCATGCAGTCCACCTGGCGCCAATATTCTGCCTTTTGGCAGTATTGAATGGTGCTGGTGGCTTCAGGACCACTGCAGCATCATAACTTGTGTTGGGACTTACTGACTTTAAGAGTATATGCTGTCCCGTCGATGGTTGCTGCTCACTCGGACCTGCACCTTCTGTAAGCATCAGCCATGTGCTTACGTCTGGGTCGTTCCGCCCAGGCTGATGTCATGCTGTGCCATCTTCTTTCTTGACGGTGAGTAACCGTTTTGTCTCTTGCACACGTTCATCACTGCTCTTGACATTGTGCATTGTACCTGGTCGTTGCTGCCTTTAGTGTTTCTTGCACCTGGCTGTCGCTGCCTTTAGCGCTTCTGCTTTGTATTGATGATGGCTCTGTGTTACACTGCAGTGCAGTATCTCTTCTTTCGGCCTTACCAGTAGGCTTCTGGCGTGCTTTCTGACAGTGCTCTTCTGTAGGGCCTTCACCTCCTTTGAGGGAATTGTATGAGCTGGAGTGGCACTTTGACTCCACATATGCCAACTGTGGCTTGCTTCCTGGGGCCCACGTGGCACGCACAAGCAGTTTGCTGGACCTCAGCAACTCTCAGGGAGAGCCGTCTTGTTTCTTCGAGGCATGTATCCCACCTTTGTTGCCAGTTGTAGCATCCACCCCAGCTCTGGAGTGTGCAAATCACTACACCAGACATGCAGCCTTCAAATCCTCTGTCACCGCACACCACCACCTCATTAGAACAACAAGGAGAACAGCCTTACAGGAACGCATTATTGCCAATGCACACAACAGCAAAGAACTCTTCACCATGGTCAAAGAATTTGCCAAACTCAGCACAGAGACAGCAGACATCCCTCCCTCCCAAGACCTCGGCAACAACCTCAGCACCTTCTTCCACCACAAGATCAAGGAAATCTATGTCAGCTTTGCTACCCAAGACCCACCCACCCCACACACAACCACTGCACCCAACGACTCCAGACGCCAGCAGACCCTGCTCATCTGGACCCCCTCACCACTGATGACACCCTCAAGATCATGAAGAGCATCCACTCCGGAGCCCCCTCAGACCCCTGCCCACACCACATCATCAACACAGCTGGCACATCCATCGCCCCTGAACTCTGCCAAACCATCAGCTGCTTCATTGATTCTGCCACCTTCCCGGAGGACTTGAAACACACAGATACCAAGCCCCTGCTGAAGAAACCCTCTGCCGACCTGACGGACATCAAGAACTACAGACCCATCTTTTTCCTTACCGGCCAAACTCAGAGAGTCAGACTGCCACCCTTCCACTCAGAACCCACAGAGATCAGCTGCAGAGTGCCTCAGGGCTCCTCCCTGAGCCCCACCCTCTTCAACATTTTGCAGCCATCGTCAGAAACCCAGGGCTCAATATTGTCTCCTTTGCCGACTTAACCCAGCTGATTCTCTCCCCACGACGAACCGACATCTGCCAAGAGCAACTTCCACAATGGAATGAAGGCATCTGCCACTTGGATGAAGGACAGCTGCCTCAAGCTCAACTCAGACAAGACCGATGTCCTCAACCTGGGATCCGCCCCCTCCGCTTGGGTCGACTCCTGGTGGCCCACAGCCCTCAGAATCCCCCCTGTTAAACTTGGTATCTTTGGCATGGTTTCCCCTGACTTTTTGCCTCTACCTCCTGTATTTTTGATGCTGTGCTGGATTTCATTTTTGCTGGCTTAGATGCTTTGGGCACTTTGCCAATGCTGATCAGTGTCAAAGTGCAAGTGCTCCTTGTGTAAATTTTTGTTACAATTGATTCTCCCTGATTGGCATATTTGATTTACTGGTTAGTCCCTAGTAAAGTGCACTGAAGTGCGCCAGGGCCTGTAAATCAAATGCTACTAGTGGGCCTGCAGCACTGATTGTGCCAACCCACATGAGCAGCTCTGAAACGGTAACTCAGACCTGCCACTGCAGTGTCTGTGGGCAGTTGTCAACTGCCATGTTGACTTGGCAAGTGCACCCACTTGCCAGGCCCTAACCTTCCCTTTTCTTACGTGTAAGGCACCCCTATGGTAGGCCCAAGGTACCCCCCTGGGCAGGGTGTAGTGTATGTGAAAGGTAGGACATGTACTGGTCTGTGTGACATGTTCTGATAGTGAAATACTGCCAATTTCGTTTTTCACTATTGAAAGGCCATCTTGGCCCATAGGATAAAATGGGAAATGCTTTGTAAAATCTTACAACTATAACTTTATATTGGGATAAGATAGAGAAATAAAGTTTAGGCTCTCTGAACTCAGAATTTAATAACAAATCTTTTAGTAAAGATGGTTTTAAAATTATGTGTTTGAAAATGCCACTTTTAGAAAGTAGGCATTTTCTTGTTTAACCATTCAGTGTGCCTCTGCCTGTTTGTGTAATGACTGTCTGGTTTTGGAGTGACAGGGGCTGGGGATGTGCATTCACTGTAGACAGCCACTGGGGGGGGGTTGAGTTGTGCCTTGCCCTTCCTGGATGACTCAGAGCTGGGCTGAATAGACCCTGGCCGAATTTAGAGTAGTGGGAGATTTCCTTGTACCTGAATAGGGCCTACCTCCCTTGCACAATGCTGTCTCCACTCCCTGTGGTCATGCTGCACCAGTGAGGACAGAACTGGTTTGGATTGGGCTCAGTGACCCTTGCATAAATAGAACAAAGACATTTTGGGGGTATAAGTATTAGACCTAAACCTCTGAACTTTAGACTACTTCTGGAATCAAGAGGAACCTTTGCCAAGGAGAAGAGCTGGAGAGACTGGAGGACGAGTACTGCCCCTTTGCTGTGTGCTGTCTGGGGTTGGCCTGCAGTAGAAGTTTCTGCCAAGGAAAGGACAAGGACTTTGCTGTGTGCTGTGTCCCCCTGCTTGAGGAAGATCTCAAGAACTTCCTTACTGGGAGTTCTGACCTGCCAAGATGTGCCTGTGACTGTGTTGGCCTCTGGAGGTTGTTCCTGCTGTTGGTAGCTGGAAAGGCAACGCAACCACAAGAAAATCGAGGCATCGCTCTTCTTGCGGCTGTATTTCCGACACAGCACCGCTGTGCGAAAAGAATCTCCATGCATCGCCGCTGTCGAAACCGACGCAGCGCCTGTTGTCACTGCAAGAACCAATGCATCGAGGGATCGCAGTTGAAGAAACCTATGCAGCGCCACTCGACACTGCCGCATTGATCGCCGATGCCTCCCAGATTTCCAAACATCGTACCTGTGCGTCAAGTTTTCCCGATGCATCACCCACGGACCAGAATCGTCTCGGAATCGATGCATCACTTCCCCCTACAGACCAGATTCGATGCATCACTTCTCCTGCGTGCAGCAGAACTGTCGCATCGCCTCCCCATGGTCTCAGGAACTGACGCATCTCTTTGTTTTTCAACGCTTCCCATCTCTGCGGCTGTTTGGCCTTGTGAATTTTGTCGGAACTACAGGTACTTTGAGAGAAATCACGCATCCATAGTTTTCTATGGGCCAAGATGTAGGTTGGATTTTTGTCGTTTTGGTATTGTTGAGTTTAGATAAAGATACTTTATTTTTCTAAACTGGTGTGGTGTCCATTTGTGGTGTTATCACTGTATTACTGTGTGTTTTGAGTACAAATACTTTACACATTGCCTTTTGGATAAGTCTGTCTGCTCGTGCCAAGCTACTAGAAGTAAGGGTCCCTATATGGACAAAGGTACCTACCTCTGCCAACTAGAGACCCCCATTTCTAACATTGGTGGTCAGCGGTGAGGATTTGAACTTGTATTTGTACTTGACCCACAGTGATTGGTGTACATCACTAGTTTAGTGCAGACCACTACGCAACTACATACTGTGGTTTTTTTTGGTTCTATTTTTGATCTAACCCTTGAAGTATCCACGCATCATGTCTCTGAATGGTATATCAGCAAGTGAGGCTGCAGATTTGGAGTTTGACATTGAAATGTTAAGTAGTTACAAAGTAGAGCAACTCAAGCAATTCTGCAGGAGCTTTGGATGTTCGATGAAGAGCAACTCTAGGAAAGAGGAGCTACAGAAGGCCTTAGGGGCCTGGTGGGAGGCCAGAGAAGCTGAGGAGAGAAGTGATGCAGATGTGGATGGGGGTGTGCCAGATGGCGGTTTCAGGTCCCAGGATTTGCCTTTTGGGAGAGCAGCCTCTAGGGCTGGCAGCAATCATTCATCCAGGAATTTGTCTCCAGAGGAAATAGAGGAGAACAAAAGGTCCAGAAAGCATGAGTTGGAAGTCCTCAGGCTCAAGATGAAGCAGATGGAAATGGAAATCCAGAACAAGGCAGAGGAGAGCCACAGTGCTTGTGCCTTGGAAGAAAAGAAGTTGCTTTTTGCACATGAATTGAGCATGAGAGAGCTGGACCTCAAGGCCAAACAGGCAGAGTCCAGTACAAATGGTGGCAGCGCACAGCCAGTGTAAGGGGGTAAGGTTTACATTCCCACGGACCTAGCACAGAATTTCCAGAAGGGGAGGATATTTATGCATGATTTGCATCTTATGAGGCAGCACTGCATATGAATGAGGCCCCTGAGAAACATTGGGGCACGGGCCTGTGGAAACATTTTGAGGCCAATGGGAGGAACACTCTGACACCTTTGGAGGAGGTGGGTGCTCTGACCTATCCCAATATGAAGGAGGCTTTATGCCTCAGGTATGGGCTCACACCTGAGCAGTACAGGGATAAGTTTATGTCCATCAAGAAGCTTGAATCCAATACGTGGGTTGAGTGTGTGATTCTCTATTGCAGAGCAGTGGATGGTTGGATAAAGTGCAGCAAGGTAACTGATTACCAGGGGTTGTACAACTTGATTGGTTGGGAGCACTTGAGTAGTCTTTACGTTCCAGAGCTTTGCCAGCATCTGATGGATAGTAAACTGACTGACCCCAGGAAGCTTGCTCAGGAGACGGACCGCTGGACAAGTACAAGGGTCCACAAGGGGTATGTGGGAAACCCAGTGAAAGGTGGGCAGGGTCCCCAGCAGAAGAGTGGGGGGGACAAGGGTAACCAAAAGGAGTTCTCTAAAGGGCCCCAAAATAGTTCCCAGGGTAAAGATTCCCAGCCCCCCAGTTCTAAGAAGCCATGGCCCCCTAAGGGTAGGCCAGGCAACTGGGGTCCACATAAGTGTTATGCATGTGGTGAGGAGGGCCACATGCAGAATGATTCCAGGTGCCCCAAGGCACCACCAGCACCCAATGGTGCACCGTCACCGGGGTTAGTTAGTGTAGTGCTGGAGGAGGAGTTGGTTCCTAGTGAGGGTGGGGAGCCAGCTGTGATGACCCTTATCTCATTAGGAGATAGAGAGATGGTCCAGGAAACCTGCCTGCCAGATTACACTAACAAGGACCTGCAGTGGGTGACCATCAATGGGAGGAGGGTGGATGCTCTGAGAGACACAGGATCCAGTGTGAAATCTGCAGGTGTCATTGGGTGTCTGAAGAGCAGGTCATCTCCAATGTACTTCACCCTGTAGTTGCTGCAGACAACTCTGAGCGCCTGTGTAAGGTGGTGCAGGTTCCCTTTGAGTGGGGGGGTCTCAGGTTCCTTGAAGGTCATTGTAAGTCTGTCCATGCCTGTTGGCTGTCTGCTTGGCAATGACCTGGAGAGCTCACCTTGGAAGGAGGTGGAGCGCCAGGCTCATTTAAAGATGTTGGGACTGCCTCATTGGGTCTCTGTGACCACTCAGTCAATGGCAGCTAGTAGGGGTGATCAAGAGGACCTGGAGCCTGAAAGAGTGGCCCAGGTGCCTGCCAGAAAGAGGAAGGGCAAGGGGCATGGGAAACCAGCCCCCGAAGTTCCCACCGTCCATCAGGAGGCAGAACCTGAGGGGGGGTGCCCTGGAGCCTACAGCGGAGCAAGTGGTCTAACTGGGCGACCTGCCTGAGCTGACCCATTGGCAGCAGGAAGGAGGTCCCTCCAGGGAGGAGTTCTGCATGGCACAGATGGAATGCCCTACTATTGTTGGTTTGCGGCAGCAGGCTGCAGACCAGGCAGCAGGTGGTGCGTCCGGATCACATTTGATTTATTGGGAGAATGGTCTCCTTTACAGTGAGCCTAAGGTTGCTAAGCCCGGGGCAGCCCGTGTGCTGGTGGTACCCGCGTGCTACAGGACCTTCCTACTGGGTTTGGCTCATAACGTGCCTTTGGCAGGACATTTGGGTTGCGAAAAGACCTATCACCGGCTTGTCACCCACTTTTACTGGCCCCAAATGCAGAAGCACGTTGGCAGATATTGTAGGTCTATTCAGACTTGCCAGGCAAGTGGCAAGAATGGAGGGAAGTGTAAGGCTCCCCTCCAGCCTTTTCCTGTGGTGAGCACCCCTTTCGAGGGGGTGGGCATTGACACTGTGGGGCCACTGGAACCCAAGACCACCTTAGGCAACAAGTTTATCTTTGTCTTGATGGACCATGCCACCCGGTACCAGGAAGCTGTCCCTCTCAGGACAATCATGGCCCCTGTGGTGGGCCGTGCATTGATGGGGATCTTTTCCTGTGTGGGGTTCCCCATAGAGGTGGTCTCTGACCATGGTACAAACTTCATTTCCAGGTATATGAAGTCACTGTGGGAGGAGTGCGGTGTAATGTATAAATTCACCACTCCTTACCATCCCCAAGGGAATGGGTTGGTTGAGAGATTCAACCAAACCCTGAAATGCATGATAAAGGGTCTTGCAGAAGCTTAACTTGTAATAGTATTTTAAAACTGCCTACTGTCTGATTAGCTGAAATCTTACCTGATTGCACTTTGCACTTTAGCTTGGGGTGGGAATCAGGAACGCAGAGGTTTGCCTCACTTCCGGGAGCACCGGAAACACCTAAGGGGAGGGCAGCCAGTCAGCGGTCTAGATGCTGAACACCGGGGGCTCTAAAAGCACGGCCGCTGCGCGAGCTCAGAGATAGCTTCTCTCACAAACGGTCGTACTTGCACGTCCTTCTTGACTTTTTACCCTATACTGAGATTTTATTACCCCGTTTTTTAAACTACTGCTTGTTCTTAGCACACAGCGATATTGCTGTTTTTACTGGGTTTTTTTAAAACCAGATGTACTGTATGAATTTGGAAATGCTTAACTTGTAATAGTATTTTAAAACTGCCTACTGTCTGATTAGCTTAAATCTTACCTGATTGCACTTTGCACCTTAGCTTGGGGTGGGAATCAGGAACGCAGAGGTTTGCCTCACTTCCGGGAGCACCGGAAACTCCCAAGGGGAGGGCAGCCGGTCAGCGGTCTAGATGCTGAACACCGGGGGGCTCTAAAAGCACGCCCGCTGCATGGCCGCGACGCCGGCATGCCAAAGGCAAGCCCATCTGCACATGTCCGCACCTGGACCGGGCCCAGGGCCTATCACTATGTTGGTTTTCCTCACCACGCAACATCCATTATTACCTACTCCGCAGAACAGTTAGTAGGTATTAACAATAGAAGTAAATGTAGTAGTAAACTCGGTTTAGGATCGGACTTGTCGGCGGTATCAACACACTGTCCAGATTGTAACTTTCAACTCCGTCCCACATTGCCACAATGGAATAGAGCACATGCTATGCCTGTCACAACAGGGACACGCAAGAGCAAACCGATAGTTTGCACCTTGATAAATACACGTTCCCTATAAAAACATGCCTCTGAATTTGCTATGTTCATAGAATCTCATGGAGTGGACTTAGCTTTTATTACTGAGACCTGGGCAGATGAGGTGTCTGGCCCAGATTTGGCCATAGCGGTTCCTAGGGGCTACACCATTTTTAACAAGACAGAGCGGGGAAAAGGGGAGGTGGGCTAGCAATAATACATCGAAGCAGCTGGAAAGGGACTTTTAATACCCAAACTAATCAACCAATCTTAGAATCTGTTCTATTTACTATTTCAATAGACAATCGCTACTCTTTCAATGGCCTACTGCTCTACCGTCTGCCAGGCCCCAGGGCAGACTTTCTTAATTCAGTGGGGTTGTCCCTGGATATGATATCTCAGTCGGCTGACTTCACTGTATTAGGGGACTTCAACTTACATCTAGAGGACCTACTAGACAAGGACACTATACATTTTTCGGACATGATGAGTAGCTTAGGTCTTACTCAGCAAGTCTCTGGCAGCACTCACCTAGCAGGGCACTTGTTGTATGTTTTTTTTTCCAACAACAGTGCTCTGAAATGTCTCTCATTTTCCCCCTCACTTGGTCCGACCATAAAGCCGTTATGTTCTCCCTCCCCCCTCACCAACTGGGATTCCAAAACTCAAGAAATAAATATGCTAGACGGTTCCGTCCATGGAACAAAATCAATTTGATGACTCTTGACAGCTTACTGGCCACAAATCCTCCTAAATTTAGTAACGACCCCAGTATAGCGGCAGTTGCATTTGAGAACTGGCTCCTCAACTCTATCAACCAGGTTTTACCTGAAAAATCTATCACCTAGCTAGACACTCAGAACCTTGGTTTTCAGAACAGCTCAGACTCCAAAAACAGAACTGTCGCCAATTGGAAAGGAAGTGGAGGTCCAACTATGACTCAAATGACAGATCCTTGTATAAACAAGCTGTACTAGATTATAAATGACTTATACAGGAGGAGAAGACTCGCTATTTCTCCGCAGCTATAAGTGCAGCCAAGAATTCGTCTAAAGAACTATTTGCGACAGTGAAGAAATTAGCTAAACCTCCTGATATAGCCAATACCCCAGAAAGCCAGACCTTCTGTGACTCCTTGGCTACTTTTTTACAGGAAAAAGAGAAATCAGTCTACAGTGGCTTTTCTGCTCTCCCATCTCTTTGTGCAACCGCCCAACTAGTTGAGCCGATCACCTCTGACTCAACTGAAGAAGCCAAGGCAACAACCCCAAAATGCACGAAGCTTCCAGAACTAGTATACTTTCCATCACTAACAGTTGAGCAGGTCATTACACTACTACTATCTACTAAATCGAGATCTCCTCTGAACCCCTGCCCCCCAAAGATCGTTCACCTCCTATCATGAACAATTTCTCCTCAGCTTGCCCTCATTTTTAATCAAATGTTCGCTTCAGATATTTTTCCTATTAAATGGAAACTAGCATCAGTTCTTCCCCTTCTAAAAAAAGCCAACTTGGATGGGATGGATCCTAATAGTTACCGGCCAATCTCCAGACTACCACTACCAGCTAAAATATTGGAGGCGGCCATGAACACAGCGCTATCTTAATATATTGAGACAAATGCTTTTCTGGATGCCACCCACTTTGGTTTCCAGAAACACCACAGCACGGAACTGGCACTAATATCTGCTTCGGAACAGATCAGGCAGACAGTCGATGCAGGGGGTAGCGCAGCACTGGTGCTGCTTGATCTTTCCGCTGCATTTGACACCGTTCATCACACAAAACTACTGGTATGTCCTGAGAGGATAGGCATCAAAGGGAAAGCCCTATCTCTGCTCAGATCTTTTCTGTCAGACCGGAAACAATTTGTTGCGCTTTCGGAACTCAAGTCACAGAATTTTACACTTCCTTGCGGGGTCCCTCGGGGCTCATCATTGAGCCCCACCCTTTTTAACGTTTATGTGGCCCCATTGGCGCAGCTGATTAGATCACTGGGTTTCTCAGCAATATCCTATACTGATGACACCCAAATTGTGGTGTCGGTTACAGGGACACCATCAGATATGGCAGCTCAGTTCTACACTTGCCTCCATCAAGTCGGAGACTGGATGGCAACCAACTGCTTGAAGTTGAACTCCAACAAAACCGAGGTGCTGCTCTTTGTTAGCAACACCTCCTTTTGGTCCCCTGCTCTCTGGCCATCGGAGTTGGGCTCTCTGCCCACCCCCTCAAATAAAGTTAAAAACCTAGGCGTCACCTTCGACTCAAAGCTCACATTTGAAAGTCATGTGAACCAGGTTACCTCAGCTTCTTTCTATATGTTAAAATTACTGAGGAAGATTCTTCCGTTCATTCCTGCTGAGTTACGCAAGCTGGTGATCACAGCCTTGGTCCTCTCCAGGGCCAACTATTGTAACGGCCTTTTCATCAATCTCAGGTCTAAATGCCTGACAAAACTTCAGATCGTACAAAATGCTGCTGCCCGGCTTTTGTTGAATATCCCTAAGCATAAGTCAGCCACCGCTGCCTTAAGGGAATTGCACAGGCTACCAGTGAAGCGACACATTGAGTTTAAAGCCTTGTGCATAGCATTTAAAGCAACTCATGATATAGGGCCAGTCTTTTTCAAGCAACATTTTCGCCTATATGTCCCTGCACGTCAGCTACGCTCAGCTCAATCTCACAATCTGATTATTCCTGGGTTCAAGAAAAGTGCTTAGGGAGGTAGAAGATTTTTGGTTGGGACAACTAGACTTTGGAACTCTCTCCCCCAGAGATTGAAGGACGCGACTCACCTGTTGGCATTCATGAAGGCGCTGAAGACATGGTTGTTTAACCTCTAACAATGTCTCAAGATCTTTCGATGTCTGTTTGTTCTGAGGAGCTAGCGCCTGGACACCCTCGGGTAACTGGTTTGCGCTTTATAAATCTCTTTTTCATTTCATTTCATTTCAGAACCTATGAGACGTAAGTGGGACATCTTCCTATCATGCCTGTTGTTTGCCTACAGGGAGGTACTGCAGAAATCATTAGGTTCAGTCCCTTTGAATTGCTGTATGGGCACCCTGTGAGAGAACCTTTGAGTCTGGTGAAGGAGGGCTGGGAGAAAACTCCTAGTGAGACCCCCCAAGATGGGTTCAGCTACATGGTGGCCTTCAGGAACCAGACTCTGAGCTTCAGGAAAATTGCTCAGGCGAACCTGGAAGCCAGCCAGGAGGAGATGAAGCGTTGGTAAGACCAGAATGCAACTCTTGTTGAGTTTCAGCCTTGCCAAAAAGTGTGGGTGATGGCACCAGTGGAGCCTTGTGTGCTCCAAGACAAGTAGACTGGTCCATTTGAGGTGATAGAGTGCAAGAGTGATGTGACCTACTTGGTCAACTTGCAGACTCCCAGGAACCCTTTGAGGTTCCTTCAAGTGAACCGCCTCAAACCTCACTTTGAGAGGTCTGAAGTGACAATGCTCCTGGCTACAGATGATGGAATGGAAGAGGAGAGTGAGCCTCTTTCTGACCTCCTGTCAGCCAAGGAACATGATAAGTTAGTGGATGGAGATAACCTCTCTCCCACCCTGACCCCAGAGCATCAGAGGGACTGTCACCAGGTGCTGGGACAGTTTGCCTCCCTGTTTTCCTTGACTCCAGGAATCACCAATTGGTGTGTCCATGATGTGGACACTGGGGACAGTTTACCAGTAAAACATAAATTTTACAGTGTAACTGCCAAAGTCAGGGCCAGCATCAAGGAAGAGATTTCCAAGATGTTGGCGTTAGGGGTGATAGAGCCCTCCAGCAGCACCTGGGCTTGCCCAGTGATCTTGGTTCCAAAATTTGCTGCACCTGGTGCACTCCTGAACTCCGGTTCTGCATGGACTACCGTGGGCTCAATGCCATCACCAGGACTGATGCGCACCGCATCCCCAGAGCTGATGAGCTCATTGATCAGCTCATTGATCAGCTGGGAGCTGCCCGGTACCTTAGTATGTTTGATCTAACGTCTGGGTACTGGCAGATTGCCTTGACTGATGGGGCAAGAGAGAGGTCTGCGTTTTCAACGCCAGAGGGGCACTACCAGTTCCATGTCATGCCCTTTGGGTTGAAGAACGCCCCCGCCACATTCCAGAGACATGGCTGTTTGGGCATAACGCTTAATCTATCTGAGCCAAATCCATCTGCTTTCATGGCTAGCGCCTAGACACCTTAGGGTATTGTGCACTTTATAAATACTTCATCATCATCAACCAGTTACTGTCCGGGCTAGAGGAATTCAGCACCGCCTAACTGGATGACATTGCTGTGTTCAGCTCCAGCTGGGAGGAACACTTGCAACACCTCTGTGAAGTATTGAATGCTCTGCAGAAGGCAGGCCTCACTATCAAGGCCAGTAAGTGCCAGATAGGGCAGGGATCTGTGGTGTACTTAGGGCAACAGGTAGGAAGCGGCCAAGTGGCACCCCTACAGCCTAAGATCAACACCATTCTGGCTTGGGAGCCCCCCAAGACCCATAAAGAGGTGAGAGCCTTGTGAGGACTCGCCGGGAATTACAGGCGGTTTGTCAAGGGATATGGCACCATTGTTGCCCCCTTGACAGAGCTGACTTCAAGGAAGTAGCCAAGTAAAGTGATCTGGACCGATGCCTGTCAGACCGCTTTTGATGCCCTGAAATCTGCCATGTGCATGGTGCCCGTGCTCAAGGCACCCAACTTCTCCCAAGAATTTGTTGTGCAGACAGATGCTTCAGAGCATGGTGGCAGTACTCTCCCAATTAAATGATGAGGGCTTTGACCAACTCGTAGCTTTCATTAGTAGAAGGCTACTTCCCAGGGAACAGAGGTGGCGTGCAATTGAAAGAGAAGCTTTTGCTGTGGTCTGGGTGCTGAAGAAGCTAAGACCCTACTTGTTTGGGACTCACTTCTGGGATCAGACAGACCACAGGCCCCTCAGATGGTTGATGCAGATGAGGGGTGAGAATCCAAAACTGTTGAGGTGGTCCATCTCCCTACAGGGAATGGACTTTACAATGGCACACCACCCTGGTACAGTACACGCCAATCTGATGGTCTGTCCAGATTCTTCTGCCTTAGTGACGGAAACTCCCAAGAGGGTGGGCAGTTCTCTCCATCTTTTAGCTGGAGGGGACATGTGTTAGACTTGGCATCTTTGGTGTGGTTTCCCCTGACTTTTTGCCTCTACCGCCTGTATATTTGATGCTGTGCTGGATTTCATTTTTGCTGGTTTAGATGCTTTGGGCACTTTGCCACTGCTGATCAGTGTCAAAGTGCAAGTGCTCCCTGTGTAAATTGTTGTTACAATTGGTTCTCCCTGATTGGCATATTTGATTTAGTGGTAAGTCCCTAGTAAAGTGCACTGAAGTGTGCCAGGGCCTGTAAATCAAGTGCTACTAGTGAGCCTGCAGCACTGATTGTGCCACCACATGAGTAGCTCTGAAAAGGTAACTCAGACCTGCCACTGCAGTGTCTGTGTGCAGTTGTTAACTGCCATGTCGACTTGGCAAGTGCACTCACTTGCCAGGCCCTAACCTTTCATTTTCTTACATGTAAGGCACCCCTATGGTAGGCCCAAGGTACCTTCCTGGTCTGGGTGTAGTGTCTGTGAAAGGTAGAACATGTACGGGTGTGTGTGACATGTCCTGATAGTGAAATACTGCCAATTTTGTTTTTCACTATTGAAAGGCTATCTTGCCCCATAGGATAGAATGGGAAATGCTTTGTAACATCTTAGAAGTATAACTTCCCATTGGGACAAGATAGAGAAATAAAGTTTAGGCTCTCTGAACTCAGGATTTTATAACACATCTTTTAGTAAAGATGGTTTTTAAATTTTGTGTTTGAAAATGCCACTTTTAGTGTAGGCATTTTCTTGTTTAGCCATTCTGTGTGCCTCTGCCTGTTTGTGTATTGACTGTCTGGTTTTGGAGTGACAGGGCCTGGGGATGTGCATGCACTGTAGACAGCCACTGGGGGGGTTGAGGTATGCCTGGCCCTTCCTGGATGACTCAGAGCTGGGCTGAATAGACCCTGGCTGAATTTAGAGTAGTGGGAGGAGATTTCCTTGCACCTGAATAGGGCCTGTCTCCCTTGAACAATGCTGTCTCCACCCCCTGCGGTCGTGCTGCACCAGCGAGGACAGAACTGGTGTGGACTGGGATCAGAGACTCTTGCACAAAGAGAGCAAAGACATTTTGAGGTGTAAGTATTAGACCTAAAACCCCTGAACTTTAGACTACTTGTGGAATCAAGAGGAACCTTTGCCAAGGAGAATAGCTGGAGAGACTGGAGGAGGAGTACTGCCCCTTTGCTGTGTGCTGTCTCCCCTTCATCTCCCCTGAACTTCCTTGCTGGGAGTTCTGACCTGCCAAGAGGTGCCTTTGGCTGTGTTGGGCCTCTGGAGTTTGTTCCTGCTGTTGGGATCTGGAAAAGCAAAGCCACTACAAGAAAATCGACGCATCGCTCTTCTTGCGGCAGTTTTTCCGACACAACACCGCTGTGCAAGAAGAATCTCCATGCATTGCTGCGTCACTGCTGAAACCGACGCAGCAACTATCGCCGTTGCAAGAACCGACGCATCGAGGGATAGCGACTGAAGAAACCGATGCAGCGCCGCTCGACGCCGCTGCATCGATTGCTGACGCCTCCCAGATTTCCACGCATCGTACCTGTGCGTCAAATTTTCCAGACGCATCACCCACAGACCAGAATCGTCTCGGAATCGATGCATCACTTCCCCCTACAGACCGGATTTGATGCATCACTTCTGCGTGCAGCAGAACTGTTGCATCGCCTCCCCATGGTCTCAGGAACTGATGCATCTCTTTGTTTTTCAACGCTTCCCATCCCTGCAGCTGTTTGGCCTTGTGAATTTTGTCACAACTACAGGTACTTTGAGAGAAATCACGCATCCATAGTTTTCTATGGGCCAAGTTGTTAGAAACCTTTTTAAAGTCATATTCTTATTATATGTGTGTTGGATTTTTGTCGTTTTGGTCTTGTTGAGTTTAGATAAAGATACTTTATTTTTCTAAACTGGTGTGGTGTCCATTTGTGGTGTTATTACTGTATTACTGTGTGTTTTGAGTACAAATACTTTACACATTGCCTTTGGGATGAGTCTGTCTGCTTGTGCCGAGCTACCCCGGGGGTGGACAGGGCTTATCTAAAGTGTGTATCCCCCTTACCCTGACTAGAAGCAAGGTTCCCTATATGGACAAAGGTACCTACCTCTGCCAACTAGAGACCCCCATTTCTAACACCCCCCCACATCCACAGACCACGCATGAAACCTCAGCCTTATCCTGGACTCCTTTCTCTCCATGAACTGCCAAATCAACGCCGTTTCATCATCCTGCATCCACACGCGTCACTTGCTTTGGAAAATCTTCAAAAGTATACACACTGAGTCCAGGAAAACGGTCACCCATGCTCTTATCAGCAGGACACTCTAGTACAGCAATGCACTCTATGCTGGCATCCCCCAGAAACTCCTCAAGAAACTACAGAACATCCAGAACGCCTCCGCCAGACTCATCCTGAACATGTCCCACCGCAGCCACATCACTAGTCACCTGAGAGACCTCCTCTGGCTCCCAGTCAACAAAAGAATCACCTTCAAGCTCCTCACATATGCCTACAAAGCCCTCCATGACACCGGACCTGCATACCTCAGCCATCGCCTCTCCTTCTACATACCCACCAGAGTCCTCTGCTCTGCCCACCTGGCCCTGGCCACCATCCCACGGACCCGCAAGACCTCAGTTGGAAGAACATCTTTCTCCTACCTCACAGCAAAGACCTAGAACACCCTGCCTCTATACCTCAGGCAATCACTGTCACTGCTGCCTCAATTCAGGAAGTACCTCAAGACCTGGCTTTTCGTCTGAACCGCAGTGCCTTCGACGGACCAGCAGTGCCCCCCCCACAGCACTTACAGCTGAGCAGTCGTGCTTTACAAGCACCCTGATTGATAATACATGTCTTTATTCTTCAACATACAACTGTTAACTGAATGCACTGTATCATTGGCTTTATTGACAACACCCAGATACACCCAAATACCTCCCAACTGATTACGTAACTTTGTAAGGAGTCCACCTAGGACCACAAGGATCCTACAGCACATGAGCATACAATACTATATAATGCACATTGACAAAACATATGCGGGCACACATGCATATGTAGCCAACACATACATGCATGCATAAAACGGGCATGCATTTACATATAGAAAACATATGTATGGGCAAATAGGTTGAGACCGGAAATGCATTCAGGTGCAAGCAAACATACAGCTGCATGCAGTAGCAGACATAAGACAGAAGCGGCTCTGCAGTGATTTCATTTATCATCCGTAGGAAACAAGCTAAAGTAAGATGTGTTGATTAAATGCATGTATTGTTAGTTGGAAAGCTTGGGTGGAAGGAATGGTGAGTGACTGAATTTTAGCAGCGAGCGACTGAGGAAGAGAGACGATGGTGGATCACACTATCAATTCATTAGAAATAGTTCTGACCCAAAAGGTAACGCATAGTCATCTGTGCTAAAACATATAGCAAGTGCAAAAACAACAACACTGCATTGCATCTTGTCTTTAATTCCATCTTTCAGCTCATGAAACTTGTTGGGCAGCGGGCAGGTAGCATAACAGAGGAGGGAGAGTGTGTGCGATAGTGGGAGTGCGTGGAGTAGGGATGTAGAGAGAGGAGGAGACTTTGAAAAAAGGAGGGACTGAAAAATATTGTATCAAACCAATTCATCATGCAGTGGAAGAAATACAGAAATACACCTATAACAGTATACACTATTTTGATTATGGAATCAAGCCTTTCAAAATGCTCATGGTAATTAATCTGGTTTTCACCACTGCTCCTCCTACTCTTCCCATCAAGACCTTGAATCGGCAAGAAGTGTTTCCAAAAACACCTAATAAGTAGGCCTTGTTTTACATCAAATGCAGTTCAGGGACAAATTATATATACAGAGCTAAAACAGCTTTAATTTAATCAGGTACAAGTGTCTGGTATAGTAAAAGGCATTCATCGTATATGGCCTCTTTAGGAAAATGCCCTTTTTGAGTGGTCACCATCCACTTTTTGCTGGATTTTATTGCTGGTGTATGAACGCTGAACACTGGGGTGCTGCCATCCAGTGCCCAGTGTAGGTTTTCAAACCCATAAAAACAGGTAGAAATGGCTAATCCCAGATTGGATTATTTAACATACCCTCATGTCCCAAGTATATGGTACACAGTGTACCTAGGACCTGTAAATTAAATGTCACTAGTGGACTGCAACAGCTCTTTTGCCACCCCTAAAGTGACCAGGCAAACCATGTCTTCAGGCTTGCTGCTGCAGCCTGTTTTGCAGTTTTAAAACTGCATATTCACCCATGCAAAGTAAAACTTTTTCCGACCCTTAGCCGTCCTTTTAAATGCTTATAAGTCACCCCTAAGGTTGACCATAAATGCTCACAGGGCAAGGTACCTTGTACTTAAAAAAGTGGATGTGCACTTAGGTTTTTCATGTCCTGGAGTGCCCAAAGTCATTTTTTACAATGGCAAGGCCGGTTCTCCCATTAAAAAGCACTGCATTGCATCATAACTCCTTATAATGCATACAGTCTGTTTGGGAATTGCTAGAACCACGATTCAAGGATTCAAATTATTAGCAATTAAAAATCCAAACTAATGGTCAAGTCAGGTTGTAAATTAATATTTTGTAAATGCCACTTTTAGAAAGTTAAAAGAACAATTGATGGACAAAATGCAGAACAATTTCATACATTCACCCCAGTACAGAGAGCTGGGCCTAAATTCATCGTTTTTTTGCTCCCCATGCCATTCCAGTTCGAACCCAGCCATATGCAAATCAGTCTTGACCCTGCACCCAATGGGAACAGTTCAGCCCGAACTGCCAAGCCAGGTCCTCCCTGGACTGGAAACAAGCATCCTAGGACCGGTTTCGGGGTTTCACCCCTCATCAGCTAGGATAGCTTCACTCCAGTGGTATGGAGAGCACGGGACCCCCGTTTGGGCATACCCATCCCACTCGGGGTGACAAATGCAAAAAGAACAATTGATGGACAGAATGCAGAACAATGTCATACATTCACCCCAGTACAGAGATCTGGGCCTAAATCCATTGTTTTTTTGCTCCCCATGCCATTCCAGTTTGAACCCAGCCATATGCAAATCAGTCTTTACCCTGTGCCCAATGGGAACAGTCCAGCAGGAGCTGCCAAGCCAGGGCCTCCCTGGACTAGAAACAAGCACCCTAGGACCAGTTTCGGGGTTTCACCCCTCATCAGCCAAGATAGCTTGACTCCAGTAGCATGGAGAGCACGGGACCCACGTCTGGGCATACCCGTCCACTCGGGGTGAAAATTGCAAAAAGAACAATTGATGGACAGAATGCAGAACAATGTCATACATTCATCCCAGTACAGAGATCTGGGCCTAAATCCATCGTTCTTTTGCTCCCCATGCCATTCCAGTTTGAACCCAGCCATATGCAAATCCGTCTTGACCCTGTGCCCAATGGGAACAGTCCAACCCGAACTGCCAAGCCAGGTCCTCCCTGGACTGGAAACAAGCATCCTAGGACTGGTTTTGGGGTTTCACCCCTCATCAGCCAGGATAGCTTGACTCCAGTGGAATGGAGAGCATGGGACCCATGTCTGGGCATACCCATCCCACTCAGGGTGACAAAAGCAAAAAGAACAATTGATGGACAGAATGCAGAACAATGTCATACATTCACCCCAGTACAGAGATCTGGGCCTAAATCCACCGTTTTCTTCCTCCCCATGCCATTCCAGTTTGAACTCAGCCATGTGCAAATCAGTCTTGACTCTGCACCCAATGGGAACAGTCCAGCCCGAACTGCCAAGTCAGGTCCTCCCTGGACTGGAAACAAGCATCCCAGGACTGGTCGGGGTTTCACCCCTCATCAGCCAGGATAGCTTGACTCCTGTGGCATGGAGAGCACGGTTTGCATATAGCTGGGTCTGAACTGAGGTGGTGAAGTGAGATAAAGAACGATGATGGATTCAACCCAGATCTGTGACTGGGGGTGACAGGTTTCAGCGCTCCGTCCATCATCTCCTTGTGTTTGCTTTGTTCCCCCTAAGTTGGCAGGGTATGCCCAGACGTGGGTCCCTTGCTCACTTTGCCACTGGATTTAAGTTATCCTGGCTGATGAGGAGTCTTACCCCGAAACTGGTCCCAGGATGCTTGTTTCTGGTTCAGGGAAGACGTGGCTTGGCAGTTCCAGCTGGACTGTTCCCATGAGGCACAGGTTCAAGACTGATTTGCATATAGCTGGGTCTGAACATAGGTGGCGAAGTGAGCTAAAGAACGATGATGGATTCAACCCAGATCTGTGACTGGGGGTTAGTGTCTGAAAAGTTTTAGCGCTCCATCCATCATCTCCTTGTGTTTACTTTTAGAAAGTTGGCATTTTCCTGTCTAAAGCCTCCGGAAGCCTTTTAAGAGTTAATCCCTTACTGTCACCTAGCAGCCAGCAGCGAGGTGTGAATGGCTCATAGGAAAGGAAAGAAAAAGGCCTTGGCTGAGTGATGGTGGGACCTCCTCCTGGCAGGATGGCCTGGGAGATGTGCCCACCAAATACAAAAGCTTCAAAGGAACAACCCCTGTCACAGGTACATGTAACTCTGTGCCAAGTAGCCAGAGTGGAACCAATCCCGATGTGGGGAAAATATGTTCTAGAACTAGTTTACAAGGAGAAGCTTTTCATTTTCTTTAGGCCACACCTCAGAGGTGTGCCCCAAGCTCTGCACAAAGGAAGAAAGTTTCTGCCATACTGATTTTAGATACAGAGAGGCACTGTCTGATGGTATACAGTACAACACACGGAATGTGTTGCAAAAGTGGGTGGGGCAACTCTAGGAACTTTTACCCCATTGCTTTGGAAGTGGCCAAGAGTCTCTCCCATCCATAGGCTGGCACTGGGCATAAATGTGGCATTCCCAGTGCCCTCTTGAGGACAGCTCTGGCACTGTGGATGACAGATGAAGAACTGCATATGCTGTTGAACCTTTGGAGAGAAACTCCAAGGGCTGGGCCTGCCCCCCACATGTACCGAGGACAGAAGAGTGGACTTTAAGGGCTAGTTGGCTGGTCTCCTATTCAGCTTTAGAGCAAAAAAGTTCCAAGAAGCCCATATCCCTGCTGAGTCCAGCTGACCAGTCCAACTGGATTTACCCTGGACCCTGCTGGTGGCCTCTGGGAGACTGAAACATAACTCCCAAGTTGTACCCAAAAGGCACTGACCCCTTGGATGGTGTAAGAGTGTATTATTGCTCCCTCAAAAACTTCAAGACTGGACACTTAAAAACATCTTCCAAACTTTCTGCTGAACTGCCAGTCAGACTCAAATTACTGTCTTTTCCCTGAAGAATGGATTCTGACGTCCAGAAAACTTTCCAAGTCCATACGTGAAGTACTTCACATGGACCTATGCTGAGCAGCACCCCAGTAATAATGAACCCTTTGTGGGCCTGATCTTTGGACTACACCCTCTTGGAGTTTTCTCACCGTAGATTTCTAAAGTCTCGAACTTTCAGCTTGAGCCGGGATGTTTCTCCAGAAAAATGACTACGTCAGAAGGTAAGCTCTCCACCGAGATGAACCTAGTCTCTGGATCCAACCCACGATCCATCACAATCCGCCTTAACTTTTGACTTTGACCCAGTCTAGGGTGACTAGATACATGCACTCGGCACTTTGTGCTTTGGTTCCTTACATCTGATTTATCTAGGTTTGGTGTTTATTTGTTCACTGAAGGTTACTATATTTTTTATCAATTGGAGTGGGATTTTTATTGTGTTGGAATTTCTACTTATTAACTGTTTTGGTACTGATAAATGCTTTGCACATTACTCCTAATATAAGCCTGCCAGCTTTGTGCTACACCTACCAAGGTTTGAGCTCAGGTTCAAATTATTGAGACATAACTGGACCTAGAAAGGATTAGTGACATTATTACTTGAAGAGTACCAGTGCTAAAGTGCTTCTGCTCTCTCCCCTAAACAAGGTAATATTGGCTCTTCCCCAATTGGCAGATTTAATTTACTTATAAGTCTATAATAAAGTGCACTACATGTGCCCAGGGCCTGTAAATTAAATGTTACTAGAAGGCCCACAGCACATATTGTGCAACCTACTTAAGTAGCCCTCTAACAATGGCTCAAGCCTGTGTGTGAAGTTTACCCTGCCATTTCGATCAGGCAAGATAAACCCTTGCCAGGCCCAAACTTTCCCCTTTTGTACATATAAGACATCCCTAAAGTAGGCCCTGGACAGCCAACAGTGCAGAGTGCAATGCATGTAAAAGGCAGGACATGTACTTTTAAGTTTTACATGTCCTGGTAGTGAAACACTGTCAAATTATTTTCTCAACTACTGCAAGACCTATATCTCCCATAGGCAAACATTGGGATTACCTTATTACATGTTTTTAGTGCAATTCCCAATTGTGAAGCAATAGACTTTCCACGTTTGGTGTCTCTGGAGTCATAATATTTTAAAATCACAACTTATGGTGAACTCAGATTTTAAATTGCAGTTCTGAAAATGCCACTTTTAGAAAGTTTAGCCATTTGGTTTCTGCTGCTGTCTCTGATACTCATCTATGGAGGGTGACAGCTTGGCTTTGTGTATTGCCCCTAGACAGCTACACACAATGGGAGCCCAGGTGTGACTTGATGGGCCATCCTAGCAGGATGGGAGGGAAGAGCAGGACCCAGCCTCACTTACATCTGAATAGGTTGTGTCCTGTCCCCACACAAAGGGCTGCATACCCACCTGTAGCGTGTCTGGAACCAGACCAGGAACGTAGGACCTCTGTGCACTTCAAAGTCCCGTCTTTGAAATATCCCCCACTTCAAAGGCACAACTGGGTATAAGTACTGGACCTCTGACACCATCACTTCAGTATGCTTCTGAACCTGTGAAACCTCTGTCAGGAAGATGGACTGCTGTGCTTCTGAAGGCCTGCCACTCTGCTGGACTGCTGCTTTGCTGTTCCCCTGCAGGGGTGATAAGGACTGGACCTGCATCACGTGAGCCCAGAGTGACTCCAAGGGCTACTAGCTTGCTGGCCTCCTGATCTGAAGCCTCAGGGACACAAAAGACTTCCAATTTACCTGCGTCTGCTCATGGACTCTGCCATCTTTGAGTCTGCCCTGCCAAGTGGTGCCACCCCAGTCCTGGACCCTTGAAAGTGAGGCCTGAGCTGATTGCTTCAGCAAAATCCATGCATCATCTGTCAAACTAGTGCATCAGCGCCGTGGCATGAATCACAACTTTGACGCTGTCGCAGCCAGGCCCCAGTATCTGGCCCGTCACGCTCAGGCTCCATCACGCTCAGCCTGAACTTTTGACTTTGTCCCGGTACGGCGTGACCAGATATCCCATGTAAGCGCTTACTGCTTCTAAGAGCTATTTTACACTTTATTCTTTAAAAATTCATATCTCAAGTTCTACTTATTGGATGTTTTGCTTTTGGGACTTGATTAATTTATTAAATTATGTTCTGTTTTGCTAACCTTGTGTGGAATCTTTTTGTGAGGTGTTTTGACTGTTTTACTGTTTGAAGTGTTGAACAGATACTTTACACATTGCCCCTAACTTAAGCCTGACTGCTCTGTGCCAAGCTACCAGAGGGTGCTGCTTCTTACCCTGCCTGGGATTGTGGTTGCTGCTTTCCTAGGGCTCTGACCCCAGTCAACTAACCCAATTCCTAACTACTACTATCCTCTTCAAACAATAATCCACTTTGTCACAGCCTCAGTAAGATATCTCAGTGCTTATGATAATAATTGTAAGGCCAGCTTGCTATCAACATGAAGCTTGGGAGAAGAGCCACTTCTTAAGGGACCATCTAAAGACAAGATGGCTCGAGATTGATCTGATTATTGTTGGTAAATCATTGCATCTTTAGATATTATAAAAGTGAAGGGTCTGCTACTTAGGTCCGATTACAAGTTTGGTGATCCACAGACTGCCAGGCTCAAGGGGGCAAGGCGGTGGCAGTCTCCTGACCACCCTATTATGATATGGGCGGTGGGACTGCCACAGCCCCGCCACAGTTGCCAGGGAGCCGTCCTTCCCTGGTGGTGTTGCTGCGGTCAGGAGGCAGTAATATGCTTGGCAGGACTGCCGCGGTCCCACCATACATATTACAAGTTTCCTCTCAGCTACGGTATTCATGGCGGTTGAGGAAACAAAGGGGGCCCTACAGTGCCCCCTGGTGCCTCACACCCTGTGGATGCACACAGAGGGGCACAACATGTGCCCCCCTGTGTGCATGCACACCATTTCCTGCCCAGCATGGACATTTCAGTCCATGCCGCACAAGACCTGTTTTTGGCGATCCCATTGCGGTGCTCATTTCATTGCACCACTATGTAAGTGTCAAAAACAAAGCCCACCAGACAGGAGGCAACTCCTAATCTGGCGGGCGGTCTGACCATGGCTTTGGTGGTGTGGCGGCAGAGTGGACCCAGCGCTGCACTTCCAAAGTCGTAATCAGGCCGTAAGTCTTGTTACTCACCAGAGATGTGGGCAGGCTTAGAAAGTTCACTATGCATGAGAGCAACTATTATATGAAGCAATTGAAATAGTTTCAGCATGTATTATGGAAGACCGAAGTATAGAGCATTGCCATAATCAAACTTCGCGGTAATCAAATCTTGATTCTTTTACATATCCATAGCTCTAATCTATGTGTTTTTTATTATTTAATATAATTATTTCATTATTATTCATGCACAATTGTAAGAAAAATTATATTTACTAATACTTTTTTAATATGTACAAGTAAACCTTTTAATGTCTGATTAATAAAAATCATCACAAAATGAACCTTTACAGTACATATCCAACTGTTTCGCATAAAATGTTCTTACATAGGTCATATACATAAAAAATCATCAAGGTTAAAAAGAATAAGTTTGCACTTGTCCTAGCCCACAGTGATCCATATCAGTTGGTCCAAAGTGACAAGTACCTATAACAATGGACATACTGCTATTTCAATAAAACCTATAGGCATATACATTATTTTAGCCCCAAAAAAACCCATACAGGTTACTTTAAAGTGGCAAGTGCTTATAGCACAGGGGTATACTGTAATGCAATTAAAACCTACCTAAAAATATAGTAGCATTAAAAATAGAGCTTCCCGCAGAAGAACCATACAGTACATCAAATTGCCAATTACTTATGTACAAACAGCAGTGCTTTTATTCATTTGAATACAACCTAGATGTGTAGCAATTCATCAAAGTTGAACATAAGATTTCATTTATCCTAGCCAGAAGAAAACCATACAGGTTAATTTAAAGTAGTTAGTGCTTATAACAGGGGGTATAATGTAATGCAATTAAAACCTCTATACCTAAAAGATCAACAGCGTAAAAAATAGGCCTTTCCATAGAAGAATCATACAGCATATCAAGGTGCCAAGTGTTTGTTTACAAACAGCACTGCTTTTTATCAATAACCCACAATGGGCTATACTAGGTAGTTCAAAGTGCAATATGTTTTTATTAGGCCTGGGCGGTAAATTCCGTTCCGCTGGCGGAATTTGCGGAATTTCGGTAATTTCGTGTTCCGCGGAGAACGCAGAATTGCGAAAAATTCCGCGATCCGCGACTTAGCGGAATCTTTTGCTTGTTCGCGCTTTCAAAATGCGTGTTTGCGAGATATTTCCCCCCGAGCACGCAAACAGCGTTCGCGAACAGGAAAAAAGCATTGCGAACAGGCGGAACAAGCAATTTCGCGTGTTTGCGGAACTCTCTGCGTGCTCGCGGAGTTTTTTACCGTTTCGCGGAGCTTTGCGTAGCGCGACTACGCAAATTACGCCCACCTAGTTTTTATACAATATATAACCATTAATTGATCAATGGTAAGCAGAAGCAATAAAACAAGTTGGGTGCATAAGCATAGGGAGAGTAAAACAGCCTGAACACCTTGGAAGATTTACTAATATATATTTTACCTCTTATTGTTTAATACATAGAAATCTAAATCAGAAATACATTTCATAGAATTTAATTCCCTTGTTTAATTCAGCAAATCTAATATATCTAGTCTAGAATATACTAAAGGCCTGATTACGACTTTGACGCAGCAGAGACGGCGCAATTCCACCTCCACTGCGCCAAAGCCTCGCAAGCACCGCCGACCGTATTACGAGTCAAAAATGTGCAACTCGTAATACGACGGGCGCTCCTTTGCTAGTCCCATGGTGGTGCCTGGAAAAAGGCACAGCAATGGAAATAGCAAAAAAGTTCCAGCTCGGCATCGATGTGGATGTCCATGCCGTGCAGCAACTTTGTGGGGGTTTCAGACAGGAGAGCACATGATGTGCCCCCCTGAATGTATCCCCATGGTGGGGGGGCCATGAGGGCCCTGTAGGGCCCCCTTTGTTCCTGCACCACCAGCCTTTTCATGACCGGGCTCCGCCATGAAAATGCTGGCAGTCCAGGAACTCGTAATATGCTGTGCGGGACTGTGCCAGTCCCCGCTCAGCATATTGCATTGTGGTGCTCCTGCGTCACCGCCAGGGAACAACTAGTCCCTGGCGCAGCCGACGGTCCACCGCGACAATGACTTTAGGAGTCGTAATATGGCATCAGTGGACTCGAAATCAGGCCCTAAGACTAACATACTAGCTCAGGCACATATTCAAAACTTCCCTAGATAAATCCTGATCCGTTATATACCAAACAGGATAATTGATTGTAAACCATTATGGTTATAATGTAGTCTCATAGACTGCCGGAGTGGGCTATACTGGCCATTAAAGACCCGCTCCAGCGTTAAAGGCCAGAGTCGAAGACAAGGGTCTTTAATATGGGAGCAGGACTTTAATGCTGGTATAGCCCAGCTATGGAGACTGTAAGACTATTAGAACATTCTGCCACTAGAGGACAGAATGTTCTAACACAAAAATCAAAAGGCCTCACAGGAGCCCGAGGCGATTGAAATCCCCTCGGGCTCCGTGAGGCCTTTGTTCATAGCAACAACTGTGAAAGACAACATTGGAAGTTTGGAGCTCCGGGCTTCTACCAGCCATTAGAAGCCCAGAGCATTCCATTGTTTTCAATGCAGATCCCAACATTCCATTCTTCTAAAGCGTCTTCATTGATCTCCTGTGTTTTAACGCAATTATCGACTTTGTACACTAAGGCCCTAATTACGATGGTGGTCGGCCAGACAGCCGGACCGTCGAACGCCATCATATCGGGCAGGTGACCGTCCAACAATGAGTTGGTGGTCCCAGCTGCTCCATTGCAATAGGACTGCCATGCAGGCGGTCGTAAAGTGCTCTTTTCTACTGCGGCTTGTGCTGCGGCCCAGGAAAAGGGCTGCAGCACAAGCCGCAGTAGAAAAAGGCACATTGTGCACATCCATGCACCGTGTGCCGTGCACCATGTGGAGCCTGGCAGATGGTGCATGGATGTGTGGGGGTCACTACATGTGCCCCCAGGGCCACTTAACCGTGGCCTACAGGGGGACAGGGGCCCTGCTTGGGGCTCCCAAAGTCTCTTTCCGTCTGCCTTTTCATGTCGGTGAGACCGCCATGAACAGGCTGTCGGAAAGGGGTATCCTAATCCCTATGACGGTGCCTGCGTAGGCTCTGCCTCCATTGTAGGGTTAGGAATCCAACCGCCATCCCGATGGGATCTTTGATCCTGTCGGAGGCTGCCGTCTTAGCCCCCAACTGCTGGGTCCGTCCGGCGGCATTGCAATGCAGCGGTTGGATCAATACCCTGGATAGTGGGTGGACGCCCACCATTGTAATGAAGGCCTACGTTTTTTTCTTGTCTACTTTCACCTTCTTCAGGATTTATGCTTGTCTCGACTGTCTTGAAAATGTGTATACCTGTTGTCTAAAGTATCCTTGTACATATGACGTGTCTCTAAAATAGATAGTAACTGTTTATTAACTCCTGGGCCCTTTTCCTCATTTGACTAACTCTCCCACACCAACAAATCAGTTACTGTAAATATTATATTATGTAAGGACACTGAAGCATTTCGTACATTTGTTTTGTATTGTCATTTTCGTCACTTGTCAACAAGTAAATCAGATGCATTTTCTATATGTCTAACCATCCAATCTGACACGGAGTGGGGGACTGGGGCTATTTTAGATCCTGCATACATGCCCAGATAGAGTACCTTGAAAACAAGATGTATGCAGTTCCTGTGTGCAATTCTAGGTTTGCCATGGGTCGGATCTAGGGGAGTGCTCCTTTTAGGAACAAGGGCCCTCACACACCCCAAAGGGTGTCATGCTTCATCATCGTACAGCTCCTCGTTGGGCTGGCGCTGCAATGCCCAACGGGCCCCTCAAGGGGTCTCTTTTCCTGAGTTCTAACTTTTTGCCAATGTGAAGAGTAAGGTGTGGTGGGTGACTGGATGTGAGTAGAATGGAGGAGGAATGTATACTGAAAATAACTAAAGGAGTCCAAAGGTTAACTTTAATCACCGGATTCCTTCGTCATGATTATAATCGTGAGGTAAGCAAGAGGTGGATATAATGGTCCACTCCAGGTAAAGTTAGTGTAAGTCAAGGGTCAACATGTTTTATGCCCATTATTGTCCAAAAGGATCATGGCACTTCGTCAGGACCAGTAATCATTTTCTACTCGTCAAGGGCTGGTGAGCATATGTGTATAAATAGATACCAAACCCTGTTTACATCACATGGATATTTGGTATACCTTCTTGGGAGAAACCTAATCCTAAGGGATGAATGCCCCAGTCGGACCGGCTAGCATGGAAGCGTATTAGCGTGCTGACGGTCAGACGTCGGTAATCGCATTGGACTGCAGACCTATCCCGGGTTCCGCCGGTCCGGAAATGTATTTTTCAAAGGAACCATCCAATCTGGCAATGACAAATACAGTGTTATTCCTTTCACTAGTACATTGATTTTTGTAAAAATGCTGTTGTTATAGAGGTCCTATACCCATCCACTCTTGTGAACTGACAATAATAAATGCTGCTATTTACTGTGCTTATGTCACTGTGGTGAAAGATAATAAAAAATAGAAACGTATTTTCCTCTCTTGCGACAGTGTTCATGTGCCAAGTGTTCATTTTGAGGTGAACAAAGCACCTGTTTTCTGGCGAATGAGTCTCAGCTTGCTCCTTCCAACCTAGGGCCATTGGTTAATGTAAGGCAGTCCTTATGATATACATTGCCCTGTTCAGAACCACCAGTAAATTTCTAGCGGTCCCATGAAAATGAATGAATGAAAATGCAAATGGAGGCCTTGTGGTGTTTGGACAGAAGATTGATTTAAAAATATTGTGAGTCCGAAATATCAGAAAATAAATATTGTGATACACAAATATTGTTATGCACGAATATCGTTCACAAGAACATCGTTTTTTGAGGTAAGTAATATCGTTTTAAATAATATTGATATTTTTAATATTGTTTTCAATAATCTAGTGATTAAAATATGATTTTTGAATTATTTGAATGCGTTTTTATTGATGTAATAATTCTATGTGTTACTATTGTTTACATAAAGGTTATTTTTCTTTTTAAATATAGCTTGTAATTTTAAGTGATTAAGAATGTTTCATTTAATGTTTTATAATAATTTATAGTGTTGTAGCGAGTTGTTGGGTTTATAGGGGGATAAGGTGGGGAGTTGTTTAGTGTATAATCATTATGAATGATTTAATACATTTTATTGAATTATATGATTGATATTTATTAAATTATGTAATGTTGATTCATTTTTCATTTTCTTTATATGTTATTTGTTGGCTGTTAAGTTTCTAGGGGTACAGGGTGGGAAGGTAATTAAGTATTGATTAGAAATTCATTATTAATTGTCATTTCATTTGATTGATTTAAATTATTTAACTAATGGGATACTTAATTATTTAACTTTTATTTTAATTGTGGTCTGCTAGGCTTGTAGGGGTCTAGGGAGTATGTTAATTAAGCAATAATTAACTAATAATTCAATATTATATTTTACTTAAATATTTAATTAATATTTAATTGTGTAAAATTTGGTATACTGATTTATTTGACTGATTTTTTAGTTTTAGGACATTAGGTTTGTAGGGGTATAGGATGGGAAGTTAATTAATTAATAACTAATTAAATATTAATGATTATTTTTAAATTAATTATTCGATTGTACTTTAAATAATTAAATTATGGTATATTAATTTGGTTTAATTATATTTTAGTTGCAGGCTACTAGGCTTGGAGGGGTCTAGGCTGGGAAGTTAAGTAAGTAATAATTAATTAACAATTATTGAATAATTGTTAATCAATTAGGTAATTGAGTTTAAATAAGTAAATTATGAAATATTTATTTTTGAAGTTATATTTTAGATGCAGAGTTAAAGGGTGGCAAGTTAATTATTCAATAATTGAATAACAAATATTAATTGTGGTAATTATGTAATTTGATTAATGGTTTTTATTTTTTGTTACAGATATAAGGCCTGATTACGAGTCTGGCATTCCACGACCTGCCAAACTCGCCGGGCGCGGCAGGGGCGGCCCAGCCACTGCGGCACCGGTGGTCAGACTGGTGTATTACAACTTTGTACTGCCACAACCACCAGGGAACCGTCTTCCCTGGCGCGGCGGTCAGCAGCTCACAATATGCTGGTGGTGTCGCTGAGGTCCTAATTCTGAGAAAAAGTGTCTGAGAAGGTAAAGATCAGCAGGGCAAAGCTGCAGAAGGTGTCCGTGGAGGAATCATCATCATCAGATGGAATTGGATAGAAGCGGCAGTGAAGATTTCTGCGTTCGGACTTAGGGTCTTAGTATGACTTTGGCTGTCTCAGAGCGGGGCCACCATGCTGTCGCCCCACTCCGAGACCGCCAAAGCCATTAAAGACCGCCTTCCAGAGTAGGACTAATTTTTACTATAGCAGGCTATTCTTTGGAGGTCCCACTCCAGTGCCTTTGAAAAAGGCACCGCAATGGGAGCGTCAAAGGCAGATCCTGCAGGGCTTGGACTGTCAAGTCCATGCCCTGCAGGAACTGGTGGTGCATGCACACAGGTGGGGCACAACATGTGCCCCCCTGCATGCACCCCATGGCGCAGAGGCAACAGGGGGCCCTGTAGGGTCACCTGTGTTTCCTCACTGCCACACTTTTCATGGTGGTCGCACCACCATGAAAAGTGTGGTGGCGAGGAAGCTCCTAATATGCTTGGCGGTGCCGCAGCAGCACACCAGCATATTAGGGGCCTCAGACCGCTGCACCACCACCAGGGTCGGACTGGGAACCGAAACTGGCCCTGGCAAACTGCTCTGCTAGCCCCCGGGGGTGGGGGGTTGCGGCCGAGCTGTTTGCTAGGGCCGGATTCAGACGATTTTGTTACAGGGGGTGATATTGCCGGCCCCGGTAACGAAAACGGCCCCCCAGAGGCCCAAAACCAGCCCCCGCCCTGGCAGCTCACCGTGGAAACGCCTGGTGCCCGCTACAGCCACTTCGGCCCTGACCACCACCAGGGATCATGGACTGCCACAGTCCCAATGCAACGGGCAGACTGCCAGTCTGGGGGTACGCGAACCACCACTACGAGTTCAGTGGTCCATTGGACCTTCGAACTCGTAATATGGGCCAAAGTCTTCAAAATGGAAGTCGAATATCTCCAGCAGGAGGAGGCAGAGGGCTGTAGCCGAAGACAGTTCTACAAGGCCTGATACCCTCTTGGCTGAAAAGAATTTGCTGTTGCTGAGAACATAGAGGGAGAAGCTGCAAAGTAAATCCAACTGATGATGCACCTCGGGCGGATAGGCAAGAAGGTAAGTCCTGGTCTTCTCCTGGTTCTCAGAGCAGTTTTTGGCAAAAAGTTTCATTTTCTAAGTTTCCAGTTTTGGGATTTTGTCATCTAGGCACCTTTAGCACCACAACCAAGGGTCCAGGACTTGTGGTACACCTCTTGGGGGTTCAAGACTCACTCAGGCTGGGTCCAGGTGAGTATTCAAGATGGTGGGAGCCTTTTGTGTCTCTGTGGCCCTGAACAGGAGGCCAGGAAACTAGCCCTTGTAGTCACTCTGGTAGTCATGGGTTCAGACAGTGATACAGCATTGAAACTAATCTCCTGTAAATAGTTGATGACTCCCTCTGCATTCTAGACTCCTGCAGTGCTTGTCTACCTGTACTCCTTGATTACTGGCAGCCCATTGGGCTGCCGTTGATACAGTCAACCACCTCACCCTTATCAACACCTTAACAGAACAAATGGACATCAAAAGGAATGAGAATTGAGAGCTCTTACTGCAACAAAGTCATCCTTCTACTCTCTCACCAAACCTGTTCAAATTATATCAAGAACAACTCTGTGAGTTTCCAGCTGTTGTTATGTCATAAACGAATTCCAGGCTGCTCTGACAGAGGTCTTTGAGTGCTTGTCAGTGCAATGCTTGCTCTAGCTCAGCTTCAGGATGGATTGAGTGGGAAGACACAGAGGATAGTGGTTGTGGGTGGCAGAAGGCCAGGCATTTAAAAAAAAAATTGCAATAGGTAGTAGGGGCTATATTATGCGTGGCTCCCATATTACTTCTTTGCCCTTCCTTAGCAGTTGAAAACCGGGGCATAAGGTGTGGGTGGGTAATGTATAACATAAAATTAAAAATGGGTAAAAAAGAATAACAAGGATGTTTTTCACCTTGGGGCTCTGAGTGACATCATAGCCAATTCAAACTTTACTCTCATTGGCAATTAGTTGCAATTCTTCCCATCTTTCAGTCATTTAGAAAGGCACTGAAAGCATGGCTTTTCAGTACTTTGGGACAGACCAAGGCCTTCATGCTATCCTGCTATACTGACTGTTTGAGCTAAGCACCAGGACACCCTTGGGTAACTGCTGCGCTCTATAAATGTATATAACATAACATTCTATAGACTATGTATGCTTCTCACTGAGTGCCAATAGGATGAATACCAGATTCTCATTATTCACTGCTACAAGGAAGAGAAGGTGGGACATTTTTCCCACTTTTGCTACATCATAAAGGAATTTGAGGGGCGGGAAGACACAAGAGCAGGAGTGGGTGGCATGAGAACAGGCAATATTTGTATACCCACATTCTAATGGAATTCCATTGACTCCCCTTGCCTTCCCCCAATATCTGCAAAACCAACTGTATGATTCACAAAGCCATCAGAGCCAGCACCCCCTCTTATCTTGCAGACAAGTTCACCATCTCTGGTGGTTTTTGGCACACCCATGACCAGGACAGCAGCAGACTGCAAATTAAGGGTCCGATTATGATTTCATCCGGAAAGCCTCCTGACCGAATCAATTCCGGAATGGTTTCCGAACGACTCAACCGCAAGCTTCCTGAACGACGGATTAGGATGCGTTGCATTTTAAACTCCTACCGAGTTCGTAGGAAAGCAATCCGCACGACCGAATCGTCCAGAAACAAGCCTGATGCGGGCGACTGGTTTGGAAACGCTGAAGAATAGCATTCCGGTTACGAATCAGAATCGGTTTACCCCACGACCAGATGGCGAGGCATCCGACGCGGTTTGTGAACCGTGTCGGTTTGTGCTACAAATAGCAATTGGAAACTGATAAAAACAGTCAAATCAAGCATTGGCACCACCAAAATCCCCCCCAAAAAGTTCAAATATTAGCCACACCCACCTATCCACCTATATAAAGGGCCAAAAACATGACCATGATCCTTTGCTCTAACACAACTGCTGCTAGGTCTCAGGAGTCTCTACACATTCCCTGTTCTCTGCCTCTTTGCCCCACACACTCAAACGTCACCCACCACACAACTTGCACAGATTTTATTTTTTTAAATTCTTACAAACACAGTCTTTTTCATATTCACACTCACCCTCACCTTCACAGTCACCCTCACCTTCACCCTCACCCTCACCCTCACCACGGCCCCAAGGAAGCAGCCACGTTTCACAGAGAAGGAGTTGGAAGTGCTTGTAGATGAAATAGTCAGAGTAGAGCCACAGTTATTTGGGAACCTTGTCCAACATACCCCCCTTTCCCAGAGAAATAGGATGTGGGACAGGATAGTCAACAAGGTGAACACTGAAGCACCTGTCCTGCACACAATGGATGACATCAGGAGTAGGTATTATGATGTGCGAAGGAGGGTCAACAAACTGCTGGCCAGAGAACATGCTGAAAGCCAGCGGACTGGCGGTGGCCCTCCTGCACCACCTGTGCACTTCACTTCCTCAGAGGAGAAGGTGCGTGCCATCCTTCTGCCGGAGAGCATCGATGGACTACCAGAAGCACCAGAGTCTGGTAAGTACCTACTCCACATTACAAAAAAGTTACCAATTACACCTCTATAGACATCACTGTAAAGGATACAGTTATACTAATTAATGTTTTTAAATTAAAGTAAATGAGCATGTGATGTGTATGTCATGTTGATAAACAACATACCTGCAATGAAAATGAAAATAAAATTCCTACCATGTACATACTTCTTCCAAACTCACAGCAAGGCTTTGTGCTCCACACACCAGTCTCCAGTGTCAGCCATCTTGCCAGCACATTTTCACTCACTCTCAGGAAAGATGAGTCACAGGTAGGCTGTTCGGGATGGCTGGGAAGGTGGATGTGGGCACAGGCCTGATGGGAGTTGTAGTGACAGCAAGCCACATACCTCCCACATAGCACAACAAGCTCACCTGAAACTATGCTTTCCTGACAGTGTGTGGAAATGTACTAGAAAGATGGCTGACACTGCTGCATGATGTCTGGAGCAGAAGGCCTTGATGGGAGTTAGTCAAGTCAAACAGCAGGCACCAGTGTCGGACATCTTGAATGTACACTTCCCCTCATTGTCAGGACATCACGCTCCCTGGTGGCCTGGTTGGGCTGCCTGGTTGGAGGAGTGTTTGCATTGACTACATCTCCCATCAGGCTCTGTCCTATACACACCTCCCCACCCAGCTCAAACAGCACACCTGGGACTATGCTGTCCCTGACAGTGTGTGGAAATTTACTGGTAAAATGACTGACACTGGGGACTGCTGTTTGGAACACAAGGCCATGATGGGAGTTGTTGTCAACTCAGACAACAGCACCAGTGTCCGACATCTTGCTAGTACACTACCCCTCATTTTCTGATCACCACTCTATCTGGTGTGCTGTTAGAGCTGTGTGGGAAGGTGTGTGTGGGCCCATGCCAGATGAGAGTTGTAGTGACAGCAAACAATTCTCCTCACACCCATCCCAAATGGCTCATCTGGGCCTATGGCTACCTGACAGTGTGAGGAAGTATACTTGCAAGATGACTGTCACTGCTACATGGTGTTGAACTTGAAATCAAACCCCATCATGCCCCTGTGCTCCAAACACCAGTCCCCAGTGTCAGCCATCTTGCCAGTACATTTCTATTCACTGTCAGGGACTGCATAGTTCCAGGTGTGCTGTTTGTGCTGGCTGGGAAGGTGTGTGGAAGACAGGGCCTGATGGGAGTTGCAGTCAGTGCAAACACCCAGCCCAACAAGCCCACCTAGAACTGAGTTTCCCTGACCCTCAATGAAAATGTACTGGAAAGATGTCTGGCACTGTGGACTGGTGTTTGAAGCTGAGGACAAATCAGATACAAGTCCCCAGTATCAGCCATCTTGACAGCACATTGCCACTCTCTGTCAGGAAAGCAAAGTCACAGGTAAGCTAGTTGAGTTGGGTAAGAAGGTGTGTGGAGGACAGAGCCTGATGGGAGATGTAATCAGGGCATAACACACCTCCTCCCAACTAGCACAAACAGCCCACCAGGAATCATGCTTACCTGACGCTGGGGACTGGTGTTTGTAGCACAAGGCCATGATGGGATTTGTGGTCAACTCTGACACCAGGCACCAGTGTCAGACATCTTGCAAGTACATTGCCACTCACTGTGAGGTATGCATAGTTCCAGGTGGTCTGTTTGGACTGGCTGGGAAGGTGTGTGTAGGACAGGGCCTTATGGGACATGGAGTCAGTGCAAACACTACTCATTCCAAACAGCACAATAAGCCCACCTGGAACTATGCTTACCTGACAGTGAGGGGATGTGTATTCTCAAGATGTCTGACAGTGATGCCTGTCGTCTGAGTTGACAACAACTCCCATCATGGCCTTGTGCTTTGAACACCAGTCCCCAGTGTCAGCCATCTTGCCAGCACATTTCACCTCAATGTCAGGAAAGCAGAGTCCCAGGCGGTCTATTTGTGCTTGGTGGGAAGGTGTGTCTAGGACAGGGCCTGATGGGAGATGGAGTCAGTGCAAATACTCCTCCTCCCACCCAGCACAACCACTTCATCTGTGCCTATGGCTACCTGACAGTGAATGGAAGTGCACTAGCAAGATGGGTGACACTGTTGCATGGCGTTTGGTGCACAAGGCCTTGTTGGAAATTTGGATTCAAGTATAACACCATGCAGCAGTGTCAGCCTCTTTGCTAGTACACTTCCCTTCACTGCCAGTTAGCCATAGTCTCAGACGAGTTAGCTGGGCTGGGTTGGGAGGAGGAGTATTTGTAATGGCTACAACTCACATCAGGCCCTGCCCAACATACACCTTCCCACCCAGCACAAACAGCCCAACAGGAACTAAGCTTACCCACAGTGTTTCAAAACGTACTAGCAGGATGCATGACACTGGGCACTGGTGTCTGACTTTTCCACAACTACCAGCTTGGCCTTGTGCTCATAACACCAGGTAGCAGTGTCAGCCATCTTTTTCAGTACATATCCACTCACTCTCAGGAAAGCATAGTTCCAGGGGTACTGTTTGTGCATGGTGGAAAGAGTGTGTGTAGTATAGGGCCTGATAGAAGATCTGGCCATAGCAAACACTCCTCCTCCCACCCAGCCCTACAGGCCCACTATGAACCATGCTTTCCTGACAGTGAGTGGAAATGTACTGCCAAAATGCCTGAGACTGGGGAATGGTGTTTGGAGCACAAGGCCATGAATGGAGTTGTTGTAAAGTCAGATACCAGTGCCCAATGTCAGGCATCCTGCTGGTACATTCTGACACACTGTGAGGTAAGCTTAAGTCCTGTTGGTCTGTTTGCGCTGGGCGGGAAGGTGTATGTTGGACAGGGCCTGATGGGAGATGGAGTCAGTGCAAACACTCCTCCTCCCACCCAAACCAAACAGCTCATCTGGGCCTATGGCTACCTGACAGTGAGGGGATGTGTACTAGTAAGATGGCTCACAGTGATCCCTGGTGTCTGAATTTTGCACAACTACCATCATGGCTTCTTGCTCCAAAGACCAGTCCCCAGTGTCTGCCATCTTGACAGTCCATTTTCCACTCACTGTCAGTTTATCATAGGCCCAGATGAAGTTGATGTGCCATGTGGGGGGAGTAGTGGTTGCCATTAATCCAAATCCCATCAGGCAACGTTCCACCAAACCCAAACAGCAGCCCTGGGATCCAGTGTGAATGAAAGTGAGTGGAAATGTACCAGCAAGATGTCTGACACTGGTGCATGGTGTTTGGAGCACAAGGCCCTGATGTGAGGTGGTCTCAAGTCAAGACACCTGTCCCCAGTGTCAGGCATCTTGCAAGTACATTACCACTCACTGTTCGTAAAACATATTTCCAGGTTGGCTGGTTGGGCTGGGTGGGAAGGTGTATGTAGAACCGAGACTGATGGGAGTCGGAATAACAGCAAACACTCCTCCACACACACAGCACAACCACTTCATCGGGGCCTATGTCTACCTGACAGTGAGTTGATGTGCACTAGCAAGATGGCTGACACTGGGGAATGCTGTCTGAACTTATCACAACTAACAAATTTGCCTTTGTGCTACAAACACCAGCCCCCAGTTACAACCATCTTGCAAGAAAACTTCCCAGCATTGTCTGGACAACACTCTTCCTGGTGGCCTGGTTGGGCTGGGTGGGAGGAGTAGTGCAAGTTTCACAAATAGAGCCTAAGCACTCAAACCTCAGTTCATTAAATTAGTTTGCCACAAAATGGCAGAAAGCAGAGTTTGTGATCTCATCTGACTATGGAGTAAATGTACAAAATACATTAACTGTGTAGGCACAAAGCTAAGCAGTCACACATTGTGCTCCTCACAGCCATTCACTTGTGTATAATGAGATAAGAACAAGAAGCACCTCACTCACACCATTCCCACAAATTTCAGGGTAAATAAACAGACTGTGAGTGTGTAGGCAGCCACAGCAATGTAACTGCTAAAGACATGGACTAAGCCCAGTACACAGGCCTGAAACATACCAACATTGGGAGATAAAGAGTACGTATGTCACAGTGAAAGTACAGATGTGGCCAACACAAACCCACCTGTGTCATTCACAGTGTGTCACAAATCAGTCAATGTCTTTGGACATGTAATGTGAACTAAACACAACATGCCCATTTATGCACATAGCTGGACATGTTCATTAAACCCCATCTTGTCAGAATTACATTGTCCTCCAAAAACATAGTCCAGCATCTTGGATGAAGGAGGACAATCTATGTACATTAACTCATCATTAGGTTCAGTAACCTATGTAATGGGTATGATTTGAGGGGCAGTGGACATTCACATCAATCATTGTGTCATTTATGTACCCACAGGGCGAGCTGGGAACACCTCCGGACCCAACCAGGGCAGCCAGTCCCAGACTCTGGTTGACCAGGAGCTCTCCTGCGTTGATGTCTCTAAACAATCCTCGGATGACGATGATCGACCTGGCTCATCAGGTTTGGGTCGGCCCACAGCACCAGCAGTGGCTACAGGAGGATCCTCTGTGACCACTCCCGCCTCAGCTGACAACACCCAGCTGACCCCTACCCTGATGGACACAGCAGCCCGAGGCACCACCGACAGCACAACAACACAGGGCACTCTGGAGTTGGCGGACAACAACACCCCTGTCAACAAGGAAGGAGACTCAGTGTTGACTGTGCCACCACCAGCTGAGCCTGCTCGCATGGGTAGGGATCGTGGGAGGGGCCATGGGGTTCCATGCCGTCAATCAGCTGGTGCTGCTGATGAGGAGCACCCAACCTCTCCTGGATCATCAACGCTTATGAGGGTTACCAGGGAGAATTTGGCTAGGTCGTCGGGATCCTCAGGAACATTGAACAGCTGCAGGCAGCTCAAAACCAGCAACTGGACACTTTCATGTCAAAAATTGATGAAATGACTGCGGTGCACCAGGACATTGTCAACTGCCCCCGCCAGATCGCTAACAACATGTCCACACCTCCCTGTGTGCCTACAACATCCGGTGCCTCAACATCTGCACAAGCCACAGGGAGGGATGTGGAGTCTGGTGAAGAATCGCCAGCACCGCAGCTGCCTGCACCTGAGGGTCCCCCCGCCAAAAGTGGGAAGGGTCGTCTGAGGAAGAAGCCCTGAGAGACAGATGGCAATGCATCACCCCCAAGAAGTGACAATCTGCCCCTGATATCCTCCATTGTGTGCCAAGAGTTCACTTTGTTGATTGTCATTGAACTGTCCCACATTGGATGGAAGGTCTAAGTTGGACTTTGGACTCAAATAACTGTGGATTTTCTTTTGAAGACTTCATCTACAAACACTTCCAACTCCTATCTGCACTTTTCTATTTTTTTGTTGAGCACTCCACCATTGTGTGGAATGATCTCTTAACGTCATGCACTATAATAAATCACTTTTCACAAAATACTTGCTCATGTCATGACTGTGAATCCCAAATGTACAGATTGAAATGATGCACAAAATTACAAAGAAGAAAGTATCAACAACATTGGTAACAAATCACTTCCAAAATGTCAACCAATGGCTTATGAGTAATTGTACCTTGTCACAGCATGATAGACGCATACACACAACCAGATTATCACACAACCCGTAGTACATGGTACTGATTCAATGTAAGTCTTTTGTCTACAAAACTATCACCATTTGCAAGCACAATCAACAATCATTGTCAGCAAAACAGCTCATCATGGTCCATGTTTTGTTTCAAAAATTCTTTAGATGTGTGAAAATGACAAGGAACACCTCAATGTAAAGCACAGGTTTATCCTCCAGATACAACCTGGCGCCTTAACCCAAAGTCAGATCACATCACATAGTAACAAAATGCTCCCAAGTAAAAAGAAATGACCATCAGTTCAGAAGGAAGTGCGTGCCAGGGATTTCAACAACAGTTCAATGTTGGAGTATGTCACAGCATCATGGGTCTGGTGAGGTCACAACTCTGCAAAGTACCCTGGTAAGGAAGAACATAGAACAGAGTCAGGAACCCAAGACTAAGGTAGTTCAATTTTGCAAACTATGTAATCTGAAGCACAAGAATGTCAGTGTGAACACTAGCTAGGATTCACGGTAGCACTGTACATGTTAACCTGTAAATTTAATTGAACCATTTCAGTAAAAACCTCAGGACAATTATCCTACACTCACAGACATCATACAGATTGTACACCAGCAGCACACAAACAAACAATTAGGGTTTGTCACCTCCTCTCATTGCATACTTACACTCATGTGAAAAAGTTGTGGATAAGCTGTTGTCTGAAATCCAAGCTGTCCTCATCATCACAACTGTCATCATATCCCAGTCCTGTATTCTCCCTTGCTGGAGGCTGTTGTCCTCCGTTGTCCTGTATGAGAGGTATTGCCTTCCGTATTGCCAGGTTGTGGAGCATGCAGCAAGCTGTGATGATATGGCACACCTTCAATGGGGCATATTGGAGGGCTCCTCCTGGGTGATCCAGACAGCGGAATCTGTTCTTCTTTAGCCCAAAAGTCCACTCCACAACTCACCTGGTCCTACCATGGGCCTCATTAAACTGCACTTCTGCAGGGGTGACAGGGTTGCTGAGTGGTGTCAGCAACCAAGGCTGGTTGGGGTACCCAGAGTCTCCTACATTTAACAGAAAAAAGATTCAGTTGTCTGATAACAGAGCACTATCAAGCATACAATCAACACACACCACAACATACACATGTCACATCACCTACCAACAAGCCAGGCATGGTCACGGTGCTGCTGAGACATCAAATGGAGGATGACGCTGTTTCTGTATTGTGTGCCGAGCCAGGGAAACGTGCGCAGACGTAGGAGATGAACATGTCAGCCAAACATACCACCTGGACATTGATGGAGTGGTAATGTTTTCTGTTCCGATAAATGTGCTCATTTGCCTGTGGTGGGATCAATGCAACGTGGGTGCCATCAATAGAGCCAATGACATGGGGTATCTGTCCCAAGGCACAGAATTCCCCCTTGATGTCTGACAACTCTCCAGGTGTTGGGAACTTAATGTACTGGTCCAGGTAAAGGAGCAATGCCTCCAACACATCCCGAAGGACGTGGCTGAACATTGCTTTGGACATTCCACCAGATGTTGCCACTGTATACTGGAATGAACCGGTAGCAAAGAAATGTAGTGCTGCCATAACCTTCACTTTGGGTGTCAGTGCAGTTGGATACGTGCGACCAGGCTGCAAATGAGGTGACAACTGCTCAGACAACTCTTCAATTATTGGCCTTGTGAAATGGTATTTCCTTATGGTATCCCGTTCTTCCATGGTCTGTAGGACTGGAAAGGGCCTGCACACTGGAGGTCGTCTGCGATACCTATGTGTAGAGTGTAAACACAGTTGGTGTTAGTTCACAATGTACAAAGCAACATGCATTTAGACAAACAAAACATGAAATCTGAACAAAACTAAAACTACAGAACATTTCAATGAAAAAGACTGAGCTTAGATACATATCACAGCATTAGGACCCTTCCCAGATATGTTACCAAGGTATGGTGACACAACTATTAGAGTGCTGTAGTGTAAACATCACTAGTGTCTATCACCGTTCATGTGATGAAGCATCACGTATTCAACACCTGCCCACCAAATAAGCCAAGATATAGGTTTGTAAGAACAATTACATGGTTAAAAGGTACCCACAATAGGACCATGTAATGCCAGATATGTGGGACACCAAATACACAAAGCGTCCGACAATGTAAATTATGCACACTACTGTCACAGGGTGGACACTGTCATGTTGTCATGTCTGCAATATACATACAATCACATACACAAACCATTAACTATGTAGGAGTTGCATATATAACGCCATCATCCACTTAAGTCTGGGACATAAAGATACACTAGTAAATCACATTACAAACACTAGCTGATGTGGCTGCATAATGTCACGGTCTACTCATTCAAAGGTAAATGCATTATCCATGACTTAGACACAAAACATTTACAGTAAGAAATCACATGGATTGCAGACTGGGTCACACAGACCCAAAATGCAGTGAATATGTCAAGAATGCACTTGTACATCCCCAAAAAATCCTTGGCACTGTGACCAAGCCTAGGAGGGCAAATGGAGTAGTTTTGTTTCATGTTGGTATTAGCCTCAAAATCAGAATGTCATGTGCCCCTCAAGGTTAGCTCCTCATGGGAGTGTGAGCTATTCATTTAAAGGTCTATTTCATCATGAAAAAACTGCCTCCACACATGCAATGCACAAAAATACATCAATTACAGAAGTGTCTGCCCTGCCGACCGATTATTGAAAGGACGCAGTAGCCACATCCTAACCGATTCAGACAGAGCCATAGGCTGTAAGTTGTTATGGTGACAGATATGGGTGAATATTTAAAGGATGTGGTAGCCGCATCCTAACCAATTTGGACAGAGCCATAGGCTGCAAGTTTTTATGGCATCAGATGCGGGTAAATGTTCAAAGTACGCGGTAGCCGCATCCTCACCGATTCGGACACAGCCATTGGCTGTTGGTTGTTATAGTGTCAGATGTGGGTTTCGTATTGTGTCATCATCGCGTGGAAACCAGCTCGGTAACCTCCCATTACTAATGTATCAAAGTCAATCGCGGTCCGATGATGAGTTTTTGAACGTTGCAGTAGGCGTGTCATCTGCAAGCAACTTAATGCATTGGACGGATTTGGAAAATGCGACCAACGTAAACCCATCGCTTTGGCCGCATGGAATGAAGACCGCCTCTGCAAATTAGATATTAGTCTGTCTGCTTCCTACAGACTTTACTTGCCTGCACTACCTGCATCATTCCTGCACCTCCCCATCTCTCTGCTGCTGTGTCCACATCCTCAGGAGCTACTATGGCACATACAGTTGGCAGGGTCCCAGCTTTCACCGAGGAGGAGAACCAGGTCCTGCTGGACACCCTACTGCCACTGAACAGCCAGTTCTATGGCAAACAAGAGGAGCAGGTGAGTGATGATTACACTGCATTTTCATTGGCCATGTGCAATTACCATGCAATACTAGCATTATGAATCTCATAGGCAAGCATGTAAACTGTGTTTTTGGTAAATTTTACAGTGTGTAGATAACTGTTCTGGGCAGGTACACTGCTGTAGGAGTGAGTGTACTGGGGAAAACATATTGGGCCTGATTCACAAAAGTAATCTGAGACAAAATCCTAACTTTACGACTTTCGGTATTCACAAAAAGCATTTATGAGCAGTAAAGTTAGGATTCCTAACTTTACTCCTCCTAAACTGAGAAAAATCCTAACTTTCCGACTTTCGGTATTCACAAAAGGCATTTAGGAGTAGTAAAGTTAGGAGTCCTAACTTTACTACTCCTAAATGCCTTTTGTGAATACCGAAAGTCATAAAGTGCAAATCTGACTATGATCTATGTGTACAAGTATTTGACTCAGAAACATGTTGCATGTGAACTAAGGGTCTGTCACCATGTCATCCTTACAGGTCAACTACCATCAGAAGGCCGAGCTGTGGAGGACCATCGCCCGGAAGGTGTGCTCTATGGGGGTCGCAATTCGGCACGTCCGTCAATGCCGCATATGCTGACAGGACCTTCGTGGCTGGACCAAGAGGATTGCAGAAGTCCAGCTGGGCCTGTCAGCTCCACGCAAGAGGGGCAGGCGCCGAACACTCACCCCCCACATGCTCCGCATCCTGGCGGTGGTCTTCCCTGACCTGGATGGGATGTTGAAAGCCAGATAGCAGCAAGGAGGGGGTGAGTATGTGCCTTGTCGCACACCTTTTTTTTAACCATGCATGTTAGCCTGCTGGCCCTTTTACAGGTTGAAAGACACACAAAACCAGTGTTCAGTTTTAAAAGATACATATGCACAAGGATTATGAGATGCCTGGTTATGCCCCTTACATCAGGGACATGTGAGGAAGTTATGTTCAGGGTAGTGACAGTAGTGCCATGCTCATGTGATCAGCACACATGACAACAACATGTGCATGGTGATAACCTTCGGGAGTAATGTGATTGCTCGACATGTGTCAGCACATTGACTAATGTATGACCTGTTCTCAGTGTGGTTTCAACAAATCTGTGAAGTATGTTGTTTTTGGGGCACTCAAGTGTGTAAAGCCCATGCTGTACTTCCCGGCAGCAGGTGACGTCTATGTTGAGGCATTGGTGAGTTTTGCTTGGTCAGTGTGCCAATGTTAGGTCCCAGCCGTAAAGCTCAGTAAATTCAAATGTATCCCATGGGCCAATTACAGGTTTGCTAAATCGGGTCACCTGTCACACTGGCCTTTCACATTGTTGGGTGTAAGATTCCATACTCTCCATTCAAAAGAGTGAGTCCATGTGTCTGACTCTGTAACGGTGACAACACATGCCATTCAGTGTCAAACACAGGTGGTCACTGGTGGAATCAGGGCTGCAACTGTAAGGTATGATGTTAGATACACATTCACAAAGGTTGACGTTTGTAAAGGCTCTTGACGCTTCATACTTGATGGCTTTGTAAACCATGTTTTTGATGCCTCACTGTCAGATTCAGAGATGTGAAATGTGCATCATTTTGGTGTAAGTTTATAAAATGAGATAGTAAACCAGAGCAATGTATGCTGTTCTAAGTGTGCATTATGACAAAAAGAAGTGAGGGACATTGATACTTGGCCCCTACAAATGGGGACTTCTGCAGTTTAGACAGAATTGGTACACAGTGTTGACTGAACTTTTAAAGACTAGAGGTTCATTAAGAACAGTCTGTACAGACAATGCACCCAGACAGCCCAGTGGCATAGTGTTCCACCTGAAGCATTGTGGAGATGCAGTCATCGGATTTGGAAGTGTGTTGACCATTGCTCACATCTGAAACTGGTGAGCTGCCTCCAATGGGAACAACATTCTGAATCATCTTCATAACACTGTGCATAGATGACACAAGGCTGTGGGCCACATGCCTCTCACCCTAGCTATGCCTACTATCTTGGTGTCTACACGATAAGAGTCAGATGTGTGACCTGACAGTAAAGGACCGACGTTACAGGACAAATGATCACAATCACTCATATCTATATGATATGACTAACTCAATGACTATGCCAGCTTGATGTATGACAATAAAGTCATATGACCTGTAACATCAGAGCCAATGCTTCCCAATTTGATGATTAGGGATTGCAGAATGGATACCATGTCTCAAATTATTTATGTAAATCCCATGTGCATTGTGAGGTCTAAACTCCCTTACATGAGATGATACAGGCATGTCATGACACTAGACCGTAAGGAGCAAAAGACGATACTTTACCTGCTACATAGTGAAGTAGTTGACATTGTGGTTGTGGAAATTGTTATTGATACACCCAATGTTGCAGATAACACCATGTGTGAGGGAGCAATGGTTAAGTGGCATACTGACAAGTGCCATGTACGGAACTATATCAAAATGTTATGGCACAATGAATGAATGAATGAATGAAAGTTTATTGTTATTAGTTAATAAAAACCATCACAATACAAATTAGGTGTACATATAAAAGAGATCCTTTTTGAAAATAATCAGTTTTCTTAAAAACATAGATTAATATTGCTACAACACAGGAAAATATCGTGGTCTTATTTAAAGCGTGACATTGTAAAATTCCTTCAATTCATTGTTATGGATACTCTTCACCGTTATTATAATATGGCATATGCATCAGTATAAAATTCCACAGCTCCAAATGTTAACATCCTGCTACTGTTTTAATATCATATCAATGACTTGTGCTTGATATGATATATCAAAATGTTATGGCACAAGTCCAAATGATGTTTTTGGTTGATCTGTGAAGATTTGTGATGATACCTATGTGTCAAGTACATACAGATGACTTATGTGAATCTTTTTTATGCTTTTTCACAGCATCGGCATCAGCACCGGCCAGCGGAGGAGGCAGCGCCATGGACCAAGGGGAAGCAGCTCACCAGAGTGGTTCCAGTGCCGAGTCAGAGCAGGAGGGAACTAGTGGCACAAAGGGTGAGGGGAGCATCACTGAGGACACTTCTAACGTTACATCAGTTGGATCACCAACCGGCTCCAGTGATGACTCCCATGTGGTGGTGGATGACCCAGGAACTGAATCATCTACATCCGAGTCCACCACCACCCCTACCATCTCCACCCTCCTAGCTGCTCCCCATCCAACTGTCTGTGGCCGCTCCATTAGAAGGGGACCCGTCTCCTTCATGCCAGGCACCTCACCCCCTGCCCCTGTCACCCCTGCTGCCCTGAGTGTAGATGCCATCGACATCCTGAGGCAGATCTCAGTGGGGCAGACAGCAGTGCTGAATGTCCTCCAGGTGCATACCAATCATTTGACACAAATGGTATCATTCCTGGAGGGCATTTACTCTGACATGTCTGCCCTACTGAGATCCAATCAGACCCTGGCCTCCACACTGACAACAGCAGTGTTCCAGCTCCAGCTGTCCCACCCCCTCCTGCCTCTTCCCCATCCACATTCCCAACTACCCTCCCTAACCTAAGCACATGCAAACATACACATGCACACACCTCAAAAGCCACATGCAGCACACAAACATGCAGACACAAGGAAAAACCCACACACATGCACACTCAGGAGACAAGACAGCACCCCCACCCCCACAGACATAGTACCAGACAACACACATGCATCCACAAACACTCCGCACACCTCAGACACCTCTGCCTCCACACCGCCTACCCTTGCCTCTCCTGTTCCCCCTCAGCCCAGGCACCCTCCCTTGTTCCCATTGAATTCTTCCCTACCAAATCCTACACACCCCCTCTCAAAAAGCGTAAATTCACCCCCAAGGCCCAGACATCTACATCTGCCGCCACCCCCCCCCCAAGAAGAAACCAAGCCTCAAATCAGCCCCCACCAGAAAATGCCCCCGGTCTCCGGAAAAAAAACACTCCAGTAACCCATACTTCCCCAGCCCAAACCAGTCCCTCCGTCCCTAAAAACCCACTCCTAAAAGGACCAAACCCCTCTCTATTACGGTCCACACCATCAAAGGTTTTAAAATCCCCAAATTAATGAAGCCCAGCACATCCCCCCTACATCTACCCCTCCCACTACAGCTGCCCCCCCAATCTGAAGCAGCCACTTCACTGGAACTACCACACCCGCAATCTGACTCTACCACTGCAATAGACCCACCCCCTCCTGATTCCATCCCTCCCAAAACCCAAACCAGTCCCCCCTAGTTTTGGCCCTTTGGTGCCTGGCATGCCCCTTAGATGCCCCTCCCAAGGGAAGTGTCCCTTTATAGGATAAGTGCAGGCAAGCAGTGAAGGCCAAGACATTTGCGGCCCTCAAAGCCATTTTTGCTGAATAAAGCATGTTCTATTTATTTTTTCCATATTTCTGTGTCCTCAAAATGGATTTCTGGTTATCTGTTATTCATGTGTAATATGCTGTGTAAGTATACAATGATGTAGGTATGGTATGGATTCCATATGGTCCATGGGGTACAAGTACTTGGTCAGTATGTATCCTAGACTGTTATGACTACTTTGGCTAGATGTCAATGTCAACATTGGTTTTGTCTATGAGTGTGACATGAAGTCACAAAGTTTTTTTTAAAGAAAACACAGTTCCACCTGGTTTATGCTTTCAGATGTCAACATAGGGCAAGTGTGGCAAAGTACAACAGTTTATGAGAAACATGCTGCATATATTTGTAATGTGCAGGAAGGTCACTGTCTCATAAATGCACCTGGATAGATATGGAGTTTCACAACATGGTAGTGAGTTTGAACACACGCATGTACACAAAGTAATGGCACAAATCTTTCAGGTGACCTGATTAGGATAGGCAATGCCTAGTCCTGTTAGTGCATTCTGTGTGTATAACATTTGTCTGTGCTTGGTAATCCAAAGCCCCTTTAGGCCCCCTCATGTGACACAGCTGACGGTATACCTATTCAGCATGACAATGCACAGCAACAATGCCCTTCTTGGCTCGGTTAATGCAAGCAGACTGAACCTCAGTTGTGGGTACCAGAAGTGGTGTGGAGTAGTTTAGTCCAAGGTGGATGCTGTGTGCCAGTCCGGGCTGACGCTACCCATGGTCAGCTGGCCAGGGCCTCACAAATACCAATGACTACAGAGCACAGCAACAGAGCACTGCCTCGAGTGTGCAGTCACTATTACGACTTACAGGTGGACAGACCCCTCCCTTGGGTTTGCATCCATAGTGCATCAGGGTGATGCATAATCAACACAAAACACCCCTCACCTGGGACACTTAGGAATGTGCTGAGATGTCAGTGTGTTTGGCACCAACACACCTTTCGCTCATGGACTGGAATGTCGTACTTTTGATACTGCATCGGATTTCATGCCACACTTTACTTGTGGTCACTCCACACACAGCGTACACAATACATTGTCATCATTACGGCATGTGGCCATATTACTTGCGAGTTTTATGAATGTGACTGCAACCTGCCCCTGCCTGGATGGACTTTGGTAAATCCTATGTTACGCCCCCACAACTAAAGTCTGACATGCATGATGTAATCGTAGATTTTTGGGCACTGCTCAACAGGGGTGAGTGCCAATTGTGGAGATTTGTGAATGGTTCTGGTGAGGTATTTTGCACAACCTTCAACTGACAAGTGTTTTGTCTGTCCAAGATTGGATTTTATTGTTTTAAACACACATCATTCGTAGTTGGGCATATGATTTGTGTGTAGGTTGTCATTTGTGCATGACTGAGCTATGCTGGATGCTGTTCCAGATCACACTGAACAGAACTAGGAGTGCTGTTATGTCTATTGTATTGGCCTGTGCTACATGTGGTCAACCGAGTAGACTGTGAGTTCACAGAAGTGTTGTGGGCCCGTATGCTGTGCAGATGTTACAGGAGCCAGTGTCACACCCATGCTCTTAGTTGCCACACAGGGGAGGAGGTGGATTTTAGGATGTGAGGCCTAGCTGCTGACGTGTTTAGCAATGTTCATGTTGCATGTGCTAAGCTAGCTTAAACAAGGGTAGAGGCGAGAGAGACTTGTGTTCCCTTTTTGGAGTGGAGACTCATACGTAATGGGGGCAGGACAAATAATGAGTTTTTCAGAGAGTGTAAGGTAGGAGTGTAGTTCAGAGGCAGTTCTTGTGTAGGAAACGTGACGTTTCCTCATTGTTCTAAAGTGTTTGGATTGCAATGCGGGGGTGTGAGTCAGAGTGTGGGAGCTTGTAAGACTGGTTAAATCCTGTGCAGGGTATGCTAGGAATAGGCAGATGTGATGGGGTAGAACCAGCTAGACAAGGTTGGAGTCTGGCAGGAGAGGAGAGCTGTAGTTTGTGGTACTACGGTGAGAGATGACATATTCATTGAGCAAAGTAAGGGTCTTGTTGATAGATGTGGTGATGTGTTAAGTGTGTATGTCAGAGTGGGCTGTGATGGTATGCACTGTGATATGAGTGCAGTCCAAGATATTACTGAGGGTGCAAGTGGTGATGAGAGTGGTCCATATGACATGTTACGTTTAACGTCTGCTGAGGAGGTGATGAGTACAATACATTGTGTACATGTCATGTATGTGAGAGGTGTTGTGTACATGGTGATGAAGAGTGTTGCTGTGAATGTACATGTGGATGTAAGAAAGGCAGCTCCAGTGTGAAATTGTGAGATTCGGTTTGGAAGAGGTTGAGTACAAGGCTGGAGCTTGTGGGGCAGACATGCTTTTCAGAGAAATGCACCAGAGGGGGCTCATGACTTGCTTGTGTATGTATGATAGTTTTGAGAGATGAGCATGTACTTTGAGGTGGCCGTGAGAGGGGTCATACCTGCACAAGTAGAGATTATGCAGGCCAGGGTGGAAAATCGTATTAAATTCAAAGCCCTGAGCTATATGTTTAAGATCAAATTGGGCAAGGCACCCCAATACCTGAATGTCCTAGCTCATCCTTATGTACCACTGCGCCTTCTTCGCTCTGCCACTCAGGCCAAATTTTCGGTCCCTAGGACTATATTGTCGCGAATGGGGGGTCGGTCTTTTTCTTGCCTGGGCCCCTCTATGTGGAACTCCCTTCCCCTGCCACTTCGAAATGAAACAGTTTATGGGAATTTCCTAAAGGGCTTAAAAACCTGGCTGTTTAATCAATCGTTCTTCCATCCTCCTTCTGCTCCTGTTAGGCGGCGCCGGGAAACCTTCGGGTAGCTGTTGCGCCTTATAAGAATAAATAACATAACATAACAACAACAACAAGAGGTTATGTTGAAATGTACATATGTGTAGATTATATGTGTATGTAAGTAGGCAAAAACAGTGGGCAGGTGAAATGTGAGGATGTAGCATGTGTCTGCTGCAGCTTGCTGTCTGCCACTGAATGTTCACGACTGATTGTTGGAATGGCCACTTTGAGTACAGTTGTCTATGCAAAAACTATTGTCCTCACAGGACAATTTGCCTCCACCTAGCCGTGCCTTGTCTGAGTTGTGTGTGGGCGTGAGTGGCGAGTTACACTTTGTAGGTAGATGTTGTCACTGATTGATCATTCTTCCCCTTGGATACTGCCCTGGGATGGAGGTGGAGATTGCTTATATTCAGGGGTGGGGGGCGAGTTTGTGGAGTTGCACTACGCGGAATTCCCCGGAGTTGCACAAAAACTCTGTGGAATTCCGCGGTGTTACGCTCCGCCCTATCCTCCAATTTACCTAACTGTCCCAGAGTGTCCTGTATCTGGCCCAAGGCTGTGGTTGCAAGTCTCATGTCATCCTATAATGGCAGCACCGCCCCTGAAGCCCTTGTGAGCTTCCTGCCCTGCAATCACCTCGGTCACCCCCGCCATCGCTTCCAACACCGACCCGAGCACGCAGATCAAAGGGTGTGCCTCCATGGAATCGCCTATGCCTCAGCAGCAGCACTACAAGTGACCTCGCACAGCGTTCTTCACACAACACTTACACAACCTCACTTACCTAAAATGATGCGCTCCTCAAAATGTCTGCCACAACACTATCCGCAGCTGAATTTCCCCAAAGATCCTGCAATTAGTCCATATCTCCCAAAGTATGCCCCGGAAAAACCAAACCGACGCCCCGGAAGTGACTGCCCTGCCGTACTTGGATCAGTACAACAGGGTCGCGTTACTCGCAAGAAGCTTTGTGTCAGCAAAATGTTGTGCCCCAGCGACCTCTCTGAGCACCCTGGCATGGAGCAGTGCTATGAAGAGAGGTGGGGGAGCTCCAGGCACATTAAACAAGTCCGGTCAGGTAGGGAGAATCTGATGCCTGTCTCATGCGCAAGCGTTATAATCGCAAACTCCGCCACACAGCTTTATCAGAGTTTATTGCCTAACTCCGCTCTCCCAGCGGAGCACAGAGTTGGCAAAACTCTGCAAACTCCGCTGGCGGAGCAGAGCCCTCCACCCACCCTTACTTATATTGTACTGTCATGATGCAGAAACTTTGGATGGCAGTCCATTGCTTAGAGGGCTATAGCTCCCCCTAGTAAAAAGTCAATGATGTGTGTTGTTGGGCCACTTGGGGTCAGACTACTCCTGAAACGCATCCCCACACTTCCCGGGGGCCACACACACATGGGTACTAATGGCATTCAGACTTTGAATGTCAGAGGTATGGAGACACCAACGGAGATGGACTCATTGTAATGATATCTCTGGTTGTGCTGATGAAAAAACTGCACTGTCACAAAACCACACATGTGACACCGGAACTTTACACCTAGTTCCATAGGGGTTTGCATTGTCAATGTATTTTTCCACCAGTAAGCTGGTTTGGCATGATTATCCCTTGTGTGAGTCCGTATGAGGCCCCATTTACCACATTGAAAAGTGCCACAGAGCCTGAGGGCAATGTGTCTTTGTAGAGGGTCTCCTTGATGTTTTAAAATATTAGGGTGCAGTGTTTCATGACCAAATGTGGACAGAGCAAGCTACATTCTGCACATATCCCTCATCCTCACAAGGTGTACCCATATCCCCTGGCTTGAGGATGGCTAAGTCAAATGTGTCTGAGAGCCACAGGTTAAGCCCCCTCCCCACCCCCGGCATCCTCAACAATGGTGGCAGCTCAGCTTACACAATGTGCTGTGCACTGGTCACTCCAACACTGTCAGTTGAACCTACGTCCTGAGACTCATGAGTACTCCTACTACTCTGCAGTACACAATCTGCACATTCAGAATGGAATTATTTGTTAGCAGGACGCACTACAGCCTGAGGAGGTAGATGCTGAATTGGTGTGAATGACATTCTCAGAAGATGACCCTAGACACATGCAGATTCGGTGTAGTGTGCAGCGCCCCCTGTCCACACATGGTGACTGTATCCTACAATGTTGTTGGCCCATGCATTTTTCTCGTTCCTGATTAATTTTGTCTCCAAATAATTCACTGACGACTGGGACACAACAAGTTCTATGTTGTTTGAGTGGCAATCACTGAAATCATTACTGAGTGGCTGGGTCTGGGTACTTGTATGTTGTCTGGGCCAATTTTCCTTAGGGCTTTGCTGTAGACAGAGGCATCACTATGTCATCAATAGACTGCGGTTCAGTTGCAGGCTGTGATGTTAGCCATGCTGACAGATGCTCAAACACACCACACCAATCTGATTGAGCAACTGGGTTGCTTTTACTCTGCAACATGACAAGCTGTGATGAACACAGAGTGGGATAAGTCAGGGCAACTCGTGTCCTGCCTCCTCTGTTGCTTAACAACAACCCAGTAGATGTTGCTGATTATGGATCACCTTCCACAGATGCACAGTAGTCAGGCAACCATCCATGAATCGTTCACAGTGTATTGTTGTGGCCTATACATTCACCCCTACTCTGAACGCATGGTAGACATTTCCTGATTCCTAACTGGATTGAATCTACCTGAACTTGATCTGGCAGCATGTGCAGTCATCAACTGCACCCGCCCCCGTCGGCTGGTACAAGAGATACTCAGAGTGATTCTGCGCCCTGCCACGTTGACCACTCATGTGTTGGACAGCCTCCCGCCCAGTCTCGATAATACCTATGAGCTTGTACTTGAACACAGGTGACTGTATCTCTCTTTGGCCAGCTTGAGTGATTGGAGAGACCCACAATACATGTGGCAATTTCTTCCTGTACATTGCTAAATCACAACAGTGCCCTGCTGGCTGGGCTGAGTGAACAGTGGTGGTTGAATGGCACGGGCCCCACAGGAGCATGTCAACCTGGCCTGGCAAAGCATAGTGTGCCCCAAGATAGTTGTGTCCTTTATGTATTTGAGTGCATTGTACATGCTATCTGACCTGTGTGCATGTTAGTGATTGTATGTAAGGGATTCATCTGTCTGAGTCCTGCTCTGGATCTGTGCTGGGTCCTTCCCATGTTGTTATTCCTGACACATCTGACATCCTATTCTGGTTGTGTCTCCCTATGATGTCCTGCTCTGACACTGCTGTGCTCAACATGACACAGGATGTGGGACTGAGTGATTGGTCTGATGGGGGACTGGAGGTCCAGGTTGGACTGTAGTAGCCAATTTGATGTTTGTACACATGTATTGATCTGTCAACAATTTGTGCATCCGGTAAAGGTAGGTGTGAGATAGTAAATAAGCGAGGCCTAGGTTATCCATCTGATTGGGTGGATGTATTGTCTTGCTACTTGGTAGATCAGCTATTGATTTTGTCTTCACTTTCCTGTGTGATTTATACATGTTGAATTTTCTTTGGCAGCTATCCAGAGTAAACCATGTACTTCTTCTAGGGTATTTGGGAAATGGCAAGATAATATGGATGAATGATGTCACTTCATGCAATGTGACTTCCTATGACATGAGATGTAGTTAGGATTTAGCCTGTGTAACAGATGCATGTAGGTGCGGGCATAGTGCCAGTGAATATTTCTATGTGGACATACTTTTGTGAGTACATTGGAGTTCTGTTGCCCTGCAAAGTTTTGTTGTGTGTTTTGGTGTTCTCATTCATTCACTTTATGATACATACATAACTGTTTCTCCTAGTATTTAGCGGTCTGACTGTACCTACCTCATGATGACCTTCCCTCATTTGACAGACACAACATGCTATGGAACGAGAGTCGGATTGGGATCCCAATGATGCTTGGGCACTCTGAAAATCATTGGCACACATTCCGTGATCATCCCTTTCATTGTAGCCTCTGTGCATTTCCCTGGCAAGGAATGTTTCAAAATAGCACACTGCTGCTGATCAAGGGGGTGTGGGTTAGGTTAGAATGGCCAGATGAAACTTGCCTTCCTGCGAGGCCCCTACATTCAACGCAACCTCCTTGCACCTGCCATGACCTGACAGTGATGGGCGGGTGGGGGAAATAACACTGCTTCTGTCAGGACACACGAGGCAGGGCGCCAAGGTGAGTATCCCCAAAGGCTGGCCACACCCTCAATTGACAGCACTGCTGTGGAACGGATAAGATACTGGCAACACATTGCAGTGGCCTGGTGGGGAGTGGGGAAATAAGTCAGTCTCTGGTGGTGGCTTTCATAGGCCCCAAAAAGACCAGCCCACAGGTGACCCTGGTGCACCGGCCCATCGACTAATGCCCGATTGCCCGCATTCCCAATCCAAGCCTATACAGAATACTTTCTGATCGAACTCAAAGCCCAGAGGGCTCAATGTGCTTCAGCACCCCCATCTTGTGTGTCAGCCCAGGCTGAGACAGCTTCCCCACACACACAGACAGTTCTTGAGCTGCTGTGGGTGGCTGGTCTGTCGTCTTTGCGCAGCAGCACCCGAGTATTTCACAGGTTTTTAGGGGACCATTTACTAGCTGATGTGGCTTTGTTGATTTTTCAACAGTCCCTAGAGCACCCGCATCTCCACTCTGCCCATTCCTTATAGCTGACACTTACATTTGCTGCCACAGTGTGAGAATGAATTTCCTGCCACGTAACCTTAGGCTTTGTTTTTTTGCTGTTTTCTACAGCTTGTACTCCACCCAGAGGTATTGAAGCACTTTGCATGAGCACTTAAACATTAGTGAAGAACACATTGCTGGGAGAATTAGCCCCCGACCCCCAAATTGGCTCAACATTGCTGGGGGTATTTGCCACCCAACCCCCACATTGGCTCAACATTGCTGGGGGTATTTGCCCCTCAACCCCCAATTTGGCTCAACATTGCTGGGGGTATTTGCCCCCCAACCCCCAAATTGGCTCAACATTGCTGGGGGTATTTGCCCGTCAACCCCCAAATTGGATAAAATTGCTGGGAATATTAGCCGCCCACCCCCCAATTTGTCACTATATTGCTGGAAGTATTTCCCCCCCTAGATTTGGTTGTAGTTTCGCCCCTGCTTTCTCTTGTATTGTTTTCCATGGGGTAATTGCGTTATTGTGTAGGGGTAGGTGTCTAACTTACCGTCTGTGACGACCGCGTCAGTTGGGGTTGTAGTATTCATTGTATATGTACAGTATAGGGATAACATGCGCACTGGGATGCATAGCTGCACAGTCGCGGTCGCAGGAATTGTGTTGCGGCACAATTCGGAGCTGAAATACTCCCCTTCTGGCTGCTCTTACGTGTTGGTTGGGCCGATTGATTCGGCACATAGGCAGTACGCATCATACTCGAGCGGTCGGAATCGGACTCGGAAGTGCCTCCGAACGACTTTGTTCTGCGTTTCCGGAGGCTTCTCCAGTTGTATTCGGAGTAACCGAGTCGTTCGGTAAGTAATGGGTTTTGGGCATCGTAATGTGTCGTTCAGCAAAACCGGATCCCAGTACGAGTCAGTCGGAAGGTCCGACTCCGGAAGGCTATTGGATGCCCTTCCGGACGACATCGTAATGGACCCCTAAGACGTGGAAAAAAAAACCAATGCAGAAGGTCTTTTCCATCTATGCACCCAGGAACTGGAACAACATACCGGTATCCATCAAGACCACTCCAATGCTGCTCCAGTTTAGGTAAGAGTTAACTGCTCACCTCTTTAGAGAACACTACATCACAATGCATTAATCGTCCTTAAGCCAGCTACCTCTGCTATCACTCATTCACTTGTCTGTACAGCTCTCCACTGTCTTTTGGCTAGGTTTGCATACATACATATATATTTGGGAATGAAGGGTAGGTGGAAAGAGGCTGGTGTCAGTGGGTGGCAGTTTTTCCCAATTTCGGTAGGGAAGAGTGGTAAATGCAGGTGGTGGTGAGGGTGGGTCACAGGACACTAGGTACACTTTTTATAATGATAATGCTGAGGGTGGTATGGGAGAGTGCTAGGGTGTCATGGGTTCGTTTTTTGTTTATTCGGGGGAGTATGACGGTCTAAGGTTGAGGTGGTGGCCTGACACCAGGTGGGAAACAGCCTTAATAACGAATCTTTAACAACGAGTGTAGTAAACAACGATTCTTAAACAACGACCTTTCCATGAACCACGACTTCCTAAACCACGATGTACACGAACAACGACCTCCTCATGAAACTGGCCAATAGATGGCACTGCAATCCACGATTTAGGAAGGGCACTAGTAAGGTACCTACCAGTTTTGTTTGCCGTCAAGCTATGCATCTTCGTTTTGCTGCATCGTGGTTTGGAGGGAAGTGGAAGTGGTTCACAGCATGGACAGGCGAGCAGCAACCCAGGAACCAAGTGGCGAGAAGTGAAGATTCCCCATTGAGAAACTTAAGAATACAGGACATTCAGAGTGTTGCAAAGGGAGAGGAGAGGTTAAGGAGCAACCTCCATTCCGGCTGTCTGTAATTACTTGTCTGCCTGTCAGTGGCTGCACCAAAAAAGATAGGAAAGTTGATGGAAATCATCCTGAACTACTTTTCAAGAAAAATCAGTTTCAGAGGGAGCTGGTGTCAGATATCCCCTGCCGGCCCTGGCCAATGAGGCAGAAGCTGAAGGTTCTCAGGTAGGCCATCCAAATGTATTTTGGAATTATAAAATAATCTAGTATGTAAAAACAGATGATGGACTTATATTTTATTGTTTTCAAGCATTTATTCCTGTCTTTTTGTAAGTTCGTCCGTATTTCTAAAAAACTATTATTAAATTGATAATTTGTTAATTTAAACATTCTTCACTTAAAATTGTTTATTATAAAAGACATGTTTCAATTGAATTACTTTTTTTTCCCTGTGTTTCAAACATGCGTTTTTTTAAGAACATAGTTGTATATTTGGGTAATGTATTTGCGTACGAGGAACCAACGTTACTGGCGCCAGATGGAGCACCAGTAATTAATTTGTCCAATAGAGAACTGACACAGATAGAGATTGGGGTTCTGAGCAAGGGTTTTAGTTTTATTCCCTCTACAGGTATAAACAAGTATCAATTGGAAAAAGATCTGCGAGCCTTTTTAAGGAAAGTAAGACTGAAAAGATTTTTTGAAGACCGACCTGTTGGTGTGGCCACGAATAGATCAGGTCTCAAACCGAAATCCACTTTTACCCCCTCATTAGCAATGGTAGGAAAAAACTTGGAGGTTTTTGAAAAGCTGTTGAGAGTGGTGTCCATAGGATTCTGGCTGAGAATCCTAGAAATTTTATGGAAAATATGAGTAGAGAGGAGAAAAAAGCCCTGAAATCCCTAAAAGATGACCTATCAGTGATAATTAAGCCTGCTGATAAAGGCGGAGGGGTTGTGGTTTTTAACACCTGCGATTATGAACATCGAATGCAAGACATGCTTAAGGTAAAAGAGCATTATCAAGCTGTTTCTCAAAGCCAGCTGGCAAAAACTGACCAGGGATTGTAGGGTGCTGCTAATGGAAGCCAAAGAAAATAACTGGATTTGTGAGCAGGAATTCAAATTTTTAAGCAATGATGAACCAAGAATTCCTGCCTTGTATGGCTTACCCAAGATACATAAGAGTAGTGACAATCCGCCTATGCGGCCAATAGTGAGTAGTATTGATTCTCTCACAGAGCCCCTGAGTAAATACGTGGATCATTTTTTGCGCCCATTGGTGATGGGGTTGAAATCTTATGTTAGAGATTCATCCCATATCATTTCTATGCTGGAGGGCAAGGTGTTTTGTAGAGAGACTCAGGGGCCGATTCCGATTCGGGCCGGAAAACGTACCGACCGACTCGGAGCCGGAATTAATACCGACCGACACGTACAGGTGCAGGCCGACCCGCAAAGTACGATGAGAAGCGTGCAAAATCCGACCGACTCGTACGGAACACAAGCCGAACGACCGAGCCTCGCGGAAAACAGCCATCCGGCCGGAAAACCACGCGAATCGAACCGACCGACACGCACCAGGAATGAACCCGAACGAAGCGTCCCCTCAAAGTCCGACCCGCGCAGTACGATGCAACGCGCGGAAAACACGACCGAGTCGCACGGAGCCCAAGCCGTACGACCGACATGCATACAAAACTGCGAGCAGAAGCAACCCAATACACCGCGACCGACGCGTACGCAGCATAGAAAACAGCACAAACACAGCGTGAACGACTCAGAGAAGCTCGTACGAGACAACTGCAGGGTCCGACTCGGTCACAAGAACGTCTCCTACATGCACAAAAAGTACAAAGGGAAAAACACACAAAAAAAGACCAAACAAGCAATTAAAAAGCCAATAAATACTGGGGGGGACAGGGAACAAAGACACACCCACAACTCCACCCATATAAAGGACACAAATCCCTACCATGATCCTTTGCAAATTCTAATGACCTGCCAGCACACAACAGACAGCAACCACCCACCCACCCACAGCTCATCCATCACACAAGCCACACACCATCAGCACCTCAACAAATAGCACCCTCACATACACCCAGCTAAACACACACTCACACACCCTCACCTGCACACCAACACACACATCACTCACCATCACCACCCATCACCATGCCCCCAAAGAAGAATCATAAGTTCCTAGATAGTGAATTGGAAGTCCTGGTAGATGAGATACTCAGGGTAGAGCCACAGCTGTTTGGTACACTGGTCCAACAGACACCCATGTCGCAGAAAACCAAGATGTGGGAGAGGATTGTCGACAGGGTGAACGCACAATCACCATGTTTGCGCACAAAGGGAGACATCCAGAACAGGTGGTATGACATGCGCAGGAGGGTCAGGGATCTGTTGAAGAAGGACTACCTCTTGAGCCAACACACCGGCAGTGGCCCTCCTGCCAAACCAGTATACCTCAGGCCCTGGGAGGAGAAGGTGCGGGCCATCCTACCACCAGTGAGCGTATATGGACTAGAAAACATCCCAGAGCCTGGTGAGTACATAACAAATTTACACAATATTGTGCAACAATACACACACATCACTGTCAAGGGGAGAGTCAAACCATGCACCCTTAGCAAATACACACCAACCAGAACAGAATCATCCCAAATTGTGTATGTCAGTCAGATAAACACAAGCCATCTCATAGTGATATGTAACTGTGTCATCACATGTACAAACACAACTACAAATACAGCTAGGCAGTGGCAGTAATATAACTAACAAACACATCCAGACATGTAGGCACCACTACAACACCACCTCACAGTGAAGCCCACTGAAAGGAAGGAATCCTGTGTATGCTGGTCAAGTCAGTGTAGCCAATAGCATCATGGGAGTTGTAGTCACAGACATTGCCCACCCTCACAATGCGCACATCAACACCACCATGAACCATGCTCACATCACAGGGAGTGGAAAACAACTGACAAGATGGCTGACACTGGCTACTGCTGTGGGGAGCACAAGGTCCTGCTGGCAACTGTGCACCAACCAACAGCAGGACACCACTGACTGACATCCTGAAAGACAACTTGCACTCCCTGCAACGGAAGCACGTTCCATGGTGGAAAATCTGGCTGGGTGGGAAGGAGGACTGACAGCACTGACCATAGTTACCAGCAGCTCCACTCACACACACCCCTAACACAAACTCCACACAACTCACCTAGGAGAATGCATTGCCTCACACTCTAATCAAATATCCCACAAAGAACCACAACCCTGGGTAATGCAGTGTGAAGCAAAGGGACACACATGTGACTTGCAGCAAAACTAACCCCAGGATAACACTGTCAGCCATCTTGTCAGCACAGGCACACAACCCCACAGGGAAGCAGAATCAAAAGGAAGTAAGCATGGGCATGCTGGGAAGTGGGGTGGAGGCAATAGCATGATGGGAGTGGTAGTCACAGCCCAACATCCCCCACCCACATGGCCCAGCAAGCTCACACCCAAGCATGCACACCTCACAGGGAGTCAAAAGCCACTTCAAAGATGGCTGACACTGGTGCTCAGTTGTGGGGAGCACATGGCCCTGCTGGGAACTGGGCACCAACCAACAGCAGGACACCACTGTCAGCCATCTTGCCATTGCTCTCACACACAGTGAAGTCCACCCAAAAGCAAGTAAGAATGGGCATGCTGGGAAGTGGGGTGGAGGCAATAGCATGATGGGAGTGGTAGTCACAGCCCAACATCCCCCACCCACATGGCCCAGCAAGCTCACACCCAAGCATGCACACCTCACAGGGAGTCAAAAGCCACTTCAAAGATGGCTGACACTGGTGCTCAGTTGTTGGGAGCACATGGCCCTGCTGGGAACTGGGCACCAACCAACAGCAGGACACCACTGTCAGCCATCTTGCCCTTGCTCTCACACTCACACACAGTGAAGTCCACCCAAAAGCAAGTAAGAATGGGCATGCTGGGAAGTGGGGTGGAGGCAATAGCATGATGGGAGTGGTAGTCACAGCCCAACATCCCCCTCCCACATGGCCCAGCAAGCTCACACCCAAGCATGCACACCTCACAGGGAGTCAAAAGCCACTTCAAAGATGGCTGACACTGGTGCTCAGTTGTGGGGAGCACATGGCCCTGCTGGGAACTGGGCACCAACCAACAGCAGGACACCACTGTCAGCCATCTTGCCATTGCTCTCACACTCACACACAGTGAAGTCCACCCAAAAGCAAGTAAGAATGGGCATGCTGGGAAGTGGGGTGGAGGCAATAGCATGATGGGAGTGGTAGTCACAGCCCAACATCCCCCACCCACATGGCCCAGCAAGCTCACACCCAAGCATGCACACCTCACAGGGAGTCAAAAGCCACTTCAAAGATGGCTGACACTGGTGCTCAGTTGTGGGGAGCACATGGCCCTGCTGGGAACTGGGCACCAACCAACAGCAGGACACCACTGTCAGCCATCTTGCGATTGCTCTCACACTCACACACAGTGAAGTCCACCCAAAAGCAAGTAAGAATGGGCATGCTGGGAAGTGGGGTGGAGGCAATAGCATGATGGGAGTGGTAGTCACAGTCCAACATCCCCAACCCACATGGCCCAGCAAGCTCACACCCAAGCATGCACACCTCACAGGGCGTCAAAAGCTACTTCAAAGATGGCTGACACTGGTGCTCAGTTGTGGGGAGCACATGGCCCTGCTGGGAACTGGGCACCAACCAACAGCAGGACACCACTGTCAGCCATCTTGCCATTGCTCTCACACTCACACACAGTGAAGTCCACCCAAAAGCAAGTAAGAATGGGCATGCTGGGAAGTGGGGTGGAGGCAATAGCATGATGGGAGTGGTAGTCATAGCCCAACATCCCCCACCCACATGGCCCAGCAAGCTCACACCCAAGCATGCACACCTCACAGGGAGTCAAAAGGCACTTCAAAGATGGCTGACACTGGTGCTCAGTTGTGGGGAGCACATGGCCCTGCTGGGAACTGGGCACCAACCAACAGCAGGACACCACTGTCAGCCATCTTGCCATTGCTCTCACACTCACACACAGTGAAGTCCACCCAAAAGCAAGTAAGTATGGGCATGCTCGGAAGTGGGGTGGAGGCAATATCATGATGGGAGTGGTAGTCACAGCCCAACATCCCCCACCCACATGGCCCAGCAAGCTCACACCCAAGCATGCACACCTCACAGGGAGTCAAAAGCCACTTCAAAGATGGCTGACACTGGTGCTCAGTTGTGGGGAGCACATGGCCCTGCTGGGAACTGGGCACCAACCAACAGCAGGACACCACTGTCAGCCATCTTGCCATTGCTCTCACACTCACACACAGTGAAGTCCACCCAAAAGCAAGTCAGTATGGGCATGCTGGGAAGTGGGGTGGAGGCAATAGCATGATGGGAGTGGTAGTCACAGCCCAACATCCCCCACCCACATGGCCCAGCAAGCTCACACCCAAGCATGCACACCTCACAGGGAGTCAAAAGCCACTTCAAAGATGGCTGACACTGGTGCTCAGTTGTGGGGAGCACATGGCCCTGCTGGGAACTGGGCACCAAACAACAGCAGGACACCACTGTCAGCCATCTTGCCATTGCTCTCACACTCACACACAGTGAAGTCCACCCAAAAGCAAGTAAGTATGGGCATGCTGGGAAGTGGGGTGGAGGCAATAGCATGATGGGAGTGGTAGTCACAGCCCAACATCCCCCACCCACATGGCCCAGCAAGCTCACACCCAAGCATGCACACCTCACAGGGAGTCAAAAGCCACTTCAAAGATGGCTGACACTGGTGCTCAGTTGTGGGGAGCACATGGCCCTGCTGGGAACTGGGCACCAACCAACAGCAGGACACCACTGTCAGCCATCTTGCCATTGCTCTCACACTCACACACAGTGAAGTCCACCCAAAAGCAAGTAAGTATGGGCATGCTGGGAAGTGGGGTGGAGGCAATAGCATGATGGGAGTGGTAGTCACAGATATTGGTCACCCCCACAACTGTCCCATCAACACCACCCTGAACCATGCGCACATCACAGGGAGTGGAAAAGAACTGACAAGATGGCTGACACTGGGTACTGCTGTGGGGAGCACAAGGCCCTGCTGGCAACTGTGCACCAACCAACAGCAGGACACCACTGACTGACATCCTGAAAGACAACTTGCACTCCCTGCAATGGAAGCAAGTTCCATGGTGGAATATCTGGCTGGGTGGGAAGGAGGGCCGGATGTCAACCAAATACAACCAATGCAGACCATGTACACACCCCAACATTCATATAGAAATGCCCAAAGTATGCAGCTCAATGTGCTACACCAATATCAACCTCTGACTGTGACAACTTAGGACAATGCAATGTACAGGCCCGCATCCAGAGGTACAGTCACAACTGTCATGTGTGTCAACCATTCATGCCTGCAGAAACATAACATACATTGTGTGTGTCTCCCAAAAACAGTTGATGATGGGGACACAGCAGCAGACGCTGAGGAGTCCCTGTCCCAGGCTCAAGGGGAAACGGAGCTCACTGGTGTGGAATAGCCTCTGCCCTCCTCGGATGACGAAGACCTACCTGTCACCTCCGGAGCAAGTCATCATGCAGCACCAGCAGGACCACCAGCTGCACCCCCTGCACCCACCCCTCCAATGACTGTCAACACACATACCACCCCTGCTGACACGGATAGACCAAGGAGCACCACCACCACCAGCACAGGGACCCTGGACCAACATGGGGCTATGGACACCAACACCACCCACAACCCCCAAGGGGGCCCAGGGTCACCTGTGCGTGCCACCTCAGGTACTGCACGTGTCGCCAGGGGTGGTGGGAGGGGTGGGAGACATAGGTCACTGATCGCAGAGGGGTCTGGACTGCATGATGACCCACAACTGGTACGCATAGCCGATGCGTACCAGTCCAGCACCGGAGAGCTCAGCCAGGTAGTGGGGCTCCTCAGGGACATTAAACAGCAGCAGGCTGCCCATCATGCCCGCTTGGACTCGCACATGTCCTGCGTGGAGTCCAAGTGGGACACACTGCAAGAGATGACGGCGGTGCATAGGGACATATTACAATTCCTCCGCCAGATGAGCAGCAACCAGTCAACACCTCCCTGTGTGCCCACAACATCTGGTGCTGAAACAACTGCAACTGCCACAGGGATGGAGGATGACTCTGGCGGAGAGTCCCCTGCACCGCAGCAGCCTGCACTTGAGGGCCCCCCCAAAGAAGAGGGGTCGACCGAGGAGGGGCAAGTGAGAGGCTGATGGCCATGTGCAACCCCCAGGAAGCCAAAACCTGTACTGGATAATCACCTTGGTGCGCAAACTGTTCACCCTGTTGACTGCAACACAACTCCCCCACATGACATGGGGAGTACAAGTTGGACCAATGTATCAGATGACTTTATTCTGGACATATCTGCTACCAGGACTTCCAATTCATCTAGGAACTTTGGATTGAAATCAAAATGTACAGCACCCACCATCCTGTGCACTATACACACACATGTATGACAATAAACACACTAATACACCATACCTGCCTCTGTTGTGATTCCAACGTGGTTCCTGTCATGGAGATGATGACCTGCGAAATTACACTGTGCATGCTAACTGCTACAGCAAGTACAACACAGGCATGTGAGTCATGGCAACGTGACACATATGAGGGAGACACACCACCAGGGCTACACAACATATACACACCTAGCCCATCTGACTCATCGCCTACACTGATGTTGCCAGGAAATACGGTGCAATGCACAGACACAACACCTATTCACAGTCTCTGTCAACTAGCCCACTGGTGCAGTAAGCAAATGTCAGTCAGATGTGTGACCACAGACAACGCACATCACAAAGTGAAGCACAGGTTTATTACACATTTGCAACATGTTGTAACCACTACAGATGCAAGGCAATCCCACCTGGCAGCGGGCACACAGTCAACAAGTGTAGAAGGAAGGAAGTCCATGGGTGTGGCGCACATCACCTGTAGGGACATGACAGCTACCACCCTGGAAGTTGAATCACGGTGTCGGGGATCACAGTTGACCAAACCACTCTGAAAGTACCCTGTGAAGGACAGAAATGAAACACAGTCAAAAGCACTGAAGAACAGGACAGAACTGCAATACTCATGCCCAATACATGTCACAAGATACCCACCCAGAACCAAGTTAGCATGTCAACACTGTTGGGGAGTACAGACTACCTGTAAGGACACATCGCTACACGCATACAGTCATGTAGCACATGGACACCCTCAAACAGCACCAGAGCACCACCAACACATATCATGCATACTCACATCATTGACATGACATCTCTGGATACTCACATTCAGCTGAAGAAGTTGGTGATGAGCTGTGTGCGGACATCACCATCATCATCATCATCATCACTGGCATCGTGGTCCAGGCCAGGATCCTCCACAGGTGGCGGATGTTGGTCATCGTCATCCAGGATGAGAGGCAACTCCTTCCGCACTGCCAGGTTGTGTAGCATGCAGCAGACGATGACAATCTTGCACACCTTTGCTGGGGCATATGGGAGGGCCCCTCCTGTCTTGTCCAGGCAGCGGAAGCGGCTCTTCAGGAGACCAAATGTCCGCTCAATCACTCTCCTGGTCCGACCATGTGCCTCATTGTAGCGCATCTGGCCTGGTGTCACAGGGTTCCTGAGGGCGTCAGCAACCACGGCATGTTGGGGTATCCGGAGTCACCTACATACAGACAATTGCACATTAGCTGAGTTGGAAAAGAGGGTGGAACACTACATTGCAGAACACACACAATGGCACTAAGTCAGTACACACCAACAAGCCAGGCATGCTGGTTCCGCATCTGTGACATCATCCTCGGGATGCGACTACTCCTCATCACGTAGGCATCGTGTGCAGAACCGGGGAAACAGGCACAGACGTGTGAGATGCTCATATCTGCAAGACATACCACCAGTGCATTGACCGAGTGGTAGTGTTTGCGGTTCCTGTATGCCTGCTCTTGGGCCTGTGGTGGTACCAAAGCAACATGTGTCCCATCAATGGAGCCAATGACATGCGGCATCCTCCCCAGGGCATAGAAGTCACTCTTCACATCAGTGAGTTGTTGGAGTCTAGGGAAATAGATGTACTGGTTCAGGTAAATCAACATAGCCTCCAAAACATCGCGGAGCATACGGCTGAACATGGTCTGTGACATCCCACCAGCAGTCGCCACAGTGTGTTGAAAGGTACCGGTGGCAAAGAAGTGTAGGGCTGCCATCACCTTCACCTTGGGGGTCAGCGCTGTAGGGTATGTCCGGCCAGCTTGCAAATGTGGGGCCAACCGCACCGTCAACACCTCAATCAGCGGCCTGGTGAAGCGTTACCGTCGGATGCAGTCCCGTTCCACCATTGTTGCAAGGTCAGGGAATGGTCTATGGACAGCTGGTGCCCTGCAGTGCATAGGTGAAGAAAGAAAGATTGTCAGTCACCCCACATATGTGGCATTGACCATACTCAATATCACATGATACATCATTATGAGGAACAAGTACATGATGTGTGCAGTTCCGTAAGGACATGTATGGCACATACATGGCCAACATCTAACATCACAGTTCAACAAGTGGCATCAACAAGTCCCAGGTTGTGCCATGGGATATCATGAGGCCATGTCACAGTTCCCATCTCCTGCTGCCACGTTCCAAACACACCCCACAGTGACATGTGAGGACAGATGTGCCCCAGGCATCACAGCTCAACGACAGGTAGATTCCCAGGGACCCTGTATTGCCACATGGTCACTGGCATGACATGGTGTATCATGAATACACCACAGCAAAACAACCATGACCCCCACAGGTAGTGGTCCCTGTTGCCTCTGCAGGACAGACATGGACGTCTGTGACACACACACGTACAACATCAAAGTCCATGCACAAACAACGTGGATGTGGAGACTGTCTCCCATTGTGCACATGGAATCAGAGACATTGTAAACACAACATGCACACAGACTGTGGAGGACCATCACCATTGTGGCAGTGGGTCACCCTGGGACGTACATACCGTCACACATGGGACTCAGGGGGTATGTGACATGACATACACCACCGTGAAATGTGACCATGCCACATGCACAGAAATGAACAGTTGCACATCACAGTGGTCATGTACATGAAACACCAAGGATTCTGTCCCCATGAACATGTGCACAGCCTGGGAGTGGCTACACCCAAGTGCCACCCACAGAACAACATGTTCACCCCCATACACGGAATAGGTAATGCAGCCTTACATGCCTCAGGATACAGTGTGGACAAGGTGTGGTGTTGTAGGTGTGCCCCTCACTCCCTGGGAAGTATATGTTGCTGGCATATATTCACCTGTGACAGGCATGGTGACATATGCCAGTGACTTGTACAGGGACGCGTTGGACAGCAATGGACCGATCGGTGCGCACACATTGGCCATTGCATTCAATGTGAGCGGGTACGCGTTGTATTCGCAATACGTGTTGGACAGCAATGGACCGATCGGTGCGCACACATTGGCCATTGCATTCAATGTGAGCGGGTACGCGTTGTATCCGGTTACGCGTTGAACAGCAATGGACCGATCGGTGTGCCCGGCCGGCCCATTGCATTCAATGTGAGCGGGTACGCGTTGTATCCGCAATACGCGTTGAACAGCAATGGACCGATCGGTGTGCCCGGCCGGCCCATTGCATTCAATGTGAGCGGGTACGCGTTGTATCCGCAATACGCGTTGAACAGCAATGGACCGATCGGTGCGCACCCATTGGCTATGGCCTGGCCTGGCAACGGACGCGTTTTCAAATCTTGAACGAGTCTGATGCTGGAAATTCAGTTGGTCACCCACAACAATGTTGCAAATTCATGGGTGTCATGAAGTTGAACTTTTGAAGGATGCTGTGGGCGTGTGTAAGTGGTGCAATTCCATGGATTGGCCAGATTCAGAAGATGCTAAAGACTTGGACCTATCACTTTGGACACATGGGATAGTATCTGCCTCTGCAGCACACATATAATGCTGGCTGTTCCCCTGAGAGCTCACTTGCCTGCACTACATGCTCCAGGACGACATCTGCCACCACCACTGCTGCTGTATCTGCACCCTCTGGACCCTGCAATGGCACGTACTGTGGAGAGAGCCCCAGCCTTCAGCACTGAGGAGAACCAGGCCCTGCTGGACAGCCTCCTTCCACAGTACAGCAAGCTGTATGGGAAAGCAGGGGAGCAGGTGAGTGTGCTGTCCACTGCCTTACTAAATGTGCATGTTGTCTGACTAGCAAGGCTAACAGTCTGCACGCCACTGGCTAGCAGGCTCACTGAGTAGTTGTCACCCTCCATAGTGTGTATTTATATGCACTGAACAGGTATAGTGCAGTGACAGTGCATTTAAACAAGGTTTTACTTCCCAGGCAATGATACCATGTAGTAACTGCTGGCATACTGTCCATAGCCATCGTTGCACTGCCTGTGTACATCATGTGCCCCTGTGATTGAGACATGTATATCCAACTGTGTAATGCACGGATATGTTGCATGTGTAGTAATGGCATTCTCACTTTGTCTTCCTCACAGGTTGATGCCCACCAGAAGCAGAAGATATGGCTGCCCATCGTCTGGGCAGTGAGATCCGTGGGGGACTACAAGCGCCGGATCCGCAACTGCCAGAAGAGGTGGCAGGACCTTCGGGGCTGGACCCGGAGGATCGCACGGGTCCAGCTGAAGCTGTCGCCTCCTCGCAGGAGGGGCGGACACCGGACCCTGAGCCCCCACATGCTCAGGATCCTGGCGGTGGTCTTCCCTGATCTGGATGGGCAGCTGAAGGCTAGAGAGCAGCAAGGAGGGGGTGAGTCCATGACTGCATTGTGAACTTTGTCTGCCATGCTATGTGCCCTCCTCTGGCCTGGTAGAACTTCCACAGTACATCAGTCATGTGGTCCAGGACCCATGTCCCTCGATTGTGCACTGCCCACTCCTCATCTGATACCCAGGAGTGGCCCTTGCAGTCAGGGAATTGTGTCACTTGGGTACTGTGTCCTTGCAGTTTGCTTGACTCAAGGTGGGGGACAGCATCTGTTCCCCTAACTCTGTGGTGGGCATCATGGGTGGGTCCTTTGCTTACACAATGCCTGTGTTCTGACATGTAATCTACGTGTTACTTTTATATGTGGTCCAATTGCTGAGCTGATCCACCACATGTGCCTGGGGTATCTGGCACACACCCATGCTGCAGGTGGGAACAATGCTTGGGCCCCAGGAGTGTGTATATTACGTGTGTCACACATACTTAGCCAGCTGCCTACTGTCCAGGGCTCATCCCTCATTCATGTGGGGCAGGACAGTCATGCCTACTTCAGGCCATACAATACACTCTGTACTCCCACTCCCGTGTATCAGCTGACACGTTGTGCTCAGTGATATGTCCCCTCAGGTGTCTGCCTCTGTGTCAGTGTGCTGTGGCTTCCTTGTCATGACTGCTGGGGTGTCTCTCGGTTGGGGCTCAGCATGCCACCGGAGATGTGACCATAGGAGACGATACTTGGGTGACACATAGGTGTTTGATTACCTGACCGTGCAGACTGGGGTATGCGAATGTGAAGTTCAGGCAGCTGTTTCCCATTCACAGCAGATTGTGAGGTGCTCAGGTTCAGAGGGTTGTGTTACAGGTCTCCCATATGTCCAATCGGTATGACATGGACAGATAAGGGTTCAGATGATGTGGTGTGTGGGGGATGGTCATGTGCACTTGTTCAGCTCCAGGACTTGCATTCCCCATGACCTACTATTGTGACACAGTGCAGACTGTTGTTGTCTGGCTGCCCTGCCCATGTGACTGGAGACAGTGATGTATGACTTAGCAGGCATGCCTGTGCCATGGCATGTAACTTCCTATGAGTGATCCTGCAGGGGAGTGACATGTGCTACATGCACACCATTGTGGCAATGGCTATCAGGACATGGGTGCATCATGGTGTCTGTCGCTGGTATGCATCACATGCATTTCATGTTTGACTCTGGGCATCCCTTTCATCCGGACACCTGTACTGACTCAAAGGCAAGAGTTGTGCGGTGTGCATGTTCACATGCTTCACCGTGTTTTCTGCACTGTCCAACTACTGTGTAGGTGGTGCATGTGTCCACACTGGGGTATTGCCATCCAACAGACACCAGACAGATGTGTGCAAGGCCAGGAGGGATGTGAGTGCCATGGTTGACCATCAGACTGACAATTGGCTACTCCTATTCTGTTTGGGCACTTTTGGCAATGTTCAACTAAGGATGCCAGGGCTTGCACTGTAATGTGCTGTACTTACTGTGGTGTGTGCGTTCGGTGCAGGTGACTGATGTCTGTCTGTTTCCCTATTGTTTGCAGATACATCCACAGCCACAGGAGGGGACAGCTCCACGGACCAGGAGGAGCCGCAGAGCCAGACTGGGTCAGCAGCCGAGGAGTGGTCGGAGGGACCCAGTGGCACGGAGGGCGAGGGGAGCCACACCGAGGAGTCCTCAGCACCATCCACCTCAGCTGAGGACCACAGCAGCTTGGAGGATGACTCCCTTGTGGATGCGGGTGTCAGCAGCCACCACACCCCAGCTAGTGTTGCTGTCCCCACCACCACCACCACCACCACCACCACCACCGCCCTCCCATCAGCTCCCATTCCTGAGGTCCGTGGAGGCTCCCATGTTCGGGAGCGTGTCTCCTTCGGGCCAGGCACTGCACCCCCTGCCCCTGTGTCCCCTGCTGCCGTGAGTGAGGAGTCTGTGTACCTCCTTCGCCAGCTCCATGTAGGGCAGACAGCGATGCTGAGTGTCCTCCATGCACACACCACTCTGTTGACTCAGCTGGTGTCGTTCATGGAGGGCATCTCATCGGGCATGTCTGCCCTACAGAGGGGCAATAGGTCCATGGACTCCTCCCTGACGGCAGCAGTGTCCCTCCTCCAACAGTCCCTCACCCCTCCTGCCTCTGCCCCATCCACACTCCCCAGCACCTTACCTGTCCCAAGCACACACACACCGGCACAGGCACACACCAGCACAGACACAAGCAGCACACAGACACACACACCACAAACAAGACGCACACGCACGCACAGTCAGGGGACTGAAACCACACTCACAGGGGATGGGGCCCAGGCACACACACACGCATCCACGAGCACTGCGCAGTCCTCAGTTGCCTCTCCCTCCAAAGCCCCCTCCCTTGCCTCACCTGCAACCCCAAAGACACAGCGGCTCTTCCTCAGTGACCTCGGCCTCTTCCCCTCCGATCCAGCTGATCCAGCATTCAGGGGGAAGAGGAAGCCCACCCACACGGAGCGGAGTGCCCCTCGCCCCAGACACCCTCCCCCAGGAGCAGACCGACTGACGCCCCCATCCGCAAGTCCCCCCGGACTCGGAAGAGCAAGACCCCGCCGCCGCCCTGCAGCTCAGGCACCAAGTCTCCTTCCTCCATCCCTCAGGCCCCCACTCCACAGGTGCCACCACCACACCCTGCCCCAGGTTCCCCCACCCACAGATACACCATCCCCAAAAAGATCCGGCCTTCTCCCCTGCCACTTGCTCTTCCGGCCCCACCCCCCGCTGCGCTTGTCTGTGCCACTGGTGTGGAGACGGTGTCCTCCCCCTCTGTCCTGCCCACCTTACCTGATCCCCATTCTCCTCCCCTGGAGGTAGGCACTGCACCTACCACCCTGTCTGACTTGGGCACTGCAGTGGGGGACCTGTCCACTCCATCTGCACGGTCCACTGCAGTCGTGCCGGCACCCACACCATCAGTGTCATGCCCCCCAGTTGTGCCGGCACACACCATGTCAGACACCTCCACTGCAGTTGTCAGTGGCTCTTCAGCACCCACCACCCCTTCCCTGCCTCCTTCTGGTGAGCCCTGATCCTGTCCCTGCGGTGCCTGGCCTGCCCCCCATATACCCCTCCGAGGGGATTGTCCCTGGTTTTCATCAGTGCAGGCATGCGTAGGGTGACATCTGCCACTGTCACCCTGTTTAGACTTTCAGGATGGACTGGCCATTGGCCTTTGTTTCTTTTTACTGGACTTCAACTTTTGAACCCACATATGCTGAATAAAGCAACTTTCTGTTCTCTAGTGCTTTTGCTTCTGATGTACATGATGTTGATGATGCTAACCATGCCCTTGCTGCAGTGATGGTGATATTTGGTCTCATGAAAATGAAGTGTTACTGTTCAGGAACCCATGTGGTCCAGGGGGAATGTGTCCTATCCTGTGGTGTATCCATGTCATCCTTAGCAGCATCTGAGGGTGTCATATTTTCAATATTTGGCAATGGGATTTCCTACTTACATTAGCAATGCCACATCTGTGGCTTCCACCCCTGCACATCTGTTGTGCTTGCCATTGTTCAATTATTCTACTTCCCTGACCGTGTGGCCATCTCCACTGGACATGCAGGTTTGGGCATCAATGGGGAAGGACTCATCTGTGTTGTCAGTGCAACTTGCTATACATGTGTGTTGGATCTGTGCTGATGATTTTGTTGACACTTCCATGACCAGGCTGATGTGACGGGAGCCTTCATTTGGTGCAAATTGTTGACTGTGTGACCAAGTGTTCTGCTGACATGATGGAGCCCTACTGTGGCAACATATGGCACAGCTTTCCTCACACAGGAGTGGAGTCCCCTCATGGCAGTGTGTACTCCTGTGACATCGCCTGCGCCCAAGGTGTGTGTTGTATGAGCATGTCTGTGTGTTCACTTCCATTTTGCTGTGCATGCTGGGATCCCTAGTGGTGTTCCTGTTTGTGATGCTTGCTGAGTTGACCTATGTTCCCCCAAAGTCTTCTCCCTGGGTTCTCTGTGATGTGGGTGCATGGCACATTACTGGTCATCAGGGTGTCACCCATAGGTGTGTTGGCTGTGAGGGCTCAGTTTGTGGGCAGACGCAGATGGGTCACAGTCAGGATTCCCCTTGGCACTTGTTGTTTACACCTGTCATGTGATTTCCAGTTTGTGTTAGCTTTCAGTGATTGTGACACGTTGTGTGAGTGACTGCTGGCACTCCTCAGGGTCAGGGCTGCAGTGTTGGTAGTTGTCTATGTGTGTTCTTTGTGGGTGACCTTGGCTTCTTCATTGGTGTGGGACTGTGGCTGGGATCCCATTGGTTGGTGTGGTATTGCCGTCATGTCCATATACAGCGTAGTGTGCAGTGTGTCAGACATTCAAGGGTCTTGTTGAGTGGCCATGTGTGATGTGTTTCTGCACCTTGGTTCCCACCACCACCCATGGGATTGTCATGGGTGCATGTGCAATGTCACCAGTGCATGTGAGCTTCACTGCTGCACATTGTTGGAGGTCGAGGTGTGTGGTGTTGAGTGTGTGCAGATGAGAGTTGTTGCACGGCTAGACCCCTGCCTCCATGTTGGCCTTGGCTTACTGGCCGTGCTGATTGATTTGTGCTTGTGTAGGTGTGATGGTAGTTTGTTGCTCAGGACACATGACTGTGGTTCACAGTGTGAACGACATCTAGCTTTGTCATCACAGTGGGATTGTAATGCAGCCCAGGGTCACCACATTGTGGGGACCCTGGGGTAGTGCTGTGGTGTCTCTGTGTCTTGCTGTGTCAGTTGCTGTTCCTACATGCTTGTGTGACATGTGTGATTTGTGCTCCCTCTCATCTAACAATGCCTGATTGCCCACATAGGGGATTTGGATCCATGAGTTACCTTTGTGTGGCACTGTATGCACATCTGTGTAATTGGTATTCAGGCCTCATCATGTGTTGTGTGGTTGCCTGGGGACACTGGCACCACCCCCTCACCTGTTGTGTTTGATGTGCAGTGTGGGTCTGCCTGTTTGTGTTTGTGCATCTGCACCACTGCATTGGCATGTCTTTAGTGTGCCATTGGCTGTATGTTGTTTGGTGGGTTTCCCCTGCTGTCCCTGGGACTCCTAGGTCATCAGTCAGCACAATGATCATTGTTTGTGTGTCCCATTGCTGCCATGGTATGGTATCTGTTCACCTCACATCTACAGTCTCCACAGGGTATCTGCATTTGTGTGCCCATTGGTGCAAATATGTGGGTCTGCATTATCATGGTCACTTCTGTCATCGGTCCCGTGCTCTCCATGCCACTGGAATCAAGCTATCCTGGCTGAAGAGGGGTGAAACCCCGAAACCGGTCCTAGGATGCTTGTTTCCAGTCCAGGGAGGACCTGGCTTGGCAGTTCGGGCTGGACTGTTCCCATGAGGCACAGGGTCAAGACTGATTTGCATATGGCTGGGTCCAAACTGGAATGGCATGGTGAGCAAAAAACGATGGATTTAGGCCCAGATCTCTGAACTGGGGTGAATGTATGACATTGTTCTGCATTCTGTCCATCAACTGTTGTTTTTGCACTTGTCACCCCGAGTGGGACGGGTATGCCCAGACGTGGGTCCCGTGCTCTCCATGCCACTGGAATCAAGCTATCCTGGCTGAAGAGGGTGAAACCCCGAAACCGGTCCTAGGATGCTTGTTTCCAGTCCAGGGAGGACCTGGCTTGGCAGTTCGGGCTGGACTGTTCCCATGAGGCACAGGGTCAAGACTGATTTGCATATGGCTGGGTCCAAACTGGAATGGCATGGTGAGCAAAAAACGATGGATTTAGGCCCAGATCTCTGTACTGGGGTGAATGTATGACATTGTTCTGCATTCTGTCCATCAACTGTTGTTTTTGCACTTGTCACCCCGAGTGGGACGGGTATGCCCAGACGTGGGTCCCGTGCTCTCCATGCCACTGGAATCAAGCTATCCTGGCTGAAGAGGGGTGAAACCCCGAAACCGGTCCTAGGATGCTTGTTTCCAGTCCAGGGAGGACCTGGCTTGGCAGTTCGGGCTGGACTGTTCCCATGAGGCACAGGGTCAAGACTGATTTGCATATGGCTGGGTCCAAACTGGAATGGCATGGTGAGCAAAAACGATGGATTTAGGCCCAGATCTCTGTACTGGGGTGAATGTATGACATTGTTCTGCATTCTGTCCATCAACTGTTGTTTTTGCACTTGTCACCCCGAGTGGGACGGGTATGCCCAGACGTGGGTCCCGTGCTCTCCATGCCACTGGAATCAAGCTATCCTGGCTGAAGAGGGGTGAAACCCCGAAACCGGTCCTAGGATGCTTGTTTCCAGTCCAGGGAGGACCTGGCTTGGCAGTTCGGGCTAGACTGTTCCCATGAGGCACAGGGTCAAGACTGATTTGCATATGGCTGGGTCCAAACTGGAATGGCATGGTGAGCAAAAAACGATGGATTTAGGCCCAGATCTCTGTACTGGGGTGAATGTATGACATTGTTCTGCATTCTGTCCATCAACTGTTGTTTTTGCACTTGTCACCCCGAGTGGGACGGGTATGCCCAGACGTGGGTCCCGTGCTCTCCATGCCACTGGAATCAAGCTATCCTGGCTGAAGAGGGGTGAAACCCCGAAACCGGTCCTAGGTTGCTTGTTTCCAGTCCAGGGAGGACCTGGCTTGGCAGTTCGGGCTGGACTGTTCCCATGAGGCACAGGGTCAAGACTGATTTGCATATGGCTGGGTCCAAACTGGAATGGCATGGTGAGCAAAAAAACGATGGATTTAGGCCCAGATCTCTGTACTGGGGTGAATGTATGACAATGTTCTGCATTCTGTCCATCAACTGTTGTTTTTGCACTTGCCACCCCGAGTGGGACGGGTATGCTCAGACGTGGGTCCCGTGCTCTCCATGCCACTGGAATCAAGCTATCCTGGCTGAAGAGGGGTGAAACCCCGAAACCGGTCCTAGGTTGCTTGTTTCCAGTCCAGGGAGGACCTGGCTTGGCAGTTCGGGTTGGACTGTTCCCATGAGGCACAGGGTCAAGACTGATTTGCATATGGCTGGGTCCAAACTGGAATGGCATGGTGAGCAAAAAAACGATGGATTTAGGCCCAGATCTCTGTACTGGGGTGAATGTATGACATTGTTCTGCATTCTGTCCATCAACTGTTGTTTTTGCACTTCTGTCATTGTGTCATTGATGAATGTTGACAGTGTCAGCCCCCATGGGTGATGTATGTCTGCACATGGCCAAAGGTATGTCTTATTTGCACTGCAGTGTTTGCCTCCCCCAATCTATGTTGCTATGGGACACAAGCACTACTTTGCCACTGATGTGTTTGTTGTTCTGTGACCAGGAATCATCCATGCAGTTTGGCAGTTGCAGCATTTTCAATGTCAACACTTACATTTTGGTCACTGTGATGTTGGGGGTTTGAACCCCATTGCCACAGTGTTCAAGATGTGCTTCAGCTATGGGCCCCACACTTACCTTTTGGTCACTGCGATGATGGGGGTTGGACTCCATTGCCACAGTGGTCATGGTCTGCTTGCATTGTGGAGGCCACACACATATATGTGTGGCACATGTGATAGGGGGTCACATTGTATGTTCAAAGTCATGTTCAGTGTTGTAGCCATTTGACACAGTCTACACACGCTTGTCATGGTGTTGGGGGGGATGTCTTTATGTTGCATTGTTTATGTTGGTGTGTGCTTGTTGTGTCATGTATTAGCCATCCTGTGAGTGGGGGTGGTAGTAGTTGTAGGCATCTGGCACCCCTGGGTAGAGGTGGGAGTAGTGACAGGCATCCAGCCCCCCATGGGTAGAGGTGGTAGTAGTGGTAGGCATCTGGCACCCCCTGGGGAGGGGTGGGAATAGTGGTAGGCATCTGTCACCCCCTGGGTAGAGGTGGGAGTAGTGACAGGCATCCAGCACCCCATGGGCAGAGGTGGTAGTAGTGGTAGGCATCTGGCAACCCCTGGGTAGGGGTGGTAGTGGTGGTAGGCATCCAGCCCCCATGGGTAGGGGTGGTTGTGGTGACAGGCATCCAGCCCCCATGGGTAGAGGTGGTAGTGGTGACAGGCATCCAGCCCCCATGGGTAGAGGTGGTAGTAGTGGTAGGCATCTGGCACCCCTGGGTAGGGGTGGTAGTAGTGGTAGGCATCTGGCACCCTCTGGGTAAGGGTGGTAGTAGTGACAGGCATCCAGCCCCCATGGGTAGAGGTGGTAGTAGTGACAGGCATCCAGCCCCCATGGGTAGAGGTGGTAGTAGTGGTAGGCATCTGGCACACCCTGGGTAGAGGTGGTAGTAGTGACAGGCATCCAGCCCCCCATGGGTAGAGGTGGTAGTAGTGACAGGCATCCAGCCCCCCATGGGTAGAGGTGGTAGTAGTGGTAGGCATCTGGCACCCCCTGATAGTGCTCAGTTGTCAGACAACTGAAATCTTTTCTGTGTTCAATGCAGGAGACTCTGGGCTCCCCAACCAGCCCAGGTTGCTGACACCACTGTGCAACCCTGTCACCCCAGCAGAAGTGCGGTCTAATGAGGCCCATGGTAGGACCAAGCAAGTCGTGGAGCGGACATTTGGGCTACTGAAGACCAGAATCCGCTGTCTGGATCGGACGGGAGGAGCCCTCCAATGTGCCCCATTGAAGGTGTGCAAGATCATCGCAGCTTGCTGCATGTTCCACAAAATGGCAATACGGAAGGTCATACCTCTCATACTGGATGACGGAGACCAGCAGCCACCAGTGAGAGAGGATCCAGGACTGGGACATGATGACAGTGGTGATGAGGAGGAGTGCTTGGATTTGAGACAACAGCTTATCCACAATTTTTTCACATGACTGTAAGTATGCCATGAGATGAGGTTACAAACCCAAATTGTTTGTTTGTGTGTTACTGGTGTAAAGTGTGTATGTATGCTTGTGAGTGTATGATAATTGTCCTGAACGTTTGACTGATATGGTGCAATTAATTTTGCAGGTTGCAGGTTAACATGTACAGTGCTAGCGTGAAGCCTAGCTAGTGTTCACATCTGAAATTTTTGTGCTTTAGATGTCATATTTTGTGAAATTACGCTACCTTATTCCTGTTTCCTGGACTCTTTTCCATGTTTCCATGTTTCTCCTTACCAGGGTACTTTTCCATGTTATCTGCAGAGTTGGGGCCTCACAAGACACATGATGCTGTGACAGACTACAACATTGATCTGTTGCTGATATACCTGGCACACACTTCTTTCAGACCTGATCTTGCCTTTTTTTGGATGCCTTTTGTTACTGTTTGGTGTGATTTTACTTTGTGTTCAGGCAGCAGGTTGCATATGGATAATAAACCTGTGTTCCACATTGAGGTGTGCCTTGTCTGTTATCACACATACAAATAGATTTTTTTCAAAATTGAGCATGATGAACTTGTCTGCTAACAATGAATGTTGATTGTGCAGGCAAATAGTGATGGTTTTGTAGACAATTGACTTCAAGTGAACATGTACCGTGTACTACGGGTTGTGTGATAACCTGGTTGGGTATATCTATCATGCTGTGCTAAGATACATTTACTCACGAGCCCTTATTAACTTTTTTGAAGTATTTTGTTCACAATGTTGTTAACACTTTCTTCTTTCTGAATTTTCTGGTAATTACAATATGTACATTTTGAATTCAAAGTCATGACATAAGCAAGTATTTTGGTGAAAAGTTATTTATTTTTGTGCATTAAGTGATAAGATGATGCCACACAATGGTGGTGTGCTCACAAAGAAAGAAAACAGAGCATGCAGATAGGAGTTAATAGTGGTTGTAGATGATATTCAACAAGGTAAAGCCACAATTATTTGAGGCCAAAATCCAAATTTGACCCTCCATCCAATGTGGGACAGTTCTTGATGACAGTCAACAAAGTGAACGTTTGGCACACACTGGATGATATTAGGGGCACATTGTCACTTCCTGGGGGTGGTACATTGCCATCTGACTCTCAGGGATTCTTTCTCGGATGACCCTTCCCACGTTTGGCAGGGAGACCCATAGCTGCAGGCTCCTCTGGTGCTGTGAACTCTCCGCCAGACTCCACGTCCCTCCCTGCGGCTTGGGCAGATGTTGAGGCACCAGATGTTGTGGGCACACAGGGAGGTGTGGTCAGGTGATTTGCAATCTGGCGGAGGCAGGTAACAATATCCCGGTGCACAGCAGTCATATCATCTATTTTTGCATAAAATTGTCCAGCCGTTGATTTTGGCCTGCCTGCAGCTGCTTGATGTTCCGGAGGATCCCTTTGACCTGGCCCATTTCTCCCTGGTAACCATCATAGGCATTGATTGTCTGGGATAGGTTTGGGTGCTCCTCATCAGCAGCAGCAACTGCTTGATGGCGTAGATCACCACCGTCCCTCCCACCACCCCAACCCACCTGAGAAGCCACAGGGGTGTTGTTGTCTGTCAACTCTAGATTTCTCTGTGTTGCTGTGCTGTTGGCAGTGTCCCGGTCTGCTGTGTCTGTCAGGGTAGGGGTCAGCTGGGTGTTATCAGCTGAGGCGGGAGTGGTCGCAGTGGATCCTGCTGTAGCTGCTGGTGCTGTGTGCCGACCCAAACCTGATGGGCCATGTTGGTCATCGTCATCCGAGGATGGTTGAGAGTCTATGCCGGAGAGCTCCTGGTTGGCCAGAGTCTGGGACTGGCTGTCCTCATTTGGTCGAGTGGTGTTCCCAGCTTGCCCTGTGGGTATAGAAATGACACAATCATTGATGTGAATGTCCACTGCACCTCAAAACATACCCATTACATGGATGACTGGACTTAACAATGAGTTAAGAACAATAGTTTGGCCTCCTTCATCCATGATGGTGGACTATGTTTTTTGAGAACAATGCAATTCTGGCTAGATGTGGATTGGTGAACATGTCCACCTATGTGCATAAATGGGCATGCTGTGTGTAGTTCTTATTACATATCCTTAGACACTGACTGGTACCTGACAGTCGGGATGACACTGGTGGGTTGGTGTTCTTGACATCTGCAGTATTACGATGACATACGTACTATTTATATCCCAATGTTGGAGTTTGTGAGGCCTGTGTACTAGGCTTAGTCCAGGTCACAGCAGTCACATAGGTATGGCTGCCTACACACTCACAGTCTGTTGCTTTGTGATGAATATTGTTGACATGTTGTGAATGAGTTGCTTATTTTTTCCATCTCATGACACACAGGTGGATGCTTGTAATGAGCCTATAGTGTGACTGCTTAGCTTTGTGCCTACACAGATCATGTATTTTGTAAATTGACTCCATCATCAGTTGATATGTTAAAGACCGTTTTCTGCTATATTGTGATTAACTAAATTCATGAGCTGGGGTTTGAGCACTTATGGTCGATTTATGTAAGTTACACTCCTCCACCCACCCAGCCCAAACTGCACAGCTGTAACTCTGCTTTCCTGATGGTGAGTGTGAATGTACTATACAGAAGGCTGACACTGGGGCCTGTTGTGAGGAGCAAAAGGCCATGATGTGAGTTGTGGTCAGCTCAGACACCAGACACCAGTGTCAGACATCCTAATAGTACATTTTGAACCACGGTCAGAAAAGTATAGTTCCTGATGATCTGTTTGGGCTGGGTGGGAAGGTGTGTGTAGGACAGGGCCTGATGGGAGTTGTAGCCATTGCAAATACTCATCCTCCCAACCAGCCCTACTAACTCCTCTGAGCCTATAGTTACCTGACAGTGAGTGGAAATGGACTAGCAAGACGGCTGACAATGGTGCATGGTTTTGAACTTGAAGCCAACTCCCATCAAGCCTTTGTGCTCCACACACTAGTCACCAGTGTCAGCCATCTTGATAGTACTGTCAGGTACCCATATGACAAGATGTATTTTTTGTGCTGGATGGGAGGAGGAGTATTTGCAATGGCTCCAGCTCCCATCAGGCCCTGTCCTACATACACCTTCCCACCCATCCCAAACAGCCCACCATGAACTATGCTTGACTCAGAGTCTTTCAAAATGTACTAGCAAGATGTCTGACACTGGTTCCTATTGTCTGAGTTGACCACAACTCCCATCATGGCCTTGTGGTTTGTACAGAAGTCCCCAGTTTCAGCCATCTTGCCAGTACATTTCGAACTAACTCTCAGGAAAGCATAGTTCCAGGTGGGCTTGCTGTGCTGTGTGGGAGGAGGAGTATTTGCTGTCACTACAACTCCCATCATTCCTGGGCCCACACCCACATTCCCACCCTTCCCAAACAGCCTACCTGTGTAATGCTTCGATGGCACATCTGACATGTTATTTGAAGGGTTCACCAGCTTCTTTGATTTGCCCAGTCATTAGATTACTTTCAAATTGAAGTTATTGGATGTTCAACAAGCATGGTTGCTGTGGGATGAGAGCAGTTGTCCCATATGTCGTTTCAATCTCTCAGATAGTAATTTCATGCACATGGTTACAGAAGTTAGCTTATGATCTTCCAATCTAACTTTCAAGGTTAACTTAGGCAAACTGAGCAGACTAAAAGTCTTATTATAGAATGTGGCACTTACATCTGCCCGTGAAACCTTTGAACTTGAAGTAGCAAGGTCGTTCTCCGAAATCCAATCGCTACTATACACAAACCTGTCTCTGCATTTTGGTGAACGTGTGCATCGCATATTTAATGTTTCCAACACTGCAGGTAAAGTACACTTTTTTAAAGAGGTTGAGTCAGGCTTTGTCAGCAAGTTTCAGACCATTTTTGGAGTGATACCGTCCCTCATACATTCCATGTTTTCTAGTGTTTCTGGAGGCATACCACTTGTGTTATTTCTCATTTGTGGTAATATTATCCTATTTTTGCTGCTCCACAATGGATGCTCCATTTCAAAGCCAAATGATGATGGATCTACCAGATGTCCAGCTGTGTCGTGAATGCATGATACTGTTTTTTGGAGTGTCTTTGCTTCAGGAACTGAACGATGACTGGCTGTCCTTTAGACCAATGTTGTTTGCCTGTGTGCAGCCTGTGTTCCGCTGTCTGCAGTGTACTTTCGAGTGTGCACTCGACATTTGCCTTGCAATGTAATTGGTACAATCTATGGACATAGGCTTACTGATGCGTCCGATGAGGACCCATTTCTGGAGTTATCCCATGATACTACCATTGCTTCAGGATGCTTTCTATGAACCATTCTTCTCCTTGGATCTGGGTGCTTCAGATCTTCAGTTCCTGGATCCCGGCTCTTCTAATGTGGGCGCAGTATGCCACACCTTCAGAGATGACTGAGGGTACTGACCACATTTGTTCTTTGGAATGAGGCGAATATGGAAACATCATCTGAGGATGCTGAGTCCATCTTGGATTCCTTTGATACTGAGAACATGGATAAACTCTTGTGAGCCTCTTTTGAATTTTAATTTGGCCCTTGTTTTATAAATTGTTTTAAAAAAAAAAAAAAATTTATAGTAGATTTTAATTGCCAAATATTTAGATGGCTTCTGTTTGCTTAGATTGTGAACGTAACAATTTTTTAGTATATGGTTTGAATTTTTTTAGTATAAGTTATATAGAAGCTTTGTCTTTTTATGGCCAAGGGGATGGTGCCTGGAGTTTTTCTTGAGCCCCATTTGGTTCTCCATTTTAGTTTTATATTTTACACATTTTAGCAGACATTGTTTTGGCAATGTTACTTTTACATGTTTTTCTTGCACAATATTATTCTGAGAAGATGCTGTACAAGTTGCTTGTTTTTAGAAAGCCTTTCACAGAACAATAAATCCTAGCACTTGCATTGCCCATTCAGAGACCACTTCTAATATCTAAATATAGCAATGCATCAGAGCTGTACCTCTAACACAGTGTGGTTTTTATTATATAAACGGTGCACTGCCCTTATACGGGTCAGAGGTTCATGACTGTCCTGGAACAAATCCTTTGTTCATCACACAGCTCTGTGACACTGATCTTCCATCCTGCAGAGAAGGATAGCCAATCCCACTTCAGGCTGATTCCTTGGCCAAGTTCTCCAGGTACGGAGGGACAGGCTAACCTAAGAGATCGGGCAGAGGGTACACCAACTATGCTCTCAAAGTAGGGGTAGTGCTAGGTAGAAAGATATAGAAATCAGACTGCCATGGTTGGGCTGTTTATTCTTTTCACCATGTTCATAATGCCTGTTACATTGCTTTGTTTTATCTGCCTAATAATCGCAGCTCATTCTTTGTATGCAAGACTACGATTGTTTGAGCCCCACGTTTTCCGTGGTGATCAGAGTGTCATGTACAAGGTTTCCAAAACCACCTGCTACCCCAGGAAGGTTAGGGATTCGAGTGAGGCACCGCGAGCTAACTAGGAATCTGAGGCAACGTTCTCTGATGGTGTAGATGGACTCAGTCCCTACATTCTGAAGTTCTGTCATCCTAATGCACAGTCCTACCTTTTTAGTGGGAACCGTAAAACACAGGGGTAGAAGAGTCATGAGCAAGTCATGCACAAAATAGCCTAACCTCACTCATCATCATGCTCATGTTACACCTGGTGGGATGTATGATTAAACAACTACTACTCAAATACCGAATGCCTAAACCACGAAGGCTAAACCACGAACAAAACCATTCCACTACATTCTTAACCACGACTTCCTTAACCACGAAAAATAATCAATTGCCACATTACCCAAATACCACACAAACAAATGAGAGGGGCCCCTTTACCAACAAAGGAGTAGGGCACCAAATAGACCGTAGTCGGAGACAAACCCCCTTTGGAATTATTTATTACAGTAGATCAAAACCACTCAGCCAATCCAAGTTATCACCAGAACATGACACCACCACCAACTTCAAAAGACCAAGTGTGTCTCAGATATAAAAATATTTTATTTAAAAATAAACAAACAATATTCAGCAGAGAAAAATCATCAATATACAGTGTTAAAAATAGACCAACATATAGACACAGTTAAAAGTACACAGTTAATCGTAGGGAGAATATTTAAGAAAAATGCTTTCTATTCGTCTAAAGGCACATAAATTTGATCCAGATCATTTGTTCAACACATCCAATTATTATGCGATAAATTTAAAACAAAAACAAGTCACAAATGTCATCACAATCTATAATATGCCTTTATGTAGTATGCGTCGACGCGTTTCGGTGGATATTATTGTTCTTGGAAACCACCTTCCTCAGGACAAACATAAATACTCCCACATGGATATTTTGAATCTGTACATTTTCATACAAAAAAATATATAAAAAACACAATTACTCTTCAGAAATATATAGACAGTGTTAATATTCTGGTGATACACACATCATTTATCAAACATACCCACATGCAGTCCTCTAAACCATTCCCAATTATTTAAAAGTAAATGCCCTAAGGTCATCATAGGAATGAGGGGAAACCAATTCTCCACTCGTCCCAAGAAGGATGCCTATGCCTCCCTTGTAAATATGAATGGATAATACCATTAACAAAGACCCCAGAAAGGATCTCATTCCCTGGTGCATTTGTGAGAAGTATATCAATATCTACCTGTCACGGTATCAGAGTGCACATCCAATTAGACTGCAGAACATAATCCTTGCGAGCCCATATAGAAATAAATTGGTTACTTCATGGGATATCTCTCCATGAAATTCCGATTTGGTCTGTGGAGAATAACGACCCTGATTAATTCAATCTAACTTCCCACTCTAGGGTAAGTAATCAAATAACAAGAAAGCATACCTTCAAATTTATTTGTTCAAAGCCACTTCAAATGAGTGAAGATAAAATAGATAAAGACCACCTCCTGTCACTGCAACAAGAGAGGACATACAATATATTATATAGATATTCTTGGTTTTAAGTGCAGTGAAGGTGAAATGGATGTGGTTTAAAAAGCTGTCCGTGGGGTCCCGTTAAGTAACAAGAGGACTATTAAAAGGTGGTCTAAAACTAAATCTGTAAGAGACCATCTATGTGGTGCACTCGCTAAGGTGCATTATGTGGTAGAGGATGGTTTCCTCTTGTGACGCATACCTGTTGTTGGGGGTAAAAAAGACGACAGACAAACATACACATAAATACATTAAGATGATATCATTTAGACACATCTATTAGTGTGAATCAGGAGCGTGGTGTCCATGCTCTATTTTTAAACCACATCCATTTCACCTTCACTGCACACTCACTGCACAGAACCAGCTCCGCTGCATCCAGGCATCGAAGCACACCCAAGGTACACTCGGTACCTTGGGTGGGACCCGATGATGAAGTATGTCACCAACTAGGTTGGTGAGTGAGGGTCTTCTTCTAAAAAACACATATGTGTTGCATTACATACACATATCAGGAGCTCCTATTTAGTAGCTTGTTCCCTTTGATACTTGCATTATACTTAGGGGAAGTGAACTGGCTTCTACCTCCTCGCTCTTCATTTTGATTGTTTCCAGTATAAAATTTTACCCCTCTGCTCTTTAATAGTTTCCTTGGTGTTGTATTGGCTGGAATGGATGCTGTAAATATTTTCTATGTGTAAATTATCACTTTTGCTACTGTTGCATGTATTGGAGGGAGAATTGTAAATTTTATTTTTATTCAGTGTTAATATTTATGTGCTGTGGTAAATGGGAGTGGTAAATTGTTTATATATTTATTTTAATAGTTTGCGTAGTTTTGTTTAAATTGTATTGGGAATATTATAATTAATTTTGTATTGTTATAATTTAAATTAATGTTTTGTTTATTTGAACTTATAATATTTTTAATTATTAATAATTGTTAATCGGAGTTTATGTTATTGGTATTTATATATATATATATATATATCATCCGAGGTTGGTTCACTTTTGCCCGGATTCTCGGCGCTCAAAAAGGTGCGTGACCATCGCGGTTGAACCAAACCGCTGCACATCCAAACAACTCCTTCATGTAGAAAGAAACAGGTCGCACTCCAGCAGTAATGATTTAGCAAGTTAATTTATTCTAACCCTGGGCAAAGCACTACGCTACGCTCGCGTAGTTTGCGAAGTTTGCGCTACTTCGCACAACGCGAATTGCACGTAGCACAGTGCAAACACGCGTAGCATAGCGTAGCGTAGTGCAGCGGTCATTTTTTGCTTGCTCGCGGTCCTCAACGTCAAGTTGGCGACCGCGAGCAAGCAAAATGACATCCCGGCGAGACTTTTTCCTCGTTTGCGATCAGCAACATCAAGTTGCCGATCGCGAGCGTGGAAAATAAACCTCCCGGCGAGATTCTCAACGCGGGGAGGTCAGGTTTCTCATTGCGAGTGGTCGCGTATGCTCGCGAGCGCTCGCGATGAGAAACTACCAGTCCGCGTTGAGAAGCTGCCGCTCGAGTAAAAATCTACTCGAGCGGCAGTAAAAGACAGCTCGCACTGTGCAAGATGCCGTTTTCAATGATTGCACAGTGCGGACAAGCATCCGGCACTGTGCAATCATTGCGAACAGTGCACTACGCAGTTCGCGTAGTGCTACGCGTAGCTCGCGTAGCTCGCGTAGTGCGAACTGCACTTTGCGTAGCTTCGCGTAGCGCTACTTCGCGAACTACGCCCAGGCTTAATTTATTCTTAAATCCTTTTTCGACAGCAAGCACAGACCCAACCAACACGTTTCGGTATATCGTAATACCTTGCTCACGGTTGGTGTATATATACACCAACAGTTCTCTTCGTACTAGACCCAAGCCGCTTCACAATGGCAGGCGGCGGTGGGGTGGCGAGCCTCTATATCTCCAACATGCGCGTTGTTCCCTCTTTTCCACATGAACAACACACCGTGGCCCAATGCTTTCAAAAGCGTGTTTATTTCTGGCAATGCAACTCTACGCGTTTCGGAGCGTGAAGCTCCTTGCTCACGAGTGTTGTTCATGTGGAGAAGAGGGAACAACACGCTTGTTGGAGATATATATATATATATACATATATATACATATATATATATATATATATATATATATATAATATATATATATATATTTATTTAGTTATAATTTTAAAATGATAAAATACATTAAAATTATTAGTTTAATAATTGTATTAAAGTAAATATATATATTAATTATTATAGATGTGTGTTTAACTTTTTCAGTTTATTTGTTGAATTTGTTAAAGTATATATTAAATCTATTTTTTTAATGTTATTATTTAATATATGTAATATGTTTTATTTCATTATATATATATATATATATATATATTCAAACACTTTCTCCCCCTTTCCCGGGCAGACATGAGCCGCACTCGCAACACTGGCTTTCAAAGCATTTATTGAGCAGCTACGAGCAGTCCTGACGCGTTTCGTTCATCATTGAACTTTCTCAAAGGTAAGCCCTGGCAGCAGGAACCGATTACGAACCACAAACAACGATTGCAATTTAAACAATTTCGGCCCTCTAGTGGACACCCTAATGGGTGTTGTTCTTAGTGCATGCTGGAATTTGTGGTTTTGTAACACAGTCACAATAAAAAACCTTCCAGTAGGCTGTGCCAATGTTTTGCTGTCTCACCGGAACGATTTTATTTCCAGTTCAGTGTTGCTCCATCCGCAATCCTATTTTCGAGGCTGCCTGGATCCATGCCATATTTAGTATATGGCAGCGTCCGTTACCCACAGTCGTTTTCACGGTTTCACAAAAGGGTCCAAGGTTGGGTAATGATGGCGCACTTACTGGTGGTGCGTTACTCTGCGGCGGGACCAAGCTGCTGAATATTCAAACACTTTCTCCCCCTTTCCCGGGAAGACATGAGCCGCACTCGCAACACTGGCTTTCAAAGCATTTATTGAGCAGCTACGAGCAGTCCTGACGCGTTTCGTTCATCATTGAACTTTCTCAAAGGTAAGCCCTGGCAGCAGGAACCGATTACGAACCACAAACAACGATTGCAATTTAAACAATTTCGGCCCTCTAGTGGACACCCTAATGGGTGTTGTTCTTAGTGCATGCTGGAATTTGTAGTTTTGTAACACAGTCACAATAAAAAACCTTCCAGTAGGCTGTGCCAATGTTTTGCTGTCTCACCGGAATGATTTTATTTCCAGTTCAGTGTTGCTCCATCCGCAATCCTATTTTCGAGGCTGCCTGGATCCATGCCATATTTAGTATATGGCAGCGTCCGTTACCCACAGTCATTTTCACGGTTTCACAAAAGGGTCCAAGGTTGGGTAATGATGGCGCACTTACTGGTGGTGCGTTACTCTGCGGCGGGACCAAGCCGCTGAATATTCAAACACTTTCTCCCCTTTCCCGGGAAGACATGAGCCGCACTCGCAACACTGGCTTTCAAAGCATTTATTGAGCAGCTACGAGCAGTCCTGACGCGTTTCGTTCATCATTGAACTTTCTCAAAGGTAAGCCCTGGCAGCAGGAACCGATTACGAACCACAAACAACGATTGCAATTTAAACAATTTCGGCCCTCTAGTGGACACCCTAATGGGTGTTGTTCTTAGTGCATGCTGGAATTTGTGGTTTTGTAACACAGTCACAATAAAAACCTTCCAGTAGGCTGTGCCAATGTTTTGCTGTCTCACCGGAACGATTTTATTTCCAGTTCAGTGTTGCTCCATCCGCAATCCTATTTTCGAGGCTGCCTGGATCCATGCCATATTTAGTATATGGCAGCGTCCGTTACCCACAGTCGTTTTCACGGTTTCACAAAAGGGTCCAAGGTTGGGTAATGATGGCGCACTTACTGGTGGTGCGTTACTCTGCGGCGGGACCAAGCCGCTGAATATTCAAACACTTTCTCCCCTTTCCCGGGAAGACATGAGCCGCACTCGCAACACTGGCTTTCAAAGCATTTATTGAGCAGCTACGAGCAGTCCTGACGCGTTTCGTTCATCATTGAACTTTCTCAAAGGTAAGCCCTGGCAGCAGGAACCGATTACGAACCACAAACAACGATTGCAATTTAAACAATTTCGGCCCTCTAGTGGACACCCTAATGGGTGTTGTTCTTAGTGCATGCTGGAATTTGTGGTTTTGTAACACAGTCACAATAAAAAACCTTCCAGTAGGCTGTGCCAATGTTTTGCTGTCTCACCGGAACGATTTTATTTCCAGTTCAGTGTTGCTCCATCCGCAATCCTATTTTCGAGGCTGCCTGGATCCATGCCATATTTAGTATATGGCAGCGTCCGTTACCCACAGTCGTTTTCACGGTTTCACAAAAGGGTCCAAGGTTGGGTAATGATGGCGCACTTACTGGTGGTGCGTTACTCTGCGGCGGGACCAAGCAGCTGAATATTCAAACACTTTCTCCCCCTTTCCCGGGAAGACATGAGCCGCACTCGCAACACTGGCTTTCAAAGCATTTATTGAGCAGCTACGAGCAGTCCTGACGCGTTTCGTTCATCATTGAACTTTCTCAAAGGTAAGCCCTGGCAGCAGGAACCGATTACGAACCACAAACAACGATTGCAATTTAAACAATTTCGGCCCTCTAGTGGACACCCTAATGGGTGTTGTTCTTAGTGCATGCTGGAATTTGTGGTTTTTTAACACAGTCACAATAAAAAACCTTCCAGTAGGCTGTGCCAATGTTTTGCTGTCTCACCGGAACGATTTTATTTCCAGTTCAGTGTTGCTCCATCCGCAATCCTATTTTCGAGGCTGCCTGGATCCATGCCATATTTAGTATATGGCACCGTCCGTTACCCACAGTCGTTTTAACGGTTTCACAAAAGGGTCCAAGGTTGGGTAATGATGGCGCACTTACTGGTGGTGCGTTACTCTGCGGCGGGACCAAGCCGCTGAATATTCAAACACTTTCTCCCCCTTTCCCTGGAAGACATGAGCCGCACTCGCAACACTGGCTTTCAAAGCATTTATTGAGCAGCTACGAGCAGTCCTGACGCGTTTCGTTCATCATTGACTTTCTCAAAGGTAAGCCCTGGCAGCAGGAACCGATTACGAACCACAAACAACGATTGCAATTTAAACAATTTCGGCCCTCTAGTGGACACCCTAATGGGTGTTGTTCTTAGTGCATGCTGGAATTTGTGGTTTTTTAACACAGTCACAATAAAAACCTTCCAGTAGGCTGTGCCAATGTTTTGCTGTCTCACCGGAACGATTTTATTTCCAGTTCAGTGTTGCTCCATCCGCAATCCTATTTTCGAGGCTGCCTGGATCCATGCCATATTTAGTATATGGCACCGTCCGTTACCCACAGTCGTTTTAACGGTTTCACAAAAGGGTCCAAGGTTGGGTAATGATGGCGCACTTACTGGTGGTGCGTTACTCTGCGGCGGGACCAAGCCGCTGAATATTCAAACACTTTCTCCCCTTTCCCTGGAAGACATGAGCCGCACTCGCAACACTGGCTTTCAAAGCATTTATTGAGCAGCTACGAGCAGTCCTGACGCGTTTCGTTCATCATTGAACTTTCTCAAAGGTAAGCCCTGGCAGCAGGAACCGATTACGAACCACAAACAACGATTGCAATTTAAATAATTTCGGCCCTCTAGTGGACACCCTAATGGGTGTTGTTCTTAGTGCATGCTGGAATTTGTGGTTTTGTAACACAGTCACAATAAAAAACCTTCCAGTAGGCTGTGCCAATGTTTTGCTGTCTCACCGGAACGATTTTATTTCCAGTTCAGTGTTGCTCCATCCGCAATCCTATTTTCGAGGCTGCCTGGATCCATGCCATATTTAGTATATGGCAGCGTCCGTTACCCACAGTCGTTTTCACGGTTTCACAAAAGGGTCCAAGGTTGGGTAATGATGGCGCACTTACTGGTGGTGCGTTTTCTGCGGCGGGACCAAGCCGCTGAATATTCAAACACTTTCTCCCCCTTTCCCGGGAAGACATGAGCCGCACTCGCAACACTGGCTTTCAAAGCATTTATTGAGCAGCTACGAGCAGTCCTGACGCGTTTCGTTCATCATTGACTTTCTCAAAGGTAAGCCCTGGCAGCAGGAACCGATTACGAACCACAAACAACGATTGCAATTTAAACAATTTCGGCCCTCTAGTGGACACCCTAATGGGTGTTGTTCTTAGTGCATGCTGGAATTTGTGGTTTTGTAACACAGTCACAATAAAAAACCTTCCAGTAGGCTGTGCCAATGTTTTGCTGTCTCACCGGAACGATTTTATTTCCAGTTCAGTGTTGCTCCATCCGCAATCCTATTTTCGAGGCTGCCTGGATCCATGCCATATTTAGTATATGGCAGCGTCCGTTACCCACAGTCGTTTTCACGGTTTCACAAAAGGGTCCAAGGTTGGGTAATGATGGCGCACTTACTGGTGGTGCGTTACTCTGCGGCGGGACCAAGCAGCTGAATATTCAAACACTTTCTCCCCCTTTCCCGGGAAGACATGAGCCGCACTCGCAACACTGGCTTTCAAAGCATTTATTGAGCAGCTACGAGCAGTCCTGACGCGTTTCGTTCATCATTGAACTTTCTCAAAGGTAAGCCCTGGCAGCAGGAACCGATTACGAACCACAAACAACGATTGCAATTTAAACAATTTCGGCCCTCTAGTGGACACCCTAATGGGTGTTGTTCTTAGTGCATGCTGGAATTTGTGGTTTTGTAACACAGTCACAATAAAAAACCTTCCAGTAGGCTGTGCCAATGTTTTGCTGTCTCACCGGAACGATTTTATTTCCAGTTCAGTGTTGCTCCATCCGCAATCCTATTTTCGAGGCTGCCTGGATCCATGCCATATTTAGTATATGGCAGCGTCCTTTACCCACAGTCGTTTTCACGGTTTCACAAAAGGGTCCAAGGTTGGGTAATCATGGCGCACTTACTGGTGGTGCGTTACTCTGCGGCGGGACCAAGCCGCTGAATATTCAAACACTTTCTCCCCCTTTCCCGGGAAGACATGAGCCGCACTTCGCAACACTGGCTTTCAAAGCATTTATTGAGCAGCTACGAGCAGTCCTGACGCGTTTCGTTCATCATTGAACTTTCTCAAAGGTAAGCCCTGGCAGCAGGAACCGATTACGAACCACAAACAACGATTGCAATTTAAACAATTTCGGCCCTCTAGTGGACACCCTAATGGGTGTTGTTCTTAGTGCATGCTGGAATTTGTGGTTTTGTAACACAGTCACAATAAAAAACCTTCCAGTAGGCTGTGCCAATGTTTTGCTGTCTCACCGGAACGATTTTATTTCCAGTTCAGTGCTGCTCCATCCGCAATCCTATTTTCGAGGCTGCCTGGATCCATGCCATATTTAGTATATGGCAGCGTCCGTTACCCACAGTCGTTTTCACGGTTTCACAAAAGGGTCCAAGGTTGGGTAATGATGGCGCACTTACTGGTGGTGCGTTACTCTGCGGCGGGACCAAGCTGCTGAATATTCAAACACTTTCTCCCCCTTTCCCGGGAAGACATGAGCCGCACTCGCAACACTGGCTTTCAAAGCATTTATTGAGCAGCTACGAGCAGTCCTGACGCGTTTCGTTCATCATTGAACTTTCTCAAAGGTAAGCCCTGGCAGCAGGAACCGATTACGAACCACAAACAACGATTGCAATTTAAACAATTTCGGCCCTCTAGTGGACACCCTAATGGGTGTTGTTCTTAGTGCATGCTGGAATTTGTGGTTTTGTAACACAGTCACAATAAAAAACCTTCCAGTAGGCTGTGCCAATGTTTTGCTGTCTCACCGGAACGATTTTATTTCTAGTTCAGTGTTGCTCCATCCGCAATCCTATTTTCGAGGCTGCCTGGATCCATGCCATATTTAGTATATGGCAGCGTCCGTTACCCACAGTCGTTTTCACGGTTTCACAAAAGGGTCCAAGGTTGGGTAATGATGGCGCACTTACTGGTGGTGCGTTACTCTGCGGCGGGACCAAGCCGCTGAATATTCAAACACTTTCTCCCCCTTTCCCGGGAAGACATGAGCCGCACTCGCAACACTGGCTTTCAAAGCATTTATTGAGCAGCTACGAGCAGTCCTGACGCGTTTCGTTCATCATTGAACTTTCTCAAAGGTAAGCCCTGGCAGCAGGAACCGATTACGAACCACAAACAACGATTGCAATTTAAACAATTTCGGCCCTCTAGTGGACACCCTAATGGGTGTTGTTCTTAGTGCATGCTGGAATTTGTGGTTTTGTAACACAGTCACAATAAAAAACCTTCCAGTAGGCTGTGCCAATGTTTTGCTGTCTCACCGGAACGATTTTATTTCCAGTTCAGTGTTGCTCCATCCGCAATCCTATTTTCGAGGCTGCCTGGATCCATGCCATATTTAGTATATGGCAGCGTCCGTTACCCACAGTCGTTTTCACGGTTTCACAAAAGGGTCCAAGGTTGGGTAATGATGGCGCACTTACTGGTGGTGCGTTACTCTGCGGCGGGACCAAGCCGCTGAATATTTAAACACTTTCTCCCCCTTTCCCGGGAAGACATGAGCCGCACTCGCAACACTGGCTTTCAAAGCATTTATTGAGCAGCTACGAGCAGTCCTGACGCGTTTCGTTCATCATTGAACTTTCTCAAAGGTAAGCCCTGGCAGCAGGAACCGATTACTAACCACAAACAACAATTGCAATTTAAACAATTTCGGCCCTCTAGTGGACACCCTAATGGGTGTTGTTCTTAGTGCATGCTGGAATTTGTGGTTTTGTAACACAGTCACAATAAAAAACCTTCCAGTAGGCTGTGCCAATGTTTTGCTGTCTCACCGGAACGATTTTATTTCCAGTTCAGTGTTGCTCCATCCGCAATCCTATTTTCGAGGCTGCCTGGATCCATGCCATATTTAGTATATGGCAGCGTCCGTTACCCACAGTCGTTTTCACGGTTTCACAAAAGGGTCCAAGGTTGGGTAATGATGGCGCACTTACTGGTGGTGCGTTACTCTGCGGCGGGACCAAGCCGCTGAATATTCAAACACTTTCTCCCCTTTCCGGGAAGACATGAGCCGCACTTTCGCAACACTGGCTTTCAAAGCATTTATTGAGCAGCTACGAGCAGTCCTGACGCGTTTCGTTCATCATTGAACTTTCTCAAAGGTAAGCCCTGGCAGCAGGAACCGATTACGAACCACAAACAACGATTGCAATTTAAACAATTTCGGCCCTCTAGTGGACACCCTAATGGGTGTTGTTCTTAGTGCATGCTGGAATTTGTGGTTTTGTAACACAGTCACAATAAAAAACCTTCCAGTAGGCTGTGCCAATGTTTTGCTGTCTCACCGGAACGATTTTATTTCCAGTTCAGTGTTGCTCCATCCGCAATCCTATTTTCGAGGCTGCCTGGATCCATGCCATATTTAGTATATGGCAGCGTCCGTTACCCACAGTCGTTTTCACGGTTTCACAAAAGGGTCCAAGGTTGGGTAATGATGGCGCACTTACTGGTGGTGCGTTACTCTGCGGCGGGACCAAGCCGCTGAATATTCAAACACTTTCTCCCCCTTTCCCGGGAAGACATGAGCCGCACTCGCAACACTGGCTTTCAAAGCATTTATTGAGCAGCTACGAGCAGTCCTGATGCGTTTCGTTCATCATTGAACTTTCTCAAAGGTAAGCCCTGGCAACAGGAACCGATTACGAACCACAAACAACGATTGCAATTTAAACAATTTCGGCCCTCTAGTGGACACCCTAATGGGTGTTGTTCTTAGTGCATGCTGGAATTTGTGGTTTTGTAACACAGTCACAATAAAAAACCTTCCAGTAGGCTGTGCCAATGTTTTGCTGTCTCACCGGAACGATTTTATTTCCAGTTCAGTGTTGCTCCATCCGCAATCCTATTTTCGAGGCTGCCTGGATCCATGCCATATTTAGTATATGGCAGCGTCCGTTACCCACAGTCGTTTTCACGGTTTCACAAAAGGGTCCAAGGTTGGGTAATGATGGCGCACTTACTGGTGGTGCGTTACTCTGCGGCGGGACCAAGCCGCTGAATATTCAAACACTTTCTCCCCCTTTCCCGGGAAGACATGAGCCGCACTCGCAACACTGGCTTTCAAAGCATTTATTGAGCAGCTACGAGCAGTCCTGACGCGTTTCGTTCATCATTGAACTTTCTCAAAGGTAAGCCCTGGCAGCAGGAACCGATTACGAACCACAAACAACGATTGCAATTTAAACAATTTTGGCCCTCTAGTGGACACCCTAATGGGTGTTGTTCTTAGTGCATGCTGGAATTTGTGGTTTTGTAACACAGTCACAATAAAAAACCTTCCAGTAGGCTGTGCCAATGTTTTGCTGTCTCACCGGAACGATTTTATTTCCAGTTCAGTGTTGCTCCATCCGCAATCCTATTTTCGAGGCTGCCTGGATCTATATATATATTTATTTATTTTTGTCCTCATTTATGCGATTAAATATGGTTATGGTAAGACCAAAGTCACCTTATATACCCCAAATCTCTTGAAAGAAAACCGCCAATAGGGTACAAGGTTAAACCAGGTCTCAACAACCTTCAAGGTATTTGGAATTGGTCAAACATGGTCCCACCATGATGATTCCATCCAACTTGTTTGGATTCGCATTAGATAAAATCATTGGACATCCCGCCCTAGTTTAACATATATTCTTATCCCATAGTTCCCAGTACTTTGCTCGTTTGCTCTTCCCACTAGCTTTATCCAGCTTCTTAATTCTATCTACTGCCCTACGCCACTCTGCCACCCCAGGAGGAGTAGGGAGAATCCAATTAATACACACCTCCCGTCTAGCTAACAGGATCAAGACAAATAATAAGTATTTTTGGTTTTACTTAGTACCATATCCACTGCATTATTATCCGAAATGCCGAAAATAACTGTAAAAGTGCTTACCTTGATGTTGATATCTAAAGCTTTTGAAATACTCTTACCAACTTCTTCCCAAAAGACACCAAGATGTGTGCACAGATGAAACATATGATTATCGTTTGCATTTATCTCGTTGCATTTCGGGCAGTGTTTTGTCTCCTGATTATTTATTTTAGACAGCTTCTCAGGCGTCCAATATGACCTGTGTATGGTAAACAAATGGTTTTTCCTTAGGGGTGCAGAAGCAATAGTATACCAAAGAAAAGTGCAGGATACTTGCCATAACTGTTGCAAGTCTTGGTCCGGAAATACTTTTTTCCAGATGTCGTCTGGGGTGGTGAAATCGCCTTCCTCATTCTGAATCATGTACCAGTACCATTTAGATACTTCTTTCCGGGTTGGGTCTTTTTGAAACTCTTCTTCCAATTTTTGTGTAGAAACTGATGTTTTCTCTTGATCTTTTGACCAACTCGCCAGCTGGTAATATTTGAACTTGGAAAGACCACCGTTGGTCATTTCTAGCAATGAAGCCCAACTTTGCAGGATGCCGCTTTCAAGAAGTTCTCCCCAACGAGTTATACCTGCACTTATCAATGGGGCAGCAAGGGAGTCTTTTAAGCAGTCCGGGGTTCCAGGTGAACACCATATAGGTGGTAAACCACGATAGTAGGGAATTTTCCAAGATTTCCTTAGATCATACCATAGCTTATATGCTGATCTCAGAACTTTTAGTTTTATCTTTTTAAAGTATTTTGGATGACCAAATTTATAAAGGCAGTTATCCTCATCCGTTACAGTGTGCCAGTACGGAGGATACAAATCACGGGGTCTAAGAAGGATCCTAATGTTCTTAAATTGAAAGGCTCTGTAATAGGCCAAAAGGTCTGGACTAGCTATGCCTCCTCGATTTTTCCTCTGGCAAAGCTTCATCCACGCTATCCTTACCCCTTTAGAAGCCCAAATAAAGGTGTTAATTTCACTTTGGATCTTCTTTAACCATATGGGCTTGAATTCCAGTGGGATTGCATTAAATAAGAAGGTGAATTTGGGCAGAATTGACATTTTTACAGCATTTGTTCTCCCCAGAAAAGTAAGGGACAGACTATTCCACGACTTTAGTAATTTTCTCATCTCTTTAACTTTCGAGTTTAGGTTTGCTTGGGCAATCTCATCAATGTTTTTTAGAACCTCTATCCCCAAATATTTAATTCTATTGTTACCTCCTATTGATGGTGAATTCATATTCCAGAGCATCATCTCAGTCTTCTGGCGATTAACTAGGTAACCGGAGATGCTACCGAAGTCTGTTAACAACTTTGTTATGGGGTGATGGGATTTATCTAAATCACTTGTGTAGAGCATTAGATCATCTGCATATAATGCAACCTTAATGACCCACTCTTTAAAGGAGAAGGGAATAATTTCTTGAGACCTTCTGATCATATTTGCAAGAGGCTCAATGTACAAATTAAAAAGATGAGGGGAGAGCGGGCACCCCTGTCTCGTGCTTCTGTTGATAGCAAATTCTTTCGAGAGACTTCGGTTTATCAGAATTTTTGCTTTCGGGGCTTTATAAATGTTTCTAATTGCTCTCAAAAAATTATCTCCTAAACCAAAGTGAAAGATAACGGATTGCAGGAATGACCAATTTACACGGTCGAATGCTTTAGCAGCATCGAACGTAAGTACCGCTAATGGGATTTTTTCTTGGGTGGCTATATCAATGGCGCCAATAAGTTGGTGAGTGAGTTCGTGTAATTGCCTCCCCTTAGTGAAACCTTTCTGGTTGTTGTGAATAATTTTATCGGTTATATTGCCTAACCTTATAGCCAAAACCTGGGTGAAGATTTTATAATCATTATTCAGGATAGAAATAGGCCTGTATGACTCACATTTATGAGGGTCTTTACTAGGTTTCAAAATTAAACTGATAGTGGCATTATTCCATGATTTTGGGAACTGTTGGGCATCCAGATATATGGAATTAAAAAGGTCTGTCAAAATGGGGGCTAATTGTTCTTTTAGGGCTAGATAAAATTCATTTGGGATAGCGTCAGGGCCGGCAGCTTTGTTTTTTTTATCTTATTTATCGCCTTCATGACCTCCTCTGTAGTTATTGCTTTATTTAAGGCTTCATGTGAGTCTAAGTCTAAACTTGTTATTTGTGAGTTTTTTAAATACAAGTTTACCGCCTGAGCAGGAGGTGTTAAATCATCCTCATATAGTGCCTGAAAAAAGTCTACAAATGCTTCTTCTATTCCTAGGCTGTCTTCTACCCTCCCCCATCTCGAGCCTTATAAATTGCCATAATCTTGTTCCTATTGGAATCTATTTTAAGCTTCCATGCTAGTAATTTCCCACCGTTTTCCCCATACTCATAGGTTGACAAACTGCTAGCCTCACATCTTTTCCTGACTCGATCTTCTAAGTATAGTGATAAATCCTGCTTTTTCTTAGATAATTCTTCAATTGCCCTTTCTTGTTCTGCCTTCGATGTAGTGCCTTCGCTCTTTTTTTGCATTTCTAAAATATCTGCTTCAAACTGTTTGATTTTATGCCTATTCTCCTTGTTCTTCCTTGGTGCAAGACCAATGAGGTTTCCTCTAATGACGGATTTATATGCGTCCCAAACTATGTGGCTGGGTACTTCCCCGTTAGCATTTATTAGAAAGTATTCTGATGTCTCGCCCCTCAACTTCCCAATTAGTTGTTTATCTAACAGGAGAGTACGGTCTAGTGTCCATCTTTTCTTACCCTGAGGGGAGTCTTGGATTAATTCCATCTGGACTGGGGAGTGGTCGGAAAGGTGCGCTGGTATATGTATTACCTTTTTTACCCTTTTGCTCCATAATTTATCAATTAAAAAGAAATCAATTCTGGTAGTGTGACCATATTTATGGTTCCTATAAGTAAATCTATTGCTTTGGTCACCTTTGATCTTCCAGATATCTACCAGCCCCAAGTCCTCTTTAAACCTATTCAGCCAATCCCTCATTTTTATTAAGTTGAGACCTCTTCCAGGCGGGTGTCTATCATGCTTAGGATCTAACAATATATTAAAATCTCCTCCAAGAATTATTGGCGTGGATACATTAATTAGTTGGGCATATAATGATTGAAGTGGTTCAGGGTCATCCGAATTAGGGCCATAGTAACCAACCACCGAGAAGAGGTTGTCCCCAGATTTCATTTTCACTAGGATCCATCTACCTTTCGGGTCCCCACACTCTTCCAACATAGTTATTCTAGATGGTCTTTTGACAATTACTGCAACCCCTTGATACAACAGGTTTGATTTGTGCAAGCACTACTTTCTATCCATTTTTCATGTTTTGTGAATTCATACCATTCTGTTTTTAGTAGGTGAGTTTCCTGCAGTATTATAACATCACTCTTTATTAGCTTGAGATATTCAAAGATCTTTTGACGCCTTCTCCTGACCCTAAGCCCATTAACATTCCATGTTGTGATTTTCATTTCGCCTGTCTTAGAGGAGTTTTTTAGTTCTACAAGCTATCGTGGCCTTGTTTACCATAAAATGTACATAGCGGACAAATGCATTTTTTTGGTTTTTTCCCTATGCTCCCCACCCAATGAAAACAAAACGTCATAAGTGTGCTCAAAATAAAACAAAAAACCTACAGCTCCTACCCACTCTACACCTCCCACCCCTCCCTGGAGAACCCTCCCGACTTCCATTTGGGCAATCTTATTACCCTATTTGAGCTCCGTTGTTGTAGGGTCGTCCTATCTTTATTGTGTTATATCTCTGGCTCTTACTTCAGTCTTATTTATTTGTGAGCTTTTATTTGCTCCAACAGTGATTCTACCTCTTTTGGTTCACGAATGTTAAAAGTCTTGTTATTCCACATAATTTTCAAGAGGGCAGGAAATTTTATTTGAACCGACGCCCCTGCTGCTCTCAGCTCTTTCATGTAATTCCCTAAGGCCCACTGTCTGTCTGCTGTCGCCCTAGATATGTCCGAGCGAACTTTGTAATTATAACCATCCTTTGTGAGAGTGGTAGACTTTAACGCAGCGTTTAAGATAATCTCTTTTATAGTATAAGTTTTGAAATTAGCAAGTATTCGGCGAGGGTTTTTCCTTGGTTTGTTCAGTCTGAAAGGGTCCCTGTGAACCCTTTGAATATCGTCCTCTAGCGCTTTTCGTCTAGCTCTGGAGAGATTCCCTTGATCAGGTTAATTATAAAGCTCTTTAAGTTTTGGCCTTCGACGCCTTCTGGAATACTCAGAAAATGTAAATTACTCCTCCTTGCGTTGTTTTCCAACGTTTCAACTTTGTCTCTAAGTTCCTTCTCTGAAGATCTTAATTCCTCAATGTCGTTCTGACATGATCTCACTTCTTTTTTGGTTTGTTCCAGAGATACTTCTATAGTGGAGACCCTAACGACTAAGGCATTAACCTTAGATTCTAACGCCTCGCATGTTGCCTGGATCCTCTCCTGATTTTTTTCAGACTTGGCAAAGCCATGCTTCATTTCTTTAAAGAGAGACCCCATTAGTTCCCCAATTTCAGTGTGCGGAGGTATCTCTAAAAACTGATCTTTATTTATAGTCTTTTGATGTTGATTTTCATCCCTCTCGTGATCCTCTTCTCTTTCGATGTCATTATTACCCTCCTTGTCTGTCTGATCGAGGACTTGAAACGGGTTAGATGTCTCTATTATTTGCATATCGCCGGTAGATGTTGGTTTTTGCATGGTTAGGGCCCCCCCTACAGATCTTTCCTCCTTCAATATTGTGTTTTTAGACACCTGTTGAACTTTGAAGAAGGAGCGAAGAGATGGTGTGACTTTTAGGCTGGCGCCCTTTTTAACTGCTCTTTTTCGCCGCCTTCGCTGCTCTAGTAGAAACCACTGCCACTGTATCACCTTTTACTCTCTGGTTTCCTTGTTTCTTAGTTGCTTTTATAGCTGTGCTATGACAAGGACGGACAGTTTGTTCTTGGTCAGATTCTTTAAATGTTAGTAGAGCAGCGTCGACTTTAGACGGGGCGATTGAAGGTTTCCTATTCCTTAGTGCATAACTTATATCTTGAATTCGACTCTTTGTACTCTCTTTTTTGTCCAAGTCCCTTAGGTTGATAGCAGTCTTCTCAGAACCATCCAGAATCTGCAGTTTTAAGTCTTCTGGGGTTGCAATATCTTCTCGTAGTGATTTTTTATTAGTGTTTTTTTTGGGTGTAAACAGGTCCTTTACCTGGCCCTTCCCCCTCCTTCTTGCTGAATTCATGCACACTGCGCTACGATTTACTGTAGTGGTTCTGTGTTCCTCACTTAGTTTAATTACACAACTCTGTTCTGATTTAGCATTTGAATTCAAAACAAACAGCAGAGGGCTGCTTGGAGGGCCTCTAAAACTTACTTTCGTTGTAGCTCTTCTCCTCCGGAGTAGCTCAGCTGCAGCAGCTGACCAGACCGCTCCCCTTCCTCCTCTCAGTCTCTGAGGGTTAGAGGGCGGTCCTCCTCCGGATCTTGCCTGCACCTCCGCCACTGTTTTTGCCTCTGCAGTGCCTCTAACAATGGCACGCGATCCTCAGCCGATAACCTTCAGCTTCTAAACTCCAGAAACTCCCGGGTGAAAAAAAAAGAGAGAAGAAACCAATCTCCTGATCAGCCGAGGAGTGCACGGCTCAACGCGGCTCGGCGCTCTGGGGCTCCAGCACTGATTAGCAGGACAGACACCGCTGTACTAACACCACAAAAGGCGCCGAAAACAAGGAAACCAGGTCTCTCGTCGGGGACGCTTTTCCCGGGAGAGGTATCCGTGCCTTTCACTTCTACGAGCCATTACATTCTGCGGGGACTTCCCTATCTCACGGAGCTCGCGACCCGCTCTCCTAGCTGGCTGCCATGTTCTCCCCACACTCGAAAAAATAGAGCTTTTATAAAAGATATTTTGTACAACTATATTAATGACATCAATATTTTTTTTCAATATTTTTGTACTAACCTTTATAATTATAGGATGTCGATATTTTTGACAATGATATTCATAACTCGATATTGTGGTATGGGGATATTTTGGGTGTCGTTATTCAATCCAGGCATGGACACGGTGCAGCTGAAACATCAAATGGAGTATGACGCTGTTTCTCAGGATATATGTATCATGTGCCGTGCCAGGGAAACGTGCACAGACGTGGGAGATGCACATGTCAGCCAAACATACCACCTGGACATTGACGGAGTGGCAATGTTTTCTGGTATGATACACCTGCTCACCTGATCAATGCAACGTGGGTGCCATCAATTGAGCCAATGACATGGTGTCTTTGTCCAAAAGCATAGAATTTCCCCTTGATGTCTGACAACTCTGCAGGTGTTTGGAACTTTATGTACTGGTCCAGGTAACGGAGCAATGACTGTAACACATCCCGTAGAACATGGCTGAACTTTGCTTGGGACATTCCATCTGATGTTGCCACTGTGTACTGGAAAGAACCCGTGGCTAGGAAATGTAATGCTGCCATCACCTTCACCTCGGGGGTCAGTGCAGTTGGATACAGGCCACCAGGCTGCAAATGAGGTGACAACTGCTCAGACAACTCTTCAATTAATGCCCTTGTGAAATGGTATTTCGGGATGCTCTCCCGTTATTCCATGGTCTGTAGGTCTGGAAAGGGCCTGTACACTGGAGGTCGTCTGCGATACCTATGTGTAGAGTGTAAACACAGTTGGTGTAAGTTCACAATGTACAAAGCAACAGGTATTTCGACAAACAGAACAGAAAATAGGAGCACACCTAAAACTAAATAACAATGAAAATACACATTTCAATAAATAAGGTTGACTTTAGATACATATCACAGCATTATGACCCTTGACAGATTTGTTACCATGGTATGATGACACAGCAATTAGTGTGCTGTAGTGTAAAATGTACTAGTGTCTGTCACTGTACATGTAAAGCAAGCATTACATACTCAACAACTGACCACCAAATAAGCCAAGATATAGGTTTGTGAGAACAAACAATGTACCCACAATAGGATCATGTAATGCCAGATATGTGGGACACCACATACACACAGCGTCTCACAATGTGAATTATGCACACCACTGTCACAGGGTGGACACTGTCATGTTGTAATGTCTGCATTACACATACAATCCCATACACATACCATTAACTATGTAGGAGTTACATATAACGTGGTTGTCCACATAAGTGTGGGACACAAAGATGTACAAGCAAATCACTTATCAAACCTAAGCTTATGTGGCTGCTTAATGTCATGGTGTAGTCATTCCTTGGTAAATGCATTATCCAAGACTTTGAAAACACACAACTTTTACAGTCTCACATCACATGGATTGCACACTGGCTCACACTGTCCCTTAATGCAGTGACTAGGTAAAGACTGTACTAGTATTGCCCCAAAAACGCATTGTGACTGTGACCAAGCCTAAGAGGCTAAATTGAGTTGTTTAGTTTCATGTTGGTATCAACCTCCCAATCAGTGTTTCATGTGCCCCTCAAGGTTAGGTCCTCATGGGATTGTGAGCTATCCAGTTAGATGCCCATTTCACCATGAAAATGCTGCCTCCAGCCATGTATTTGCACAAAAATACATCAATTACAGAAGTGTTTGCCCTGCTGACCAATTATTCAAAGGACGCATTAGGCCAATGTTAACCGATTCGGACATAGCCATAGGCTGCAAGTTGTTATGGTGACAGACGTGGGTTAATATTCAAAGGCCACGGTAGGAGCATCATGGTCAATTCGGACACAGCCATTGGCTGATAGTTGTTATGGTGACAGACATGGGTTTCGGAATGTGTCCGCATCACCTGGAAACCAACTCAGTTACCTTCCATTCCAATGTATCAAAGTTACTTTCCAATGATATCTCTTCTGACCGCGTGGTAGGTGTGTCGTCTGCAAGCAATGTAATGCTTTGGACCGATTTGGAAAATGCGACAGACGCAAACCTATTGATTTGGCCGCATGGAATGAAGACCGCCTCTGCGTTTTGGATATAAGTCTGTCTGTTCCATACAGACTTCACTTGCCTGCACTACATGCATCATTCCTGCATCTCCCCATCTCTCTGCTGCTGTGTCCACATCCTCTGGGAGCTAGTATGGCACATACAGATGGCAGGGTCCCAGCTTTCAGCCAGGATGAGAACCAGGTCCTGCTGGACACCCTCCTGCCTCTGTACAGCCAACTCTATGGCAAACCAGAGGAGCAGGTGAGTGATGATCACACTGTATTGTCATTGGACATGTGCAATTACCATGCACTACTGGCATTAGGAATCTCATAGACAAGCATGTAAACTGTTTTTTGCAAGTTTAAAAGTGTGTACATAACTGTTCAGGGCAGGTACACTGCTTTAGAAGTGTGTGTACCGAGGTAAACATCTTATCACTGTCCTCATGGGATGGGGTCATCATTGAACACAGGACAACTGCACATATTGCCACTTGCCTACCACTTTGACCCTGTTTGCCAATCTGACCATGACCTATGTGTACAAGTGTTTGTCTCAGAAACATGTTGCATGTGAACTAAGGGTCTCTCACCATGTCATCCTTACAGGTCAACTCCCATCAGAAGGCCGAGCTGTGGAGGATCATCGCCCAGAAGGTGCGCTCCGTGGGGGTCACCAATCGGCGCGTCCATCATTGCCACAAACGGTGGCAGGACCTTCGTGGCTGGACCAGGAAGATCACTGAAGTCCAGCCGGGCATGTCACTTCCAGGCAAGAGGCGTGGGTGCCGAACACTGCTCCGTATCCTAGCGGTGATCGTCCCTGACCTGGATGGGAAGTTGAAAGCCACACAGCAACAAGGAGGGGGTGAGTATGTGCCTTGTCACACAACCTTTTTAACCATGCATGTTGTAGTATCTTAGCCTGCTGGCCCTTTTACAGGTTGTAAGACACCCAAAACCACTGTTCAGTATTAAAAGTTGCATATGCACAAGGGTGATTAGATGCCTGGTTATGCCCCTTTCATCAGGAACATGTGAGGAAGATATGTTCAGAGTAGTGATAGTAGTGTCATGCTCATGATCTGAACAAATTACAACATGTGCATGGAGATTACCTTCAGGAATGATGTGATTGCTCAACATGTATCAGCACATTCAGTAATGTCTGAACTGTTCTCAGTGTGGTCACACCAAATCTGTGAAGTATGGTGTCACTGGAGCACTCAAGTGTGAAAAGCCTATGCTATGCATCCTGGCAGCAGGTGACGTCTATGTTGAGGCCTTGGTGAGTTTTGCTTGGTCAGTGTGCCAATGTTAGGTCCCAGCCATGGCACTCAGTGTATTCAAATGTATCCCAGGGGCTAATTACAGGTTTGCTAACTCAGGTCACCTGTCACACTGGCCTTTCAAATGATTGGTTGTAAAATACCATTCTCTCCATGCAAAAGAGTGAGTCCATGTGTCTGACTCTGTAACAATAACAACACATGCAATTCAGTGGCAAACACAGGTGGTCACTGGTGGAAACATGTGTGTAAATGATCTTGTCTATTCATACTTGAATGCTATGTAAACCATGTCTTCGATGCATCACTGTCAGATTCAGAGATGTCAGATGTGCATCATTTTGGAGTACGTTAACATATTGAGATGGGAAACCGGAGCAATTTAAGCTGTACCAAGTGTGCACAATGACAAAAAGAAGTGAGGGACATTCAGACTTGACCTCTCCAAATGGGAAATACTTCAGTCTAGACAGGATTGGTACAGTGTTGACTGAACTCTTAAAGAATAGAGGTCCATTAATAATAGTCTGTACAGAAGATCTACCCAGACGGCCCTGTGGCATAGTGATCCACCTGAAGCATTGTGAAGATGAACTCGTTGGACTTGGAAGTGTGTTGACAATTGTTCACATCTGAAACTGGTGAGCTGCTTCCAATGTGCACAACATTCTGATTCTTCTTCATAACATTATGCATAGATGACACACGACTGTGGGCCACGTACCTCTCACCCTAGCTATGCCTACTACCTTGGTGTCTCAACAATAAAAGTTAGATGTGTGACCTGACAGTAAAGAACCCAAGTTACAGGATAAATGAGCAAAATCACTGTTATCTGTGTGATATGACTTATGCAATGACTACGCCACCTTGATGTATGACAATGAAGTTATATGACCTGTAGCATCAGAGCCAATGGTTCCCCATTTGATGACTAGGGATTGCAGAATGGATACCATGTCTCAATTCAATTGTGTGAATCCTATTTTCATTGTGAGGTCTAAAATCCCTTACATTAGATGAAATAGGTATGTCGTGACACAAGACCGTCAGGAGCAAAAGACAATTCATAAGCTGCTACATAGTGAAGTAATTGACATTGTGGTTGTGGTTTTGATATTGATGCACCCAATGTTGCAGATTACATCATGTGTGAGGGAGCAAGGGTTAACTGGCATACTGACAAGTGCCATGTACAGAACAATTTTTAATGTAATAGCACAAGTCCAAATGAAGTATTTGGTTGATTTGTGAAGATTTGTGATGATACCTATGTGTCAAGTACATACGGATGACTCATGTGATTCTTTCTCATTCTTGTTCACAGCATCAGCATTGGCCAGCAGAGGAGGCAGTGCCACGGACCAAGGGGAAGCAGCTCACCAGACTGGGTCCAGTGCTGAGTCTGAGGAAGAGGGACCTGGTGGCGCGGAGGGTGAGGGGAGCCTCACTGAGGGCACGTCTGAAACAACATCAGTTGGATCTCCAGCCAACTCAAGCTCCAGTGATGACTCCCTTGTGGTGGTGGATGACCCAGGGACTGGATCCTTTACATCCGAGTCCACCACCACCCCTAACATCTTCCCCTCCCAGCTGCTCCCCATCCCAATGTCCATGGCCTAGAAGGGGACCCGTCCTTTTTGCACCAGGCACCTTACCCCCTGCCCCTGTCTCCCCTGCTGCCCTGAGTGTGGAAGTCATCGACATCCTGAGGCAGATCTCTGTGGGGCAGACAGCAGTGCACACCTGCCAGAAATGGTATCATTCCTAGAGGGCATTCACTCTGACATGTCTGCCCTACAGAGATCCAATCAGGCTCTGGCCTCCACCCTGACCGCAGCAGTGTCTCAGCTCCAGCTGTCACACCCCCCCTCCTGCCTCTTCCCCATCCACAGGCCCAACTACCCTCCCTGACCCAAGCACACACAAACGTCCACATGCATCCACCTCAACACCCACATGCAGCACACAAACACACAGACACAAGGACAAAGCCACATACGTACACTCACAAGACAGACAGCACACTCACCACCACAGACATACCACCAGACAACACACATGCATCCACAGACACTCCGCAGACCTCAAAACCCTCTGCCTCCACAACCCCTACCCTTGCCTCTCCTTTTCCCCCTCAGCCCAGGTACTCCAGCTCATTCCCCTTAAACTCTTCCTTCCCTACCCAAACCTACAAACCCCCTCCCAAGAAGAGGAAACCCACTCCCCGGCAATGCCATCTAAATTTGCCCCCCCCCCCAGAGAGAAAAAAAGCATCAAATCACCCCCCACCAGAAAATCCCCCCAGTCTCCTAAATCCAAACCCCCTCCAGTTACCCATATTTCCCCTGCCCAGGCCAGTACCTCCGGACCCAAACAAACCCATTCCAAAAAGTCACACCCCCTCCCTAGTCCTGTTCACACCATTTGAGATGATAAAATTCCCAAATTGGTCAAGCCCAGCCCATCCCCCCTTCCATCTGCCCTCCAACTATAGCTGCCCCCCTCAATCTGTGCCTACCACTGCAGTGGACCCACCACCCACTCAATCTGAGCCAACCACTGCAGTGTACCCCCCTCAATCTGAGTCAACAACTGCAGTGGACCCACCGCCCCCTCAATCTGACACTACCAAAGCAGTGGACCCACCCCCCCTCCTGATTACATCCCTCCCCAAACCCAACCCAGTCTTCCTTAGTTTTGTCCCTTTGGTGCCTGGAATGCCACCTAGATGCCCCTCCAAGGGGAGGTGACGCCTAGCAGATATTATGCAGGCAAGAGTAGATGGGCATGATGTTTTGGGCCCATTAACCCATTGACCAATGGACTGGCCATTGCCCTTTTGCGATTTATTTATTTTCATTTTAATGCTGAATAAAGCATGTTTACATTTTGTTTTTCAGATTTCTGTGTCCCCCAAGTTGTTTTTTAGTGAACTGTAAATCATGTACAATTAGTAGTGTAAGTATAAAATGAGGTTAGCATGGCATGCATTGCATTTGGTCCATGGAGTATGGGCACTTTGACAGTATGTAGTCAAGATTTTGGTATCTACATTAGCTTGGTGTCATCGTCAACATCAGTTTTGGCTAAGAGTGTGACATGAAGTGACAAACCTTTTCATTTTTAAATCACACTTACACATAGATCATGTTTTCATATGTCAACATAGTGCAAGTGTCTCAAAGTGCAACAGTTTAGGAGAAGCATGCTACACATGGTTGTAATGTGCAGGAAGACCACTGTCTCATCAACACACCTGGATACAGATGGAGTTTGACTACATGGTAGTGACTTTGGACACACCCATGTATATAAAGTAATGGTACAAATCTTTCAAGTGACTTGATAGTGGTGGACCCATGTCTGTGTCTTCTATAGAACTGGTAGACTAGTAGCAATGAAAACCTTGCCACAGGTGGCATGCCACTGTAGGCTAATACCCTTCAAGGCTGTGGACCCATCTGATACATTTCCTGTGCCCATGGTGAGTGTAGGTTAGACATTATTCTGATAGTGTCCCGACCCTGTTGCCTCCCAGGACTCCACTTTCTGCATATATTATTGTTAGTCAAGGTGTCTGTGGTCTGTATTGTCCAGGGACTGTACAATGAGAGGTCAGTCATTCCAACCGGATTTTGTTTGAGGACATCATGTGGATAGTGTGTGTCCAGGACATGTCTCAGTAAGTTAAAGTGTTTTACAGTCCTTACAGGGACACATTTGTTGTAGGTGTTAGTTGCATGTTGCATGTGTACACAGCGCATGGTGCATGAATGGTTGTCACACAATTAGAATGCTAGTAATGGCATGCAGTGATTGTGGACTTGTACAGTCCCTCTCATAGTGGCCTCATGCCACAGTTAGAGTGTGAGAGTCTGGCCATTTCACAACTCATGGAAATGGACTTCAGCCACATCATGCTCATGTGATGTTCCTTTACATTCTCTATTTGGGCACACATATCCGTGCACTTGCTCCTACAGCCGGTTATTTGATGCACCAGACCAGAGTATGTTAAGCAGAGGTATGGGGATGTACTGTCTGTCCCAGGCTGAAGTTAGTTGCAAAATGTTGGCCAAGCTTTTCAATGAGTATTTGTGAAATATGTTACTACGAGTGTGTCTACAAGGCCAGAGAAGATGTGTGACAATCGGACTGTACTTCCGGCTTGTGGTTTGGTTGTGTGTTCAACTTTTTTTGAGGGCATTCTGATAAGCTTTGTGTTGTTTCTTCAATGAAACATACAGTGTATCCTGGTTTGACAAGGGTTTGTTTGTGTGTCGTCATAGGGATATGTATCATGAGTATGTGTCTACCTTTTCAACTCAATTAATCACTTGCTAGTGCATTTCATATATGGTAACAAGTTCAACATTTTGGTGTTTGAGGAATATGATTCAGAGATGGGATATGACACACCCTACATTTTACCTAAGATGGCAGTCAGTTTGTATTTGCCAAAGGCTGTAATGGTCATATCAGTTAGGTGACACACTTGTGACTTAGATACATATGGATTAGGAGTTGTGACGATACTGTCAGGAGTGGATTGTGCTTGTTGTGTCCAAGATTTTCATCTAGTTGTTCAGGGACAATGCTGGGTGCTGCATGGTCCTTGTGTCTCATTTAGGCAAAGTCTATTCATTTCAAAGGGTATTTTTAAGTGTCCATCTAATTGTCTTGTTGGGAATTCTGGGCTCTGTCAAGTCATGTTAGTGCATTCAGAGTGAATGACATTTGTGTGTGCTTGGTCATCCAATGCCCCTTCTAGCCCCCTCATGTGACACAGCAGAAGGTGTGTCTTTTCAACATGACAATGCACCACAGCAATCTCTGCCCCTGCCTGGATGAACATCGGGGAGTCCTACGGTTCACCCCCACAACTGAAGTCAGACAAGCATAATGTGATTGTAGCACCTTGGCCACTGCTTAACAGGGATGAGTGGCAAGTGAGAAGAGTTGAGAATGTTTGAGATTTTGCATTTTTGCACACTTTTCCACTGATAATTGTTTTGTCTGTACAAGCTAGGACTTTGCAATTTTAACCACACATCATTTGAAGTTGAGAATATGATTTGTGTGTAGCTTGTCATTTGTGCATAGACGACAATGGAGTACTTTTGAGCTATGCTTGATGCTAGCCAAGATCACACGGAGATGAACTAGGAGTGCTGTTATGTCCAGTGGATTGCCTTGTGCTACATGTGGTAAGCTGAGTGGACTGTGAGTGCACAGAAGTGTTGTGGGCCCATCTGCTGTGCAGATGCTACAGGAGCCGGTGTCACACCCATGCACTAAGTTGACAGACAGGGGAGAAGGTGGAACTTGGAATGTGAGGCCTAGCTACAGATGTATTTTGCAAGGTTGATGTTGCATGGGCTGAGCTAGCTTAACAAGGGTAGAGGTGAGAGAGACTTGTGTTTCCATTTTGGTAATGGAGTGGAGACTCATATGTAATGGGTGCAGGACAAGTTAGGATTTATATGAGAGTGTAAGGTAGGAGGTAAGTTCAAAGACAGTTCTTGTATAGGAGACGTGAAATATCCTCATTCTTACAAAGTAAATTTTTGGAAATGCTGGAGTGTGGGAATCAGAGTGTGTGACCTTGTAAGACTGGTTAAAGCCTGGGCAAAGTATGCTAGGAATAGGTAGATGTGATTGAGGTCGAACCAGCTGGGCAAGTTTGAGTCTGGCAGGAGATAAGAGCTGTAGTCTGTGGCACAACGGTGAGAGATGTCTTTGACAGGGCAGTGTCATTGATAAAGGTAGCTGTTAAAGTTCCAAAGTCAATGGAGGTATGGAGCATGGAACTGAGATGTGGATGTGACAGGGCCACAGTGAGACAAGGTTAAACTTGTTGATTGTGACAATGTGGATAAGTGTATGTCAAGGGTATACACCAGTTGTGTAAGTTAGGGTGCTGTATGGGGAGATGTGTGGTGTTGTCTAGTTGATGTATGCTGTTTTGGAATCTGTGGATGCAGTAGTTTGTGAAATGACTATCAATAGAAATTAAGCAGAGTAGAGTGAATGAATAGTGAGATGCGAATGAATGAGGACATATTCATTGAGCAATATATGGTGTCTGGGTGAGAGATGTGGTGAGGTGTTATGTGTGAATGTCAGAGTTGGATGTGATGCTGCACATTGTGATGAAAGTGCAGTCAAAGACATTAGTGAGGGTCCAAATGGTCATGAGAGGTGTACATTTGACATGATACGTTTAATGTCCGCTGAGGAGGTGATGAGTACAGTACATTGTGTACATATCATGTATGGGAGAGGTGTTGTGTACATAGTGATGACGAGTGGTGCTGTGAATGTAGATGTGGATGTAAGAAGGGCAGTGCCAGTATAAGATTGTGAGAGTCTGGGTGAAAGAGTTAGAGTAAAAGGGTGGAGCTTGGAGGGCAGCCATGGTTTTCAGGATAGCTGCACCAGAGGGTGATTATGAAGAGCTTGTGTATGATGGATAGGTTAAGAGATGAGCACATACTTTGAGGTGGATGTGAGAGGGGTCAGACCAGCACAAGTACAGATTATGCAGGGCAAGAGGTAATGTTGAAATGTACACATGTGGAGATTAGGTGGATGTGAGTATGCAAAAACAGTTGCCAGATGAAAGTTGAGGATGTAGTATGTGTTAGCTGCAGCTTGCTGTCTGCCACTGATTGTTCATGACAGATTGTTGAAATGGATGCTAGGAGAACACTGGCATATGAAAAACCTATTGGCATCACAGGACACGTTCCCTCCACCTAGCCTTGCCTTTTCTGAGTTGTGTATGGGCATGTGTCAAGTTACCCTTTGTAGGTAGATGTTGTCACTGATTGCTCATTGGATACTGCCCTGGGATAGAGGTGTTGAGTGCTCATATTTTACTGTCATGATGCATGAACATTAAATGGCAGTCCATTGCTTAGAGGGCCATAGCCCCCCAAGTGAATACTCCAGGATGTGTGTTGGGGGCAGACTACTCCTGAAATGCATCCCCACACTTCCCAGTACACTACACACATGGCTACTAATGGCAGTCTGACTTTGAATGTCAGAGGTATGGGGACACCAAGGGAGATAGACGCATTGTAATGATATCTCTGGATGTGCTGATGAAAAACAATTGCACTGTTACAAGAGACACATGTGACACCAGATCATTATACCCAGTTCAATTAGTGTTTGCATCACCAATACTTATGCATCCTGTACTGTGGTTTGGCAAGGGTAGCCCTTGTGTGGGTCCGTACGAGGTCCCATTAAGCCCATTGAACACTGCCATGGAGCCTGAGGGCAATATGTCTTTGTAGAAGGTCTCCTTGATGTTTTCACTGATTAGGGGGCAGTGTTTCAGTACCAAATGTGGACAAAGCGAACTTCATTCTACACATATCCCTCATCCTCACAAGGTGTACCCATATCCCCTGGCTTGAGGACAGCAATATCAATTGTGTCCGAGAGCCACAGATTAAGCAACCCCCCGGCACTCTTCCAGTTACAGGCCAAGGCTGTATTTCACTTTCTAAGAAGTTAATGCTCCCCTGCATCTTGCATTTTTGTCATCACCATACAGTTCCTGGTGCCACCTCCAGGGAGTTTGACAACTTGCTGCAAGGGTTGATCTGCAATAGTGGCATGATTAGTGTGGCTCTGTGGAGGCTGCATCTGCCAAAGCGAAGGCTGTCCAGGCTGTGCATTTTAAATGGAATGTTATGTGGCAGGACCACTGCAATGACCAGTGTAAAGTTTGTTTGGTAGGCAGTTGTACAACGTGAGCTGTTCTCAAAATGCAGGGCACATGAGATTGCGGGATCAATGTTGCTCCCTGAAGCACAGCTCCCCTGTGGAGCTGACAGCCTGGTGAAAGTGTGGTTTTGAGGTAGTGGGCCGTTGGCTACTGAGGGACAGGATCCCGTACTCTTCGTCTCTTATTCTGCACGTCTTGGCTCATTTCCATAGTAGAATTTATGGGAAGGACTGACCACATCGAGAGACACAGGATTGAGCTCAGTGGGGGACCTAATCAGGGTCTGGGAGCACATTACCTTTGCCCAGTTGCAGGAAGATCCTGACATTGCAGGGGTCCATTTCTTGGCACATGGCACACTGATGGCTGAGATGGGACAAATGTGGAGAGTGACAGACACTGATTTGGCGCATGGCCCCTAACACACAGCCTGCATGTCATGGGTGGAGTTTGGAGACTGGTGACCTTATTTATTGATGTGTTTGGACATATGAAGAGTGACCCATTGTCACCTGCTCGCTAACTATGGGACACTGATATATTATGAGTCCTCCACAGGCGAGGAGTGAGAATAGACTAGGCACTACCTATTTACAGTATGTCATGATGCCAAACTCCATTCCATTAAATTTGACATGTGGCACAGGCCATGTCTCACCTCAGCTGTCCAACCATGAAAATGTGTGTCCTGCAATCTGTGCACATGACATAATGCACCTATTTTGTAATTGATACGTATTTTCTGTAAATGGCTGTATGCTGCAAACCTGTGTTGCAACCTCCTTGCATTGGAGTGGATGGAGAGAGGGATATTCCTGGTGATTATGTTTTAGAAGTAATTCAATGAAGGATGGATTTATACATGCTAATCATATGCTAGGCCATTTGCATGCATTGTTAGGCCACTGCAGTCCCAAGACAGCAACACTTGTGCACAGCGACTTGCTAATGGTGTAGGGCTGAGGCTACTGCACAGAGAAGGGGGTGAGTTGTGTGCCTCCAGAGGATTGAAGTAGCTAAGCTGTGGGTCAATTTGTTACATGAAGAGCCACTGGATGGGTGTAGGACTTTGTAGGCTGAGGGTCAAAGACACATGTCAATGGCACTATGAGAGGTGTTCCGGACATGGCTAGATGAGGCAGCTGATCTGTCATGTGAGGCAGACTGTCTGAATGACATTTCCTCCTTTGTTCACGTGCAGGGGTGTCTCTTGAAGTACACATATGCTAAAATGTCAACTGTTGTCAATTGCTATTGTCTTAGAGGCCCCAGTCTCACCCCCCCATGTGTGGCCTGTGAGGTATGTGTGTTGCTGACCTTCTAAATGCACATGATCCCTCTGTGCTGTTCTATCTTGTTATGTTTATCTTGTTGTTTGATTTTGTTCCAGATGCTCCTGTTGTGGTATGTTTGATTCCTTGCTGCATGTTTGTTCTGCCCATCTGACCAGACCTGCATTTCCTGATTAATAAAGATGATTTACTATACATCCTAAATTGTGTCCAGGACATGATAATGAGCTGATAGTGAGGTTTTGATTTGGATGTGGAGAAGTCTTGTGACTTGTGTGCAGGGACATTCATTGTACCATATTCCAGCAAACACATTTCTCTGTCTATGTCTTTTGTATGTGAGAAATTGGATTAGTTTGGAGATGTGTGTCTTCCTTCACCCAAGGTTTTAGATGATGAACCATCCTTTGTGTGCGTGCAGATTTGAGGGCTGCTCCGTGTGGACTATTATCACTTTGTCCCTTTTTTGAGTGCTGTGATTCCAAGTGGGACATTTTGATACCCTGTCCTGACTGTACAGTTAGGTATCATATCCCATGCCCTGCTGGGTGGTTTGAGTGAACAGTGGTGGTTGAATGGCACGGGTCCACAGGGGCATGATTGTCAACCTGGCCTGGCAAAGCATAGTGTGCCCCAAGATAGTTTTGTCCCTATGTATTTGAGTGCGGTGTATGTGCTATCTGACCGGTGTGCATGGTAGAGGTTATATGTAAGGGATTAATCTGTCTAAGTCCTGCTCTGGATCTGTGCTGGGTCCTTCCCATGTTGTTATTCCTGACACAACAAATATCCCATTCTGGTTGTGTCTCTCTATGATGACCAGCTCTGACACTGCTGTACTCATCAGGACACAGGATGTGGGACTGTGTGATTGGGCTGATGGGGGAGTGGAAGTCCAGGTTGGACTGTAGTAGTCAATTTGTTGTTGATAGACATGTATTGATCTGTCAACTATTGGTGCATCATGTAAAGTGATGTGTGAGATATTAAATAAGCTAGGTCTAGGTTATCCATCTGATCGGGTGGATGTATTGTCTTGATACTTGGTAGATCAGCTATAGATTTTGACTTCACTTTCCTGTGTGATTTGTACATGTTGTATTTTCTTTGTAAGCTATCCTGAGTACACCATGTACTTCTTCTATGGTATTTGGGAAATGGCAAGGTAATTAGGATAAATGATGTCACTTCCTGCAATGTGACTTCCTATGACATGAGATTTTGCAGTCTTTGTATGCATTTCAGATATTCGGATTTGTCCTGTGGAACAGATGCATGTGGGTGCGGGCATGGTGCCAGTGAATATGTCTCTGTGGACATACTTTTGTGAGTACAGTGCAGTTCTGTTGCCCTGTGATGTTTCATTGTGTGTTGTGGGGGACTCATGCATTCACTTTGTGATACATACATATATGTGCCTATGGGCATTCCTGTTCCAACGTTAAATGTGTGTTTCTTCTAGTATTTAGCAGTGCGACTTTACCTACCTGATGATGACATTCCCTCGTTTGACATACACAACATGCTACGAAACCAGGGTTGGTTTTGGATCACAATGAGGCTCGGACACACTAAAAGTAAGTGGCACACATTCTGTGATCATCCCTTTCATTGTAGACTCAGGCATTTACCTGGCAAGGGAGGTGGCAAAAAGCACACTGCTGATGATCAGGGGGGTGGGGGTAGCTGAGAATGGCCAAACGAAACTTGCCTTCCTGCAAGGCCCCTAAATACAACGCAACCTCCCAGCACCTGCCATGACCTAAAAGTTATGTTCCGATGCAGGAGATAACACTGCCTCTGTAAGGGCACGTGAGGCAGGGCGCCAAGGTGAGCATGTCCCAAAGACTGGCCCCCAGCCTCAATTTACAGCGCGGCTGGGGAGCGGACAAGATACTGGAACCACATTGCAGTGGCCTGGTGGGGAATGGGGAAGTAAGTCAGTCTCTTTGGGTGCTTTACAGAGGCCCCAAAAAACTGGCCCACAGGTAAAACTGGGGCACCAGCCCATCGACCAATGCCCAATTGCCTGCTTTCCCAATCCAAGTCTGTACAGAACACTTTCTAGTAGAATGCAACACCCATAGGGCTCAATGGGCGTCAGCACTCCCGTCGTGTGTGTCAACCCGGGCTGAGACAGCTTCCCCACACACACAGACAGTTCTTGAGCTGCTGTGGGTGGCTAGTCTGTCGTCTTATTGCAGCAGCACCGAGTATTTCACAGGTCTTTAAGCGACCATTTACTTGATGACGAAGCTTTGTTGTTTTTTCTACAGTTCCTAGAGTACCTACATCTCCACTCTGCCTATTCCTTCAAGTTGCCAATATTATTTTTACTGCCACAGTGTGAGAATAAATTTACTGACAAGTAACCTTTGTTCTTTTTGCAGTTTTCTACAGTTCGTACTCCACCTGAAGGTATTGAGGCACTTTGCATGAGCACCTGCTACATTATTCAAGGACACATTTCTGGAAGTAGTAGCCCCCCCCCAATTTGTCTCTACATTGCTGGAAGTAGTACCCCCCAATTTGCCTCTACATTGCTGGAAGTAGTAGCCCCCCCAATTCAACTCTACATTGCTGGAAGTAGTAGCCCCCCTCCAATTTGGCTCTACATTGCTGGAATTAGTCCCCCCCCGAATGTGGCTTTACATTGCTGGAAGTAGTACCCCCTCCCAATTTGGCTCTACATTGCTGGAAATAGTAACCCCCTCCCCCAATTTGGAACTACATTGCTGGAAGTAGTAGCCCCCCAATTTGGCTCTACATTGCTGGAAGTAGTAGCCCCCCAATTTGGCTCTACATTGCTGGAAGTAGTAGCCCCCCGCCCACCCCCGTAGTTGTGCCCCTGGTTTCTACTGTATTGTCTCTCACGGGGTAGTTACATTATTATGTAGGTGTAGGTGTCTAACTTATTGTCTGCGATGACCGCGTCTGTTGGGGTTGTAGTATTCATAGTAGATGTACAGTAGAGGGATGAGATGCGTGATGGGATGCATAGCTGCTCAGTCTCGGACGCAGGAATCGTGTTGTGACGAGATTCCGAGTTGAAATACTAGGCTTCCGACTGCTCCGACGAGGTGGTTGGTCCGACTGATTCGGTGCGTTGGAAGTACGCATCGTAATAGGGTGGGCGGATTTGGACTCAGCAGTGGCTTCGAACAGCTCCATTCGGCGTTTCCGAAGGCTTCTCAGTCGGAAGATCCATTAGGAATCGGAGTAACCAAGGGGCATATTATCGAGGCCAACAATGCCGCTTTAACGGCCGTTTTCGGCCAAAAAGCGGCGATTGAATTACCTCACTATTAGCAAGGACACGCTAATAGGCATCAGCGCGTGTTTCCTTGTGTCAGCCGCCGTTCCTCTAACGCCTTGCATCGCATCTCTAATGAGATGCAAAGAAGGCGTTTCCTCTCTAAACAGCATGGGAAATATCGCTAACTGCACTACTCTGTATCAGCAAGCTGACCCAGATCACCCATAGGGATATAAAAAGCCGCGCTAACCGCGGTTATCGCCATCAGCTAACGTCTGCAAAATTTCAGACTTAGCTATATTTATAAAGGGAGGTGGATTCTAAGCCTAAGTCCACATCTCCCTATCACCAAGGCTTCCCTTAGCGCTGTAGTTGTATCGCTGGATTTCCAGCGATGTTCCCTCATTTTGCCGCTATCGCCGGATTTTCCATCGCCGTGGAGATAAGCGTTGATGATAACGCGTTATCTCGGCGATCAAGTCCGGCGATAGCCGGTGTTAAACAAATTCGCGCTTAGTGCGCTCTGCGATGTTTATCGCAGTTTGTTGGTGATATGCCCCCAAGTCGGTTTTTGGGCATCGTAATGCGTTGGTCGGGAAAACCGACTCCGAGTATGAGCTGGTCGGAAGGCCAGACTCCGAAAGGCTCTCAGATGCCCTATCGACCGACATCATAATCGGCCCCTAAGTTGTTAATATCGGTGTTAAAAATATCTATGTTGTTAATATCTTTTACAAAAATATCGTTGGTAATATTATTTTTTTAATTATCTTTGTGTATTTTAGTATGTTTTAATTGTACATACTATAAATTATTTGTATAATTATTGTTAATGTTTTTTAATATAATTTGTAAATTGTTAGCTGTTTTTAAAATTAAATTAATTATTTTTTGTTATTTTTAGTGTCGGATTAGGTTGTGGGGTTTGTAGGGGTACATTTTTAATTATTTAATTGATAATTAATCATGTAAATTGTGTAATAAATTATTTTTTGTGTTAAGTTTTAGGTGCAGGTTGTGGGGGTTATAGGCGTACAGGGTGGGAAGTAAATTATTTATAATTAATTATTAATTGTTTTGTAATTATTATTAATTATTTAATTCATCATTTGTTATGAAAATTGTGTAATTCATAAAATAATTATTTATATTTTTGGTGCAGGTTGTGGGGTTTGTAGGGGTAAAGTGTGCGAAGGAAATGAATTATGAATAATTAATAATTAATATTAATTAATAATTATTTAATTGATTATTAATTATGTAAATGGTGTAATTAAAATATTTTGCAAGTTATATTTCACGTGCTGGTTGTTGGATTTTTAGGAGTAAAGGGTGGGAAGTTAAATAAATATAATTATTTAATTATTAGTCAATTATTAATAATTTTTTAAGTGATAATTAATTATGCAAATTGTGTGAATATTATAATTTTTAAGAAATATTTTATGTGTGGGTTGTTGGGTTTCTAGGGGCAAAGGGTGTGAATTTCATAAATATAATTAATTAATTAGCTTAATAATTTAGTGATAATTAATTATTCATGTGTTATTAATGTTTTAATTGATAATTATGTAAATTGTGAAATTATCATATTTCTTAAGTTATATTTTTGGTGTGTGTTGTTTAGTTTGCAGAGGTATAAGGTGGGAAGTTATTTAAGTTATAATAAACGTAAAATGATTTATTCATTTATTAGAAATTGTGTTATTCACTACGTTATATGTTAATTGTGTTATGCTTTTAAATTTCAATTACATTTTATTTGTTGGCTGTTATAAATGTGAGAATATAGGGGCCCATTAGGATGTCGGGCGGTAGCACCACCGCCGTGCTGTCGGATGTAAAAACCACCAGTTACCGTCCGCCCGCCGCGGCCCACACGCCCGCCCAATTAGGATGTGAAAAGTCAGCCAAACACTGCCCGTAAGCCAGCGACGCCGTCCGCCATCAAAGTGCGCCCGTTCACGTAGCGGCGCGGCCCAATGGACACACACCGTCCGATGAAATCACGTACCGCCCGGCGTACAAATTACGATGCCGCAAACAAACAGCTCCCACGGCTAGAGACACCACACGAGAAACCAAGGCGGAAACTCGATCGCTGAGTACGGACACAAAAGAGGCGGACCCCCGAGCATGAATCCAGCACTGCAGGCCCTCCCCATGCTCTACTTGATGCAGAACCTAGGAGTCAACGCACCGCGGAGACGCAGGTAGGCAGACACACAACAAGGGCACGCAAACACCGCACACAGTGCAAGGGCGGAAGAACTTTACATGGCCCCCCCGACACCCCTGCGTGTACACGACACATCCACCACTGCACCAACAAATGTCACACCGGGCAAATTGAAACAACTCGTAACAACCGGGCACACACTACCTGGGACCAGGAACTAACGTCCCCGTCACGGCCCCGCAGTGCAGCGGCGAAGACGCAGCCACACATGCGCACAACGCAGATCCCAACGACAGCGCCATGTATACGCCGCACACAAACAACACAGGGCACAACAAACACCACACACCAGCCCCACCCTGAACGCACATGTCATGTGACAGACCTGCCACAGTCATGTCCCCAACCGGTAATTCACTGTTGCCAACCTGACGTCACACAACTGACCCGAACATGTCAGTGATGTCACGCCAAATTAGGACACACCCCTGTGTGCAAAACATGGCGAAGCACACAGCGGCGGAAATATCACCCAGCAGAATATGGACCCCGTTGGCAAAAGGTACGCCAGTACCACACAGAAACACCAATACCACCCTGCACCCAATACCAAGACATGCAATACGTAACATCAAAGATCCCGGGGACCGACAACAGGTGGCTCCAATTATAACACCCACACACAAGGCCCAACGTATAGCGGAAACGCAGCGTGCCGCCCACACGCGGGAGAGGAGATAGCACTGAATGGCCTTCCATACCCACACCGAAACCACAGCTCAACTATTCAAGCAGGACAATACAGTCATTATCCCCAAAATAAGCCCAACACAGGCATGCAGAGGGAACAGTCCACTGGGCAGATAGCGCATAACATGAAAGAACATTTCGAACGGAAAAAAGAAATAATACCACTCCCCCATGTGGTTCACATGCAAGTTATCTGGAAGGAGTCAGACACCACTGACCTTGACCATTCATAGAAGCATGTGGGATGAGGGCCCGTGTCCTCCGCACAAGCTACTATAACCCAAGTCCTGCCTCCCTACGACCATTACAGAATTCCCAGCAACGTCGGAGGTTGCACTCTGCAGACTGCACAGACAGCCGGAGCACGCCATCACATCGCCCTGCAGCAAAATGGCACTTGCACCACACCTACCCAACTACACCGGACAGATGAAGGTTTACAAACATAACCTGATACAGATATTGGGATGTGAAAATCTGGCTCTGCTGAACGTAAGTTACCGACTAACTTAACGCATCGCATTGTTCAGCTGCGTCATCCCCGTCTTCTACTGTCGGAGGTGTCCCTTCCACTGTCCTGTGGATTTATGTCTCTCCAACCCGGCATGTCCAATGGCGGACCTGGTACAACTGTTCAACCCCCTGGACGTCCACGACAGGATCTGTTCAGCCTATGGGGGCATGGCGTATGTGGCTGCAATCGGACCCACACTGCAATGGGACCACTGTGCCTCCACACGACGTATTCTGGATCACAGCTTCATAGAATGTCATCCAACATGTCCCATCAGGCTCCTACAAGGGACAACTTACGACCAACACCTTGACAGCCACCATCCGCTTCATTGGATGGCATCCATGTATACCACCAATGCCATGGAAGCCCTGCTGGAAGGTATCGCATACCTGACAACCTGTCAATTCGTCGGACCCCGACGCAATACCCCCAATTGAACAATGATGTCCTACACCGTACCCATGCTTGGCTCCGCACGGACTGAGCAGTTACCAGTACAACAACTATACCATACAACCTGCAACTAACACCACACCATTAACAACACTGCCATGATATCGGATATTTTCGGGACATGCACTCTGTTCCTCATCACATCCAGTAACTCTGCATGAACAGGGGGAGGCAGAGGCATGGGATTTGTGAATGGCAACCACATGGACAACACTGCACGTACAACTATGCCATAATATGTATCCTGCGCCCATGAACATATGCACCGGTCAGTGGACAGTAATCGGTCGGCTGTAGTATGTGAGAGCTGTCACCTCACCTCCCTCTGAACTTCCGTGCCAGGACTTTTGCATGGACAGCAAGTGCATCCCCCTACAACATGACCCCAGTGACTGTGTCATGTCCAGTAGCCACCACATTGCAACAACAAGTGGGACGCCGTTGCATGCACGTAGGCCCATGCCCTGATGACACCCCTCACGCACGTGTGTATGAGTAACTATAGCAGCAAACCTGTAACATGGAACTGAGATGTACTGTGCCCATGATGTCAAGCGGTCTGGTAGGCAAAATGTATACTGTCTGTGTCAAAGTCAGCAGCGCCACAGTAATTAGCAAATGCACATTAGCACAGCAACGGCTAAGCAGTTGTAACTCTGAAGCCCACATCCCACAGTCAACAACTAATCACATGTACCCCTACACCCTATGCTATGTGTAATCATGCTGAGTATATCCTCCACATGCATTTCACTGCCAGTAGTGTCCACTATACTGCATCACAGAGGACATAAGTCCTAATACATGGCTTGAAGTAAATATGTGTCTCTGCTTATTCATTCCACGAGTATGAATGAGAGAGGATGAGAGTGTGTGAAGTACACCCCAGTCGTGAGATGACCATGTAGTCCACTGTCATTGGATGTCAACGCAAATGAGTAGCACAACTGTGGAAGACACACATGTGTCATGTGAAGCGGGAGTTACGCTTGGCTCAGGTGGGTGGGTGTGACGGGTAGGTGCGCACATGCAATGTTGAAACACGCTGTGTTGGGAGGATTCCGGAGCAGTACATCACCGCTCTCCTGGGAATTTGTAAAGACCACCTGTCTGGGGATGAATGTGAACTCGTGTGTGCACAACAGGCGGGCACACGATCAATGCTGCATCAGGTGTAGACGTCAGCCCACCCTCTGTGGACATGCTGGATACTGCTGTGCGTCCGCCAGGCCCTTGCCAAGGCACTCACATCCCCTGTCGACCAGGTGTATCCCCAACATTGTCCACCTGCACAGGCAATCCAGGGCACGGGATGGCAGTGGAGCATGGTGGGTGAGAGGTCATGGCGCGCTCCTCCTGGTCACATCACGCAGGCAACACATCCTCAATATGTAGTATGGCACAAGTCAAATGGAAGTAGTGGGGTGACGCACACATCACGAGCAGGAGTGACGTCACGGAAGGTGGCTCGCACCATCTCACTCATTGCCTATTTTCCCACACACGTTACATGCCATTGCAACAGAGAAGCCAGCGCGTGCACAAGCAGCTCCAAGCTCGCCCCAGAGAGGCCAAAGAGTGAATGTGTGGGTCCATGAGCTCCAGTTGGACGCAGCCTGGGCCGCTAGGGCAGCTACAGCCTCTGTGTGTTGCAGGTGGTGTATCCGGACTGCGGAGCCTGTCATGCATTGTCAATGTTGCCCGGGTCTCGACTCGGGGCACCACGCAGGTGTACGGCGTCCCGCCACTTATTATACCGTGAGACAGACCACTTGTTCAACTGGACCCACACATACACTCCTTGGCCTCTCTGGGGCGAGCTTGGAGCTGCTTGTGCATGCGCTGGGTTCTCAGGTGCAAACGCATATTTGGGTGAGGGAGGGGAGGCCATGAGTACAGGGTAACATATGACTGTCTGACTTCCAGTTAGTTTAAGGAATGACCCTGATGTGGTCAGAAAAAGACGTGTCTCATGTGTATTGCAACTAGTAGATAAGCCGATGAACTTCCCATGTCTTGCATGTAGCCCCGCACCTAGACCCGCCCACTCGACACATATAAATGAGTACCAGCACCACATCCTTCCCATTCGAAGCACTGACTGGGTGTGACAACCATCGGACAGTCTTGTGTAGTCCACCCACACGTACATGTGGGCCCTCCATGATCCATGTCACCTGCGGCAAAGTGATGTCATGGGCAATGACGGAAGTGAGGAGAGCTGTCTGCCCCACGCACAGATGGCGCATCAGCTCAACAGACCCAGCACTGAGGGCAGCAGGGGTCACATGTGCAGGGGCAGCTGTGCCTGGTGTGAAGGCACATGCATATAGACAGCACATCGAGCAATGTGTAGTCTGCCCACATCTACTGTCCATTGTCAGGCGGACCTAGCAAAAGATCACAAGACAACACATCTGTGTGGGTGTACCCACTGTGACCAACACTGCGCAACAATCAACGTACTCGCCCTGTGCATGGACCACCCCGCAACTGAGGTCACATTCAGTGCCACTAACTCACACACATCCCTATCACGAGGCATGGTGTGTCCAATCGACAGGGCTGAGTTTGCGCTTATCCGGAGGGTCCTGAACAGGAGACACATGTAACCCACTAGGCAGTCTGTGTTGTCACCTACTGGCATTGTGCAGTCAATGTGCAGGCCAGGCCTGCTGGGACTGAGAAGGGCAGCATGGCCCCAGCCTGACATTCACACGAGCAAAAAGTGCACTGAGACCTGCATTGCCAATTGTCTGTGTCACTGGATGTATGACATGAAGTTGCCATGTACCACCACTCGGGAGGGACAGACATGTCAAAGCGCCCGAGAGCTCACATACCCCTGCCACCTGCAGTCAGCATGGTGAGCAGTGCATGTTTGAACCCCACAGGCTCTGACTCATAGTGCTGCGGATCAACGACATGTGTGTCCCCCACATGCACTCCCACACACACTGCAGTTGTCTCTCACACACAACTTTCACAAGGAATAGCCATGTGCAGTGTGCGTGGAGCTCGGAATCCAGGATCTCCAGCTCCTCGCTGGTGAGTGGACCTGGACATATCCTCAGCGTCATCGACGTGAAGGTGGACAGGTGGCAGCAGCAGGTGTTGTTGAGGGATGCCAGGCTGCAATCCCAGGTAGCTGTGGTAATGCTGGTCACACTCCCACACTCATAGAGCCCCCTGGGGCAGGTTCAGTGGGTCCAAGCTGCTGCAATTTGTGTACCATGTCTGCCAGCTTCAATTGCAGACGATGGCCTGCTCCCAGCTGGCCCGGGACACTTACCTCCATAGTGGAACACGCAGGGTGCAACCGCGAGGGTCTTTGGAGTTGGCCGCAAGGGCCTGGCCCATGGCGGGTACAGTCCGCTGATGCCATGTGCACCACACAGTATAATGTGCGCAATGCATCTGCAGGTGTGGCCATGATTTGTGTGTGGGAGCAGGTCCACAATGGACAGGGCCACAACATGCTGTGTGCATAGGCAGTGACGGCCAGTGCCCAGCCTCCACATGTCTGTTAGCATATCATCATGTACACATTGGCATGGGAGCATGTGATATGCATATGCACACACATGCCATCTTTCACTATGTACATCTGCCACCTGGCACGTGCAACGTTACGTGTCACTTGTGATGTGTATTGGCAATCACACAGCCGTGTTGGCATGGAGCTGTCAATGTGTCTGGAGGTGTGATCCGTACAGTGCTGTACATAGGGTGCAGTAGGGACATCAATGACTCTCTCATATCCCCTCGTGCTACAGGTCCCACTTGTTTTGGCCGCTCAGCCTGTGTCCATAGCGTTGTTGGTGTGTGCCATACTCACCCAGCCTCGGAAGCAGTGTCATGCACAGCAGCTAGTTATGTTGCCGTGGTATTGCCGCTTGCCAAATATGCAGTCTGATACCATAAGCATGCCTTACAAGTTATTAAGGCCTAAATGCCCATGTGCATGCTCATAGCAATGGTGTGTGTCACTGCCCATTGCAATTGGCAGGGGACCTGTGCAAGTGTATTGTGGCTGTGCTGTCCCTACTTGTCAGCTGTTCTGTGATTCAATTGCTTGGTCAGTCATTTGTGTTTTGTGTATGTGGAAATGCCCAGTGGCGTGTTGCTTTCACATGTGTCCACTTCCATCTTTCCTAGGAGGAGACCAAACATACATCGCCCCTACCAATTGCTGTCAGACATGGAGGATGTGGAGGTAATCCGGAAATTCCGTCTGGACCTACCCACCCTGCATCGCCTATGTGCCTTGTTGGAACCCCACCTCCGTCCTCGCAGGGTGTATCCAACTGCATTTACCCCCATGGCTAAGGTGATGGCTGCACTGCATTTCTTCGCCACTGGGTCATTCCAACACACAGTGGGCAGTGGAAGTGGGATGTCCCAGCCCATGTTCAGCATGGTGCTTCGTGATGTACTGTCAGCTATGATGCTGTACAGGAACAGGTACATCAGATTCCCCAGGGCACGTGAATTGGCGGCAGTGAAGGGTGATTTCTATGCCCTTGGACGGATCCCCCACGTTGTTGGTGCAATCGATTGCACCCATATTGGCCTTGTAGCACCACAGGCCATGGAGCACATTTATCGGAATAGGAAGCACACCCACTCCCTGAATGTGCAAGTGGTGTGCCTTGCCGACATGGTCATTTCACACGTGTGTGCGAAGTTTCCAGGATCGGCCCGTGACTCGCACATCATGCGCAACAGCATCCTACCACGTCTGATGACCAATCTGCAACCGGACCGTGCTTGGATTGTTGGTGAGTATGTGTACTCGTGTAGCGTGGCTGTTGTGCGATGCTGTCTTGGGGACAGTTGGAATTGCAACTAATCTCGGTATTCCTCACACCCAGGGGACTCTGCTTATCCGAATGGGCCTTGGCTGCTCAACCCATTACGTAATCCTCGGACCCCAGCTGATGACCGCTACAATGAGGCACATGGGAGGACCAGACGTGTGGTGGAGCGGACCTTTGGCCTCCTCAAGTCCAGGTTCAGATGCCTGGACCGCACCGGGGCGCACTGGCGTACTCCCCACAGAAGGTGTGCCAGATAGTAGTGGCTTGCTGCATGCTGCACAATCTGGCTATTCGCAAGCAGATCCCCCTAATAGTGGATGACGGTGATCATCCAGGGCCCCAGCCTGCAGACCAGGACGGGTCCAGTGACGAGGACAGTGGAGAGGAGGAAGCTGTGAATGTGCGTCAGCAGCTCATCGCCCGCTACTTCACTTGACGGTGAGTGTCCATTTACGACGGCCGAAGTAGCTGATGTTGTTCAGGTGTATGTGTGCTCTGTCATGGAGGCCTTTTGTTCACTGAGTGCTGTGTGTCAATGGTCCATGTCCAGGTTAGTATGCCACTGACAGTGACTGTTGCATTGTGCCCTGTTGCTCTGTGAGATGTGTGTACATTGCTTGTAGTTGGTGACTAGTACTGTGTGATGAGTGTGTGACACACTCATTGAATGTACTCTTGTTCTGTTTTTCACCCCTAGGTCCCTACAGCCTCTCCTGTCCCATCGACATACCACACAGCAGATGCATTTCTGCTCATGGTGGCGGTTGCACATCGTTGAATAAACACAGGGCACAGACAGCAGATTGTGATCAAGGTGTATTTATTTTCAGCGGTGACATGTTATTGTGTGCAAGGTGTTGACAAAAGTGGTGCGTGCAGTGACTATGAGTTGACGGTCATGGCTGCGTGATGCTCAAGGTGTACCCATTTAGTCCTATGTCCACAGTCCAACAGACACATGCCATTCACATGGCAGTGTGGGGTAGGATCGTATTACAAGTCAATGCAGTAGGTGGTCAAGGTGGCTGGCTGACTCACTGGCGTTTGGTGCGTGCGAAGTCCTCTCTGGACACCTGTTTCCTCTTCGGACGGCCCCTTCCACGTTTGGAAGGGGGGGGTGTGTTGGTGGGCTGCTGGTGGTGGCTGAGGAGTGCTCACTCGCTGTGGACGCAGGGGAACGCGATGCTGCGCGACCCTGCGCCACAGCAGGTGGTGGCGGAGGTGGTGTTGCTGGCCTTGCTTGTGCCCTCACCACCACCACCAGCTGGCCCATGCGGGCCACCATTTGGCCCATATGGGCGTTCATGGCCCTCAACACCCCAAGGACCTCCCGCGTGTCGCTAGCCGACCTGGCCCATTCTCCTTGGGCCTCTTCATAGGCCCCAAGGACTCTGTCGATTTGCGGCTGGCCTTGGCTCCCAGGCACAGATGGCGTTGGCCTGACCCTGCTCCTCCTACCAGTACTGCTGCCACCGACCTGCCCACTAGCCACATTGCTCACCACGGTCCTCGTTCTGGCTCCCAGGGTGGACCCCGACGGCCGGGCCACCCCTTGCGCTGGGGCTGTGGCCAGGGATGACATGGTGGTGGTTGTTGCGGCGGTGGTGGTGGTTGCGGCGGTGGTGGTGGCCACAACGACCGTGGCAGCAGGGGTCTGTGACTGGTCAGCAGCCCTGGGCGATGGGTTGGTGGGTAGGAGGGGCCCTGGGGAGCGGTTGTGCCCTGCCACACCAGATGGGCCTGCTGGGTGGTCCACGTCCGAGGAGGTGTCCAGCTCCTCTACATCCGTGAGTCCGGGTCGGGGGCTTGCGGACTGGCTGTGCTGGCTGCTGTCTCCCTCTCCAGCGTCCAGCAGTTCGGCACCTGTGGGGAGAATGAGATAGGTTAATGTGTTGCACCTAGCAAAGTATGTATTGGTTGTCTGACATTCACAGTTCGTGCACTGTCGTGCACAGGTTTCCCAGAGGCGTGTGTGTGGATGTACGATGTGTGTATGCGTGGGCAAGGCAATGGAACTGTGTGATGTGAACATGTGGCATGGGACGGATTAGCAATGCCGATGGGTGTGTGTTGCTATACTCCTACATTTTGTGGCTTGGGTGTATGCGGGCTCCAGACCCATCGACGATGTTGAGGTGAAATATGGTTTAGGGGTTCAAATGGTACGCTTAGAAACGCAGATGGGAAAAGGGGGTACAGCCCCCTCAACGCTTTTGAGGTGAAATATGGTTTAGGGGTTCAAATGGAACGCTTAGAAACGCAGATGGGAAAAGGGGGTACAGCCCCCTCAACGCTTTTGAGGTGAAATATGGTTTAGGGGTTCAAATGGAACGCTTAGAAACACAGATGGGAAAAGGGGTACAGCCCCCTCAACGCTTTGAGGTGAAATATGGTTTAGGGGTTCAAATGGAACGCTTAGAAACGCAGATGGGAAAAGGGGTACAGCCCCCTCAACGCTTTTGAGGTGAAATATGGTTTAGGGGTACATACTGTGACATATGGGTGCAGAACAGGACATGTGTTTTGGCAACATGACAGTGCAGAGAAAAGGTGTGTGTATGTCTGACATCCCCAGCATATCTGCTCACTGTTATCATTTATGGACATTACACTGCAAGCATTGTAGTGAGTGAGTGATGGTTGTGTGCCACACAACGTATTGCAGATGGGCCAATTCCTTGGTGTGCGTGCTACCCTCGGCCATGTGCATCAATGCAGTGCTCTTGGGGTGTTGACTATATTATGTATGTTGTTAATCACAGTGTGACGTGCGCTTCAGTCACTGCAGGCACATTATTTGTCATGGGCAGGTATCTTTGCATAACTACTGTATGAGGGCCAGCTGTTCGGATGACATACCTTTCATGACACAGGGGCTGACAGATGAGATGGATGATATGTTGAATGTGCATTGTGTGCCTGTGTGTTTCATGGGTCCAGTGGTGTGTATGTGCATTATTGTGGTCCCACCTGTTACTTCTAGGCAGGTTGGACTTACATGGGCGTTGTTGTACGATGTGTGGGTAACAGGCAGTAAGGACTACATGGTCAAGACTTCGATGGTGTTGCTGATGTGTGTGATGAGTGGCACGGTGCCCGCCGTGTGGGTCTGTGCTCCAGTGGGACTTGTGCATGCAGACGTGGCTCCTTAGGTGTTGCTGTGTTTGTGATGGGTCATGTGGGGTATGACTCTGTAATACATGTCCGTGTGCACATTGGTGACATGATTGTGACAGGGAGCAGTGCTGCGTGTTCCCCTGCTACGTGACATGTCCCATGTGTTAGTCGTAATTCAGTCCTCATGCCTACAGACACCCCGCCCTGTACAGTTTTCCACCTACAGGTTGTTTTTGAGTGCGCAATGCTATGGATGCCACATGGTTATGGGAGGGAGGGGTGCTCCATGTTGCTGGTCTGTGGGAGTAGGGGCCTGGTGTGTGTTGTACTTCAGCTGTCCCCCCTCCCACCCACTGACTTTGTGTTCCGGCTACTTACCTGTTACTTGTCGGTTACTGCAGCTATGGCTGACACATGGGTGTGGGTGTGGTGAGTGCTCCTTCTGGCACTTTTGGAGTACAAGGGGACCTGGTGGGAGTTGCGGTGCTGGCTGACTGTACACATGCCTCCATGGTTTTGTTAGTTGGTCGGTTTGGGCTGAGTGTGTGGTAGTGTCTGTTGCATGTGTGAGTGATGTCTTGTGTATTGTGTACTGGACATAGGGGTGTTTGTCCCTCGGAGCTATGGCATAGTGGTAGTGCATGTGAGTACATAGCGGTGTGCTGGTATACATTTGTTTGTACTTACCAGCCTCCACTCCCCCTGGTATTCTGGTGAGACTCTCCGGATGTATGATGCCTCGCACCTTCTCCTCCCACGCCTTGAAGGTCTTGAAAAGCGCGGGATTACCTCCGCCAGTCCTGTCAGCCAGCTGCCGATTCTTGGCCTCCTTCTTCTTGACCTCCCTTTTCATATCGTGCCACCTCTTGGTGATTTCACCTCGGTTGCGTGGCACGTTCCCTACTGCATTGACCTGGTCTACGATCCTGCTCCACATCCGATTTCTGGTGGCTACTGTTGTCTGTTGGACCTGGTTGCCAAAGATTTGTGGGTGCACCTTGATGATCTCGTCGACCATGACCGTCAGCTCAGTTGAAGTGAACTTTGGCATTCGGTGCGCTGCCATGGTGTGTGGTTTGGTGTTTGTGGTGCTGGTGCGGTGTGTGTGTGTGGTGTGTGATGTGCAGGTCGTTTGTGGTGCTGGTGTTTGGTGGTGCTGGTGCTGGTGCTGGTGGTGGTGGGTGTGATGGGTGCGTATCTGTGGTGTGCTGCTGTCCTTGCTGTGTCGCTGTGTTCTCTCCTCTCTTCTTGGCTTTGTAGTGTTGCAAGGGATTGTGGTCTGTGAAGGGGCTGCTTTTGTGCTTACCTATGTGGGTGTGTCATGATGGTCTGTTGTTTTCAGGTGTGTTGTGGCTGGTGTTCTGGGATTAGTAGTTTATTTGTTTGTCCAGGGGGGGGTGTTTTCGGGATGTGTACTGTGTTTGTGCATGGCTTGCTATGTGGACTTGTTGGCCATGTTGTGTGTGTTTGTTTGGGTCCGCGGATGGTTTCTGTGCAGGGACGTGGCCGCCAGGGCTTCCGCCGTGTCCATTTCCATCTCTGTTGTTTACGATGGCGGGCGGTGTATTTGTGTATTTACCGCGCTCATGTCGGAGCGATCCTAATTTCATGGGCGGTGTCTCGATCGTCAGGGCAGGCGGTTTTTGGTTGTCGTGCGTATTTGCGTCCGTGGCGGACGGGTGGACTTAGAATCGGACATGATCGGGTGGTATTTTTGGGCTTTTTTCCGCCGCGGACGGTGTTCGCTTCGCGGCATCGTAATTGCTCGGTCGGTATTCAGACGGTGTAGGCGGGCGGATTTTTACCGCTATGGTGGATGGCGGATTTTTTACCGCCCGGTATCGTAATGGACACCATAGTGTGGTATTTTAATTAAATTTATATTATTTGTTTTAATTGATAATAATTATTAAATTGTTACATTTAAATATTTCTATTTTTTTATGATTTAATAGAGTTGTTAAAATATGTTACTTGTTTGAAGTGAACTACTTTCTCTCTACTGTTGCACCGACTGGAGTGGGAATAGTAAATTTTACCCCTCCTGAGTCCAACGCTTTCCCTACTTTTTCACAGACTGGAGTGGGAATAGTAAATTCTACCTCTCCTGTGTCCAGTGCTGTTCATACTGTTGCACCGACTGGAGTAGGAATAGTACATTTTACCGCTCCTGAGTCCAATTCTTTCCGTACTGTTGCACAGACTAGAGAGGGAATAGTAAATGCTACCGCTCCTGAGTCCAGCCATTTCCCCACTGTTGCGCCGACTGGAGTGGGAATAGTACATTTACCCCTCCTGAGTCCAACACTTTCCCTACTGTTGCACAGGCTGGAGTGGGATTAGTAAATGTTACCCCTCCTGAGTGCAACACTGTCCCTACTGTTGCACAGACTGGAGTGGAAATAGTAAAACTGATTTTAAATCAATAGTGTCTTTCCAGTGATCATAGCCTTTTAGGGCCAGTTGGGAAATGAATAAATCAGAATAAAACTACTTTGTTTGGGTCAACAAATTTTTCTTTGCTTGTAAGGGGAAATTAAAGGATTATGATCAGAAAAATATGCAAACTTGTTTATATATGTTTTGGAGCTACCTACTGGAGGAGTAAGGCAATGTTCCCATTGTGTAAAATTGAAAACTGCATGTGAAACACTAGCTCTGTGTAAATAATGATGTGCATAGTGATGATAACAAAACATCGCTCCATAATTAGCAGAGTTAAGGTACAGATCTTCACTGTCAAATGCAGAATAATATTAAAGCTCTGAGAGCATTGAGGTAACTGTTTTTACATCCCAATCATTAGAAATAAAGCTAGGGGTAATCACATCAGCCATCACAACCTTAAAGACATAAGGCATCTGCAGAGTATCTGTAGGACCAAAATTGTCATATGGGACCTTATCCCAAATAATTCCATCAAGCATTGGAAAAGCAGAAATGTTCACAGGGTATAGGTTTCTTCGCACTTTGGGGCAGATTACGATTTACGATGTCGGTCGGAAAGGTTCCGCATGGGATTTGGGACCTGTGTCGGAACCTATGTTTTCGACTGACTCGGAAACATTTCTGACCGTTCGATTACGATGGAAAGGTAACTGTTCGGTCATTGCGACTCAGTTCCGACCGGCATTTGGAGACTCCGAGTCGGTTGGAGCCGAATCATACAGGTGTTCTGACGTGTTACGATGTCGGATTTGGACAGCCTTTCTGAATCGGTCCATCTGACACAAAACGGCTGTTGGAAACTGACTTTGGGGGCCCATAGCAGGCCCCCTTTACCCAGAGGCCTTCGGTTGGGGCCCGTGGGGGTACCCATGGGACCCATCTGGACAATCATGCACAGTTTGGCAGGCACTATGGGGTGCCCCCCACAGGGTGCAAGGTTTTCCGCAACCACCTCATTTTACAATGGGAGCCTGTGTTGTCGGTCGGAACACAGTCTCCCATTGGAGTCAATGGGAGTCCGACCGAACGGTGTTCGGAAACATCTTAATCGTTCGGTCGGACTCCCCGAACCTGAGTCGGTCGGAAACGATTCCAACAAGAAGTCGGTTGGAATGCTTTCCGACCGACAGGGTAATGAGGCCCTTTGTGTGAAGAGGGGTGAGTGTTCAGCCCCTCAACTACCAGTTCTGCAGTATAGCGATCCGGGAGGTAATATCCATTTATTAGCAAGAAGAAAACAGTCACAAATCCAATCCAAAGAAACATGAAAAGCAATGAGATGGCAATCTAAATGTAAAATCAATGAGGGACCAGATAAGTGTGTTTCAGCCAAAGAATAAAATCATATACACCATGTAGTGAATTATGAGAAGAATCAGAAGAAAAGTCATCAACATGGACAAAATAACTGGAAGCAGTCTGCTGTAGAACAGGGCCCTCAGTTGGCAGAAGAGAACTGATTGACACCTCCAAAGGTGATCCATCATAAACAATTCTGGCCCCTATCACGATGTCGGTCGGAATTGCCTCCGACTGACACAGTTTCTGTGTGCGAACTGACTGACCATAGGTTGGCGGCCCGCACACCCTAGTACGATGCAACTGCCCATGGTGCGGTCGCAACCTCCCATTTCTCAATGGGAATTTGTGCGGCGGGCAGAAGCCGCCTGCAGCACAAGCTGTCATTGAGAAATGGGAATTTGTGGAAATCCCTGCACCATGTGGCAGGCATCTCACGATGCCTGCCACATGATGCAGGTGCCCCTCACTGCCACAACCATAGGCCGCGGAGGGATGGGGGCCCCTAGGGCCCCCAAAGTCGCTTTCCAACAGCCTTTCCATGTCGTAAAGCCCAAAATGGAAAGGCTGTCGGAAACCAACATCATAATCCTGATGGCGGAAAAGCTGTCCTGAAGGGATTATGGATGGTTTCCGACTGGCCTGAGCCCATCGGAACCCAGTCAGATTGACCGGCCGGTTTAGACTCCAACCGCTGACATTGAAATTCGGCATTTCGACTGTAAACTGTGGCTTACCGACCGACATAGTAATGAGGCCATCTGTTGTTAGGAGTAGCAGAAGCAAGCTGTATATTCACATCTGTGGTATGGCTTGTATTTATAGCGGTAACAGGAATCAACAATAGTTGATTCTCCGCACTTCCCAGCAGAGAAGAAACAACATTGGTGTTGCTCAAAACTTGTAGATAAATTTCCTGTAGAGTAGTGAGCGGAGTCAGGGAACTACCCAGGAGTCCTCATGGCCTACTCTCTAGTACTGGCCACATGATACAATTTTACTTGATCAAATGAGACAAGTCATTTTTTTTTTATAACTAACAAGCAGTGTGAAAATCATGGTTCTTGTACCTTGAATGCAGAGGACTGGCACCGGTACATGGTAAGATGGGAAAAATCTCTTCTTTACTGCAATCTTCTCTCGAACTAGATCCCTACATTTTGAAGCCTGGCCGGAAAGTTCTGGTTGTTCCTTCACTCCATCAGTGGCAGAATTCTTTGAAAGTTCGTTAGACCACTCATCCCAGAAGTCTTGTAGTTCCTGTAAGATAGCGAAACAATCATATATGTCAAAAGATGTATCTGCCACCACTGTGCCAGGACTGTCAAGATCTGGAGAGTACATCTGGATGCCAAACAATACCTCATAGGGGATCCGACCACCCAAGGATCTTCTAGGCAGATTATTTAATGCTCTCTGGACTCCAACAAGTGATGGATCCAACTCTGACCTTAACCTAATACTCTAGCTATTAAGGATTGCTTTAAGTCATGTTTTTTTCTCTCCACAATCGAATTTCCTTCAGGATGATATGGTGAGGAATAATGCACAACAACACCCAGGGTTCCCATAGTATCCTTGTAAAACTTAGAAGCAAAAGCAGGACCCTGGTCCGAGTGGCATGCAGCTACTGCATATGTCCTGATGATGACTTGCAAATCTTTAATAACAGTGCGTGCCCCAGCTGATCATTGTAACCACACCCATAGGAATCTGCAGCAAGTAGAATGAATTTAAATGCACCATCTGAATTTAAAAGACCACAATGATCGAGGTACACCCATTGCAGCAGTTTATTTGAAACTAAGAGAGGTGTCTGAGGTGGGCGTGCCAAGATGGAGCTTTTAATTTGTTGGGAAATGTCACAACTAAGGACATACTGTTTTGTCTGCTTGTACAGACCATGCCACTAATGGCGTGTCTGTAGTAGAGAAACTGTGGCGTGTCTGTAGTAGAGAAACTGGGCAGACACTACATCCTCATGGGAAGCTGTTATTAATTCTAGCCTGCTGTCTTGGTTGGGAATCACATGATCAAGCACCCCAGGGATGGTAGCAAAAGGAATATTATGGTCAATTATGTGATATCAATATTTTGCTGGATATTTTCTACGTAAAGGATTAGCATTGCACGAAGCATTGACGGCAGCCATGATATCTTCATCTCCCCCATATGAGAACGAGTAATCTCAGCTACTGTAGCAGTCTTAACAGCAGATTTGGCAGCTTCATTAGCCAATGAATTCCCTATAATGTGTATTCCAACATGCTAATGACTCAATGTGTGTATCACATGAGCCCGCGTCAAACTGTCTTTAAGTTGTGCCATCTTTCCTCAAAGCAATTAATGATTTATAGTATTCCCTTTTCAGTCTCTGAGTCCATTCAGGCACCATTAATGTACATTTTCATTAAAAGACTGGACACAATAATATGAATCGCACACTATGGATGTAGGGAAGTCTGGAATGGTATTTTCTAGTGCCAGAATCAATGCTTTCAATACAGCCTGTTGTGCAGTACAATCCCCTGGGAACTTTTTAAAAGTTTTTGGAGGATTGAAGTATCCATTTATCATGGCACCATGTACCATGGTGCAAGCCGCCGAGTATTGCTTTTTGGTGCCTATAGCAGACTGTGCTGAACCATCAGTATATATTATGTGTTTATACTATTCAAGTGACAATACATTACTGGGCATGGGGTGTTCATGTATATATTGGAGACATTTTTGAGTTAGAAAGTACGGTCAAAGACTAAGGGCCTAATTCACAAATGGCTTCCGCAGTTGCGGTGGAGGTCTTCAGCTATGGGAAACTGCTGTATGGAGGTCCCGCCATGAGTGCAGGACCCCCATCATGACTGCGGGGCCTCTGAAGTGACTGTGGAGGCCGTTTATGAATTAGGCCCATAGTATACATCAGAAGCCATTAAGGAAGTAGCCCATTGTATTCACGTTAGGAACATATGCATTTCCCTTGAGCCAAAGGGCTTTCCTTTATAACAGTCATCTGAACTACAGTCAGTATTTTTTCAGTGGATGCAAAAAGCATTTCAGCATTAGAATATAGATGCAATTTATATGCAATCTGCACTGTGTCACCCTTATTGAATGTGACATATGTGAAGCCAATGGCACCCAAAATTACATGGATTACCAAGTTTGTTTTGTTGACACATGTATGTAAGTATCTTATTATTAATAATTTGTAGATTTATATAGTGTGGCTTATCATCCATGAGGGTATACTGGTGCTGTCCATGGGCATAGGGAGACTAAGTGAATTTCCCAGAATCACAGGATGTTGAGCTGACGCTGAGACGCAAACCTGGATCCCCCAGCTCCCCAAGTCGGCAGCTCTGACCGCTGCACCACATCCTCTCCCAATTGATGCAAGCATGTCTGTCTGTAGTGATCTGAGTATTTGTGTATGTTCTGATGTCCAATGTGTACTGGAAAATCAGCGCAAATTAAATTGTATAAAAGTTTTATGCGTTGTGCATAATCTGGTATACATGTTCTGCCAAAATTGAAGAATCATAACAAGGATTGCATACTTTTAATGGTGTTTGGAGATTGTAAAAGAGCACATTTCTCTAGGAAATGTGGCGCCAGGCTCCTGCCCTCATTTGATAAAAAAATAGGATACTGAGAAAGGCAAGTTTTCTTGAAATTGAATTTGTAGCCTTGTTCAGCAAATCCCAAAGCAATGCAATCTACTCTGGCTAAGTGTGTGTTTAAATCATCATCAGTTAGATCTATATCATCAACATAGGACAATGCTTCTGGGTCAATATCATGTAAAATTGAGGTTACTTGGGCAGCAAACAATCCAGTACTGTTCTTATACCCCTGAGAGAGCCGACAAAAGTGGCATTGTGAGCCTAGGGTGGATAACGCTCTTAAATATCTGCTCTCAGGTGCTATGTTTTGGCAGAAAATGCCATTGGAAATATCCAAGGTTGTTTTTACATTTTTAATGGACAATGTGGTTCATTAAAGCCGTACTGTGTGAATATAGAATTGCAAATGTCAGTGTCTGTGGGCTAGACTATCCGATAGGAATGATCTGGTTTAGCTAGCGGAAATAAGGCATTATTCATAGGAGATACACAGGGTTCAACTATTCCCTGGTACTTTAGTTGTGAGAGAATTTCTCTCTAAGGAGTTTTCGCTTCATATTTAATTGGGTATTGTGGTTGCACCTATGGGCTGGACCTTATTGGTCTAATGTGATAAGTTGAGTTTGTATTGCAGCCAACGTGGTTTCAGTATAGTGCTGGGGCTTGCCAAGAGCCCATTCTGTGGCATACACTTGTTTTCCCCTTCGGGGCAAGCACAGAGAAAGACAGTAAAATTACCTCCTTTCCTTGTGGGGCTGTTGTTTCAAACTCAGGGGGCCAATCGACCTCCACCAAGGAATGTCATAACTAAGGGGTCGATTCCGATCTCGGCCGGTAGGGCTCCGAATCGGATTCGGCTTTACCGGATCCGATTCGGACTTCCTGTTTCCGACCGAGTCGGACGTGCGTCAGGGCGAGCGAGTACGATGCGAACGTACGCGAAATCGCCGACCGACTCGTTCGCGGGACCCAACCGCTCCGACCGACTCGCACAGACACGACTCGCACCGCGCAATGGAGACGTTCCCCGGCCAGGTAAGTACGATACGCGCCACGAGCAGTCCGACCGACTCGCGCCGTCCGGCTTGAAAAAGCAGTCGGAGCCGCACTTTGGGGGTCCGTGTCGGACCCCCTGTACGCGTAGCCGTGCGAGTCGCACACAGGGGGACCCATGGGTCCCCCTACCTGTGCGTGTACGGCGCGACCCGCTCGACGCGTGCACCCGCTATAGGGGCGCCCTTGTTCGCCTCGCACCCATTGAGTCAATGGGAGCCCGCGTACGCGTTGTACGACCGGCTCCCATTGACTTCAATGGGAGTCCAACCGAATCGAGTCCGATAGCATGCGAACGCATCGTACTCGTTCGGTCAGACTGCTAGGGTCCGATTCGGTCGGAAATCTCTCCGGGTCCGGCTCGGTCAGAGAGATTTCCTGCCCGAATCGGAATCGGCCCCTAAGTGTTACATTTTCCCACAATATTACCCTAATGGTCCAGATTATGTCACCCTCAATCTGTATGTGGAGGGCTAACGCGCTGACCTTGGGTTTCAACTTCAATGAAGTCATTAATTGCTTTTGCATCCAGAAACTCCTGAAGGCAAACTATCATATTCTCTGCCGCACTGTCTAGGAGAGTCACTGCCCATGTCTTGTTCTGAAAGAGAGTTCTCAATATGTGTGGCATATTTAGCCAAAATTCACACAATCTTCTTCTTTTTGAGTTCAAGTTTTTGTTGTGGAAGTTTTTCTTCCTTTTTTGTGATGACAAGCATTGTGAGTCTTTTTTCAGTTTCACATCGGCTTCTTGTCTGCGCTCTGATCGCCCCCTCTCTCAGAACGCTTGTACAATGAATCCTGAAAGGAACGAGAAGGACATGTATCAGTGTACTGATACCTATCAGGCTGTTTTATTGTGTCATGGTTACGTAAATTGTAACGTCTCTCAGAGGTCTCCATGCAGATATATACCCCGTGATTTTCTTTTCTTTTTTTTGTTTGTCCCAGAGTTTTTTAGAAGACTCTGGCGCTTATTTCGTATTGTCCTTTTCATAATTACTTTCAAGCTGTAGCTTATTTGTTCTGGCCCTTAAATTATCTCGACCTCTAGATGTATAGCTGTCTGCAATAATTTTTGGTAACTCACGCTCCTGGTCTACTACCGCATCTTGCGCAAGGCGTTGGCATATCACCAATGCTGCTGCTTCGCCTTTAATATTGCTTAATATGATTGAGGATACTGTAGCAAAATTGCCAGTTCTTTTCATCCCCAAATCCATGGCAGCCCTGTATTCATTTTGAATCTGTTATAGCACTTCAGGTAAAACAGCAAGTGATGGTGTACCAGAGTTATGGTAGAGATTGCAGCAAAGACTGTACCCCAAGTGGCACAATTGTCAATTGGGGGGAACAATTCCAAGTGGTAAACACATGAGAATTCTATGTTTATCTGAGGGTACCATATGGGGAAAAACTCTTCAAGCTAATTTTGTTGTGTGCAATCCAGAAAGGGTACAGGACTAATTGCAGGTACAGCTAACTGTGGCTGGACAGCTTTAACAGCCGTCGCTGGGTCAGTTGTTATTGTGAGCATAACAAACTGTGTTAAACGTTTGTATAGTATAACTAGACTATTATATAGTTGCTCTAAATCACCCACATTTAATTGTTGTATATTAGGATATGTTGTATAGAGGGCTAGTTCTGGCATGTAGCCCCATCTTTGCTGAGGGGGCCCAGTCGAATGCTTTGTAATACATGTGGTAGGGTGCCTTGGAATAAGTTCTGATGGTCCTGAAATTTTAATGACATTTCTAAGCAATTATAGCTCTGTATTGGTCTAGTAAGGCAACTTCAGTTTATGTGTGAAATGTTTGGGTATTATCATCTATTGCTGGAAAAGTGACCCATAAGTAAAATACTTAAGTGTTATAAGCTTCGTGAGCCTCAAACATGAAGGTAACATCTCCACCCCCATTGGGTAGACAATGTAATGTTAATTGTGCTGTCACAGCAGGTCTGCAATTTGCGGGAATATTTATTACATTAGCCATCATAGTGAATGGATTTCAGAGAGGAAATTACTATAGTGGGGTATCCTTTCAATTGTTCAAAACCCTATAGACAAAATTAAGTGCTTCCTATAATACTGAGGAGGATTCATCCCTAAGATCTTCGTTTAAAGGTGAATAGGGGATCTTGGGAACACACAAGAACTACTCAGGAGATCTGTCAAATAAGTACCTGACCATGTTATATGGTTCCCACTGAAACGTTAGGGCTTCGTATTAGGATAACAGAACTTCAGAATGTAGGGAATGAGTCCATCTACACCATCAGAAAATGGCGGCTCAATTCCTAGCTAGCTCACAGTGCTCACCCAAACCTCTAACCTTCCTGGAGTGGCAGGTGATTTTGGCAACCTCGAACATGAAACTTTGATTCCCAAGGGATTCATGGAAACAGATCTTACCCTTTTTGTTATTTGCTAATGCATGCCCATCATAAACACAAGAAAGATACAAGTAAAGTTTCTAATACATTTACTGAAACATTCGTAGTCTTGCATAGAAAGAATGAGCTGCGATTATTAGGCAGATAAAAAAGCAATGTAACCAGCATTATGAACAAGGTGAAAAGAATAAACAGTCTAAACGTGACAGTCTGATTCCATATATTTCTACCTATCACTACCCTCTACTGTGAGAGCATGGCAGGTGTACCCTCTGCCAAGTCTCTTGGGTTAGCATGAGCCCCCATACCTGGAGAAGTTGGTCAGGGAATAATCCTGAAGTGGGATTGGCAATCCTTCTCTGCAGGGTGGAAGGTCAGCATTAGCAGAGGAGCATGTTGAACACAGGATTCGTTCAAGGACAGTTGTGACTGGTGTGCTCCTCTGACCCATAAAAAGGCAGTGCATCATTTATATAATAAAAACCACATTGTGTTAGAGGTTGAGCTCTGATGCAATGATATATCTAGATGTTAGAAGCTGTCTCCGAGTGGGCAATGCAAGCACTAGGATATATTCTGTGTTTCTAGCCTTGAACGGAGTGTACTGATTACATTGTGAGAAAGGCATCCTAAAAACAAACAACATGTTCAGCATCTTCTCAAAATATTATTGTGAAAGCAAAACATGTAAAAATAACATTGCTAAAATGATGTCTGCTAAAACGTGTAAAATATAAAACTAAAGGGCATTTAGGAGTAGTAAAGTTAGGAATCCTAACTTTGCTACTCCTAAATGCCTTTTTTGAATACCGAAAGTCGTAAAGTTAGGATTTTGTCTCAGTTTAGGAGTAGTAAAGTTAGGAATCCTAACTTTACTACTCCTAAATGCCTTTTGTGAATACTGAAAGTTGTAAAGATAGGATTTTGTCTCAGATTACTTTTGTGAATCGGGTCCAACATTGACTAAGACTGAACATGAAGGTTTAAACAGAAGTCTTTAATAAATGTTTTATTCTTAATTTATCTAAATAAATCAGTGGAATTTTCAATTGCATACAGTAACTTGGTATTCTATCATACGATGAGTGTGATTTACAGTTAGGTACACAGGCTACTTTGTCGCAAATGCAACTCAGTACCCTTCTCCCCAAGCCCTCTGTGCACCACCTCATTTAGAGACAGGTGCTCCTTTGGTATTCTGGAGTCCCTGTTGGCTTTGTAGATGGAATATATTGTCCGACCTATTTAGAGTGGACGGTACAATGCCTTTTTTTTCCTGTCCCTCATCGCCAGGGAAACCTGGTGGTGAGGAACAGGAAAAAAAACACTTATGACTCCCAGACCCTGGGAGAAATGTTCCAGGATGTTGGGGTCATTAGTTTTTGTTTTTCAGAAACAAATTCCCAATGTGTTAAAAGTTTTGTCGATAGCTGTTAAAACCAGGGGCTGCCATCCACCAAACGTTTAGCACATTGAAAGGAATTGATGTGATGGTGATTTCTTATTGATGTGATGGTGATTTTTTTCAATGTATAGAGATGAACGCTGGGCGGTTGTCATCTCTAAATTTGGTGGACAGTGTACCGTTGAGATGGTGGAGGCAATGTCCTCTGCCATCCTGACGGACACAACTCCATCCACCAAATGCTCAATCAGGCCAGAACTACTGCTATTAAGGTACACACTCTACTGCATTTCAGATAGAAAATGAACTATTCCTATCCGAGAGAATCACCAAAACAATCCTTGACCCTCTATTGGTCACATCACACTGCTTTTATATACATGCAAAGTGAATTGAGCATTATACATACAAGATGACAATATTTAAAACTAACTGAATATTGTTCACTACAGTGCTTTTTCAGCATCTAATAAAACTCCTCATTACCCATCTTTGTCTGATTCATACCTCTCAGTCAATTCAATGCAACTATTCAATTTGCTGAACCACAACTCGACTGTCATCCCTTTATTGGCAAACCGGCATCAACAATTGGGGTGTTTTTAAAATATAAAAATATTAGTTTGCAAAAAAATAATACAATGAATTTATTGAAGTGCAACATAGAACAGAAACTAAACAAATCTGAGGGAAGTTGTGTAGAACTGAAGCTGTAGTAATATAATAAATGTGTACACATTGTTTTGTCTAAATACAGGTACTGCTTCCTAAAAATAAATAGTAAATTATTAGATCGACATATTGTCAGGCAATGAACCTCTTACAGACCCAAATAAGACACCGACGTCATCTTCAGAAACAACCCAGTCTCAGCAGGAGTAGGAGTGTGGTGGATATTCTAGCAGTGCCTTGAGTCAGCTGACTGGTGGTAAGAAAAACCAGGGCCAATCATTGCTGTCAGTCATCCTTGGCAAGTTAGACCAAGTTAGCTTACTGGAACATCATGCTTGATGTATCACTTATATAAGTGCCTGACGGTAAGCATCTGGCTGATTGGGTGTGTGGTGTGTGGTGTGGATGACACAGATTTTCATACACCTCTAGTAAAAGATAATTGAGACGCAAAGGTGAAATGGCAATAGGTAGTGACAAATGAGACAATTGGTAGCCTCAACATTTCAGAGTTGAACACATTACTATGGTTCCTCTTATGACTGAGGATTAGGGCCTAACATCAGATTAGAAGTGGAAGGAAGGCCAACTAAATAAAAAGTAGAAGTCTAAAAGAGTGAGCTGGTCTGGTATTCACCATTTCTGTGCAGAAATATTAGCACATTAGTAGGGTTATGAGTCTCCTCCCGTCTACATGATATGCTAGAGACTTCTATAACTGAATGTACACCTGTAAAGTTACAAGAAGTAACTTTACAACTACATTTCTAAAGTAAGCCAATAGGCGGAGTTCTTCCTATCAGAAGAGGAAATCTCTGCCAACCCTATGTGCAACTCAGGAAAATTATAGAGAAACAACAGTCACCTGTCCTAAATCATACAAACTCAACATTCTGCCACCATGTGGCAGGAACTGACAAACTCAAGAAAAGTATTGGGGACGAAAAAAAATGAAAGTTTCCTCTCTGCAATGCATGCTGACCTGCTCTAAGGGCTGGCTGTTCTGGAGAATCCCAATGCCAGGCCAGGAAGGAGCCAAACTTTCCCCATCCTTCCACTACATTCAAACATCCTAGTCTTGTCACATTGTTCTCCTTTCTAAAAAAACAATGCATATGTCACACTCAGTTTTACGTCCCCTTAGAGATTTCATCGAGCTTTAATTCTCTCCTTTAGAGTGTAAATTTGATTATACCAGTCTTCACACACTAATGTTATTTTAAACGACCCTCACACTTGAAGACTAGGGCCCAAAATCAGATCAGGATTGTGAAGAAGGCTTCCAAAATGCAAGTAGATCACTAAATGGTGAGCATTTGTAGTGAGGTCAATAAATTTTATTAACTGCTACAGCCCACACGTGGTCTATACTACTTAACTCACATCAGCTTTACACCAACAGGTGCCCATCTGATTTAAGACCGTTCTAGTAATATATTCAGGATCATAAGAACAGCAAAGGTTTCTCCTAAAAGTTTTCCAGACAAATAAATGATACGGATCACATGCAAATTAAATCCTTATTGTCTCAGGGTCAATTTATTTTAAGGCCCTCATTCTAAAGTCTCTGAATAACAAGGTGGTAAAATTATTGTGAGATGAATTCATTGACTTTCACATTAAGACAAATATAACACCCCATCCTGACTAATCGATGTTAGAATGGGCATCATCATGTGAATGTGGTTTTACTGCACCTGAAATTCACTTATTTTCCCTATTACTGACCGATTTGCCCTCCTCAAATCCACCAGGTTATACATGGAGGAATTTGTGTTGGGTAAATCACCAATGCACTCATTTGTAGTGCAACAGGTTTAAGTGTAGATATACCAGATATTTGAAATCTCTGATTCCAATAGATGTCCCCGCACATAAACCCAGGGATTACAAATCATTTGGACAATTGTGGGCTCGGTGAACAGCAGCTGCCTGCTTCCCCCACAGTTCAGCTTGAAATTTGGCGGGTTCAGGGGCTGAAGTTTATAGACCTGGTACTTCTAAGTGTATTGACACCAGGAAAAGTGCAATGCGATATTGTGGTACCACTCTGGTGATACTGCTCACTATCAAGATATTTTCATACAATTCATAATCTAAAATTGGTGCACAAACCTTTTGGTCCTCATTTCAGGTTTGCCTAGAGTTTCCCAATGGTGGCCTAATTGTCGAGAGAGTTTATTTTATTACTGTGGTAGGGGTGGCCTGCAGATGCCAAAATCCAGCCTAGTTCTCCAAGCAGTAGTACATATACTGTCTTTTATGTAGACATATCAGTGGGCACTCTTACAAAATATTGTCAAGGAGAAGTTGGCACTCAAATTATTTTTTTGTGAAGAAGTCATCAACTATCAGTGAAAAAATGTGTATTTACATGATTATTATTGTCACCATAACCTACAGAGGAAATAAACTCATAGCTGTTGGGATTTAAATACCCTTTGCCTGGGAAACATCCCCAGTTTTAGTTCGGACACTTTTTTGCAAAATGATTTCATGTGCAATGTAACCAGATCGCAGAACATTTAAACTTAAAAAATAAAACAAAGCCACGTTTATAAAGCATAGCCCTTTTTATGCACCGAAACTCGTTTGCACGTCTGTAGCAGCCATTTACATCTTTATCCTCAAATAGCAGACTATGGCAACCCAATCAACCATGTTAATGTTTGGTTTTGTCAACATCCGCAGATCTATCTCGCGCATCACTGAATCAAAAGTATTTCATCATCTGTTGTAAGTGCTCTTATGCTAAAGTAGAACAAAACCAATGTTAAGTTCAATAGTATTTCTGTCCAATTTATTTTTATATTGGAGAGTTTCAGAATCACTTAGTAGAATATTTATCTTGAGGTCTGTTGCAGCCAGATTGTCTTATCTAATTTATGAAAGGGAGGAAACACAAGCAACAATGACAATCCATTTACTGTTATCGAATTACCTATTGCATGAGGCATAGAAAGTATATAGCCCTTCATTTTGTATTTGGTTACTAGTCCTTCATGGGACTTTCATTTTACCGAATACCACAGTTTTAAAAAATAAACCAAGTTACTTACTTTCTTTTTCAATAATAGAAATCACCTTGAGAATATTTTAGCTGCTTGAAGAACATATTGGTGTTTGGTGTACTGACACAATTTTTATGGAACTGCTTAGCAAAATACAAATGATGAGATTGTGGTAAGCTAGAAATTGCCCTGATTAAGGTAGAGAAATCAATGGGGCTGATTACGATGGCCGCCCGACAGACTGTCGGCGGTCCCGACATAGGCATTATGATGCGACCGCCACCACGGCGGTCGCAATGCCTATCTTTTGTATTGCGGCGGGTGCTGCTGGCTGCAGCACACGTGGTAATATAAAAAGGGGTCACTTGACATATCCCTGCACTACGTGGCAGGCGCCATGAGGTGCCTGCTACATGGTGCAGGGGCATCCCCCCAGTGCCTACATTGGAGGGCCAGGGGGAAGGGGGGCCCGATACAGGCCCCCTATGTCCTTTCCTGCCAGCCTTTCCATGGCGGGTGAACCGCCATGAAAAGGCTGATGGAGAGGGACATTGTAATCCCTACGGCGGTGCCTGGTATGTACCGCCCCCATTGCAGGGATTGTGAGGCCCTCCATCACACTGGTGGGCTCAAGGAGCCCATCAGATCCGTGGCGGTCGATGTTTCCGACCGTCCTCACTCCGTCCGCCATCACTCTGTCCGCCATCCTAATGTGGCGGGTGGTGAAGGTGGTTCCGATGGCGGTGAGACCACCACCGACAGCCTGTCGGTGGCGGTCTCTTTGCCATCGTAATCAGCCCCTATGTGCGTAGATGTTCAAACAGGCAGATTTTTGCCTGTTTCTAGGAGAAAATTTACACTCAGTGGCATCCGCCATTTCCATGCAGAATTATCAGATCGTACCAGTAGTAGGATTATGAGTTTCCTACCCCTACATGAGGGGGTCGAGACTCCACACGTAAATTTACAACCATATTTCTGCTGTATGCCTAGAGGAGGACTTCTCTCAAGCAGAAATAGAGAACTCAGTTAACATGCTGGGCAACTCATATTGGAAAGGATAAAGTAGCAGCATTCTCCTGACCTAACCCTCACACACCTGATATTCTGCCATGTTGCAGGAGCTGACAAACTCAATCAGTGCATTGAGGGTGGAGGTTCACATCATGTGGGTGCCAAAAAAAGTAGCAAAATTAAATTAAGTAAATGAAGAAGATGTTTTCCAGGATACAGGTGGCAAAGGCTCTTCTTCCTTGATGTGGACTCAGTTTCCCCTCCACCATGCACCCCAGCCTGCTATATGACCTGCCTGTTCTGAGGAATCTCACATTCAGGCCAGGTAAGAACCAAAACACCTCTATATTTCCACTACATTAGTTCTCCCCACCCATTTCACACTGTCCTCCCTTCTCAGAGATAGGCACATATCTCTCGCAGTCTCACACAATCTTCTTTAACCCCCTTAAGTCAATTTTCAGCTTTAATCCTACCCCCTTTTGAGTGAAATTTATTATGTCTGTCTTCACATATTCTAACATTTGTTTAAACTATCCACATATCAAGTGCATTCATAGCAATATCTGGAGCAGGACTAGTGAAGTATGTAGCAGGGTACAACAAGACCCCTTGCCTAAATGCATTCCTAGTAACCACACAGGTATGGGACATTATTATCCATATCACAGTCAAACTCTTAAAAATCATATAGCTCTGTTTGTCTGTAGCTCAACAGATGTGAGTCATCTAACTGCATGTCAATCAATGAGTAATTCAAGTAATTTGCTTTTGTGTAATTAGGCATCATTTCATGAAGAATTATACATAATTATAGAAAAGCTCAACTTCGTCATTTGGCGACTTATTTTAATGCCAAATACATCCTCATATCAATCTTTTAGGAAGGCACAATTTGCCATAAAAAGTGCAAAAAAGGCAAGTGGCGTGAGCAATATCCATTCACATTCTGGTGGTTTGCATTATTCCAGTGCTTGGAAATAAAATTTTACTGTGAACTGTCTGTAATTATATGACATAATGGTGGGAAATATGTAAAATAACTGTAACATGAAAATACTGAAATAACATGACATGCTGGTGTAAATGCACATTACCTGGGGTCTATCCAAAAATAATGAACCGTCCACCACATCTTAATGATTAATATTTATGTTACAACTACCGACGGGAGGGAAATGTACAGGGATGGTGTTGATGGATATATGGCAGCAGATCGAACATTGTTAGAGATGAAAACTATGTCTGTCTTTGCTTTTTGCTTTGAAGAAAATCAGTGGTGTAGCCAGAGCTTTTTCCGCATGGCGCGATCCCTGAGTTTGTCGCCCTGTGAGGGCTGTGCGGTAAGAGCGGAGGTGGCAACAGATGACAAGTGGGGGGGCTAGAGACGACAACGAGGTAGAGAAAACTTACCTTGTGCTCATCGCCGCCCCCAAAAAAGTGCCACCCGGGCGGACCGCCCCTCCGCACCCCCTTAGCTACGCCACTGAAGAAAATTCAACAAAATGTGTTTAAAATAAAAAGAATGATATACCACGTATAAATTAAGTCCCTTGAAGACGGGCCAACAGGAAATGCTTTGGGGTTTTGTACTAAATATTTACATATGAAAACGTTTAGTTGATCAAAATAAATATTTCAGTTAGCAACTTAGACTAATGCATTAGTGGTTTGAAACTGAGTAAACACAGAAGCCTGGTTTTATGTCAATGTACAGAAGCTGGACGTCATCGGGCACAATTCACACAACCTACACTCCATTCTTTTGGTACCTCAACACTGCCCTTAATGTATCTTCTGTATAAATATTGAGACAAGGGGCATGATTTAGAGATTGCGGGTGAATACTTGAGCACAAACGTGATGGATATCTTGTATTCCTTATTACAAGTGTCAATAATCATCATTTTTGAGGAGATTTTCCTGCCTTCAAAACTCTAAATCAGACCCAAAGTACTCAACCCATACCTATATTGTAATTGAATAGGTCTAAAATATGATTATTGATATTATGCCATCTTTCACATTTTTTTTTGCATGTCTAGCATCTCTTGTCAACGGTTCTAATGGCTGAATTTATAGGTCTGATGTTTGTGTCCTTAATTCACATTTTGCTACTTAATTGGTAAGTATATGTATAAACTTATTGTCACATACTCTATCCACCAATCCAACCATTGCAACAGAGTGATATGTCCTTTGTCACAGAAACGACCACTCTCTTCTGTCATGTCAAATTCTGCCTACAAATTACACGTTTATCCCATACAGATGCTACCCTGGAGACAACTCTGTGGATAATTATTGACTGTATAACACTAACAAGTTATCATGCCCTCATACACATACATCAGTGATACAACTGCATGTGGTGCACACATGATATCTCACACATTAGGCAACAGAAGGGACCATCCTGCAAGCAGGAATAAGGCCCTCTGTCATCTGTCGATTAAGTAAGCCTGTGGTCATAATACCTGAACTACTGTTGATCTCTATTGGTAAATTGCTATTCCAATATGTCATTCTAACAATTATCTGTCCATTGAGACGTTTTTGTATAAGATAAGAATATGACACATAGACATTTGAAGTTTTTCAGCATTTAAATCATATATGTCATCTGTCATGGTATATATTCCCTTTACAGTGCAAGCTTGTAAGGGTGCAGTCTAGTTTTTTCCTGTCCCCCGACTCTAACTGGGAGTGCGCTCGCTGCTCCCAGGACCAAAAGGGATAATACAAGGATATTTTGCTGATGACAGCCGAATGTTTATATAGACACTGTAAGCGTGAAAACTCATTTTTCTCTTTTCGTGTATGGCAGGCGGTACTCCAGGAAGCCCAGGACATCCACCAAAGACAAAGGGAATGCTGCATCCTTTAATTTAAGAATTGAGGGGCATATTCACAAGCCCCTATCGCCACCACAACGTCACTGACGTTGTGGTGGCGATAGGGGCCTCGCCTTATTCACAAGGCAGCGTTAAGCCACTTAACGTGGCTTAACGCTGCCTTGTGAATAAGGCCCCCTTTCACGCTGTGTTTAGCGTGAAAGGGGTGTGCAGTGGGTGTTGCGGTGGGCGTTCCACCACAACACCCATTGATTTTGACGCTACCCCCTATTCATAAGGGCAGTGTAAATAGGAGGTAGCGCCAAAGTTAAGACCAGGAAAACCCTGGTCTTAAGATGGTGAAACGAGGAGAAATGCTTAATTTCTCCTCGTTTTTGCTTTTTCCATATGTGCTGCCTTGTGCAGCACACATGGAAAAAGCAAAATAACATGGTTTGTTAATGTACAGGAAGGTGTCCCTGAACATAAACAAACCTTTTTTTAAAATGCCTTTTTGTAGCTTACATGTGTGCTGCATGAAGCGGCACACATGTAAGTTACAAACTGGCATTTTAGGTTTGTTTATGTGCAGGGACACCTTCCTGTACATTAACAAACCTCTCTGCTTGCAGACACCCTTGCACTCTGGTGCAAGGGTGCCTGCGTTGGCGCTAAGTTCTAAAACTTAGCGCCATCGCAGGGGGAAACGCAAGGCTGCACCATATCCTTGTGAATATGGTGCAGCCTTGCTTTTCCGAAGTGGCGGAGAGAGGCGTTAAGCCAAGAAGGCTAACGCCTCTCTCCGCCACTTCCTTGTGAATATTCCCCCGAGTGTTTCAGGAGGCTGATCCCAGGCAGTGTGAAATAAACGCATATATGTGATCGTATTTCACAGAGTAAACTTTGAACTGGATAATTTTGTTTGAAGACTTGGGAAATACTTTTTCACTGAGCCACCTTTTTGTTTATTATCGAATAGGAGAACACCATCAAATTTGTGAGTTCTGGTTGACTATGGAACTAGTCTGTTGATCATCGTGGAGTCTCATTCCCAATAATACATCAATTGGCTCTTTTTTCATTTTAATCAAAATGTCCTGAAACACATTGCAAAGGGTTTAATAGTGCCCCCGTAAGTGATATGTGAATACTTAGGTTTCATATATGATTGCTTTAACAAAATATATAAAGGGTTTTTCTTAACTTAAAATTGAATAATTGTTTTTATCTTAATGTACATTTTTTTAACTGTACTGGGTGTTGAGCCGAGCCGGGCCCAGCACCTCCGCCTGCAGCAGCAACTGCTGGCAGAGCTCCAAGTTCTGTTTGTGCTGCATGCATCTGTTGGGAAGGGGCCGGGTGGTATGATCAGTCAATGCTGATAATCATGGAGTTTTGCCCCTGGAAACAGGACCAAGTTCCCCAAGCAATCACAGGAGTCTAGTCCAAGTCAGCCAAGAACTCCAGAATCCTGCCCATTCCAAATTTTATTCTATATCAGTAAGGATCAGATGAAGACAGCTGTGTAGCATCTAAGGCCGCAAGGCAGTAGTTGAGCAGGTCTGTAAAGTCAGGCCTAGCTTGGAGCACCTCTGTTTTGTCTAACACCCTGCTGAGGCTCTGGCGCCTGTCTGTCTCCTGAGGGCACCCTTAGCTCATGGCCTCCATTTCCCCCTTTCTTCCACTGCTAGCAGTATCTCGCTCATGGTAGTTCTTTTCCTCCACTCCTCAGAGTCCATCATACTCCAGCGCAATCATATAGGGAGAGGACACGTGTGCAGTCTTGTGAAGAGTGTTAACTTCTTGTGGCAGCTACACACTCACAGTGGGCAGGGTGCAGAGAGCACTATTTTTAGGTCGAGCCTCGAGTAGCGCGCAAGCGCTGCTAGGCGAAGACTTTAAGTAAGGGGGTTTCAGAAGCAGTCCAAACGCTCGTGCGTCGTGGCTGGCCTTTTTGGGATGGTTACGCGCGGCAGACATGTGTTTCCAATTATCGTGCCCAGACGCGGGCGCGATAATTGTAAACACATGCCGGCAAAAGGCCATGACGCACGAGCGTCTGGTCAGCTGAGCAGGCTGCCGCGCTCGCTCGCCTCGCCCCCGCTCCTCTCTTGTTAGAACTGCCGGTGCTGAGTACAGAGTGCAGGCAAGCGTGGTAAAACTAGCGAACACCGCTAACTTTAAACCAAGAGGCTTTCCTAGTTTCACTTGTTTCATTCGGCCAGGAAGCGCGACGATATTTCTTACTTTCCCTTAAGCAGATGTCATTTCGCACCCTCTTCCCCCCGCCCGCACTCCGTTGTCTGTGGATTTTCGCACCCCCCACCCGCACTCAGTTCTCCGTGCATTATCGCACCCCCCCTACTCCCGGGCGGATGTCCGGGGGCTGGCGCCGTCCCGGTGATGGTGAGTACTGGTCTGTACTGGCCTCGTTCTTTTATTTCCCCATACTGACGTGTACTCCGTTGTGAGACCTGCGCTGGTTCGTGTTGTTGGAAACGGTGGGTAGATGGTAGTAAACGGGATATTGAGAGGTTAACGTCTGAGGTGTGCTGATTCGGGTACTCTGGGTCGGTGGCATAAGTGCTCCAGGGTGGCTTTGTGTCAGTGGTGAGTACTGGTGATGGGGTACTGGCTGAACGTGAACTGTGCGAGTGGTCCATGGTTGCTACAGCTATACGTGACGTGTGCGCCAACAACACTTTTCACGCTGGTGTTTGAGTCTGTACTTTCAGTGGTAAAGGCAAAACTACAGGTCCCAGAATGCAACTATTTTGACTACAAAGCGTGACTCTAGCCCCCATTTCCTTGACGGAGTGAATCTTAATATCGGATGAATCCATACAACAGTGGGAGAACAGATACAAAGCATTTCCCAGTGGGTGACTGTGTGCGATGAGTAACTACCACAGCTCGGGTGCCACCTGTTTCCGGCACATGAAGGTGACTTTCAAACAGTTCTGGATTTCCCTCGCAGGTTTGTATTTATTTATAGCGCCTAAACTGAAAGTAAAAGTATACAATACTTCTCCAGGCTTAAAAACAACGCCGACTGAAAGCCAGGCGCATGCCATGGGACATTTAAGATATGCTAAGCGGTGAAGTTTGTGCAGAGAGGTGGTACCATCGCCAGGGTACTTGGTAACCACCCTTCTGTTAGTGTGTGTTTGTCCCGGGGTGCACTGCGCGCGGGTATCTGTGCTTGACTGTGTCTAATAACAGGGCATACTTGTGTCTATAACGCTGTGTTCAGCTGCTGGTGACGCTGTAGTTCTCTGACCGTACAATGCTGATTGATACCTAAAAACTCCTCGCAGCAGGGTTTGACAGCAAAAGATATAAGTGCAGGTGCTCACCATAGCACAGTACATGTGCGCCCCTTTAAATGGACGAAGTGCAGCTTCTAGCACCTGCCCATTGAACGCTCTGTAATGCAGGCTGTGCTGACGTCATCCGTTCCGTGAGTGTCATTTACAGGTGGACATAATATTATCCGTGGTTCTCTTGTTGCCTGTAACTGCAGGGCCAACTTGTGCTGTGAATCTGACTGAACGACACGCTCATATACATTGAGGGGCTAAACGGTGACCCCAGAAAATGGGTGGAGCAGGGTCGGACTGGCATATTGGGCAATCAGTCAGGCAGTGCCCCAGATGCTGATCTCACACGTCATTGAGTGGGCTGGTGGGGCTGGTCTGACAAGTCAGTGAGGGGGCTGGTGCTCTGGCTGTTACTGGGCCTGTTTTGGGGCCGGGTGGGCCTGTTTGTACTGTTGATTTCCCAGAGATTATTACCACAAACATTGCCTGCAGCAAGCTTAAATCCGCCCTGCCTTTTATATATATTGAAAAGCACCTGTAAGCGTGTCTTCACAAGTAAACAAGCATTTGCAATGCAATAGGTCTCGCAGTTATGCAAGTTTGACCTATTGACATTGTAAATGACAATGTCTTTTATTTAAGTTTTGGTTTTTAAAACATAAATAAAAGGCATTGTCTTTTACAATGTCAATAGCTGAAACTCGAGTAAATGCGAGACCTATTGCATTGCAAATGCTTGTTGGAATAGTTAGCAGGATTAAGGAGAATTTTAGGCTCAGGTTGTAAGGTAAACATTTCATCCATCCGAGTTCTATAGACAGAGCACAAATGACTTGGGTAACAGTACCTAAAGGTTTAACTTTTGGCTATACGTTTCAGTTGGTGGAAATCAAAATGAGTGTCCAGGCGTGCAGTCATCCACCAACATGTGAAATAGAGTCCTGAGAACCAGTCTACTCTCAGTAGCAAGTGGGGGTCAGAGCTGGGGCTGGTGTTTGGAAATGTGAGGCTCAGAGAGGGGGTTGTCTGTGCAGGGCAAAGACGTTTTAAGCAATGGGCAAAGTGAGTAATTGCCCAGGGCACCCACCTTCAAAAGGGCACCCTGGTAAAGTGAGTGGAACTGTCAAAATTCCTGCTATAATAATATTGCTCATAAAAAAGGCTTCTTTTTGTAATTTGGCAGCTGAGCATGTTTAACAGAAACTTAGGGCCACACAAACTAAGGGCCTCATTAAGATGTCGGGTGCTTGGACTGCCGACCCCTATTAGGGCGGTCGGGAAACTGCCAGATGAGCATGTGGTGGTCGGATTTGACTGCCAGGCTGGTGGTCGGAAAGTCACTGGTACCATGGTAGGGGCTTGCTGCAGCCATGGAAAAGTGCTGCTGCACATGCTACCGCTGTGCAGCACCCCCTCACGTCAGGGCACCGTGTGCCATGCACCATAACGAGCATGGCACATGGCGAACGGAGGTAAGTGGGGGCACTTTATGTGCCCCCAGTGACACTTTTCATTGGACTAAGATGGCCGGGGCCCCTGTTTGGGGCCCCCGATCCCTTTCTGACAGCCTTTCATTGGGAGGGTTCCCTCCATGAAAAGACTGTCAGAAACTGCTATTGTAATCCTGATGGCGGTGCCTACCTTAGCACCGGCCCCATTCTGGGACGCTCCTTCTACCGCCACACCATTGGGGCCTATGATCTTGGCATAGGTGGTGGTGTTGCGTCCAACAGCTGTGGATCCAACCACCAGTATTATAATACGGCTGTCGGACCGAAGGGCTGTCGAAGGTCGGACCACCACCGATGAGCTGTCGGCGGTCCGACTGCTGACATTGTAATCAGGCCCTAAGTGTTTGTGCTGGGGCAAAGTCATACAAAGTGAAGCAAAACAGTTCAAACTCTTCCAAGGGCATCTACAATTCAGCACAAAAGTTATTTTGCGCTGAAAGGTGCACTTTTCTCAGTGTAAATAGTGTTTTGCGCTGCATTGAACCACTTTGCTTCAAGATTGCTTTACTTGGCTGTAACTTGGGTGGAATAGAAGAAGGACCCCTATTTTTCAAAACAAAGCCCTATCTACTAATATAGGGGCTCATTATGATGACGGACGGACTGGAGTCCGTCTGCCATCGTGGTGGTGACCGGGATCGTCTGCAATACATGCGGCAGTTCCACACACCACATTAGGATGCAACCGTCACCATGGTGGTCGCATCTTGCATATTTAACATTGCGGCGGGTGCTGCTGATAGCAGCACCCGCCGCGATGTTAAAAATGCAGGTCCTGCATTTCAGTGCACTACGTGGCAGGCACCACACGGTGCCTGCCACTTGGTGAACTGAAATGTAGGGGGGTACCATGGGTACCCCCTCGTGCACACACACCCCCCCAACACTTTTGGGGCCCGCAACAGGCCCCCAAACAACCTTTGCCAGCTTTTTCATGACGGTGTCGCCGTCACGGAAAGACTGGCTCAAAGGCTGCACCATAATATGGTGGACGGTGCCTGCTAGGCACCGCCACCATTTTATGCCTGCAGGCCGCTCCGCCAGGCAATCGGTCCGATTGCCTGTGGCAGGACAGTGATGGAAGGTCTTTCCGTCCAACACGGTCGCAGTGTGGATTCGCCCGCCATCATAATCGGGCGGGCGGTCACTCCATGTTTGGTGATGGATGGATCGCCACCACACGGCTGGTGGTGGCAGTCCATCCATCATCATAATGACCCCCATAGTCAGAATGGGCTTTGCACAAAAAAACAATGCCTCCATGAAGAAGTCGCTAATGAGGAGAAATGCTCTAATTTCTGCAACCATTTGATACATTGCATATACAGCACATATACAATGTGAGGAATTTTTAAGAGTTTATCTAGGCATAGAATTTTGTACTGGAAAGGCTATGCTTCCAGTACAAACGCATTGCTGGAAAGCAAACTTATACCTGTGCACCATGCTGCAAAGGTTGTGCACTATCTCAGGGCTAATGATCAGAAGCAGATAATTTTTAATAAATGTGACTCTATGTTGATTTCTCCCCCTTGTGCAACTCAGCACAGCAACTTTGGTTGCTACCCTGTGTTGTTCCGAAAAATGTAATCTTCCCAGGCAGCTAGGGACAAATCTATCTGTGCAACACTATTTTAGAGACAAAATATTGTCAATCCAGACTTCCTTTGAACCTCCGGTGTTGTAAAGTCTTTGACCAGGAATCCTTATAACCATCCCAGACTTAATGACGTTGCTCCCATCTCTAATACAGAGATGTTAACTATACTAAACAAATGTCCTTTGGGATGGTGTGCAGACAGAATATTGAGTAAAAAATATCGAGTTGCAAAAATATCGAGTAATAAATATCGTGGTTCAGAAATATCGACAGCAAGAATATCGAATTCAGGTAAGTAATATCGATTTTAAAAATATAGAAGTGTTTAATATCGTTTGCAAAAATATAGTTGTTAAAAATATAGTTTTTTTAATTAATGTTATGTATTTTAGTATATATTTTATATGTATGTGATGCATGTTTTTTTGTATAAGAATTGTTTGTATTTTTAATATATTTGTAATATTTTTAGTCTTTATTAATTTTTTTTGTTGGAATTTTGCGTTTTTAGTTCTGTAGCGGGTTGTGGGTTTATAGAGGAATAGGGTGGGAAGTAATTTAAATATATTAAATTAATTGATTATTTTGTATTTATTAATATTTAAGTGAGATTTTATAGTTTTAAATGTGTAAAGTAATTTATTATTAATTAATTAATAATTAGTTGTTAATTAATTTTAATTAATTAATTGGTAATTAATTATGGTAATTGTGTAATTAATTTTAGGTGAGTGTTGTGGTGTTTATAGGTGTAAAGGGTGGGAAGTCATTTATTTTTAATTTATGAATTAATAATTGGTTAATTAATTTAATTAATTAATTTGTAATTAATTATGATAATTGTGTAATTAATTTTAGGTGTGGGTTGTGGTGTTTATAGGTGTAAAGGGTGGGAAGTAATTCATTTTTAATTGATGAATTAATAATTGGTTGTTAATTAATTTAAAAAAAATAATTGGTAATTAATTATGGTATTTGTGTAATATATTTTTGGTGTGTGTTTTGGGGTTTATAGGGGTAAAGGCCTTCTTTCCTTCCTTAAGTTCTCTATGGCCTTTCACTCGGCCAGAACAGGAACCACGTTGATGTGAGTGGCGGGCGGCAAGCACCATTAGCCGGCACCATTAGCAGGTCCGGAGCGGCGGCGGCAGGGGCGAGCTTTTTTGGCGTGGAGGCGGCCCGTTAGTCCAGGAGCAGCCAGCGCCCTGCCAGCGTGCTCTGCCTGCCATGTTTTGCTCCGCGCTGCCTTAACGCTGCCTCACCCTGGATTGAGTTTTTTTCTATTACGGCTGCTGCAGGTCGGGGGGAGAGACTTCAACGAGGGACTCCAACGCCGTGTGGCGAGTGCTTTAAAAGGGAAATCAGAAGCCAAGCATTGATACTGACAAAGCACTGGCGAGTGCGGCCTCTTTTATTTTTCCCCACGCAAGCAGCCTGGTGTGTCATAGACCAGATGCGGTTTGTGGGAGGTGGAAGCGCAGGTAACGGTCGCCGGAGGTCGCAGGAGGCAGGACGGGAGCAGCAATTTTGGTGCTAATTGCAGCTGTTCTCGCCGCAGAAGTGGCGGCCTCCACACTGTTTTAGTGTTGCTTAGTGTTACTCCTGTGACCCTCGTGAAGCCTGCAACCCCCAGTGAAACCTGCTACTTGGCTAGTTTGTGGCAGCTTGTGAGCCAGGAGTATTACGGTGGACCCGGAGGAACCCGAGGTTTATCCAGTGGAGACATGTGTTGTATCTCTCCACGGCAACGGTAACGGCCAGTCTCTAAGGGAACTCCACCTACTGGGAGAAAGCTGGACCCTGACGCCCTGTTGGTGGGCTGCTGGTGGGCTGCTGTGCTGTGATGTGCTGACATTTTTACCTTGGAACTTTCCCGCCGCCCGTCTGAGCCCGTCTGAGCCTGGTTGAGGCTGGGCTGGGCCACCCTATGTTTATCTGACTTTCATAATTACATCAACAAGGTACTGTCTAGTTTTATCTGATTTTTGACGATGCCGCCTGGTCCATCCAGCAAACGCAAGGCAGGAGTGGGTGGGGGGGGTGGTGGGAACGCTTGATGCCTTTTTGTCAAGGGCTGAATCAGCGTTGATCCATGAGATCCAACTAACAGAACGCAGGCTATCTCTAGATTCCCTACTGCCCGTGACTAATGGTTGCATGGTCCCCCCCCGATTTAACACACATAGATACATCTCCTGCCCCACCACCCTCATCTTCAAGCCAGTTCAGTCAGGGCTCCTATACCCCATTACCGGATATTTCACTCAGCCTAGACACTAATCCACGCACATCGATGGTTTCGACCAGGGGCACCACCTGGTTGAGAAAGGGGAACCACCATTGAAGAAAAGGAAAGGCCGGGGTCCAACTAAGGCTATTCCTCAACCCTCATGTGGAGTCAAACGGAAGGCTGCTACGAAGGCAAACGAAGGATGCAGACAAATTACCATGGCTACTACCAATGTCGTTAGCCCACTCACCCCTATTGAGGAATCCCTCCATACACGGATAGTGCAGGGAATTTCAAACCTCCTTGACCCCCTGATGCAAAAACTGAGCCAGATTGAGGAAAGACTTACAAAATTGGAGCAGGTTCTGTCTCCCTCTACATCGAACTGTGCTGGAGTACGGACGGATGTTGGAGGTGGCCCTTCTCTGGGGGAAGGGGTGGGGGCGGGATAACAGGGGGGATGCCACCAAGGCACGGAATTCCATCGAACCAGCCCCTGCTGCCAGTCATCATATCCCCTCGACCCGGGGAGGCCCTAGTGTCCAGGGGTTGCTGCATGATTTGAGTGAAACACGCACACATTCTCCCAATCGACCACGTTCTGTAAGTACTCAGAGTGCTCCTAATTTTTTACATCTTCCTCCGGAAGCTGCTCCCTACACTGTAGTCTTAGGTAATGTCCCTGGGCTAGCTCCGCAGGCAAATGAGCATTGGTCAACCTTGAGAAATAAGGCCTTATACCTTTTGAGTTTAAGGACGGGGATTAAAAATCGATTATTTAATGATTTTAAAATGGTCCGTAGAATACCATGGGTTGGGAGGTCCCAAAAGTCCCTCAGGGGTGATTGTGTGGTATTAAGCTTCAGGTCCCCTGGTCTGGTTCAGCAAATTTTGGAGAGGGCTGGGGACCTTGTTGTTAGGGATGACATCTCTGTTCTCCCTCTGGGGTACTTCTACCGACCCATCAATTCCACCAGAACGGTTGGAAGGAGTGGGTTTTCCCAAACACATGGTCATACTAACCATCCTGTCCCCCTTAACAACCGCTTTGATGTCCTCACCTCCTTAGAAGACATTGATTGACTCGCCGAGACCGACCGCACAGATTCATCTGGGTCTACTTTGCTTAGGGAGTCTGAGGCTGTTGGTAACTGCCCCCCCATCTGTACCCCTCCCAATTGTCCCAAAAGAACTTGGGATATCACGACAGAGGGGGATGCTATATGTAACTACCCAGGCCAGTATGGGGGAGTACGCACCATCCAAATGAAACAGAGAATGGAAGGGCAGGTTGACCTGGGCGATGCCCACCCAGTAGGTTCCACCCTACCTATCTGTTATCATGGTCCTGATATGCAGGTGGAGGAGATTGTTCCTCCTTTTTCTCTTCCTCCCGGAAGCCCGCACCAAGGGCATGCCAGGTCTGTTATGACAGTGGGCTCTTGGAACATTGCAGGCCTTCAGTCCAAAACAGTATCTTGCGATTGGGCGGTTTTTATCGATCAGTTTGACCTTCTGCCATTCCAGGAGACTTGGTCTATCGATCCGGTATACCACCCCGGGTTTTTAAACTTTTCTAAATCTGCCAAACGGGGTCGGAAAGGTAGACCCATAGGCGGCCTCACTTGTTGGGTGAGACAGCAAATGGGGTACAGGTATGAGGCGGTCCCTATCAATAGCCCGGACATTATGGTATTACGGCTTCGGACGAACCAAGTTCGAGATACACTGATGATTAACATCTACGCCAGAGGGCAACCGGGCGCTCGGCGCTCGGAGACTGTCGCCCTCCTTGACAGCTTCCTAGACAGTCAGAGGGGTGGGTGTAATTTGTTAATTTTGGGGGACTTTAATTGCACCTTTGAACCGCTTGATCCAGAGGACGGTAATTTAAGCTCCGATGAGGACTCGCAGTGGAACATTCCGTCCCTAGATCTGTGCCCTATTAAAAAATGGACAGAAGCTGCCTTGCAACTTAAGGGGCTATGCATGGAAAGGGGTGTGCGAGCAGCGAACGGGAGGTCACAATCAGATAGGAAGGGTGCACATACATTTAATAATGGTCTAAGGAGCAGCCGCATTGATTTTATCATGCTTAACATCGAATCGTGGCATTCCCTTCTCGATATGTTGGGCCAGGAATGCACTGAAAGCGACCATGACCCCCTAATCTTGACAATTAAGGCCCCAGGTACACTAAACATCCCAAATAAGGCAGAGGATTGTACACGATCTGAAGTATCGCTTTCAAATGATATGAGGAGAGTAAGATGGCCCTGGATTACTGAGAATGAAGGGGATTTGGGTGCGATGAAGGTTTTAGTTGCCCATTCAATAACTTGTCTCCAAAACTGTTCCTCCCAGGGAGATATTAATCAAATCGCCCCCCAGGTTCATAGAGACCTGTTTTTAAATCTTAAAACCATTTTCCTTAAGACCAGTAAAAAAAAGGCAAAGGAAGGGATATCGATGGCTACTTGGTACAATAAAACCTGTAGAGAGGCTTACCGGCAACTGACAAGGGCTATTAGATCGAAAGATGTGGGAGAAGTTAAACATGCCAGGGCTAATTATAAAGCAACCCAATTAAAAGCTAAAAAGGAGTGGGACGACAACCGCTGGCATGATCTGCTTCTGGCAAGCAATGAGAAAAGTATGGTTACATTTTGGCAGTTAGTGAAGCGGGGGAGCGGTGGGACATCTAATACACCCATTAATTACGTTCCACCGTAACAGTGGGCCCAGTATTATAAGGCCCAGTTCTCTATGTCCACCAATAACCTGGAAGATTTTAAAATTTCTACATCGATCCCCACCCTACTATTTACCAAATCTGAGGTTGCGAAAGTCCTCTCCCTGGTCCCGAGTGGAAGGGCCCCGGGTCTTGATTGTGTACCGGCGGACCTATTCGTCCATGACAAGGATAATTGGGTGATTTATATTTAGGGGCCGATTCCGATTCGGGCCGGAAATCTCTCCGACCGAGCCGGACCCGGAGAGATTTCCGACCGAATCGGACCCGTGCAGCCCGACCGAACGAGTACGATGCTCACGTATGCCATCGGACTCGAGTCGGTCGGACTCCCATTGAAGTCAATGGGAGCCTGTCGTACAACGCGTACGCAGGCTTCCATTGACTCAATGGGTGCGAGGCGGACAAGGGCGCCCCCTACAGCGTGTACGTGGCGAAGCGACTCGCGCCGTGCACGCACAGGTAGGGGGGACCCATGGGTCCCCCCTGTGTGCGACTCGCGCGGGTATGCGTACAGGGGGGTCCGACACGGACCCCCAAAGTACGGCTCCGACTGCTCTTTCGAGCCGGAGTGCGCGGCTCGGTCGGACTGCTCGCGGCGCGCATCGTACTTACCCAGCCGGGGAACGTCTCCATTGCGCAGTGCGAGTCGAGTCCGAGCGAGTCGGTCGGTGCGGTTAGACCCGGGAACGAGTCGGTCGGAGCGGTCGGGACGCCCGGACGAGTCGGTCGGTGATTTCGCATCGTACTCGCTCGCCCGGACGCGCATACGAATCGGTCGGGAAATAGGGCTCCGAATCGGATCCGGTTAAGCCGAATCCAATTCGGAGCCCTACCGGCCGAGATCGGAATCGGCCCCTAAGTATCTGGCCAACGCCATCGCCAGTGGTGCTTGTATTCCCGATACCTGGTCCGGTGCTGTCATCATTCCGGTGTATAAAAAGGGGGACCGTGCATTACCTGGCAACTATAGGCCCATCAGCCTTATAGACTCTATTCAGAAAATAGTTGCCAGGCTAGTATTGAGTCGAGTCCAGCTGTGGATAGAGGAATCCAAGATATTATCACCCATGCAGGCAGGTTTCCGCCCCTACACCAGCACAATCGACCAAGTGCTTAGGTTTGTGATGATATACTGGTGAGTTGTTATCTTAGGTGGGGGTACGCTATATGCGGCCTTCATAGACCTGAAGTCTGCATTTGACCTTGTCCCTCGTAATAAAATGTGGAGTGCCTTCCTGGAAGTGGGGATGCCATTGGAGCTGTTAGCAATGATAGTCAAATTGCATGACCATAATTATGCTCAGGTCCGATGGGGCACACACGGTGACGTCACTGACAGATTCCGGGTGTTAAAGGGTGTGCGCCAGGGATGCGTCCTTGCTCCCACCCTGTTTTCCTTATTTATCGACAGGGTTGTACAGTATCATTCCACATGTCCTACCGATGCTCCAACCTTGGGGGGCCTGAAAACCCCCCTACTCATGTTCGCGGACGATACCTTGATTCTTTCTAAGACTCAATCTGGTCTACAGGTGGCCCTGTCCCGTTTTGAGGAGTTCTGCCGCGATCATGAGCTGGTGGTCAACGTGGACAAGACTAAGTTTATGGTTCTCCACCCACAAAAAGTTAAGAGGAGCATGGTCCACATGAATAATGTTCCATTACAGCAGACTGATGTGTTTACCTACCTGGGGGTAACCTTAAATAGGAAACTGCATTGGAAGCCTCAAATCGACATGCTCGCTCTGAAGCATGCACAGTTGGCTGGGGCTCTTTTAAAAGAGCATAGGCTCTCTTTTACCAAACCCATAGCTCCCGCTCTTAAAATGTACAATTCAAAGGTTACCAGTGCAATTCTATACGGTGCTGAATTGTGGGGTTATGAGGATATTACTCCCATTGTTATCGCCCAAAACAAATTTATGCGGGCATTAACAGGCTTGCCGCAATCGACCCCATTGGTGCCTTTGTTCTTGGACCTGGGATGTGTCTGTATTAAGGACCTGGCCCGATTCAGGCCTATAGCCTTGTGGAGAAGGCTGTGGGCCACCCCCGAGCTCTCTTTGTACGCCAAAGCTCTATTGGATTTTAGGGGGGTAGGGTGCCTAAGTAAGATTAAGTGGCTTCAGCACATAAAAAAAACCCTGATAGATATGGGGATGGGTACATTGTGGGAGAACCCAGAAACGACTCCCCTGCCGACAAAAAAAGAGATTAAAGCGGCTTATATGGATATGGTGAAGTCCAAGCGTTTCTCTTCCATCACAGGGCCTACTTTGACTAGGGATTTCCTGTCAATCAAACATGAGGTTGGATTTGAACAATATTGGGATATTATTTCAAAACCGTTGGATAGGAAGCTTTACCATCAGTTTAGGGTGGGCTCCCTTCCAACTAGAGTTTTCTCTAGCAAATGGTCCAAGTCAACGTCTGAATTGTGCCCGCTGTGCTTAGCACAATCTGAATCAATTGCTCATATCCTATTTGCTTGTCCGGCCTACAGGCCACCAAGGACGAAATGGCTCAAACCCATCTGTTCCACCCTAGACACGAGAGACGCTATAGAGGCCCTGAGGATCCTACAGACATGTACCCAGGAACCTATTGTCATTGCTACGGCAAAATTTCTGAGTTGGGCATGGGTGATTCGGGCAAATAAATTCAAGGGCCTATTAACTTGATCTGTTTTATTTTGTTCTATCCTTATCATGTGGGTTATGTGGCAGCCTGTGTCTGCCACACTGCCGAGAATTGTGGTGGGGCCTATTGATTTTGTGTAAGACCTGGGTAGCTTTTATCTTTTAGATTGTATGTTGTTTGGTTTTACCATTCTCCGCTCCCTTTAAAAATTACAATTGAGCGGAAATCTCTTCTCATATCTTTCCTAATGAAATGTTTTAATAGTACATTAGTGTCCGCTGAAATGATGGATTAATGTTCCTTTTTTAAATATTTCACTGTGTCTGTCCCAGATCAATGTAACCCTGTCATCACCCAACTATTTTGTTACCACGTTTTTACCCTGCCTATTTTTTTATTGTTTGTATGTCTTTTATGGTTTTATAATCGAAATAAAGACTTAAGAAGAAGTTAAGTAGTTAATTTATTTTTTATTATTAATGGTTTCTTAATTGATATTAATTAAATTAATTAAAATTTTATTATGGAAATTGTGTAATTAGTTTTAGGTGGTGTTGTGGTGTTTATAGGAGTAAAGGGTGGGAAGTAATTTGTGTTTAATTAATTAATATATAGGGGCCGATTCCGATCTCGGCCGGTAGTGCTCCGAATCGGATTCGGATTTACCGGATCCGATTCGGAGCCCTGTTTCCCGACCGAATCGTACGCGGGTCCGGCCGAGCGAGTACGATGCGAGCGCACGCGAAATCGCCGACCGACTCGTACGTGGCTTCAACACGCTCCGACCGACTCGCACGGACACGACTCGCACCGCGCTATGGAGACGTTTCCCGGCTGGGTAAGTACGATGCGCGCCGCAAGCAGTCCGACCGACTCGCGCCGTCCGGCTCGAAAGAGCTGTCGGAGCCGAACTTCGGGGGTCCGCGTCGGACCCCTGAGCGCGTAGGCGCGCGAGTCGCACACAGGGGGACCCATGGATCCCCTTACCTGTGCATGTACGCCGCGAAGCGCATGGACGCGTACCCACTGTAGGGGGCGCCCTTGTTCGCCTCGCACCCATTGAGTCAATGGGAGCCCGCGTACGCGTCGTACGGCCGGCTCCCATTGACTTCAATGGGAGTCCGACCGAATCGAGTCCGATAGCATGCAAATGCATCGTACTCGTCCGGTCGGACTGCTAGGGTCCGATTCGGTCGGAATTCTCTCCGGGTCCGGCTCGGTCGGAGAGATTTCCGGCCGGAATCGGAATTGGCCCCATAGTTGTTAATTATTTGATATTTATTTTAGGTAATTGTTTATTTTTTGTGTGTTGTTTTTACTTTTAAAGGGGTAAAGGGTGGATAATAAATACATTTTAATTACGTTATTATTAGTTGTTAATTGTAATAGTTTTTACTTTGAAAATAAGTTTTAATTGTGTTTTAGTATTTTATAGTTTAAGTTAGGTGTGTGTTGTGGATATTATAGTGTTAAAGTGTGTGTAGTCAATTAATGTTTATTAGTTTTTTATTAATAATATTTTTTAATTGATTATTAATTATGTTAATTATGGAAGTACATTTAATTTAAAATGTTGAAGTGTTTTGTTTTTGGTGTGGTGTTATAGGGTAGGACATAAAATAAATACATTTATGTATTAATTAATTTATTTCTCAATATTTTCTAGTTTAGAAAAAAAAATTGTAAAGGTATTTATAATTTTATTTTATATAATATTTGTAGGTTTTTGTTATATGTAATTAATATTATAATATATTTTTTATATATTTAATATATTTGAATTTTCATTTTTTAAATATCTTTTATTTATTTTTATGATTTTTTCAAATTTTTATTATTTTGTTTAATTTTTTATATATATTTTTTGTTATAACTGTGTGTGGGAATAGTAATTTTTACCTCTCCCTATCCAGCACTTTCCCTACTGTTGCACTAACTGGAGTGGGAATAGTAATTTTTACCCCTCCGCTATCCAACACTTTCCCTACTGTTGCACTCACTGGAGTGGAAATAGTAATTTTTACCCCTCTGCTATCAAGCACTTTCCCTACTGTTGCACTCACTGGAGTGGGAATAGCTAATTTTACCCTTCCACTATCCAACACTTTCCCTACTGTTGCACTCATGGAGTTGGAATAGTAATTTTTACCCCTCCGCTATCCAACACTATCCCTACTGTTGCACTGTGGAGTGGAAATAGTTAATTTTACCCCTCCACTATCCAACACGTATCCTACTGTTGCACTCAGTGGAGTGGGAATAGTGATTTTTATCCTTCCGCTATCCAACACTTTCCCTACTGTTGCACATTTTGGAGTGGGAATAGTAATTTTTAACCCTCCGCTATCCAACACTTTCCCTACAGTTGCACTCTTTGGAGTGGGAATAGTAATTTTTGCTCCTCCGCTATCTAACACTTTCCCTACTGTTGCTCTCACTGGAGTGGGAATAGTAATTTTTTCCCCTCCGCTATCCAACACTTTCCCTACTGTTTCAGTCACGTGAGTGGGAATAGTTATTTTTACCCCTTTGCTATCCAACATTTTCCCTACTGTTGCACTGATTGTATTGTGAAATTTAAGTTTAAATATTTTTTAATAGTTTAATGTTTTAATTTTTTATAGATTTTTGTTCCTTTATATTTTAAATCATTAATATATATTTTTATGTTTCATATTATTTTAAACTTTTAACATAAATTAAAAAGAATAGTTTATTAATTGTTTTAAAGTAAATATGTATGTATAAATTCTTGTGTGTGTGTTTATTTTTTATTAAGTTTGTTATATTTTATTAAAATGTTTATTAAATGTATTTTATTTTGTTAAAATTATATTTAATATTTAATATATTTAATATATATTATTTTATTTTATATTTATATAAAAGTCGATATTTTATTCATCGATATTTTTTACATCGATATTTTTTAGTCGATTTTTTTGTACTTACCTGTTTAAAAGTATCAGGCTCGATATTTTTGTTGTCTATATTTTTTACTTGATATTTTTAACATCGATGTTTTTTACATCGATTTTGTGTCAGTGAATCCTTTGGGATCACCAAATGATCGCTGTCATCTTTCTATTATGTGCTCCTATTTTAGCCCCCATGCTTTGCACTTTATTAAAAGCCTCATCAGCTTCAGCATCCTTACCCAAGTCATGGAAATCTGCAGTTATAGTTCCTATTTTGAAAAAATCCAATGTCAACCCATTGGTCCTGGCGAACTTCAGACATTTCTTTTCTGCCATCTCCAGTAAAAAGGTTTGAATCCCACCTAAATTTTTTACTAACTAAGGGGGTGATTACGATGGCGGGCGGACTTGAGTCCGCCCGCCATCGTAGCGGGGATTGGGACCGCCCGCCTGTCATGCGGCGGTCCCGCACTCCACATTACGATGCGAACGCCACCATGGCGGTCGCATCCAGCAATTTAACATTGCGGCGGGTGCGCTGTCTGCAGCACCCGCCGCAATGCCAAAAATGCATGTAGCGCATTTACCTGCACTACGTGGCAGGCACCACGGGGTGCCTGCCACTTAGTGCATGGAAATGCAGGGGGGTACCATGGGTACCCCCCAGTGCACCACCACCTCCCCCCAACACGCAACTGGCCCCCAAAACCAATCCCCGCCAGCCTTTCCATGGTGGTTTCGCCGCCATGTAAAGGCTGGCTACAGCCAGCATCGTAATTTGGCGGACGGTGCCTGCTAGGCACCGCCACCATTTTAGGCATGCTGACCACTCCACCAGGCAATCGGTACGATTGCCTGTGGTGGAAGCGTGGCGGGCAGTCTTTGCGACCACCACGGTCGGAAAGCGATTCCCCCCGCCATCGTAATGTGGCAGGGGGAAAATTGCTGTCCGATGGCGGAGGGCCCGCCACCGCATGGCTGGCGGTGGCGGGTCTTCTGCCATCATAATCATCCCCTAAGCATTTGGAAGAGTACCATTTCCTGGATAACTCTCAATTTGGCTTCCGTGCAGTTCATAGTGCAGAATCCCTATTTCTTATTGTTTCGGAAAACTTGAAAAGCTTATTAGATAAAAATAGTACAGCCACCCTCATATTGCTTGGTTTATCAGCAACCTTGAACACCATCTATCACAAAAGTCTTATTCATTGGGTTGAGGAGATTGGTGTTGAAGGCCCTGCCTTAGAGTGGTTCATTAATTTTCTTTCAGACAGGCTTTATTCTGTCAAGCGTCCTCCATATGCATTGCAGCCTATGCAGTTGGACTGTGGAGTCTCTTATGGCTCTGCCCTGTGTCCCACCATTTTCAATATTTATATGGCCCCTTTGGCTAAACTTATCTGAGGCTTTGGCTTTGAGGTATTTGTGGTAATGAAAAACAGGAGCTCTTCTTGTGTGAAGATAAATACGTTTTATTTATCAAAGACAGCACGGACACCCGACCAGACCGGCCAGGGAAACTGACAACGATCAACTGTCTTTTCTGGAACGCCGAGCACGGGGCATGGAACTAAGACTATGTCACATACCACGAGCCCGGAAGCCCGAGGCATGCTGCCCAAGAGCCAAGCGTAATACATAACACATCTCCTTTCCTTTACAGAAACTGGTTTAACAAGAAGATTAAATATCATTAAAACACAATGTGCAACAAAACAAATATAAATAAATGAAAACAAACTCTATGTGAAATTCTGCATACATAACACAGTGAGGTTGCGTACAGTGCACAATAACGTTCAACGAAATTGATAAGATGCACCATTTAATACTCAACCCCACTCCTTTCCTTAAAATGTAATCACAAATATAGTGCTTCAAAAAATCTGGCAACCTACGTTCCCGAAGCGCTCTTGCCATGTCAGTGGCCTCCCTTGAAGACAACTTGACATCCCTGTTTGTGTCATTAGACCCTTGCCCCATCCCCATAGGGTTCTTGAACGACTTTGCTTGTTTTTGGTACAAAGCAACCCTCCTCAGATTCCATGTCTGTCCATTCTGTAACTTAACCCAACTTCCTCCTACCGACCTTACCTGAAAAGGACCCCTGAATTTGTTGAAACCTCTACAGACACCACCAGGTTTAACTTTTACCAAATCACCAGGTTGAATACTCCTAGTGCCCCCAACCTTGTTGTCATTGGATACACCTGAGAGACAAATTGCATCATTTTAGAGCAACCAGGTGGGAACCATTTTGGTGCCAGCTTGCCTTCCCCTCATTAATTCAAATGGAGATTTATCCATACCTTGATGTACTGTAGTGCGGTATGCCCATAACATTTCTTTGATTTCACGTTGTACAGGAAAGTTAGAAGTTAATGTCAACTGGATAGTACCTTTGACGAGTCTATTCACCCATTCACATAGGCCATTGCCTTGAGGATTGCACAATGATGTACACATGTGCTTCAAACCAATCCTGTCAAAATATTCCACCATATCTTTCGACGTAAGTTGTGTGTTATTATCTGTAAGAAGCATGGCTGGGATACCTTCTCTCTGGAACACCTCACTCAGTACCTTAATGGTGGACTCTCTAGTGATATTTCTCATAAAAGCCAGCTCCACCCACCTTGAAGCCGCATCCACCAACGCTAACGCAAATTTTTCACTGTTGTGTAGGTGATTAAACAGACCAATAAAATCCAAACCCCTTATGCACTAATGACACGTTGAGAAGGAACTGGTTTACACAAACCAACTCACAACCTCTTTTCAGACTCCCTACAACTGTTGCAGTTCTCCACCCACTCTTTCACCTGACCATCCATCCTAGGCCACCAAAATCTTTCTTTTAAACTTCTACCCATTAAGGTTTGACCCATATGTCCCTCACAAGCTAAACTAATCACTCTACTTCTCACAGATTCGGGTGGTATGGACCTCACCCCTCAACACAACACAATCACCCTGAGTGGAAATCTCATCCTGCACTTGAACAAAAGGTCTGAGGCCTGGTGACACAGTACTTTCCCTTGACACTCCCTCTTTGACCATCCTAATGACACGAGCAAGAACATTATCTTTGCTCATCCCTTCCACCTAATCCTCTCTGGTAATTGCCTTGCCCATATCCTCAGTGATATCTTCAAGACTAGCCACAACATCCTCTGTAATCAAATCAGAAGATGGGGATTTGGTATCAGGTAGCCTAGACAGGCAGTCTGCTACCCTGTTACGCCAACCAGGTACATGCTCCACCTTACACATGAAATCTTGTAACCTAACTGCTAGGCGTGCAAGTCTCCCTGAACAGTTTTTTGTGCCATCAGGACCCAAAACTTTCAAAGGAGGTTTATGATCTGTCCATAACGTGAATACGATACCCCACAAAAACACCCTAAAATGTCTGGTAGCCAAGACAGAGGCTAACGCCTCACGTTCAATAACCGAGTATTTTCTCTCAGTCTCAGTTAGAGAACGTGAAGCAAAAGCCATAGTCCTTTCTTGTTCTGCATGTTTTTGTGCTAAAACGACACCAATACCACAGAGCTGGCATCCTCCGTCAAAGTGGTGAGTAAACCTGGTGTAAATGGTGCTAAGATATTGGAGTTGTCAATGTTTTCTTTGACCACATTAAAAGCTTTAAGTTGTTCACCACCCCAAGTAAATTTCTTGCCTTTCCTCAGTAACACTCTAAGAGGTTCCACCTTGTGTGCAAAGTCTTGGACAAATTTAGCATAGTATTCCACCATACCCATGAACGACCTCAATTTGTCTCGATCATCAGGTACTTTTACGTTGACTATGGCACTAACCAAATCATGCTTGGGTTGGATGCCTTCTTTTGAGATGTGATACCCCAAATAATCAACCTCGTCAACAGCAAAAACACACTTGTCTTTTCGCAATGTCAATCCAGCACCGCTCAAACAAGATAGGACCTGATTCAAGATGGTGTTATGATCTTTGGCATCCTGTCCATATATCAAAATGTCATCTTGGAAGAATACCACTCAATCGATACCCTTCAATATTTTCGTGATGATACGTTGACATGCGCTAGGTGCTGAGCATAGACCAAACGGAAGTCTGTTAAATTGGTAAGTGCCTTCTGTCGTAATAAACGATGTATACATTTTTGAATCTGGATGCAGTTTGATTTGGTGATACGCACTGCGTAGATCAAGTTTAGAAAACACTCTACCACCAGCCAAACTCAAAACAACCTCATTAATGTTTGGAAGAGAAAAACTATCCATGATAACACCCTTGTTTAGGCTCCTCAAATCCACACATAAGCGACGCGAACCGTCCTGTTTCTGACTGATTACCACTGGAGATACCCATTCAGAAGCCTCCACAGTTTCAATAATCTTTTCATCCAGCATCTGTTTTATAATATCCTTAACTTGGGTCCTGGCAGCCATGGGAACTCTCCTGGGGACATGTTTAATCGGTACAGGATCTTTTTTTTAACCTTATTTTGTGTAGGAAACCAACAGCCTCCCCCAATACAGTAGCAAATACTTTCGCATGTAATTGTAAGATACCTTGCACATCATTATCATTTACACAGAAAACTTGTTGGTCTACCCTTGGATCTACTCTGATGTTCAGATTGTACTGGTGAAGCCACCCTAAAATGGCTGGACCTTCATGAGCAACGTAAACTTTTCCATCTGTCGACCTTTCAGCAAATGTGATTTCTGCTTCCATATACCCCAGAACACCAGTGTTGGCTCCTTGATAGCCCTTCAATATGACATCAGATGGTATCAATTTAACACCTTTTCACATCAAATCACACAAAGACTTGGGAACAATGGTATAAAGTGATCCAGTATCCACCATTAAGGATACAGTCTCCCCATTGATCCTGAAATTGGCTTTAGGACGAATCCTAGTCCTACTCAGATCACCCGACGAGTTCTCCTCCCGCTTGACTACCAAGACCTTGACCTCACTGTCCTCCTCCTCCTCCACCACTGCTACTTTTTTCCTGTGGCTTTGCACATGCGGTGTTAATGCCCCTCTTTCCCACACTTAAGGCACTCCTTGCCTGAGCCAAAACTATTTTTTGAGTCAGCCTAGTGGAACGTGCTACCACACCTATGACATGTGCGATTAGAAGTTTTCTGCCACGAAGACATAGTGCTCTTACCAGGGTTTGCTTTCCCACTGACAATACTCCCTTTATTAGACTTACTACGCACCACATTCACCTCCTCATAGCTACTGTGTATGGTGGCTGCCTCCACTCTTCTACAACTTTAGCAATCATAATAGCTTCTTTTAAAGTTGGATTACTAGCCGCCCACAACCTCTCTTGAGCTTTCTTGCTGTAGCATTGAACTATTAATTGATCTCTAATCATGTCATCCTGCATAGGACCAAATTGACACTTAGTGGATAATTCCCTCAATCTTGACACAAATTCATCAATAGACTCATTAACCTTTTCTGGTTGTATATAAAATTTGTGTCTGAGCATGGCAACATTCTCTTGTTTTGCAAATCTAGTGCCTAACCTAATAATGGCATCCTTGTACACATCATCTACCTCCTCACCTGAAGCTGGCAGGTATTTAAAGATATGTTGACCCTCTTTACCCAATGCACCTAGTAATATGGCTTTTTTGCGTACAGCTGAAAATTTCGTACCATCTAGCGCTACCAAGTAATTCTCAAAACAATCACACCAATCTTCCCATTCCATTGATGGTTCCCCGGCAGACATTAGAAAAGGTGGTGGTGCAGTAATAGTATTAGCAATATTCATGGTGACAACAGAATAAGCAGTGACTTTTACAACCTTTTGACAAACACCAACTGTTAATACTCAAACTAATTGCAATAGTGCAGCCGCAAAACAAATACTAAGGGGCTCATTACGATGGCGGAACGATATCCACCGTCGGGCCGGCGGTGGCGATCGTTCCGCCATCAAACTGAGATTTACCCACCGCCATATTAGGATGGCGGTGGGTATCGCGGCGGACGGAAAGTCCGTCTGCCGCTTTTCCGCTGGTGGCAATCGCAATGATTGCCTGGCAGGCGGAGCAGGGCCACTAATATGGTGGCGGTGCCTAGCAGGCACCGTCCGCCATATTAGGATGTGGGTTTTAGGAGGCCTTTCCATGGCGGCGATGGCGCCAAGGAAAGGCTGGTGGGGATTGGGTTTGGGGGCCCATTGCGGGCCCCCCTTGTGTTGGGGGGAGGTGTGGGTGCACTGGGGGGTACCCATGGTACTCCCCTGCATTTCACTGCACCATGTGGCAGGCACAGTGTAGTGCCTGCCACGTAGTGCAGTGAAATGCACAACATGCTCTTTTAGACATCGCGGCGGTGCTGCTGTCAGCAGCCACCGCTGCAATGTTAACGGTGCAGAATCAGACCGCAGCGGTGGCGGTCCCATCCTAATCGGGTAGGCGGGACCGCCCCATGCATGGCGGTCGGTTCCAAACACCGCTACGATGGCGGGTGGATCAAGTCCGCCCGCCATCGTAATCAGCCCCTAAGCTACACATTTGTTATTACAGGATAGATCGATGTAGATGAAAACATTGATGAGACATGGTGTGCGTGTCACCACTGATGCACGCATTAACTTAACAGTACATATGCTCCCCAAGTAAACTAAGGTGTGCGTGTCAACGTAGTGTCTCAATTCATTGTAAGAGATGGTGTGCGTGCCACCGCTGTACAAAACTTAAAATTGCGCACCTCAAATGAAATCAGTTGCAGCCTTGTAACACACTGTTAGAATTTATAGGCACTGTGTGCGTGTCACCGCTGCAGAAATGTGAAATGTACACCTCCAATGAAATTTTGTGCGAGCTTGTGACACGCTGTTGGCAATTAAAGATTACTGTGTGCGTGTCACCACTGCAGAAAACATAAGATGCAGGGTTCCAATAGAATTATCTGTAAACTTGTGACACACTATTGGTAATTGTAGATTATGGTGTGTGTGTCACTGCTGCAAATAAAGGTCAAGTAAGCACTGCTGCTTTAATTAAACTGGAGGCAGAGCGGGTGTTAATTGTAGTGGCCCACTGTTATAAATGACAATCCAGAAACAGCACTGCATACACCGTGGTCAGGGCTGGTATTGCCGCTTTAAGTTAAGTAATCGTGCCACTGCCGCTTTAAATTGAAAAACCACCAAATAGGTGTCACCGCCCCTTTCCATAGGCTCCAATTGACACTCTTTGTGAAGATTAATTAGCCCGCCCACTCTTCTCCAGAGATCAGACGCACCGAGCACGGGGCATGGAACTAAGACTATGTCACATGCCACGAGCCCGGCAGCCCGAGGCATGCTGTCCAAGAGCCAAGCATAATACATAACTGTATTATTCTATGCGGATGATACCCAGCTAATTGTGTCACTTGTAGATGATGATGTTCTCACCAGACAAAGCTTCAGTCAATGCCTGGTATCTGCAGCTTCATGGATGAACCAAAACCATCAGAAGCTTAATTCAGATATGACTGAGTACTGATCTTGGGCCCCAATCAAAAGTCCTGGAACAGTGATTGGTATCCATGTGATCTTGATTCCAGCCCCTCTTCCAGCTAAATCGGTACGTAAATTGGGAGTAAAAATGGATTCTCAGCTTTCTTTAAAACAACAAATTCAAAATTTCACAGCAACTTGTTTTGGTATGCTAAAAACATATGTAAGATCTGCCCATGTTTGCCTTTTACTACTAGGAAGACAATATTTCATGCTCTGATTACCTCTAGAATTGGCTTCTCAAATTCTTTACACCTAGGGGTTCTAGACTCCAGCTTATACAAAACACAGCAGCAAGGCTACTACTTAATATTCCTAGACATTGCTTGGTGTTGACCAGACTAAAAGATCTCCTCTAGCTGCCAGTAGCAAAAAAGATCCAATTCAAAATTTTATCTCGCATACATAGGGCAGTCTTTAAGCAAGGTTCCATTAGTCTTCAGAATATGTTCTCCTTCTATGCTTCTATTAGTTGTTTGAAGTTGGCCAACTCTTTTGACCTACAACCTCGCAACTTTCGCCGCTTTAGTCATGGTGGTTGCACCACAGCACTAGTTGATTGCAGGTTATGTATGAAATAACCTGCCTCTCTCACTTTGTGGGACCCTCTAACCACCCTCTTTTTATGAAAAATCCAAAAACTCTGCTATTTGCTCTTAATCTATAGCTTTCTTTTTTCGTGGGCCACTGATGAAGTCAGGATTTTAGCACCTAGGAGCCCATTGCTGAATATATTTTATGCTTAATAAATCGATTTCATTTACTTTAATTTCAATATCATATTCCTTTCTGGCCTACTCTGTTTCCGCACTTTATCTCTATCACATGTATAACTCCTTTGCCCCTCATTCTCTGACTCATTCTCTCTCTCACACTCACACACACAAACACATATGTCTCTCTGGACCTCCTTCTCCATTTCAACTCACCCCCTTCACCCCAGCTATCTCTCTCAACCTCTTTTTTTATAGCTCTCTCATCCTCTTTTTCTTTCTCACAAATATCTCTGTTTTCTCTTTGTCTATCTCACAACTTGCTACTTCTGTATAAACCTGGCATCTCTTTTTCTGTCTCAAATGTCACTCAACTGCCACTAGTCACTATAATATATTTCTCGTTCTACCCTAGAGCCCACTCTCTACCTTTCTCTCTCCCCGCTACTCTTTTTACCTGGCCCGTTTTCCTATATCTCGTCTGATTTTCCTTTCTCTGTACCTTGCATCACTTTGTTTTTCCTCAATTTTCCCTGTCTGCGTCTACCTTTATCTGTCTTTACCTATCTTTGATTCATCTCTTTTTCTATGTTACCTCTCTCTTTCAATATTGCCCCTTGGGGTACTGTACTCCTCTGCCTTTCTCTTCATTGCCTTCTCCTATTCTTTCTCTAGCTCACCATGACACTTTAAAACCTTACATATTTCTGTGACTCTCATTCTGTACCTACATCTTCCTCTTCCTACTTCACCTTATCTTTACTTCGGGTTATCTCACCTTTCTTCATTACTTTACTTTTCTCTATACCTTGCATATATTTCTACATGATCTCTAACTGTACTCCCTTCTCCCTCTACTTCATGACTCTCACTATACTGTTGTCTTCATGTCTCTGTCCATCTCTTGTATCATACCCTATTCCATTTGCGTTACTCAGCATAGTCACAGGTAACTGTCTAGCCAGAGAAGTGTGCACATATAAGGTGGGGATGGAAGAAAGGAAAAGGTAAGACAAGAGAAACTTGGAAAAAGTTATAAGATTTTTACCAATGGAATGTTGAAAATCCTTTGAGCAGTGCTTTGATTTTCATTGTTCCAGAAAAACCGCCAGTAGTGAAGGTGGATATATGTATGACTACAAATATGCAGCAAGCAAAACTACAAATTTAAGTGCTACATGCATATCTCTTTATATTATGCAGTAGTCCACTGAACATCTAACAAGTCACCCTTAATCTGCTTTTGCTAAAATGGGAGCAGCAGGTTTGTTAGACATTCCACATAAAACGTTGTTGTTGCAAGTAAAAAAAACACATCTAAATTCAAACCAAAAAAGAATGGCATTATCAGTTCTTGTTCAAGCTTTCTATTGATACCACTGAGATTTTGGACACTGGGAAGCTTGAGCTTTTGTCTGCTTTTGTATTCCTCTGTTTTTGATGGTTTAACATATAATTAAATATTGTTTGGCATCCCGAGGTGTATTAAACTCAAAATTTCTCAAAGCAGGGGTCCCCAAAATATCTCTTACCCAGGGCCCCACGAATCCTTAAGATGTCGCAGGGGCAAGGATATAAAGGGCTCATAGACTGGCTTCCAGGAATTGCGGAGAAGAAGCGTGTCAGCACCGTGGAGTACTCAAAGTGAATGAGGCCATTAGCACTGGGTTTTGTAGGCCGCAGTGAGGGAACCTTAGCAAAGGGGATGGAGATATGGCCCAGTGAGGAAGGGAAATTCAGCACATGCGTCTTGAAAGCTGATTTGCAGTCCTACACATTATCTTTCATGTAATCAATCTCTTGAGCTGCAGGGCAAGCAAATGTCAACAGTGAGACTTACTTAGGGGACGGTTCGCTCCAAGGCCTGGCACGTCCTGAGGGTGTCCGCAGATGGATTGTGGCCAATAGGAGCCAGCTCGGAACCTGGCCCCCCATATACCTTCAATAACTTATAATGGTTTGAAGTCAGCAGCCTGGGGTCAGGAGGCGCAGGAGTCAGAAACTACTTGGACTGAGGGAGGTCAGCAGCAACAAGTACTCTCACCCTGACAGCACAGGCCAAACATTCATTCAATGGATTTGTGTAGTAGCTTGTCATGAGGTAGAAAAGCGGACAAGGAGACAGGCAGAAGCTGAAGGATGATGTGAAAAGGCAGCAGAAATGAAAAAAAAACAGATGGGTTTAACACAATAGAGCTGGATAGAAATAGGTTGGGAGGAGGAGCGTGGAGCTATGTGGGTGTAATATTAACAATGGAAAGAAAGGAGGGGCATGGAAGGGTGGTTGAGGATGGGATATGAAGTAGAGAGAATGAAGGCAGAGGAAAAACAGTATTAGAAAATGGACAAAGAATATAGGAAAGACAGAATGAAAAGAAAGACAGGAGAGTAGATTAAACAAGAAAAGATAGGAACGGGGATTGCAAAGAAAGAAACCTTGCAGGATAAGGAAGGAAAAATGTAGGAAGCACAGAAATAATAGTAAGGTAGAGAGGGAAGATGATTGGAAGGAAAGGGGAGGGAGAGGGAGATTTGGGTTAGAGAGAAAAGTGTCATGTATGGAGAGGATGAATTGTGGAAGTGAGATATGAAAAGGAATAAAGGAGAAATAAAGAGGAAAAGAAAGGAAGGAAGAAAGAAAGAAAGAAAGTGAAATGAAGAAAAGGGGAAAAATGGAGGGAAAAAAGGAAGGAAGGATGTTAAGAACAAAGAAAAAGGGATAGGTTGACAAACAGGTGACAAACAAGGAGGTCAGAGACCAGGATGAGTGAGAGAGAAGCATAGTCAAGATAGAGATTTGATACAGAAAGGAGGATGCGAGAGGAAACGGGGAAAATAGAGGCAGTTTAGGGTAGAGAGTATGGTAGGATGTAGATTTAAGAAAGAGTAAAATGAATGAGGGAGAAGTGGAAGAGAATGGAAAGAAATACAAAAAAAGTGGGGAAGGTAAGGAAGAGCAAGCAGAGAAAACAAAAACTAAAAAAGGCAGAAAGGAGATAAGGACAAGTGAGAGAGATAGAGTGGAAGAGGATAGGGATAACAAAAGGTATGAGGTGGTGATAAAAGAGACATGGCAATAGCGAAGAGAGAGGAATGACAAGTAGAATCATTAGGGCACAAGATTATGTGGCACTGGTGCACAGAGGTGCAAGGAGCCCACTGCACCCCTGTAATGGGTGTCTTTTAATACCTACCCAGAGGTGAGGGTGTCAATTCTTTGTCTACTTTGCGTTAGAACCCAAGGTACCTTTGATATGCCACTGATTTTGGTAGGTTGCACTCTGCATGTGCTTGCATATTAATTTGCTGTTTGTCTTCAGTGCACACTGCCTTGAGTCCAGTGAATGAGCACCTTTATTGCTGCACATAGAGGGAATAAATTAGATGGAAAGTTGGCCACGGTTCTCCTCCTTCCTACTGTCACAATATGTGTGGTTATTTATCAAGGGTTGTCTGGAGCACACATGAATATTATATAAACATTATAAATATAATGAAAGTTAAGTATTGTAAAATGTATTACAACACAATAATCCATTCAGAAGAAATAGAAAAGGGGCATTTACAACCAATGTACAGAAACAAAACAAAGTATTTTGTCACAGCGAATTTTAACAGTTAGGGGCCGATTACGATGTTGGTCGGAAAGCCGCCGACCGCTAGTTGGAAGCTTTATGACCGTGGTCGAAAGCTTTCCGACTGACAGTCAGTTTGCGGTCCGACTGCCCGATTACGTAGTTGGTGGTCGTAATGCAAACCGGCCGGTCACTCCCTCTGACGCAGTTCCGACACGCTCTTGGAGTCATCTAGCCAGTTGGAACCAAGTTGGAATCCCCTACGGACGGCATTTCGGTCGTCGGGATTACAATGTCAGTTTCCCACAGCCTTTCTGTGCCGGCCTTTCCTACATGGAACGGCTGTAAGAAAGCGACTTTGGGGGGCCCTAGTAGGGCCTTTAAGTCCTACGGTTGTTGCCTGAGAGGGTACCAAGGGTTTCCCCCTGTAAATCCATGCACTGCGTGGCAGGTACCATGGGTGCCTGCCACAGGGTGCAGGGTTTTACACACACCCCCATTTCTCTATAGGAGCCTGTATTATGGACGGTTTACGGCCTTAACACAAGCTCCCATACAGAAAAGTGAGTATCCGACCGAACAGTGTTTGGTCGCATCGTAATCAGGCGGTCGGAACCGCCGACCTGAGGTTGAGCGGCCCCGAGTCTGAGACGGTGTTGTTCGGAGGCAACTCCGACCGACATCGTAATAAGACCCTATATGTCTCTTGAGCGGCACTGTTACCCTTTACCAAATTATCTTATTTTACCTATGAGTTACTGGGAAAGGTGCCTCCTATTTCGCTTGAGAGCAGGGACAGTTAAATTTGCATTGTGTTTCCCTCTTGGTTACCATTCGAAACTTGATTTAGTACCCTGCCCATGTGACGGGGTTAGTGGGCAATCAACCTTACATTTTTTGCTTTTCTGTAAATATTACATGAAATACAGCAAGGGGCTTCTTTACCCTTATTTTAATAGGAGCAGGCCTATTAGCTTGGATTCTGCCTATTTAAGTATGCTTGCCTCGACCGATGAAGAGCTTGTTTTTCGTTTAAGCACATTTTTGAGAATTGCTACTCGGGCACGTAGGACAATGCTCAACCCTTGAGTTTTTAAGTCATGAATGGATAAGCTTGTAATTGTTGATAATGAATTTCCCATTTTATTTACAACCTAAAATCTGTGACATTGTGTTTTATAACTGTAAATTCCTATTAGCATTTATTGTTACTCTTCTTTTGTTTTTAATACTTCTTTTATCTTACTGCACTTTTATGGATACAATGTTTATCCAAATAAAGTTTATGAACTGAATAAGACCCATAGGGGTCGATTCCGATTCGGGCCGGAAAAAGCACCGACCGACTCCGAGACGGAAATTATACCGACCGACACGTACCTGTGGCGCCCGACACGCCAAGTACGATGCAAGGCGTGCAAAATCCGACCGACACGTACCAAACCCAAGTCGAACGACCGAGCCGCACGGAAAACAGCAATCCGGTCGGAAAAACACGCGAATCCAACCGACCGACACGCACCCGGAACAAATCCGACCGAAACGTACACGCGAACTCCAAACCGCAAAGTACGATGCAAGGCGCGAAAACCACGAGCGAGTCGGACGGAGGACAAGCCGTACGACCGACACGCATACAAAACCGAGCCGAAGCAACACAAAACACCGCGACCGACGCGTACGCAGCATAGAAAACTGCACAAACACAGCGTGAATGAAACGGAGAACACCGTACGAGACAAATGCAGGGTCCGACTCGGTCACAAGAACGTTTCCAACATGCACAGACAGTACAAAGGAAAAATCACACAAAAAAGGCCAAACAAGCAATTACAAAGCCAATAAATACTGGGGGTGGGGACAGAGAACAAAGACACACCCACAACTCCACCCATATAAAGGACACAAATCACAACCATGATCCTTTGCAAATGCCATTCCACTGCCAGCACCCAAGAGACAGCAACCACACACCCACAGCTCATCCCTCACACAAGCCACACACCATCAGCACACCAACAAATACCTACCTCACATACACCCAGCAAAACACACACTAACACACCCTCACCTGCACACCAACACACACATCACTCACCATCACCACCCATCACCATGCCCCCCAAGAAGAATCACAAGTTCCTAGATTGTGAATTGGAAGTCATGGTAGACGAGATCCTCAGGGTAGAGCTACAGCTGTTTGGCACACTGGTCCAACAGCCCCCTATCTCCCAGAAAACCAAGATGTGGGAGAGGATCATCAACAGGGTGAACGCACAATCACCATGTCTGCGCACAAAGAGCGACATCCAGAACAGGTGGTATGACGTGCGCAGGAGGGTACGGGACCTGCTCAAGAAAGAGTACATCATCAGCCAATACACCGGCAGTGGCCCTCCTGCCAAGCCAATATACCTCAGGCCCTGGGAGGAGAAGGTGCGGGCCATCCTTCCGCCAGTGAGCGTATATGGACTAGAGAACATCCCAGAGCCTGGTGAGTACACAACAAATGTACACAATATTCTGCCACAAAACACACACACACATCACTGTCAAGGGGAGAGTCAAACCATGCACTCATAGCAATTACACAGCAACCAGAACAGAATCATCCCAAAATGTGTATGTCAGTCAGATAAATACAACACATGCCATCAAAAAAGTCACATCCAACTGTGCCATCACATGTACAAACACAACTACAACTACAGCTAGGCAGTGGCACAAATAGAACTAACAAACACATCCAGACATGTAGCCACCACAACAACACCAACACACAGTGAAGACCGCTCAAAGGAAGGAATTCAGTGTATGCTGGCCAAGTCAGTGTAGCCAATAGCATCATGGGAGTCGCAGTCACACATATTGCCCCCCCACAACTGTCCCATCAACACCACCATGAACCATGCGCACATCACAGGGAGTGGAGAAGGACTCACAAGATGGCTGACACTGGCAACTGCTGTGGGGAGCACAAGGCCCTGCTGGCAACTGTGCACCAACAAACAGCAGGACACCACTGACTGACATCCTGAGAGACAACTTCTACTCCCTGCAATGCAAGCACGTTCCATGGTGGGATATCTGGCTGGCTGGGTGGGAAGGAGGACTTGCAGCACTGACCATAGTCACAAGCACCTCCCCTCACACCCCCTCAACACAAACTCCACAGAACCCACCTGGTAGAATGCAATGCCTCCCATCCTAACTCAAGATCCCACAAAGAACCACCACCCTGGGTTATGTTGTGTGAAGCACAGGGACACTCTTGGGACTTGTAGCCAAACAACTGCCAGGACAACACTCCCAGCCATCCTGTCAGCACAGCCAGCCCACCCCACAGGGAAGCAGAGTCAAAAGGAAGGAAGCATGGGCATGCTGGGAAGGGGGTGGAGGCAATAGCATGATGGGAGTCGTAGTCACAGACATTGCTCAGCCTCACAACTGGCCCATCAACACCACCCTGAACAAGGCTCACATCACAGGGAGTGGATAAGGACACACAAGATGGCTGACACTGGCTACTGCTGTGGGGAGCACAGGGCCCTGCTGGCAACTGTGCACCAACAAACAGAAGGACACCACTGACTGACATCCTGAGAGACAACTTCCACTCCCTGCAATGCAAGCACGTTCCATGGTGGGATATCTGGCTGGCTGGGTGGGAAGGAGGACTTGCAGCACTGACCATAGTCACAAGCACCTCCCCTCACACCCCCTCAACACAAACTCCACAGAACCCACCTGGTAGAATGCAATGCCTCCCATCCTAACTCAAGATCCCACAAAGAACCACCACCCTGGGTTATGTTGTGTGAAGCACAGGGACACTCTTGGGACTTGTAGCCAAACAACTGCCAGGACAACACTCCCAGCCATCCTGTCAGCACAGCCAGCCCACCCCACAGGGAAGCAGAGTCAAAAGGAAGGAAGCATGGGCATGCTGGGAAGGGGGTGGAGGCACTAGCATGATGGGAGTCGTAGTCACAGCTCTACATCCCCCACCACATGGCCCAGCAAGCTCACACTCACGCATGCACATCCCACAGAGAGTGGAAAGGCCCATCAAAGATGTCTGACACTGTTGCTGTGTCGTGGGGAGCACAAGGGCATGCTGGGAACTGCACACCAACCAACAGCAGGACACCACTGTCAGCCATCTTGCCATTGCTCACACACCCACACATACTGAACTCCCCACAAAAGCAAGTAAGTTTGGGAATGCTGGCAAGTGGGGTGGAGGCAATAGCATGATGGGAGTGGCAGTCACTGATATTGGTCACCCCCACAACTGTCCCATCAACACCACCCTGAACCATGCTCACATCACAGGGAGTGGAGAAGGACTCACAAGATGGCTGACACTGGCTACTGCTGTGGGGAGCACAAGGCCCTGCTGGGAACTGCACACCAACCAACAGCAGGACACCACTGTCAGCCATCTTGCCATTGCCCTCACACCCACACACACTGAACTCCCCACAAAAGCAAGTAAGTATGGGAATGCTGGCAAGTGGGGTGGAGGCAATAGCATGATGGGAGTGGCAGTCACTGATATTGGTCACCCCCACAACTGTCCCATCAACACCACCCTGAACCATGCTCACATCACAGGGAGTGGAGACGGACTCACAAGATGGCTGACACTGGCTACTGCTGTGGGGAGCACAAGGCCCTGCTGGCAACTGTGCACCAACAAACAGCAGGACACCACTGACTGACATCCTGAGAGACAACTTCCACTCCCTGCAATGCAAGCACAGTCCATGGTGGGATAACTGACTGGCTGGGTGGGTGGGAAGGAGGGCCGGCTGTCAACCAAACACAACCAATGCAGACCATGTTCACACCCCAACAAATACATAGAAATGCCCAAATAATGCAGGACAATGTGCCACACCAATATCAACCCCTGACTGTGACGACTTAGGACAATGCAATGTACAGGCCCGCACCCAGAGGCACATTCACAACTGTCATGTGTGTCAACCATTGATGCCTGCAGAAACACAACATACATTGTGTGTGTCTCCCAAAAACAGGTGATGATGGAGACACAGCAGCAGCCGCTGAGGAGTCCCAGTCCCAGGCTCAAGACGATGCGGAGCTCACTGGTGTCGTACAGCCTCTGCCCTCCTCGGACGAAGAAGACCAACCTGGCACATCCGGTGCAAGTCTACATGCAGCACCAGCAGGACCACCAGCTGCAGCACCAGCAGGACCACCAGCTGCACCCCCTGCTCCCACCCCTCCAACGACTGTCAACACAAATACCATCCCTGCCGACATGGACAGAACAAGGAGCAACACCAGCACAGGGACCCTGGACCAACCTGGGGCCATGGACACCACCACCACCACCAACCCCCAAGGTGGACCAGGGTCATCTGTGCGTGCCACTGCACGCACTGCACATGTCAGCAGGGGCGGTGGGAGGGGTGGGAGACAGAGGTCGCTGCTTGCAGAGGTTGCTGGTGTGCATGATGACCCACAACTGGTACGCATAGCTGATGCGTACCAGTCCAGCACCGGAGACCTCAGCCAGGTAGTGGGGCTCCTCAGAGACATGAAACAGCAGCAGGCTGCCCATCATGCCCGCCGTCATCTCATGCAGTGCATCCCACTTGGACTCTCACATGTCCCACGTGGAGTCACACATGTCCCGCGTGGACTCACACATGTCCCGCGTGGAGTCCAAGTGGGATGCACTGCATGAGATGACGGCGGTGCACAGGGACATTTTACAATGCCTCCGCCAGATGAACAGCCAGATGAACAGCAACGAGTCCACACCTCCCTGTGTGCCAACAACATCTGGTGCTGCCCAAACTGCAACTGCCACAGGGAGGGAGGATGACTCTGGCGGAGAGTCCCCTGCACCGCAGCAGCCTGTACTTGAGGGGCCCCCCCCAAGAAGAGGGGTCGTCCGAAGAGGGGCAAGTGAGAGGCCGATGGCCAAACGCAACTCCCAGGAAGCCTGAACCTGTTCTGGATGTTCACCTTTGTGCACAGACTGTTCACCCTGTTGACGGCAACACTACTCCCACACATTGCATGGGGAGTACAAGTTGGACCAATGTGTCAGACAACTGTGGCCCGATACTGGGGATTCTGTCTACCAGGACTTTCAATTCACCTAGGAACTTCTGATTGCAAGATTTATGTACAGCACTACCCATCCTATGCACTATTCACACAAATGTATCACAATAAACACACTAATACACCATACTTGCCTCTGTTGTGATTCCAACGTGGGTGCTGTTATGGGGATGATGAACTGCAAAATTACACTGTGTATGCGAACTGCAACAGCAAGTACAACACAGGTATGTGAGTAAAGGCAACGTGACACATATGAGGGAGACACACCACCAGGGCTACACAACACATACACACCTAGGCCATCTGACTCATTGCCTACACTGATGTTGCCAGGGAAGACGGTGCAATGCACAGACACCACACCCATTCCCAGTTGTAGTCAAGTAGCCCACAGGTGCAGTAAGCAAATGGCAGTCAAATGTGTGACCACAGACAACGCACATCACAAAGTGAAGCACAGGTTTATTACACAGTTGCAACATGTCGTAACCACTACAGATGCAAGGTAATCCCACCTGGCAGCGGGCACACAGTCAACAACTGTAGACGGAAGGAAGTCCATGGGTGTGGCGCACATCACCTGTAGGGACACAACAGCTACCACCCTGGAAGTGCAATCACGTGGCCAGATTCAGAAGATGCAAACGACTTGGACCTATCACTTTGGACACAAGGGACAGTATCTGCCTCTCCAGCACATATATATTGCTGGCTGTTCCCCTGAGAGCTCACTTGCCTGCACTACATGCTCCAAGACGACATCTGCCACTGCACTGCTGCTGTCTCTGCCCCTCTGGACCCTGCAATGGCACGTACTGTGGAGAGAGCCCCAGCCTTCAGCCTTGAGGAGAACCAGGCCCTGCTGGACAGCCTACTTCCACAGTACAGCAAGCTGTATGGGACACCAGGGGAGCAGGTGAGTGTTCTGTGCACTGCCTTTCTGATTGTGCATATTGTCTGACTAGCAAGGCTGAAAGTCTGCACGCCACTGGCTAGCAGGCTCACTGAGTAGTTGTCACCCCCATAGTGTGTAGTGACATGCACTGGACAGGTATGGTGCAGTGACAGTGCATTTGAACAAGGTTTTACTTCCCATGCAATGATACCATGTAGTGACGTCTGGCAAACTGTCCATGGGCAGCTTTGCACTGCCTGTGTACATCATGTGCCCCTGTGATTGAGACATGTATATACAACTGTGTCATGCACGGATATGTTGCATGTGTAGTAATGGCCTTTTCACTTTGTCATCCTGACAGGTTAATGCCCATCGGAAGCAGGAGATCTGGAAGGACATCGTCCGGGCTGTCCGGTCCGTGGGGGTCTACAAGCGCCGGATCCGCAACTGCCAGAAGAGGTGGCAGGACCTTCGGGGCACGGGTCCAGCTGAAGCTGTCGCCTCCTCGCAGGAGGGGCGGAACACGGACCCTGACCCCCCACATGCTCCAGATCCTGGCGGTGGTGTTTCCAGACCTGGATGGGCAGCTGAAGGCCAGACAGCAGCAAGGAGGGGGTGAGTCAAAGACTGCACTGTGAACTCTGTATTACATGCTTTGTGCCCTCCTCTGGCCTGGTTCAACTGCCACAGTGCAGCAGTCATGTTGTCCAGGAGCCATGTCCCTCTATTGTGCACTGCCCACTGCTCATCTGATACCCAGGTGTGGCCCTTACATTCAGGGAATTGTGTCACTTGGGACTGTGTCCTTGCAGTTTGCTTCACTAAAGGTGGGGGACAGCATCTGTTTCCCTAACTCTGTTGTGGGCATCATGGGTGGGTCCATTGTTCACACAACGCCTGTGTTCGGACATGTAATCTGCGTGTTGCTTTGATATGCGGTCCACTTGCTGAGCTGAGCCACCACATGTGCCTGGGGTATGTGGCACACGCCCATGCAGCGGGTGGGAACAATGTTTGGCCCCAGGAGTGTGCAGATTACGTGTGTCACACATACATAGCCAGCTATCCACTGTCCAGGGCTCATCCCTCATTCATGTGGGGCAGGACAGTCATGCCTACTCCAGGCCATGCAATGCACTCTGTACTCCCACTCCCGTGTATCAGCTGACACATTGTGCGCAGTGATTTGACCCCTCAGGTGTCTGCCTCTGTGTCAGTGTGCTGTGGATTAGTTGCCAGGACTGCTGGGGTGTTTCTTGGTAGGGGCTCAGCATGCCCCTGGAGATGTGACCATAGGAGACGATACTTGTGTGTCACATAGGTGTTTGATAAGCTGCCCGTGCAGACTGGGGTATGCGAATGTGAAGTTCAGGCAGCTGTTCCCCATTCACAGCAGATTGTGAGGGGCTCAGGTTCAGAGGGTAGTGTCACAGGTCTCCCATATGTCCAATCGGTATGACCTGGACAGATGAGGGTTAAGATGATGTGTTGTGTGGGGGATGTACATGTGCACTTGTGCAGCTCCAGGACTTGCATTCCCCATGACCTACTATTGTGACACAGTGCAGAGTGTTGTTGTCTGGCTGCCAAGTCATACATCACTGAGACAGTGATGTATGACTTAGCAGTCATGCCTCCGCCATGGCATGTGTCTACTTATTGGTGATCCTGCAGGGGAGTGACATGTGCTACATGCACACCATTGTGGCGATGGCTATCAGGACATGTGTGCATCATGGTGTCTGTCGCTGGTATGCATCACATGCATTTCCTATTTGACTCTGGGCATCCCTTTCATCCGGAAACCTGTACTGACTCAGTGGCAAGAGCTGTGATGTGTGCATGTCCACATGCCACACCGTGTCCTCTGCACTGTCCAACTACTGTGTAGTTGGTGCATGTGTCCACACTGGGGGTTGCAATCCAACAGACACCAGACAGATGGGTGCAAGGCCATGTGGGATGTGAGTGCCATGGTTGGCATCAGACTGACAATTGGCTTCTCCTGTTCAGTTAGGGCACTTTTAGCAATGTACAACTAATGATGCCAGGGCTTGCTCTGTAATGTGCTGTGCTCACAGTGGTGTGTGCGTTTGGTGCAGGTGACTGATGTCTGTCTGTTTCCCCATTGTTTGCAGATACATCCACGGCCACGGAAGGGGACAGCTCCATGGACCAGGAGGAGCCGGAGAGCCAGACTGGGTCAGCAGCCGAGGAGTGGTCGGAGGGACCCAGTGGCACGGAGGGCGAGGGGAGCCACACCGAGGAGTCCTCAGCACCATCCACCTCAGCTGAGGACCAGAGCAACTCGGAGGATGACTCCCTTATGGAGGTGGGTGTCAGCAGCCACCACACCCCAACTAGTGTTGCTGTCCCCGCCACCACCAGCACCACCACCGCCCTCCCATCGGCTCCCATTCCCCAGGTCCGTGGAGGCTCCCATGTTCGGGAGCGTGTCTCCTTTGGGCCAGGCACCGCACCCCCTGCCCCTGTGTCCCCTGCTGCCCTGAGTGAGGAGTCTGTGTACCTCCTTCGCCAGCTCCATGTAGGGCAGACAGCCATGCTGAGTGTCCTCCATGCGCACACCGCTCTGTTGACTCAGCTGGTGTCGTTCATGGAGGGCATCTCATCGGGCATGTCTGACCTACAGAGGGGCAATAGGTCCATGGACTCCTCCCTGACGGCAGCAGTGTCCCTCCTCAGACAGTCCCTCACCCCTCCTGCCTCTGCTCCATCCACACTCCCCAGCACTTTCACCCGTCCCAAGCACACACACACCGGCACAGGCACACACCAGCACACACACATCCAGCACACAGACACACACGCCACAAACAAAACGCACACGCACGCACAGTCAGGGGACTGAAACCAGACTCACAGGGGATGGGGCCCTGGTACACACACATGCATCCACGAGCACTGCGCAGTCCTCAGTTGCCTCTCCCTCCAAAACACCCTCCCTTGCCTCACCTGCAACCCCAAAGACCCAGCGCCTCTTCCTCAGTGACCTCGGCCTCTTCCCCTCCGATCCAGCTGCTCCAGCATCCAGGGGGAAGTGGAAGCCCCCCCACACGGAGCAGAGTGCCCCTCGCCCCCGGACACCCTCCCCCAGGCGCAGACAGACTGAGGCCCCCACCCGCAAGTCCCCCGGAGTCGTAAGAGCAAGACCCCGCCGCCGCCCTGCAGCTCAGGCACCAGGTCTCCTTCCTCCATCCCTCAGGCCCCCACTCCACAGGTGCCCCCACCACACCCTGCCCCAGGTTCCCCCACCCACAGATATACCATCCCCAAGAGGATCTGGCCTTCTCCCCTGCCACTTGCTCTCCCGGCACCACACCCCCTGCTGCGCTTGTCTGTGCCACTGATGTGGTGAGGGTGTCCTCCCCCTCTGTCCAGCCCACCTTGCCTGTTCCCCATTCTCCTCCCCTGGTGGTAGGCACTGCAGTGGAGTCCACTACCACCCTGTCTGACTTGGGCACTGCAGTGGCGGACCTGTCCACTCCATCTGCAGGGTCCACTGCAGTCGTGCCGGCACCCACAACATCTGAGTCATGCCCCCCAGTTGTGCCGGCACACACCATGTCAGACACCTCCACTGCAGTTGTCAGTGGCTCTCCAGCACCCACCACCCCTTCCCTGCTTCCTCCTGGTGAGCCCTGATCCTGTCCCTGCGGTGCCTGGCCTACCCCCCCGGTTGCCCCTCCTAGTGGATTGTCCCTGGTTTTGTGCAGGCATGCGTAGGGTGACATCTGCCACTGTCACCCTGTTTCGACTTTTACAATGGACTGGCCATTGGCCTTTGTGTTTTTTCTGGACTTTGTTTTCATTCCACACATATGCTGAATAAAGCAACTTTCTGTTCTCTAGTGCTTATGCTTCTGATGTACATGTTGTTGATGATGCTAACCATGCCCTTGCTGCAGTGATGGTGATATTTGGTCTCATGATAATGAAGTGTTACTGTGCAGGAAGCCATGTGGTCCAGGGGGAATGTGTCCTATCCTGTGGTGTATCCATGTCATCCATAGCAGCATCTGAGGGTGTCATGTGTTCAGTATTTGGCAATGGGATTTCCTACTTAGATTAGCTATTTCACATCTGTGGCTTCCACCCCTGCACATCTGTTGTGCCTGCCATTGTTCAATTCGTCTACTTCCCTGACTGTGTGGCCATCTCCAGTGGACATGCAGGTTTGGGCATCAATGGGGAAGGACTCATCTGTGTTGTCAGTGCAACATTGCTATACAAGTGTGTTGGATCTGTGCTGATGATTCCGTTGGCACTTCCATGACCAGGCTGATGTGACGGGAGCCCTCATTTGGTGCTAATTGTTGATTGTGTGACCAAGTGCTCAGCTGACATGATGGGGCCCTACTGAGGCAACATATGGCACAGCTTTCCTCACACAGGAGTGGAGTCCCCTCATGGCAGTGTGTACTCCTGTGACATTGCCTGCGCCCAAGGTGTGTGTTGTATGTGCATGTCTGTGTGTTCACTTCCGTTTAGCTGTGCATGCTGTGATCCCTAGTGTTGTACCTGTTTGTGATGCTAGCTGAGTTGACCTATGTTCCCCCAAAGTCTTCTCCCTGGGTTCTCTGTGATGTGGGTGCATGGCACATTACTGGTCATCAGGGTGTCACCCATAGGTGTGTTTGCTGTCAGGGCTGAGTTTGTGTGCAGACGCAGATGGGTCACAGTCAGGTTTCCCCTTGGCACTTGTTGTTTGCCCCTGTCATGTGATTTCCAGTTTGTGTTATCTTTCAATGATTGTGACACGTTGTGTGTGTGACTGCTGGCACTCCTCAGGGTCCGGGCTGCAATGTTGGTTGTTGTCTATGTGTGTTCTTTGTGGGTGACCTTGGCTTCTTCATTGGTGTGTGACTGTGGCTGGGATCCCATTGGTTGGTGTGGTATTGCCGTCATGTCCATGTACAGCGTAGTGTGCAGTGTGTCAGACATTCAGGAGTCTTGTTGAGTGGCCATGTGTGATGTGTGTCTGCACTGGCACCCCCTCACCTGTTGTGTATGATGTGCAGTGTGGGTCTGCCTGTTTGTGTTTGTGCATCTGCACCACTGCATTGGCATATCTTGGGTGTGCCATTGGCTGTATGTAGTTTGGTGGGTTTCCCCTGCTGTCCCTGGGACTCCTAGGTCATCGGTCAGCACAATGATCATGGTTTGTGTGTCCCATTGCTGCCATGGTATGGTATCTGTTCACCTCACATCTGCAGTCTCCACAGGGTATCTGCATTTGTGTGCCCATTGGTGCAAATATGTGGGTCTGCATTCTGATGGTCACTTCTGTCATTGTGTCATTGATGAATGTTGACGGTGTCAGCCCCCATGGGTGTTGTTTGTCTGCACATGGCCAAAGGTATGTCTTGTTTGCACTGCAGTATTTGGCTCACCCAATTTATGTTGCAATGGGACACATACACTACTTTGCCACTGATGTGTTTTTTGTTCTGTGACCAGGAATCATCCATGCAGTTTGGCAGTTGCACCTCTTTCTTTGTCAACACTTACCTTTTGGTCACTGTGATGATGGGGGTTTAGACCCCATTGCCACAATGTTCAAAATGTGCTTCAGCTATGGACCCCACACTTACATTTTGGTCACTGTGGTGATGGGGGTTTAGACCCCATTGCCACAATGTTCAAAATGTGCTTCAGCTATGGACCCCACACTTACATTTTGGTCACTGTGGTGATGGGGGTTTAGACCCCATTGCCACAATGTTCAAAATGTGCTTCAGCTATGGACCCCACACTTACATTTTGGTCACTGTGGTGATGGGGGTTTAGACCCCATTGCCACAATGTTCAAAATGTGCTTCAGCTATGGACCCCACACTTACATTTTGGTCACTGTGATGATGGGGGTTTGGACCCCATTGCCACAATGGTCATGGCCTGCTTGCATTGTGGGTGCCACACACATATATGTGTGGCACATGTGCTAGGGGGTCACATTGTATGTTCAAAGTCATGTTCGGTGTTGTAGGCATTTGACACAGTCTACACACGCTTGTCATGGTGTTGGGGGATGTCTTTTTCTTGCATTCCCTAGGTTGTGGTGTGCTGGTTGTGTCATGCATTGTCCATCCTATGAGTGGGGGTGGTAGTAGTGGTAGGCATCCAGCCCCCCCCTGGCTAAGGGTGGTGGTAGGCATCCAGCCCCCCCTTGGTGAGGGTGGTAGTAGTGGTAGGCATCCAGCCCCCCTGGCTAAGGGTGGTAGTAGTGGTAGGCATCCAGCCCCCCTGGCTAAGGGTGGTAGTAGTGGTAGGCATCCAGCCCCCCTGGCTGAGGGCGGTAGTAGTGGTAGGCATCCAGCCCCCCTGGGTGAGGGTGGTAGTAGTGGTAGGCATCCAGCCCCCCTGGGTGATGGTGGTAGTAGTGGTAGGCATCCAGCCCCCCTGGGTGAGGGTGGTAGTAGTGGTAGGCATCCAGCCCCCTGGCTAAGGGTGGTGGTAGGCATCCAGCCCCCCTGGCTAAGGGTGGTAGTAGTGGTAGGCATCCAGCCCCCCTGGCTAAGGGTGGTAGTAGTGGTAGGCATCCAGCCCCCCCTGGCTAAGGGTGGTAGTAGTGGTAGGCATCCAGCCCCCCTGGCTAAGGGTGGTGGTAGGCATCCAGCCCCCCCTGGGTGAGGGTGGTAGTAGTGATAGGCATCCAGCTCCCCCTGGGTGAGGGTGGTAGTAGTGGTAGGCATCCAGCCCCCCCTGGCTAAGGGTGGTAGTAGTGGTAGGCATCCAGCCCCCCCTGGCTAAGGGTGGTAGTAGTGGTAGGCATCCAGCCCCCCTGGCTAAGGGTGGTGGTAGGCATCCAGCCCCCCTTGGTGAGGGTGGTAGTAGTGGTAGGCATCCAGCTCCCCTGGGTGAGGGTGGTAGTAGTGGTAGGCATCCAGCCCCCTGGCTAAGGGTGGTAGTAGTGGTAGGCATCCAGCCCCCTTGGCTAAGGGTGGTGGTAGGCATCCAGCCCCCCTTGGTGAGGGTGGTAGTAGTGGTAGGCATCCAGCTCCCCTGGGTGAGGGTGGTAGTAGTGGTAGGCATCCAGCCCCCTGGGTGAGGGTGGTAGTAGTGGTAGGCATCCAGCCCCCTGGCTAAGGGTGGTGGTAGGCATCCAGCCCCCTGGCTCAGGGTGGTAGTAGTGGTGGGCATCCAGACCCCCTGGGTGAGGGTGGTAGTAGTGGTAGGCATCCTGCCCCCTGGGTAGGGGTGGTGGTGCGCATTCAGGCCCCTGTGTGCATATGTGGCATTGGTGATGGGCATCCCGCCCCTATGGTGCTGCTGTTGCTGGTGTAAGTATATTCTGCATCCCTCTGTGTGTGTGTGATGTGTCGTGTACGTGTTGTATGTGTTTTGTGGTTGGTGTCTGACTTACCTTCTGCGCCGTACGCGTCCGTGCCTGTTACGGTAGTAAATGTAGAATATTGGTATGATCGGGACGAAGGGATTCATGGTTGGTTCGTGTCGTTCGTCCTTCTCGTTGCTTCGCGTCGTCCTCGTTGCTTCGCGTCGTCCTCGTCGCTTCGCCTCGTCCTCGTCGCTGGTGTGTTCGTCTCGTAGCCGTGGATCGTGTTGTGGCACGAATCGGAGCTTATGTGCGCCTCTCCCGGATGCTTTGACGTGCCGTGCGTAGCGACGGGTTCGGCGCGTACGGGAAGCGCATCGTACTTGTTCGGCCGGACGGAGCTGCATTTTCCCTTCCGTGCGACTCGATTCAGCATTTCCGGATTCGCCTCGGTCGGGGAACAGGACCTGGTTTGGGTGAGTACGGCTCGGCCGGATTCTGTGCTGTTGTGCGCATTGTACTTACTCGTTCGGTGTGCTGTACGGATCGGTCGGGAAACAGGCTTTCACATGGCTTTTTTCCCGACCGAATGGTATTGGGTGCGCCTCCGACCGAGATCGGAATCGGCCCCTTAGTGTACAGTGGCAGCCTCTAGCCATATCCAATCATGTTCCAATATATCAAAGAATAATAAACTGTTAAATGTAGGAACACATTTACAGCATATTCAATTCTTTGCATTTTGGGTGTACACAAAATTCATGGTCTTGCCGTTGTGCACTAGCTATATTGGATCTTTGTACTGCATGACTTAAAGGCACATGTACCCAGGTCCTTGCACACTAATGAGGTTCATGAGGTAATAACAGGTGCAAAAATTCATTAATGCACATATGGCAAAAACACAACATTTTCTGTTTATGTAATGTTTGAATTATCAGCTGTTGATGAACTGAGGAAGTTACAGAGTTTGACACAAATTCAGACAAGTATTAACAAAGACAATAGTTTTGATTCATGCATACTTAACATATGTTAATCTGTGACCAAATATTCAGATACATAAATAAGCAGAACAAATGAAGTGGGAGTGTACCAGAATATCATTCTGTCAAATGATCATGGCCAAAATATTGACTCCCACAATATTGTGCAGTTAGGTATATATAAGTACTAGCCATGTCAGTCTTAGAGTGGCCTTCCCCTAAACATTTTGCCTTCACCGTTCTGTTTTGCTGAATTTGTTCTTGTTGGCTGTAGTACTCTGTGCAATTTTAGCACTGTTAGCCAGGGCTAAAGGGCTTGTGCCCCATGAAACATGGTAAAATTGGCTTACGCCTGATTGGCATATTTGCGTTACTTTTAAGACCCTAGTAAAGTGGTTTACCACATACCGAGGACCTGTAAATTAAATGCTACTAATGGGCCTGCAGCACTTATTGTTATTGTGCCACCCACTGAAGTAGCCCCTTAAACCATGTCCCAGACCCTCCATTGCAGCCTAAAGATTTTATCTACCAATTCTACTTAGCAATATAAACCGCATTTCATATAAGTCACCTCTAAGGTAGGCCCTAGGCAGCCCAGAGGGCAGGGTGCATTTTAATTAAAAAGATTGGACATGTACGTTTAAGTTTTACATGTCCTGGTAGTGAAAAACTCCTAATTTCATTTTTCACTACTACAAGGCCTACCTCTCCCTTAATATAAAATTGGGTTGCATTATCACATTTAGTATGTGCTACCTTTTGACTGGGAATAAGTAAACATTTAGGGCCCGATTATAACTTTAGCGGGGTAGCGCCAGGTTCGCCCCACCTCCACACTGCCAAAGCTGTGGTCAGACGCCCACCAGATTAGGAGTTTCCTCCTGTCTGGGGGGCTGCTTTTTGGCATTCCCATGGCAGTGCCTCTAAAAACGGGCACCGCAATGGGAATGCCAAAAACAGTGCCTGCATGGATTGAAAAGTCCATGCCGTGCATGAACTGGGATAAATTCACACAGGGGGGCACATGTTGTGCTCCCCTGTGTGCATTCTCATGTGGAATAGGCACAGGGGGCCCTGTAGGGCCCCCTTTGTTTCCTCTCTGCCACTGTGTTTGCAGAGGAGGGGCCTCCACGACACTGCTGGCAGAGAGAAAACTTGTAAAATGCTTGGCAGGACCATGGCAGTCCTGCTAAGCATATTACTACCTCCTGATCACAGCAACACCACTGGCAGCGGCGGCGGGGCTGTGGCGGTCCAACCCTCACCTCTTAATAGGGCGTGGACAGCCATACTCGTAATCGGGACCTTAGTGTCTTAGAAATTATAATGAAAGATCCTCTTTAAGGGTAAAGTTGGATTTTAAGTTATAATTTTTAAAATGCCACTTTTACAAAATTTACATTTTCCTGCCCTAGCTATTTGGTGCCTGCAGCCTATTCCTGGGTCACATGGATGGGTGTAGTTGTTATTTGGACTTTGTTTATTCCTCCTATACATCCACACAATGGAGGGATTAAGTGGGCCTGGATAGGCCATCAGTGGTAGGAAGCAGGGGTGGAGCTGGGCACAACCTCACTTGCAACTGAATAGGCTGTGCACTGCCTTCACACAAATAACTTGTCAACCCTGCATTGTTCATGCAACCAGCTAGAAGCCAGGGAAGAGGAAGCAGGACTCTTTAAGCACTTCAAATGGAATTTTCTAGAAAGTTCTCTTATGTAAAAGAAGGCACTAGGTATAAAAATAGGACCCTCAGACGCACTCACCAGTTCTCTTTCTGGACCTGCAGAAGGACTCTCAGAGGACTGCCTGCTGCTGTGGCCTATTGTGTACTTCAGAAAACTGCTTTCCTGTGCCTGGAAGAACTGCTTTGCTGCCTGAACTCTGCCTTGAACCCTCTAAGACCAGCCCTGCTGTTTGAGCCCTGTTCCACTTTCTGAGCCAAGGACTACAAGAGTAACTCCAAGAGCTGGTTAGCTAGCCATCTGATCGAAACCTCAGGGACAGAAAAGGCTCCAACCATCTTGAACCAGCACCTGGACCTAGCCAGAGTGTGTTCTAACCCAACAAATGGCGCACCTCCAGTCCTACACCCCTTCACCTTGTGGTGGTGTTAAATGTGCACAGATAGACAAAAATTAAAACTTGAGACTTAGAAATATTTTGGCTAAAAACTGCTCTGAGAACCAAGAGGAGACTGGGACCAACCTACTTGTCTACTTGTCCACCTAAGATGTATCGCCGGTTGGCCTGAATTTGTGGTGGCTACTGCTACGTTCCTCTCCGCATTAGTAAATCCTGTTCAGCAGTCCTTCACCAAAGAGGTACCTGGCCTTGTGGAACTGTTGTTGGCTACAGCCTCCAGCTTCGTCCAGCTGGAGATTTTCAAAAGTGGTAATCTTCACTGTTACTTCATCCAGTGGCTCCCTGATGATGATGCCTTCTCCTCAACACCGCCTGCAACCTTACCCTGCTGAATTTCTACCTTCTCAGAGACTTTTTCTTCAAATGTTTTCTAAGCCCAAAGTTAAGCACTGACTGGGACCAATCCACTCTTTGTATCCGACTCGCGATCCATCGTGGTTAGCCATATTTTTATTTTTCGTCTTTAACCCAGTCTCGCACGACAAGATGTCCACGGTTGACTCTTTGATCTTTTAAATGCTAGTTTTTACCTTAAACTTAAAAAAATCATAACTCAGGTTCTCCTTATTGGAATTTTACCGATTTGATGTCAAATAATTCATTAAAATTTACCCTCTTTTTCCTGTGTTGTGTTTCCACGTTATTACTGTATATGTGCTGCATAAATACATTACACTATTCCTCTAAGTTAAGCCTGACTGCTTTGTGCCAAGCTACTAGAGGGTAAAGCACAGGTTAATTTGGTGACTTTTGTTGTTCATCATGATAGGGATTGTTTCTGTTGCTTGAGCAAGGTTAACACCTCACTCAACTCAGTTTCTAACAATGAGTAAGAATAGAGTTGCTAATATTATTTCCAAATATATGTCTCTTGATGGTGCATATATTTTCAAGATACAAGGAGGTGGAGTTTAAAACAGTATGTTTATAGTTAAACAGATATTCTTCATTTCATGATACTGTAAAAGTCGTTATTTAAGGCAGGAAAATATTTTTCTCCTCAATAGTTTGATATACAATCATTGGAGGGAAGGCCATACAGGGAAAGGAGGGAAAGGTCATTTTGAAACATGTTTGTGTTTCCTCTTGCATAATAGCAACAGTCTGCAAGGTACAGGGTAAAACATGAGTTACGTACCAGTGCTTAATTTGTTTACAAAAATGAGTGCCAGTGCCCAGAGCTCTGCTTAGAAGCCCATGGCCAGTACAATTAAATGTCAGTGCACCGAATACCAAGGATGGTAGTCTAAAATCCACATCATGCCACTTTAATTCACTGCCAAGCACTCCTCCCCTTTATTCATATTTTTCCAAGATCCTGCTTTCTTCTTTTGTGACAGATTTTCTGCCTTTCTCTTCCAGTGTCTTTCTGATTTCTGTGTTTTGCCCTCTCTCTTGCTCTCGGAAAATGTCTGGTGCAAAAAATATAACTGCAGGTCCCCCAAAATAGGTTCCAATGGCTTCCACTGCAAGCACCGGCTCAAATTAAGCCTTGTAGATATATATGACAATTACTGATATTTAAATATTTGCTTCAGGTGACTGGTTCATATGTATATAGTTGAATCAGTGAGGTATTATGTCTACTGTTGAAGTCGATAATTAATCATCCACTGTATACCATTCAAGTGAAACTGATGAGTATTTTGAAATGTTAAATGCCCAATCCATGTAGTATGCAGGTCACCGTAAAGAACTATTTGTGACCTATAGAAAACATATTACAAACACAGTGAGAATTGTGTGTCATACAATTTTGTGGGTTCAAAAACCAACTGAATAAAATAACTTTTTTCATGGTTCAGTTTTACTTCTAGATAGTTTTTGCAAACCATTTAAATTGTTGATAGTCAGAATAGGGAATAACTTGAAGTTGTGGTTTTAAAAAGAACATTAAAACAACATGTTCTCTGAATTTGCAACCTGATTTTCATGCTGAGATTTCCCTGGATTACACTGGAAAAAATGTGTTCAAGGAAATACCAGGGGTTTGAGCACAAGTTTTGCTGAAATCAAAATCTGACATCAACCACAACCACTGAGGAATCGTCTATAGAATGACATAACTCTTTGACGTATCTGTAAAACAGAAGGCCGGCTTTAGGGCAGTGTGATCAGAGCCCTGCACTGGGGACCAAGCACGGGGAACTGTATTTATGGGTGTAAAAGCCCCTGCTGCAGAGTTCCATGCGTGGCAGCAAATTTCCGGTAACAATAAACATTCAAGATAACTCTGGTGATTAATATACCTGCTGTAGAGCGATTGGAGTTTTGGAGTTTTGTCTAAAGGCAGCATCAACTCATCATGAAGTAGCGCACATGATTAATGTGTCTGCTGCACTCAGAGTGATCTATGAATTGTCATCAAAAAGCTGCATGCAAACTGCAAGGTGTGAGTTAGAATGTTATGTTTATTCCCTAGTCTTTCATTATCCTAATTTGGGTAGAAATAAATTGTAATTAGTAAAGCCAACGCCAACCACTGTGTAACATTTGAAATCCTGACTTTGAGCTTATCTAGACAAAACACTCTTGAAATATAATGCCTACCTGAATGGATGACATGCGACTCCTACAACTTGTAGTCCTCATTGTCATGTGTGACATTTCCTACACATTGATTTACATTTGTAAGATTCATTGTCTCTTTGTGAAGTGTGTGATGTAATTTGCTCTGACACCCTACACCGGTATGAGTAGTGCTATAAAACAAATGAAATACATGGAAGAGAGGATCTATGAAGAGATGAGGAGCACTGTTGGAGGGTGGCAGTGAGGGAAACCTCGGAGAGGGAGGTCATTGTGGGTACCAGCAAAGATTGTTGCACCGGGCACTGACAGCACTACAGCAGAGAGTGGTTTCTGCTTTAGTGCTCTGGTGCAGCGCTCCTCTGAAATTACTAAATCATTTCTGCAAAGAAATATAAACTATAGTCATTTATTTAGGGATTGTATCTCTAATTAAATCAATGTATTTTTGTCTGGGCTGCCTGTCCAAGGTTGTCTGCCCACCTTGGTCTGATCAAGTAGCCATAAGACAGGCAATAAATCAACTTTCTGCAATGTGACACATGATGTACAATGCTTGCCTTTCTTTTCTACAGGCCTTCAGTGCCATTGGAGTCTTTGGTGTTATTGACTGCCAGCTAGTGGCACTGACAGCATCATGGTCTCAGGTGTTGAAGGCCAGATTTCATTCACAGAAATAGATCTCACCCTTTCCCATTCGTCACAGGGTAGGGTTGGATACAAGCGTGCCAATTGAGATTTTGTGCCTTGTCCTCAGCCATGGTAAGTATTAATGCTACTCTTTTATTAGGTATATTGTGCTGAGGTGACTGGTCACACTTACCTCACACACTGTGGCACCCCAACAAGTGGCTGTAGGTCACTGGCCCCTATAGAAGTGGAGCTGCTCTGTTTGTTACCCAGCGACGTAGATCCAAATGTCATGCAGGGCTTTTGCTCACTGTCAAAGGTGATCCAAATATCCTCAGCTTTTAAGGGAGTCAAACTCAAAGGGAGAAATATGTGCATATAGGGCCAGATGTACGACCAACAATTTTGTGACTCGCAAATTGCATCGCAATAGCGACTCGCAATTTGCGAGTCGCAAAATGGGATGTTCAACAGTGTCAGAGACACTGTTTGCGATTCCCAATGGGGTCGCAAATTGCGAGGCTCATGAATATTAATGAGCCTCTCGCATTTTGCGAGCCCATTGGGAATGACAGGCCCTCCCAGGGATGGTGGCCTGCTGGGCTCAGCAGACCACTATGTCTGGGACTGCTTTATAAATAAAGCAGCTTTTTTTTTTAAATGCAGCCCGTTTTCCTTAAAGGAAAATGGGATGCATTTAAAAAAAAAAAATGAAATGTTTTCGTTTCATTTTTTAAGGGCAGGTAGTGCTCCCTGGGACCACTGCCTGCCCTTAAAAAATATGTTCAGAGTCTGTCACAAAGGGGAAGGGGTCCCCTTCCCATTTGCGACTCCATTACCACCCTCTTGAAGAGGGTGGTAATTTGCGAGTGTTTTGCGAAAAACATTGGTACATGGCTTTGCGGTTGCTATTAGGAAGGGAACGCCCCTTCCTAATAGAGAGTCGCAAAACCTATTTAGCGAGTCGCAAATAATTTGCGACTCGCTAAATAGGCTTTGTACATGGCCCATGAGGTTTTTGCATGCGCAAACGGGTCGCAAACCCTTTTGCACATGCAAAAACGGGTAATACATCTGGCCCATAGTGTCCTAACTTGTGGAATACCAGAAAAATGTCAAAAAAACACAAAATGCTATGAGTTCGCATGCATACAATATGGCGCACATACTTGGTGCTCATTTAGGTCCTGATTTATTTAGATTGATCAGCTCAATGGTTCTAGAATGTTTTATCCTCACTCTGGAAATGGTTTGATTTTAAAGACAGATAACCAATGCCTGGTCTCGCACCCTGATGGGAAAAGGAGCCCTGAAATGACCAGGCAGTCACTGGGGTGTGTGCCATTACCTGTGAGGAAGAAATTAAACCATGGTGGCCTGCATTGTGGAGCTGCAGACTGCATCAGTTCTCATTTAGTTGGGAAAAGTAAAACTTTCAGGTATGCTCTGATATTTAGGAGGACATTCAAGGATACATATATTTTAATCTAACAAATACATTCCCTCTCCCATCCAGGTTGAGAAAGAAATCTCCTCCTCTTTATTTCAAACAGCCTATTTCTTAGTTAAGAACAAATGCCCAGATTCACAAATCCACATTCAATTTTCAGCAAGGAGTAAGCAGTTCCTAGTAGATGTCCAAGAGAAGGTTTTATGCACAGAGGGGCATATTCTCAAGGAGCCATCGCCGATTTATCGCCACTTTAGCGCTGCAAAAGTAGCGATAGACTTATCGCCCCATTCACAAGCTAGTGCAAACTGCCGACATCGCCAGTTTTCCCGCGATAGCTGACGCAAAACACATCGCCACGGATGAGAGCGACAATTAACGCTAATGACATGCAGAGTAGGCGTTCCCGTGCAAAAACACACGAAAATACCACTTCGCGATATTCTCAACGACCAGCCAGATCTGCGATGCCAGACAAAAACAGGCGATAAGGCGCGTTAGCAGCAGGGACTTAACACCTGCCTATTACTGGTCTTAAGTAGAACGAAAACCTGCAGTACTGAGGGAGCCCAGGCCAGAGCCACATCTGAAGACCAACAGATGCCATGGAGCTACTAATCAAGCCGCTTGGAGACCCAAGAGGGCCACAACAGCCACCGCCACCACCCCCAGGACCACCCCCTCCCCCAGGACCCCCCCACCCCGGACCACCACCGAGGCAGCGCAGAACAAGACAGCGAACCTTCCAAAAACGTATCAGCCTCACAGACTTAACGCCAGAGGATGTAATTGCCCACTACAGGCACAAAAGGACAACCATCCTCCGCATCCTGACCCACATTGCCCACAGGCTGATGGTACCAACACAGCGGACAATCAACATCGCTCCGCAGACAAAGCTGCTGGCTGTGCTGCACCTGTTGACCTCTGGTACCTTCCAACCAACAACTGCCAGAGTCAGAGGAGTCTCACAGCCAGCCCTATCAAAGGCCATCACACCTGTCCTGGATGCCATCATCAGTTTCATACCCCAGCACCTTCACTTTCCCCACACTGCGCAGGAACAGCTGGAGACCAAGCAAGGCTTCTACGCCATAGCCGGATTCCCGCACGTGTTGGGGGCAATCGACTGCACACATGTCCTACTTGTGCCCCCTGCTGACACAGCACACAATTACTGCAACAGGAAGCACACGCATTCCATCAATGTGCAGGCAATAGTGGACCACCGGGGACTCTTTACCAATGTCGTCGCCAACTATCCAGGCAGTGTGCATGACTCATACATCTTCCGACAGTCCATCATCAACAAGCGCTTCCAGGATGGCACCTATGGAAATGGACTGCTCGTTGGTAAGTACCAACGGAACACACCACACACCTCAATTCCACAATCACACAACGCACAACTGTGGGAATGGACACGTAACAAAATCACATCCAACATGCCAAACAACATGCACACCTGCCAGACACGACAACACAAGTAACCGTGGTAAGAGGGTCCAGAAATGTGGACAAACCATACACTAAGGCATAGCCCCTCTGCCACACATTTGCAGAATGTGGGGAGAGGTGGGGACCACTGTTAGAACTGGGGGTCTCTAGTTGGCAATGGTTTGCACCTTTGTCCAAATAGGGACCCTTGCTTCTAGTCAGGATAAGGGGGATACACTCAAAAAAAAACCCCTGCTCACCCCCTGGTAGCTTGGCACGAGCAGACAGGCTTATCTCATAGGCAGTGTGTAAAGCATTTGGGAACACATACAGTAATACAGTGAAAACACTACAGATGGACACCACACAGGTTGTTATGTAAAAATAAGTAATCTTTATATAGACTTATCACAAGACCCAATAGCAAAAATCCACAATACTGTACTCAAAAATAGACTTTAAAAGGTTATAAAATAGTTCAGTTCTCTCAAGTTGTAAATGCGACACTTTACTCTCAATGTACCTTGAATGCGTAACGCAAAGAAAACAAAAGGGTCGCAGGGAAGGTGATGCGTCGGTTCCTTACACTCAGGGAGTGGATGCGTCGGTTCCTTACTGCTGCGCAGGGGAGTTGATGCTCGCTTCCTTACTGTGTGGGGAGGTGATGCGTCGGTTTCTTACTGCTTTCCGGTGCAATGCGACAAGATGGCACCTCGATGCGATACTCTTCTCCGGCACGATGCGACAAAATGGCGTCTTGGTTGCGATGTGACAACGTTGGTGTGATGCGTGCACGCCCGACGGCCGTGCGGTGACTCGATGATCTTTGGAGCCGCGACAGGCCCTGCGACGCGCTTCTCCGGTGATGCGACGATGACCTCTGTGGCAGCGTCCCGCTTCTCCGGTGATGCGCCGCGCTCGGCGATGCGAGGATGACAGCGGCAGCGGCGTCTCGCTTCCTTGGCGATGCGATGACCGCGGCTGCGGCGGCGACACGCTTCTCGTTGTTGCGTCGCGCTTCCAGCTCCCAGCGACACGCAGTCTCTCAGAAGGCCCAGCACAACAGCAGGCACTTCAATTCCCAGCAAGGGAATGCAGGGGGGGAGCTGGTTGGTGAAGTCTTGTATCCCTGAGACTTCAGGCAGAAGGCAAGCTCTAGTTCAAGCCCTTGGAGATTCTCTTCTTCAAGATGACAAAGCACAGCAAAGTCTTTTCTCCTGTCCTTGGTAGAAAGCAACCACTGCAGGCCAACCCCAATCAGCAAAACAGCACAGGGGCAGTACTCCTCCTTCAGCTTCTCCGGTTCTTCTCCTTGGCAACAGGTTTCTTGATTTCCCAGAAGTGATCTAATTTCCTAGGGGTCTGGGTCCCCGTTTTATACACAGTTTCTCTTTGTTCTCTGAAGGCAGAGAGGCCTCTGCCTAGTCCAAAACCAGTTCTGGTCAGTCCTGGAGCACTTTGTCTTTCTGACTCCTTCTTTCCTTTGTGAGTGAGGGGCAGAGCCATCAGACGCCCGGCAGGAGGTGGAGCCAGCATTGTGGAAGGCAGGCACAGCCCTATTCAGACCCAGGTGCAACTCCTCCCTCCACTCTGGATGCAGATCTTTCTATTCAGCCCTGTGCTGACTCACCCTGTAGCCACCCCCAGCCCCTGTCACTCAATCTCCAGACAAGGAATACACAACCTAGCAGAGGCAGGCTTGGAAGTTTAGGCAAGAAAATACCCACTTTCTAAAAGTGGTATTTTTCAAACACAGAATGTTAAAACCAACTTCACTAAAAGATGTATTTTATCATTCTGAGTTCAGGCAATCATCCAATCATGGAGTCACTAATCCATACATCAATTTACAGTAGGGAGCACTTGCACTGTGGCACTGAACAGCAGTGGCACAGTGCCCAAAAGCATCTAAAACCAGCAAAACATAAGAGGCAACAGCAAAAAAATGGAAGGGAGACCCACGCCAATGGTGCCAAGTCTAACACGTGTCCCCTCCAGCTGAAATGTGGGGAAAACTACCCTTCCTCCTGGGAGTTCTCATCACTAAGGCGGAAAAATCTGGACAGACCATCAGCATTGGCGTGTTCTGTACCAGGGCGGTGTTCCACCGTGAAGTCCATCCCCTGTAGGGAAATGGACCACCTCAACAGTTTTGGGTTCTCACCCCTCATCTGCATTAACCATCTGAGGGGCCTGTGGTCTGCCTGAACCCGGAAGTGAGTCCCAAACAAGTATGGTCTCAACTTCTTCAGTGCCCAGACCACAGCAAATGCCTCACGTTCAATCGCACTCCACCTCTGTTCCCGTGGGAGTAACCTCTTACTAATAAAGGCTACAGGTTGGTCTAGGCCCTCCTCATTCATCTGTGAAAGCACAGCCCCAACACCATGCTCTGAAGCATCTGTCTGCACAATTAATTCCCTTGAGAAGTTGGGCGCCTGAAGCACGGGCGCCGTGCACATGGCAGATTTCAGGGCATCAAAAGCCTTTGGCAGGCATCAGTCCAGTTCACTTTCCTGGGCTGCTTCCTGGAAGTCAGCTCAGTCAAGGGTGCAACAATGTTGCCATACCCCTTGACAAACCTCCTGTAATACCCGGTGAGTCCTAAGAAGGCTCTCACCTCTGTCTGGGTTTTGGGGGGTTCCCAAGCCAGGATGGTATCTATCTTGGGTTGTAGGGGCGCCACCTGGCTGCTCCCAACCTGGTGTCCCAAGTACACCACAGAACCCTGCCCGATCTGGCACTTACTCGCCTTGATCGTGAGGCCTGCCCTCCGCAGCGCCTTCAACACTTCCCAGAGGTGGTGCAGATGTTCCTCCCAAGTGGCGCTGAACACTGCAATGTCATCCAGGTAGGCGGCACTGAAATCCTCCAGCCCAGCCAACACCTGGTTGACCAACCTCTGAAAGGTGGCAGGGGCATTCTTCATCCCAAAGGGCATCACCCGGAATTGGTAGTGCCCATCTGGTGTGGAGAATGCTGACCTCTCTTTGGCCCCATCAGTTAAGGCAATCTGCCAGTATCCAGACGTTAGATCAAATGTGCTGAGGTACCGGGCAGCCCCTAACCGATCAATGAGCTCATCAGCTCTGGGGATGGGGTGCGCGTCAGTCCTGGTGACTGAATTGAGTCCTCGGTAGTCCACACAGAACCGGAGTTCGGGTGTGGCACCAGGCGCGGCAGCCTTTGGGACCAAGACCACTGGGCTGGCCCAAGGGCTGTTAGAGGACTCAATCACCCCTAAGGCAAACATCTTGGAGACCTCCTCCTTGATGCAAGCTCTCACCCTGTCATTCACTCTGTAAGTTTTGTGCTTCACAGGAGGACTGTCCCCAGTGTCCACATCATGGATGCACCATTCAGTGATACTGGGAGTCAGGGAGAACAGATCAGAAAACTGCCCCAACAGTTGGCGACAGTCATTCTGCTGCTCAGGGGTCAGGGTGGGAGAGAGGTTCACACCATCCACTGACCCATCTTGCTCTTTTGCATACAGGAGGTCAGGAAGAGGTTCAGTCTCCTCTTCCATCCCAGCATCTGTTGCTAAGAGCATGCCCACTTCAGACCTCTCAAAGTGGGGCTTCAGGCGGTTCACATGCAGGACCCGCAAGGGGTTCCTGGGAGACTGCAAGTCCAACAAGTAGGTGACATCACTCTTGCGCTCCACCACCTCAAATGGTCCGGTCCACTTATCCTGGAGCGCACAGGGCTCCACTGGGGCCATGACCCAAACCTTTTGTCCAGGCTGAAACTCGATCAGAGTGGCATTCTGATCATGCCAACGTTTCATCTCTTCCTGGCTGGCTTCCAGATTCGCCTCAGCGTGTTGTCTGAAACGCCGAGTCTGGTTCCTGAAGGCCAGCATGTAACTAAATACATCCTGGGGAGTTTTCCTGGGAGCATCCTCCCAGCCTTCCTTGACCAGACTCAGAGGTCCTCTTACAGGATGGCCGTACAGCAGTTCAAAGGGACTGAACCCTAAGGACTTCTGGGGCACCTCTCTGTAAGCAAAGAGCAGGCATGGCAAGAGGACGTCCCACTTACGCCTCATGGGTTCTTCAAGACCCATAATCATGCCTTTCAGGGTCCGGTTGAATCTCTCAACCAGCCCATTACCTTGGGGGTGGTAAGGAGTGGTGAACTTATAGGTTACACCACACTCCTGCCACAGGGACTTCATATACTTGGAAATGAAGTTGGTACCACGGTCGGACACCACCTCCTTGGGGAACCCCACACGAGAGAAAATCCCCATCAGTGCACGTCCCACCACGGGGCCGTCACTGTCCGAAGAGGGATGGCTTCCGGGTACCGGGTGGCATGGTCCACCAAGACCAGGATGAACCTGTTGCCCATGGCTGTCTTGGGATCCAGAGGCCCCACAATGTCAATACCCACCCTCTCAAAGGGGGTGCTGACAACAGGGAAAGGTTGGAGAGGAGCCTTGTGCTTCCTCCCACTCTTACCACTTGCCTGGCAAGTCTGACAGGTCCTGCAATGAGTATCTGAACTCTTGCGCATTTGGGGCCAATGAAAGTGGGTGACAAGCCTTTGAAAGGTCTTGTCTTGCCCCAAATGTCCTGCTAAAGGCACATCATGAGCCAGACCCAGTAGGAAGGCTCTGAAGCGCTGGGGTACCACCAGCACATGGGCTGACCCAGGCTCAGCAACCTTAGGCTCACTATACAGGAGACCATTCTCCCAGTAGATCCAGTGTGATCCAGACTGATCACCTGCTGCCTGGCTTGCAGCCTGTTGCCGCAAGCCCTCAAGAGATGGGCACTTCTTCTGCTCCTCGCAGAACTCTTCCCTGGAGGGGCCTCCTTCCTGCTGCCAATGGGTCAGCTCAGGCAGGTCCCCCAGTTCAGCCACTTGTTCCCCTGTAGGTTCCAGGGCATCCCCCTCAAGGTCTGCCTCCTCCTGGACCGTGGGAACTTCGGGGGCCGGTTTCCCGTGCCCCCGCCTCCTCTCTTTAAGGCAGGCACCTGGGCCTTTCTTCCAGGCTCCAGGTTCTCCTGAATACCCTTACCGGCTGCCATTGACCGAGTGGTCACACACGCCCACTCTGGCAGACCCAACATCTCCAAATGAGACCTCCGCTCCACCTTCGCCCAAGGGGAGCTCTCCAAATCATTGCCTAGCAGACAGTCAACAGGCATGGCTGGCCTCACAGCTACTTGAAGGATACCTGAGACCCCCCACTCAAAGGGAACCTGGGCCACCTTGCAGTGGCTCTCTGAGTTGTCAGCGGCAACTACAGGGTAGAATACGTTGGGGACCACCTGCTCCTCAGACACCAGCCGACAACTGACAGCTGTCACACTGGCCCCGGTGTCTCTGAGAGCCTCCACCCTATGGCCATTGATGGTCACCCACTGCCTGTATTTTTTAGTGTTATCAGGCAGCTGGGTCCTAGGGACCATCTCACTGTCTCCTAAAGAGACCAGGGATATCTCTGCGGGACCCCACCCACCTTGGGCACCCAACTCCTCCCCCAGGGCTACACTAGCCATCTGCCGGGGTGGTGCACCAGTGGGTGCAGTGGTCACGATATTGGGGCACTGGTGACTTCCTACAAAGTGACCCACCTGACCACAACTAAAACATGCTTTGGGCCCCTTCTGAACAGACTTATCTGTTGGGACCCATGGTCTTTTCTCAGTGGGAGGCTGGGAACCCTTACCTTGGTTCTCTTGGGGTTTACTTTGGGGCCCTTTTTGGAACTCCTTCTGTTTACCCTTGTCCCCCCCACTCTTCTGCTGGAGACCCTGCCCACCTTTGGCGGAGTCTCCCACAAGACCCTTGTGGACGCGGGTACTGACCCAGCGGTCCGCTCTCCTCAGCAAGCTTCCTAGGATTAGTCAGCTTACTGTCAACAAGGTGCTGGCGTAGCTCTGGAAAACAACTACTGGACAAGTGCTCCCATGCAATTAAATCATAGAACCCCTGCAAGTCATTTACTTTGCTACCCTTCACCCATCCATCCAATGCTCTGCAAAAATAAGACACATACTCCACCCAGGTACTAGACTCCAGCTTTTTGCAGTTCCTAAACTTCTGCCTATAAAGCTCTGGAGTTAACCCATACCTTGCCACTAAAGCTTCCTTCAGGTGGGCATAGGACATCTGATCCTCTGTGGGCAAGGCTAGCAAGGTTTCCCTTCCCTCACCTGTAAAGCGGCCCCACAACCCCGCTCCCCAATCCTTCTCAGGGACCCGGTGTGATGTCATGGCGATCTCATATGCTTTAAACCATTGCCCAATGTCCTCCCCTTCATGAAATCCTTAATAACCTCCTTGGGGATGTATACTCTACTTTCTACAGGCACTGGAGGTGTGCTGCCACCAGAGGGAGTGATCTCTAGGCTCCTAGCCTTTAGCTCTAGCTCCCTCACCACTCTCTCATGCTCTAAAAGCATCCTTTTTTCTTCCATGGCCAACCTCTTACTTTCCAACTCCAATTTCTTGTGCTCAAGGCTATCATGGCTTCCCTGTTTCAGTTTGGCCATTTCCATTTCATGCATCCTGCTTTTGTCCCTGTCCTCCAGCTCCTCTGGAGACAGGCCCTTTTGAGAAACACTGCTGCCCTCCCTGGAAGGCACTCTCCTCCCGGGTAAGCCTAATGGCCCCTCAAGCTGCTCATCTAAATTCTCTGCCTCCTCCACAGGCTCCTCGGGCTGCCCACCAGCATTCCGGGCTTCCAACCAGGCCCTCAGCGCCTTTTGAAGCTCCTCCTTCCTGGTGAGGCCTCTCATAGAGATTTTTAACTTTTTACAAACGGCTTCGAGCTCTGGCACAGTGTAGGTATCAACCCTATCTTCTTCAAATTCAATATCTGCAGGTGCAATGGATCCTCTTTTGCTCATTGTGAAAATTGGCAGTTCTCAACAAAAATAAAGGTTCCCAGGAAAAAAAAGTCCTTTCAAAATGTTTGTGGTCGCGTATTGGTCTGCACTCACTAGTAGTGTACACCAATCACTGTATATGAATCACAAATGCAAGTCCAAATCCCACCGCTGCCACCAATGTTAGAACTGGGGGTCTCTAGTTGGCAATGGTTTGCACCTTTGTCCAAATAGGGACCCTTGCTTCTAGTCAGGATAAGGGGGATACACTCCTAAAATAACCCCTGCTCACCCCCTGGTAGCTTGGCACGAGCAGACAGGCTTATCTCAGAGGCAGTGTGTAAAGCATTTGGGAACACATACAGTAATACAGTGAAAACACTACAGATGGACACCACACAGGTTGTTATGTAAAAATAAGTAATCTTTATATAGACTTATCACAAGACCCAATAGCAAAAATCCACAATACTGTACTCAAAAATAGACTTTAAAAGGTTATAAAATAGTTCAGTTCTCTCAAGTTGTAAATGCGTCACTTTACTCTCAATGTACCTTGAATGCGTAACGCAAAGAAAACAAAAGGGTCGCAGGGAAGGTGATGCGTCGGTTCCTTACACTCAGGGAGTGGATGCGTCGGTTCCTTACTGCTGCGCAGGGAGTTGATGCTCGCTTCCTTACTGTGTGGGGAGGTGATGCGTCGGTTTCTTACTGCTTTCCGGTGCGATGCGACAAGATGGCACCTCGATGCGATACTCTTCTCCAGTACGATGCGACAAAATGGCGTCTTGGTTGCGATGTGACAACGTTGGTGTGATGCGTGCACGCCCGACGGCCGTGCGGTGACTCGATGATCTTTGGAGCCGCGACAGGCCCTGCGACGCGCTTCTCCGGTGATGCGACGATGACCTCTGTGGCAGCGTCCCGCTTCTCCGGTGATGCGCCGCGCTTCGGCGATGCGAGGATGACAGCGGCAGCGGCGTCTCGCTTCCTTGGCGATGCGATCACCGCGGCTGCGGCGGCGACACGCTTCTCGTTGTTGCGTCGCGCTTCCAGCTCCCAGCGACACACAGTCTCTCAGAAGGCCCAGCACAACAGCAGGCACTTCAACTCCCAGCAAGGGAATGCAGGGGGGGAGCTGGTTGGTGAAGTCTTGTATCCCTGAGACTTCAGGCAGGAGGCAAGCTCTAGTTCAAGCCCTTGGAGATTCTCTTCTTCAAGATGACAAAGCACAGCAAAGTCTTTTCTCCTGTCCTTGGTAGAAAGCAACCACTGCAGGCCAACCCCAATCAGCAAAACAGCACAGGGGCAGTACTCCTCCTTCAGCTTCTCCGGTTCTTCTCCTTGGCAACAGGTTTATTGATTTCCCAGAAGTGATCTAATTTCCTAGGGGTCTGGGTCCCCTTTTTATACACAGTTTCTCTTTGTTCTCTGAAGGCAGAGAGGCCTCTGCCTAGTCCAAAACCAGTTCTGGTCAGTCCTGGAGCACTTTGTCTTTCTGACTCCTTCTTTCCTTTGTGAGTGAGGGCAGAGCCATCAGACGCCCGGCAGGAGGTGGAGCCAGCATTGTGGAAGGCAGGCACAGCCCTATTCAGACCCAGGTGCAACTCCTCCCTCCACTCTGGATGCAGATCTTTCTATTCAGCCCTGTGCTGACTCACCCTGTCTCCTGTAGCCACCCCCAGCCCCTGTCACTCAATCTCCAGACAAGGAATACACAACCTAGCAGAGGCAGGCTTGGAAGTTTAGGCAAGAAAATACCCACTTTCTAAAAGTGGTATTTTCAAACACAGAATGTTAAAACCAACTTCACTAAAAGATGTATTTTATCATTCTGAGTTCAGGCAATCATCCAATCATGGAGTCACTAATCCATACATCAATTTACAGTAGGGAGCACTTGCACTGTGGCACTGAACAGCAGTGGCACAGTGCCCAAAAGCATCTAAAACCAGCAAAACATAAGAGGCAACAGCAAAAAAATGGAAGGGAGACCCACGCCAATGGTGCCAAGTCTAACAACCACGATTGTGCGAAGGAGGCAATGGACCCATGAATAACAATGTACACAATGCCAAGTGTGGCGGTGATGTGCTGGACAGTCTTGAGTATGCAGAGCACAGACATGTCCATGTGGACACATACTGCTGGAGTCTGTAGTGTCGTGGACAGTGGAGTCAACCATGTCATCACAGGCAGTGGGGAACACCTTGGACAAGTAGCCATGTCGGCCCTCCTGTAAGCGTAGTCTGCAGGCCCGGCGCACGCCACTCCAGCGTAGGGGAGTGACTAAATAGGCCGGGGCTCAGGGAGTGGTTCACTTCTGGGACGGCCACCGAAGTAACTACTGCGTGTGGCTCTGTGTCCACCATATCCTGGCCATAGGCCTACACACACGTGGCCGACCACCTACAACGGGCAAAGTCACACTGGCGACGAGGTGGCTACTTCCCACGCCATCCAGCGCACATCTCGTCATCGCCTGCAGTGGCGTGTCTGCCAGGGCGGTGTCCCTCACCCTGCCACGAGGCCACCGTCATGACCGGTGGTGCCTTCGTAATCCTGTGCGCCTGCTGCACCCCAGCCCGCTCATCCCCAGACCCGACCTGCGCCCAGCAGTTAATGCCCGCCCCTGCGCACCCAGGCCTCACTGCTCACCTGCCGCCACCGGAGTCTCTCCAAGAGGGCCCACCACGTGCTGGTGCAATGTCCAAGGCCAGGCTCCGCGAGCTTGGCAGCCTCCTCAGCCGATCGCTGGCTTCTGTGCAACAGGCCTCCAGCGCACCCAGCGGCACTGCACCGCGGAGTTGCGAGTTGGCTACTGCTGCCTTCTGACCACACTGCGGTACAGCAAGTAACATACACATCCTTTCCAGTCCGCCCCTCCAGGCCTGCTGCATCACCGCAGGCTGCACACCTGCTCAGCTCTTCCGGTGGGCCAAACTCAGTGCACCACAAGTCACCGTCCAGCCTCCAGCATTATAGCATGATGCACACCCGCTCAGCTCTTCCGGTGGGCCGAACTCAGTGCACCACAAGTCACCTTCCAGCCTCCAGCATTATAGCATGATGCACACCCGCTAAGCTCTTCCGGTGAGCCGAACTCAGTGCACCACAAGTCACAGTCCAGCATTATAGCATGATGCACACCCACTCAGCTCTTCCGGTGGGCCGAACTCAGTGCACCGCAAGTCATTGTCCCGAGGGGCTACCCCACAAGTCCCCCTCCAGTAGCCAACAGCATGTCCTCGGTAACGCCACTGGAGCCCTTCACAGTCAAGGGGCCACCCCCGTCCCAGGCAGGCCGCCGGTAAGCCTGGGCAGATCGTCTGGAGACGTACTCCGAAGCGCACAACATCCCAGCGCCGTGGCGGTGGCGCACGCGTGTGAGGATTGCGGAGAAATGGCCCGGGGCTCTGGGCGTGGTTCAGTTCTGGGCTCTGGGCGTGGTCCAGTTCCGGCCTGGCCACAAAAGTGACTAAGGCGTGTGTCTCCGTAGTAGTGTCTGTGCTACCCAGCCTGTAATCGACAATGTTGGAATGTAGCATGCACCAGGAGGGCGGCCTCGCCCAAATGGATTAACCCCTTCCATGCATCAGATGGCCCCGGCTGTCCGACGTCACGGTGGGCGTGTGCATCGGCCGGCAGGGAGCCGTCTGATCTGCGCACGCGTGGAATTTTCCCGCAACGCAGGGAAATTCCGGCCACGCCCAAAGGGTTAATAAAGGAGCGCGAGACCGCTCGGGGTCGCGGCTCATACATGCCAACTGTTGTGTGTGTATCTACATTGCCGCAGCCTGAACCGAAGGCCTAGCATCAATATCAGCGCAAGTTCAGCCAGGCCAGAACTCCACATCTGTGTCCGCCCTATCCTTACCATAGGCCTACACACACGTGGCCGCACACCTTCAACGGCCAACATTACAGTCTTGCTGTCAGTCCTGCGGACATGCGCAGACAGGCATGACAATGGTGTGCAGTAGGAGTGCAAGTGATGCAACCGCGCAGCACACACAAGTAAATAGGCTCGGTGGGAGGGAGGAGCAACTGTGAGGCTACGTAATACACATTGTCCTACCACATTTGCCAGCAGCAATACATGGCTAACATGAATCCCAAGGTCGCACAAATCACACACCACGAAACTTGTATGTCTGCCAACACAGCATGCAGAACCACTAGTTAACACTGACCTCACTTACCTCTCACAGGTGATCAAGGATATGCACTCTGCCCATGGATGATGACACCCCTCCGAGCCCCGAACACCCCGGCCCAGAGGCAGTACAATGTGGCCCGCAAACGCACCAGGGGCATTGTTGAACGCACGTTTGGCGTGTTGAAATCACGTTTCAGGTGCCTGGACATCACCGGTGGAAGACTCCTGTACAGCCCAGAAATAGTGTGCAAGATGATCACTGCATGTTGTGTATTGCACAACCTATGTGTACGCACCAATGCCCCATGGATCCAAGTCCCAGAAGCAACGGATGATGATGAGGAAGATGATGCAGGTGGACCACACCCCACTGCAGCCGCAGCAGGAATAGCCCGAAGGAACACAATCATCAACAATTTCTTCGCATGAGCACGTCACATTGTGACTGTCCACAGCAATCATGGCACAGTACAAGATGACCACATGACCAGCATGTGCAAATGAAATCTTAGCAACACACATTCCCCGTGTGCATGTCAGTCCTCTGCATTAGCACATTAATCTGACGGGTGTAAGTGCAACATTGAGTGCTTACATTCGCATATGTTGCATATGTCACCTCTGTACCGAGAGGCTGTTCATGGTGTCACGTATTCGACATGCCATATCAGGGTGTCACATGTAGTACGTCATGCCACTCATCAGTGTCCCACGTGTACATGAGCATGACATGAAGGCCGTCATTGGTGTTCAGGAAAAGACAAAAGGGTGCCATTTGTGGTCAGAGATGTACCTGCCTGATGCAAATATACACCCTGTGTGTCGAGTCCCACAACATGAACAACATGGCCGTAAGGGGGATGTGGGCACAGTGGACACCTCAGCAACATTGAGAGATGCACACCAGCCTAAAAGCCAGCAGGCCCACCTTGCGTGGAACACACCAAGTTGTCCCCTGGTCAAATGTGCCATGTACAGGTCACATGTGTACACGGACGTCATCCATCAAGAGAAGTGATCAGTGCCAGCTAATAGGTGCTAGGTGAGTGGTCAACCGCCTCCTCACAGCTACCTGCACCCATCACTGTCAGACTGCAGCAAAACAACACTGCTACATCAGAGCATGCAATACTGACCGTGAGGGCACGTACATGGCTGGTAAGGGTTCAACCATGCCGGAAGGCGAAGCAGTGACATACCCCCCACCCAATACCCATCACATTTCCAGAATGCAAGCAGATGACAAACTAACATTGTGTGTGACAGCCCCTCTGTCTGAACAGGAAGGCGGTAGCACATCTGCACCTCCGACCTTGGGAATGCATGCACCCGGCACACCCTGAGCGATACCATAGCAGCTGCTGATGGCTCCCACACTACGCACAGCGTGAACCAGAGACCAACGTATTCACACCCCACACACAGGAGTCCTTGCTCGTAGTTCACTTGCATGGTATGAGCTTCACACTTACGCAACGACCATCCCAGGAGTCCAAGCACTCCACACTCAGACCAATCATTGCTCCGAGCTGTGGCTTCCACATAACTGTGACTTTGCCTTTGTGACACACAGCCCTATTTCATACATTGACGTGGGGCTAAGTTTGGAAATAGCGAGATTGTTGTTTTGGAGCAATGAGGCCACAGCTAGTTCACACATTCCCAGTCATCTCACTGCCTATCTGGGTCACGGACATACATGCGCATTGAAATCAGTTCCCAGGGAGCACCGTTGTTTGGAAACACTGCCCCTACATACATCCATACTTTCATACTTGCTTGATCATGGACATGACTCTTCAGTGTGAATTTGAATGTCTTATTCACATTCGGTAGAGTGGTGAAGGTGGACCAGTACCTGGCCATGCACATGCTACTTTACAATTTTGCCCCATGGAGGGCCAGCCAGGGTCCTTTGGGGAGGGAAAAGTGCATCGTAGGAGAGGGAGTTCAGTCTGCAGTCTGATTTCTGTGTCATTGGTTGCCTAAACAAATGTAGCAGTCCATGTCGGGGGCCAAGGTGAGTGTCGCAGAGTGTTAAGGGGGACAGTGGAGAGTGTTATTCCTGGGCATGATGCAGAGGGCAGAACCAAGCAGAACGAGGCCATATGGCAGAGATGAATGCTACTGCTTCCTACTTAGCCCAACGGCAGATTCATCCTCATCATCGTCCTCCTATGTGTGATGTGCCTCACATGTGGGTGGTGGTGTTTTGTCTGCGGCACTGTGTGGCAGTGACACATCAGGGGCCGGAGGTGCATTGTCAGCCGCACTGTGAGGCACTGACACATCAGGGGGCGGTGATGTGGAGGGAGTAGTGGCAGCAGCATTCATCTGCGCCAGGCCTTGTGGCAGCACTGCCATGATGTGGTTCTGCAGGGCATGGTAGATCCCTGCTACATCTCGCTGGTGTGCAGCCATGGCAGCCATTCTTACCACCTGCATCCGCTCCATGTTCTCCATGTTCCTCCCCATGTTGGCCAACTCACGGCTGAGGTCGCTGGAGCCACTCTGACTAGATAGTTGTTCTTGTCTACGAGTCATGACTCCGGCGATGTCAGCCATGCATTGTTGGAGACCATGGAGTGGACTGTGGGTGTCTGTTAGGGCCTGTAGGTGGTCCCTGATGGGACTTGGACACCCATGTATGGCATCTAGTTTGGATGCCATGAGGTCGAACCCTACCCGCACCTGCTCTGCCGTCCCCTTCTGGCCCTGCGACACACGGCGTTGGAATGCCATGTGTTGGTCGTGGGGATCCTGGGAGACAGCCAGGGTGGTGGGTGCTTCCTGCTGTGTGGTCTGTGCAGGGGGTGGGTTTGCCTCGATGCAGCTAGGCTGCCCTGCTCCTGGGGGTGGGGTGCTGAGGGTGTCCATGAGCTGTTGGAGGGCGTCGGGGTCGATGGTGTGTAGGTCCTCTTCATCATCGGTGATGAGGAGTACGGTCTGCTCTGCAGGAGGGGATGATTCTCCCTCTGCAATGTGAAGGGGAGATGCAGTTTGACATTGTGTTCACATGTATGTTGACGCATTGGCCAAGTTTACAGACAGACTGCATGTCAATGTACATTGTGACTGTTTGTGTGGAGATGCCTATTTAATGCTGGACAGTTGACATTTCGCCACCATCACGGATGTGAGGTTGTATTTGTCCATTGTCATCTCACAGTTTCCTGCTATGCCAAATGCGAATGGCCATTTTCTACACACGAGCGGCAGCAGTTGTGTTCTCTGTTCTGTTGTGGAAGTGTTGCAGTTTGGTCCACTTTGTTGTACATGTTGAGGTGCTCTGAGTGTTATGTGTGTGTGCTGCATTGTCGGTGATTTGCCCCTTCAGCTCTGCTTTGGCTGGCCCTTATCCCTTTCAGGCGGTGTGCCTTTCACTTCTGTGCTTATACAGTGCTGAGCTGTTGCAGACTTGGGTAAATCGGGCTCTTGGTCGGAGTTGTGACTCTTGGGCATGGTTTGTCCGCAGATGTGCTGTACTTGCTTGTGCATGTGTGCCATTGTGCCCATCTCCCCCCATCCCCCCAGTCCCTGGTGGTTACTCAAATGTATGACGTTACAACGCATACATTTACAATGCATGCCTTTACAACGCAGTTTTTACATCGCAACATCCTTTACAATGCATTCTTTTACATCGCATGCCATTACATTGCATTTTCAGAAACTACCTTTACAACGCATTCCATTACATCGCATCATACCTTTACAACGCATACCATTACAATGCATACCATTACATCGCATTTAAGGTAAGTGTTGGATAGTATAGGGGTAATAATTACTATTCTAACTCCAGTGAGTGCAACAGTAGGGTAAGTGTTGGATAGTGTAGGGGTAAAAATTACTATTCTAACTCCAGTGAGTGCAACAGTAGGGTAAGTGTTGGATAGTGTAAGGGTACTATGCGTTGTAATGGTATGCATTGTAATGACTTGCAATGTAATGCCTGTGTTGTAGTGACATGCATTGTAATGACATGTGTTGTAGTGACATGCTATGTAATGCTGCATTGTAATGACATGCGATGTAAAGGATGTTGCGATGTAATGACTGCTATGTAAAGGTAGTGCGATGTACTGACTGCGTTGTAAAGGTTGTTTCCCAGTTACTCACCCTGTTGCTGTTGTGTCAGGTCATGTTGAGCAGTGTCCGGTCCTCCGACTACTGCCACCGTCACCTCACTGATGACTGTGGACAGTATTTCCTCCATCTCAACCAGCTCCTCCTGTGGCGCAGGACTCCCACCCCCAGTCTGCATTGCTGCTTTGCGGTTGTTGGCGAGTTTCAGCTTGTTTCGGCGCTTCACATCATTCCAGCGCCTCTTGAGCTCTTCCATTGTCCTCCTCAGCACTCCGACTGCATTCTCCTTGTCCACGATGGACTGCAATATTGCATTTTTTGTTGCCAATGACACAGTGGAGGTGACGAACAGTTGTTGATGGTGTTCTGTCACCTCCGTAATCAGGATCCTGTTTTCCTGTGGACTGAACCGCGTCTTCCTCTTCTTCTTCTCCTTGCCCTTCCCTGACCTCGAGGTCCCGGGCTGGTCCTCTGTGGGGCTTGTGGGGTTCGGGTTGTCCTCTGTGCTTGCTCCGGCTACCTCCATGGTGCTTCGCAGTTGTTTGTGTTTTATTTGTATTTCTCTTTTGCCGCTTTTATAGTGTTTGTTCCCGCCTTACTTGTGGGACTTGCAGGCCTGGCGCTGCTTTTCGCTGGATTTTTAACGCAGTTGGGCCCATTGCAGCTTTTTTCACGTTCGGATTTCCTTTTTTATCGCCATCATGGTAGTTGTATCGCGGACATTTGTGGCGTTCTCGGGAAACTATCGCATGTTCCCGTGTTGGGAATACGACGTTGACACTGAGTTATTTTCCCGCGATATGAAAAATTGCGTTAGCCTATTTTGGCGATGTTTATCGCACGTTCTTGTGAATATCCCCCAGAGTTTGCAATTGCCTAAAAGTGAAGAACGCAACTGTAGAAGGAAGGATGGCTGCATAGCATACCCTGTGCAGCCTATCCAGTCTCAGCATAACTTTACAATTAATGCACAAACTACTTTATTGGCTCCCATCAGCCGTATGGTTGGGCAAGGTCGTGCTCACACCATCATGACCAACTACTACTGCTACTACTTCTGCTTCTGCTAGTTCTTCTATTACTGCTACTACTATAACTAAATATAATAATATTATCACAACTATTTAAATCAATAATATTACTTCTACTATTACTAAGACTACTACTACTACTACTAATAATGATAATACGGGACAAAGAAAAAAAGGAATGTGAAGAGCCGTGAACAGCATTATCATCACTTAAAAGAAAGGAGAGTGAGAAAAAAAATTGGTGTTTTCTCTGGCAATCCTCACTAATCTAGAAAGGAAAATTCCTGCAGAGTGCAGGTACATTTTGTTATCGACGAGACTAACAATTTGATTATCTGTTGAGCCTGTGAAAAGAATTTTGAAGTTGTGGTCTCTCATAATCAATACCGTGGGTAAGCTTTACAATGGTTAAGGTATGTAGCCCATATTCATGGACATTTGTGTATGTTATCTTTTGTTTCTCGGTTTGGAGAGTTTGGACATAAAGACATTTATAAAGTGTTCACTACTCCATTGCATTCGTAATCCTGCATACCCATACAAACCACTTTCAGATTTTCAAGAAGGTAAGGCCTTAAGTCTCTAGGCAATGCAGTCCATAACAGAGGAGCCAGTACCACGAAGTAGGATCACTGACACAATATCATGGTAAACATTATCGTTGACAAAAAAATCGTGTCAAAAATATCATTTACCATAATAACATGATCCTATGCTTATAATAAGTACAAAAAATATCATCAACACTAACATAATCGAAAAATACACAAAATAAATATGTATTAATATGAAGGGGCTGATTATGATGTCGGTGGGTCCGAAACTGACTTTCCGTCGGTGTTGGACCCACCGACATCTGCCCCTGCGGTCCACCCACTGCATTACAATTCAGTGGGCAGAGGCATCAGGTGGAGGGACCATCCGCGGCGCTTCCGTCGTACGTCGGAAAGACAGCATAATCCCTTAATGATGGCGGCTCCGCCATTGGGTTTCCGACAGCCATTCCATGTCAGCCTTTCCGACATGGAAAGGCTGTCGGAAAGAAACATTGGAGACCCGTAGCAGGGCCCCCTTCCCCCGGCCCTCTGCTGTGGGGCCTGGGTGCCCCGCAAAACATCCCTGCACCGTGAGGGGCCTGCCCCACGGAGCAAGGATATTTCAAACATCCATTTCACTATGGCAACTTGTGCTGCGAGCCTTTTCTGCCTGCCGCACAAGCTGTCATAATGAACTGGATGTTTCCGACCACCTTATGCGCGTTCGCATCCAAATTGGGATGTCAGAACTGCCGACTTATGGTCGGGCGGTTCTGGAACGATATGGTGTCCGCCTGACATTTTTAAAGTAGTAAATGTTAAATATTTTAATACATAACTTTAATATTATGTAAATTAAATATGCTTCACTAATATTTAATACTATATATATATATATATATATATATATATATATAAATATATACTTATATAGACACACAAATACATGTATTTATATTTATATAAATATATACACACACAAACGCACACATATATGTATATATATAATTTTAAATCGACATTTTGTACAAGCACCACAAAGTATTATGCACCAAGAGAGAAGGGGCAAATTTTGTTAACTATTATGCAAGCCTTCTCTTTACTCTAGGACCAGATGATAGAGGCACATAAAGGAGATGCAGTGAATGCATTCTGCTACACAAAGTCAATGTAATGATTTAGCTGTGGTGGAGACTCAGAGCACGATTCACAAAACTAAAAGTACATGTGTGTATTTACTTTGGGATAGATCTACTCTTGCACCTGTGTATAACTCTTCAGATCATATTCACAAACTGCATTTTGTAGTCCGTGAAGTAGTAATGCAGTAGTACTACATAGTATAAATGCTATTTCTTAACCTATTTGCAGAAACCTACTCCTTCACCACTCCCATCTTTTATGTGTGACGGTCTCCGCCACTTATATGGTTATCTTGGCATACATAAGTATACTTTGAGTTGTAAATGTAGAAGCAACAGAGAGCATGGCTGGAACAATGGGGAATACCTACACCTAAATGGTAGGGTATCATGAAGGAGTAAGTGGTGGTTTAGTGATGAACATGCACATTAAAACACTGACTGACAATGCATAAGCCAGTTTGTTATTTACAAATTATACTTCTGAAGTTACTAAAGCTAAAAAGGTCCTAAATCATATTCAATGTACTCTAGCCCGCTCACATTTCCATAGAAAATAATGAAGCCAGGGGCTGAAAATACCACGCTAAAGGAAATAATGTTAACCCTTCTAGTGTGGGTATTGGCTAACCCTGGGCGGTGAATTCCGCTCCGCTTGCGGAGTTTGCAGAGCTTTCCGCACTCCGCGTTACGCGGAGTTCCGAAAATCTCCGCTTTGCGGAGCAGAGTTTTTTTCTTCGCTCGCGTTCACCAACGTCAAGTTGACGAGCGCGAGCGAGGAAAATCCACCTCCCGGCGAGATTTTTCCTCGTTTGCGATCGTCAACATCAAGTTGGCGAGTGCGAGCGTGGAAAATAAACCTCCCGGCGAGATTTCTCAACGCGGGGGTGGGGTTTCTCATTGCGAGTGGTCGCGTATGCTTGCGACCACTAGCGTTGAGAAACTGCCCGTTCGCGTTGAGAAAGCTGCTGCTCGAATAAAAATCTACTCGAGTGGCAGAAAGGAAAGCAGCACTCGCTTGCACTGTGCATGGTGCCGTTCGCGATGATTACACAGTGCGGACAAGCATCTGGCACTGAAAATCACAGCGAACGGCATTTTTCTATCACACTACGCCGCTTGTGGAGCTCCGCATAGCGCAGCAGAGTTTTTTTCCCACTTCGCGGAGTTTCGCATAGCGCAACTCCGCGAACTCCGCCCAGGGTTAGTATTGGCCAATGGCTGATGCCGCACTACATTCCTAATGCAGCCATCGGCTGACTCCTGGGAAGGGTTACAAAAGAGCTTCCTTTGCTTGCTCTGGATGATTACTTTTTAACAAGGTCAAGGGCAGGGCTGAAGCTTTGGCCCATCCCACCTCCTGCCCATGTGTGGTGATAGCATGCCACGAGGTGCTCAGACATCACAAGCCTCCACCTGAGTGGATAGGTGGGAGCAAGTGAGTGCTCTCTTGCACATCTGGTGGGGATTTTAGGCCATAGGTGACCTCCTTCTGCTTGAGAGAGGCATGGTCGGAAAGTATCTCCCATTTCTAGTGATGCCTTTCTCAAACTAATACCTACTCGTGGATCACGGATGCACTGCAATCCACAAGTAGGAATCTACAGGACCTCTGAGGATTCTAGTGTTTTTGGAGAGGGGGCAGCCTCTCTGGTATATGAGCTGACGCCCCCTTGGGAGTTATATTTTTTTACTGAATGTTTGTTTTCCCCTGGGGGTTACAATTACACCCATAGAGGGAATGATCGACCTACCAGAGGAAAAAAATGGCACTCATATTTTTCTGGTGGTCGGCACTTATAACATACGGGCTGCCCCATTGGGGAGCACTATGGTTTTATACAATTTTTGTTTTCCACAGGAGGGCAATCGTGCCCCTATGGAGCATGCAATTGTCCCCAGGAGAAAAAAAATGGTAGCCGAATTTCCAGGCTCAACCCTTCTCTTGAACATAAATTTTTATAGACAATGTTTGCTTTTCACCAAAGAGAAAACCAAATTGCCCAAATCTGCTGGACAACCAGGTAGTGTGTGGGCCGGTGTTATGGTATCATGGTCTGGTTATTACTATAGATTTCCCGTATATTGCCACAAAGATTGCATGCATCAAGCACAATTACATTCAGTCTTCCAGGTCATGCAAAAACTCCTATACTGTGCCTGTTTCCAAGTTCAAAACTGCTCCTCTTAAGTTCCAGGGGATACTACGACAATGTGTGTTCTTAAGACCAAAGCTAGATTTTTGCTTTCAGGCAATTATTTTTAAACTGACAATGGCCTGGAAGTTACCCAAACATTAAAGTTTTGCATAAGCCATGATAAAACAAAGAAATCATTGGGAAAGCCAAAAGGCTGGCAGAAAAACCAAATGTGTTTAGCTCTCTAGTTTGTTAACGTGGGACACTTTTATTGTGCTGCCAGGGCCTGGGCCTATTTGGATTTAGCTGCCTCCTGCCAAACATTATCTTAGCTGCATATTAGTGTCATAATAAATGAACAGTGGCTGGAGTGGGCTCACCCCTTGTCCCATGAGGTATGCTGGGGAATTGCATGTATGGCAAGTTATAGTCATATTTTGTTCTTTTTTGTCTCATTTAGTGTCTTTGGAGAGGTTTGTTGATGAGTTTTTCAGATCTCAACATAGAAAAAATAAGTGCTTTTTAGCTTTTCCATTTTCACATTTCACACAAATGCACACTGACTCACCCACTCAGTGTTTTTCAAGCATACTCCTGCCTTCTACATAGGACATAGTGTTTCGCAAGGATGTTTTTTGTCTTGTTTTAGACTGCCAACAGAGTTGGGATCTTGGTGGATGACTGCTGGTCATGACCTAATTCGAGTAATTGAGAACAGTTTTGAAGCAGCATAAAAAACTGAGACAGCATCGGAGGGAAGGGAAAATAGAGCAGAATCTGGAAGTGGTTTTACAGTTGGCAGAGTTCCAGCCAATGACTTATCTTCCAGTGCTTCTAAGGAGCATGGGCATGGCAGTCATGATGTCCCTTTGCAAGCACAATCTGTGCAGCAGAAAGACAGAGGCCCGAGAGCAGGCACATGCATCAGAAACACTGACAGAGTGCTCTATGGCCAGCCCTCAAAATTAGTCCATCTTAAATTCCCCTATTCACTGCACATGATGGAAGTAAAGACAATAGAGCAATTTTTGTCCATATTGACTACATCCATCTGTTGATGTTGACTTCCTTGTGGAAATTGTGCACTAAACAAATTTGTTTGCCAAAGACTTTCTGAGGGAGCATCGGGTGCTCTTGGGTCTCATTCCAAGATTCACCGGAGGACTCCCACTTCACTTGGGGAGATGAAAAAATGTCTAGACCTTACGCTCGGCTTAGAAATTGTACACAAACCAACTGTACAGTGTTACAGGTCTGGGCAAGATCAAGCTTTGCACCAGTCATGAGCAGAGATAGTTTTTTGGTATTGCAACATATGCTGCATTTCAATGATAATTCTGCTGCATTGTCCCAGGACCATTTAGAACAGTGGTATTCAAACTGTGGGAGCACCCCCTAGGAGGGAATGGAGTTATTTGAAGGGAGGAACCAGTGCACGTCCCCCAGTGGTGTACAAGAGCCACAAATGCACCCAATTGCCATGTACTTGATGGTCTTTTTGAACCTCTTCATATGTCATTGTGCATTTTTGCAAAGATCAAAAAAAGAAGGAAACCTGTCGACCTTATAAACGGACTAAACTAGTGCGCTGGATTGAGTAACACGATCCATATACGCACACTCACTGTTTTTAACTTCTTCAACATCCCCTTCTCAATAAATAATTGTTTTCTAAAGAGGATGTAGAAAACATTTTAACCTCACTTCATACTGAGCACTTAATTTTTGGTCTCTGGACACTACTGCAATACCAGTGATTTACCTCCAGGTGGAGGTCAGCATACCGAAAAGTAAACCCTATGATGATGCTGTCACGGTACGAATAGGCGGAGAACCAAGATATACCGCCCTTCCACCTACGTACGTGTATGAGGGTTTTTTACAAAAGGCACCACTAACGACCCTGGTTATGTAGGTACAAGTGATCCATTCCTCCCCTTCTTTTTTTGATCTTTGTACTTTAATTGGAAGCTGAATGGTTCACCGCTTCTTCCTCCCTCCCCCCTTGTGATTTAAGACGATTGTCCATTTTTGGCCTTATTTTATAGAAACTTGGGCTTGTACTGCAAATAGGTCAATCTCAAGGTAAAGAAGAGTCCCCGTTGCAGGAGCAGCACTGGAAATTTGGTAAGAGAGGAGATTGGGCAGGGAGGCTAAGCATTGTGCAGAGAAAGCACTTTGCAATTATTTTTTTATTTTATTTTGGGGTTAGCCCAACAGAATGCTATATTTTGGTAAGGTAAAAAACAATTTCAAAATAAAGAGGACACATGATATGATTATGGAATGAAAGACCAAACTTGAAAATGTATCTGAATTATTACAATGCACTGAAATACAATACAGTCCTGGTTAGCAGAAGAAGATATGTTTGCTAAACATCCATGTTAATAGTCACGCTCATTCACACTTGCACTTGCTCACTCACACAACTCATTCGCTCACTTCCCTACTCACAGATTTGCAGAGATTCAATCATTATCATTTCAACGTCTTTGCTGAGCCCTCATATCACATTTTCATTAAATGAGTAATCAGTTTGTGTCAAAACACAAGCAGACATCATCAAACAATGGGATGTTGTAGATTGATTATTCTTGGTGATTGTTATATATGTAGGACTGAATGCTTATTGTTGGTGATTGTTATCAATGTAGGACTGGAGAAAGAAAACTATGTTTTTCTCAACACTTTATGGCCCCTTTAAGGCAACTAGAAGCAGACAATAGAGAAATCTTTTAAAGACAGACATTAAAATAATTATATGCATTAAGAACAAATGAGCTGCATTCACGTGCCACACTTGGTGAGTTTCAACCTTAATAGCACATTCTGCCACAAAGTAGGATTTACTTTCTGTAATACCCTGACCCAGAGTATACTTCATTCTCCATCACCGAAACCCTCCTTCTGACCTCGGATGTCCTGCTCCTCATGGCACCTATAGACTGTTAGTTCCTAGCCCCACCTATGTCACTTCCAAATTGGTTACCAGGAGAGGGTGGATAATGTGAAACCAACACTACTGTCCTGGCTTAATGAATGTCTGAAGGGCACAGGCAGCAGGCTGATGGATGAAGTTTAATGATTAAAGGTTCATGAAAGAGTATTATGTTAACAAATTTTGAGGAGTGGAATAATGTGTCAAGTAGTGGGGCAAAACCATCTTTAGACCCCAGGTCAAAATTACATGAGGGCAATGTTCATTGTTATGAAACACTGAAAAATCAGTACATATGTGGCCAATGGTGCATTTTTAAGCATAGTGGCTGCATTCCAAAATATACTGGGCCAACCTCAACTTTACTCAAATAATTTGATTGTTGTTTCAAAGAAGGCAATTTTATTGTGGCCTGATTATGATGTCATACAGACCGACACTGACAGGCCATCAGTGGCGGTCAGCATGACATCCAGGGCTGCGGTCCGATCGCCGGATTGAAATGCCGGCGGTCGGAGCATTGCAAGCAGTCGGAATTATGATGCCTCTTTACCTCTGCCTCTTCATGGCAGTACGACAGTCCGACTGTCATGTAAAGGCAGATGGAAAGTGAGTTTGGGTCTCCGCTATGGTGCCAGAGGCACCAGTGGTGCCCCCTGAAACATCTATGCACTCTGTGCCAGGGACCACATGGTGCCTGACACACAGTGCAGGGATGTTTCTAAACATGACTTTTTTGCATTGAGGCTTGTGCTGTGGCCCTTTTCCGGACTGCAGCACAAGCCTTAATGCAAAAACATATGTTTCTGACCACCAACACAGTGGTCAGATCATAATTTGGAGGTCGGGACCGCAGTCTACTTGTCGGGCGGTCCTGATCCCGAACCAACAGCCACCGTAATCAGCCCCTTGGTTATCTCTTAAAATATAACTTCATTGACACCTGAATAAGCATGATACATCCAGCTCCATGTTTGTTGTCACCTGGTGATAGTTTCTTGAAAACAACAACACGTCGCACTGGTGATTTAGGGCCAGATGAACAAAGCTTTTTTGCAGTCACAAAGAGCCCGATTCGTAAAAAAGCTTTTTACAATGTAAAAAAGACAAATTTGTTACCGAATCGCAATTTGCATTTTCTACCAAATATCGATTTGTTATTTGGAAGGGGCAAACTCTTCCCAATACCAAATCAGAGTGGCATGTATTAATGTATGGTATGTATTAATGTTTTGCGACCAAACTCTTGTCGCAAAACAGTAATACTTTACCACCAGTTTAAAACTAGTGGTAATCCATTTGTAAAAGGGAAAGGGACCCATAGAGACCCCTTACCCTATGAGAATGTTAAAAAAAATATTTTTTAAGAGCAGGCAGTGGTCCCAGGGGAAATGGGCTGCATTTAAAAAAAAGGTTTGCTTTATCAAAAAGCAATCACAGACATGGTGGTCTGCTGACTTCAGCAGGCCACCATCCCTGTGATGGCTGCTAATCTAAATTGCTATCTACCTCATTAATATGCATAAGGTTGGTCTATTTGCGACCAACTAGGAATCGCTTATGAAACTCAAAACAGTTTCATACATTAGGAAAACTGATTACCTAATTGGGATTCTGAGATAATCGAAATTAGGAAATCGGTATTCCTAATGTTAGTACATCTGGCCCATTCTTCTTCGAATCAAGGTAGTTGCATTTGATCAAATGGAGATGGTGGCTACGATTTGTGAATCCATGTAGATGGGTTCTACACTGGTGTAGATATATTATCTACTGGCGGTCGCCAGTAGATAGTTATAGTTACAACCTATTATCCATAGGAAATCCGCGACATTCTATTTGAAATAACTCTCTTGCCGGTTGACGTATCTTCGCGAAATTTTCAAACTTCGTGGGGCGCTCCGGTCCGCTCCTACCCTGAAAGTCTCGGGTGATACGTCAAGCGGGGGCCGAGAAAAAGGGGGTCCCAAAACGCGTTTTCCCCATGCATTTTCCCATAGGAAACTTTAGACACGGCTACAGCCCGAACTGCTGAACGGAATTACACCAAATTTGGCAAAGAGGTAGTTCTTGGTTCAGAAAGAACCCTTTTTGTTAAATGGTGTAAATCCGTTCAGTAGTTGCTGAGAAAATCAAAAAGTAAAAGTACATATATATCTATGGGCACGGAGGATTCGCGCACCCTGAGCGCACCCTGCGCGCACCGTCCCGATCACGAGCTGCATGTTAATTGGTTGTCAGCTGGCTGTCAACATTCCGATTCAGGAAATGTTGGCAGTTATTTTGTCCCTCGGTAGAACCGAGGGACAGAAACAAGTGCGCAAAGCGCACAAAGGGGGAGGGTAGAAACACCCTGACCCCTAGGTTTGCTCAGGGGTCCCACAAGGACCCCCTGGGCAAAAAAAATTTTTTTTTTTTTAAAATCGGCAGGATGCGCTCAGGGTGCGCGAATCCTGCCGGAAAATCGAAGCGCGGTCTCCCGCGCTCGATAGTTAATTGGCCCCCGGGTGGCCCAAGTCCCGGGGGCATGGTGGGGGAGAATTTAACGTGTGGGGGCCTCAAGGGCCCCCAAGCCCCGGGGACCGCCACCCCCCGGGGCTTTTTTGTGGGTCGGTGCGGGAGGGCTCTGAGCCTTCCGCAGCCCCGGGGACCACCACCTCCCCGGGCTTTTTAAAAAAATTATTAGATCCTGTGTGGGGGCTCCAGCCCCCACACGCCCCGGGACCACCACCTCCCCGGGGCACTAAACATTTTAATATGGGGGTCCGTTACGGACTCCCAGAGCCCCGGGGACCACCACCTCCCCGGGCTGTGTACTGAATGGGAGGGGGCTGCGCGGCCCCCTCCTGGAGCCCTTGATGGCCCTGGGGACCACCACCCCCAGGGCCGGCTCCTGCAGTGTCCCGGGGTGCCTACCCTCGGGACACTGCTGTTTGCAATGACAGGACGGAGCCTCGCGGCTCCCGTCCTGTCATTGCAAACTGCTTTGGATATTGGAAGAGAGAGCAGGAAACCTGCTCTCTCTTCCAATATCCAGCCGACTGCTTTACACATGGGGAGCAGCATGTTAGCTGCTCCCCATGTGTAGAAGCAATGCCGGCACCCTAGGGACGCGGGGAGCCGGCGGGACTGTGGGGGATTGGGGACCCCCCACAGTCCCCAACGAGAGGCCAGGCCCCGGGGGATGGGGTCCCCGGGGCAAGTAGGGCTCGGGATGGGGCCACACGGCCCCCTCCCCAAAAAAATAAATAAATAAAAAATAAAAAACGGAATGGCCGGCCCCGGGGGATGGGGTCGCCGGGGCCTTAAATGGCCAGAGGAGGGGGCCACGCAGCCCCCTCCAAAGAATATAAATAAAAACGAGGCCATGCCCCGGGGGATGGGGTCCCCGGGGCCAATACAGGCCCAGGGAAGGGGGCCACGCGGCCTCTTCCCGTTTTTTTTTTAAATTACAAATTAAAAAAAGTAGGTAAGGCCCTGGGGGATGGGGTCCCCAGGGCATAAAAACAGGAAAAAGGAAGGGGGCTACACAGCCCCCCTTCAGGGGACAAAGATTTTTTTTTTTTTTTAAACGATCGGCCCGCAGGCCCCGCCCCTTCCTTCACCACTCTGCAAACGCGCCCTGGCGCGTTTGCAGAGGGGGAACGAATTCCCTTGAATACTGGGGGTCCCTGGGGCCAACTAGCCCACCAGGAACCTCCAGTATGCGCCAGGGGGCTGCGTTGCAGAGAGGTGTAGAGAGGCCACACCCCTTTACACCTCTCTGCAACGCAGCTCTGTGGCGCTTTTGGAGGTATATGGTGGGCTAGTTGGACTCCGGGGACCCTCAGGATTCAAGGGGACTTAATCCCCAACTTAAAACGCGCCACGGGGCGCGTTTGCACAGTGGTGAAGGGAGGGGGCGGGGCTTCAGGTGACATGTGTGCAAACAGGCCCCGTGGCGCGTTTTAAGATGGGGAATTAAATCCCCTTCAATCCTGAGGGTCCCTGGGGGCCAACTAGCCCAACAGGTACATCCAGAAAGCGCCACAGAGCTGCGTTGCAGAGAGGTGTAAAAGGGGTGTGGCCTCTCTACACGTCTCTGCAACGCAGCCTCTGGCGCATATTGGAGGTTCCTGGTGGTCTAGTTGGCCCCTAGGGACCCTCAGGATTCAAGGGAACTTAATCCCCAACTTAAAACGCGCCACGGGGCGCGTTTGCAAAGATGTCACCTCAGGCCCCGCCCCTCCCTTCACCATTGTGCAAATATTCCTCTAAAATCAGCCGAAATAGGAATTCCGATTTACTCACCTGTTATAAGGAGAGACCTCAGTGCTGTATCTTTCAGCCCAGTACTGGTCCTGAAAAGTAATTTTAACCGTACTTACCGGTAACTTGAATTTCCTTCATAGGCTAACATTGACTGGTTTCACTTGGAAATTCTTCTAAGTGTGGAGTTTTGGAACTTTAAAATATTCCTCTAAAATCAGCCGAAATACGAATTCCGATTTACTCACCTGTTATCAGGAGAGACCTCAGTGCTGCATCTTTCAGCCCAGTACTGATCCTGAAAAGTAATTTTAACCGTACTTACCGGTAACTTGAATTTCCTTCATAGGCTAACATTGACTGGTTTCACTTGGAAATTCTTCTAAGTGTTGATTTTTGAAACATACAAATATTCCTCTAAAATCAGCCGAAATCCGAATTCTGATTTACTCACCTGTTATCAGGAGAGACCTCAGTGCTGCATCTTTCAGCCCAGTACTGGTCCTGAAAAGTAATTTTAACCGTACTTACCAGTAACTTGAATTTCCTTCCATAGGCTAACATTGACTGGTTTCACTTGGAAATTCTTCTAAGTGTGGAGTTTTGGAACTTTAAAATATTCCTCTAAAATCAGCCGAAATACGAATTCCGATTTACTCACCTGTTATCAGGAGAGACCTCAGTGCTGCATGTTTCAGCCCAGTACTGATCCTCAAAAGTAATTTTAACCGTACTTACCGGTAACTTGAATTTCCTTCATAGGCTAACATTGACTGGTTTTCAGCAAAAAAGTTTCAAAGTGTTGATTTTCACAAACTACAAATATTCCTTAAAAATCGCCTGTATGACTTAAACGCATTCTTTCAACTGCTTACAGGAGATGCACCAGTGCTGGATCCAGGATCCAACACTGAGTAAGAAAAAGTAACGATAACAGTTTTTACCTGCTAAGTGAATTTCCTTCCATAGGATAACATTGGTGATTCTATGAGAAAAAGTTTCAAAGTGTCAACTTTTAAAATACAATAATATTCCTTAAAAATCACGACTGTAACCAAAACGCTTTTACTCAACTGTTTACAGGAGATGTACCAGGACTGAATCTAGGATCCAGTCCTGTGGTTACAAAAGTAATCCATAAAGTAACTAATTGCATTTAACTAGAAATTCACATTGAGCTGAATGTTGCATTGTGTTTGAAAATGTGTTGCCCATTGCAACAACTGTAACTACTGTACTTAAAAGTCTATTGCCTATCTGCAAAGTATTTAAACTAAAGTAATTCATTCTGAGAAAGTATTTTTTGTAATGTAATGTATAATGTAATTACAATGTAATTTGACAAATAAAATATGTAAAAAAAAATTGTTTCTAAAAATGTAGTAAATCAGTATGAAAAAAATTAATATAACAATTAATACATTTAAAAATTGTCATTTACAAAACCTTTGAAATTCACTGAAAAACCGTAGGTTTCAGGCACGTTATAGTTAGAAATTAGCATTTAAAAACCTTTGAAATTCACTGAAAAACCATAGGTTTCAGACACGTTATAGTTACAAATTAGCATTTAAAAACCTTTGAAATTCACTGAAAAACCATAGGTTTCAGACACGTTATAGTTAACAAATTAGCATTTAAAAACCTTTGAAATTCACTGAAAAAACCATAGGTTTTAGGGACAGTTATAGTTACTTGGACATTGCACTCGTACAAAACCCGTGAAATTCCCCCGTTATAGTTAGTTCAGCTAACTATAACTCGCGCCCCGCAATGCACTGCTGATGACGTCACATATTACATCACTCATGACATGGTCAGTGACATCACTGATGACATCACTGATGACATCTCAAATGACATCACTGATGACATCATCCACGTGATAATCTGATGCACCTCCTCACACCCTAATATAACCTTTGATACACCCACTCTAAATTACAGACTGCCATTCGCAAAACCATAGACACTCCAACACCAATAACTACATACCCACTCACTGATTCTTAGGTCTACACACACACATCCACTCACTCACCCGTACAGTCACTCATACTTACGGTCACTCAGTACAGGACTATCATATGCACTCTTACTCCTATATAGACACTCAAACAACGCCACTCATCCATAGAGATACTCACACACCTAGTCAGTCATGCAAATAATTAAACACACTGCCATTTACTCACCTATACAGTTATACACACACCAGCTCACTTACTCATACAAATAGTAGCACATTGTTACGCTCTTATACAATCACTGATACAAGCACACAATCATCCATACAGCCACTATCACAATCACTCACTCTTGCTTATAGCTATTTATATACTCCAACACACATATATACTGCCTTTCACATATGTAGTTACTCACACATGTACCACTGGGACATACATTCACTCACTAACACACTCTTACACACACTTACCCACCCATACAGTCTATCACAGATGCACTCTTGAAACCATCCACCCAGTGAATCACCCACTCACACATCTATGCACAGAGTTGCACACACCCCTCCCACACAAACACTCAGGCACCCATACAGATACTCAGACAAGCATTCAATAACTCATATAGAAAATCATTTAGCTATTCACAAACACATGCAGCCACTTACACAGCAACAGACAGACGGATACAGACATACACCCAGTTTAGTCACTAACCCATGCATTCAGTAAGATACGTTAAATCACTCACTTATAGAGTCAGTCACGCACCTACTAAATCATCCATACAGACACTTACACACCCACTCATTCTTCAATACGTCTTTTCCTATATATTTTAAAAATATTTAAACTTTACAGAAACACACAGTCACTGGATGATGTCATCAGTGATGTCATTTGAGATGTCATCAGTGATGTCATCAGTGATGTCACTGACCATGTCATGAGTGATGTAATATGTGACGTCATCAGCAGTGCATTGCGGGGCGCGAGTTATAGTTAGCTGAACTAACTATAACGGGGGAATTTCACGGGTTTTGTACGAGTGCAATGTCCAAGTAACTATAACTGTCCCTAAAACCTATGGTTTTTTCAGTGAATTTCAAAGGTTTTTTAAATGCTAATTTGTAACTATAACGTGTCTGAAACCTATGGTTTTTTTCAGTGAATATATATATATATATATATATATATATATATATATCCTTGCAGGATTTTAGTTTGTTGCTGAATGGCCTTTCACATTTGGGCTTCTGTGGCTGATGTTGAGTTGGCAATAGATGTTGGGCTTATGCAAAATCATTTAACAAAGTTCAAGATCATTTTGAACCATACAATTGCATCCCCTGATGACATTTTCCTGGACCAATCAGTAAATGAAATGAGGAGAGGAAAGATAAAATGCATGTAAATTATTTATTTATGCATTACTGGGACAGTTTAGTAATGTGTCACTTTGGGCTTGCCTCTGATATTCTCACTGGTCTATTGCACCTGTAACATATTTTGGTTTCTCACACTGTCTTGCATGTTCAGGACCTATGGCTCTCTTTCTCACTTCCCTATTTCTTCTCTCCCTCACTCTTACCCTCATCCTGTATTCCCCTCTATAATGTGCTCTCTCTCTTTCTCTAACTCTGTCTTTTTCTCTATCTCTATCTCTGTCTCTGTCTCTATCTCCTCTTGCAACTTCCAGAAACAACTATGTGGTGTACCTGCATAAGAATAGAGCACACACTTAAGGATTCAGCTAATTAAAATGCATCCAATTTCTTCAACCAAACATAGGGTAAGAAAACAGACCTGTGTGCCAAACACAGTGAAATGAAACAAATGCACTCAGTCAAAAATCACCTTTGTTGTTGAGGCAGATGTCACTGTCACTGAGACAAGCAACCCACACCCAGCAAGTAATCAAGGTAAATGTCACCATGTGTCAAACTGAATTATGTTGTGTCCACCATAAACCATGCTTGTGCAAGTGAATGTGTTAGACCTGACATCCTTGGCATGGTATTCCCCCATACCGTTTGTATTCACTCCTGCTGTTTGGCTGAATTATTTGTTTGTTGGCATTAAGACTGCTAACCAGTACTAGAGTGCTTGTGCTCTCTCTTTCAAACATGATAAAAGTAGACTAGACCTAATTGACACATTTATTTTATTTGTAAGTCCCTATTAAATTGTACTACCAGTACCCAGGGCCTGTAAATTAAATGCTACTAGTGGGCCTGCAGCAATCATTGTGCCACCTACTAAAGCAGCCTTTTAAAACATGTCTCAGGTCTGCCACTGCAGCCTGTAGTGCAGTTTTAAACAAAATAACCCCTTTTCTAGGGCTCAACATTCCCTAAGGTAGGCCCTAAAGGCTCATAGGGCAGACTGCATTGTATGTAAAAGTAGGACATGTGTGCTTCCGTTTTATATGTCCGGGCAGTGAAAAACTCCTAAAGCAGTTTTTCACTCCTGTAAGGCCTATTTCTCCCATTAACTAACAGTGGGCTGCCTTATTACATTTAATAAGTGATAACTCAAATTAATTGTAACTTAAAATCCTCTACTTTTGTTTTTGTAACATATTTTTATTGGCATTTATCACAATCTCACATAAGCAGATACAGTTGTGACAATCTTACATGTATCTATTTAGTTACAGAATATCACACAAGTCGTGTACCCTTGCCATCTCACCGGATTCTGTCCAATCATCCAGTATGCACAACTGAGAAAAATACTGCACATTTTATAAACAGTGATGTTAAACCTTTCTAAGAACTGTACACTAATAAAATTCTGACCACCACAATATATTCTCCCGACTTCATGTACCTATATATATATATCTGATAGTACAATCCATCTCAAGTAGGAGCTCCAACAGGGAGATGTCGCTAATGGTGCCTTTTTAAATTGAACAGTTAATAAACATATGCAGCCTAACCTGTCATCGTCCAGGATTTGAGAACAACCCAATCTTAGGGGGTCATTACGATGGCGGAGGGAAGTGCATCCGCAGTGGTGGCGGTGACAGAAAAAGTCGATTTTCCCGCTCCTGATGCGGTCACTGCGACCGCCATATTACAATGGGCTAACATAGGCCATTTTCTGACCGCCACGGTGTTTTAGGCTCCGCAAGTTTTTTCCTTATGCAAGGGCGGCGGACGGAGCCTATAGAGCAAGAACTGCGTGCGGAATCACGTCCCGTCCAGCAACCAGATTACGATGTATCAAACAGCCAATCCCACCGCGGCGGTAAAACCACCTCATTGCGGATGGTGGAAGCACAACTACGGAGTGGAAAAGTCAAACCAGAACACCTGCATACGGCCAGAGCCGCCATGGATCCTTCTCTACAGGCCTTTCCGCTGCTCTACCTGATGCATCACCAGCAGATAAGACGCTGCCGCTCTCTACAGCAGAGGTACGTCGAAAACATCTCCACGCATGCAACCCAAGTACAACAACAACTCCCAGCAAGCGTGCAGGCAGGGCCGGCTCTACTATGTTTGGGGAAACATGCGAAATGCAATGTGTGAGACTCCCTCAATTTACATGAGTGACACCTTCAGGGCTCCTGAAGGCTGCCTTGTGCTGACTCCTCCTGGCATGCTTCTCCCCTCTCCCCCACCTACAAGCACCACTCACACAGCTCCGATCAGTCTCAAGGTGGAAGACTTGCTTGGAGGCTGGTAGTGTATACACTGCAGACTGCAAAGTGAGGAAGATGCATGCCCAGGACGGGTAGCAGTGTCGCAGAAAACAGCTACACACTTATGCTAACACCTACTGCCACACAACCCAGGCAAACATCCATGCTGGAACAAGACAAGAGGACTGTGCTGGACATCCATCTGTACTGTACCTCAGCAACCATGACTGAAATCCAGTAGGCTCAAATAGCACATATCACATACTGAAACAGTGCTGAGGGCCACAATGGTTCTGGATACAAATCATTTGCACACAGTACAGTGTCACACCATGGAGTGGTGGGGAGGGTCAAACAAGTGCATGGCATGCAGTGGCACATGTGTTGACTGAAGTGGTGTATACCCGAGAATTGTACAGGTGGGGAGTGTACAGAGCAAAAAGCCATAGTGGAGTATCTCACATTGTGTAGGCCTCAATGGTATGACTGTGACTGCCATGAATCAGACCAACACATATTGAAGCCCATAAAGTGGAAAGTGACAGCAATGCATGTGAAAACTCACATATCATGTTTGTATCCCAGAGACATGCAGCACAGTGAGAACAAAGGTAAGCAAGAGCGAGGCCAGATCCCAAGACTCACAACACAGACATTGCAGTGACACAATCTGCATACTCACAAATGATGTGGATAAGATGTAGGTGTACCCTAGGACTGTAAGGTTACAATGACACACTGCCCACTGCTCCGGCAACAACCCTAACATGTCCACAAACACTACACAAGGTGTCTGACCATGGAAACAAACAGGCACTCATCAACTGGCTCATACATGTGTGAAAGGGCAATGCTCAAGGGCACATACACATGAACACCTCTGCTAATGACAGTACACTCACACTGTCTGATGACTCAAGTAAGCACATGTACATCCATCCATTTGACTATGAAGCCATACCTATCCAAGATGACAACACACCTACACTGGTGTGTACACATCAAGATAGATCACACAGATATGTTATACCCTGCCCACCCCTCAAGTCATTATGTAAATTGGACTAGAGTCTCATGAAGGAGATCAAACAAATCTGACATGTGTGAATAAGTAGAGCTCAGTCAACATAATGAACAGGACCAGAGTGGACTATCACAGACAAGCAGCTCGCCCCCATCAATCCTCAGAGTCAAAAGTGGACATAAGTTGCCGGAACCTCTGGTAACACCTGCAATATCAACCTAAGCACATGCCAATGGGAAAGTGTGAATTCAGAGCATGGAACCAATGAACATATACACATATATTGTACAGCATCATTAGTAAGGCCAGCGACAACGCTCAGAGCATAAATATATTTTTAATTACATAAACTCAGTATAAGCATGTAAAGTGCAAAACATTAAGGGCAACGGCCAGTCCAAACTCATGTCCGCACATGTGTGCTTTGAAATTCCACACAGATGATTGAAACACAGTCTACCGCCATGGGAATATCACCAGGATAGGGCCAGCAAATGGGCAGCTCAGGCACCACTCAGGGAGGAATGGGGTGGAAAGGGGGACTCTGCTTCAAAATTTTGGAGAACTGGAACTGGGTGGGGGATGACTGTCTGGGGTAGTCGGAGGACTGGACCTGGGAGGGGGAGAATTGGTTGAGTTAGAGGGATCCCTGGATGTGGGAGCCTGAGTGCTGGCTGGACCTGGTAGAGTTGTCGCACTGGGAGGTGGTGAAATGCAGTGGGGAGGCTCAGTGGCTGATGTTGCATGTGGAGTGCTGGGCCTCACTTTCTTGGGGATACGATAGCCCCCAAGTGTCGTGGGCCAAGGGATAGGTGAGGTAGCCACAACAACTTCCTTCTTCCCAGAAAGTGGAGCAGGTGCTCGTGGATCCTTCCTGGAAAAACCTTTGGATCTGGTTGTATGCTTGGGGGGGATTTTACCCTGCCTCCCCTCGTATTGGAGCTACCACTACCTCACTGCTTCTCTGTCCATGCTTCCTAGAGGGTGGGTGGGTGGTAGTGGAAGTCTTGGGCACAACAGCCCTCTGAACTGGGGGGGGGGCAGTTGCGCAAGGCAACAGGCCCACGGCAGCCAGGGCAACTTCCTGTGCTGATTCAGGATCAGCTTTGGATATTGAAGGGCTCTTGGAGGGCAAGCGTCAATGTGAGGTCTGCAATGTGGATGCATGTTTTTTGTGTTTCGGCTTCTCTGTGTCCTGTGATGTGCTTGTGGTGGGACTGGCATGTGTGATCCTTGTGTGCCTTGGGGATGATGTCTCATGTCTTTGTCGCTTGGACTGCTGTTGTTGTGTGCTGCGTGGGGATGACTTGGTGCCTGAGTGCTCTGGTGTGTGTGTTCTCTGGTCAGGTGGGGTCACTGGCAGGGTGGTTGCAGAAGGGACAGGAGCCGGACGGTGAGCCTGTGACTGCAGAATGGCTGCCGTCAGTGTGGAGGCCAAAGACTGGACAGTCCTGTGCAGGCCACCGACGTCAGAATGAATGCCCTCTGTTGGACTTGGCCCTTTTGGCAGGTTCACCCCTGAACTTTTTGCCTGTTAATGTGACCTGATCTTAGTAGTTTTTGGCCTCTGTGCACTTTAGCACTGTGTCCCAGTGTAAAGTGCGTGCGCACTCTGAGTGCGTGTGGTGAGATTGTCCTGCCCTCTCATAGGAATGCATGGGGGATATGTGTGTCCATGGTAATTCCTGGTGTGAGAGGAGTGCAGGGGCGAGTTTAGTATGTGCGAACTTGTGAGAATAAATGCTGCGCAATGGTGTGTGCAGATTTATTATGACTGGTGTAGAAATGCCACTTTTAGAAGTTGGCATTTATGTGTGCTCTGTGTCTGCCTGCCTGATGTGAATTGCATGTCTGGCTTGTGAGTGACAGGGCTGGGAGGTGTGTGTGGCTCCAGGAGGGGCAGGGTGAGTCAGCGCAGGGCTGAATAGAGAGATCTGCATCTAGATGGGAGGGAGGAGTTGCACCTGGGACCTGAATAGGACTGTGCCTTCCCTCCACAATGCTGGCTCCACCCCCTGTGGTGCGTCTGATGTCCCTAGCCTGTCCTGTGAAAGGAGAGAGGAGCTGAGCAAAACAAAGTGCTCCAAAGCTCCCCCAAACCAGTTCTAACTGGTATCCCCAGCCCTGTGCTGTGTCACAGAGGAAAATGTCCTATAAATGAAGGGGCTGTGACCCCATCATTGTTGTTGTTCCTGTGACTTGGGGGGGGGGTCTGTTGCTGCTGCTGGTCTCCAGGAGGAGACCGCCACGAGGAGCTACCTCCCTGTTGGAGGGCCCTGTGAGCTGGCCTGCCTGGGCCCAGCCTTGTGCCCCTAAAACTTTGTTCTTTTGGAGCTGTGGGCCCTAGCGCCTTGTGAAGCGCTGTATCCTGATCCCAGGAAAGGAGGAACGTGGGGTCGTGCAGCCCTGTGCTGCGAAGTGCCTGCCAAGGGAATCCCGAGCGTAGGGATTCCCCCGCATTGTTGGCTTTGAGCGGGAGCCCACCCCGTGTTTGTGCTGCGGATCCGCGGGAGCCCACCCCGCACTGGTGTCTGGTAGTGGCGGGAGCCTACCCCGCTTTTGGTGCCTGTTACGAGCGGGAGCCCACCCCGCATTTACCGGGAAGAAAGGAGAAGCTGTGCCGCCGGCCCGGAAGTCAGGCATCATGCCTGACTGTGGGCGGAGCCGGGAAAAGAAGCAGAGAGAGACAGAGGAAGTCAGGCCGAGATTGCCTGGTGGTGGGCGGAGCTATGCCGGACCCCGCTCCGCACAGCGAGACAGTGGAGAACTACCGGAGGCGTGGGGTGAGCCAAGAGCCTCACGGGCCTCGCGAAGGCATCCCCAAGGACACCGGAGGAGACCAGAAGCCCCGGTGAGTAGGGCCTGCGGAGCACTGTTTGCAGAGGAACCGCCAGGCCACCTGTTGCAGCGGACGGCTGCGACTTCCCCTGCCCAGCCCCCAAAGAGCGGTGAGTGGGGCTGGGCTCTGGTTGCTGTGAGGCGGGGAGAGCAGGGTGTCGGCTTTCCCCCCGGATTGACGACCGAGACCGGGAGAGGTCTCATGCACAAGGGGGCACTTTGGTTAGGAGTCCCAGTGGGGCTCTACTTTGCACAGTTAGTGCCAGGGCTGAGTTCTTTTTGAGCCAAGTTGAGGCCCAGTGCAGACGCCCCGTTCTGAAGGGGCATTGTTCTAGGAGTCCCCGGGTTGGATTCCAGAGGCACGGTAGTGCCCGGACCTGTTTGTGCTCCACAGCTGCACCACAGAAGCGCGGGCAGCTGCTACGGGGGTCAAATTCTTTTTCAGAGCCCCAGTGGGGGCCCCGAGGGTACCGTGAGTACCAGGGCTAATTCATTGTTCACAGTTGCGCCGCCGTAGCGGGCAACTGCAACGTGGGGGCAGATTTTGTTGAGAAGCCCCAGTGGGGGCCCGAGAGGCACGAGGAGTGCCAGACTTTGTCTGCGCATTTTGCCAGCTGCCCTGCGAGAACGCAGGCAGCTGCAACCTTGGGGGACAGTTTCAGTTTCATTTTAAATTGCGAGTCCCAGATCGTGTTCATTTTCACAGCTGCCCAACAATTAGTGGGCAGCTGCCACGTTTAGGTTGTGCAACTGCGCACTTGGCTTTGCTGCTGTTGCAGCCCGGCCTGACATTCTGGACGTTGGGCATTTGAGCCCCTGTGAGAGGCCAGTTGGCCTGGGGCCAGTTTTAGTGCGTTGTGCCCCCGATTGGGGCACGCTGTTTGTATGCCAATTATTTCCTAAGGTGTTCATGCTTGTGATGCCTACTGTAATGCCTATTGCGTAATGTATGATGCTAATGAGGTTTGGGCCTAATGTAGTTTTATGCGCAAGGTGATTTATGCATCCTATGTTTTACATTGCAGGTTCTCAGGCTTAGTTCCTAACTGTACCAGTAATTACTGGTTGTGCGCTACATTTATTATTTGTTCTTCATTTACAATTGGTGATTTGTGATGGTTAGGACAGTGGCCCCATTGGCCCTGTCGTGTGTAAATAGTCCCCTGTGAATATTGCCTAGTGCCAGTTGGCACACTGTATATTATGTGATTATGTTTCTAAGGTATTTATGATAATACAAAGGCTATTTTTTATATAACCTTGTGTGGAGTTCCTTTTGTGGTGTGCCTAGTGTGTTGCTGCTGTGTGAGTGTGTTGCGCAAACGCTTTACACATTGCCTCCGGGATAGGCCTGACTGCTTGTGCCAAGCTACCAAGGGGGAGAGCAGGGGTTATCTTGGGTGTGTAACTCCCTCGCCCTGACTAGAGTGGTGGTCTCTGCCTGGCTTTGGCGCAAACATTAGCCAACCAGAGATCCCATTTCTAACATTGGTTGTCAGCGGTGAGGATAGGACTTGCGTTTGCGCAGTAAGGGGTTGCACTACAAACTCTACATTTAGATAATCACGTGTGTGGGGATTATTGTTTCTGAGTTTTAGTTATTTAATTCTTCTCCTAAAAGTGTCATTGGTAAATTGTATACTCTTGCTTCAGCTCAGACACAGAGGTCTCCTGTGTTGCACGTGTCCCTGAGCGTCCTGCCAAAATGGAGTCTGCTTTTAATTTTTGTGGTCTGTTTAGATACAGCATGTGGGAGTTGGTGGACTTCTGTAAGGAGAGAGACATAGCAGTGAGTGGGTCAGACACCTAGTCAAAACTGAGGGACAACCTGATCCAATGGCAAAAGGATGAATGGGACTGTGAGCGCAATGAGGAGAAGAGGGCCCTGGCCGCACGCCAAGAGGGTGGTGGGTCTGAGGGGGGCCCTGAGGAGTCTGAAGAGGAGGAAGAAAGTGACAGGACCGGGACGCCAGTAGATAGTGAGGACCCCATGGATAGGGAGTCCCTTGCTGGGTCCAGTGTCGGGGGCAGTGCCCCATCCCTTTTCCTGTCCCCAGAGGAGTGGGTGGATAGGAGGGAAGAAAGGGAGCATCAGCTGGCTTTGGAGAAGCTCAGGTTAGAGCATACCAAGGAGATAGCGCAGCTGAGTGTGGAGGAGAAAAAGCTAGAGACCGAGAGGGTCCTAGCACAGGAGAGGATGGCGGAGGCTGAGAGGGCCTTCACCAAGGAGAAATTAGCTCTTGGTACGTCCTCTGAGTGTAGTTTTAGTTGTCTGGATTCACCAGTGAGGGTGGGATCCAGTGGTGGCAGCAATATGGAGTCCAGTGCAGGAAGTCCCATTCCCAGTTCCCAAAGTATGGTACCTTGTTCCCGAGAAGAGGAGTACAGGTTGAAGTTCAGGGGCAGTAGGAAACTGTCTCACCAGTCTTGGGCGGATTTTTCGGATGAATGTAATGATGCACTGGCTGATTGGGTAACGTGTAAACACGGAACAGGATTTTGAAGGACTGTTCGATCTGGTTATCAGAGAGCACCTGCTCAGTTGTTGTTTGCCGGGGTTGCGCCAACACCTGTTGGAGGGTGGGTTTTCTGATCTATGGGAGTTTACACGAGAGGCAGACCTCTGGGTGGAGGCCCAAGGTTCTGATGAGGCATTGGGGAGTGATTCCGAAAGTAATGGTTCAGGTATCTTCCAGTCCTGTATTGGGGAAGAGGTTCAGTGTAGCCCAGCTAGGTCCCAGTGTAGTGGGAGGGGTGTAGGGGCTCACGTCCTGTCTCAGTGGAGTAGGAGTGAGAGTGGGACTGAGTGTCCCCAGGTGCCCGAAACCCAGTCTCAGAACCTGGATGGTTTCTTCAGGGAACACCAGGTTGGGAGCCTAGGCTGTCCTGTTAGTCCATTTGAGGAGGATCTCCTAGTGTCTGGAGAACCTGGAGCGTCTGTAAATAGAGCTCCAGTGGTTCTGGTGTCTGGCAGTGCCGCTCCAGTTGTGAGGGTACAGAAGTCCGGATTGAGGGGTGAGAGGAGGATGTGTTCCCCAGTGGAAGAACCAGTGGGTCAGGGGCCAGCCAGAAGGGCTGAGTCTCCTAGAAGTGACCATGGTGACACCACTTCTGTGGTGGGGGATCTCTGCGCACTGTCAGATGGACAGGGGTCGGGAGGTCTGCGCCACGCAGACTGTCACGCAACACATGAGTCATGTGTTACCCTCGGGGGCTGCTGTGTGCGCCCCGGAAGTCCTGGTGTGCCAGGCAAATGCTCAGCCGTGGGGTTCAGCCCCAAGGTTGGGAGGCCAGGTTCAGGATCCGCCTGATCTGGAGGAAAGGACATCTGTAATCAGTGTCCTGACCGGTTCATCTTCCAGGGGTACCGCTCCAGTTGGGAGGGTGCAGAACTCTGGAAGGGCGTGCAGAGGGAGGGAGTCCTCGCCTCTGACCCCGGTGCAACCTGAGGGTTTAGACCCTAGGTTGGGAGACCAGTTTTTGGAGAGAGGTCCTGAACTGGTGGGAGAGTTGTGTTCTGAGGGTGCTTCTCCCAGGAGGAGAGGGCGGAACCCTAGAAGGAGAGGTAGGGGGAGGAGAGCCTCACCCGTGACTTCTGGTCCGCCTGAGGGTGCAGACCCTAGGCTGGAGGATCAGTGGCAGTCTAGACCTGCCCTGATGAGGGGAAGAGTGGAGAATGGCTACTATGTGCCAGGGGTTACTACCCCCACTCTGTGGATGGGCAAGGACCAGTGGCATCTGGATGGCCTAGGGCCTGGTCCTGGCCGCGGACAGCTTGGGAGTACCCGTGGGGTAGCCCAGTTGCTCCGGACAGCTTTTTCAGAAGGAACCACATGGGTTCACCGTGGCGTGTTCTATCGCCCCAAGCAGGGAAGCCCATCACGGTGGTGATTGGTCTACCCTGCGTTTTGGCTGGAAGGGGGTTGTGTTGGACTTGGCCCTTTTGGCAGGTTCACCCCTGAACTTTTTGCCTGTTAATGTGACCTGATCTTAGTAGTTTTTGGCCTTTGCGCACTTTAGCAAAGTGTCCCAGTGTAAAGTGCGTGCGCACTCTGAGTGCGTGTGGTGAGATTGTCCTGCCCTCCCATAGGAATGCATGGGGGATATGTGTGTCCATGGTAATTCCTGGTGTGAGAGGAGTGCAGGGGCGAGTTTAGTATGTGCGAACTCGTGAGAATAAATGCTGCGCAATGGTGTGTGCAGATTTATTATGACTGGTGTAGAAATGCCACTTTTAGAAGTTGGCATTTATGTGTGCTCTGTGTCTGCCTGCCTGATGTGAATTGCATGTCTGGCTTGTGAGTGACAGGGGCTGGGAGGTGTGTGTGGCTCCAGGAGGGGCAGGGTGAGTCAGCGCAGGGCTGAATAGAGAGATCTGCATCTAGATGGGAGGGAGGAGTTGCACCTGGGACCTGAATAGGACTGTGCCTTCCCTCCACAATGCTGGCTCCACCCCCTGTGGTGCGTCTGATGTCCCTAGCCTGTCCTGTGAAAGGAGGGAGGAGCTGAGCAAAACAAAGTGCTCCAAAGCTCCCCCAAACCAGTTCTAACTGGTATCCCCAGCCCTGTGCTGTGTCACAGAGGAAAATGTCCTATAAATGAAGGGGCTGTGACCCCATGATTGTTGTTGTTCCTGTGACTTAGGGGGGGTCTGTTGCTGCTGCTGGGCTCCAGGAGGAGACCGCCACGAGGAGCTACCTCCCTGCTGGAGGGCCCTGTGAGCTGGCCTGCCTGGGCCCAGCTTTGTGCCCCTAAAACTTTGTTCTTTTGGAGCTGTGGGCCCTAGCGCCTTGTGAAGCGCTGTATCCTGATCCCAGGAAAGGAGGAACGTGGGGTCGTGCAGCCCTGTGCTGCGAAGTGCCTGCCAAGGGAATCCCGAGCGTAGGGATTCCCCCGCATTGTTGGCTTTGAGCGGGAGCCCACCCCGTGTTTGTGCTGCGGATCCGCGGGAGCCCACCCCGCACTGGTGTCTGGTAGTGGCGGGAGCCTACCCCGCTTTTGGTGCCTGTTACGAGCGGGAGCCCACCCCGCATTTACCGGGAAGAAAGGAGAAGCTGTGCCGCCGGCCCGGAAGTCAGGCATCGTGCCTGACTGTGGGCGGAGCCGGGAAAAGAAGCAGAGAGAGACAGAGGAAGTCAGGCCGAGATTGCCTGGTGGTGGGCGGAGCTACGCCGGACCCCGCTCCGCACAGCGAGACAGTGGAGAACTACCGGAGGCGTGGGGTGAGCCAAGAGCCTCACGGGCCTCGTGAAGGCATCCCCAAGGACACTGGAGGAGACCAGAAGCCCCGGTGAGTAGGGCCTGCGGAGCACTGTTTGCAGAGGAACCGCCAGGCCACCTGTTGCAGCGGACGGCTGCGACTTCCCCTGCCCAGCCCCCAAAGAGCGGTGAGTGGGGCTGGGCTCTGGTTGCTGTGAGGCGGGGAGAGCAGGGTGTCGGCTTTCCCCCCGGATTGACGACCGAGACCGGGAGAGGTCTCGTGCACAAGGGGGCACTTTGGTTAGGAGTCCCAGTGGGGCTCTACTTTGCACAGTTAGTGCCAGAGCTGAGTTCTTTTTGGGCCAAGTTGAGGCCCAGTGCAGATGCCCCGTTCTGAAGGGGCATTGTTCTAGGAGTCCCCGGGTTGGATTCCAGAGGCACGGTAGTGCCCGGACCTGTTTGTGCTCCACAGCTGCACCACAGAAGCGCGGGCAGCTGCGACGGGGGTCAAATTCTTTTTCAGAGCCCCAGTGGGGGCCCCGAGGGTACCGTGAGTACCAGGGCTAATTCATTGTTCACAGTTGCGCCGCCGTAGCGGGCAACTGCAACGTGGGGGCAGATTTTGTTGAGTAGCCCCAGTGGGGGCCCGAGAGGCACGAGGAGTGCCAGACTTTGTCTGCGCATTTTGCCAGCTGCCCTGCGAGAGCGCAGGCAGCTGCAACCTTGGGGGACAGTTTCAGTTTCATTTTAAATTGCGAGTCCCAGATCGTGTTCATTTTCACAGCTGCCCAACAATTAGTGGGCAGCTGCCACGTTTAGGTTGTGCAACTGCGCACTTGGCTTTGCTGCTGTTGCAGCCCGGCCTGACATTCTGGACGTTGGGCATTTGAGCCCCTGTGAGAGGCCAGTTGGCCTGGGGCCAGTTTTAGTGCGTTGTGCCCCCGATTGGGGCACGCTGTTTGTATGCCAATTATTTCCTAAGGTGTTCATGCTTGTGATGCCTACTGTAATGCTTATTGCGTAATGTATGATGCTAATGAGGTTTGGGCCTAATGTAGTTTTATGCGCAAGGTGATTTATGCATCCTATGTTTTACATTGCAGGTTCTCAGGCTTAGTTCCTAACTGTACCAGTAATTACTGGTTGTGCGCTACATTTATTATTTGTGCTACATTTACAATTGGTGATTTGTGATGGTTATGACAGTGGCCCCATTGGCCCTGTCGTGTGTAAATAGTCCCCTGTGAATATTGCCTAGTGCCAGTTGGCACACTGTATATTATGTGATTATGTTTCTAAGGTATTTATGATAATACAAAGGCTATTTTTATATAACCTTGTGTGGAGTTCCTTTTGTGGTGTGCCTAGTGTGTTGCTGCTGTGTGAGTGTGTTGCGCAAACGCTTTACACATTGCCTCCGGGATAGGCCTGACTGCTCGTGCCAAGCTACCAAGGGGGTGAGCAGGGGTTATCTTGGGTGTGTAACTCCCTCGCCCTGACTAGAGTGGTGGTCTCTGCCTGGCTTTGGCGCAAACCTTAGCCAACCAGAGATCCCATTTCTAACACCCTCCATGAACGCAACAACCTGTGACAACTTGTTGTCATGATCCTGGAGGGCATTCTGGTGCAAGGTCTGCCCCACAGACACCTACCGCAAGATGTCAATGGCCTCCACACTGAGGGCAGCAGGGGACACAGGGGCTGGGGCAGCGGTGCCTGGGGGAAAGATACCCTACACTTCTTAGGGCAGCGGGCCTGGATACCAGTTGGGGGAGCATCAGGGAGGGTGGACACAGGATGGGGTGTGGCGGATGATGAAGGAGAGGTCGATCCACCTTTGCCCGACAACACCGAGGAGTCACCGCTGGAGTGTGAGGAAGTGGAGGTAGGCGCTCTGGAGCGGACTCCTCATGGGCACTCCTGTCCCCCTCCGATGCGCTGGTCGCCTCAGTGTCGCTGTACTCCCGGGGAGCAGTGAGCCTCACCAACGGTTTTGGGCACCTCTCCTTCTCTGACCTCGGTAGATTCTGTAGGAGACAGAGACACTGTTCAGTGAAGTGGCCGGATCACAAACATCTTAGGCAATAATAACCGAAATTCTTGAACTCAAGGCACACATTTGACTCTCCATGTACTGTCTGCATAAGTCAAATTATTTCTATGATCAGCTGATGCATGTTAACAACATGCTTATTGGACAGTCATGCTCCATGTTGCGTACATACTGCCAATTTGTTAGGCATGTGTTGGCATCTCAACATCACATCCTATTGTCTGTAGGCACAACTACATGCCTTCAGCTAAGAGAGCTACACATCTGAATTCACTGTGTGTGTCACACTGGAAGTTTGAGGTGATAGAACCCCACACATAGTAAGTGAAAGAAAACTATTGTTAAGTGACATGACATCCTTACATCCACTAATTTAGGTACTGCAACACAACTAGTATTGAACATTGGTAAGCAATCTGTAGATGTATCAATTACATGGAAATGCACAACATCAATCTCGAAAATCACCCTGACATGATGCTCACTGATGTTCACTTCCAGTTGATGCCACAGAGACTGACACTTATGCTGATATTACCTGCCCACATGACAATCCAGACGTTGTACAGGCGCAGAATATCTGCACTCACCACTGAGTCAACTGAGAGGCAATTACACCACACTAGAGACAACTCATAGGTTCCTGCCTTGCTCTGGGCTGGGATTCGTGCAGTGTTTCATGCGCAACATCACACTTTGTACTATACTCACCCCCAACTTGCTGCTGCTGGGTCCTCAGGCATCCATCCAGCTCTGGCTGTGTCACTGCCAGGATGCGGGTCAATAGTGGGGTCATGCTCCAGCGCGCCAACCGACCAGTCCGAGAAATTAGGCCCAGCGTCATTTCGGCAACGTTTTTGCTAAGGCAGCAGATGTCATCCCAACTCTTGTGGCAGTGGTTGTGTCGATGGTTAGAGACCCCTAGGGCCCGCACCTTCCGGGTGATGGCCCTCCATATTGCCTTCCACTGATGGACCTTGAGCTATAGGTATGGGAGACAAGAGGAGACATTTATAACACTTTGTAGTGGTGCATTGTGTGTCAGTACACAGTGCATACACATGAGCGAGTCTACACATAATGACACCAAAAGAAGGATGGCATGTCCACTGTACATTTATCAGATCGGAGAGGTAATTTCACAATAATCTAGACAGTAACAGGCCCTGTACTATTGTGCATACTGGGCTCATCTCCATAGTATCCCTGTAGAATGAGCACACCCCATAATCACTAACCTCTACCCAATCGACACTTACCATCTCACTAATGTACATGTGTACATGTAATGAACTCATAGAGGACATGGCACAGGGAATGTGTGTCCAAAAAGAGATTTCATGAAGTCATTATTGTAACTGTACTACTGATAAACCACGTTCTGGCAAAATCGTCATTGCATGCACTCAGGGCTCAGGGGGAACAAGGCTCAACACCATGCACTTGAACTCGTTTGGCTACACAGACTCCAACACGTATACATCATCCTTACTGAGATTCACATGTGTGATGTTCTGCACCTATGGAGCTGCAACATTGACGAGTGTGCCATCCTCCCCACATACTCAAGTGCATCAAGTAGTATGGGAAATGCAGACGACAAAAACTGAAAGCACCAATATTGGCTTGCAGTCTGAGGCACAGAGCACTGTAGAGTAACATGTTGTGAGCCTTCTGAGCATTCTAAGTAAGTTTAGCATTCACTTACCAGTACCTCTGGAGCACCATAGAGCCGGCTGTACTGTCCAAGGACCTCGTCCACCAGGACCTCCAGCTACTCTGTGGTGAAGGGACGGGGCCTCAGGTTCTCAGTTCGAGCCATGACTGGTTCCAGAGATGAGGTACAGCAGCAGTTCGTGGTGAGGAATGGCAGACAGCAGTGTCTCTAGGCAAGTGACAGGTGTGGACATTTCACAGGCATATATATAGGGCCCAGGCTCGTTCCAGTGTTGCTCTGCTGATACCATTGGCTAGCCTGGTTCACATCATTCAATTGGGGCCAATGCCGGGCCCCGCAGCGGCGGAGCACGCCTACCGCGAGTTTAAAAAATGTAAGCCGCTGGCGGTTCCCATTGGCTGATGGCTATTCCTCATAGGCGGTGACGCACCGCAGAGGTCAGGAAGCTGCGACCGCAATCCTGCATCATTCAACTGGGGCCAATGCCGGGCCCCGCAGTGGCGGAGCACGCCTACCGCCAGTTTAAAAAATGTAAGCTGTTGGCGGTTCCCATTGGCTGATGGCTATTCCTCATAGGCGGTGGCGCTCCGCGGAGGTCAGGAAGCTGCGACCGCAATCCTGCATCATTCAATTGGGGCCAATGCCGGGCCCCGCAGTGTCAGAGCACGCCTACCGCGAGTTTAAAAAATGTAAGCCGCTAACGGTTGCAATTGGCTGATGGTTATTTCTTATAGGCGGTGACGCACCGCGGAGGTCAGGAAGCTGCAACCGCAATCCTGCATCATTCAATTGGGGCCAATGCCGGGCCCCGCAGTGGCAGAGCATCCCTACCGCAAGTTTAAAAAATGTAAGCCGCTGGCGGTTCTCATTGGCTGATGGCTATTTCTCATAGGCGGTGACGCACCGCAGAGGTCAGGAAGCTGCGACCGCAATCCTGCATCATTCAATTGGGGCCAATGCGTGTTACCGCTGTGGATGCCAGCTACTACGCCTGTAAACACATTTTTCAATTCCATTCTCGCTTTGCTAATTGCATCAATCATCCCAACCCATTTGCCTAAAGTGATTTGTGCACCCTGTTAAGGTATTATAGAGTGTGACCTTTGAGTTAAGTCTTCACACACATGGTATGTCCAAGAAAAGAAGAGTGAAATAACATTCATTGTCATGTCTTGTGGCCAGCATGGAATGAAATGAGTTAAGGAGTCAAAAAGGACAAAGGCCTCTTGCACTGTACTAATGTTGTGTATTAAAACATTCAACCTGTGAACACTGTTTGAATATCCCTTGCTATTTGACTGTCGATTTCTCGGCCATGGGTTGTCTTATGAATGGCCAGTGATGTTGGCTGACATTTAGAGGTGTCCATTGTACGGAAATCAGACATACTTGTAAGCTCTAGCACTTTCAACACATGTACTGCTGTGGCATACAGTGTGCCTAGCTGCCATTACCTGCATATGTTTTCACACAAGTCAGAGGAGTGCACATGTGTTACAAACAAACATCGCTCTGGCCGACATCATCGGTCATTTTCAGCCATCTGTGCATGTATACACAATCCATGTGTAATTGTGTATCATTTTGGTGAACATGGCAATGTCTGTCACACAAAATCCTCACACAGTCAGGATGGACTGACCCCATAATGTTCATATTTGTCTGTCCACTGTGCTGCATATTCATGTATTTTTGTCCAGCTGACACTCACTGGTCTCATTTCGTAATGTTGTTGTGTATGGTGGGACTGAAGCTTGAGGTCGTGAAGTGACAGCAGATACATGCAACTCAGCATTGATGCTGTTAACCACATGTGCTGTGCCATCTACCCACAGGGCTGCTCACACTTTGATGTAGCAGTGTACCATATGTCATACACATCGACTTGTTTTGATGTTGTAGTAGTTAGTATGTCGATTGAGTGAAGAAAATCAAGGTCTGTATGCATGTCACTTGTGCATTTCACGTGTTCAAGAGTCCTGTCAATGTTGTGGTTGTGTGAGTCTTTAGTTAAGCTGTTTCCCACATCTCATCTTTTACTCATCTTTTTCATGTGTCCCCTGCCAGAGTACATAGAAGGAGACCACCTATCTATCACCCTGTCCCAGACCTGGCGAAGATGGAGGACATAGAAATCATATAGAAATTCCGTCTGGATCGCCTTACACTGCGAGAGCTATGTGCTCAGTTGGAGCCCCATTTGAAGCCCAACAGAACTTATCTGGCTGCATTGTCTGCTTCAGTAAAAGTGATGGCTGCACTGCATTACTTTGCCACTGGGTCTTTCAGTACACCGTGGCCTGCACCGGTGGGATGTCACAGACTATGTTCAGCATGGTGTTGTGTGATGTCCTGTCTGCATTGATGACCTACAAGGACAGCTATATACACTTTCCAAGGAGAAATGAATTGGCAGCTGTGAAGGGGGATTTTTATGATGTTGGACGCATCCCAACTTTAGGACTCCTAAATGCCTTCTGTGAATACCGAAAGTCTTAAAGTTAGGATTTTCTCAGTTTAGGAGTAGTAAAGTTAGGACTCCTAAATGCCGAAAGGAGTCCTAACTTTACTACTCCTAAACTGAGAAAAATCAGTTAGGACTACTAACTTCTGTGAATACCGAAATGAGTAAGTTCATTCTGTGAATACCAAAATGAGTAAGTGTATTCTGTGAATACCAAAAAGTACTAACTTTAAGTTTTTGACGTAAGTTAGTTCTGTGAATCAGGCCCATCTATCGTAACCGCAAACATCACCACTCCATTAATGTGCAAGTGGTATGCCAAGCAGATCAGATCATATCACACGTGTGTGCAAAGTATCCAGGTTTGGCACATGACTCATACATTGTGCGGAACAGCAGCATACCACAATTGATGGGAATTCTTCACCCAGAGCGTGCCTGGCTTGTTGGTGAGTGGGCTGTGTCAATGAGTGTGATGTATGTGTGACATGCTGCTCTCCTCACATATTACCATTACATTGTTTGTCTGTGTTTCTCACAACTAGGTGACTCAGGGTATCCCAATCGTCTGCGGTTGCTGACCCCACTGAGGAATCCAACTACGCCCGGGGAAGTCCACTTCAATGATGCCCATGGGAGGACACGTCATGTGATGGAGCGCACTTTTGGACTTCTAAAGTCTAGATTCAGGTGTCTGGACAAGAGTGGTGGTGCACTTCTCTACTCACCCCAGAAGGTGTGTCAGATCATAGTCGCCTGCTGCATGCAACACAAACTGGCCTTGCGCAAAGCGATACCCCTGATTCAGGACGATGATGAGCAGCAGGAGCCCCCCGCTGCACACCCACACATGCCCAGTGACGATGATAGTGGCGAGGAAGAAGGTCTCATCGCCAACTACTTCCATTGACTGTAAGTTAGCATTTAGCAACTATGACTGTGTCTGTGCGCTTTGCTGTTGTCTCCCAAACTTGGAGGATTGTTGTAGGGATTCTGCCCACAGACAGAACTATGTGCAGGATTATAGGACTTGAGCAGGCAGGGACTGAGTCCTCCTACCACCTGAGTACCCATAAGCACAGGACCGAATAGCTATAGTGCCTCACTAGCTCTCCTACTCACTGACAGTGAAACAAGCGCTTATGCACCCCAGGACACAACACTCTCAGATCTCTCAGGAATCACGGTAACAAGACATACCCTGTCGCCCTCACTCTTATAGTTGTCCACAACAAGATCAGTTGAAGACAAGAAACGTTTTCAAATGTTTATTTCAACTAACGTGTCCTAACATGCAGTATACGTGCCACAACAAGCAGAATAATGCATAATACAAAATCAGACAGCATAGAAACATGTCCACATATCATGAAGGGAGATGTCATATTAATGAGCCCTCAGGAGGAAGACCTACGAGCCTATCCCCCTCCCCTTGCTAGAAGAAGTCTTATTATGTATCCCAAGATCTCTGGGCTTTGTCAGCAGACCCCATTCCTCAGCCTATAGATGGTGAAATGTAAATCACTTGTGCTGTGTTGCTCTTCTCTCTGGAAGAATCCCTCTCCAGGTGTGGGGCACCTAGCTCGCCTCCCCATAATATCAAAAAGGCACCCGTGGACTCTAGCAGCTGCGAGAGTTTGTTGAATCTGGGTGCTAGGGCCTGATCAGAACAGAATAACAAGGGACATTGTTTTACGACCTTGGACATGATGTTCAGACTGTACTCCAGGACCGCACAGAGAACAAGCTCTGCGGACAGTTCTCATGTGAAAGACATAAACGAAGCTACTTGCATAACAACAAAGCCATGTATTAACATGCGCTAAAGCTGCATAATGGAAGCCGGGCTCATACTAGGCGACAATGTCCACAACGGCCATCTAACTGCCTCCCCTTGCTCAGGTCTGTGGTACCAAGCGAAATAGACCGCAAAGGTAAGCAGAGTCAAAGCGAATGCAGACAGGGCCAAAGTTTGAGATAAATCAAAGGAAATTTCTGAAGAAGGCAATAAAAGGTAAAACAATATTGAATCAGTTCCAAACAGTTGCGGATGCTGGTAAGTAGTTACGAATCCAAGAAAGCACTTGCGGCTTTGAAGACAAGCAGTTCAAAAAGACGATCAGAATCAGCTTCAGCAAAAAGGACCGCCATCCAATCCAGTAGTATGAAGGAACAGATGTGTTCCTTGCACCCCGTGGATGAAAGGAGCATTTCAGGGCAACCTGGAAGAGGTTTGATATAGGCATGGCACAGGAGATGTTGCGCAAACGCACAGGCGCAGCTTACAGCCCGTCTGCCACGTTGTAAGGCATCCCATAAACGGCTATCACCGGAACAGTCCTGGTTGTGGGCCCGCAAAGGACTCACCCACAGGTCATAATCCAGATCAACAAGAGATGTGTTGGAAAGGCAGACATCCATGGCCCATTGAAAGGGGCATCGGCGACAGTAGAACACAGGTTGCACACAGGTAAAATAGGCATAGCAGAAGGTTAGCCTATAACTGATGCGAAGCACAGCTAATGGCAAACATCCAAAAATAAGCTGCATTCATTCACGGTACAGTTGCAACTGACCGGGGTTGGCCTGGACCACAGGATGGGCAGCCATTGCGTAAGAGCAGTAGGAGAACCAGCACTATGCAGAACAGCCAAAGGAGTGATGGTAAACCGCCAAATGCACTTGAAAAATTGAATGAATGACACCCGGTAGTACTCCAAAAATAGTCTGAAACGAAGTAACAAGGCCATAGCCCACAAGTTAATAAAATATGTGCAAGGCCTTCAGTATCAGACGCTTTTAATATTTGGTGTATCAGTTTCCCAAAATGAAGTGGGAGAGTCGTGTTTAGCAGTGACTGAATCTCACTGGACATTCGAGCCACCTGCAATTCGAAGGTCTCACGGGCTGATGTGAGAGCGACTTCTTGTTGAAACAAAAGCGCTTTAAGCCTGCTTAACTCATTGAAGTCTGCTTTCATAGTGGGAATGTGAGGCCACAACTAACTATCTACAATCCCATATGGGGGAGTAAAAAGAACATTGCTATAGCAAATTACACGTTGTGAAACTGTTACTATATACTAGGTAAACCGCAGCGGTTGTGGTTATTCAGGATAAGATAACTTTCGTTAAAAAGGAGATTTAGCTTGGGAATGTTGGCAGGGACTGGTGTTCCTTTTTTAAAACATGCAAAAATCTTGCATGATATATTACAAGCCCCGTGTAACTGTACTTGACTTACTAAATGCGACAATGTCCCCAATGGCCATTTAACAGGATGTGTTTGGATGCTGGCTCTTGCTGGCACACTGCTAAGGGTTACATTGTGCAGCGCTGTGTGAGTTTTACAACTTATGTCATGTCCATGTTGATGGTAGTAGGGGGATGGGAGGACACTGCTTCACCTCCCAGCACAGTTCACCCCTTAGCATCCTGGTAAATGCAGTTAAGTTCAAATGCTTACTTGAAATGTAGCTGAAGTGTTTCACCAAAGTTGGTCAGGGAGAGGTACAGAGACCTGAAAGGATTGTGGCAGCTTTCTCAGCAAACACAGAATTTCATTTTTTAGCTCTACTGATGAAGGATAATATCCAGGAACACATGTGACTAGAGATTCACAGCACTAACCTGCAACAACCTTGGTGAAACACTTCAACGGAAATTCAAGTAAGCATTTAAACTGAAGTGCTTTTACCAGGATAATAAGGGGTGAACTGTGCTGGGAGGTGAAGTAGTGCCCTCCCATCCCCCTTCTTCCATGTTGATGGTGTTGGCCAGTGTTATCTGGAATGCATCTTGTACAATGTTGCCTAGTGGTTTGCTTTAGCTGTCATGCCATCATATGTCAACTCACTTTCTCGTTCTAGGTTCCTCCGCTCTCTCAATGGATTGTCGCATTCAAATCTTGTGATACATTGCAATGTAAGTGAACATGCTACTTACTATGATAAAAATGTTACTGACACAAAGGCATAGGGGTGTGATTTGTGTTTATTTTGACATGAGTGACAGGTGAGTGGTGAAGTTGAAAGTGCTGGTACATGGATACTTAGGGTAGTAAACACAATGGTGGAATTCCACAGTCTAACAGAACACTCCCAGCATTGTGGCAATGTGGTATTGGATCTACAACAAAGTCAATACTCTGTGTCACACTGGTGACATCAACGGTGGCTACTAGAACTGGTACGGCACTGTGCATTGCCACGTGAACGTCCCGGGGTCTTTTTCAGACGTCCCCTCTGCCGTTTGACAGGGGGGTGACCCGCTGCATGCTCAGAGGTGTATGAGGATCTGTGTTGTGACTCACCCCTCCCTGTGGCCGCTGCTGAGGTGTTGTGACTAGCATCCGGCTGGCCACGGGGGTTGTTGGCATCTATTTGAGCTGCATGCATGTCCCTCAGAACACCCACAAGCTGGCCCATGTACTCAGCAATTTGACCCAAGCGTGTGTCCATGGACCTCTGCAGCAGGCGGAGTTCACGCATTTCTTCAAGGACCTGGACCATCTGTCCCTGGTTCTGCTGGTATGCACCAAGGAGAATTTCCACGGTGGCCAGAGCCTCAGTCTCATTGTCCTCCTGTGACTGTCCCCCAGTTTGCCTCCCACCTGCCATGCAGACACGGACCTGTGGCGTTGCCTGTCGCCGCCACCGCACACTATCCCCAGCGTCCCCAGGCTGCCTGGTGGTATTGGCAACAACTGGCACAGGGACAGTGTTGGAGGCAGCGGTCGTGATGGTGGAGGTGGCTGCCACACAGGTCATTGTTGCAAGGGGCAGCGTTGTTGTTGTGGGAGTCGTGGTGGTGGTGGTGGTGGGGGGGATAGTGAGGTCCTGGGACTGAGCCTGCCTGGACACACCGGAGGGGCCAGGTCAGTCCTCCTCATCCAAAAAAAACCAGGGAATCTGCATCCGCGGGTTCACCTTCCTGGGGGGGAGACTGGCTTGGCTCATTCATGTCACGGTCGCCAGCTGTTGCTAGCGAGTCACCTGTTGAACAGAGGTTAGATTGTCAGCATGTTCAGTACACAGCACAACTTTGATGATCATGTTTTGCACATTTCATTTGAGTTGACCTGACTTTTGACATTGGCATTACTTGGCATTCGTAACAGTTTGTCAGCAGTTGAACTTGATGTAGAGGTACATGCAGTGCTCGTTAGCGATGTGACATGGCTGAAGCAACAATTTCATATGTACAGATATTGTATTTCCAAGGACATGTCCTCTGGTACCAACTTGTTGCTCAGCCACTTCAGTTGATGCTAGGATATTTGTGACTTTTCTATGAGTATCTGTCTACTATGCCGCAACTTCATGATTTCTGCTTTTTGTACTGACCTTCTGTGGTTTGTGATGTTTGACTGAGTCTCCGTGCATGTGTTGTGTTGATGTGCGCCTTCATGCTTTGAGACAATGGGACTTTCACATTGGATTTTGGCCATTGCGTTCTTGGGTTTTGCCTTGCAGTTACATGTGACTTCATCAATGACACTGTGATCAAGATCAAAGAAGGCTTTATTCGATTGAATAAACAAACAATCATAAAAGCTCAAAGTTAAAAACAATCTTCCAATTCATACAGACATAATTTCATTATTAATTACATTCATAAAAGTTAAAAAGATATTAAATTTACAAAGCCATCATACAGTAGTTTTTTTTAAATAAAAACCCATAACTCATTAAAAGCAATTAGGTACACTGTTGTTTCCTTAGACTCAAAACAGTTTTCAGGAAAGTTGTTAATCTATAAACAGTGTGCTCATTCTCCAAATGTTGGAGAGCCAAAAAAGCAGGACGGCATTGACGTAGCCCGCAGTGTTTCAAAATAGGAACAAGAAATGAGCTCCTAGGTGGAGAGTAAAACCTACAGAAAAAAGTAACATGTATCGTAGATTGTGGGGAAGTATTATCACAAGGGCATGGTTGGAGGTTTTGAGACCAATCATTCCTTGTAGGGAAAGTAACCAGTCTGTGAAAAACCCCAGCCTAAAACGAGTTAAAAGAAATCTATCATAGGCACTAGGTACAAAAGTTAGGTAGGGTTGAATATTAAAAGTAGTTAAAACCATCTGATTGCGCAGGACTGTGGGTTTTAATATCTCAGATGACATTCTGATGGTGTCCAGATGGAGAATACCCTCACGCTTTAATTCCTTCCTTGTTATTGCCCCGATTGTAGTAGGATTAGTAAAGTAGACTAGATGGCCAAGATCCTTCAAAAAAGTTTGAACATAGTTTAACCATGGAATCCTCATTGCACCTTCCAGTTTCAAAATGTCAATAAGGATGTCCCTGTTCAATTTGGCCTCAATTTTGGACAGAGTCTGTGCCATAACAGGACAGGCTCAAGCCTGATTAGATCAGAAATAAAAGGTAGACCTAGCTCGGCGTGACAGATACAAGCTGAGGTACTACTCGGGACCGATAAGATGTATCTTAGGAAGGAGTTCTCTACTCTCTGGATTGGTAGCGGGTCAACATGCCCCCAAACCCCGCTCCCATACACTGCAGCTGAAACACACTTGGCTTTATAGATTTTAATAAGCTCCTCTGGGGGTTTTTGACCTAATTTTTTCGCGAAGGCAGTAAGAGCAGATGTAGTACGTAAAAGTGCCAGTTGTTTTGCTGCAGCTGCCTGCACCCAGCTATCATTATGGGAAAAAGAATGCCCAGATAAGAAAAAGTCCTTGTAACCCCAATCTTTTGTCCTGCCACATACATATCTTTGCATTTCTTTATTCCCGAGCCACAGCGCATAATAAAAGTTTTGGAGGAGTTTACCCGTAGGCCTAAGTCTTTCATAAAAGGGAGAAACTATCCAAAACGCGCTGAAGGCCTACTTGCGTACGGGACATTAGCACTGCGTCGTCTGCGTATAGGAGGGCTGGGATGGGGCGGCCGGCTACCTGGGGGAAGTCCTGACTGTCTTTAATAAGAGCTTCCCCAATCCATTTATGTATAGGTTAAAAAGGAACGGAGCCAGGACACAACCCTGCCTAACTCCGCTCCTAATTGGAAATGTAGCCGAGCGCTCGCCCTTCAATCCGCAGCGGACGTGGGCCTTGGCGTCGCAATAAAAACGTTTAAGAAAATAAATAATATTTATATTAACCCCCAGGCCTTCTAATATTGACCAAAGCTTAATGTGGCGCACACAGTCAAATGCGGCTGTGAGGTCAACAAATGCTAGAAAGAGATTCCCTTTTTTTGCCCTGGTGTACTGTGATTAATGTGACCTCTCAATGGGATTAGCTGTGTGTGCACTGGCTACAACTTATGGAGCTTTACAGATTTGGCTAACAAGTGCGGGATGTGGTGGTCATATAGCTCCATGCTGTTTGGGAGGGAGGCCAGGGTGCATGAACTGACTATCTACCTTTTAAGTGAAGCAGAGGAGGATGATGGCTGCCACATGGCTCTGGGGTGGGGAGGGTGCTCCATGCTGTTTGGGAGGGAGTACAGAGGGCCTTGTGGGAGTGGTGGTCTTGCTGTCAGGTGTCAACAACGCCCTCCCCAGTAAGATGGCTACCTACCTGTTAGGAAGCACTGTCGACGGTGATGGCTGTCACATGGCTCAGGGGTGAGCAGGGTGCTCCATGCTGTTTGGGAGGGAGTACAGAGGGCCTTGTGGGAGTGGTGGTCTTGCTGTCAGGTCTCAACAACCCCCTCCCTAGTAAGATGGCTACCTACCTGTTAGGACGCACTGTCGACGGTGCTGGCTGCCACATGGCTCTGGGGTGGCGAGGGTGCTCCATGCTGTTTGGGAGGGAGTACAGAGGGCTTTGTGGGAGTGGCGGTCTTGCTGTCAGGTCTCAACAACCCCCTCCCCAGTAAGATGGCTACCTACCTGTTAGGAAGCACTGTCGACGGTGATGGCTGCCACATGGCTCTGGGGTGGGGAGGGTGCTCCATGCTGTTTGGGAGGGAGGCCAGGGTGCATGAGCTGACTACCTACCTGTGAGGTGAAGCAGAGGAAGGAAATGGTAGCCTTGTGAGACATTCATTCTGAAAGCGTGCATTCTACATGAGTTTGATTTGGTCTGGCAATTGAGGCTCACTTGTTGTACACAACAGTACATTACAGTGGGATGTGATCATTTTGTTTGTACTTACCAACCTCCACTCCCCCCTCGATTCCCGTGAGACTCTCTGGATGCAGTATGGCAAGCACCTTCACCTCCCATTCATTGAAGGTTACTGGTGGAATGGGAGGGCCGCCACCAGTTCTTTGAGCCGCCTCGTGGTTCCTCTGGGCCCAAGCCTTGACCCGGGCCTTGAGGCTGGTCCACCACCTTTTGATGTCAGGCAGTGTGCATAGGGTGATCCCTACTGCATTGACTTTGTTGTAGATCCTTGCCCACATCTGATTTTTGCACACAAGTGGGGTCTGTTGGACCAGGTTCCCATACAAATGTGGTTCTACCCTAATTATCTCGTCTACCAGCACTTTCAACTCTGTGTCTGAGAATGTGGGCATTTTTTGATTGGGCATGGTGCAAATGAATGAAAGGTGCAGGGTGCAAGGTGGTGATGGAGATGTGTCAGGTGTGTCAGGTGTGTGGATGAGAAGTGGTGGTGTTTGGAGTTGGGCGGGTGTGATGTGCTGTGTGACAAAATGGTGTCCTGTCTCTCTAGCTCTCTCTGTCTCAGCGCCTGCTTTGCAAAGGATGCTGGTCCAGGAAGGGGTTGGTTTTATACTGTGGTATGTGGGTGTGTCCACATGAGTGATGACCACCAGGTGTATCTTCCATGCTGACCATGGCTTTTATTTCAGAAATACTTTTGTGTTGTATCATTGGTGCGTGTCTGATGTGATTGAGGGCTGCGGAGAGTACAGGCACACTTTGAGCATTGTAGTGAAGTTTGTTCCGACCGCCATTCATTTTGCCTGAGCGTGACTGCGGTGGTCGGAACAGCAATGATCGTTACGCCAGCTCCGCTATCGCATCGTAATTAGCCGTGCAGTCTTTCCGCTGCAGATGCAACATTTTTAGTCCATTGAACAGCTTTCCCTGCCCGCTGAGGTCAGATTTGCAGCTTTTCTGACCATTACGGATGGTCTTTTGTGTATTCCGTCTGCCGCGGTCGGACTTTACGTGCATTGCATAGTAATCTGACCGGCGGCAATGTCGGAGTATATGTGGGCGTTTTTTTACCGCGAGCACAGCGGACGGATGGCTTTTCCGTCCGCCATCGTAATCGGCCCCTTAGTGTGGATAATACTAGGTAGACGGGGGTAGGGGGAGAAGTTCTATCTTCAACTTACAACCCCATACACTCTGAACATCATGGCCGACAGAGAGGCTTCTAGAGACACCCATTGTCTGTGTTCTCCATCACATTTCAGCCCACTAATCCCACCCTAGGGCGGCTACAATTTTCAATGCTTATTCTCATCACTTATTCAGAAGGTGTTGCAACAGAATACCGAGTTGGAAATGTCGACTTACACAAATATCGAGTTGGAAATATTGTGATTCAGAAATATCGACAGCAACAATATCGTGGTCAAGAATACCGAATTTAAGGTAAGAAATGTCGTTTTTTAAAATATAGAAGTCATTCATATTATTTGCAAAAATATAGTTGTTTAAAATATCGATTTTTTAACTAGTTATGTATTTTAGTTTATATTTTAAATGTATGTGATGTATTTTTTTGTAGTAGTATTGTTTATGTTTTTTAATATATGTGTTAAATTTTTTGTAGTTATCAATTTTATTTTAATTAAATTTTGCATTTTTTTTAGTTCAGTAGCGGGTTGTGGGTTTATAGGGGAATAGGGGGGAAGTAATTTAATTATAATAAATTAATGATTATTTTTTATTTATTTAATTTAGATTTTATAGTGTTAATTGTGCGAAGTAATTTATTTTTAATCAATTATTAATTGATTGTTAATTAATATTAATTAATTAATTGAAAATTAATTATGGTAATTGTGTGTTTTTTTAGGTGCGGGTTGTGGGGTTTATAGGGGTAAAGGGTGAGCAGAAGTTTATTTTTAATTAATTAATAATTAGTTGTTAATTTAAATTAACTAATTAATTGATAAATAATTATGGTAATTGTGTGATTTTAGTTTTTAGGTGTGGGTTGTGGGGTTTATGGAGTAAAGGTTGGGAAGTATTTTATTTTAAATTAATTAATAATAATTTCTTAATTAATATTAATTAAATGATTAAAAATTAACTATGGAAATTGTGTAATTAATTTTAGGTGAAGGTTGTGGAGTTTATAGGGGTAAAAGGTGGGAAGTAATTTATATTTAATTAATAATTAGTTGTTAATTTATATTAACTAATTAATTGATAATTAATTATGGTAATTGTGTGATTGTTTTAGGAGTGGGTTGTGGGGTTTATGGGGTAAAGGGTGGCAAGTAATTTATTTTTAAACAATTAATAATTAGTTCTTAATTAATATTGATTAATTAATTGAAAATTAAATGTGGAATTTGGGTAATTAATTTTAAGGTGTGGGTTATGGGGTTTATAAGGGTAAAGTGGGAAAGTAATTTATGTTTAATTAATTAATAATTGGCTGAACATTAATGTTAATTAATTAATTGATATTTAACTAGGGTAGTTGTTTATATTTTTTTGTGTGTGGGTTTTACTTTTTTAGGGGTAAAGGGTGGGGAGTAAATTACTTTTGCCTACTTTATAATTAGTTTTTAAATATTATTAGTTTTTTAATTGAAAATACGTTTTAATTGTGTAATTAATTTTGTTACAGTTTAATTTTATCAGTGGTTTGTGGGGATTATAGGGGTAAAGTGTGGGAAGTTTATTATTTTATGAGTTTTAATTTGTTTTTTAATTAATAATATTTATTTAATTGGTAATTAATTATGTTAATTATGTAAGTAATTTTTAAAAATAAAATTTAGATGTGGGTTATGAATTGTGTGGTGTTATAGGGTAGGAAACAAAAAAAGTAAATGTATGTAATAATTAATGTTTTTGATTCTAAATAATATCTAATTAAACATATTTATTTTTTGAAAAATATTTTTTTATTATATTTAATATAATATTTGTAGGTATTTGTCATATGCATTTAACATTATAATATTTTTTTATTTGTAATATTAAATATATTTGTATTTTCATTTTTAATATATATATATTTTTTTATTCATTTAAAGGCCCATTACGATACCCGGCGTAAAAAAATCCGCCACGCATGAAAGCGGCAAAAATCCGCCCGCACACACCGTCTGAACACCGACCACGCCATTACGATGACACAAACCGAAAACCGCCATCGGCGGAAAAATCACACAAGATACCGCCCGCCCTCGTCCGAGTCGGAGTCAAACCGCCCGCCACGGACGGAAACACGCACGACAACACAAAACCGCCCGCCCTCACGGCCGACACACCGCACGTGAAATTACGATCGCACCGCCATGAGCGCGGCTAAACCACAAAAATACCGCCCGCCAGCGCAAACAACGCCGATGAGAATTGACACGGCAGAAGCCATGGCGCCCACGTCCCTGCACAGAAAACATCCGCTGACAAAAATAATCGCACACAACATGGCCAACAAGTCCACACAGCAAGGCACGCACAAATACACAAGCACAGTACACATCCCGAAAACACCCCCTGGACAAACAAAAAATACAAAGGCCAGAACACCAGACACAACACACCTGAAAACAACACACCATGAGGACACACCCACATAGGTAAGTACAAAAGCAGCACTCCCACAGACCACAACCCCTTGCAACATTGCAAACTAGAGAGGAGAGGAGAGGACACAGTGACACAGCAAGGACAGCAGCACACCACAGAAACGCACACATCACAACCACCACCACCACAACCACCACCACCAAACACCGGCACCACAAACCCCCTGCACATTACACAACACACACCGCACCAGCACCACAAACACCATGGCACCACAAAGAATGCCCAAGTTCACGCCCATTGAGCTGACGGTCATGGTCGACGAGATTATCAAGGTGCACCCACAAATCTATGGGAACCTAGTCCAGCACACACCACTAGCCACCAGAAACAGAATGTGGAACCGGATCGTAGACCAGGTCAATGCAGTCGGGACCCTGCCCAGGAACAGAGTTGAAGTAAACAAACGGTGGAATGACGTCAAGAGCCTGGTCAAGAAGAAGGAGAGCAAGAACAGAGAGCTGGCTGCCGTCACTGGCGGAGGGAATCCCGCGCTCTTCAAGACCTTCAAAGCGTGGGAGGAGAAGGTGCGAGTCATTATACATCCGGAGATCCTCGCCGGATTAGCAGGGGAGTGGAGGCTGGTAAGTACAAACTAATGTATACCAGCACACCGCTATGTACTCACATGCACTACCACCATGCCACAGCTCCCAGGGACAAACACCCCCATGTCCAGCACACAATACACAACACATCACACACACATGCAACAGACACCACCACACACAGCCCAAACCTAACAACTGTAAGATACGTGGGGGCATGTGTACACTCAGCCAGCCACGTAACCACCAACAGGTCCCCAAGTATGCCAGAAGCGCCACAACGAGAACCCACCACACCCATGTGTCCGCCATAGCTGCACTAACCGACAAGTAACAGGTAAGTGGCAGGAACACAAAGTGCAGTGGGTGGGAGGGTGGACAGCTCAAGTACAACACACACCAGGCCCCTAGTCCCACAGCACAGCAAGGAGGAGCATCCCCCACACCCCACACCCACGTGTCAGCCACCGCAGTGCACACCGACAGCCGAAAGGTAGACATCACGGTCCACAACAATCGGTGTCAGTGGGTGTCCAGCCATCACCACGACCCACAACACCGCCCCCACCCCCACAGACCTGCAACATGGAGCACCCCCCGCTTAGAACCATGTGGCATCCAGTACAGTGCACGCACGAACAACCTGCAGGTGGGAAACTGGACAGGGCTGGATTACTGGAGGCATGAGGACCGTAACACGACCAACACATGGGACATGTCACGTAGCAGACGAACACGCAGCACCGCCCACTGTCACGAACAAGTGAACAATGTGCACACGGACATGAACCACAGACTCACACCCCACATGACCCATCACAGACACAGCAACACCCAAGGAGCCACGTCTGCATGCACAAGCCACACTGAATATAGTACCACACGGCAGCCACTGTGCAACCCATCACACACAACCGAAACACCATTGAAGTCCTGTCCATGTAGCCCCTACTGCCTGTCAACCACACACCCCACAACTACGCCTATGTAAGACAAACAACACTAGACGCAACAGAGCGGAACAACATAAATGCACACGAACACCACTGAACCCATCAAACACACAGACACACCATGCACATACAACATACCATCCATCCCATCCGTCAGCCCCAGTCTCATGAAAGGCATGTCATCCGAACAGCTGCCACACATACAGCAGTCACGCTAAGAGACATGCCCATGACCAACCATGTGCCAGAAGTCAATGAAGCGCACGCCACACTGTGAGCAACAACACACAACATGGGCCACACCCCCCGAGCACTGCAGTGATGCACATGGCACAGGGCAGCACGCACACCAAGGAGATGGGACAACTGCAATACGTCGGGTGGCACACAACCATCACACACTCATAACGATGCGTCCAATGCCATGTCCAGTAATCACAACAGACAGCAAATATGCAGGGCATGTCAGGCATGCACACACCTCAGACCATGCACTGTCATGCTGCCACAACACATGTCACGTTCGGCACCCATGGCTCACAGCATGTAGCCCAAAAGCATATTCCATCCCAAATGCGTTTCTGGGGCATGGCCCCCATGTTGCCATATGCGTTCCTAAGCGTCCCATTTGAACCCCAAAAGCAAAGTACAAACCAGACCCAGGATGGGCCAGGAGCCCGCATACACCAGAGTCACAATAAGTAGGAGCACAGCAACACACCCATCGGCATGGCCAATCCGTCCCATGCCACATGTGCACAGCACACAGTCCCATTGCCAAGCACACACAACTACAAATGGTACAGCCACACACACGCCTCCGGGAAACCCATGTACGAGATTGCACGAACTGTGAATGTCAGACGACAAATACATACTTCGCCAGGTGCAACACATTAACAAATCTCATTCTCCCCACAGGTGACGAAGTGATGGATGCTGGGGATGGAGACAGCAGCCAGCACAGCCAGCCTGCAAGCCCCCAACAAGGACACACGGATGTGGAGGATCTGTCCTCCTCCTCGGACACGGACCACCCAGCAGGCCCATCCGGTGTGGCAGGGCCCAGCCGCTCCCCAGGCCCCCACCTACGCACCAACCCATCATCCAGGGCTGTTGTACATTCACAGCCCCCTGCAGCCACTGTCGTTGCGGCCACACCCACGGTCATTGCGGACACACCCACGGTCATTGCGGCCACACCCACGGTCATTGCGGCCACTACCACTGCCGCAACCGCTACCACGTCTTCGCTGGCCCCAGCACCAGCGCAGGTGGTGGCCCGGCCCACTGGATCCACCCTGGGAGCCAGGGCGAGGACCGTGGTGAGCAATGTGGATAGTGGGCAGGCCGGTGGCAGCAGGACTGGTAAGAGGAGCAGGGTCAGGGAAACGCCAGTCTCCCCTGGGAACCATGCCCTGCCTCAAATTGCCAGGGTCCTTGGGGCCTATGAAGAGGCCCAAGGACAATGGGCCAGGTCTGCTACAGACACGCGTGAGGTGCTGGGGGTGCTGAGGTCCATGGACGCCCGTATGGGCCAACTCGTGGACCTCATGGGCCAGCTGGTGGTGGCGGTGAGGTCACAGCCAGGGACAGCAGCTCCCCTCCGCCACCACCTGCCGGGGTGCAGGCTCGAGCAGCAGTGTCCAGTTCCCCTGCGTCCACAGCCAGTGAGCACACCTCAACCACCAGCAGGTCGCAAGCAGGCACCCCCTCGCAAACGTGGAAGGGGCCGTCCGAAGTGGAAACAGATCTCCCGGGAGGACTTCGCACGCTCCAGACGCAAGTGAGGCAGCCAGCCAGCCTTCCTTGACCACCCACTGCATTGACTTGGACTACGATCCCACTCCACACAGCCATCTGGATGGCATGTGTGTGTTGGACTATGGACATAGAACCAGTGGGTACACCCTGAGCATCACGCAGCCATGACCGACAGCTCATTGTCACTGCACGCACCACTTTTGTCATCACCTTACACACAATCACATGTCACAGTTTGAAATAAATGCACCTCTTCCACAAACTGCTGTCTGTGCCCTGTGTTTTAATTGTACGGAATACAATGGCCACCTTGAGCGGAACGGCACCTGATGCGTGGCATGGCAATGGAACCGGAGGGCCTGTAGGGACCTAGGGGTGGGAGACAGAACAGGAGCACATTCAATGAGTGTGTCACACACCCATCACACAGTACATGTCAACAACTACAAGCAATGTACACACATCGCACAGAGCAATAGGGCACAATGCCACAGCCACCATCAGTGGCATACTAACCTGGGCATGGAGCGTTGACACACAGCACGCAGTGAACAAAAGGCCACCCTGACACAGCACACACACACCTGCACAAATACAGACACATCAGCCGTCGTACATGGACACTCACCGTCAAGTGAAGTAGCGGGCGATGAGCTGCTGACGCACATTCCCAGCTTCCTCCTCTCCGCTGTCCTCCTCACTCGAGCTGTCCTGGTCTGCGGGCTGGGGCCCTGGTTGATCTCCGTCATCCACGATGAGGGGGATCTGCTTCCGAATGGCCAGATTGTGCAGCATGCAGCATGCCACCACTATCTGGCACACCTTCTGTGGGGAGTACGCCAGCGCACTCCCGGTGCGGTCCAGGCACCTGAACCTGGACTTGAGGAGGCCAAAGGTACGCTCGACCACACGTCTGGTCCTCCCATGTGCCTCATTGTAGCGATCGTCTGCTGGGGTGCGAGGATTCCTCAATGGACTGAGCAGCCATGCCCCATTCGGGTACGCAGAGTCACCTGGGTGTGAGGGACACAGAGAACCGTTGCTATTCCAACTGGACAGGGGACAGCATCGCACAGCCAGCACGCTACACCACTCCACATACTCACCGACAATACAGCCGCGGTCCTGTTGCAGATTGGACATCAGTCGTGGCAAGATGCTGTTGCGCATTACGTGTGCGTCATGGGCCGAGCCTGGGAACTTTGCACACACATGGGTTATCACCATGTCCGCAAGGCACACCACTTGCACATTCAGGGAGTGCGTGTGCTTCCTGTTGCGGTACAGGTGCCCAGTGGCCTGTGGTGGAACAAGGCCAACATGTGTGCAATCAATGGCACCAACGACGTGTGGGATCCTGCCAAGGGCATAGAATGCACCCTTCACTTCCGCCAATTCACGAGCCCTGGGGAATCTGATGTACCTGTTTCGGTATAGCATCATGGCTGCCAGTACATCCCTCAGCACCTTGCTGAACATGGGCTGGGACATCCCTCCTCCACTGCCCACTGTGTGCTGGAATGACCCAGTGGCGAAGAAATGCATGGCGGCCATCACCTTAGCCGTGGGGGTGAATGCTGTCGGATACACCCTGCGGGGACGGAGATGGGGTTCCAACATGGCACACAGTCGATGCAGGGTTGGCCTGTCCAGCCGAAACTTCCTTATGACCTCAGTATCGTCCATGTCCGCCAGCAATTGGTATGGGCGGTCAATGTTCGGTCTCCGCCTAGGAAAGATGGCAGTGGACACATGTCAAAGCAACACAACACATAGCAATTTCGCATTCACATCACTGACATGACTGAGCAAGCACATGAGTCACAGCCCAGCTGTCAAGCAGGGACGGCACGGCAACATGAATGTCTGCTGAGCATGGCACTGCTTCCGAGGCTGGATGAGTATGGCACACGACGACGATGATGTGGGCACAGGCTGAGCGGCCAAAACAAGTGGGACCTGTGGCACGAGGGGATATGAGACAGTAGTAGGTGTCAGCACTGCACCCTATGTACAGCACTGTACGGATCACACCTCCCAAAACATTGACAGGTGTCCACATTGACAGCCCCATGCCAAGACGGCTGTGTGCTTGCAGTCACACGTCACAGGTGAGAGGTTACATTGCACGTGCCAGGTGGCAGACGTACATAGTGGGAGCTGGCATGTGTGTGCATGTGTCTCCTGTTCAGGATCCACCAGATGGGCGCTGACTCTGTACTGACCATTGGACACAGCATGTTCCGTGGAAGGCTTGTGTGTGTGGGATGGTGGCACTGGATGTGCCTCCGTTGGGTGGGGGGCCATGCACAGGGCGGGTACGTCGATCATTGCGCATTGTTGGTCACGGTGGGTGCACCCACTAAGATGTGTTGCCCTGTGTTCAATTCCTATGTCCGCATGATGATGGACTGTAGATGTGGGCAGACTACACATTGGACGATGTGCTGTCTATGTGCATGTGCCTTCACACCAGGCACAGCTGCCCCTGCTCATGTGACCCCTGCTGGACTCGCTGCTGGGTCTGTGGAGCTGATGCACCTTCTGTGCGTGGGGCGGACAGCTCACCTCACTTCTCTCATTGCGCATGTCATGACTTTGCCGCAGGTGACATGGATCATGGAGGGCCCACATGTATGCGTGGGTAGGCTACACATGTTTGTTCACTGGTCGCCACCCCCAGTCAGTGTTTCGAATGGGAAGGTTGTTGTGCTGGTGGTATATTCGATGTGGCGGATGGGCGGGCCTAGGTGCGGGCTTACATTCCGGACATGGGGGGGTAGTTGGATTGGCGACTAGTTGCAGTACACACGGGACACGTCTCTTCCTTTCCACATCTGGGTCATCCCTTGTACTCACTGACAGTGATACAGTCATCTTCGCCCCAGCCCTCATGTCCTCCCCTCGCTCCCCCAATATGCATGTGCACCTGCGAGGCTAGCGCTTGCACAGGCAGCCCCAAGCTCGCACCAGAGAGGGCAAGGAGTGTATGTGTGGGTCCAGTTGCACGAGTGGGCTGTCTCAGGGTATGATGTGTGGCGGGACGCCGTCCACCTGCGTGGTGCCCCAAATGGAGACCCGGCCTGCATGGACTATGCATCACAGTCTTCGCCTTCCGGATCCGCCACCTGCGACACCCAGTGGCTGTGGCTGCCCTTGCGGCCAGGCCGCGTCCGTCTGTGACTGATGGCCCACACATTCACTCTTTGGCCTCTCTGGGGAGGGCTCGGGGGTGGTGGCGCACGCGCTTGCACTTAGTCGCAATGGCATGTGGCGTGGTTGGTATAATGGGCAATGGATGGGATGGTGCGAGCCACCTCCCGTGACGTCAGTGCTGCTCGTGCTGAGGTGCGTCCCCCTACACTTCCATTTGACTTGTGCCATGCTACACGTTGAGGTTCTATTGCCTGCGTGATATGACCAGGAGGAGCGCGAGGAGACCTCTCACACACCATGCTCCACTGCCATCCCGTGCCCTGTATCGCCTGTGCGGATTGACTATGTTGGGGTTACACCTGGTCGACTGGGGCTGTGTGTGCCTTGTCAAGGGGCATGGCGGGCGCACAACAGGATCCAGCTAGTCCACGGAGGGTGGGCTGACGTGTGCGCCTGGTTCCGCATTGTTCGTGTGCCCGGCTGCTGTGCACACACGTGTTCACTTTCCCCCCGACAGGTGTCCTCTCACAATGCCCAGGGAAGCGGTGGTATACTGTTCATGACCCCTCCCAACACGGCGTGCTCCAACTTGGCATGTGCGCATCTACCCGTCGCACCCACCCACCTGAGCACTGCGTCCATACGACTTCACACGACACATGTGTGTCTTCCACAGTTGTGCTACTCATTTGCGTTGACATCCAATACCAGTGGACTACATGGTCATGTCACGACTGCCGTGTACTTCACATACTCTCATCCTCTCTCATTCGTACTTGTGAAATGAGTCAGCGGAGACAGTTTTGGTTTCAAACATTATATTGAGTCTTCTGTCCTCTGTGATGCAGTATAGTGGACACTACTGGCAGCGGAATACATGTTGAGGATATACTAAGCATGATTACAAATGGGATAGGGTGTGGGGTTACATGTGATTGGCTGTTGCATGTGGGATGTGGGTTTCAGAGTTACATCTGCTTGGCCAAGGCTGTGCTAATGTACATTTACGTATAGCTGCGGAGCTGCGGACTTTGACACAGACGGTATACAAGTAGCCTACCAGACCGCTTGGCATCATGGGCACAGTCCATCTCAGTTCCATGTGACAGGTTTGCTGCGGTTGTTCCTCATGCACGCGTGCATGTGAGATGACATCAGGGCATGTGCTTGCGTGCATGCAGCGGCGTACCACTTGTTGTTGCAATGTGGTGGTTACTGGACATGTCACAGTCACTGGGGTCGTGTTGTTGTTGTTTGCACTTGTCGTCCGTGCAAAGGTCCTGGTATGGGATTCCCGGGGCGGGGGTGGGAGGGGTGCAGCACCCACAGACTCCAGGCGACCTATTCATGTCCACTGAGCTGTGTGTGTGTCCATGGGCGCTGGATCCATGTCGTGTCCTGGTTGTTCGTGCAGTTCCGTCCATGTGGGTGCGATACACAGACCCCATGCCACTGCCTCCCACGATGCATGCGGTGTTCCTGGATGTGATGGGGAACAGTGTGCATGTCCCGGTCATATCCGATGTCATGGCGATGTCGTTGATGGTGTGGTAATTGTTGCCGGTCGTTTGGTATGGCTGTTGTGGTGGTGACTGGCCAGTCCGTGCGGAAGCTGAGCATGGGTGCGGGGTTGGACATCATAGGTCAATCGGGGAACCTGCGTTGGGGTCCGACGAATTTACAGGTTGTCAGGTATGCGATGCCGTCCAGCAGGGCTTCCATGTCATTGGTGGTGTTTATGTTTGCCAGCCAATGTAGCGGATGGTGGCTCTCAAGGTGTTGTTCGTAAGTTGTACCTTGGAGGACCATGATGGGGCATGCTGGGTGACATTCGATGTAGCTGTGCTCGATGATCCGTCGTGTGGAGGCACAGTGGTCCCATTTCAGTGCGGGTGCGATGTTGGCCACATACGCCATGCCCCCATAGGCAGAGCAGGCCCTGTCGTGTGCGTCCAGAGGGAGGAGTAGTGGTAGCAGGTCCGCCTTTAGACATGCCGGGTTGGAGAGACACATCTCCACGGGATGCTGGTAGGGACACCTCCGACAGTAGAAGACGGGTATGACGCAGCTGAACAATGTGATGCGGTAAGTCAGTCGGTAACTTACGTTCAGCAGGGACAGGAGGTCGCATCCCAATATATGTGTAGGTTGGTTTTGTACAGCTTGACCTGTCCGGCGTAGTTGGGTAGGTGTGTTGCGGTTGCCATTTTGCAGCGGTGCGTTGTGGCGGCGTGCTCCGGCTGTGTGTGCAGTCTGCAATGTGCACGCTCCGAGGTTGCTGTGAGCTCTGTGTAGTCGTAGGGAGACAGGACTTGTGTTCTGTTGGCTTGTGCGGAGGACACGGGCCCTCATCCCACATGCTTCTCAGACAGTTCAAGGTCAGTGATGTGTGACTCCTTCCAATTAACTTGCATGGGGCCGACATGGGGGAGTGTTTTCTTTTTCTTTCCTGTCCGTTGTGTTCTTCTGTGATATGCGCTATCTGCCCTGTGGTCGGTCTCCTCTGCATGCCTGTGTTGGTCTTTTATTGGACAATGGCTGTATTCACCGGCTTCTTTGGTAGGGCTGTGGTTTCGGAGTTGGAATGGAAGGTCATTCAGTGCTGTCTGCTCTCCCTTATGTGGGCGGCAGGCTGCCTTTCCGCTCTGCGTTGGGCCTTGTGTGTGAATGTAATTCTTGGGCCACCTGTTGTCGGTCCCCGGGCTCTTTGTTGTTCCGTTTTGTATGTCCTGTTCATATGTGCAGGGTGGTATGGGTGTTTCAGTGTGGTACTGGCGTTCCTCTTCCCGAAGGGGCCCTGCTTCTCCTAGTTGGTGTTGCCGCCGCTGTGTGCTTCGCCATGTTTGTTGCACTGGGGTGTGTCCTGCTGTTGCGTGACTTCACTGACATGTGTGCGTCGGTTGTGTGACGTTGGGTGTTGTCCGTGAATTGGGCGTTGGGGACATGTCTGTGGCAGGCCTGTCACGTGTCATGTGCGTTCGGGGTGGGGCTGGTGTGTGTGCTGCTTGGTTGTGTCCCTGTGTCTGTGTGCGACGCATGCATGGCGCTGCGGTTGGCCTCTGCGTTGTGCGCATGTGTGGCAGCGTCATCGCCGCTTTGGGGCCGTGACGGGGTGGTTGGTTCCTAGTCCCAGGTGGTGTGTACACATGTGTTACGAGATGTTACAATTTGGCCTGTGTGTCATATGTGGATGCTATGGTAGATGTGTCGTGTACACGCGGGGTGGGGGGTTGTCCGCTTTTTCCGCCCTTGCACTGTGTGCGCTGTTTGCGTGCACTTGTTGCATGTGTGCCTACCTGCGTCTTCGCGGTACGTTGCGTCCTTGGTGGTGCATCAGATAGAGCATAGGGAGGGCCTGCAGTGCTGGATTCATGCTCGGGGGTGCCGCTTCTTCGGTGTCCGTGCTCGGCGTTCGTGTTACCGCTTCGGTTTGACGTACGGTGTCTCTTAGCCACGGGTTCAGTTTGTGTGCGGCATCGTAATTTGTACGCCGGGCGGTACGTGTTTCGTCGGACGGTGTGTGTCAGTTGTGCTGCGCCGCTACGTGTACGGGCGCACTTTGATGCCGGACGGTGTCGCTGGCTTGCCGGCGGTGTTTGGCTGACTTTTCGCATCGTAATCGGGCGGGCGTGTGGACTGCTGCGTGTCGGCGGTAACTGGTCGTTTTTGTATCCGCCAGCACGGAGGTAGTGCTTCCGCCCGACATCGTAATGGGCCCCTTTGTTTTTTAAAATATTTTTGTTGTTAATATTTTGTTTGTTTTTACTTTTCAACTGACTGGAGTGAGAATATTAATCGTTACCCCTTTGCAATCCAGCATTTTCCCTACTGTTGCACTGATTGGAGTGGGAATAGTAAATTTTATCTTGCCACTATCCAACTCTTTCCCCACTGTTGCACTCACTGGAGTGGGAACAGTACATTTTATCCTGCCACTATCCAACACTTTCCCTACTGTTGCACTCACTGGAGTGGGAATAGTAAGTTTTTCCCCTCCGCTATCCAACACTTTCCCTACTGTTGCACTCATTGGAGTGGGAATAGTAATTTTTACCCCTACGCAATCCAACACTTTCCCTACTGTTGCACTCACTGGAGTGGGAATAGTAAGTTTTACCCCTCCGCTATCCAACACTTTCCCTATTGTTGCACTCACTGGAGTGGGAATAGTGATGTTTACCTCTATGCAATCCAACACTTTCCCTACTGTTGCACTCATTGGAGTGGGAATAGTGATGTTTACCCCTACGCAATCCAACACTTTCCCTATTGTTGCACTCACTGGAGTGGGAATAGACATTTTTACCTCTACGCAATCCAACACTTTCCCTACTGTTGCACTGACTGGAGAGGGAATAGTAAGTTTTGCCCCTCCGCTATCCAACACTTTCCCTACTGTTGCACTCAATGGAGTGGGAATAGTAATTTTTACCCCTCTGCTATCCAACACTTTCCCTACTGTTGCACTCATTGGAGTGGGAATAGTAATTTTTATCTGTATGCAAGCCAACACTTTCCCTATTGTTGCACTAACTGGAGTGGGAATAGTAAGTTTTATCCATCATCTAACCAACACTTTCCCTACTGTTGCACTCACTGGAGTGGGAATAGTAATTTTTACCCCTCTGCTATCCAACACTTTCCCTACTCTTACACTCACTGGAGTGGGAATAGTAGGTTTTACCCCTTCCCTACTGTTGCACTCACTGGAGTGGAAATGGTAATTTTTACCTCTCCGCTATCCAATACTTTCCCTACTGTTGCACTCACTGGAGTGGGAATAGTAATTTCTACCTCTCCCCTCTCCAACACTTTCCCTACTTTTGCACTCACTGGAGTGGGAATAGTAATTTTCACCCCTCCGCTATCCAACACTTTCCCTACTGTTGCACTCACTGGAGTGGTTAATTTAAGTTTAAAGATTTTTAAATAGTTGAATGTTTTAATTTATAATAGAATATTTTTTTTAACAGATTTTATATTATTGGTATATACTCACTGGCGGGGTCATCCTCGGGCCCCTGTAGCTCAGATTTACGAGCATATGAATTGTCAGTGAAATGCACACATGACATACGCCAGCCTATAAATGAAAAGTTTTTGCCTTCTTCGTACCTTTTCCACCAGCGCTTGCCAGATTGCACTGTCTCTCTGTTCTGTTAGCGGGCGAGGATTAAAGTTGAGGTGTTTCGTTTCCAAACATGTACTTTGTTCGGATTACACTAGTCGCCATAAGTTGTTGTCATTTATATATTTTTTTGCACAGTCTGTTTTCCCTGTTGTCTGTATGCCCTGCCATGTCATCTGACACATGCTTTCCCTCTTGTAGTAAAACCACACGCATGACTGTTGGCGTTAGATGTAGTAAAATGCCTACTCACTACAATGGACATAGTAAGCAGACTCCTGCATCCAATCACCCTCACCTGTATATATTCTGCACATGTCCTCAATGAGCGCTATGGGATCAAGGCTGCATGTTTGGCAGCCAAAACGCGTCATGTTGGACCTTTTCCTGATTTGTGAATAAACTATCACCCTGTTCACACCAGCTTTCGGAGTCTGTGCCCGTGCGTTACGCCGGAGTGTTTGTCGTGACATTGGGATTTTCTTTGTGATATATATATATATATATATATATATATATATATATATATATATATATATATATATATATATGTTGATTCCAAACATGCCTTAACTTCCAGAGACGGCGATAAAGAACGAGCGAACTCCTCTTTGTGGCAATAAAGAATCTCTTTATTTCTCTCTTCTGCCTGCCATGACGCGTTTTGACCGATACAACGGTCTTGATCACATACGGCTGGCTTTGCGGAAAGACTGTTTTTAAATTTGCTAAACCCGTGTCACGTGATAAAACAACATGGTAAACAGACTACATTCTATTGCTATAGAGTTTGAAAGAGAGTGCATTCGGTAAGTGTGTATCATTAGACATCGTACCTAAATACGTTATTATCACAATGTACCCGAATATCACAAGCATAGAGTGATCTTCAGTATCTTAAAGAGGTTATAAATGTATGAACAAACCATTCCTGTGTGTTCATACTCAACCCCTTACATGTACTGTGTTCAATTGATAAAACAACATATAAAACTAACAGTTATACATGTAAAAAACCTAGAATTTCAGAAGGGCACATGAAATATACAAACATATAAATATATAAATAACTGTATAAAAACCAAGTTAAAATATACATCAAAGCCCATAATTTCAGCTTAAGTGCAATTTGATTATTCATAGATGTACTAAGTGTCCAGCTGATAACTCTACAGGTAATATATATATATATGTGTATTCTTTTATAAAAAATAATAGTTTATTAATTGTTTTAAAGTAAATATGTATGGTTTATATATATATTGATTATTATATATGTGTGTTTCGTATTTTTTTTTTTAAATTAAGTTTATTTGTTATATTTGTTAAAATGTATATTAAATGTACTTTATTTTTTTAATTAATTTACTTATCTAATATATTTAATATTTATTATTTTATTGTATATATATAAAAATGGATATTTTGTACAACTATAATTTTAACATCAATATGTTTGTACTTACCTGTTTAAGTATAGGAGTCGATATTTTTGCATTCTATATTTTTCCATCGATATTTTTTACTTCTATATTTTTACATCGATATTCTGTCAGTGAACCTATTAAGAGCCAGCTCTCTCCACTAACCCTCTAACTATAGAATCACATCAGTAACTGGTCTGAGACCCATTCCAGTGACCATCTTAGAGTCTTGTTCCAGTTCTGAGTGCTCCCAAGTCTCCAGGGTCTCCCTCCATTGCTCCGCAATAGGTCACCTTCGCAAGCCCTGCGCCTCCTCCCTGAACAATGCCCTTCCTTCTGCACCAGCACATTGTGTCAAATCCTGTTTCTAGGCCTCCACCAGCTGCGGATTTCCAGGCCATGGCTATTCTCCTTCTGGCTAGGACCAAAGCCAGATCCAGAAATCTGTTCCAGACTTTCCGTTTGGACGGATGAGGGAAGAGACCCAGCAAGCAGACCGCACCAGTAGGACATAGTGTATGCCCAGTGTTGCATTCACCACCTCCACCACTGCTGCCCAATACGACCTCAGGCCAGGGCATGCTCATGTGATATGGACAAAATCTGCATCCTAGCAGTCACACCGAGGGCAGCCGTGGGCTTTACCACCATAGACAACTCTTAATCTATGAGGAGTCATGTATGTCATGCGCAAGTAATTAAACTGTATGTACTTTTACCTGGTATTACGAGAAACTGTTCTGTGGTAGGCAAGTACCCTGTTCCATCCCGGATCAGAGTACTCCCTCTCCAGCGTCGTCTCCCAGCAATTGGGCAATCTTGTCAGGGTATGACGAGATCCTTCCGACACTACAACCACTTCACCAAGTGACCAGCCGAACCCAAGATTAACAAAAAACGCAACACCGGGTTTGTTTTAGACTCCTCCCCACCTCCTCCCCACAGTTCCCTAAATGTACGTGCCAGGGCCTCATATTGGAGAAATTGACCTGGTGGGAGGTCTGCATCCACCACCAAGTCCTCAAGTGGTGTAAGAGTACCCTGGTGGTAAAGGTCCCCCATGGAATTTAGTCCCACCCTGGTCCAGACTGTCAACTGTTCCGCTGTAAATATGGAAACTGGGTCCCAATGTGGTAGCCCAATCACTGGCAGAACCACAGAATACAAGGGGGTACCCGCTGTCCTAGCCACCCTTCTACTCCAACATCACAGGACCATAACCAATAATGGCGAATGACGCAGGCTTTCCACAGCCGGGTTAAGCAACTTGGCCAGTAACATGAGGAGCCCACATCCTTCCCGTTCTATGTCCTCCAACCATTGATCAACCCACTGCAGTTGGGAGGCTGAGAAATACAGTTCTAAATTTGGAACTACTAATCCTTCCTCTCTCATAGGATGTTGTAAGGCCGTTAAGGGCACTCTGCGCCTTCCTGTATCCCAAATAAGGTCCCTCAATAATGAGTCTAGTTGACAAAACCAACTGGGATTGTGATTGTGAGATTAACTAAATAATTTAATAAGAGTGGGAGCATAACTATATTAGCTAGGGAGATCGGGCCATAAAAGGTAAACACAAGGAGCACCAGAAGGGAACACAAGATTGAAGGGACTGAAGCGTCCTCCCAAGGTTACCCTCTCAGAGGTCCTCAAGAGAGTGATAAACATGGATCCCTGGTTATCTAAAAGTGGACGGTGCCCAAATAAGCTCCACCTAGAGTTCTGTGGGTGGGGAAGCGAAGGGTCTACCTGGAATAAGTAAGTCTTGCTCCTATTGACTTTTAAGCCGGACACTCAGCCAAACTTCTCCGGTTTTTCAAGGGCTGTAGCAGTGCTCTGTACTGCGTCCGCCAGATAGATCAGAAGATCATCCGCGTATAGGGAGATGATATGTTTATGTCCCCATATAGGTATCCCTATTCCCTCTCCGCCCATTAGGAACCGAACAGCTTACGGCTCAATTGATAGGGCAAAGAAGAGCGGCAATAGGGGCAGCCCTGTCTACTAACCCGGAAGATTCCATATTCCTGAGCTATAGCCCTGCCTGTTCGAACCAGCGCCGTAGAGCCTCCATACAATAGTTTCATATACTTCAGCCAATCATCCCAAAGGTCCATTTGCCACATGGTCTCAAACAAGTAATCCCACCACATGGTGTCAAAGGCCTTTTCTAGATCAATTGACAAAAAAGCCGTGCGCTGGAGGGATTGGACCTCCGAGTGAAATAGGACCGAATACAGTCTCTGCAAAATAAGGGATGTATTCTGAGCGGGGTTAAATCCATTCTGATTGGAGTGAATCAGAGTAGGCATGTGTGGAAGTAAACGAAGTGCCACGATTTTACTAAAAAGTTTAAAATCCATGTTGAGCATGGATAGCGGGTGGAAGTCTCTCGGAGAAGCCCCTGGGATTGTGGTCTTGGGGAAAGGGTTCACCACTGCATCACGCAAATAGTCTGGTAGCTGCCCAAGCCATATAGATTCCGCATATAAAGCCACTAATCTAGGGGCCAGTGTTGGAGCATAGGCAGTGTAGAATTTTGCCGGGAGGCCGTCTGGCCCCAGGGTCTTCCCAGTAGCCATACTTTTAATGGCAACTCGGATGTCCTGCTCCATCGCTGGTTGACCCAGTGCTTCCCTAAACTGGGGTTCCAGTTTCCAGAGTGGTAACCCTCCCAGAAATTTTCTCTGCTCCCACAGAGGGACCGGGGGCGGCACACAGTATAGGCTTCTGTAATAATTGCAGAACAGGGCATTTATTTCCTCAGACTCGTAAACAATGTCTCCACCCCCACCCCTCACCTGCATAGTCAGGGACCCCCGGGATTCCAGCCGGACTAGCCAAGCCAACATTCGACCTGGCCTCCCTTCCTCCTCCTGTACTTTTGTGAGGTACTTTCTAAGATCATGGCACCTTAACCGCTCTAGGGCCTCACTATAAAGCATATGCGCCTCTCTCAGGCCCTCCAGGTCATCAGCCTCGGTTCCCCGCATATTACCCAGCTGGTGTAATCTGTCCTCTAGTATCTGTAATTCTAAATGCAATTCCAGCTGGACCCTTATCGAGTGTCCTAGGCAATGTCTGCATACCATTTTTTTTTAATTTGTCCCACTCCACCAGTCCTGTGGAGGTTGTCTGTGTGTTATCTGAAAAATAATTGTGTATGGCGATCTTTAAAGTTTCCCTATAGCAGACATCCTCCAAAGCCTGGGCATTAAACTGCTATAAGGGTATTAGGGGGCGGGTCCACAAAGGCTTAAACTCTAGCAACAAGGGACAGTGATCTGATATTATGCGTCCTAAGTATTCAGTGTGGGGAATGACATTGCCAATGGTGTGAGATCACAGAAAGGGCATCCAGGCGTGTGTACTTGATATATGGGTGAGTAAAAGGAATAGTCCCTTGCGGAGGCATGTTGTGTCCTCCATATATCTTCCATCCCCAATGCTCCATCCAATCCCTTAACCCAGCAGCGTTACGATGGGCTTAAGCCCCTGGCAATGGGGGTGTTGAGCGATCTAATAGGACATCGGATACACTATTAAAATTTCCCCCAAGTAGTAGATCTACTACTGCTAAGTCGACCAGGGGGGCCGAATGCTTCTGTAGAAAGGGGACCTGGTCTTGATTAGGGGCATACACGCTAACAAGGGTAACCTCCCACTCCCACAGCCTTCCCATAACCAGGACATAATAGCCTTCAGCATCAATGAGTGTACCCTGAGGCTCAAATGGGACTCCTGCCCTCACCCATATCAATGCCCCCCGGCGTATGCCGAGAAGGATGTGGAAAAATACCTGTCCCCTCCATCTCCTACGCAATTTCTCCACTTCACTTTGAATAAGATGTGTCTCTTGCAGCATGGCTGTCTGCACTCCTTGCAGACGTAAATGTTTATGGACATTGTGCTGCTTGGTTGCCAATCCCAACCCTCTGATGTTCCATGACATAAACTTTAAAGTGTAATGTGGTGTAGTCATAGTAAAACATTCATTGTTGATCCACCCCTCCCCTCACCCTATCCCCTGTCCCTCCAGGGACACCATGTCAGGCCACCCATGCATATAAAACAAACAAATGCAACGTAAAATGTAAAACATCCCTGAACAGAAATTCCCCTTCCCAAGAACAGTCTGACAACCAATAGCCGCCCAAACCATGAATAAACCATTGTATGAAATAAGAAGACCCAAACCAAGTACAGATTCAGTCTTTCAAGAAAGGGCAGGCTACATTCCAAGGGCAGTATCTCCCACTCCAAATGTGTTAGGCCATGCCCACAGCAATTGTCTGACATTTCTGCCCCGATTAAGGTCAGGATACCATTTGAGCAGGCGGGCGCCGCTGTTCTCCTCCGTCGTCTCGCTAAATGATGTTGTCCGCCATCCTGGGGGTAACTTCTGGACTCTGGGTGTTGTCCACCTGTGAAAACTCAGATTCAGATTCCCTCGTTCCTTTCACAGAAGGGGAACCAGACTCTGATACATTCTCCAACCCCCTCATGATGGTCGCCACTGCCGGAAGGGCAGCAGCTCTTTCCCTCTCAGTTTGTGACGGGCTGGGTTTTTTTGTTGGGCACCTCCGGGGTCGTTTCCGGGATCTTTTCCTCACTGCCCCAAATTGTGTAGGCACGGATGCTTCCCCTGGGGGCCGCATCCCAGCTTTATAGGATTCAATCCACTCCCAGGCAGCCGCCGAATCTTCTCAGAAACGAGTCTTGCCCTCCAACATAATAATTATATTCTCTTCCTTTGCACCTCCATTGTGTAAGTGGGGAATATGGAGACCTTGCTGTTATATAAAGGGATCTGCAGTTCTGGCTTTGTGGAGCAGTGTGTGTCTGTCCTTGTAGTGAAGGAGCTGCGCCATCACCGGACGTGGAGGACAGCCGGGCGCCGGAGGCCGGGCCAGCACTCTGTGCACTAGTTCAAGAGTGTAAAAGGCAGAGAGACCCTCCGGGGCCACCACCGTTTGAAGCCAGTGTTCCAAAGAGGCAACCATGTCTGTGGTCTCCACCCCTTCGGGCAGTCCAACCACCTGGATATTATTGCGCCTATTAAGCCCTTCAGCATCTTCTGCTGTGTGTTCGAGCACACAGACCCTATCTGCAAGTTCTGTGACCTGGAGAGATGTTGTTAAGTGCGCAGGGTGGAGGTTGGCAAGTCAAGACACTTTGACTCTTTCGGTTAGTTTATGGTGCTCCGCCCAGAGCAGACCCAGCCCTATGGACACTGTACTGATGTCTTGGTGTAGGGTGGCTTTAGTGTCCGCTATAGCCTCAAGTATTTTAGTAAATTGTTGCTGCACTGGGTCACAGGAGGACCCCAGTTCTTGCCATTGCGCATCCGGAGTCACCTCCTGCTCAGAAGGTACACAGTGTGTGGCAGATCCGGCTTAGGAAAATCCTAAGCGAACCATCAATATCGCTGGTCAACGCTCTGCACCAGGTGCAGGGGCCTCCCCAAGTGAAGAGCCCTAAGAGTGCCCCCAGGGGATTTTAATCCAATACTCCTGTCACTCTCTGCCTCTCACAGTGCACCATCACTTCACAGCACCCTCCGATAATGTGGGGGCCTTGCATTGATTGGGCACTGCTATCTCCACTTCATGTTAGCCCTTATCACCACACATTGACGAACACCGCTGCCACCAGGTACGGGCTTTTCCCCATGAGCAGCCCTTGTCCACAATGTCCAGAGTTACCAATACTTTTTCCCACTGCCCAGTCTCAGGGCCACAGTGGCTTCCAGGTTTGATTTAGGGCTTCAATTTGTGCAACAAGGAGTGAAAGGCAGTCCCACACTAGGCTCCCTCCCGACCACAGCTGTCCACCACAGATAAAACACTTGGCCCGACCCGGGCCCCAAGCCTTCTCTTCCACCAAGGGGTCTCTTCCCCCACCTTCCCCGGGAACCCCAGGAACCCCGTGCCTGGGCCGTTGGGGCTGCAGCAATGCCTGGCATGGACGCCCAACCTTGTAGGCAGCTTCATGCTGCTACTGACCAGGCCCTCTCGTCATCACTGCGGTCACCAGCATGAAGTCACATGTGGTCGATATATTCCAAGGGAAAACTGGGAAGCATTCATAGACCCTTTCTCCAAACAACATGCTTCAAGACTAAGGGGCCGATTACGATGGCAGATGGCCCGCCACCGCCAGCCGTGCGGTGGCGGGCCCTCCGCATCTAACAGCAATTTTCCACCTGCCATATTACGATGGCGGGGGGAATCGTTAGGGAAGCATGGCAGTCGCAAATACTGCCCGCCACGGTTCTGCAAGGCGGTCCTTTTCCGCCCACCTTGCGGAACCAAAACATAGGGCAACATTGCGGCTGTAGGGATTAGGATATCCCTTTCCGCCAGTCTTTTTGCGGCGGTCATCCTGCCATGAAAAGACAGGCGGAAACGGATTTGGTGGCCCATAACGGGTCCCCCTTGTGTTGGGGGGAAGTAGTTGTGCACTGTGGGTACCCATGGTACCTCCCTACATTTCCATGCACAAGGTGGCAGGCACCACGTGTTGCCTACTGCGTTGTGCACTTTAATGCACCACATGGCTATTTAGCAGTGCGGCAGGTGCTGCAGCCAGCAGCACCCGCCGCAATGTTAAACTGCTGGATGTGACCGCCATAGTGGCGGTCGCATCGTAATATGGGGTGCGGGACCGCTGCCTTGCAGGCGGGCGGTCCCAATCCCCGCTACGATGGCGGGCGGACTCATAGTAATCGGCTCCTAAGAGTCAATCCAAGAAGGGCAGCTCACCCACTGAACGGCCAAAATCATTACAAGAGTGGAAAAATGGAAGTACCGAAATGGAAAGTCAATAGGGCCTTGTGAGCAGTCAGGCAATCACCACACAATGAAATCCTCATAGCGGAACGGAGGCAAATAAAACGGGAGACTAAACACAGAAGCCTTCCGAGCCAAATTAATCTGGGACACAAAACAATATAACTCCAATGCGTTCTGGCGAGTGGTGAATGCCTTAAAAAATCCATCACAGCCTCACCTGGAATCCAGCCACTCAGAGGAAGCATGGGTCACTTTCCTGTATGCCCATTTCATCTCATGCTCTGGCACAAAAGTAACATCTGATGTTGATGGGGACGCTTCATCTGAGGGAAATGTCATGCCAAGCGAGCAGCCCATAGACACAGACAGTGGGCTCATCATCGAAACTTCGGTAGAAAACTAGGGGCAGATCCACCGGAGCCCTAGGTCCAAATGGAATCCTCCAGACCATCTAAAAGACCGATCCGGCAAAATGGGCTGAGCACATGGTCCCACTGTTCAATCTTGCTCTAACAGGAGCCATAATACCAGCATCATGGAAAGGTTCCATTATATCCCCCATCTTCAAAGGAGGCAACATATCTGAAGCAGAGAACTCCAGACTCATACCCTCATAGACAATAATACAAAATACTATATGGGTATTCTACTGGAGCATCTTCTTGACTGGGCCGCTACAAACTCAATTATCCCAATCAACCAGACTGAGTTCACTAAAAAAACTGGAACTTCGACAAACATCATGGCCTTGTCACTACTTTTTGATTCCTCAAAAGTTGCCAAACTTCCTCTTTACCTCTGCTACATTGACTTTCAAGCCGCTTTCAATAGGGTAAATCGAAACATGCTCTGGAGGAAATTAAGAAGCTGGCTCATTCCCCTGGTGCTCCTCAGAGCAGTTGAAAATCTGCACTTTAACACCTGAGTCAGAATCAAGTTTAGAAGAGGTGCCAACCTTTCCAGGGCCATCCCAACATCTTGCGAACTTAAACAGGGGTGTGTCCTGGCCCCTACACTTTTTTATCTATTTCTGGCAGAGCTTCCCCCTGATCTGACCTCTGTCACCTCCCATGCCCTGAAGCTTGGTTCCATACGTCGCTCAAATCTTCTCTACGCTGATGACCTGGTGTTTATCAGTGGGACAAAGGTCAGTCTGGAGCGCCTTCTGAACGCCACCCAAGAATACTCCACCATGAACGACCTAACAAACACTAAGAAAACAAAAATTATGAATTGCTCCAGGAGAACAAATGGAAAGTCTAGTTGGTTTCTTGACTCCATCAAGGTTGAAGAAACAAGTGTAAATAAATACATCAGCCTGTTATTTGACAGCAACGGATCTTTGAAATCCCCAAAGGAAGAAATTAAAAGAAAAGGGATCGCTCTGGCAATGGAGCTTTGGGCCCTTTTTAGATATCGAAATGGTCTGTCATGTAGCCATATTCTAGAAATGGCCAGGGCAAAGGGGGTGCCTACCCTGGTTTACAAACGTGAATCCTTACGGGGCAGAGATTCAAAAGTCCTGGACACCATCATTGCAAGAATATATAGGCAAACTTTCCAACTCCCCAGCTACACATCAACTGCACAGATCAGGCTGAGGTTTGATTTAATTAAACAGTCATTTGCCAGGTGAGCATCATTTGCCACCATCTGCAACAGACTTAAATCCGCGGATGAGAACACCATTAATTATAACGCATGGATGGAAATAACCAAGAGATCCCACTGACCGGCCAGAGACTCAACGCAACAATTGATTTTTTTGGTTTAGCAAAATTTTGGTCCGTAGCAGCAAGCTATGTAACCTTTAAAAGATCTGTCAACAAAATTTCCAAAATATTATAATCTCTAGATGGCAGGGCAATCCTAGAGAAGAAATCACACGCCTTGATGGTGTTAAACAGCTATATATCCTAGAAACCACAGCAATAGCTGGTAGAAGTTTTCAACAGCAGGATAAAAGGCAAGTACTTAAAATATATCGACTAGGGATCTTGACTTCAAACTTACACGCCACCCCTGGTAGAGAGCAGAAGGAAAGGTAGCTTGCAGGCTGCACAGCCATCCAAAATAGGACCCAAGTCACATTATATGCCTTTGCAAGTTTACCCTAAGCCTCCGTTGATGTTGGCTGTGTCCTCTATGGAATAAGTCCAGGGCACGCTCCTGCAGACAGGCAATACTGGTCTGTTTTAATTCAGTTGAGCAACAATCAATCTCCTGAACAGTGAAATACCTTCAGGGGTGTTGAAGGAGCCCTACAGAAGGCATTTGATCAGTCTGAACAAAATTACCAACCCTGAAACTTTGCCCCATCAAGGAACGGGGAGATACACCAGCCTTCAGACCAACCTAGTTACACCAGCTAACATGTATTTCGATTCTACAGGATAGCACTGAATAAAATTCCCCACATTGAAACTCCCAAATATGCAAGGAGGCTGCAGCTCCCCGATTTTAAGTTATATTTCTGGTCAGCATTCGCCGGTCACTTGTGTAGTCTGGTAATCTTGTCAGAATCAGATACATCCGCTTTCAGATAGCAACTTGCTTTGGGGTCTGGGTTTAGGCGTTTTTTTTATAGAATGGGGATTCCAATGATCACAAACAGGTTCTATTTAAAGTTGTCAGGGACAACATACTTATATGGCAGGAAATGTGTACTAAATACCCTATGACAATGTTAAATTAAGATACGCCACTATGGGATCATCCTGCCTTCCCACAAGTATTTCATGATTCAGTCGGCAAGGCTTGTGCAAGGCTCAGGGTTGAGACTATCAGATAACTGTACGATCTAAATGGATTTTGCTCATTCACTGGACTCCAGGCCTCTTTTGACCTCCCTAATTACTTCTTTTTTAAATACCTACATATCAGGTATTATTTTTTTTCAGGCTGTAAATATGTTATTGATCTCGAAGGTACGGAACTAACATTACATTTATATAAGCCAGTTAGGAAACCTTTGATAAGCACAATCTATCCAGATCTCTGCCAGTCTACTACTGATGATAATACGCTACTAGAGGCAATGTGGAGCAGGTTGCGCTCCTCTGATATTTTCACCTCCGGGATCCAGAGCACCCTTGACATTGTCGACTGTTCGGTGCACTCTATCAACTTAAAATTACACCATTTTAAGACTATCTGCTTATTATACAATTGAGAAAATCTCAAAATAGGGTGCGAACACTGGCACTGATAAGACTAGATGTCCTGTGTGGCTAGTTAGCTGCAGATATTGTACATATGTGTGCCACATGCCCCGCTCTACAAGAATTTTGGGATGTTGTGACCAAGCGAATATCATCCGGCTTAGAATTTGAAGTCCAATTATCTCCTAAAGAGATACTGATGGGAGTTAAGCTGGAATATGATTAGGGTATCAACAATGTTTGCTTTTAATAATAATAGTTTGTCCTCAGCTCTGTATTGCTAGGTCATGGGTTTCTTCTTCCCCTCCAAAGCCAGCTAGTGGTCGGCTTCTTTCTGGCAAATTTATGAGTCTGAACTGGCTTTGGCCAAAGCTGGAGGTCTCTGCTCTTTTAAAAAATTTGATCGAACCTGGGTAGGTTTTAACTGGGATCCTTTAAACTACATTGTTGATTAAATCAATGTTTATCAGCCGATATTTGCTGCAATCATGCTGTTTTATGTGATGTTCTATACTGCAGATCTAACCCTGAACTCTAAATGTCAAACTTTGCTTTTTGACTATAATTGGGGTGATTCCCCTCTGTTTGTAATCTGAATTTATTTGTATTGAACATAACTAACTTGAAAAATAAAAAACAATTTAATAAAAAAAACAAAAAAAATGAAACTTTGCCTCAACATGGAAAGGGAGAGAGAGCCCAGCCTTCAGATCAAACCAGTCACACCAGTTAACAATTTCTTGGTATTCTGAGGTTGCACAATCACACTATGACCTAAACCCTTTACACTCCCTGTCCACCGAGGACAGGAAGTCAAGAATCATCTGTCCTGTAGAACATGGCGTACAAGGGACAGCTAAGCAGGGTGGAAACTGCAGGACACCCTGCCAGCACTTTAGCTATATCTTCATATCAACACCCTGTCATGATCGGGTGGGGAAGGACTTTTTAACGCCCAGACTGAGCTGGTTAAATGAGTCAACCCAACTGGCATTGAGGGGGTCGCATTCTAGCATCATGACCAATTCCTCATATTATTAGGACCCATTTGTTTTAGACCTCCACGTCCCTCTGAGGCTAAATCAAAGTAGCATAAGAAGGTCAAGGAACCAGATATACCTAAGATCGGAAACTCAAATACAAGCACTCCAGATAAATCCACTCTTGCACTCTGCACTGAAATGAGACACCGATTTATCAAGTTGTTTTAAAGTTTTTTTTATTCAAAACCAATGCTATAACTGTATATGGAAAGGTTTTAGGAACTTTTCACAGTAAATAATTACTTACATACTAAGACAAAAGGGAGAACCTAAATGGTTAGAAGAGAGGGACACTAGATGCTGTTGACACTTTTTTGCACAAGAACCTTGGTCCCAGAACGGATCACTCCTGCCAGCTGGAGTGTGCATGCAAGTTATGAATTTCAAAAGTATTGTATCGTTTATTCTCTTTTATTGCTTTTTTGTATTAATTGTACTGTGTATATTGTAATGATTTTAATTAATTGAACAATAAAGAACATTCACAAGCACTCCTGGACCTGCGGTCATAGAAGAAGGACTGCTCTGCTGCAGGGAGACGGCACTACTACTGAGGACTGCCTTGCTGTCTGAGAAATAAGACTGGACCGGCTTGAATTGTGCCATGTGTTGACAGTTCGGAGTTAGAGCTTGACTATGCATCCGTGTTCACTGTGAGTCGGTCAATTGGATTGAACTGAACAGAAAACTTACCACTTCTGGACTTCGTGGTGGAGTTTTTCACTACATACACCCTATATTCCAACCCAGAGGCAAATGTATTACACAAATCACAAGCGTGATGAGTTACTTCCTTTCAAGAATGAAAGAGATGCACGTAACAAACTGTAGGTATCCCAGTTTTTACTCCCAGAATTAATACAACCATGAACATCTTAACTGCATACTGTAGATATCATCCAAAAGATATGTAAGAACCAGTGCCAGGGGCTCCATCGAAAGGCAAACATTAAGTTTGTGCACTGATTGAAACTCCTTAAAGTTGATTCCTTATTTAATCTCATGACATAACACATAAACTGACAAATATCATTCTAACAGGAATCATGACCATTTCTGCATTTTAAATCAAATAATATAGTAGATGGTGTGACTGAGCTATCCTTATCTGAGTTGTGACCAATACCACCACATGTATTGCTTTAAGAGCTCATCAGAGTGCTTTGCTGTACGGATTTCTAACTAAAACGTCCCTATCTAGCCCTTTTGTCTCCAACATTCATGTAATTTATGATGGTTTCTACTAGAGCTCAGTCAATTGTAAATTTATCACATTTATTTCCTGTCATGTGAGAGAATATTGACAGATGCCTCTCCATCCAAGGAACTGGACATTTTAATTCCAGAGTACATGAGAAAATTAAACATTTTATCCTTCTCCAATGTGAAAAGGAAAGAGCTGCCACCTAAGGGGCTAGAGTGTAGCATGGCTTCCTCCAGCCCTCATGTTAAAATCATGCCACTGGAGTAATCATGAGTGCAGCTGACACAATCTACAAATTTTGAGAAAGGGCTAGCATTGTCCACTTCCTGAACACGGTGACATTATGGCAAGTAATCAAGCCTACTCAGAAACCCTATCTTAATGAAACTCACGTACAATCCTACATAAAGTATCACTCATCAGTTCTGGTTTAGCTTTCAACCCTTCTCTGTAAGGAGTTTCTCCTTTCTTTTGCGACACACACGGGCTATGCCACGACGGGTCATCGGTGTGGCCCTATGTCACATGACTATTTACTTTTCGCCAAGGATGTGACAGCACCCTTGCCCTACACCATTTTTGTTTTCCTTGCGCGTCTGGTTTCCTGACCATGCAGAGGATTGTGGAGCGACTTCCTGCATGCCGGCTTCTGGCTTACGCCACATGAAGGAAAAAGTTAGAATTTAAAATTCTAGCCATTATTTGACACTGTTTTAGGAACCTATACCTATGTTGTTCTACCTTTTTTGTCTTCTACGTGTACAAATATTGTTACTTATGTTTCTTCTTCCTTTCATTTCCCAATTCAAGATGGCCAAACCCATTTTTCGAAATGGGTCACCTCCTGATTCTTCCCTATTTAGAGAGTTCCATTGGGTAGCCCAGTTGCATCACAATTGTTCGTGATCCGTTACTTGCTCACTGGACTCTTTTGGACTCAGGGGGGCAGATTTACAAGCCCCTTGCGCCACTTTTGCGTCACTTTTCCCATGTTAAAAGTGACGCAAAAGTGGCGCAAGGGGCTTGTAAATTTGCCCCAGGGTCTCTCCCATTTCTGCTATATTCCTGCTCGTCTCTCTGTTTCTTGTCCTTGTCAGCTGAAAGGTTTTTTTCTGGTCTTCAGCTTTTCTCCTTCCTGCTGGGCTATTTCCTGGAGCAGTTCTGGATCTCCTGTTCAAACCTGACACCGCAACTGCCTCTGGAAGTAAACAGCCTTATCTGCCTATGAAGAAGAGAATGCATGTGCCGCTTAGAAGACCAACTCCTGAAATTCTCACAGATGCACGGACTCTAATGAGGAGAAACTGGCAGTTAGTAACAAGTATAGATTGAGGAAGAGAGGGGCAGCCTAACGTTTTGGTCACAGATATTCATTGCTGTTGTTGATGCATCAAAGTAGCACAGGAATAAAAATAAACTGCAGCGTCCAGAAGATGGAAATGCGATACCTATGAAATATATTTAAGCAATCTCCTGAATGGTGAGAGAGATGGCAAATGGAGCAGTGTGCATTAAAATTAGTACTGTCAGTCATTTTACCCACACCTCCGAAAACATCAGCAAGATTTGAAATAGTATTCTTACAAGGCAAAGAAAGGGCAAGTTAGAAGGCACAGGCAGGTCGCATCAAAAATGTGGTGGAAACACGTCCCATGCACACTTACATCTATCAGAGAGGCAGCACTGATCTCAACATCTGAGGCGCAGCTGGTGTAAGGGATCAGATCACTTGGCAGGAAACATGTAATAGCTAGGCACATATGACAATACAAAAATTGAATGCAAATATTGTCCAATCTGCACTGCGGCCAAAACTATTGACGAAGACGCAATCCTCTCACAAGTCACAGATTCATATATGAGTCATTTCATGAGGAGACTGACCTGCCATAAACTCCACATTTGGCATGCAGGGCCCAGTATCATAACAGTCCACACAATCCACATGCTTAGGATGGATACAAGAAAGTGAAGAAGAGATACAGTCACATCTCAAGTACAAATAGATTTACTGCATTAACATATATGGAAGCCACATAATAACTCTCCATTCAAAAACAAAATCACATGCCAAAAATTAAGCACATGCAAGGGAAAAGTTGTTTATTTACTCTATTATCTCCCCCTTCCTATTCTTTTACTTTCGTTTGTGCTTCCTTCTGAGAGCCTGACACCAGAACCCACTCACCCCCCTCCATTCTGTTTCAAATTATATTTCAACTGTGGCTTGGAAACGCAGTTATCCTAATGAACATAGCAGTAGCTAATATGTCGCCACAATTACGTTAATACTGTATGGGTACGAGAGTGTGTGCCTGTACACAAAATGAAATGAAATACCAGCATTTGTAAAGCGCAAAGCTACCTCCGAAGAGGTGTCCCGGCGCTGGGGGCCGTCGGGAAGATTAAGCGAGCTATTGCCCAGAGTCACAAGGTGCTGGGCTAATCTGTAGCCGGCACCGGGGTTCGAACCGTGAGCACCTGTGTTCCAGAGTCAGCCGCCCTGGCCGCTGGCACCATACCTCTTCCCCACACACAGCCTTCTTTCAACTACTCTACCATTACCAAGGGAACACAATTGAAGTCCCCCCCAATCCAAAAGATAGTAAATATAACCCTTGAATGAGAATGGAAAAAAATTAAATGATCCACCAATAACAAGCTCTGCCACTAACAACACTCCATGTTATGCAAAACCACCGATGTGAAATCAGATAGACATCCCTACTCTTGCCTTATTCATGAGGTAGCATACATGTCCAAGAAACTTCGCAGAATAATCTCCAAGTTTTACAACCCACATCACAATATGTCTAAGATCTCTTTTTCAGAAGACCTCCACAATTCCTCAGCAGATCAGGTAATCACCAAAGCAAAGGACCTGGAAACCTACCTCGTGAACAAGCTGAACTGTGGCCTCTCACCTCAAGAAGCACCATCAAGTAACCTGATGTGTGTCCATTTGGTTCTTTTGAGAAAGAGCGGGCCAGCATAATGCTTGGGTCACAGATTTTCAATGCCGCTGTTGCTGTTGCTGCATCCACGTAGAACAGGAATAAAAATAAACTGCAGTGCCCAGAAGATGGAAATGCAATACCTATGAAATATATTGAAGCAATCTCCGACATGCTGAGAGAGATAACGAATGGCGCAGTGTGTATTAAAATGAGTACTGTCAGTCATATCACCCACACAGCAGAAACAATCAGCAAGATTTGGAACAATTTTGTTACAAGGCAAAGAAAGGGCAAGTAAGAAGGCACAGGCAGGCCTCATCAAAAGCTGGTGGGATCATCTCCCATGCACACCTAACATCTATAAGAGACGTAGCACTCATCTCGACAACTGAGGATCTGCTGATGTAAGGGATCAGGTCACTCAGCAGGAAACACATAGTGGCTAGGCACATATAATATGACAGTTCAAAAATTGAATACAAATAATGTCCAATTTGCACTGTGGCCAAAACAATTGATGAACACACAATCCTGTCACAATGCACAAATTCATATAGGAATCAATTCCTGAGGAGAGTGACCTGCCATAAATCCCACATTTGGCATGCAGGGCCCAGTATCCTAACAGTCCACACAACCCAGATGCTAGGATGGATACAATAAAGTGAAGAAGAGATACAGTCACATCTCGAGTTTAAGTAGTACTCGAGGTGTGATTTGAGTTACCATAATACCATACATATAGAAGCCACATAATTAACTCTCCAATCAATAACAAATCAAATGCCAAAAATAAAGCACATGCAAGTTGTCAAACATCCACTCTCCTGAATGGCCAGGTTCTGCAGGAGCGAAGATTATCCACCCAATCTCTCAGTCGGTCAACCCTCAACACTTGAAGGACAAGATAAGTGTTGGTTGTTCACCTTCCAATGGAAAGGGGGTTGGGACAGAGAGAGAGTCCAGCACGTGACTTCCGGGTTACTCGGACCATGTTCAAGTACTCAACGCATCTGTCAGCTCTCAGCCTGTGTTCTTCAGACTCGCTGTATGCCAGTGGTACATATGCACAAAGAGAAAGAATTAGAAATCAACTTTCCAGTACAACTCTACATCAGCGGCGTCGGACATTTCTCGCGGGTGGGGGGGCGGGCGTGGGGGTTGCGAGGGGATGCAGCAGGGGTGTGTGTCACGGGGGTGTCATGCAGGGGAAATACAAAAAACATAAACTTACCTTTAGACCGGGTCCCGCGTCTCTACTCCTGCTCTCCTGTCTCCAACTCCAGGAACAAGAAGCAGGCAGCCAGGCTCCCTCCTCAAAGCCAATCACAATGCTGCAATGCAGCGTTGTGATTGGTCTGAGCGCCGTGACACGATAGAAAGAGGAAAAAGCCTCAGGGGATTGTTTTTGTGGAGGAAGGTATCCCTTCCTGCACAAAAACATTCTTCCTTACAATGCAGGCACCCTTGCACCATAGTGCAAGGGTGCCTGCGTTGGTGCTAGGCAGCCAAAAGTGTGCCAAAGCAGGGGAAATGGCAGGAATGTGCCATATTGTCTGAACTACGGCACATTCCTGCCCTCTGATGATAGCGCTGGTGCTTTATGTGTGCCAGCGCTATCGGTATTACAGAAGGGGATACACAAGCGTCTGCAGCCCTTTCTGTAATACCGAAGTGCCCCGGGGGGCACGTAAACCAGGCGCAAACACCCGTTGTGTCCCCAGGGCACTTCTGTAATACAGCCCCTGGAGCTGAGGTCAGAACTCAGGAGCCGCTGGAGATCGGATAAGTACAGGAAATGCGGGAGTGTGAGACAGGAGTGGGAGACAGGATGTTCTCTCTGCAAAGTCAGTAAGCCAAACAGGTTTGGAAACTGGGCACAGTCTTTATAGATCACACCCAAAGATGGCTGCCAAACCCCGAGGGCCTTGAGATCCCACGAGATCTCGAGCAAAGCCGAAAACCATTAGGTCTGCAACATTCTGCTGGAAGGAGGTCATTGGTTTGTGAGGAGGCATGATGGGGGCCATATATACAGCTGGCACGGAGGTGGGGTGGCATGAGGCTAAGGAGCGACATGTATGGAGGGAACACCGCGCATTAAATCAGTGTGCCTTGGTAAGGTAATATGCATTGGGTTTCACTAGGATCCATAGGCAGGGGGAGCATACTATGTGACTATGGACCTGATTACAAGTCTGACAGTCGCAAGACTGCCAGACCTGTGGTGGCGCAGCAGTGGGGGTCCGCTATATCATGGCTTACAAGGTCGTGCCAGCGGTGAACCGCGGGCTGCGCCTGGGAAACACTGTTCCCTGGCGGTGGCGCTCTGCACCACAATGCAATTTGCTGAGCGGGGACTGGTGCAAATTCTCATAATGGTTACTGCAAACCCCAGTCTACTAAGATAGCCAGACCAGACATTGTCAAAAAAAGTAATGGGCCTGATTCACAAAGGGGAACTTACACTTTTATGTAAGTTTATGATTTTTTGCAATTCACAAAATAATATTATGATTGGCATCTTTATGACTATGAAGCTTCCGCACTCGTTCTGAAGTCTCCAAACATGAACAGATAAGCAGTTTTAAAGATACTAATCATACGACTCCTTTGTGAATTGTAGAAAATCGTACACTTACACAAAAGTGTAAGTTTATATTTGGAAATCAGGCCCAATGTGTCCTTGAGCAGGCATTAATAAGGAGAAATTATTTAATTTCTCGAAATGATCACCCCGCACATCCATTGTGTGGCATCCCTCTGTGATTGTATAAACATAGGAATTTATACCGGTCGGGTGTACGGCCAGTCTAAAATCCACTGCTACACAGTGCACATAACCTCTGTGAGGCTGTGTGTCAGGCAAGGCAGCTTTTAAGAGCACCTGTACAGTGGAAGCCAGAAGCAGCAGGCCGATCTTGGAAGATATGGCTTTGCACAGTGTTTGATCCTCGGCCAATACAGTGCAGCAAATGTGTTTGCTGCTCTGCTCTTAGTCTGCAATAAGGCGTGCAGTCCACTCCTTGTTAACAGCTCACCACATCGTGGCACGTGACAGCTTACACTAGGCTGTGCCTGGCTTTACATTAAGTTCACCATACATTCTTCGATGCTAAAGCAATAACTCCAAATCAGAAAGTGCAAATAATTTTTCTAGGAAGGATCATATAAGAGGAGCTTCCGTTTTATTTGGTGTTCTTCATGTACCTTTAATGTCGAGCAAAATGGGAGCGAAGAATGAATGTTGCTGATTCATTAGTTTTCTATTTCTATTGACTTTACTAAAAAAAATCAGTTGACTTTTTTTTTTAAGCAGCATTCCGAGATTACCGACTGGGAGTGACAACGGCAAAGAACTGAAAGTGGCTTCAGAGAAGTCTGTTAAGGGAAGTGTATTTATGTTGTTCAATTGACAAACTTTGCTTTACAGCATTGATTTTCCTTTATTCGGGGATTTAAACACTTGGATTAAAGGTCTAGCTGACAGGACAACTTTCTAACCACTGGCTTGTCCCATCACACACGAAATTGCTGAGCAACAGTTAGGAAATGGTGTAGGAAACACGCTGATGTGCTGAGGATGGCCAAACTGTGAAGCATGATTGCTGACTTGTGCTTTGCTCACAGCCGTTAAGATATTCCTCTGTAGCAATATTTACGAAGATTAGTGTGAGGTTGGAAACAAAGAAGTGCTCACAAAGCTCCTGGTCAATAGTTGCATAATGCCAGCTGGGAAAATAAAACATTTTAAACAGAAGGCAAAGTGGCATTTTAATCTTGTTGAGTTAGATTTATTGGGATTGTGAATGCCACAATAGCAGCCAATTTCCAACACTGCGAAAAGGAATGCACTGTCTTGAAATGGTCTGTGATCTTTTCATTTGACTTTGTCACTGCAATTTGAGGCAGACTTAAAAGAAAAAAATAGTTCAGCACATGTTACGCAGACTGCAGTCGTAGCATAGCAGCCGTTTCTCCAGGCACATTATTATAAGATTTTTCTTTCTCTCCCTCTTGGATTGTCACTGCAAATGTGAATGCCTTATGTTTGATTCATAGTTTAAATTGAAATTCTTGAAGCAGAAAAAAAGAAATAGAAAAAAAAATCACTACCAGTGTCACAGGGTTGTGGTTTCAAGAAAAGGTCCTTTCACAGGTTACAATGTTCTTCAATTTATCCCTGGTTGTAACATTTCATTTTTGGTACTAAAGCTAATACATTTCACCTTCTGTCACGACTTCTACAGATATACCATTTAGAAAAAATACGTGGGGCTGAGGGACAAGATACCATCAGACGTTCCACCTCTTTCAGTTGATAATTTGGAGCAGGGCTTTGGGAGGCCTTCTGACATTTCGTTCTGGGTACGTTATATTTTTCTTAGAAATTCATATTATCTTTGGTCGGAGATGGATGGAACGTTCATCCGATTCCGAATTAATTTCACGCCGGAATCAACGCTATTTCTTACACACTACAAAGATATTCATGTGAAGAACCAGGGAGGAGACAATATGCCACAATTTAAGGTGGCATGGATTTTGATTTCGGAAATGATTTCTGCAATTGCTGACTATTTTCACTACAGTCAGGCATAATACTTTTTCTTCTATCACTCTCTCTTTCTTTCTCTCTTTGCTTCTGTCTCGCTCTTTCCCTCTTCTTATCCACTGATCTGAATCTAGAAAATAAAAAGTGGTTCATCAGAAAGGACTGTATTTGCAATTTGCTTGTGAATCTGTCATACATGCATCACTAACTTGATTTATGAGAGCAAGGTGTTCACAAAAGGCGACCTTAGATTTGTTAATATGTATACTCAAGCGTAATATTATCCCATGATTGTTCATATTAAGTGGGACTAAATCCCACTCAGTGGGGGATATTCCCAAGAACGCGTGTTAACTATCGCCAAAATCGCTTAACGCAACTTCTCACTTCGCAGTCCATTGCGGGAAAATAACACTGTGTTAACGCAGCATTCACAACCTGGCGGCACCATGTGATAGCCTCACGAGAACGCGACAAATGCCCACGTTAAAATCAACGCGTTGCCGAAAAAATGCAAAACCCCAACGCGAAAAAAGTTGCGACGTCCCAAATCGCGAATCAAAAAGCAGCGATAACCAGCGACAGGCCTGCGATTCCCACGCGACATGCGGGAAAATGCACCATAAAAGCAGAGAAAAAAAAGATTAAAAAATGTAACTGCGTACCACCATGGACACACCCGGACCGAGTGCACAGGACAACGCGAACCCCACAAGCCCCACAGACGACCAGCCAGGAACCCCGGGGCCGGGGAAGGGCAAGGAGAGAGGAAGAGGGAGACGGGGTTCAGTCCGCAGGAAAACCAGATCATCGTCACGGAGGAGACAGAACACAACCAACAACTGTACGTCACCGCCACTGTGTCATCGGCAACACAAACGGAAACATGGCAGTACATCGTGAACAACGTGAATGCAGTCGGAGTGTCGAGGAGGACAATGGGCGAGGTCAAGAGGCGCTGGAATGATGTGAAGGGCAAAACCAAGAAGAAACACTATGCCAACTTTAAAGCAGCAACGCAGATTGGAGGTGGGGGACCAGCGGCACACCAGGAGCTGGATGACAGTGAGAAAATGGTGGCCACAGTCATCAGTCGAGATACGGGGCCAGCAGGTTGGGATCGGGACACTGCTCAACATGACCCGACACAACATCAACAGGGTGAGTACCGACCAGGGACTGGGGGGACGGGGGGAGATGGGCACAATGGCACACATGCACAATTAAGTAGGGCACACTGCACACCCACAATGACTCTGGAACATGTCCCTGATCCCCGTGCCACACAGCAGCACACATACAGAAACTCAGGGAATGTGTGTTGCATTGAATTTATTTGCACATGCTGTGCCTGTGGTCATTTTGCACTGTCTCATGATTGCCAAGCACTGACACAATGTGACGTCCTCATGTGAAGGAATTGTCAATTATGTTGTTCCTACGGGCTATTCCTAGTCCGAAGGCAGTAGTCAGCATGGGCCCACAGACACGTGTCGTTGGAATGCTATGCACAGAGTCGGTGGCACCACATCGTAGGGAGTACGGTGATATAAACCCTGCAATAAACGTATGTACTCTGCCGTTGAATAATCAAGACTCAGTTCCAAATGTGTGACCTACTGGACCGCAGTGTAGGCCGGAGGCAGCGGTGGAGTACGTCAATGAGAAAGGAGTAATGGGGATCCTGTGTCGCAGAGGCCGTGATGGTCTGAGGAGGCTGCCATGGTCGCGGGCCTTGGGCTTGGAGCTTGCACCGGCACGTGGTGGGCCCTCTTTGACACACGCCGGTGTCGGCAGGTTAGCAGTGCGGCCTGGCTGCGCTGGGGCGGGCATGACGCGTTTTGGGACCAGCGGCCTGGGGTGCAGCAGGTGCACAGGATCGCAGGCACCGCCGCTCACGGCGTCGGCCTTGTGGCGGGGTGAGAGGCACAGCCCTGGCAGACACGTTGGCCATTCCGGAAGAGCAGAGTAACGGGCTTTTTATTCACACCCCTACGCTGGTCTGGCGTACGCCGGGCCAGCCCACTCCGCGCACGCTTACAGGGGGGGACGTAACAAGCTACATTTCCACATGGCTTCCCGCTGGCTGCGGTTACATGGTTGTGTCCACTGTCCAGTACACTCCAGACACCAGCAGTGTATGTCGACATGGAAGTGTCTGTGGTTTGCATACTGCGGTCTGTCCAGCACATCCACTCCACACTTGGCATTGTGTGCATTCTTATTCATGGGTCACTTGCCTCCCTCGCACATGCCGGGTTCCCACCTCTCCCCACATTCTGCTATTATGTGGCTGAGGTGCCATGCCATTGATGGCTTGTGTACATGGCTAGCCCAGGTTGCCACAGTAAGTAGTGTTGTCCTGTTTGGAATGTGGGGATGTTGGTTGTCATGTTGTATGTGATTTTGTGACGTGTGCATTCCCAGTGTTGTGAGTTGTCTGGATGTGGTGTTGAGGTGTGTGGTGTGTTCCGTTGGTACTTACCGACGAGCAGTGCATTCCCATAGGTGGCATCCTGAAAGCACTGGTTGATGATGGACTGTTGGAAGATGAAGGAATCATGCACACTGCCTGGGTAGTTGGCGACGACATTTGTGAAGAGTCCCCGGTGGTCCACTATTGCCTGCACATTGATGGAATGCGTGTGTTTCCTGTTGCGGTAATTGTGTGCAGTGGCGGCAGGGGGCACGAGGAGTACATGTGTGCAGTCGATTGCCCCCAAGACGTGCGGGAAGCCAGCTATGGCGTAGAAGCCTTGCTTTATCTCCAGCTGTTCCTGCGCAGTGTGTGGGAAGTAAAGTTGCTGGGGTACCAAGCTGATGATGGCATCCAGGACAGGTGTGAGGAACTTTGACAGGGCTGGCTGTGAGACTCCTCCGACTCTGGCAGTTGTTGGTTGGAAGCTCCCAGAGGCCAACAGGTGCAGCACGGCCAGCAGCTTTGTCTGCGGAGGGATGTTAGTTCTCCGCTGTGTTGGTACCGTCAGCCTGTGGGCTATGATGGTCAGGATGCGTAGGATGGTTGTCCTTTTGAGCCTGTAGTGGGGAATGACTTCCTCTGGCGTTAAGTCTCCCAGGCTGGTGCGAATTCTGAAGTGCCGGTGTCTTTGTCTGCGCTGCCTCTGTGGTAGTCCGGGGGGGGGGTCCTGGAGGGGGTGGGGGTCCTGAGTGTGGTGGCGGTGGGTGTTGTGGCCCTCTTGGTGCTCCGAGCTGCATGATCAGTAGCTCCAGGCATCTGTTGTTCTTTTGGTGTGGCTGTGGGCTGGGCTCCCTTTTATGGTGCAGGTTGTCGTCCGACTTAACACCAGGTAGGAGCAGGTGTTAAATCCATGCTGCTAACGCGCCTTATCGCATGCTTTTGATTCTTATCGCCGTTCTGGCTGGTCATTGGGAATGTTGCAAAGTGGTGTTTCCGTGGGTTTTTGCACGGGAACGCCTAATCTGCATCTCATTAGCGTTAGTTGCCGGTGTCATCCGTGGCAATGTTTTTTGCTTGCTGCTATCGCAGGAATGCTGGTGATATCGGCAGTTAGAACCAGCTTGTGAATGGTGCGATGAATTTATCACCACTTTGGCTGCGATAAAGTGCCGCTAACTCGGCAATGAGTCCTTGAGAATATGCCCCAGTGAGTGGCAAGTAAGTATCTGTTCTAGGTCCTAGGGTCCCTGATAATCTTGGAAACATACCAAAACCCCTAATGTATTAGATTTCAATAGCAGCCTAACTTGGTAGACAAGAGCTGAGGAGGGGAGGATCAACAAGGTCACAAGAACCAAATCCTAGAACCTATTATAAAAATAATGATCCTTATCTGCTTATTATGTTAAAGAGATGCACTTGTGTGGCTTATGTGTCCTTGCATGGAATTCAGAAGCAATTCCTGAAAATAGAGGCAGAAATCAAAGAAGCTGCCAAGCTGCCAGCGGGACCCAAACTGAGAGTTAGATTTCTTTGGATGAATACCAAAGTGTACTCTCACGACTTGGACGACCGCCAGGCTGCACCCAAAAGTTGAGGGGACATAATTTATTGAAGATGAATAAAACCAAGCAAGTTGTAGTAACCAATAATAAACAACAATGTGAAAATAGATTGTTGCTGGTCAGTTTTGGTAACTCTTCTGCACCTGCTCCCAAAGTAAAATATTGGGAGGTTAGTAATTCTTGAAAATACACACACTCTTAAAACATTATCAATATGGCAAACAGCCCCTGTTTCAATGTGATGCAGTTTATAAAATGTTTGCTCCCTTAAATCACTATCAGGGTCCATGGGCGGTTGCCTCTCGTGCCACACTGAATTACAGTAATGGTTTGTATCTAGGACTTCCAGCAAAAGCATTGGCTACGCTCCAGTAAGCTGCAACAAATACCTTCTGTTCAGAGTAATCTGATAACATTTCTGAAGCAATGTAATCAATCAATCAATCAATCAATCAATCAATCAAGCATTTGTATAGCGCGCTACTCACCCGGAGGGTCTCAAGGCGCTTGGGGGGGGGTCCGCTACTGTTCGAACAGCCAGGTCTTGAGTTGCTTTCTGAAGGAGAGGTGGTCTTGGGTAAGGCGGAGGTGGATGGGTAGGGAGATCCACGTCTTGGCAGCCAGGTAGGAGAAGGATCTTCCTCCCGTTGTGGCTCTTCGGATGCGGGGGACGGCGGCGAGGGCGTGGTTGGTCGATCGTAGCTGGCGGGTGGGAGTGTAGAAGGTCAGACGGTCGTTGAGGTATCTGGGGCCTTGGTTGTGGAGAGCTTTGTGTGCGTGGGTGAGGAGTCAGAACGTGATTCTCTTGCTGACGGGGAGCCAGTGCAGGTCTCTCAGGTGTCCGGCGATGTGGCTGTGTCGGGGGATGTCCAGGATGAGTCGAGCTGAGGCGTTCTGGATGCGTTGGAGTCTTTTTTGAAGTTTGGCTGTGGTTCCGGCGTAGAGGGAGTTGCCGTAGTCCAGTCGGCTGGTGACGAGGGCCTGGGTACCGTCTTCCTGGTTTCGGTGGGGATCCACCGGAAGATCTTGCGCAGCATGCGTAGGATGTTGAAGCAAGACGAGGAGACGGTGTTGACTTGTCGGGTCATTGAGAGGGAGGAGTCCAGGATGAAGCCCAGGTTGCGTGCGTGGTCCGTTGGTTTGGGTGCGTTGCCCAGGGCAGGGGGCCACCAGGAGTCGTCCCAGGCGGAGGGTGATGATCCTAGGATGAGGACTTCCGTCTTATCTGAGTTCAGTTTCAGGCGGCTGTTCCTCATCCACTCGGCTACGTCCTTCATCCCTTCATGTAGGTTGGTTCTGGCGGTTGTGGGGTCGTTGGTGAGGGAGAGGATCAGCTGGGTGTCGTCGGCGTAGGAGATGATGTTGAGGTTGTGTTGGCGTGCGATGGCTGCGAGGGGGCTCATGTAGACGTTGAAGAGGGTGGGGCTGAGTGATGATCCTTGTGGTACGCCGCAGATGACTTCGGTGGCCTCGGAACTGAACGGGGGGAGGCGGACTCTCTGGGTTCTTCCGGCGAGGAAGGAGATGATCCACTCCAGTGCCTTCTCTTGGATTCCGACGTTGTTCAGGCGTTGCACTAGGGTGCGGTGGCAGACTGTGTCGAACGCTGCGGAGAGGTCCAGGAGGATGAGGGCCGCTGTTTCCCCGTTGTCGAGCAGGGCTCGGATGTCGTCGGTGGCTGCGATGAGGGCGGTCTCGGTGCTGTGGTTGGCCCGGAAGCCGGACTGCGAGTGGTCGAGGGATCCATTCGTCTCGAGGAAGGCGGCCAGTTGTCTGTTGACGGTCTTCTCGATGACTTTGGCAGGAAAAAGAAGGAGCGAGATGGGGCGGTAGTTTTTGAGGTCGGTGGGATCCGCTGACGGTTTCTTCAGTAGGGCGCTGAGTTCGGCGTGCTTCCAGCTCTCTGGGAAGGTGGCGGTGTCGAGGGAGGTGTTGATGATGTCCCGGAGGTGGGGTGCGATGACGGCGTCGGCCTTGTTGAAGACGTGGTGAGGGCAGGGGTCGGTTGGTGATCCGGAGTGGATGGAGTTCATCGTGCGGATAGTGTCTTCGGTGTTGATCGGGGTCCAGGCTCGGAGGGTGGAGGTGGGGGACGTTGGAACGGTCGTAGGGTACGTCGGCTGTGTGCTGAAACTGTTGTGTATGTCTGCGATCTTGCTGTGGAAGAACGAGGCGAGCGAGTTGCAGAGGTCTTGCGAGGGAGTGATGTCGTTGTTTCCGGCGCTGGGGTTCGAGAGTTCTTTGACGATGATGAAGAGTTCCTTGCTGTTGTGGGCGTTGTTGTCCAGTCGTTCCTTGAATGCGGTTTTCTTGGTGGTGTGGATCAGCTGGTGGTGTTTTCGGGTGGCGTGCTTGAGGGTGGTCATGTTGTCTGCAGTCGGGTCTCTGCGCCATGCTTTCTCGAGGGCCCGGCAGTTCTTCTTGGATTTCTTGAGTTCGTCGGTGAACCAGGATGCTTTCTTGTTGCCGGGTCTGACTGGGGGGGTCTTCAATGGGGCGAGGTCGTCTGCGCAGTTGGTGATCCATCTTGTGAGGTTGCTGGTGGCTTGGTTGGGGTTCGTTGAGCTGGCGGGAGGGTTCTGGCTCAGGGATGTGGTGAGTTGGTCGGTGGTGATCTTGTTCCAGCTTCTGTGCGGAAACTGTTGCGGGTGGTGGTGCGTGGTGATCCTGTTGAAGCTGAAGTGGACGCAGCTGTGGTCTGTCCAGTGGAGTCCGGTGGTGTGGCTGAAGGAGATGTCCTTGCTGGAGGAGAAGACGGGGTCAAGCGTGTGGCCGGCGTGGTGTGTGGGGGTGGTCACCAGTTGCTTGAGTCCGAGGTTGGCGAGGTTGCCCATTCCTGATTCATAAAGACTTCTGTAAGAAAGATCGGGGGGGGGATTTACAAAAAAGTCACACAACGCAGCGCGCAGCCCCCCACGAGGCTGCGCTGCGTTGCACGACAGGGAAGGAGCAGGAGAGCGCCATATCTTCAGAGATATGGCTCTCTCCTCCCCTTTCCCTTTCGCCAGCGCTGCTTTCAGCTGCCGTGTGCCACACACACACCTTAGCGCTATAACGCTAGCGTGTGTGCATTAGTCTAGCATAAGTTTTGTACAGGAAGGGTACCCTTCCGCTACAAAATAGGATGCCCAGACATGATGCAAAGCTTTTCCCACTTTGTATGCATGCTGCACAGTGCAGCACACATGCAAAGTTGGAAAAGCATGGAGAAATGAAAGCATTTTTCCTTTTAGCGCCCCCTTTGAAGAGACGTAAACTTTTGGCTCAAAACCATGTCTACAAATCTTTGTAAGACTGGTTTTGCATTAAAAGGAATGGGTGGTTGCATGGGAACACCCCTGTACCACCCATGTAACGCCCCCTCAGTGCTAAGTAACGCAAAGCAGTGCTTTGCGCTATTTTGAAGGTTCTTTCCAGCACAAAACAAGTTTTGCGCTGGAAAGTAAATAGCATAAAAAATATTTTGCACTGGTTAGCGTCACTTTTATGACGCTAACTCAGTGCAAAATGTTTGTAAATCTCCCTCCTGGTGTCTTGTCAATTACATCTCTCTTTATGATCCTATCATCTCTTTCCATTCGGCGAACTTGCATCTAGATCAAAGAAGTGGCCCTTACGTCCAACTACACACTGAAAACTATGGAACTAACTCTCCTAGGAAGAATAAATATAGCTTGACATTCAGAAATGCTGTAAACACCTTCCAGTTTTCTTGACAGGCAAAGTGAAGTCTATTTTAGATTACAGTTGATTTGCCTGGAAGCCATGAGTGAAATTTGAGTATTCTACTGAAATTAAAACCAAACAAAATGAATCCGATCATATGAAATCTATATAGATTAAACCAAATTTCTAATTAACCTGTTTATGGCTACATTGTCCTTTTGTCAATTGCTGGGTGAAAGTCGTCGAGCATTATCCTTATTAAGGTTGTACTACTTGTTGCATTTGATTTTGAGAAAGTCTGAACATTTTAATTTTGAAAAATATGCCCAGGAAATGTGCACATTTTTTGAACCTTCGACTGATCTTCCTATGGATACCACAGGTCCAAGTTTATGAAGTCTGGGAGCAGGATGCGAGCGATTGCAGATAGGACAGGTGTAGTAATGTAGAAGAATGTTAGATGTGAAGAATTCCTACACTGTAATGTATAGCCTAGCTTAGCAGCTAGCTTTGTTATGTCATGTATTGAGATGCAAGTCGGGTTTTTAATTCCAAATGTGTGTGAAGGCAGTTGCTGGTGGAGTTGAGAGATGAGTGGATGCTCCAATAAAGCTTCTTCACAATTATAACTCGTGGAGCGTTTTTACTACCACATTTGGCGATGATTCGGATCTGAACTGAGCGGAGCATCCACAAACAAGGATCGGACAGTGTCTGCTTCAGCCACCTGCTTTACACTGTTGTGAGGAACGGTGTGCCGTGTAAAGCACCTTGTGGTGAGATAAAAGAGTACTCTGAGACATCAGTGAATTTAAGGTATTTATCACCTTAATTTAACTATAAAGGTAAGACAGCGACTTAGGCGTGTTTTTGACAGTTGAAAGCACGTGCTGGATTGCGCGTCTTCACCGAGGGATTAGCGAGACCAGCAGTCTGATTGAGAGTGACGTCAGCGCATTGGTGATTGGTTACATGCATCTAGAAAGAAGCTCATTGGCCATTTCTCGAACCACTAACAAGAAAGCATTTTGATTGGGCTGAAAGTTATCGGTAAGCTGTCATTGGCTTCAGCGGTACGAGACCTGGTGACGTATGCATGCATATCAACGCATTGTCTCTTCGTGAAAAGGGCAGAGAAGACAACAAGGGTAATCTCTCATACACACAAGAGGAGTGGAATGCCTCTGTAATGCGCACACAATGATTATAATGTAGAGCATGAAGTCTATTGTTGCGCACAAGAGGAGCGAAAAGTCTCTGTGATGCACACACAATTGGCAGCAAATAGTATTTAATGTATTGTCAGCTGGAGGAAAGAACAACAAAACAAAGGAAGGAATCCTTACTATGTGCACAAAAGGATTTACAAGTCTGTGATGTGCACACAATGAACAGAGCATTAAGGACATTCAGTGATGTGCAAATTTGATTGATTGTTTATACAATCTAAATTTAAGAGTTTCTTAAAGTTTCTACTAAAATTGTATGTTTTAAAATTGTAGGAATATAGGAAGAACTGAAATTAATTGTAGTAGTTAATGTTTCCCTGAGCAATTTATACTATGGCTACGGTTTCTGGGAATCCACCACCACCATTTTTTAAGGGACCAAATGAACCTAGCATGAAATGGGAAAATGGTTACGTTCATTTAATAACTATTTATTGGCTATTAATGGCAACACCTTTAGTGCTAAAAGGAAAAAAGCGATGTTATTAAATTTAATCGGCTCAGGTGCATAGGATGTTTTTGACCATCTTACTCCTTTACCAACTCCTCAGGGTATGGAAGCAGGATATTATGATTGTTTTACAGAAGCTTTAGACAGGTTAAAGAAGAGGTTTGTGGAACAACCACATATTGTGTTGGAAAGGTTTAATTTTGATACACGTCATCAGCTGGTCGATGAATCAGTAGACGCTTATGTTTCAACTTTAAGAACACTAGCTGCTGAATGTGAATTTGGAGTACAACTGGATACGTACATCAGGGACTAGTTGATAATACGTTGTGCTCATAAGAAAATTCAGGAAAAACTTTTGCGACATCGAAACCCTACATTACAAGTAAACCATAGAAATTTCAAAGAGCGTCAAAAGATCTATTATCTCTTTTAAAACTATTAAAGTGGAAAGTGTGTCTGAAGGAGTAGCTGCAATTTCAGTCAAAAACCAAAAGGTTAAGATGGGTAAACCAGTGAAATCTAATACACCTAATGTTATGATGGAACAAAATGGGTCTACTTATAGATCTTTGTGCACTCGATGTGGGTCCAAATCGAATACATACCAATTTAAAAATTGTCCAGCAAGAGGGAAGGAATGTTTTAAATGTAAAAAAAAATGGGTAATTTTATTAATGTGTGTCAAAGCGGCGGTAAAAGAGTATCTTTTATCCTAGAGGAAATGTTTGAAATGGGTGTGGATGATGGAATTGAGTGTGATAACCAGGTGCTGAGTTTAAGAGAGCAAGATAACATTCAGGAAAAGGAGGGAGCAGCAACTTTCCAAGATAGTCAACGAAAGGAAGGAACAAGTTATGATGGGGTAGTGGCTAATGCCATGACAGGTTCTGAAGTAGATAATGAACCATATGTTCCACTGTTGTGTACCATTGTTATCGATGGAAGAAGTTTAGAAGTAATGGCAGATTCAGGATCCCCAAATACTATAATTTCAGACTAATTTTTTATCAAAAATTAGAAGGGCAAAGTATTGCAACCTAATGATGTGAGAGTGTTTGGTTTTGGATGTAAAGAAATTAACATGTTAGGATATTTTATTGCATACATTTCATTCAAACATAAGACGATGATTGGCAAAGTCTATGTTGCAGTAGATGGGTTACAAGTTTTGGGATGGAAACATCAAGGCAGATTTAACATTAGATTGAATCCAAATGCTAAAGTGCAAGTTTGTATGGCAGAAGAATTATCATCTGTTCAAAATGACACAAATGAAAATAAGGAATTGGAAGAATTCTTAGACAAACATAAAGAGGTATTTAGGAAGTAACTTGGAAAAGTGAAAGGATTTTCTCACAAAATTCAACTTAAGAAAACTGCAATACCAACTAAACACAAATTGAGACACGTGCCATTTTCTGTCAGACATGAGTTATCGGTTATTATTAAGAGGTTATGTGAAGAGGGTGTGATAGAACCGGTGGATGCCTCGGATTGGGTTTCACCTATTGTTTTGGTCAAAAGGAAGAATGGAGAACTCAGAATGTGTGTGGACCTAAGATCTGTCAACAGACAAATTGTGGTTGAGTGTCACCCGTTACCTAAAGTGCAAGAGTTACTGGCAAAACTTGATGGAGCTAAATATTTTACTACAATAGATTTGAAAGCTGTGTACCATCAGATTGTATTGACGGAGGACTCACAACATATTACAACATTTATTACTCCAGAAGGTACATTTAGATATGTTAGGACGCCTTTTGGTTTGTCATCCGCCGCATCGGTTTTCCAGAAATTGATGCATTTTGCAGATAGGGGTGGTGGCATTCCGGGATGACATCTTGATATACTCTGAATGAGCTAACAAGCATTGTGAGATGGTGGGTAAAGTCTTGTCTACATTAAATGAAAAGGGTATGACCGTTAGACTGGATAAGTGTAAGTTTTTTGCTTCAGAGGTGGAATATTTAGGTCATAGAATTAGTGGGCCAGGTATTGCTCCAAAGAAAGATTTACTTGATTCCATTAGGAAGATGGTAGAGCCTCAGAATAAAGATCAGCTCATATCGTTTTTGGGACTTTGAGAATATTATTTGAAGTTTGTAAGCAAATGTGCAGACATTGAACTTCCTTTGAGAGTTTTGTTAAAAAAAGGAGGTAAGTTCCAATGGACAAGTGAACATGTTGAGGCCTTTAATGCAGTTAAAGAAGCAATCATAGTTGCAAACCATTAACTGCATTTTCACAAATTGCAACTAATATTGTTACAGTAGATGCAAGTGCCACTGGTCTGGGAGCTGCATTAAGCCAGTTGAAGGGAAATGCTGAGAATACTGTTGCCTTTGCGTCAAGACCGCTTACTATCACTGAAACTAGATACTCCACTATAGAGAGAGAGGCCTTGGGATGTGCCAGGGCAGTTGAGCATTTCAAGACATATTTATGGGGCAAACATTTTAAACACAGAATGGATCATAAACCATTAATATCATTATTATCTAAGAATGGAGCAGGAAAAGCATCATCTAGATTGGTAAGGTTGCAGGCGAAATTGTATGAATATAATGTCACAGTAGTGTACATACCCGGAATGCAGAATGTTCGGGCAGATTGCTTATCTAGATTGGCTGGAAATATGGTACCTGATGATGAATTTATTGCACATGAGGAGTGTGTAGTTGCCACTGTGGAAGATGTTGTACTTTCTATGGAACAGGTTGTATCCAAAGAAGAATGGATGGTAGCTACTTCTGGTGATGAGACCATGAAAATTTTGAAAGATTATATTATTAATGGTTGGCCGTTAGAGAAGCACTTATCCAAGGTATTGTGTGTTTATTGGAAAGCCAGACATGATCTTTTGTTGGCAAATGAAATTGTATTGAAAGGCGAAGTAATTGTTCCTCCTGTTGGGATCAGGAAAAAGTTGATGTCTATTGCCCATTTGGGACACTTAGGACAAACCAATACCATCAAGAAAGTAGGGGATCAGTTTTGGTGGCCATACATGGACTCTGATATTACTTGTTTAGTAAAGGATTGTTCTATGTGTGCAGATTCTGACAAAGTACTCAAAAAGCAACACGTTACCCATTTATATTCGTCTGTCCCCGAGAAGCCATGGAAAAAGTTAGCTATCGATGTCTTAGGTCCTTATGAAGGTAGTTTGAATGGCAAAACATATATTTTAGTAGTGATAGACTATTTTTCAAAATGGGGGGAATTAAAATGGGTGTCACATGTGGATTTGGACGCTGTTGTTGAATTTTCACAGGAATTGTTCAGGAGGGAAGGTTTACCCGAGAATATAGTATCAGATAATGGTACACAGTTTAGGTCCAGTTTATTCACATCCTTTCTTAAGAAAGCTAATATTCAACATCTAAAGACAGCATTATATTCACCAAATATGAATGGTTTAATCGAAAGGTTCAACAAAACCTTGGTTGAAGGTATTCAATTAGCCCTTAAAGCATGCTTGGATGTTAGGAAACATGTAGCGGATCTTATTTGGTCTTACCATTGTACACTACATTGTACGATCACATTTTCACCGTTTCTTTTACTTAAAGGAAGGAAACCTAGACAAGAGTTAAATCCCAGTTGGTTGAAGCCAAAAGAGAATATGGTTGATCTTAAAAAAATGTACAAAATAGTGAATGAAAATTGTATAAAAAAGGAAAAGAACATGATGGAGGGGGGAGTTGGTAAACAGAAACGGTTGACTGTAGGTGATAAAGTTAAAATCAAGCTACCTTTACATGTAAGGAAAGGTTATTCTAAGTTTTATGAGGTATTTGAAGTTTTGAAACTTGGGAAAACATCGGCCTATTTAAGCAATGGCCCATGGTGGAGTTTATCCAGGTTGGCCAAAGTCAATATCTCTACACAGAAAGAATATAATAATTACAATGTTCCTGATTTTAGCAGTGACACTGAGGAGGTGAAAAATGTGGGATCTCCAAACTATGCTTCAGATTGTTTATCTAATAGTTCTAATTTGAAAGTTAGAAAGAGGTGTTTACCTAAAAAATTTGAGAATTTTAAATTGTATTAATTGTACAAGTTTATTATTACACTTAAAAACAGTAAGTTACAGTTAATATTTTAAGCATAATTCTGTATTATTTATTTTATTTATTTATTTTTTCTTTTCCTGTTGAATTTTTATTATAAGGAAGGAAGGTATGTAGTAATGTAGAAGTATGTTAGATGTGAAGGATATCCTAATTCTGTACAGTTTGGGTGCACTGTAATGTATAGCCTAGCTTAGCAGCTAGCTTTGTTATGTCATGTGTTGAGATGCAAGTCGGGTTCTTAGTTCCAATTGTGTGTGAAGGCAGTTGCTGGTGGAGTTGAGAGATGAGGGGATGCTCCAATAAAGCTTCTTCACAATTATAACTTGTGGAGTATTTTTACTACCACACCAGGATACCTTTTTTCATAGACATTGACAAACAGACAAGGTATGGTTGTAAGGAGAAGCATGCTTTATAGAGAAACTGGTGAGTTTTAACGTGGCTGTTGGCAATACCCAATGTCAAAGTTGTTTGAATGAGAACACTCCTGAGAGAGATTTACTATTATATTAAAATTGGATTACTTAGGTGGTAGAAATTTTGATTTTCAAATTAAATTGTCTTTAAGTACAGAATCATTGGCCAGAGATACAGGGTTTTGTTAGGGAATGTAAACTAAGAGACATTGCAAATTTAATTAAAAAAGTGTGAGAGTGAAACGTCCGCCAGAAAGGCCAATCGAGGTATACATTAGGCACTCATATTTCAAAACGCTATGCTGAATCCCTTGAGGTATGCTTCAGCTGTCTCCTGTCTCTCTCACTCCTATTCCCTCTCCCATCCAGGGTATAGTCCTACTTCGCATGTTCACTCACACAAGTGCAGAACTACGAGTTTCATCTGACCACCTTCCAGTCGGAAATGGGACCACCCGACTAGCTTTTGGTGGTCCCACCATTGCTATTAGGATACAATAGCCTTCAAGGCGGTTGCAATGCGTATCTTTTTTATTGCGGTGTGTGCTGCGGGCTGCAGCACACACCGCAAAACAAAAAAACACATTCCAAACATCCCTACAGTATGTGGCAGGCACCATGCGGTGCCTGCCACTCAGTGCAAGGATGTTTAGGCAGGCACCATAGGTGCCCCCCAGGGCCCATGGCGGAGGTCCATGGGCCCCCAAGTCACTTTCCGCCTGCCTTTTCATGGCGGGTTAAACGCAATGAAACGGCCGGCGGAAAGTGACATTGTTATCCCTAAGGTGGTGCCCGAGCAAGCAAAGCCACCATTGTAGGGATTACAGTCTGGTTGATGGTCTGGCGGGCTCCTTGAAACCTTCAGATTAGTGTCAGATGGTCTCTCCGCCCGCTGCCCATCCACCCACCATTATAATGCAGTGGGTGGGGTTGGATGGTCCGATGGCGGTGGGACCTCCACAACGTCCTGACGGTGGCGGTCCCACCACCATCGTAATGAGGCCCAACGCTCTGGGGAGTGGGGCCTTCAGCCTCTGTTAATCAAGACCTGCAATACCTGGCAGTTTGCCAGGCCACTTTACTCTACATAATTAATAAGTGTTGCAAAAATAGAAATATAGACTGTAACAAGTTTCAGAATCAATTTATTATATGGACTCTTCTAAAAATAAAGTGATTTGATATTGGAAGAAAAATAAATCTACACTAGCTCCAGCATCCTCTGATTTAGGGACTTGTAATCTTGCATCACCCGACAAATCCACAGGAAATCCCTCGTTTTTTCAGTCTTTTTTGACTCAATTTAATCTAAATTTCTTAAAATGACTAACTCAATTTTGCTCCAATATCCCTAAGATTGCTTTTCATTTAGCATATCTGTCTAAGAACATACTCATTTGGGCTACACCCCTAATCTTCAATAAAAGCGACTCTGGCAATATGCAACTTTTTTAGACCAACCTAAAGCAGTATTTGGTTGGAGACAAATCAGTCAAGAGCCGGATTCTGGCTTATTAATCCTCCAACACAGAAACTGGTTTTGATGGTTACCTCAGGTGGGTGGACACTGTATAAACTCACTTCACCAAAGAGCCTATGCAAATTGGTAACTTACAAGAATTGTTGTTGGGATGTTTTATGGACCTTTAAGTCGCTCGTTTGCATGATATTCCTACAAGAGGAAAAGAAACACTTGAACCTATTAAAGGAATAGATGACACACCATTGAAAGTGTGTTAGGAAACTTCAGAGCTTGTAATAACTATTTACCTATGACATTGTGAAAAGATCTACCTGGACTTTATAGATTCCCCCAATTTTCATATGATTTTGGGAAACTCTTTGGTGCGACATCATAACTTTGCTGTACGGAACTGGTTTAATAATAATAATAATTGGGGTGGGATGTTGCCCAGTTCAAGGAAAATATAACATTAACTTGCCAGGGTAAACCATAAAAGGCACTAAATTAACCTGAGTTCACCTCTCTGATAGCTATGGCACAGAGCAGACAGGCTTAACTTAGAGCAATGTGTGAATTAATTATGCAGCACCAAAACAGGAATAAAGTCAAAGCACCTAACAGTAAAAATTCCAAACTGAATTAGAAAAATTGAGTAAATTTAATAAACAAAATTACATAAATTCAAAAAGGGGAATTAAAGATATGAATTTTTAAAGTTTTTAGTAAAAATAGTTCCAAATAACAGAAAGCACCAATGATAGTCTATGGATGCAGTAGATGGGACCTAGGCCTGAATTGAGACACACCAATAAAATGTGGGTCAAATACACCAAGCAAGTCCATCCCAGTCAAATAGTTTGCCATCTGACTTATCCTTTTTATGGAGCTCATAATCCTTCAGTGGGGCAAGCCTGAAGCTGTACCCGTGGAAGGTGCATCAAAATTGGACACATTTGCAATAGGTACCCATGATGGTTCTTTAGGTCTTGGAGGTTTGACAATTTTCTATGTTCCAACTTTTCAGCACTTCAGGAGCACTTCCTCTGGGTCACTTCTAAAGTTCCTAGGACCTCAAAGGCTTCACTTAAGGGCCAGTACTCACTCCAGAAGAGGCTACCAGCAAGGTACAGTTTAGGTCCAGTTGGTACAGGTCAACTTGCCACTTCAGGAAAAGGTCTCTTGCAGCATGTTGATTCCCTGTACCCACAAAGGAGGTCAGCCAATTGACCCTTGAAATAAACTTTGTTGTTTTGGGTACAAGATGAGCTGATCCAGTCCCTCATGACTCCTCTCAGGTCATGGACAGCAAGTCTAGTACAATTCTGATTTTCTGCAGGTCCAGGCATTGTTGTGAAGATGATTGCTTAGGGTAGCTCATTTATGGCTGGCACTAGCAGTTTCTGTTTGCATAGCTCTTGTGTCCACCCAGAATCATGGCCAGGGAAATGAGCAGTCCCCTTCCCCGTGTCCACTCCAAACCAAGTCTGGGGGTAGATTCTGTCCCACTGGTGTGAGGCCAACCTGGCTGGTTTGTGGTTTGGGCCTTGGGTACAAAGACTTTCCATTATTCAGGTTTCTCCTTATGCTAAACTAAGAATAGGCAGACTTGACCTCTATCGTCTTCAAATTAAAAGGCCCACACCGAGGCCACCCAGTCACCAGGCCTAGCTCCGGGAGCATTTTCACACTTCATTAAGGTCAAACACTTGGCTGGACAGCTGTAGGAAAGCTCATTTAAATTACCATTCAAGAGCTTTATGCAGGACAAAAAGGTAATTTTCTAAAAGTTATGTTTCTTAAATATTTACTAAAAATCCAACTTCACCATTGAATTGAACATTTAACAAATAATAGAAAATAGCCTTAAAATTACTTTTGTAGCCGATTCCTGTCAAAAGTTAGAGATTAAAGTTAAATATCTGGACATTTTCTTGGATTCAGCTGCAACCCTGCTAGTGAAACAGCTTCTAGGGGCTAGTCACTGGAGGAACATGCCAGACTTAATTTGGCATATCTTTCACATTTAAATATCAGGCACGCTACCTTGTGGGAGACAAGCTATATATATTTTTGAATTATTAATATTTAAAGGCAGGATGTGCACCTGTCAAATGGGATTATTTTGACAAGTTTAACAGCCGGTTTTCAGAATGCTGCAGTCAGGCTACAGACGGTAGGCCTGAAGCATATTTTACTGGCCAATCCTGTGTATAGCACCATAGTTCCTGCAGTCCAAACATTGGTATTTAACTTCCAAGCCCTGGGTGTATTTCCTCCTACACATACTATGGACTTATAGGCAAGTGAAATATGTCAATCATGGGTAAGCCAATTTAACCATGTTTAATGGGGAAGCACAGACACTTTACTCCTGTGTAGCGGATGTAAAGTACACAGAGTTAAAACAAAACAGCAAACATTGGGTCCAAAATAGGCAGAAAATCTGGGGTGACCATAAAGCAATTAATAAGATGTCTTCGGAATAACAGTTCACTTCGGATTATTGCAAAGGACATTATTTTCCTAGAGACTGAAGTCTACCATTTCACCCTTTAGCGAGATGTTCAATTTTGTGCATGACTGAAAATGAAAGTAATATTCCAGAAGTGTATGCAGAGCGTCAAGATGTGTTCAGTGAATCAATTGAAATCCACCTTCACATCAGCTCCAGTCTAAAGGCATGCTGGTCCAAACATACCTTTTATCGTGGAGACGGATGCATCATTCTTTGACTCAAGGCCATTCTCTCACAGAGAGATCTGTTGACTGAAGCACTGCATCCTGTAGCTTTCTTTTCAAGTTCTTTAACCGCGGCAGCACTCAATTGTACAATGAACAATAAGAAATTATTGGCAATCAAAGAGAATTTTGCTCACTGGTGACATCACGTATGGGGGCTTTTCATTCAGTAACAGTAAGGATGGATCATAAAAATGTAGGGTTCTTGAAGTCCTTTAAATGTTTCAATTCCAGGCATGCTAGGTGGCTGCTATGTGGATGGTATTTTTTTCAATGTTTCAAAATCAAATCACCTGTACTGTCAAACCATTTGAACAGTATGGATGGATCATGTGAATTTAGGGTTCTTGAAGACCTTGAAAAGTGCCAATTCCAGGCATGCTAGATGAGTACTAGGCGGATGTTATTTTTCATAAAGTTTCAAAATCAAATCAAATGTAGACCAAAATAAAAACATAAAATGACTGATGCACTGTCAAACCATTTCGAACCTGAAAGACGTTTCCTAAATGACTGTCATAATCTGGCTCTACAGATCATCAATGCACCCATTGTAAAGGGATTTTTGACTCAGTTAAAAGCAGAACTCTCCTCTTGAGATCCACAACATTGGAATCAGAAAGATTCCAATGATCACACCATTTTAGAAGGATTGTTTTTTTAAGAAAAACAAATTGTTCATTCCTGCCTCTAAATTACAGAAAAAGAATATTATCTTGGTGTCATGATGCTCCCTTTGCAGGGCATCATAAGAAAGGAAGACATAAAGTTCATTTACTAGACATTTATGGTGGATCATTATAAGAACATATGTGAGGAAATATCTCAAGCAATGTTCCATTTGAGCCCAATTAAAGTAAATCCATCGGAAAACAGTGTGTCCTTTAGTTCTCTTGGACGCTCCTGAACAACCTTGTAAGAATACCTCCAAGAGTTTTATTTCAGACCTTCTCTTGTCAAAGGAAACCACCATAGTGTTAATTGTGGTAGTCTACAATACTAAATATGCGCATTTATTCCATTTACCAAACTACTAATGGAGCCTCAACTAGGTAGGATATCTTTGAAAGAGATAGTGGACCAGATTTAGTAAGAAGTCATGCAATACAGTGTAGGAACTAGAGTCGCTGCACTGTGCTACGTTGCATGAATGCAAGAGAGCAGAATAGCATCATATCTACTGAAAAGTGGAGCTGTTTTCCTCTTTCTTCTCGTGTTGTGATGGGGAGGGATTACATCCAGTACAAAAACTATGCTTTAAGCCTTTTCCCACTTTGCATGTGTGCTGTAAAATGCTGCACACATGCAAAGTAGGTACAATGAGGATAACTGAAAACATTTCTCATTTCGTCTGCCTCAAGGAGGCATAGGATTTTGGTGCAAATCCCTGTCTACTATTCTATGTTGATGTGGATTTCTGTCAAAATCCGTGGATCATTGCATGGGAATGCCCATACACCACCCATGGAACAAACCAGATTAGTGTTAGATAGTAAATCCCACCTTAACACTTTGTGTAGGGTTTTTATTGCAAACAAAATGCAAACCTGATGCAAAGAATTAGTAAACATGTTCCAGGATGACTACATGGTTTATCTTCAGAGATAAACATGGAAAGAGGTTCCCAGTTCATACCCAAGTTGTGGAATACTTTACTTCAAAGGTTGGGGACAGTAAACTTCATGTCTACTAGCCATCATCCCCAATCAGATGGCCAGACTGAGGGCCTGATTCACAAAGGGCATCTGAACTCATGGCAGAAGCCCCGCAGTTGTGGGGGAGTCTACGCACTTGGGGCAGAATCTCTGCAATGAGAATTCTCATTGCAGAATTGCTCCTTTAGTGTTGAGACTACCCCACGACTACGGGGCCTTCGCTATGGTTGTTTGGAGGCCCTTTGTTAATCAGGCCCTGAATGTCTTTATCTGTCTCTTGAACAATTTCTTAGGTGCTATACAATGGAACAGCAGGAGCAATTGGTGCTTTGGCTACCAGTTGCCGCACTGGCTTATATCAATTCACTGTATTCCTCCTTGGGCCCCTCTCCTTTCTTTTTCTCCTTTGACTTTCAGTCTCAACTTTTTCCAGAGATCATACAGTCCACCTAAGTGCCATCTGTTATGGCCCTAGCTAAAATTTCTTCAGTACAGGCCAGTACCCTACTTCATTTGCAGACTCTTTACAAATGATTTGATGATCTTCACCAACAAAAGACTCTAAGTTACAAGAAAGGGTTAGAGCTTGGTTTTCTATCCTTTTCCACATCAAGTTTGCCCTTGGATTTGTAGGATCTTTCTTAGTATCTCAATTGGTGGAACAAACTGCAGCAGCATTAGATCTTCCTAAGAGTTGGCAAATACATCCTTTCTTCCACATATCCAGTGTTAAATCTGCCACATGTAACACAACTATTCCCCCTGCTCCAAATATCAAGGATGGCCCTCATGAGTTTGAGGTTGAAGCAACAATTGATTCCTGAAGAGTTATGGGACAATTACATGACCTGGTGGCCTTGAAGGGTTATGAGCCAAGGGAACATTGCTGGAACCTTCCACATTTGCCCATTCTCCTAGATTAACATGAAGAGGAGGGCGGTTAGGGAGAAGGGGTATTGTCAGGAATATTGTGGTTATGGAGAGATGAAAATTTGTTTTAAGAAAAGGACACAATACAATCTGTATAAGAAAGTCTGTATGATTGTGAGGACTAGTCTGTGGCTGCTGGGTCATCAGGATCACTAACTGATTTAGGTCAAGGGGAGGGACTTCCAGGTCTTAAGTGGCAGTAGGGCCTTACAAGCACTCTATTCCCCATGGGAAGACACCTGGCAATCTTTTGTATTGTGTTAGCTACTTCACCAATACTTCAGTTTACCATATTTGTGTTCCTCATCTTTGTTGTTTTGTTTTCATTTCCATGGTTCCCTAACCCTTTTGCCTGAATGATACTTTCCTTGGGTTATGATGATTTGGCTTTGTTTGCTTATGAGTTGCTTGAACTTTGACTTGCCTCTGTATTACTATTTGGTATTGATTGCTGGTCTTGTTTTCCCTCTTCCTCTTTGAATTCCGGCTTCATTATTGTCCTCTGGTTCCAGCGTTGATGGTACCAGCTTCCTCTGGCTGTGGCTTATGTTCAGTTCAGCCTCACTTTCTAAAGCTGGTAAACAGAACCTCGAATACATCACTTACTAAGACAATTCCAATGTATATCGATCATAGTGAAACTTAGTTTTCATACCTTCACGATATGTTTTTCACTATATGTTTGGCACTCACTTTTGAAATTGCTATAGTGAATCACCTGAAGTATGAGAAACGTGTAGTTGACAAGATCACAAAACTTCATTTGTCTTCTGTCTCTCACCCCCATTTCCCTCTCCTCGAGGGTTTGGACATGCTATATGTTCTCACTCAGGCATGAGTAGAGCTCTGTTATGTGGATTGGGGCAGACTGCCTTCAAACTCTGTCAATAGAGAGCTGCAAAACCTGAATCAGAATGTCCGCACATGCATGCATTCAATGGTATTCATAGGGGTGTGCATTGTGGTAGAGTGAAGTTAAGAGATACAAATTCCTGAAATGTCCCTATGAGTAATTTTACATTGTACCGAAAACTTCAGGAATTAACTAGCATACAAGAGGTGACTATCAGAAGATTTAGTTTGTAGATGCTCCCAGAAATATTAGCATACATATTAATGAAGCTGTCCCAGGAATTGATGGAGTGTCAGTGGTGTCTGTTGCAGAAGTAGTGTTCCCAATAGTGAGGTCGCTGATGTGCCACCTGGGTGCACTTGATACCACATAGTACCAGAGGCAAGTGGGCAATGGCAGACAATTCCCCTGCCACCCATTGTCTTTTCACCAGTGCCTCTGGCATGGTGATAAACTAGTGCAAATGGCTAAGGATGCACTTGAGTACCTGTCACAAGCAGTGTGATTGGCTTGCCTATGAGATGCCCATGGTGTCCCCGCTAAACATCTGGAAAGGTCCTGTGGCCAAGATTTGGATTTCAACCAGTATTTTGACATGAAGGTATGGACTAGGAGCTGGCTGTAGGTGAACTGAGTTCCTGCTCCAAGTCAGCAATCACGTCAACAGATCAAATCTGGAGATAAGTGTTATCTAGCAACTACTTTTCTCCTGGACATGCAAAGATGTTCATCTTCTAACTGTAAATCCTCTCTTTCCCATCAAAATGAGAGTGAAAGCAACAAATGAATTTATCAATATGGTGAACCTAATGTTTTTGGTTTGTGACTTGCTATTTATTCAGGTAGTCTTGTTGGAATGTGTCTTAATTGTACCTACTAAAATTATGTTTATATTTTTGAAATTGTATTTTAAATAAAAAATAAAAAAAGGAAAGTCATTTGTCTATATTTCCTATTTTCCCTACGTGGTGTGGGTGTTATTTCTTGCTTCTGTTGATCTCTATGAAAGTGTATTGCAACCCCAGTGATTAGCTATGTGTGGTGCTCGACTTACCCCAAGGCTTGGTTGGAGTAGATTTGAGCCAAATGTTTTTATTAGTAATGCTGTAGTGTATTTAGGTATAACGTTTGTAAATAGCAATTGTTTTTCTCTTTCGGGCGTTGTATTTGTATGTGCATGTCCCTCCCTGAAAATCTCTTTAGATGTTTCTTAACTATACCCATTTACGAGTTGATATTCCCCATTTTCCAACCACCCCCACCTTGTCCCTCCCACATTTATTCAAAAAATATTTATACAGTGGGGTGCGGAGATCTCTTCACTCATTTGGAAGATCTCTCCACATTAGAGATAGGGCTGACGTATGTGGAGATCTCTGACTGGAAGTGTGTGAATAGCATATGTGAGTACTTAAAGTGGTACTACTGGAGTACTATTTTCCATACTCAAAAATGTTTTTGTGAAGAGGGTCCCTAATGTTCACTAGGGGTGTGTGATATTCACATAATTTGCCTTAATGAAATTAGGCATAATTCTATGAAATGCAAATCTGTCATTTAGTGCTATATTTTAGCACAAAATGTGTCCTTGGTTAAATTTTTGACAGAGGGATGCATTTAGTTGCAAAAAATTGCACAAAAACACAAGTGGTGTGAGCAACATCCATTTGCATTCTGGCTATTTGCTTTATTCCTGTGCACTCATCGTAAAATATTACCGAAAACTGCAAGTAAATATGCAATCTGACGAAATGATGTAATTTCAGCAATTTTGCATAACAAGCATAGAACGAAATTCATGATATTACTTGATGCCGGCATAATTTATATTTCACCTGGGCCAAATGTTCATTTGTACCAATTTTGGCTGTGTAGCAATGAGCCTGAAGCATTTTTATTTGTTTAGTCAGAGACTCCTGATTCCTTTTGTCCTTAAAACCATCCTTCATTCGTCTCAAGTGTTTCATATAAGTGTATAGAGATTCTTTATTTACATGAACCAATGACGGAAACTGGTTCTTTTCTTTAGCTTTGTATATAAATTCCTACTGCTATCCTTTGATGAGCATATTTAATTTTCCCCTGCCCTGCTTAACTTAATTTTCTCCTTTTTACAAAGGGGGTCATCACGCGCCATAATTATCCTACTTCTTAGTTTTGGAATCACACTAGCATATCTATCCATTTGTCTTTATTTCTATTTTTCTTTCTATCCGCATGCTGTGACTGGGGCTAGGTGAAGAGCGAACTACAACCTCCAGGAGGCGGCAACGCAGGCCCACTCGGGGCTTAAAACCTGGGAGTAACTCCTGCAACGCAGGTGCAAAGCCTGGGCCAAGGGCAGGCCCGTCCTCGCGAGTCAAAGCCTGGAGGAGGCTGGGCCACCTCTCTAATGTTTTCACAAAGGTACTGTTATTGACTTGACGCCGCTTTTCCAGAGTCTTTTGTATGTAGCTCTGTTTAATTCACTGTGTAACCAGCTGGAAGTGGTTTGGTGCAGTTTGGTTTTATCTACTTGATACTTTTTGAGGGGGAGTAATTGTTGTTTTAATTGATTCAATTGTTATCTATAGTGGTAGTGGTTAATCTGAGCTACTTTAGCTGTGGCACTTTTACCTTGTACCTATTTTTAGTAACTTGATGGAAGAGGTGTGGTGCAGCGGCCAGGGTGGCTGACTCCGGAACACCGGGGCTCACGGTTCGATCCCCGGCGGCAGGTTAGCCCAGCACCTTGTGACTTTGGGCAATAGCTCGCTTAATCTTCCTGAGGGCCCCCAGCGCTGGGACACCTCACCTGAGGTAGCTGCGAGCTTTGCAACTGCTGGTATTAACTATGATAGCCCTCTTCACATTGTTGTGGTTTGGGCAGTTCTTTAAAAAAAAAAAAGAAATTACAATGGGGAATAGGAAGGCATCTGATGTGACTGCCGGTTGGACCACAGCCAAACAAATCTTAAATCGGCAGTTGAGAACTGCGTAATGACTAGAATCAATGATCTTCTGGAGGAAGTAGAGGACATTTTAAAGCTCACAGCAGTACCTTCTACTATTGTTCCCCCAAATGAATCCCCTTGTCTTGCCCTGAATAAAAGAATAAAGAGGTTTCCAAAAATGTTCAAAGTCAAAGGTGTCTCTCTCTCTCTCAAGCAATTCAATTAGGGAACCCACAGAAGGCAAATACCTTGGAAGCTGGCACAGGTGGTAGACCGACAGTACTTGTTAATCCGGCTGTCCAATGCCAAAACAGATATGCTGTACTACATTTAGAAGGAGAGTGTGAAGCTGGACAAGGGGAGGAGGGAAGTGATAGTGGCCCTGTTAAGCTGTTTAGCAAGAAACTGGGGGGCCTATTTACAAGCTCCGTGATCTGCTGGAACGTCACTTTTTTTGACATTCCTTTTGACAACCTTGCAGAGCCCTGTGACACAGTGAGAGTGGTTTTGAAGCACCAAGCCCTGGTGGCTGGTTTCATGTCAATTCATGCTCGCAAAATCTGTAGTGCTAATACCCAAATGCAGATCAAATAAAAGCACAAGTTGAAGTGCTTTCTCAAGGGGAATTGCAGCATGCTTTAAACTCATATCTTCAGAGGCCTTCTAGGATTAGTAGACTGTGTGCAAGTACTGAACCCAGGGGAAACAGAGAAAGGTGTAACATTAGGAGTGAACTGAAGGACATCAAGTCTGGGGCTAGGACTAGAGCTTTGATAGTGTATAATGAAAGTAAGTACCCTTTCAATGATAGTAGAGTGGGTGGAGCCAATTCCTTAGTGGTCAGGGGAGGGGAACGCCCTCTGGTAGATAAAACTGAGCCCACTAGTAAGTGTGTGTTGGAGGAGGCTTCTGTTCTTTGCAATCTGATTGTACCTAAAGAGGGCCCAGCTAATAAGATTAAAATCTTGTCCTAGAATGTGGCTGGGATTAGTTTTAAGTTTGCTGAAACTGAATGGGGCAGTTTATAGATGGCAATGATATTTGTCTCTTCCAGGAGTCCAGCTTTTATTTTTAGTAATAAGTTTACTACATTCTGCATTAATGTAGCCCAGTCAGTAAGGGGAAGACCTTCAGGGGACCTAGCAATCTGGCTAATGATAGCACTCCACGTTCTTTCAGAGCCATACCCGTTAATTCTTCTGAAGTCTTGACTGTTAGGGTGGAGCTCCCCGCTTGCCATGCTCTGGTAATATTTAACATGTACAACCGGGTGGATTGGCGTAAGGAGGAAGCTAAAGTTATAAATATATTTGAGGATATCCTTCTAGAGCTTATTGGAAAAGGAGAGGTAATAGTGGCAGGAGATCTAAACTCTACGTTCGAACCATTGGTGGTTGACCCCTTAGATCTAACAACTCACCAAGATATCAAGTGGAAAATCCCTACCCTACAGTTGCCCCCAGTTAAATGGACACCAATGGTGGTACAATTACCAGCATTGGTGCTAAAATGTGACCTTAGGGTGGCAAATAGGAGTACTCTGTCTGATGGTGAAGGTAGGCACAATTTTAATAGACCGTGCCATTCCAGTTGAATCGATTATATTTTAGTAGGGGTTGGCGGCGTTCGGGAGTTGCACTACGTGGAATTCCGAGGAGTTGCAAATAAACTCTGTGAAATACCGTGGAGTTCTGCTCCGCCCTAGTAGCCTTAGGAAGTGTACTTGTAGGGTGGTGCAACACTCTGAAGGGTAACAGAGAGTTAAACGCATTCGCATAATTTCATTTTTAAACACACATAACGTTATAAATTTCCTCTAATCATGATTCTTATGTGCATCTGTCCATCTTCTTTGAAGAGAAGTCTTCCCCTTGTCTGATACTAGAAAGGTCATGGGTATCTTCTTAAGGCCAGTGTTCTTTAATGATAGCTGACAACTCTGAAGCAACTCCTGTCCTCAGAGAACTTAGTTTCTTCTACCACAAGACAACGCCCAGAATACAGGTCAGCTACTGCACCCTGAGAGGACATCTGGCTCCCTGACAAAACCTTGTGCACCTGAGCCAGTCCCATACGCTTTGAAAAGTGGTCCCATGCAATCCAAGAAAACTCCATTCACCACACTACAGTTCCGTGACCCAGAGACACCGCGTGTACCTTGTAACAAAAAAGAATCTGAGGTAACAGCGCGCTGAGAAGACCTCTCCTCTCAAGACTACTCCATGTCACCGAGACCCTCTTCCTCTCGAGATAGCCTGATGCAGCGTGAAACAACGGCATGCGCTCAAGCCAAGACTGAGAGACAACCTTGTGAGTTTAGAGAAGAGCCTCTGTGTCAGTGCACTCTAAGAAGAGTCACCGGAAAGTGAAACACGGCCATGCACCATGAGACAACCCCATGCCGCAAAGGCAATGAAATACACCCCCAGTCTACCCCATGCACCCCGAGCCACTCTCATCCACCCCTGGGTGCCTCCACACACCCCAAGACTACTCTCAGCAACATGCATATCTAATTAGAAAGAGCATGATTACCTGTGAGATTTCCAGTAGGATTCCAGGGGCGCAGATGCGCAGGGGCGGAGTGGACACATCGATGGTCGAAGCTCCCAAGTGGGAAATACCTTGTTTTTCCTTCCCAGCAGATTAAATTGCAGCCACGTCATCCCAGCTGCTGCCCGGGCACAGAAGCCTGCCTCCTCTCTGAGCTGGGAGAAGGTCACAGGACAGCACAGGCTAGCACAGTGAGGTGGGGGGAGGAGGAGGCCAGAACAGGAGGGGAAGATCAGCACGCAGACAGCCAGGGCCGGACTGGTCGTAGTGGGCACCGGGCATTTCCCCGGTGGGCCGCAAGGGTGGGGGCCGGTTTTGTACATGTGTCGGCCGTTTTTGCTGCTGGGGGCCGGTTTTGCAGCAGTGCTGCAAAATCGGCCCCTTGTAACTTATGCAAAAGCGCAGCAGCAGTACAGCATCAGTGTTCCAGCCTTGGCAATTACATCCGAGCCCCCCCCCACTCCCCCGGGGGCCGGTAGGACGTAATTTCCATGGCTGGTTTGCGTTCCCAGTCCGGCCTTGCAGACAGCCAGCATATCATGTAAGGTTCCGTGCTCTGAGCTGGGGTTGAAAAGTTCATTACTATTGAAGCAGGCTCCTCCCACCAGAGGAGAAATTCCCAGGAGCGCCTTCTCCACAATTCCACCCTGGAGAAGGTGAACTGCCTACCAGTACCACATGGTTGCCAAACTTGCCATGCCGGTAAACTGAACTCCGCCCCGCCTGCAGTTAACTGAGTTTTTTTGCCATACTCCGCTGCTTCAAGCGTAGCGTGGAGTGGCAGAACTCCGTGAGTGAACTCGGCTGGCGGAAAGAAGTTTACCGCCAATGCCTATATTTTAGTTCATTTGAAGCTATGGCCTTTTGTGCATAATATGGCTGTAATAGAGAGGGTTGTTAGTGACCATAAAGCCCTGGGTTTGTTGCTACTGAGTAGTATTGCGGAAAGTCCCTGAATTCTAGGGAATACTCAAGTAGGGGATGTTTCATATACTAACAATAGAAAAGCTACCCGGTGGGAATGGGTTGAGAAGCACCCAGAGGGTGTGGGAATGGTAGACAGTAAAATCAAGGAGCTAATAGTGAAAGTGGATGCCCTTTACCCTAAGGAGAGAGTTTTGACCCAGAAGGAAGATCAAAAAGTACTTTTCCATCAATTAGGGATCTCCTGCTACAAGGTAATAAGTGTGCTAATAAAAATCTGAAGGAAGCTACTTGCTATAATAAAGCATTCAGGACTGTAAATGCAGGGCTCATATCTGCAGTCAAGACTAAGAATAGGTATGATTAAATGTTATGAAGGGCTGACTATAAAAGGGAATTGGCTATAGCCAAGTGAGCCTGGGAGAACACGCTTTGGGAAAACGTTTACCGTGACATGAGTTGTAAAGATAGTAAAGGATCTTGGAAAACATTGGCACAGAGAGAAAGTTGTTCCAGGAAAGAACTGGAATAGTTTGTACAGCCCCAGGATTGAGTGTCTCACTTCAGTAATTTGTACTCAAGCATTGAAGAATCTCTGTGCGATGGTATAGATCCTTCTGTGGCTATTAGGCTAAGAAATCAAAACACTCTAGAATTTGAGATTTGCGACAGTGGAGGCTTTTAGGACTAGCCTAGCTTCAAATCTGGAATTTGAGATTTGTGAATCAGTGGAGGCTATTAGGACTAGCCTAGCTTCAAAAGCACCAGCCCCTGATAAGATTCCTAATTTCTTTTGTTTGGCCCATCTGGATATTTGGGGTCTTTTTTCAATATTAAAGGGTATGAAGCCTTCAGTTTCCTGTCAGGTAGCAGAGATTATAGCTATTGACAAGAAGGGCCAACGCAATTTTTCTAGTAACTACCAGATGATTAGTCTGGTAGATGTGTCATAGAAGACTTTCTGAAACAGGTATCAGCCCATCTCCAAGAATGGATTAAAGGCACTGAGCTATTGTCAGATTTTCAAGCAGGTTTTAGAAGATGCATTGGTACTGTTGACCAGTCTTTTCTTTTTATTTGTATCTATGTGAAGACATTAGCAATCAACAGGGGTGGACTTTTTGTCAACTTTGTTGATTTGAATGCAGCATTTAATCTGGTTCAGAGAGCAAAATTGTAGGCGGTCCTAGAGAAGATGGGCATTTCCTCAAATTTTTGGGCAATCCTTGTACTGAAAAGCATGCAAGGGTCACGTGGGGGGACTGGGGCCATCTTCTGAGCCTATAATGATTAAGCATGGTGTTAGACAGGGTTGTATCCTGGCCATTACTTTGTTTTCATTGTATATAAATGATGTTGTGGAGTGTCTGGATAGAGACGGCTGTGACTTCCCAGTAATAGCAAGAAGGAGGGTACCCGCTTTGCTTTTCATGGATGATAATTTACTGATTTCCAAATCTCTTAAGGGCTTGCAGCAGCTTTTAAATACTTTTAATGGCTTTTGTGAAGTGCGTGATTTGGAGCATAATAGTTCAAAAACGTATGTTTTTCAATCCGGCAAAGACTAAGAATTACAAATGCAAGCAATATGCGGGAGAGGATCCTGTAGCCCCGGGACTGGACATCTATAATGTTAAGGCTCTGAGAGCAGTTTTATATGGCTCAGAATCTGGGGGTATGCGAATAGTAGTATATTGTCAAAGGAAGAACATTGATTTATTAGATCTCTTATGCCCTTCCAACGAGTACTCCGTTGATTCCTGTGCATTTGGATACGGCAATCAAAACAATTTCCTAGAAAACTGAATGCAGACCCTTGATCTGTTGGCACAGGTTATGGACCTCAATTGCTCTTCGAGCATATCAAGAGGGTCTAAGTGATCTTTGGGTTCCTGCTTGTGTCCCAAAAATACCATAGCTGACCCATGTTAAAACTGTATTTGGGAAATTGGGTCTGGAGAGGGTTTGGTTGTATCTAGAGGAGATTAACTCTCTTTCGAAAATGGATAAACACTTCCCGCTGTTTGAGAGTACGGTCAACAAATTCACTCCTCCACTAGCTCGGACACTGTATATGCAATTCAGGTACAAATCCCTTCCAACCAGAGCCTTCTAAAATAAGTGGTCTAATGTATTACCTGTGGGTGATGAGTGGCCAGCATGTGGAGGGGCCTCAGAGTCAATATATCACATTTTCTTCTTTTGCCTGGCCTATGGGTGCCAAAGAGCATAATGGATAGTGCCCCTGTTCAGGAAGCTGGATTTCAAAAGGCATTTGGAGGCCTTCACAATTCTCAGTACTGATAGCTTCAGGTTGCTAGCATTTTCTATCGCAAGATACCTTATGTCAGATTGGATTTGGCGAACTAAATGTATCCAAGCTAGAGTGTAGGTAATGACATAACATCTTATTGAATAGGTGTTTAGTTTCTTGATCCAGTGTTATCCTATGACCTCTATGGAAGGGATGTTCTAGCCCTGTGGCAAAATCTGTACTTTATTATTGCCAATGAATTATTGTTATTATTTTGTGAAGAAATTGTACAAAATATTTTGAGGTATATTTGGTCCTTAAGCAAACTGCACTTTAATCACTTAAACTACTTGGGACTATTATGTGTTATCGGACTTGGAAGTTAGACATTTCGAGTCCATGTCTAATATGCTATGGAAACTTCACTGTACTGCTAATTTGCACAAGTGTATTTGCACTGTAGTTTGGGAGATCAGTGGGATTCCTTGTTTGTGACTATTTCGCTTTTACCAATTAATGTCATATTTCTCAATTGATCTGGTTTGTATGACTTTTAAGATGAGTGTAGCCTGTTTAAATCGTTTAGTGTACTTTTATGATCCTTTGATCAACATAAAGTTTTTATGGATAGTCCTCATATTTTTTCAGGTTTGATTCCTATGACTTATTGATGTGAGCGAAATCGCGGTTCAAATCTTGATTTAATGTTGTCTTCTTGGACCAGTTCTTATTTCCTTATACTGAATCTGAACTACAGTCTGACACAGCATTAATAAATGATCCATTACTTTCTGTTGCTGCTGCTAGAGATGTGCACAAGTCATTATTACTGTGACTAGTTTAAATCCAATACATATCAGTATCACAATTTCCCCTTATTATTTGTTTATGTTTTATAATATGATATTCTTTCCTCCTGTAGCTTCTTGCGTCTACTTATGAATCTTTTTTACTCATCTGTGAGAGAATCGTTTTATTTGTCTGCATCTTTATATTATAAGATATTCACACATCTAATTTAAATATCCATCTCCATTTTGGAATGCTTAGAGGAGTTTCATTTTAGTATCCCTTTTTAAAAAAAATTTTTTTATTCTTTTTCTTAGCCATAAGTATAATACATTACACATAAAGAATTTCGAAAAATCCAATAGCAGGAAGTAGAGCATACATAGCGCAAAGGAAATAAAGAAATAGCATCAATCAAAACTTAATACAATTACCACAAATATACCAGGAAAAGACATCATCAGCAGGGATAATAACACATTTTAAAATATGAATCTAGAAAAGACTAATTCAAAAGATCCAGAAAAAAAATAGAAAAAAAGGAGAGAGATAAAATATTAATCCCATTGAAGGCTAGACCACACCCTTTTAAATTTTAGCCAGGATCGTGGATCTCTAGCTTGGCTAATGCTAATTCCATTTCATATATGTGTCTAAGTAAGACCCAAAATTCATTGATGCTTGGGCTCGTATTTTGAATCCATATACAAGCTATACATAATCGAAACTAGTAGTCTCATATAGCTGCCCATGTCTCGTATTACCCCCAATACTACTTCCTTCTCTGAGATCTGGACATCATAGCCAGCCAATAGTGTAAGTACATAAGTTACATCTGTCCAGAATGTGTTCAACCTTGGACAAGTGACAAACATATGTCTTAGATCTGCAGCGTACACATGGCATTTTGGACAAAGTGATTTAGCCAATGGTTGGGTCGTGGCCCATTTGGAAATAAGCTCAGGAGTGTAATACAGCATGAAGACTATCCTATGTTGTTGAAGTTTCAAATTAACAGAAGTTACAGCTGTATCTACGGTATCCAGTGAAGCCTGTATTTCCTCACTTGTTATATCGGTTTGGAAAGTCCGACTTAGTTTCGCTGCTACCTGCAAACCGTCATCGCTAGCGACTGCTAATAGTTTCTGATAGACTATACCGATAGTTCCTCGGCCTGAGGTCTGAAAGAGTACAGCTAGTACTTCAGAGGGACTCGCCCTCTCTAATATCCTTTGACCCCGTTAAAAAAAAGTCCCTTACTTGCAAATACTTAAAAAATGTCCTCTGTAGCAGCCCAAACTCGTCTTTCAAGGCTATTAAAGATCGAAACCCTTGTCCATCAAAGAGCTGACCAAGTTGGGAAATACCCTTGTGCTGCCAACATCTACCAATACGACTGTGAAATATGTCGGGCAGTTTAGGATTGCCCCACAACATTGTATATGAATGCAGCACTGGCAAAGAGTATTCCTTACAAATATCTTGGTAATATCTCTAATTATCTTAAACCTGACCCGTTTGTAATAGTTGGGTCAGCCGTTTTATAGAGCAGAAACTCAGTATTTGGTCCACATGCCAGTTGAAAAGACAGCCAAGCAGTACCAGTATCAGGCCCACTGAGTAAGCTTCGGATTGGACCAACAAATGCGGCCCAAAACTAAAGTTTAAAATCTGGAAGCTTAAAACCACCTTGTTTATATGGTAGTTTGATATAATGAAGAGCTCTCCTTGCACATCTATAACCCCATATAAAGCTGCCTACGGCACTGTCTAGGCGCTTAAAAAACGTCCAAGGAACTCTTAAAGGGATTGTACGCTATAAATATAAGAATTTTGGGAGAATATTCATTTTCACTATGTTGCACCTCCCGTATATACTAAGAGGAAGCCGATGCCAGCTGTGTAAATTTGCCATAACAATTTTAAGCAGTGGCTCATAGTTCAGAGAAACCACATCATCCACTCGGCTAATAAGACAGACTCCCAGATATGTTGCTGTTGTTGTAATCCCTAGTATTGGTAAAGCCGCTTCAGGTTGAAAATTTAAAATTGTTTGGGTCTTATTCAGATTTAATTTGTAGCCGGAAAAAGAGCTAAAGCGCTGTGCCTCTTGTGTTATTTCGACTATGGCATCTACCGGGTTAGAGGAAAAAATAGCGATGTCGTCCGCATATGCAGTTAATTTTAATTCCAGACCACTAAGAGACACTGGGGAGATCCTGACATTTTGCAGCAGGTGCCTTATAAAAGGCTCAATATAGAGAGCGAACAATAATGGGGATAGCGGACAGCCCTGCCACGTACCCCTTTGAACAGCGCAATGGGCTGAAGAGAGGCCGTTCAGCTTAACTGCTGCTATCGGGTTGCTATACAATTTCTGAACCACAGAGATGAACCTTTGACCGAGGCCAAATGATGACATAGTCGACCATAGTGCTCCCCAAGCAACTCGGTCAAAGGCCTTCTCGGCTTCCAGCATCAACATCCCCATATGTTGATCTAATTGTCCAGAGACATCAAATGCAGCAATAGCTGTATTAATATGGGCTGCCGTGTCTCTACCTGGGACAAAACCGTGCTGTTGTTCCGAGACTAACTGATGAATAAGAGGAGCCAACCGAGAGGCAAGGATTTTAGAGAAAATTTTAGCATCAGCTTTAATCAATGATGTAGGACGATACGAACCCTTGTCCTCTACCGATTTCCCCTTCTTAGGAAATACAATGATGTTAGTGACATTCCAAGAGGAAGGGGCATCTTGTCCATGAATAATATTACTAAATAATGTGGAGAAGACAGGTGCCAAAATATCTTTGAAAATTTTATAGAATTCCAGCGGGATAGTGTCCTCACCAACAGCCTTGCCTGCTGGTAGGGCGCTGATCTCTTCCTCAACCTCCCCGAGTTTGATATCTTTTTGCAGAGACTCATAGTCCACTGGATTTAGAACAGGTAGCGCGCTCTCCTGTATACAATCCAAAGCGATTTGTTTACTAAAGGATGCTGATTCGCCATATAGATCAGCATAAAAGAGTCTATATTGTTCAACTATGTCTACTGATCTAGTGTAGGATAACCCATCTGCCCCATTATTAATTTAATGTAGGCCCTTTGGTCAGCGATCTGAGTAGCTAGCAAGCGGCCAACCCTTTCCCCATATTCATATTGCTTGGTTTTATACTTGTGGTAATTGGCGCTACTTTATCCATTAACCCTCTATTAAGTTTAGCTCTTACTTCCACAAGTCGCAGATATATTGACTGTTCTGCCGCATCCTTTAAAGCAATAGCTCTTGCGTGTTGCTGCTCCAAATCTGAATATAACCTATGTTCCTGCTCCACCTCCCGAGTAGATTGACGATTCTGCATTAAGATATACTGTTGTGTAGCCCCTTTTACATAAGCCTTCAAACAGTCCCATACCACTGAAATAGACGCAGTGCCCCTATTATTCTCTAAGTATTCCCCTAATGTTCCTCGCATGAATTTAAAAAAATCTAAATTACTAAGGAGGTGTCTAGGAAAAGAAAACTCCCTAAATGGTTCTTTATCCCCCTGCTGGATTTGCACAGTTAGCATCACTGGATTGTGGTCCTATGTAATTTTAGGACAGACGTCTATAGATGCTTTTTCCAACATAGTTCTATTAATAAAAATCATATTGATTCGGGAATATTGTTTATGTGGGGATGAATAAAAAGTGTACGCTGGGATACTTGGAAATAATCTCCTCCAAGCATCCTCCAGTCGATGTATATGGAGAAGTTCTAGGATAGCGGCCCTAGTCCTGCCCATTCTAGCCCGAGTTGCAGTATTAGTAGTGTCAATCTTTTTGTCGATAATACAATTAAAATCCCCCAAGACTATCAAATCGCCAGCCCACTCCAATAGTTCAGAACATAGATGATAGATAACCTCGGGCAGTCGGTATTAGGGCCGTAAACCACACATATCGTAGTCTTACGCCCAAAAATCAACAGCTGGACAATTGCCCATCTCCTTTAGAGTCAGCAAGTGTACTTAATAATGTTGCTCTGCAGTTCTTAGATTTTAATATGGCTACCCCTCGAATAGAAACCGCCTGTGAGGTACAAACAAGTATATCAAAACCAAGCTGTTTTAGCTGAGATCTGTCCTTGTAAGCTAAGTGTGTCTCAGTAAGGCCCAATATATGAGGTTTGAATACACGAAGCTCCTCCATTACTAGCCGGCGCTTTCTGGCCTGATTGAGCCCTGCTACGTTCCAACACATATATTGAAAATCAGACATTAAACAGTATCTGTAAACTCGATTCGGTCACCTCCCCCCTTATTCCATCATCCTTTCCCTTTTGCTCTACCAGTGATACTTTAACTAAAGTGTAGCTATTTACTTCCATCCCTCCCCGACCCCCTCCCCTCCTGCCGCTCCACCAGGTCGACCAATGGCGGCCGGCTACCATTCTCTGCCTATCGCCTACCCTTACTAAACTCCCCCTGTACCTACGAAAAGGAATCACCCCTTTCCTCTGTTGCCACTAGCTGACAGCGTTAAGAGGACGCACCCACCCCACCGCACCCAGGGGCTCCACCAACCCCCACCCCCCTCCTCCCCCAGTGAGTGTAAAGAGTGTCCAAACAAGAAAAAAGAAAAACAAATGCCGAGGGCAAGCACAGAGGTACACATCTCTTATTGCCCCAGGGCATGCCACCTTAACTTATAGAGTCACTTTCTGGTATCGGACTGCCATTTTGCTAATGCTTGTTTAGCATCCTGCTCACTGAAAAAAAAGTGCGACTGGCCATCTTTAATAATCTTAAGACGAGCTGGCTCCTGCAAAAACACTTGTGAACACACTGCCTTAAATGGGTCCATTAGTTGTCGTAACCTCCAGTGTCTGTCCATTGTAGATTTGCACAAGCCAGAGCGTGCGAATATAGAGAAAGTGTCCAGCTTGACAGGAGCAGATGGACGTGCCTTTAAATAGATTGCTTGACGTAGCAGAAAATTGCCCAAAAACACCAATATAGGCCATGAAAAATTTGACTTGGCTTGATTCCCCCGAGAGATAGCCAAGGGCAATCTATGCGCTCGCTGGACCCTGTAATAAACAATACATGTAGCCTGGTAATATAGCCCCCCCGCCCCCCAACGACAAAATGCAGCAGTATCTTACAAAACATTATCAAATGTCAGGAGGGTCCTGTAAATTAACACAGACACATTTTATCAGAGGCGTGCAATGCTCTTTGCAAAGACACTCCCAGCAACTGCACTTTTATTTTAATACATCAGTGCTTTAATGTGACCAATATTATTCTGAACTTTATGAAATCAATTTTCTACTGGATTGTTAGATTATGGGAAAGAAAGACTCAAGCCTTGATATGAGCTGCGGCGGAGCACACATACGGCGAAAATTATCTAGCACTTAAAAGTAAAAAATGTTTCCTGTGAGGATTTTTAAGTTCACTTTTGATAGCTTGGCTCAAGTTGTATGCAGTTTTCTCTGAGGGAGGCCTTAGTTAAAAAGTAAACAATTTAATGATCAAACCATTCAAAAATAAATAAAAACCACCAACCTTATAAAGGTTATTCTTGCAACACAGAAGTCCATTTGCACTATTGATTTTCTTACCTTCATTAATTAGGTAGATTCAGTGAGAATTGGTTTAATCTTTTTCTAAGTTAAATTTAAGAGTTAAATAGGTTTTTAAAATGACACAGTTTCCCTATTTGAATGTAGTTGAATGCTCATCTCACAACTTAGACTGTACGCAGCGATAATAGACTACCGGGCCAATGATGGCAGATATTCATAATTTCAATTCCAGTCGTAAACAGCAGGGTGTTTTCATTTCAGCACTGAGGCCTGGCCTACAGAGTTTGATGGTGACCTCTCGTCTCATGTGATTGGATGACAAAAGCTTTGCTAGAGGCTCAGAAATGCTATGTAACATTTTAGACCTTCTGTACAGTTTGTGTGTTCCTCTCTTGCCTTTATAAAAGGTTAAATGTACCATGAAGGGAGGACGTCTGTGGAAATTCTGCACAGCAATAGGTTCAAAGCAACAGGGGCCATATTACAGACAGTGCCCCAGGTGCGTAATGGGCATGTGCGCCCACTTTGTGTGTCCCGGGGCACTTTGGTATTACAGAAGGTACTTCAGACACCTGTGCGGCACCTTCTGTAACACAGATTGCACTGGTACACATGAGGCTCGAGAGCTATCATTAGACCCTCATTTACCCTCATTTACATGGGGATGGGGCTCCATGCACTTGAGGGGCTTCAGGACCCGCACCATACAATGAACACGAACGCAGAGATAAAAATGCCTTTGGGACATGCACTTTCAGTGCACCACAAAAAGGAGGCACACTTTCAGTGCACCTCCTAAAGGTAGCCCCTTTGAAAGGGGGAAACGGGGTCACTCACTGCACCTGCCTGCAAGGGGTTCTCTCTCCCCTCTTCAAAGTGAAGGTGGGTTGCCGCCTGCACTGTGAAATATGGAGCAGCTTTGAAGCAGCTGCTCTGTATTTCACTTGAATGCACTGCCCCAGGGTAGCACATTCACCACGATAGGGCATGCTTTTCCTGTTTAAACCCGGTGCACCTGTTTTAAGGCGTGCCATTTCGCAAACAGGAAAAGTATGCCCATATGATAATACTGGCTGAGTTACCCAAGTACATAAAACAAGAAATCGAGTGGAAACACAAAAAGGTACCTTTCCTACATTGTCTAAATAAACTGTGACATTTAATAAAAATAGAACTTTAACTAATTACGTTTTCTGTGTAATAAACCTGGCTGGTATCTGCAAGTTTAAAATTGGAATTCTAGTTAATTTGTGAGAGGCAATGCTATGAGCCCTGCATTTCTGCAAAGTTTGTAGTTTGCTCGAAAATGATGAAGGTTTTCCATCAGATCACATATTAATTGAAGCCCGAGCCCCATCTGATAGGGCAAACTTTTTAGAGCACGATTTTAGTTAGAGAAATCCGTCCAAATTTCCCTTCAGTAAAAAATTCCACATATATTAGAACTGAAGTTAGATACATTAGGCTGCGTGCAGTTCTGTTTCTTCTATCCTAGAAAAGAGAAGCACATTTCTGTACATTAGATTTTAATCTGATTAACTGACGTGGCAGGGCATGGGTTATAGACTGAGAATAGGAAGATGTATGCATAGAGAAATGACTTAAGCTGCTTGTGAAAAGAAAGCAGGGAATTGATGCATGTGTAACGGATTTTCACAGATTACAAGCCTTTTTTTTTACCTTATTGAGGGATGAATTTAATAGGAGAGATAACAAAATAGTAAGATATTATGTAGAGTGCAAAACCAAACAGATAGTTTTCCCTTTAAAATTCTTACTACAGGCCAAAATCATTAAATATTTCTTGGGGTGCATAGCCCACTTTTCCTCCTAAATGGTAACCACCAGCTTACCTTTCACCAGGGAGAAGGTGGACATTCTATCTAATCTTAGAAGTCTTTATGTTGATCTGTTTGCAGGTTTCTAACGGCCTGGATGATATGGAAAGCAGTCTCGAGAAGCCATGGTCCCTTAGCCCAATAATGTACTGAGTGATATATGAAATGAAAAGATCCATTAGGGAAACCAGCTGAAGAGATCCAAGAAGTCAGAGGAATATCCACTCTAACAGAGGTAGCTGTAAACTGAGAGAAATTGGGTTGTTGGTTGAGGAGTGTGCATCAGCCACAATGATTGTCAGGGTGACCCACAAAATACACTAACTTAATTTGTGCTTAATCCTCTGGTAGCTTGGCACAAAACCAGCAAGGCTTAACTGAGAGGCATTCTTCAAAGTATTTATGAGGCACATAAACAGTAGTAAAGTGAAACAAGCATTGGCATAGCCAATAGGTCTCGCCTTTGGGGCCTTATAAGTGTTTAGCCAGAGCTATTGACTTTGCCAATGTCTTCAAGCTGTGCTGTAGAGAAGTGTGGCTGCTGTGCGGCATGCTGAAAAGTTATAATAAAAAAGTGTCAGAAGCATTTTTGTTACTTTATATATGACCAAGAAGGCATTATGTAAAACTGAACGACCATATTAAAAAAAGTATTTACAATAAAAAATTTCCTCAGTTTTCTTTTGTTCTTGCAATGCTGGCAACTTGTTTCTGCCTATTGCAATGGTTGTTTGTTAAAGCTTTTTTTTTTGAGGGGGCATAAACAATCGGAGGGTGAAGGTTGGGAACTAGTACCTGTATTATAACACTAGCAGCGGCCAGACGCTAGGGGAGAATCAACAGATGCCAGAATCCGAGAGCAGGCTGAGGTGGTGCTGAGTGATGCTGAGGTGGTAGTGGTGGTGACTGTTGCGAAGACGATGCTGAGGTGATGCTGAATGATACTCAGGTGTTGCTGAGTGATACTGCTGTGGTGCTGAGTGATGCTGTGGTGGTGCTGAGTGATATTGTCTTGGCGCTGAGTGATGCTGTGGCGGCACTGAGTGATGCTGTGGCGGCGCTGAGTGATGCTGTGGCAGCGCTGAGTGATGCTGTGGCGGCCCTGAGCGATGCTGTGGTGGCCCTGAGCGATGCTGTGGTGGCCCTGAGCGATGCTGTGGTGGCCCTGAGCGATGCTGTGGTGGTGCTGAGCGATGCTGTGGCGGTGCTGAGCTATGCTGTGGCGGTGCTGAGCGATGCTGTGGTGGCGCTGAGCGATGCTGTGGTCACGCTGAGCGATGCTGTGGTGGCGCTGAGCGATGCTGTGGTGGCGCTGAGCGATGCTGTGGTGGCGCTGAGCGATGCTGTGGTGGGGCTGAGCGATGCTGTGGTGGGGCTGAGCGATGCTGTGGTGGGGCTGAGCGATGCTGTGGTGGGGCTGAGCGATGCTGTGGTGGCGAAGATTTATAAAGATATGGGAGAAAAAAGGTGTGTCTAACAGAGTGAAAGACTGCAGAGGAAAGTGGTGTGAAGGGGAGAACAAGTGTGATTGGGACACTCCAGAAACAACTAGCTATTCCACGGACATTTGCAATGCTTAATCCAGACTCATAATTACAGATTTTAACCATTTTCAGTTCTATTTATTGGGAGCATTATCATTTTATGTTACTCATTTATCTGTTATTGCTAACAAGCACAAGCAAAGCCAATAGGTCTGGATTATTTCAGGCATATTTTGTTGCTGTGTGATACATCCAGAGCCAGACTGGGGAACCAAAAGCAGCCCTGGCAAAAAATGCTCAAACCAGCGCCGCTCCCTCTTTTCATCCTTCTCTCTCTCCTCTTGCTCTTCTGCCTATTGCTTTCTCTCTCTTTTCCCACTCTCTTTCCTGAAGCCTCCCTGTGCCTTCTGGAATACCCTCCGGCAGCTGGGGGAGTGACAAAGGTACAAGGAGCAGCACTGGCTTTCAAAAACGGCCTCCAAGGGCTCCAGCCCACAGTGGAAATGCCCAGTGGAATAAAATGCCATATGTCTGGATGCAATAACAAAAAAATCACAGTGGCACACAATTACTGGCCATGTGGCATATTATGTGACGCAAAGGATTCAAAGTTACATGCATAAAGGTGCACCATTGACTCCGCAGCGCACGGCTCTCGGCTGGACACAATAGTATGTCTGTGCTTCTTTTTGAGACATCCACCAACCTTTTACATCCATCCTAAAGGACTGATAACACACAATGCTAAAAATGAAAACAATTATCGTACAGTAAAAGCAGTTTCTACAGGAACAGTGTCTCTAAGGCATTTCAAATTGATTATAAGGGGAACGAAGCTCGGGGGAAAAAACTCAGGTACTTTACAGCAATTTCGGTTGAATGATATCTTGACTAAAGGTACTAAAACAAACCAAACTCCCGAATCTAACAGGAGATTCCGGGAAATGGAACTCACCTCCTGATCCCCGACCGAGGGTTTTATAAATCCAAATAAATAGCCTCTATGTCACGATAGATTCAAAATTGTAATCAGTACGAACACTAAAGCAGGAGCAATAAGAGGTAGAATGTATGCTGACTGACAGAGGAGAGGGCAGTCCTACGCGACAGTACCGCCCTATGAATCCCGCAATTGGTTAAACGAGCGACGGAAATCATGTGGGGAGCGGGGCCGCGAGCGGTGAGCCGCAGAAGGTGAGCGAAGCCGGAAACTACGGGGCGCATCGGGGGACATGGAGCGGGGGCGAGCGAGCGCAGCAGCCTGCAGAGCTGACCAAACGCTCGTGCGTCGTGGCTGGCCTTTGGATGGGTACGCGCGGCAGACATGTGTTTCCAATTATCGCGCCCGCGTCTGGGCACGATAATTGGAAACACATGTTTGCCGCGCGTACCCATCCCAAAAAGGCCAGCCACGACGCACAAGCGTTTTTGGGACTGCTTTTAAACCCGCTTACTAAAAGTCTTCGCCTCTAAGCAGCGCTTGCGCGCTACTCGAGGCTCGACCTAAAAACAACACAAGAAAATCCCACACCAATTTAGAAAAATAAAGTACATTTTAATAGATTATTTGATACAAAAATAGCGCCACAAACTGCCAACTGTGGTTATCTGGTCACAATGGACTGGGAAAAAGTAAAAAGTTAAGGCCCACCGGCCAAGTTAAGGCCCCATAGCAATAGAGAATAAAGTGAGGAAAAGTGGTTGGCAATGAGTCTGTGGACAAGCTGCACGCTGGATCTGAAGCAGGGCTTAGCTGGGGTGGGAGGCTGAAGAGTAGGGTCCTGGTGCAGTCATTGATGAAGGCACGAAAGCTCTAGTAGGTGAAGGCCGTAGTCTATGCCCAGGCAGGCCTCAATGTCGATGGGTTGCTGCTCGGTGTCAGTTCCAATAAACTGGAGATATGCAATTTTAAAGGTTTAGATAAAAATAGTGCATAAGAGCACAACCCGCCAACTGTGGTTATCTGTTTGTGCTGGACCTGGTCAAAGTCACAAGTACTTGTTGACTACGATAGAGCAGGGGCCGGATACAGGGATAAGGTTAGGCCAGTGAGAATTGTACCTAATGTGCTTGCTGTTGGGTGTTGCGCTGTGTAGCAGCAGTTCTGTGGAGTGATGCAGGGTCCTGCATCGAGATGCCTCATGCAACAACAGTTCCAACGAATGATTCATGGTCGTGCGAAAAGTTGCGTTGTGCTGTGTTGGTTGTGATGAAGAGCTGCAAGTGGTATGTAGGTTTGCATCGCACTGTTCTGATGTGGAAACAGCTGGGCTGGCAGCCCGCCTTTATCCCCACTTCCAGGGGTCCAGGACTGGGAAGGCACCACTTAAGGGGTTAAGGCTCACAGCAGGCAGAGTCCAGGTGCAGGTTCAAGATGGCTGGAACCTTTTCTATTCCTGAGGCTCTGATCTAGAGGCCAGCCAACTAGCCCTTGCAGTCACTCTGGAAGTCCTGGGTTCAAGGTGAAGGTCCAGTCCTTCTTCCTCAGGTAACAGAGCGGCAGAGCAGTCCCTCTTGCAGGGAAGGCAGCAGGGCAGAAGAGCAGCATAGTAGCTGGGGAGTCATTCTTGCGGCACAGCAGCAGGGCAGCAGAGCAGCCCTCCTTCTGAGTCTTCCACAGGTCCAGAAGTGATCTGAAGAGTTGGTCTGAGGTGCCGCTTTTTATACTTGCTGCCTTTTTTGAAGTGGGAGAAAATTCTGGAGTCTTCCCCCCCCCACCCCCCCCAGACAAGTATGGAATTTTCTGCCTCCCTGCTGTGGTTCCATTTGGGTACAGGCAAAAAAGGTTAGTGTGAAATTCTATGTGTGCAGGCAGGGCACAGCCTATTGAAGTGCAAGTGGCGCTGGTCACAGCTCGCCGCACCATTCTGCCTGAGATGGTCCATTAAGGCACACCTAATCCCTCTATTGTGTGTCTGTCTGGGAGGAATATCCAAAGGCTGACTGCCACTCACACCGAGTCATGTGTTTCAGGAACAGGCCACAGGTGCCAAATTCTTAGGGCACAAAAATGTCAAATTTCTACATGTGGCATTTTAAAATTGTCACTTAAAAAACTGACTTTACCTTTAAAGAGGAATTTAAATTACAATTTTTCAGACACCAAGTATCATTTTCCTACTTGCTCTCAATCAACATTTAGCACTTATTAAATGTAATAAGGTAATCCAGCGTTATCCCATGGTAGAGATAGGCTGCACAGTGATGAAAAATGAATTTGTGAGTTTTTCACTGCCAGGCCAGGTATACCTTAAAAGTACATGTCCAACTTTTTAATTACAATGCATCCTGCCTTATGGGCTGTTTAGGGTCTACCTTGTGAGTGACTTAAATGTATTAAAATGGGAGTTTTAGGCTTGGCAAAGGGGCTATATTGCCGAGTCGAATTGGCAGTTCAAAATTGCAGGCAGGATGCACTGCAATGGCAGGCCTGAGACGTGTATTAAAGTTCTACTAAAGTGAGTGGCACAGTAAGTCCAGCAGACCCACTGGTAGCATTTAATTTACAGGCCATTGGTGTATGGTACACCACTTTACTAGGGACCTATAAGTAAATTAACTATGAAAATCAGATATAAGCCAATTTTAACACATTTTAGAGAGTGACCGCAAGCACATTAGCACTGGTTAGCAGTGGTAAAGTGTACAGAGTCTAAGTCCAACAAAAACAAAGTCAGAAAAATAGGAGGGTCAAGGCATACCGACTGGGGGAAGACCACCTGGAGACTGACAGCTCTAACAGGCACAGAACAAACATGTTCTAATTCCCAATCATCCTTTTGTGCTACAGTTTGCCATCCAAAGCTGCAGCTGCCACAGAAACCCAGAAGATGCTTGATAGGACGGCTGTCCTAGTATAGGTTAAGTAACTGCTTGTACAGGAGGAGAAACAGTAGTGCCTTTACCTGAGAAAATATATAACTGGTTAGGTGAGCTAGACATAACATCACTGTGGATGGACTTAGCTATTTATATGTGGGCTAGATGGCAGTGTGAGTGGGTGATTGTCATTTCAACCCAACAGTATCAACCCCTTGTTGCCTGATTGGTTCCTCATGTTATTGTTTTACAGTTGGGCTTACTATACTTGCTCTTTAGCTACACAATGTTTAAAAAATAATATACAAAGTTACCAGCCATAAAGCTTAACAACTTTACACACCCCTAATTGAGAATACTGACCAGGAAATACCACTGATTCAAATCAGGGATGTTGCATCTTGTTACAAACTACTGAAAGCTCTTCACTGGGAATCTTTTCTTCACTCCAAAATCTCTTCACCACAAGCACGCTACAAACAATTAATGGAATTCCACTTGATACCATCTGTGACCTGCTACCATTTAAATGAATGAAGTGAATATAATATTTCAACTTATGCCATTGACATCTCATGCAGCAGGTGCACTTTGCAATTACCTCAGTCTGGTCTTTACTTCAATTATTTTCAAGACATCTTTCTTACAAAAGATTTTAGTGGAGCACTATTCTACGGTCTCTTACAGCAAAATATGTTTGACAGATATCAGGGACCGAAATATAATTTAGGAATATAAATATAACACATATAAAAGGAAGGTGATGATTTAATGTACTGGTTTGGCAGAGGTACTTGGGTGCTAAAGGGCATGTTAAGGTATGTAAGTACATCTGTGCGAAATAGAACTTTTAATTTGTTTGGAAAATTATGTGGCCCCAAACACCTATGCAGAAATTGTTAATTTAACACGATAGTGGACTCATTTGGAATTTGATGAAGCAGGGGATCCGATCAATTGTCCGAAATGCTGCCTGACAGAGCTCACTTTTTCTCTGCCTCATATAGAGCTGGCAGACCAACCGAGTGTCCAATGGCACACCCACATCAGGTCATTTGACCTGGCACCAATCAGCCACTAGACCATCACTGGTAGCCCCACGTTAACTGGGACAATTCCACAGTCACTGCTTTTCCAAGCTGAGCAGAAGAAGCAAACAATGGTCAATCCAGAGGAAAGAACTTCCTGCATGTCATGTCCATAGCCTGTGCCCAGGAATGCCTCATCTTCAACGGGTGTCAGCTCGATATTAGTCCCAATGCAACCGTCGACATTAGGACTTAGGGCCTGATTTAGATTTTGGTGGACGGGTTACTCCATCACAACAGTGACAGAAATCCCATAATATCCCCATTATATTTATAATTTTGGCAGACAGGATATCTGTTACCATTGTGACAGAGTATCCCATCTGCCAAAATCTAAATCAGGCTATTAGACACTTCTCTTGAAGGCTGATCTCCTTTAGCAGGGTAAACCAGCAAGTTGAAGCCGACTGGCATTTCTACATTGATAGCCTGCGGCTTTGATGACAATTCAGGTTTCTGTCATTTCTCCAAGTAAAAAGTTAGCAAAATGTTTCTTAGTCCCAGCTTTTGCAGTGTGGCAGGCGGGGTATACTCTAACATCAGCCAAGGGTCTTGGACATTTGGGCACTACTTGGGATTAAAAATCACTCCAACAGAGGCAGGCATCAGGGTCCTGGGCAAGACCAATTGGTACTAGTCAGTTAGGCAGTTGCTGGAAGAGAGGCCTATGAAAGCTTGCTGTGTCCTTGTAGCTCAAACAGGAAAGCATCCAACTGATTCTTGGAGTCACACCCGTGGTCCTGGGTTCACACAAGCAGGTCTAGTCTTCTTTCTGATTCTCCACAAGTCCAAGAGTGTTCTGTGGAGGGTACTGGGGATGCCCCATTTATGCCTAGTGCTGCCTGTGGATGGGGGGGGCAAGCATTAGGCCACCCCCTAAACCAATTCTGGTCAGTTCCTCTGCCCCACTGGGTTTGGTGCCAGCCTAAGTAGAGAGACAAAGGGGAGGCAGGCCTAGCTGTGAGCTTCATCTGCCAGTGACCAGATTAGCATCCTTTAAGACTCAGGAAGGTGTTGAACACAACACTCCGGCCATCTTGTCAAGGGAGGAGTTTCGCTCCCCAGTGCCAGGGCCCTTTGTCCGCTGTCTGGGAGCAATACACATCTCACCACAGGAGAGCCATCAGGGGTCAGCTGACAGATGGATACTGGCAGGAAAGCCTTTTTGGTTTTCAGGCAGGAAAATGTCAAATTTCTAAAAGCGTCATTTACAAAATAATGATAGAACATCTGACTTGACCATTAGGTTGGATTTTAAATTACTATTGAAATGAGTCTGTGAAATGTTTGTTCAGCTACTCCCAAACTGAATTTAATACTTATTAAAGGTAATAGTGTAAACCAGTGTTAACCTATGAGAGAGCAAACCTTGCCACTGTGAAAAACAATTTGTAGGTTTTTCCCTGCCAGGACATGTAAAAAAGAAATTATACATGTCCTACCTTTTAGATACCATGCACTCTGCCCTATTGGCATTTAAGGACTACCGCAAGGGTATTAAAAAGGAAGGTTTAAGCCTGGCTTTGCTATGTCAAAATTGCAGTTTTATAACTGCACACCTAAGCTGCAATAGCAGGCATGGAGGCATGTTTTACTGTGCTACTTTAGTAGATAGCACGACTGGTGCAGCTGACTAGTAGCATTTAATTTCCAGGCACTGGGTAGAGCTAGTTCCTAGTCGTAGGTCTTAAAAGTAAGTTAAATATGCCAATTAGGTGTATACCAATTTAACATGTTTGAAAGGGGGTGTTCCAGCACTTAACCACTAGTTAGAAGGGGTAAAGTGAGTAGAGCCCCATGGCCAACAAACAGGGGCAGCTCCTCCACTAGGTCAGAGGAGCGTCGCCCCACTGCTTTCTCCAGTGTGAGAAGCAGAAACATAAAATGGTAATAACATTCCGTTATTACCATTTTATGTTTGGTTGCGGGCAGGGCTGTGCAAAGGGAGGAGTGGTGTGCCCACTATTGAGGGCGCAATGACTGTTTGGTCGGCCCTCCGGGGCCGCCCAAACCAGTCATGCGCACTCTGCCCTTTCTCCTTGCAGGGTGCAATGCAGCCAGCATGGAGAACATGGCCTCCCTGTAAACCCCTGGCTGGGCGGTGTCCCCACCAATCAAAATGTTGACATTGCAGCGTTGTGATTGGCTATGGGGAGGGAGCCTGGCTGCCTGTTTCCTGTTCCTGCTGGAGGCAGGAGAGCAGGAGCAGGAGCCGAGACGACGCGGGACCTGGCCAGCTGAAAGGTAAGTTTGATTTTTTTTTTCTTATTAAATGAACCCCCTCTTCCTGTGTGACCCCCCCCCCCACACCCACACCAGCGAGCCATGCCGGCTGCGACTGCCAACAAAAATAGTCTTGGTAAAAGACAGCAAAAAAGTCTGGTGTGACCCCGTAACTGGGAGGATGCTCACTCATTATTTGATGATTGAGCCTTCCTTTAATCTTTAATACTGCTTGTATTTTTCTGCCCTATGGTATGTGTTTCCTTGTTCCTGTCCCATTCTGTTGCATGACCTTTGGTCATAAAAGCATGTATGAGTAAGGGAAGTAGTAATGCCCTTGCTATTCGACCCTGAAACATGCAACTGCCAATTAGTAAAAGTGCAGTCCCTTCTATTTTCACTAATTCTATGTGAGTATTACCTTTTATTCACATTTTATTCAGATTTTAGATGTTCTGTGACTAATTTAAAAAGGCATGTAAAAGTAAATAAAAGATTACTACTTGAGTGCTACTTTATGTATTCCAAAACATCTTTATGAATAGGGTCCTTAGTTTCTAAAGTATGGCTTCTCCTAAGTCAGTTTCTTCATATTTCAGTGTCCTGGTAATTTTGACCCCGAGTCTGTGTGTTCATCTCCCAGTTCTATATTCCTCAGTCATGTTATCCATGTTGTTCTCTTGCTGTGTGTATATTTTTCTGTCATTCTCCCTCTATTTCTTTTCACAGGATTTTTAACTTCTTGTCCTTGTGCCCCAGGATGTCCTCCTATTCAAGGGTCCACATCATTCAATCTCAATGTCTGGGACTCCCTACCATAGTTTGTATGTCTTGCTATGACAGTGTCTATGTTTTACAGTCAAACTGATAACACCTTTCTGTGCTTACCATGCCCAGTGTTTCTGATCCCCTGCTCCAAAGTGGGTATCACAATATCCCTATGTTTGCAGTTCTTCTTGGTGCATTATCAATGTCTCCCTGCTTCAGAGGTTTTCTCTTCCAAACTCATTGCCTGTTTTCCAGAGTCCTTGTGTCTCTATCTGCTAGTGTCCATTACTACCGTTTCTTTTACCATCTCTAATTACCTCAATGTGCAGGTCTCTCTATTGTAGTTTACATTTTCCCTGTCCTGATTAGCCTTATACATTTCAGAGTGTATGTGCCTCCTTGTGGCAGTGGACATGCTTTCCTCTACCAATACACATGCTTTTGTATGTATTTGTGCATACGATTTCCTGCAATAATGTTCATGACTCCTTGTTTCTAGATCTGTGTTGTACTATCCCAACATGGTGTCCTACTCTTCCACCACCCACTCCCTGACTCTCAGTGTTCCATGTTTATATCTTCCTTTGCCATGCCTATGTTTCTTGTGCTGGTGTTTGTCTTTGGGAGATATATACAGTTCTTTGTATCAATGGATGCAGGTGCAGAGAGGATCAGTGTGGTGCAAATGCAGTCAGGAAGTACAGGAGCTTATGTGCTTCATTGTGTGCAAGTTCATTGGTTACAGGTATGTGATAAGAGGACAAAGGAAGGAAACCATGTAGCACAGAGACCGAAATAGGACACCCAAGGGAGACTGGTTCACAGAGTTAATGAGGCAGAAGCAAAAGGATAGCAACATCAGTGGAAGAGGATATAAGAAAGAAGGAAGATGGTCAAAGTGTGTCAGAAGAGAAGATGTGGCCAAGTGGGGAAGTGTGGATGTGAGGAGCCGAGATTGAGAAAGCTGGAGACTGTGATTTCACGACAGGGAGAGATTCTAGACATATATGAGCGAGCCAATGAAGGAGGACAGACTCAAACAAACACACTTGATAAGTTGCCTGCAGGAGAGAGCCACTGTGCCCCCTGAAGCCACAGTTTCTGTACCAAACAATGGCCTCAGGCAAGTACCTCAGATGTGGTGGATGACTTGAAAACTGTAAGAACAGTAGCGGGCTGAGGAATTGTCATGAGCACACACAGAGCAGGACTGTGAGAGGCGGCGCAAAAAGGAGCAGTAGATGAAAGATAGACAAAGGCTCTGGGAATGCACCACTGGTGTGTTGGTGAACTATTGGTGGCAGTACATTTCACATAATTTGGATAGGTGGTGTCACACATATTCAAACCCACAACCCAGCATCATCTGTGCTAAGAACACTTTTTCTCGAAGGGGCTAGTCTGAAAACTCTGCTAGGGGTGACTACATATCCTGTGAAGAAGGAGAATGGTCAGTGTACAACCAGCACTTTGTTTTGTTATGGCTATTTGTGTAGTGCACTAACCACCCATGAGGGCATCCAGGAGCTTGAGTAGGTGTGTAGCTGTGTGGTCCCTGTGGCACTATTGGAAGAGCCAGGTCTTCAGCTCAGCTTCTTTCAGATCTCAAGAAGTGACAAGGAGGCTCTGATGTGTTGAAGGAGGTCATTCCATGTTTTGGGTGCAATGTAGAAGAATGAGTGACCTCCTGTTCTGCCTCTGTGAATGCAAGGGGGGATAAGAGGAAGCCAGAACACAGGTGTCTGGCAGGTTGGTGGAAGGGTATGCAGCTGTTCAGGTATGCTGGTCCTGTGTTGTGTAAACATTTGTATGTGTGCATGATACGTTTGAATTGGCAGTGCTTGTGAATGGGGAGTGAGTGAAGCTCCTTGAGGTGAGGTGCAATGTGGGTGCAGCGTGGGAAGTGGAGTATGAGTTTTGCAGTGGCGTTTTGGATGGCCTGGAGTCTGGCGTAGAGTGTGTTGCCGTAGTCGAGCCTGATTTTGGTGAGTGCTTGTGTGACTGAACTTCTGGTGTAGTAGCCACTTGAAGATTTTACATAGCATGCGGAGGATGTGGATGCAGGAGCTACTCACTGTGTTGATTTGTGCCGTTATGTTGATCTTGTTGTCAAGGGTGATTCCCAGATTTTTTTGCTTGATCAGTGGGTGTTGGTGCTGAGCCTAGCTCTGACAGCCACCAGTTTGAGTGAGTCCCATGGTGAGGTCTTATTTCCAATGAAAAGTACTTCTGTCTTGTCAGAGTAGAGCTTCCATGGGCCAAGAACTAGCTACAAATAGAGACTTAGAACCAAACTGCTTTATGAGAATTCTAATTCAAGACACTTATTTTGAATTGTAAACCATTTAGCAAGTAGAAGATGGAAAAAGAGTACAATAAATTAGTTGTAAAATCTAGTAAATGGTTGCGTCATGCGACTGGCTGGGACATTTCTGGTGTAGTTGTCACAAGCGTCATTGAATAGGTATGGTACATTGGGTGTACAATGCAGTAAACACAGGTGCAATAAAAATTGTTCTATTTCAGGTACAATGGTAGTAGTGCAGTACAGGAGTTGACAGGGTTATGATTCTGGGTGCTGGTTTCACCCAGATCACAAGCTCGATATTGCAAACATTGTAGTTCCGGTGACCTATGTCTACCTGCCTCAGGGGCTGATCCCCAAAGGGCCTCTGCAGTCATGGTGGACGCCCTGCAGTTGTGACGAGCGGGTGTCACTCATGGCGGGGGCCCATCACTTACTCATTGCAGAGGTCCCACCATGATTGTGGGCCCCGACTACCATGACAGCGGGGCCTCTGCCATGAGTGCGGCAGCTCTATATGAATCTCTCACTCTCTGGGTGTTAATATTTACCTATCTAGTATGTCTATCTTTCTAACCCTGTGTTTGAGTCTTCATGTGTCAGTGTCCATGTCTAGTCTTCATATCTTCCTAGCTCAATACGCGTCTCCTTCTGCCAGACGCCATACCTCCTTGTCTGAGGGTCCATATGTGACATTTCATTCCTATTGTCCCATTCCCCCTGTAATTGATTCTCATTGTCCCAGTCAGTGGTTCTTGCTGACCTAAAGTAAATGTCTCCCACTTTCGCAATCCGTTTCTTCATTTGCCATGTTTTCTATGTCATTGTTTCTTCTTTTCCTCTCTTGTCTGTGTATCAACATGTCCATGTCTCCCAGTGCTAGCAAGTACTGAAATGTGTGTGAGCCTGTGTTTCCCATTGCTCCACTGTCTTCTTGTTTCAGTGTGTCTCAGCGGGAACCTTTCTGTGCCGTATTTCTCATCTAAGAGTCTCATAGTCATTTTGTTTGAGTTTTGGTTCAAACCTATATGACTTTTAATGCTTTATGGAGAGTCCAGGTGGAACAGAATACAGTTTCACTTGCTGTATGTGCAGTGTAGTTGTAACAGGAGAAACAAATATGTTGGGGTGTAGGAACTGTTACCGAAGGTACATGCAGGTATCCTTTACATTCAGTGAGTGCTCGTCCAAGGTTTGAAATGCATGGTGGGCATACATGAAATAGTTGCCAGTAAAGTTGCTGCAGGAGCCGTGGGCTGAGGTTTACTAAGTGTAGGCACTGTATTCAGGTTTGGTGCAGAGGGAGCAGTTGCACTGGGTACAGGTCTCTGAAGGTGCATTGTGTATGGGTGGAGTGTTTAAAGGCCCATTACAAGTATTGGTGGGGGGGTACAAGCATGAGTGTTAGAATTTTGATTTTGGAGCCCCGTATCTCTGGGAATACATCCAGTATGTTTGTTTGTCTGTCTCATAGTCTGAGTCTCCCTGTCCCACTGTCTCTGTCTTCTTTCTAGTTTGCTCCGGTCCCACTGTTGCAGTGCCGTTTTTTGCTCTATCTTTATGAAAGTGGTATGTTGCAAAACTGAACATAGCTTCATATAATAATGCTGTGGTCACAATTTCTGCAGTCAAAATCTTGACTTATACCTATAATGTAATGACAAAAATAACTACTAGAATAATATCAACATGCAAATATATAGTAAGCATAAAAATATCCACAAAAAATAAAGTACTTATAACGCCAGTGCCACAAACACTGGAAAAGTGCATTTATTTAAGGGGAAGATTTACTATTCTAAGTTCAATTTCAAAAACATTGGGGAAAGAGCATATATTGGTGGGGTTGGGGTTAATTGTTCTAACTCCAGTGCAATCAACATAGTGGAAAGTGAATATTTACCATTCTAAATCCAATCCAACAAACATCAGGGAAAGTTAGAAATACCCTCCTAACTCTAGTCTTACAAACAATGGGGAAACTGCATGTATTTGGGAGGCAGAAGGAATAAGGGGCTTATTTCTGAGCTCCTTGCAACACTTTTGCGCCGCCGTTGCGTTACTTTTCGTTACGCAGAGGTGGCGTAAACAATGCACCACGTTGTGCCATATTTACAAGGTAGTATTAAGAAAAGTGGAAAACCCAATAAACCCTTGGAAGCTTGGGAAATTCAAATATTGTCAGGTACGTGTGCCTACAAGGGATTTGTTAAACTACAGGTTCATATTAATTTCTGCATTCAATGTTAAACAAGCTCTATCCAGGAGCCTACAATTCAATTTCTTCAAATATGAATTCAATTATTTCCATACGAACAAATCTTCAAAATAATTCTTTAACATGGGTATATGTATTCAAAAAGATAAATTTATGTTAGCAACACAAATTGCAAAGGGTACAGAAACAAGTATAAAAAATATTTCATAAAAAGCACAATGTAACCAGAAGTTTACAATGATTCAATATTACAAACACCTCTTTGTTACAGTTGTGAACACCTTTTCAAAAACAGTCATGGGAAAATATGACTGACTAAACAGACAGCATGTCCTTCAATCCAATAATGCAAGAAATAGGTGTGAAGGTTGACGTTTCGGTCTAATATTGTATGTATCCGCTAGACCATCTTCAGGACATTTAATATAGAGATGCATGACCCCTAAATAGACACGGAATGAACCAACAGTTGCCGTGTGATCATCGAATATATTGAATAGAAAATAAAGAATAACACCTCTGTAGATGAAAAAAGAAGAATGGGAAAATAAAGTGTATCCACCTTCAGATACCACAATGTGAATAGAGGATAGAAGTAACTCTTCCCATCTATATAAACAAAGAAACTATTACACCCTAAAATGTGAGTGAAAGGATTGAAATGAAAAGAGACTCTGTACACTTACTACAAGAGTGATGTGGATAAAGTTAAACTTTGTTTTGTGGTCCACAATCAAAAAAGTGGTGGCTAAATAGCCTCCCACTGGTACCAGCAATAGATGCTGAAAAGAAAAAGATTGATAAATGTTTACAATAGGAAGCGGTCTCATTCACCGCAGATCTATTTAATGAATCTAGTTGGGAAAAAATCCTAGCTTTAATGGTACAAAACATGGCTCACTGTACACTGCCATAAAGTTCGTCATAGAGATATTTGATAGAGTAGTCTCATATAAAATAGACAATGACAAACAGTGGATGCCATCAGTATTTGTATTGGTTACAATGCCTCGTGGAAATTATTTTTGTCTCGAAGTCTGCGCATTAACATCTCGTGTATTGCGCTCGTATGCTCATTCCCCTACTGGAGTGAACATCATTTAAACTATGGTCTGTATTATATCCGAACAGGCATTGCCTGACTATTCACCAAACGAAATCATGACCCATTTTCATGATTAAGAACAGAAAAAATAAATTCTAGTGAGATATCACTGAACGATTTTACAGTGACAAATATCTGGCCATCTAAAGATATACAGATCTGTGATACAGATTCCTGAACGATAAACAAATGAAATTACCGAATCCTTACCAGATAGTTAAGGAGCAGTAACCTTAAATGTGGTCTTTTTTTCTGCCCTCCTGTACAAAATACGCATCAGTCTGAAATTTTAAAGACTGAAAGTCACAATCTTACTTAAAGGCCAAGTACTCACTCAAATAATATCAAAAAAATTGTAAATAAACATTGACAAATGGCGGTTTCTACCCAGGAGGCAAATGGCGCACGCTTAATCACGCCCAGTATTCTTTATGGCTATCTCTGCGGTGCACAAGGTAGGGGAAAGAAACCACAAAACCCCTTGAAACGTGGACCAAGGTCCATATACAACACACAAAGCCTATGCACACGCTATATTGTTCATTTGATGGTTCAAGTGAGTACACATATATGAAAAAACTTTTATGTGTTATTTATTAGAACATCACGACGAGGTCCAGCCAACACGTGTTTCGTCCAAAGGGAAAGTAACCCTGGACTTCTTCAGGGCTGGAAACAATACAAAAGGGTTCTTTTACAATACTGACAACAAAAAGAACCCTAAGTGACATGGTGGTTACAACATAAAAACAAACTATGTAGCAAATGAACAATATAGCGTGTGCATAGGCTTTGTGTGTAGTAAATAAACATTGGTCGCTCTTTAAAAGCCTACCGGAGCTGAAAAGCAAACCTATGTTTTCTTTTAAAAGAGGATCAAATTTAAAGGATCGCTTAGTACATGCATACGAAAACATCAATACCAATACAGTGGAGAATGAGACAACTGGTACCACTGGTAGGACGTTACAAATGTAATATGTGCACAATATGTGGCACTACACAATCAACTAAGACATGTGAGATCAATGGCATCACGATTGTACTCAAACAATTCTCGAATTGTAACAAAGCCAATGTAGTATATTGCATCAAATGTCCTTGTGGCTTATACTACATAGGGAAAACAACACAGGTCGTTAAAAAACGAATTTTACAACATTAATCACGTATTTGGTGCCGAGTGGAGAATGCCCCTCCAGTTGAACATTATCTAAAATCTAGCCACTCTGAAAAAGACATGTTATGGTGGGTAATTGAAGTTGTCAAACCATCAAAGTGACAGACAAATGTTGATCAGGTGCTTACTTTGAAAGAAAACAGATGGATTTGTCGCACTGACAACATTATTAAAGGCTTGAACTCTGCAACAGAATGGCACACACTGTCCTGTGTTCTCTAACTGGCTTTAAATCCAATCGTGACTCTAGGGACCACTACAGGATTTGTTAGGAATGAATCCAATCTGTTATCCATTTAAATATCTATTCATTGAAGTATTTATCTAAGACATGCATTAAGCATAGTAAAAAGTCTCAGCAAGAATCTATATGTTTGACTGCATTACTATATATTTTTCCTAATGTGTGGACCTTTAATATAGGATGTACAATAATGACTATGCACAAGTTATTGCCATAATGAATTCAAGTGGCAACCAGACTTCGAAATGTATTAACAAATACTATTTATATGAAACGATGTTACAACAGCATAAGATTGTCTGAATGCTTTGTATTTTTCAATATTGACTAAAAGATATAGTTTATACTGATTTTTATTCGTTATATTGACTAATGTAAGAAATCTCAATGTTTGTACCTGTATGGGTGAATATATTATGTACATGGTTAAACTGTAAAATACTCCAACTCTTTACCTTCCCTCTGGGAAATGGGAACCCTTTTCTGTATATATCTTCTTCTAAAATATACACTTGAGGAGATTGATAATGTCACAACGATCAGAAAACATCTGGTTAGGTCTGTCTTTGAGATTCCTAAGGAAGATATAACCAAGGTCTTTTGATAAATCGTGTTAGTCAAAGCACTTTGTGGGGCCCAGTCATATTAGCCTTCAACAGTTTTCTAACCATACGCATATTTACTGAGCAGTCCTCTTTCCATAGTTATAGAACGCGGTACGCTGACGCTCAATGTTTCAAATAAACGCGGTTCGAACACGAACCTTACAGACTCCGATTGTATAGAAAGCGGGACGTCGGTTGAATCGAGCCTCGTTGAAATACAGGTAAACTACATTTGGAAATAGGATTTTTTGCTTCCAGCTTGTTTGGCCTTTAAGTAAGATTGTGACTTTCAGTCTTTAAAATTTCAGACTAATGCGTATTTTGGACAGGAGGGTGGAAAAAAAGACCACATTTAAGGTTACTGCTCCTAACTATCTGGTAAGGATTCAGTAATTTCATTTGTTTATCGTTCAGGAATCTGTATCGCAGATCTGTATATCTTTGCCACTGTAAAAACGTTCGGAGATATTTCACTAGAATTTATTTTTTCTGTCCTTAATCATGAAAATGGGTCATGATTTCGTTTGGTGAATAGTCAGGCAATGCCTGTTCGGATATAATACAGACCGTAGTTTAAATGATGTTCACTTCAGTAGGGGGAATGAGCATACGAGCGCAATACACGAGATGTTAATGTGCAGACTTCGAGACAAAAATAATTTCCTCGAGGCATTGTAACCAATACAAATACTGATGGCATCCACTGTTTGTCATTGTCTATTTTATATGAGACTACTCTATCGAATATCTCTGACGAACTTTATGGCAGTATACAGTGAGCCATGTTTTGTACCATCAAAGCTAGGATTTTTTCCCAACTAGATACATTAAATAGTTCTGCGGTGAATGAGACCGCTTCCTATTGTAAACATTTATCAATCTTTTTCTTTTCAGCATCTATTGCTAGTACCAGTGGGAGGCTATTTAGCCACCACTTTTTTGATTGTGGACCACAAAATAAAGTTTAACTTTATCCACATCACTCTTGAAGTAAGTGTACAGAGTCTCTTTTCATTTCAATCCTTTCACTCACATTTTAGGGTGTAATAGTTTCTTTGTTTATATAGATGGGAATAGTTACTTCTATCCTCTATTCACATTGTGGTATCTTAAGGTGGATACACTTTGTTTTCACATTCTTCTTTTTTCATCTACACGGTTGTTATTCTTTATTTTCTATTCAATATATTCGATAATCACACGGTAACTGTTGGTTCATTCTGTGTCTATTTAGGGGTCACGCGTCTCTATATTAAATGTCCTGAAGATGGTCTAGCGGATACATACAATATTATACCGAAACGTCGACCTTCACACCTATTTCTTGCATTATTGGATTGAAGGACATGCTCTGTTTAGTGGGTCATATTTTCCCATGACTGTTTTTGAAAAGGTGTTGACAACTGTAACAAAGAGGTGTTTGTAATATTGAATCATTGTAAACTTCTGGTTACATTGTGCTTTTTATTAAATATTTGTTATACTTGTTTCTGTACCCTTTGCAATTTGTGTTGCTAATATAAATTTATCTTTTTGAATACATATACCCGTGTTAAAGAATTATTTTGAAGATTTGTTCGTATGGAAATAATTGAATTCATATTTGAATAAATTGAATTGTAAGCTACTGGATAGAGCTTGTTTAACATTGAATGCAGAAATTAATATGAACCTGTAGTTTAACAAATCCCTTGTAGGCACACGTAGCTAACAATATTTACAAGGTGACGCATCTAGGCAGATGCGTCAACTTGTAAAGCCCTGCCACACATTATACCTGCATCAGGTATGATGTATGCAGGGTGTCCGTTCCCATGCAACAAAGCCTCGTAGGAGTGGCGCAGTGAAATCTATAAGATTTTACTGCGCCACTTCTAGAACACCACCGCATCAAAACCTTACGCCTGCCTCATAGCAGGCGTAAGGGTGATGCAGTGCTATGTGTATAGGCCTGCCTCATGCATTGCTGGAGTTGCGTCATGCTTGCGACACAACTCCAAACACAAGGAGATGATGGACGGAGTGCTGAAACTTTTCAAACACTCTCCCCCAGTCAGAGATCTGGGTTGAATCCTTCATCATTCTTTAGCTCAATTTGCCACCCCAGTTCAGACACAGCTATATGCAAATCAGTCTTGACTCTGTGCCTCATGGGAACAGTCCAGACCGAACTACTAAGCCATGTCTTCCCTGGAGCGGAATCAAGCATCCTGGAACCGGTTTCGGGCTAACAGCCCTCATCAGTCAGGCTAGCTTGAATCCAGTGGCAAAGTGAGCAAGGGACCCACGTCTGGGCATACCCTGCCAACTTAGGGCGAACAAAGCAAACACAAGGAGATGATGGACGGAGTGCTGAAACTTTTCAAACACTCACCCCCAGTCACAGATCTGGGTTGAATCCATCATCATTCTTTAGCTCACTTTGCCAGTTCAGACACAGCTATATGCAAATCAGTCTTGACCCTGTCCCTCATGGGAACAGTCCAGACCGAACTGCCAAGCCATGTCTTCCCTGTACCGGAATAAAGCATCCTGGGACCGGTTTCGGGCTAACAGCCCTCAGCAGCCAGGCTAGCTTGAATCCAGTGGAAAAGTGAGCAAGGGACCCACGTCTGGGCATACCCTGCCAACTTAGGGCGCACAAAGCAAACACAAGGAGATGATGGACGGAGTGCTGAAACTTTCCAAACAGTCACCCCCAGTCACAGATCTGGGTTAAATCCATCATCATTCTTTAGCTCACTTTGCCACTCCAGTTCATACACAGCTATATGCAAATCAGTCTTGACCCTGTGCCTCATGGGAACAGTCCAGACCGAACTGCCAAGCCATGTCTTCCCTGGACCGGAATCAAGCATAGTGGAACCGGTTTCGGGCTAACAGCCCTCATCAGCCAGGCTAGCTTGAATCCAGTGGTAAAGTGAGCAAGGGACCCACGTCTGGGCATACCCTGCCAACTTAGGGCGAACAAAGCAAACACAAGGAGATGATGGACGGAGAGCTGAAACTTTTCAAACACTCACCCCCAGTCACAGATCTGGGTTGAATCTATCATCATTCTTTAGCTCACTTTGCCACCCCAGTTCAGACACAGCTATATGCAAATCAGTCTTGACCCTGTGCCTCATGGGAACAGTCCAGACCGAACTGCCAAACCATGTCTTCCCTGGACCGGAATCAAGCATCCTGGGACCGGTTTCGGGCTAACAGCCCTCATCAGTCAGGCTAGCTTGAATCCAGTGGCAAAGTGAGCAAGGGACCCACGCCTGGGCATACCCTGCCAACTTAGGGTGAACAAAGCAAACACAAGGAGATGATGGACGGAGTGCTGAAACTTTTCAAACACTCACCCCCAGTCACAGATCTGGGTTGAATCCATCATCATTCTTTAGCTCACTTTGCCACCCCAGTTCAGACACAGCTATATGCAAATCAGTCTTGACCCTGTGCCTCATGGGAACAGTCCAGACCGAACTGCCAATCCATTTCTTCCCTGGACCAGAATCAAGCATTCTGGGACCGGTTTCGGGCTAACAGCCCTCATCAGCCAGGCTAGCTTGAATCCAGTGGCAAAGTGAGCAAGGGACCCACGTCTGGGCATACCCTGCCAACTTAGGGCGAACAAAGCAAACACAAGGAGATGATGGACGGAGTGCTGAAACTTTTCAAACACTCACCCCCAGTCACAGATCTGGGTTGAATCCATCATCATTCCTTAGCTCACTTTGCCACCCCAGTTCAGACACAGCTATATGCAATTCAGTCTTGACCCTGTGCCTCATGGGAACAGTCCAGACCGAACTGCCAAGCCATGTCTTCCCTGGACCGGAATCAAGCATAGTGGAACCGGTTTCGGGCTAACAGCCCTCATCAGCCAGGCTAGCTTGAATCCAGTGGCAAAGTGAGCAAGGGACCCATGTCTGGGCATACCCTGCCGACTTAGGGCGAACAAAGCAAACACAAGGAGATGATGGACGGAGTGCTGAAACTTTTCAAACACTCACCCGAAACCGGTCCTAGGATGCTTGTTTCCAGTCCAGGGAGGACCTGGCCTGGCAGTTCGGGTTGGACTGTTCCCAATGGGCGCAGGGTCAAGACTGATTTGCATATGGCTGGGTCCAAACTGGAATGGCATTGTGAGCAAAAAAACGATGGATTTAGGCCCAGATCTCTGTACTGGGGTGAATGTATGACATTGTTCTGCATTCTGTCCATCAATTGTTTTTTTTGCATGCGACACAACTCCAGCAATGCGTGACTTTTGCGCCAACAATACGTCAGGATTCCTGATGCATCTGTCACTCCTTGCGACATGGAGCGCGATACAGTAAATACGGCACATCCATCGTGTTGCAAGGAGGGCGCAGTGAAAACTGTCACATCACTGTTTTCACGCAGCGAAGCAACTGTTTTCATAAATAAGCCCCTAAATGTCTAGACCTACCAACATGGGAGAAAGGATGTATATTTGGGGGTATGAAATGTATTCTTCTGACTGCTGCCCCACGAATATTGGAGAAAGTGCATATATTTGGAGGGTTAAGATTTGATATTCTAAATTCAGCACCATAAACTTAAACTTTGGGTAAAGTGCATATATTGTGGGAATGTGTCAAGATTTAATATTCTAGCTCTAATCCCACAAACATTAAGGAAATTACACATTTTAGAAGGAGTCAGATGTAATATTCTAACTCGAGTTCCAGAACAATTTGGGAAGGTGCACATATCTGAGAAGTCACATTTTATAGTCTCACTCTAGGATCACACACATTCGCAAAAAAGCATATGTTTGGGGAGGTCATGCGTACTATTCTAACTCTAATCCCACAAACATTGGGAAAAGTGCACATATCTGGGGGGTGGGGTCTGATTTAGGGCCCTATTTAGAGTTTGATAGACAGAGTAGAGATCAGCGGAGATCTTTACGTCCGCCAACCTTCCTTTACTCTGCCTGCAATATTTTAAAGTTTATCGCCAGACCTGCTGTGAACTCTATGGATTTTTATGAACCGCTGTCACTTTGATTAATAAAAAGCTATTTAAAAGTTATTGTGCTCCCGTCATTGGTTAACAGATGGCTACACCAAAATTTTAAAAGTGTTTTCCTTTTCAAACACAAATTCCCAAAAAGAAAATTTCACTCCATTGCCGTAAACTTTGCAGACCGCCCGAATCAAAACAGGGTGGGTGGACTGAGAGTTTGGTGACAGGGTACTCTGTCTCTAAGGAGTGCCTTGTCCGTCAATCCCTAAATCGGGCCCTTACTTTCTTAAGACAAAACACAAGTTTTAAAATATATATTATATAATTAAAAATAAATACTCTTAACAATAATCTTGTATTTTTTTATAAATTACTATTATTCCTTCTTATACACAAACAGTATTACAATAAATACTTATACAATTAAAATGTTATATTTTTTAAATTGTTGCCTATCTTTTTTTAAAACTATTGCTTTAGTTCATATATAAATCACATTAAAATTTTGAAACACTTCAAAAGGCAAGCAAATAACTTTTAACTTCTCTGTACTTTCCCTTAGGAAGACCTTCACCCAGGTGGCGAGAATCTCCAACAACAGATGAACAGTTACTTGTAGTAGCTTTACACTCAGAAATGTAGAGGCTCTCCACTCCATCATTAGAGGCAGCTGAGACATTTAAATTCACACCTAGATGTAAACAATTTGTAGAGTTACCCCAAGGTATTGGAGTAGCTATACACATGAGCAGATCTAGATATGTAAACTTCTGTGAAGTAGGTCCAGGATGGTTTTCCTAATGTATTACAGATTTTGGTTGTATCTCACCGAGATCAATGCCTCACCCATCTTTTCTGGACTAAAAGAGAATCTAAGCACCATAGCCTTTGCCCGGAGATCTACTTTCTTCTCAGCAAAGGCTGTGACCAGAGTTGGACAGTGCCATCTATCCTGATGCTATAACACTTGTGATTGAGTGGCACACAATTCTGCTCACCTCAACTCATAATCGAGCCCTAACTAGACAGGAGCAAACAAACAGCCTTGTTTCCAACCCTGTTTGATGAACATGTGCTTGGCAATTCTTGTCCCATCACCATCCTTAATATATTAATGTTGAGTATACAAGTATATGTAGTAAGGACAGGTAGCATTTAAATGGTCCAAAGTAGAATTTGTGGAGCCCCCTATACAGGCATTTTTTGCAATAACATGACACAATGGATTTTGACAAACATGGGAGAATATTCAAGAAAACAGGTATGCAGTATGATTTCATTTGTTATCATTTAATTCCTCCAGTTTTCCTAAAGGAATCGTGTCATATAATTTAGCCTCAAACTCAGTAAGAGAAATGAATATGTAGGTGTTAGAAAAAGATGGATTTCTTTTTTAAATGAAGGGTGTGACAAAGGACCCCACCATGTTTCTGATGTAGGACTAGATTAAGAACAAGATCTGTACCAAGGGTCTCCAACCTTTTCTGTAGTGAGAGCTACTTCTGATCAATAAAATTATCATTAGCTCCTAAACCCTAACCAACTTGTGCATTGTCACCAGACTCCCCCACTCCAATCTTCATTGACTTTAAGCCTAATGACCATTTCCCCCATCTGGGTTTTAGTCCGATCTTCGTGCGAAAGGGGCATTGGCTTCGCGGCTCGGGCCTTGGTCGTCTCCATGTAGGCGGACGACGTCACATTGTACGTCCGCAATCCACAAGAAAATCTCGCCCCCATGATCAGGGAGGTTGTGCAGATTGGGGGCCTGTCCGGCATACAAGTCAACTGGAGCAAATCCATTCTTTTTCCTCTCACGGATGCCACCACCCCCTTTGCCTCGGAGTATCCCTTCGTCTGGGCCTCGGGTCCCACCAGATATCTGGGCATCTGGCTCAGCAGGGACCTTCGGCCAGGCTATGGATTGGTTGGACACCAAAATTCAACTCTGGCGGAAACTTCCCCTGTCGTTGGCGGGCGAATTGCCATCGCCAAGATGGTGGTACTTCCAAAATTCTTATACCTCTTCATCAACGTTCCAATCCCTCTCACCGCGCATTTCTTTTGTAAATTGCGCTCTCTTATCATCTCCCTCATGTGGGCCGGTCGGCAGCCCAGGATTGCGTATGACATTCTCACGCTCCCTCTATCTCGGGGTGGCATGGGCACCCCAGACTTCAAGTTGTACGAGCTTAGCGCCCAGGCAAGCTTCCTTCACTTCTGGCTGCACCCCACGCCATTCCAACCGCACGTCGCAGTGGAAGCTGATCTCGCTGCTCCTTGGCCGTTACAAACAGCTCTCTTTGCTCCTCCTAAACCTCCGCGCGGTGAGATTGACACAGTGGAGACCCTGCGCTGGGCTTGGGACGGCCTTAGGAAGTACGCTGGCGCTAGCACTCTCTCCGCACAAGCCATGCCCCTCGCCAATAACCCTGCATTTCCTCCCTTGCAATCTGCTCGCAAGGCCAAGTGCGCTGCGCGTTTGGGTCTCGTTACGCTGGCGGACCTCTACCCTGACAATACCTTTCTCACTTTCGATGGCGAGGCTGGCCCATTGGATACACTGCTGTATTATCAAATTAGAGCGTCCTGTCGAAACTCACTCCACATTCCCTCAGCCCTCTCCTGCGCTTGCTGCCCTCGACTTAGTTTATGCTTCCAGCTCCCCGCGAAAAATGGTTACTAGAATCTATGGCCTCTCACTTGCTGCTTCCCCCGTTACCACTGACCATGCCCATATTGCCTGGAGCACAGACCTGGGCACGGACCTATCTCAGAACGTTTGGTTATATTGCTGCAACCAGACTACACGTCTGTCTCCCAACTATCGATTGCGCTCATTCACTTCAAATACTTGCATAGATTATACCGCACACCCGCAACTTTGCACAGAATGTGTCTCATCGCTAGCGACAGATGTTTGCGGTGCTCCTCCCCCGCAGCTGATTTTCCTCACCTAGCCTGGCTGTGCCCTGAAGTTTCCGCCTACTGGCAGGCCGTTTGCACTGCTATCACTGAGATCACCTCCATACCTATCGCCCCAGACCCCCTGGTGTGCCTCCTGGGCTACGTGAAACAGTTTCCAAACACTAGTCGCAAACTCATTGCCATGCTATTAGTTCTAGCCCGGCGCAGGGTGTCCATGCACTGGGGACGGAGGCCTGCTCCCAAGATCCGGGCCTGGCTGGAACACTCCGCCCACTGTCAGACGTTATTGGGGGAATTCTGGGAACTAATGCCGGCTGTTAGCCAGCCACCTGATATCTGGGGCCCTCTCATCTCCTACCTACAACATCGGGACGCCCCTTCCACCCCACTGCCCGACGAGCTTAATGGCGGTGCCATGCCCGTCGCAGACAGCGCGGCCAGTTAGCCTCCCACGACTTTGCAATTCCCGCACCCACGCGACACTATGCACTCTAGTACACATTTCGGCCCCTCTGGGTGTTTCATTTCTGTTCAGCGCCAATCTCTTCTTGCTATGTTATTCTCTGGTGATGTCATCATGCTATCTTCCGAGGTGTATGTAACGGTTCTGAATTGCGATTTTCTCTATGCCTCATTGACAGACTGTAACTGCAACATGTGTTGAATCCTCAATAAAGGTTTTCAAAAGCAAAAAAAAAAACTTAATGTCCATAGAGCCAGGTACTATAGTTTGAACAAAATACTTCGAGTAGGGGCACTATGACAGAGCTGCCATGTGTGTCAGTGAGAACGTGGTCTTTGGGGAGGTATGAACATGTATGCGTATGAATGGGATATATGTGTATGGGTGAGTGAGAGCCTGTGTCATATGTACTTGTGGCACAGTACATTCCTTTTACCATATGTGGCACCATTACATGTATAACACAAACATAGAACCATTTTTTTTTTTAAATGGGAGAAAGTTAAAGTGCAGAAAGATGTTCTGCAAAAATTTTCATAATATGGGACATTTTTTCTGCACTTTAAATTTCTACCATTTAAAGAAATGACTGTATTTTTTAGTAATGCACATGGCACAATGTCTACTGGCCACTGGTAGCAAGAGGCCTACTGTTTGTAAATGTGAAATGGGAGAAAATTAAAATGAAGTGTTAAATTAATCAATAAGGTATCTTTTCATTTTAATTTGCTCCCATTTAAAAGTATTCAGAAACATCATTTTGTTCTCATGCTCCAATATTGATTTGACAAGGACTTTTATTATAGCCTGATAGCCTGCTGTTGTGGGCTATACCAGCCATTAAAGGCCTGCTCCAGCGTTAAAGGCCCAGGCCGAAGGTGAGGATCTTTAAGAAGGGAGCAGGCCTTTAATGGCTGGTATAGCCCATCTACGGGTGGCTATAAGGCTATTAAAACAATCTACCACTAAAGGACAGAGTGCTCTAACAAATAAATCAAAGGCCTCAATGAGCCCTAGGGGATTTAAATCCCCTCAGGCTCCTTTAGGCCTTTGTTCACAGCAACACCCGTGGGTGACAAACATTGGAATGTTGGAGCTCTTGGCTTTTATCAGCAGTTAGAGGCCCATAGCACTCCATTGTCTTCAATAGAGCTCCCAATATTCAAATGTTCTAATTAAGAGTTAAATACCTCAGTACTCCAGTTCTTCAACTCTGTGCCCCAGCCCTGTCCAGGGTCATAAATCTAACTGAGCACTGCTCATTATCAGGCGCCGCTATCTGCAGGCTGGTGATAACTATAAAATAAACACAGCCTTCCCTTAAATGTAAAAGAAAAATGTGGCCCTATGCTTATTTAAAAATTAACTCAAGGCTGCAAGCTACTTTGAAGATATCTGGAAGCTACAGGTAGGTTGCGATCAACTGGTTGGAACACACCTGAATTCTGAACAGTTGCATTTGATGATTAGCCAAAAACTAAGGAACCTCCTGTAAGATAATAATGGGTAGTCGATTGGGACCCAGTGCAAGTATTTTGACTTGTAGGGGTAGATTTTCAAACATTTTGCACTGGGTTAGCATCACAAAAGTGACGCTAAACAGCACAAAATGATTTTTACCAGTTTACTTTCCAGCGCAAAACTTTGCATTACTTAGAGCCAGAGGGGCGTTGCATGGGTGGTACATGGGCATTCCCATGCAACCACCCATGCCTTTTGATGCACAACCCTATCTACAAATTATTGTAGCAGCACACATGCAAAGTGAGAAAAGTGTTTGAACTTGTCTAGGCATAGTATTTTGTACAGGAAGGGCACCCTTCCTGTACAAAACCTATGCTAGACTCAGGCACCCACCTTCTCGCTATGGTGCTTAGGTGTGTGCCTGGCGCATAGCAGCTGAAATCAGTGCCGGCACTAGGGAGAGGGGAGGAGAAAGCCATATCTCTGTAGAAATGGTGCTCTCCTGCTCCCTCCCTGTCACACAACGCAGCATTTTTGGCTGCTGCGCTGCATTGCGTGACTTCTTTGAAAATCTTCACCTTAGTTTAGTAAAACTCATTTTACTTTTTATCACATTGTTTATAAAATGATTGTTCAGAATACAAGCAGGTACCTTTTTTCTAAATTCGAAAGAACTAGTGCTTGAACAACTAACTTGGAGAATACTAATCGCAGACTTTACATAGCAGAAATGTGAACAAGGAATCCATCATATAGCAGCTTTAGAGCTGAGCTGAGAACACTGCTGTCTGAGCATTTGTTAACAGAGGAGTGGCTACCAGTGGGGTAGCCGGTGCAATGCACTGGGCCCAGAGGTGGGAGGTGGCCCAACTACAGAATCCCCTTTGAGACCTGAGGGGGGAACTAAATAATCAGGCTGAAGTTCTGAAGGTGAACAGGATTAAAGAAGACTTTAAATTTAGCTTTTTTCTGCCAAATTTGCTGTGCATTCAAAGATAGAGGTCAAATCTTTTTCTTTGAAAACTGAGACATGTTTACTTTTAGTTTGCTTATGACAAACTATGAGGTATTTTAAGGTTCATAATGTGACAATCTTGTGAGTATGAAAGGAAAGGCTATATGATGCTGTTTTCATCTAAAACAAGAGGGGCGTCTACTCCTTTGGAGCAGAGGACAGTTGCCCCACTTAAATTACCCTCAAAGCTCTAGAGATGAAAAATAAAATGGTAATTCCCCCGTCCCAAACTAAGCATCAGGATCGGTCTGGGCCGTCTGAGTGACAGCAGCAGAGAGGAGGGTGGGCTATATGTGCTCTGTGTACAGTGCGCATGTCTTTGTGACTGCCTGCCTTGCGACAGCCAGTCACACATGAGCACTTTAAACATCTTTAATTCAGGTGTCTTAAGAAAGCTGGGTTAGATAGAGCAAGTGCAGGCCTCCAAAGAGATGTTGAGCGCCGAGTGAGGCCGCTACCTCCAATTATGATGCCGCTTTCATGCTGCATGAGAGCAGCACCAGGATTGGTCAAGGGAGTTTCCTGGTGGTCCGGTTGCAATTCAAGAAAGAAGAGGTCCGGTGCGGAGGACTCAGTAAGTATTTCATTTAAAAAATGTTTTAATTTTTATTTGAGCTCACGCGCACCTGCCTCCCCTCCCTGTAGATGCCAGCCGCTACTGTAACACAACAACATTAAAATATCTTATAAATGAAGAGTAAATCTACTTCAAAATAAATAAACCTTAAGGAAAGCACCAAATAAGTGCTTTTTTCTAAGTACTGAAGTGTAATGTACACAAACATTTTTATCAGATTAAAATAGATCAAGACAATCTACTTGTGATGCACAAATGACAAATATTCACTTAAACCAAGTTTCCACACAATATTGTTTGTACGTGGTATAGTTTTATCAGTAAAACTGTATGTCTGTTCTATTTTGTTGTCATTTCAATGGAAAATATTCTGTCTGTTATTAACAGTGGCTAACACACCATGCATTAGAAATATATTTGTGACAGTGTACACCCAAATGTAACACCAGCTAAATACTGCACCATTGCCACTCTCCTGCTGAATGGTTTTGGCTCATTTGTGACACTTGTTCCTTGTGTGATGCTTGGTTTTTTCAGAATCCCTCTGAGTTCAGTTATGTAACATTGATGTCAGCACCACTAGTCTAAAAATGTTTCCAGCACTGCTGCCCGCTAGGACCACAGGAACTCTTACTCATTGCAATTCCGTCAGCTGCAGGAGCTAGAATCCATGCAGCAGAGTTTACTCAAAAACATCTGCATGGGCACTGCAAAGGGTTTATTGCGCATGTACTGAATGACTGAGCAGTGCACATGGTCACTTTTGGAAATGAAAAGTGTGCTATTCAGCCCTGGCTGCCTAATGCCAGCAGAGGTCAAAGAATAAGTTATGCCCTTGCTGCTGTGTGGCTTCTGAAGACAAGACAGTCACAGTAAGCACTGTGTTCAGCCTGATGGGTGGAGGGTGAACAATGCCAGTTACTAAAACAACTTATTTAGGACAGAGTGCTAGAACAAGATAAATTAAGGATTTGAGTATTGTTCATTTCATTTTATGCTAAGGAAAAGCACAGGAGACTTTTAAACAACTTTGTGGTGTTGCTAGTGTACAATTCTTCATTATTAAAACCAAAAGTAGAAATAGTTATTCTTTTGAGACCTGTGGAAACCAGCCACAATCTCAGAAAACAAGATGTTGCTCCTCAGAGTGAGGTACTGTGAAAAGGGGTACTCGAGTAACTGTTATACACAGTACTGTTGTAGAGATGGCTGAACTAACAAATTAACAGGTAGAGCTGAGCCAAGAGTCTGTCGTGGCACTAAGAACCCGGGCACGAGCTGAGTGATGGGAACATTTGGCATGGAATGCAAGCAACAGATATTATGTAAAAATATGATAAAGTGTATTCAAAATTTTAAAAAGGATATTTCTTTGTCAAGCATTTCCTCTTATTACTTCAGATAATATCGCTGCATTCAGAGATGTTTACTAAAACATTAACTTAGAAACATTCATGTCCCACCTCCCCCTCTACGACTACAATACCATTAGTGAACTAAGGCAAGTTAGTTGTAATGCACACCCTTTATGTGGGCTAAATTCTTATTTTACAAGGATCAACATTATAGTCCATTTAGTTAATCACAAGAGAGATTTTTGTGCAGCCCCCATCCTCTTGCATGTCAAGAATTTCTCATGTGCTGTAATGAAAAAATTAGGAGGCAAGATAAAATAAAATAATTGACTATGATCACACAATTTGACCAAGTGGAAAAAGCCAGATTTGATCCCAGGTGTTCTGGGTAGCCACTAGATCGGGGTCCCTTTCTCACTCCAGTTTGACATCAAAGTTTAATGGCTTGTCTTACATTCTTGTTGCATGAGGTTAGAGCATTGGGTAGCAGGCAGAAGTCACAAGAAAGCTCAGCTTATTTTGGGCTCGAGGGCTCAAGAGGACCTCGAGCTGAACCAGATTCTAGCATCTAGCTCACCCACTTCTACACTTTGCTCTGGGTAATCTGTGCCTAAAATAAGCTTAGTTGCTGCTGCCAGTTTAATGCTTGTTTTGTATGTGAGGATATCTTAGCTTGCGCTGCTGATGTCCATGTTGTAACTGTGCTTCATGAGAGGGGAACTTACATTAAAACCAAATGCTGCACATTATGCATGTTTCCACACTGACTTGGACTGCTCCTGCAGATGCTGTCCTTGTTCTATGCATGCAAGGGAAGCTTGCATTGGTTTTAACCAGATTGGTTTATGTTCTATGGGTGATAGGGAAGCATGAACTCCTGCCCGGCGCTGTGCTTGTTTTGTGTGTGAAACTCTTGCTGTGCGTGAATCAAGCTCACACCCATACACCACAGTGCTGTTCCTTACACTTGCACGAAATCTGAAATGCTACTTGCATGTTGTATCTAAGGAAGGCGTAAAATGGTGCTGCCCAGTTCCACACTTGTTCCATGTCTTCGAAGGAAGCTTGCAATGGTCCTGTAATACCAAATTTGTTCTGTGTCTTTGAAGAATGCTTGCACTAACTGGGCCTGCGATACGACAGTTTACAGGGGCCCTGAAGTGCCACTTGTGTTCCGTGTATTTGAATGAAACTTGCATTGGTCCTGCAGTACCACATTTGTTCCATGATTTTGAAGGAAGAGTGTGCTGACTGGTACTGCAGTATCACACTTGTTCCATGTCTTTGAAGTAAACTTACACTGGTCCTGCAATACCTCACTTCTTCATTGCCTTTCGGGGAAGATTGCAATGTACATGACCAGTGCTGTATGTCTTATGTATGTGAACCAAGGCCCCTTCGGCTCCTGCTTCCTGTTCCCTGTCTATTCTATTGATCTCTGTGTGGTTTTGGTCCAATCAAGAGACTGTTTCAGCTGCTCACCTGCCTAATATTTTCTAAAAAATAATACATAATCTTGCTTACAGAAAATGACCATTGGACAAGCCCACTTCACTTATTTATCAGACAGAGTGCCATTCACATATCAATTCAGGTCTTCAGATCAGCATACGCACAACTTGGCAGTGGCTCAGCCCTCTTCGATGTTGTTGCCAATGTTTGGTTTCGCCTGGTAGACAACTGTTGGTCTTTAGGATCACAGGCAGTCTGAGTAACAGTATTGTAACCACTTACTCTCTGTTACTCTTCATTAATAGGAGTCTATCCTCCAGAGATTTTTTAATGCTTTATATAGCGTGAACTAGACCCGAAGGTATCAGAGCACTTTACATGAGCACTAGTTGAGTTGCAGATGGACACATACATTTTTTTTTGTTAGTTAGGCACTGGAAGATTAAGTGAATTGCCCAAAAATTCAGGGAGGGGAAATACAATGAGTGTGTATGAGAATGATTGTGAGTTTTGATATGGAAGATGCAGACTCTGTCGATGGAGGTTGAGGAATGTCAGGGCAGCTGTCAGGATGAGATGTCACCCTAGTTAGGGGGCTAGTTACTTTGCTTGCACTAGGGCCCATGGCAACCTAGCTTGTTAACCAGGATTTAAACCAATCAGCTCAGCATAAGAATACTACTCTACCTTGGAGACACAGCACTAAATTAACAAGTATATCTCACCTTCTTAAAGATACAATTGATTAGACATACAGTTTTCCTCTGCTATGACCATTAACAATTGCTGACATATGCTAGCCCGGGTAAAGCTATTTTCAGCTGCTCATGCTGCCACCTCCATGGGGCAACAAGTGAAGAGTTCATAGATACTTCCTGCACCAGTTTTTCAATTGCTAGATTGAAGAACTGATTCTGAAGCAGTCTGTGTGCTTTCAGTTTCTATCCACGCAGTTGATCTCTTGATTAATAACATTCTTCCAATAAATATTGAAGGTAGTACAAAAGTCTTCTCCACATGTATAATATTAATTATCACCTCCAAAAGTAAGATGATGAAATGAATGTTTTCAGTGAAAGGGCAAACATAATTGTAATTTAGTCATTGTTTATGCAGCTGAAACATTTTTCTACTTTGTGTAATTATAGGATTGACATTTATGAAATCCTACGTTTTGTATATTTGATGAATATATTTCATTGTTCTAAAACTTTATAGATGTCAAATTAATTTTTAACATGACCCTGGGTTTATTATTTTCTATTGTATAAAATGTGTTGTAATAGTTTTAATTGACTGAAAAAAATAAAGTTTACATTTTCCTTGTCAGCATTGATGTTGTGAGGCTGATTGGCACCCCATATTGTTGGAAAGAAGGTGACAATACAAATAGCGTTGATGATGTGACTTGCTAAACTTGTCACTATGTCTGTGTCTCCTTGTTTAAGTTGATTAAGTGTAAATGGCTCCCATTGTCAATGTCTGGTAATCCCTGACCCACTGCCTGTGTGTACTGTGCCAGGGACAAATGCAGTTGATGTGGGCTATGGTGAATATTGAGGATGGGAATGAGGAAAACCACATGTTTCAAGGAGAATAGATGGAGTAACTCCATTAACCAGGCAGGTAGTGTGTTCCTCACCCTCATTGTTTAACTTTTCTTAAGGATGTTAGGTTGACAAATCCTGGGAATGCACTTTGGTGCTTACAGAGATACAGACCCTAATTTATTTATTTTTTATAGAGTACTGCTACCCACCCAATGGTTGCCTCAGCATGCTATGAGTCTTACTGTGGTGAAGTGTGGTTAGTGGCCACGTTGTGACTACACACCTAGACGTCGATGGGATACCTCCTTGGTTAAGAACCTGAAGATGAGAAAGCCTTTAGGGTTCAAGTACAGACCAATGGTAGGGGTGTTACTAGTTAGTAGATGTCTGTCCAACACTGCTATGAACTTTGGGAAGAGGAGGGGATATTATCAAAATGCCATGGGGGGTTCCACAGGATCGATCCCTGCACCTGTAGCTGACAGCCAAAAACTTCTTGCATCTGATGCTGCTAAGAGACTGGAGACCATTATTAGATTTGAGGTTTCTGGATGGAAGTTATTAGAAATTGGGTTTCTACTTGATGGGGGGTGTAAGCTCTAGTCAAGCAGTAACCACAATCGTAGCCAGAGTGAGTCACAAACACACCCTAAATTAACCTGTGCACACCCGCTGGTAGCTTGGCACATAGCAGTCAGGCTTAATTCTGGAGACAATAAGTAAAGTGTTTGTGCATTACTTCAAACAGTAAAACATTGAAGATACCACACAAGAAGATACCACACCAATTTAGAATAATAGAGCATATTTTTATAAGTAAAACAAGCCCAGAAACTGACAAAAATCCAATAAGTAGAACTTGAGATATTAATTTTGAAAGTGAGCAAGGGACCCACGTCTGGGCATACCCTGCCAACTTAGGACGAACAAAGCAAACACAAGGAGATGATGGACGGAGTGCTGAAACTTTTCAAACACTCACCCCCCAGTCACAGATCTGGGTTAAATCCATCATCATTCTTTAGCTCACTTTGCCACACCAGTTCAGACACAGCTATATGCAAATCAATCTTGACCCTGTGCCTCATGGGAACAGTCCAGACCGAACTGCCAAGCCATGTCTTCCCTGGACCGGAATCCAGCATCCTGGGACTGGTTTCGGGCTAACAGCCCTCATCAGTCAGGCTAGCTTGAATCCAGTGGCAAAGTGAGCAAGGGACCCACGTCTGGGCGTACACTGCCAACTTAGGGCGAACAAAGCAAACACAAGGAGATGATGGACAGAGTGCTGAAACTTTTCAAACACTCACCCCCAGTCACAGATCTGGGTTGAATCCATCATCATTCTTTAGCTCACTTTGCCACCCCAGTTCAGACACAGCTATATTCAAATCAGTATTGACCCTGTGCCTCATGGGAACAGTCCAGACCGAACTGCCAAGCCATGTCTTCCTTGGACCGGAATCAAGCATCCTGGGACCGGTTTCGGGCTAACAGCCCTCATCATCCAAGCTAGCTTGAATCCAGTGGCAAAGTGAACAAGGGACCCACGTCTGGGCATACCCTGCCAACTTAGGGCGAACAAAGCAAGCACAAGGAGATGATGGACGGAGTGCTGAAACTTTTCAAACACTCACCCGAGACCGGTCCTAGGATGCTTGTTTCCAGTCCAGGGAGGACCTGGCCTGGCAGTTCGGGTTGACTGTTCCCAATGGGCGTAGGGTCAAGACTGATTTGCATATGGCTGGGTCCAAACTGGAATGGCGTTGTGAGCAAAAAAACGATGGATTTAGGCCCAGATCTCTATACTGGGGTGAATGTATGACATTGTTCTGCATTCTGTCCATCAATTGTTTTTTTTGCATGCGACACAACTCCAGCAATGCGTGACTTTTGCGCCAACAATACGTCAGGATTCCTGATGCATCTGTCACTCCTTGCGACATGGAGCGCGATACAGTAAATACGGCACATCCATTGTTTTGCAAGGAGGGCGCAGTGAAAACTGTCACATCACTGTTTTCACGCAGCGAAGCAACTGTTTTCATAAAAAGCCCCTAAATGTCTAGACCTACCAACATGGGAGAAAGGATATATATTTGGGGGTATGAAATGTATTCTTCTGACTGCTGCCCCACGAATATTGGAGAAAGTGCATATATTTGGAGGGTTAAGATTTGATATTCTAAATTCAGCACCATAAACTTAAACTTTGGGTAAAGTGCATATATTGTGGGAATGTGTCAAGATTTAATATTCTAGCTCTAATCCCACAAACATTAAGGAAATTACACATTTTAGAAGGAGTCAGATGTAATATTCTAACTCGAGTTCCAGAACAATTTGGGAAGGTGCACATATCTGAGAAGTCACATTTTATATTCTCACTCTAGGATCACACACATTCGCAAAAAAGCATATGTTTGGGGAGGTCATGCGTACTATTCTAACTCTAATCCCACAAACATTGGGAAAAGTGCACATATCTGAGGGGTGGGGTCTGATTTAGGGCCCTATTTAGAGTTTGATAGACAGAGTAGAGATCAGCGGAGATCTTTACGTCCGCCAACCTTCCTTTACTCTGCCTGCAATATTTTAAAGTTTATCGCCAGACCTGCTGTGAACTCTATGGATTTTTATGAACCGCTGTCACTTTGATTAATAAAAGCTATTTAAAAGTTATTGTGCTCCCGTCATTGGTTAACAGATGGCTACACCAAAATTTTAAAAGTGTTTTCCTTTTCAAACACAAACTCCCAAAAAGAAAATTTCACTCCATTGCCGTAAACTTTGCAGACCGCCCGAATCAAAACAGGGTGGGTGGACTGAGAGTTTGGTGACAGGGTACTCTGTCTCTAAGGAGTGCCTTGTCCGTCAATCCCTAAATCGGGCCCTTACTTTCTTAAGACAAAACACAAGTTTTAAAATATATATTATATAATTAAAAATAAATACTCTTAACAATAATCTTGTATTTTTTTATAAATTACTATTATTCCTTCTTATACACAAACAGTATTACAATAAATACTTATACAATTAAAATGTTATATTTTTAAATTGTTGCCTATCTTTTTTTAAAACTATTGCTTTAGTTCATATATAAATCACATTAAAATTTTGAAACACTTCAAAAGGCAAGCAAATAACTTTTAACTTCTCTGTACTTTCCCTTAGGAAGACCTTCACCCAGGTGGCGAGAATCTCCAACTACAGATGAACAGTTACTTGTAGTAGCTTTACACTCAGAAATAAGAGGCTCTCCACTCCATCATTAGCGGCAGCCGAGACATTTAAATTCACACCTAGATGTAAACAATTTGTAGAGTTACCCCAAGGTATTGGAGTAGCTATACACATGAGCAGATCTAGATATGTAAACTTCTGTGAAGTAGGTCCAGGATGGTTTTCCTAATGTATTACAGATTTTGGTTGTATCTCACCGAGATCAATGCCTCACCCATCTTTTCTGGACTAAAAGAGAATCTAAGCACCATAGCCTTTGCCCGGAGATCTACTTTCTTCTCAGCAAAGGCTGTGACCAGAGTTGGACAGTGCCATCTATCCTGATGCTATAACACTTGTGATTGAGTGGCACACAATTCTGCTCACCTCAACTCATAATCGAGCCCTAACTAGACAGGAGCAAACAAACAGCCTTGTTTCCAACCCTGTTTGATGAACATGTGCTTGGCAATTCTTGTCCCATCACCATCCTTAATATATTAATGTTGAGTATACAAGTATATGTAGTAAGGACAGGTAGCATTTGAATGGTCCAAAGTAGAATTTGTGGAGCCCCATATACAGGCATTTTTTGCAATAACATGACACAATGGATTTTGACAAACATGGGAGAATATTCAAGAAAACAGGTATGCAGTATGATTTCCTGTGTTATCATTTAATTCCTCCAGTTTTCCTAAAGTAATCATGTCATATAATTTAGCCTCAAACTCAGTAAGAGAAATGAATATGTAGGTGTTAGAAAAAGATGGATTTCTTTTTTAAATGAAGGGTGTGACAAAGGACCCCACCATGTTTCTGATGTAGGACTAGATTAAGAACAAGATCTGTACCAAGGGTCTCCAACCTTTTCTGTAGTGAGAGCTACTTCTGATCAATAAAATTATCATTAGCTACTAAAGCCTAACCAACTTGCGCATTGTCACCAGACTCCCCCACTCCAAGCTTCATTGACTTTAAGCCTAATGACCATTTCCCCCATCTGGGTTTCAGTCCGATCTTCGTGCGAAAGGGGCATTGGCTTCGCGGCTCGGGCCTTGGTCGTCTCCATGTACGTGGACGACGTCACATTGTACGTCCGCAATCCACAAGAAAATCTCGTCCCCATGATCAGGGAGGTTGTGCGGATTGGGGGCCTGTCCGGCATACAAGTCAACTGGAGCAAATCCATTCTTTTTCCTCTCACGGATGCCACCACCCCCTTTGCCTCGGAGTATCCCTTCGTCTGGGCCTCGGGTCCCACCAGATATCTGGGCATCTGGCTCAGCAGGGACCTTCGGCCGGGCTATGGATTGGTTGGACACCAAAATTCAACTCTGGCGGAAACTTCCCCTGTCGTTGGCGGGGCGAATTGCCATCGCCAAGATGGTGGTACTTCCAAAATTCTTATACCTCTTCATCAACGTTCCAATCCCTCTCACCGCGCATTTCTTTTGTAAATTGCGCTCTCTTATCATCTCCCTCATGTGGGCCGGTCGGCAGCCCAGGATTGCGTATGACATTCTCACGCTCCCTCTATCTCGGGGTGGCATGGGCACCCCAGACTTCAAGTTGTACGAGCTTAGCGCCCAGGCAAGCTTCCTTCACTTCTGGCTGCACCCCACGCCATTCCAACCGCACGTCGCAGTGGAAGCTGATCTCGCTGGTCCTTGGCCGTTACAAACAGCTCTCTTTGCTCCTCCTAAACCTCCGCGCGGTGAGATTGACACAGTGGAGACCCTGCGCTGTGCTTGGGACGGCCTTAGGAAGTACGCTGGCGCTAGCACTCTCTCCGCACAAGCCATGCCCCTCGCCAATAACCCTGCAATTCCTCCCTTGCAATCTGCTCGCATGGCCAAGCGCGCTGCGCGTATGGGTCTCGTTACGCTGGCGGACCTCTACCCTGACAATACCTTTCTCACTTTCGATGGCGAGGCTGGCCCATTGGATACGCTGCTGTATTATCAAATTAGAGCGTCCTGTCGAGAAACTCACTCCACATTCCCTCAGCCCTCTCCTGCGCTTGCTGTCCTCGACTTAGTTTACGCTTCCAGCTCCCCGCGAAAAATGGTTACTAGAATCTATGGCCTCTCACTTGCTGCTTCCCCCGTTACCACTGACCATGCCCAGATTGCCTGGAGCACAGACCTGGGCACGGACCTATCTCAGAACGTTTGGCTATATTGCTGCAACCAGACTACACGTCTGTCTCCCAACTATCGATTGCGGCTCATTTACTTCAAATATTTGCCTAGATTATACCGCACACCTGCAACTTTGCACAGAATGTGTCTCATCGCTAGCGACAGATGTTTGCGGTGCTCCTCCCCCGCAGCTGATTTTCCTCACCTAGCCTGGCTGTGCCCTGAAGTTTCCGCCTACTGGCAGGCCGTTTGCACTGCTATCACTGAGATCACCTCCATACCTATCGCCCCAGACCCCCTGGTGTGCCTCCTGGGCTACATGAAACAGTTTCCAAACACTAGTCGCAAACTCATTGCCATGCTATTAGTTCTAGCCCGGCGCAGGGTGTCCATGCACTGGGGACGGAGACCTGCTCCCAAGATCCGGGCCTGGCTGGAACACTCCGCCCACTGTCAGACGTTATTGGGGGAATTCTGGGAACTAATGCCGGCTGCTAGCCAGCCACCTGATATCTGGGGCCCTCTCATCTCCTACCTACAACGTCGGGACGCCCCTTCCACCCCACTGCCCGACGAGCTTAATGGCAGTGCCATGCCCGTCACGGACAGCGCGGCCAGTTAGCCTCCCACGACTTTGCTATTCCCGCGCCCACGCGACACTATGCACTCTAGTACACATTTCGGCCCCTCTGGGTGTTTCATTTCTGTTCAGCGCCAATCTCTTCTTGCTATGTGATTCTCTGGTGATGTCATCATGCTATCTTCCGAGGTGTATGTAACGGTTCTGAATTGCGATTTTCTCTATGCCTCATTGACAGACTGTAACTGCAACATGTGTTGAATCCTCAATAAAGGTTTTCAAAAGCAAAAAAAACAAAAAACGTAATGTCCATAGAGCCAGGTACTATAGTTTGAACAAAATACTTCGAGTAGGGGCACTATGACAGAGCTGCCATATGTGTCAGTGAGAACGTGGTCTTTGGGGAGGTATGAACATGTGTGCGAATGAATGGGATATATGTGTATGGGTGAGTGAGAGCCTGTGTCATATGTACTTGTGGCACAGTACATTTCTTTTACCATATGTGGCACCATTACATGTATAACACAAACATAGAACCATTTTTTTAAATGGGAGAAAGTTAAAGTGCAGAAAGATGTTATGCAAAAATGTTCATAATATGGGACATTTTTTCTGCACTTTAAATTTCTACCATTTAAAGAAATGACTGTATTTTTCAGTAATGCACATGGCACAATGTCTACTGGCCACTGGTAGCAAGAGGCCTGCTGTTTGTAAATGTGAAATGGGAGAAAATTAAAATGAAGTGTTAAATTAATCAATAAGGTATCTTTTCATTTTAATTTGCTCCCATTTAAAAGTATTCAGAAACATCATTTTGTTCTCATGCTCCAATATTGATTTGACAAGGACTTTTATTATAGCCTGATAGCCTGCTGTTGTGGGCTATACCAGCCATTAAAGGCCTGCTCCAGCGTTAAAGGCCCAGGTCGAAGGTGAGGATCTTCAAGAAGGGAGCAGGCCTTTAATGGCTGGTATAGCCCATCTACGGGTGGCTATAAGGCTATTAAAACAATCTACCACTAAAGGACAGAGTGCTCTAACAAATAAATCAAAGGCCTCAATGAGCCCTAGGGGATTTAAATCGCCTCAGGCTCCTTTAGGCCTTTGTTCACAGCAACACCCGTGGGTGACAAACATTGGAATGTTGGAGCTCTTGGATTTTATCAGCAGTTAGAGGCCCATAGCACACCATTGTCTTCAATACAGCTCCCAATATTCAAATGTTCTAATTAAGAGTTAAATACCTCAGTACTCCAGTTCTTCAACTCTGTGCCCCAGCCCTGTCCAGGGTCATAAATCTAACTGAGCACTGCTCATTATCAGGCGCTGCTATCTGCAGGCTGGTGATAACTATAAAATAAACACAGCCTTCCCTTAAAATTAAAAGAAAAATGTGGCCCTATGCTTATTTAAAAATTAACTCAAGGCTGCAAGCTACTTTGAAGATATCTGGAAGCTACAGGTAGGTTGCGATCAACTGGTTGGAACACACCTGAATTCTGAACAGTTGCATTTGATGATTAGCCAAAAACTAAGAAACCTCCTTTAAGATAATAATGGGAAGTTGATTGGAACCCAGTGCAAGTATTTTGACTTGTAGGGGTAGATTTTCAAACATTTTGCACTGGGTTAGCATCACAAAAGTGACGCTAAACAGCACAAAATGATTTTTACCAGTTTACTTTCCAGCGCAAAACTTTGCATTACTTAGAGCCAGAGGGGGGTTGCATGGGTGGTACATGGGCATTCCCATGCAACCACCCATGCCTTTTGATGCAAAACCCTATCTACAAATTATTGTAGCAGCACACATGCAAAGTGAGAAAAGTGTTTGAACTTGTCTAGGCATAGTATTTTGTACAGGAAGGGCACCCTTCCTGTACAAAACCTATGCTAGACTCAGGCACCCACCTTCTCGCTATGGCGCTTAGGTGTGTGCCTGGCGCATAGCAGCTGAAATCAGTGCCGGCACTAGGGAGAGGGGAGGAGAAAGCCATATCTCTGTAGAAATGGTGCTCTCCTGCTCCCTCCCTGTCACACAACGCAGCATTTTTGGCTGCTGCGCTGCATTGCGTGACTTCTTTGAAAATCTTCACCTTAGTTTAGTAAAACTCATTTTACTTTTTATCACATTGTTTATAAAATGATTGTTCAGAATACAAGCAGGTACCTTTTTCTAAATTCGAAAGAACTAGTGCTTGAACAACTAACTTGGAGAATACTAATCGCAGACTTTACATAGCAGAAATGTGAACAAGGAATCCATCATATAGCAGCTTTAGAGCTGAGCTGAGAACACTGCTGTCTGAGCATTTGTTAACAGAGGAGTGGCTACCAGTGGGGTAGCCAGTGCAATGCACTGGGCCCAGAGGTGTGAGGTGGCCCAACTACAGAATCCCCTTTGAGACCTGAGGGGGGAACTAAATAATCAGGCTGAAGTTCTGAAGGTGAACAGGATTAAAGAAGACTTTAAATTTAGCTTTTTTCTGCCACATTTGCTGTGCATTCAAAGATAGAGGTCAAATCTTTTTCTTTGAAAACTGAGACATGTTTACTTTTAGTTTGCTTATGACAAACTATGAGGTATTTTAAGGTTCATAATGTGACAATCTTGTGAGTATGAAAGGAAAGGCTATATGATGCTGTTTTCATCTAAAACAAAAGGGGCGTCTACTCCTTTGGAGCAGAGGAGAGTTGCCCCACTTAAATTACCCTCAAAGCTCTAGAGAAGAAAAATAAAATGGTAATTCCCCCGTCCCAAACTAAGCATCAGGATCGGTCTGGGCCGTCTGAGTGACAGCAGCAGAGAGGAGGGTGGGCTATATGTGCTCTGTGTACAGTGCGCATGTCTTTGTGACTGCCCGTCTTGCGACAGCCAGTCACACATGAGCACTTTAAACATCTTTAATTCAGGTGTCTTAAGAAAGCTGGGTTAGATAGAGCAAGTGCAGGCCTCCAAAGAGATGTTGAGCGCCGAGTGAGGCCTCTACCTCCAATTATGATGCCGCTTTCATGCTGCATGAGAGCAGCACCAGGATTGGTCAAGGGAGTTTCCTGGTGGTCCGGTTGCAATTCAAGAAAGAAGAGGTACGGTGCGGAGGACTCAGTAAGTATTTCATTTAAAAAATGTTTTAATTTTTATTTGAGCTCACGCGCACCTGCCTCCCCTCCCTGTAGATGCCAGCCGCTACTGTAACACATCAATATTAAAATATCCTATAAATGAAGAGTAAATCTACTTCAAAATAAATAAACCTTAAGGAAAGCACCAAATAAGTGCTTTTTTCTAAGTACTGAAGTGTAATGTACACAAAGATTTTTATCAGATTAAAATAGATCAAGACAATCCACTTGGTGATGCACAAATGACAAATATTCACTTAAACCAAGTTTCCACACAATATTGTTTGTACGTGGTATAGTTTTATCATTAAAACTGTATGTCTGTTCTATTTTGTTGTCATTTCAATGGAAAATATTCTGTCTGTTATTAACAGTTGCTAACACACCATGCATTAGAAAAATATTTGTGACAGTGTACACCCAAATGTAACACCAGCTAAATACTGCACCATTGCCACTCTCCTGCTGAATGGTTTTGGCTCATTTGTGACACTTGTTCCTTGTGTGATGCTTGGTTTTTTCAGAATACCTCTGAGTTCAGTTATGTAACATTGATGGCAGCACCACTAGTCTAAAAATGTTTCCAGCACTGCTGCCCGCTAGGACCACAGGAACTCTTACTCCTTGCAATTCCGTCAGCTGCAGGAGCTAGAATCCATGCAGCAGAGTTTACTCAAAAACATCTGCATGGGCACTGCAAAGGGTTTATTGCGCATGTACTGAATGACTGAGCAGTGCACATGGTCACTTTTGGAAATGAAAAGTGTGCCATTCAGCCCTGGCTGCCTAATGCCAGCAGAGGTCAAAGAATAAGTTATGCCCATGCTTCTGTGTGGCTTCTGAAGACAAGACAGTCACAGTAAGCACTGTGTTCAGCCTGATGGGTGGAGGGTGAACAATGCCAGTTACTAAAACAACTTATTTAGGACAGAGTTCTAGAACAAGATAAATTAAGGATTTGAGTATTGTTCATTTCATTTTATGCTAAGGAAATGCACAGGAGACTTTTAAACAACTTTGTGGTGTTGCTAGTGTACAATTCTTCATTATTAAAACCAAAAGTAGAAATAGTTATTCTTTTGAGACCTGTGGAAACCAGCCACAATCTCAGAAAACAAGATGTTGCTCCTCAGAGTGAGGTACTGTGAAAAGGGGTACTCGAGTAACTCTTATACACAGTACTGTTGTAGAGATGGCTGAACTAACAAATTAACAGGTAGAGCTGAGCCAAGAGTCTGTCGTGGCACTAAGAACCCGGGCACGAGCTGAGTGATGGGAACATTTGGCATGGAATGCAAGCAACATATATTATGTAAAAATATGATAAAGTGTATTCAAAATTTTAAAAAGGATATTTCTTTGTCAAGCATTTCCTCTTATTACTTCAGATAATATCGCTGCATTCAGAGATGTTTACTAAAACATTAACTTAGAAACATTCATGCCCCACCTCCCCCTCTACGACTACAATACCATTAGTGAACTAAGGCAAGTTAGTTGTAATGCACACCCTTTATGTGGGCTAAATTCTTATTTTACAAGGATCAACATTATAGTCCATTTAGTTAATCACAAGAGAGATTTTTGTACAGCACCCATCCTCTTGTATGTCAAGAATTTCTCATGTGCTGTAATGAAAAAATTAGGAGGCAAGATAAAATAAAATAATTGACTATGATCACACAATTTGACCAAGTGGCCAAGCCAGATTTGATCCCAGGTGTTCTGGGTAGCCACTAGATCGGGGTCCCTTTCTCACTCCAGTTTGACATCAAAGTTTAATGGCTTGTCTTACATTCTTGTTGCATGAGGTTAGAGCATTCGGTAGCAGGCAGAAGTCACAAGAAAGCTCAGCTTATTTTGGGCTCGAGGGCTCAAGAGGACCTCGAGCAGAACCAGATTCTAGCATCTAGCTCACCCACTTCTACACTTTGCTCTGGGTAATCTGTGCCTAAAATAAGCTTAGTTGCTGCTGCCAGTTTAATGCTTGTTTTGTATGTGAGGATATCTTAGCTTGCGCTGCTGATGTCCATGTTGTAACTGTGCTGCATGAGAGGGGAACTTACATTAAAACCAAATGCTGCACATTATGCATGTTTCCACACTGACTTGGACTGCTCCTGCAGATGCTGTCCTTGTTCTATGCATGCAAGGGAAGCTTGCATTGGTTTTAACCAGATTGGTTTATGTTCTATGGGTGATAGGGAAGCATGAACTCCTGCCCGGCGCTGTGCTTGTTTTGTGTGTGAAACTCTTGCTGTGCGTGAATCAAGCTCACACCCATACACCACAGTGCTGTTCCTTACACTTGCACGAAATCTGAAATGCTGCTTGCATGTTGTATCTAAGGAAGGCGTAAAATGGTGCTGCCCAGTTCCACACTTGTTCCATGTCTTCGAAGGAAGCTTGCAGTGGTCCTGTAATACCAAATTTGTTCTGTGTCTTTGAAGAATGCTTACGACAGTTTACAGGGGCCCTGAAGTGCCACTTGTGTTCCGTGTATTTGAATGAAACTTGCATTGGTCCTGCAGTACCACATTTGTTCCATGATTTTGAAGGAAGAGTGTGCTGACTGGTACTGCAGTATCACACTTGTTCCATGTCTTTGAAGTAAACTTACACTGGTCCTGCAATACCTCACTTCTTCAATGCCTTTCGGGGAAGATTGCAATGTACATGACCAGTGCTGTATGTCTTATGTATGTGAACCAAGGCCCCCTCGGCTCCTGCTTCCTGTTCCCTGTCTATTCTATTGATCTCTGTGTGGTTTTGGTCCAACCAAAAGACTGCTTCAGCTGCTCACCTGCCTAATATTTTCTAAAAAAGAATACATAATCTTGCTTACAGAAAATGACCATTGGACAAGCCCACTTCACTTATTTATCAGACAGAGTGCCATTCACATATCAATTCAGGTCTTCAGATCAGCATACGCACAACTTGGCAGTGGCTCAGCCCTCTTCGATGTTGTTGCCAATGTTTGGTTTCGCCTGGTAGACAACTGTTGGTTTTTAGGATCACAGGCAGTCTGAGTAACAGTATTATAACCACTTACTCTCTGTTACTCTTCATTAATAGGAGTCTATCCTCCAGAGATTTTTTTTATGCTTTATATAGCGTGAACTAGACCCGAAGGTATCAGAGCACTTTACATGAGCACTAGTTGAGTTGCAGATGGACACATACATTTTTTTGTTAGTTAGGCACTGGAAGATTAAGTGAATTGCCCAAAAATTCAGGGAGGGGAAATACAATGAGTGTGTATGAGAATGATTGTGAGTTTTGATATGGAAGATGCAGACTCTGTCGATGGAGGTTGAGGAATGTCAGGGCAGCTGTCAGGATGAGATGTCACCCTAGTTAGGGGGCTAGTTACTTTGCTTGCACTATGGCCCATGGCAACCTAGCTTCTTAACCAGGATTTAAACCAATCAGCTCAGCATAAGAATACTAACTCTACCTTGGAGACACAGCACTAAATTAACAAGTATATCTCACCTTCTTAAAGATACAATTGATTAGACATACAGTTTTCCTCTGCTATGAGCATTAACAATTGCTGACATATGCTAGCCCGTGTAAAGCTATTTTCAGCTGCTCATGCTGCCACCTCCATGGGGCAACAAGTGAAGAGTTCATAGATACTTCCTGCACCAGTTTTTCAATTGCTAGATTGAAGAACTGATTCTGAAGCAGTCTGTGTGCTTTCAGTTTCTATCCACGCAGTTGATCTCTTGATTAATAACATTCTTCCAATAAATATTGAAGGTAGTACAAAAGTCTTCTCCACATGTATAATATTAATTATCACCTCCAAAAGTAAGATGATGAAATGAATGTTTTCAGTGAGAAGGGCAAATATAATTGTAATTTAGTCATTGTTTATGCAGCTGAAACATTTTTCTACTTTGTGTAATTATAGAATTGACATTTATGAAATCCTACGTTTTGTATATTTGATGAATATATTTCATTGTTCTAAAACTTTATAGATGTCAAATTAATTTTTAACATGACCCTGGGTTTATTATTTTCTATTGTATAAAATGTGTTGTTATAGTTTTAATTGACTGAAAAAAATAAGTTTACATTTTCCTTGTCAGCATTGATGTTGTGAGGCAGATTGGCACCCCATAATGTTGGAAATAAGGTGACAATACAAATAGCGTTGATGATGTGACTTGCTAAACTTGTCACTATGTCTGTGTCTCCTTGTTTAAGTTGATTAAGTGTAAATGGCTCCCATTGTCAATGTCTGGTAATCCCTGACCCACTGCCTGTGTGTACTGTGCCAGGGACCAATGCAGTTGATGTGGGCTATGGTGAATATTGAGGATGGGAATGAGGAAAACCACATGTTTCAAGGAGAATAGATGGAGTAACTCCATTAACCAGGCAGGTAGTGTGTTCCTCACCCTCATTGTTTAACTTTTCTTAAGGATGTTAGGTTGACAAATCCTGGGAATGCACTTTGGTGCTTACAGAGATACAGACCCTAATTTATTTATTTTTTATAGAGTACTGCTACCCACCCAATGGTTGCCTCAGCGTGCTATGAGTCTTACTGTGGTGAAGTGTGGTTAGTGGCCACGTTGTGACTACACACCTAGACGTCGATGGGATACCTCCTTGGTTAAGAACCTGAAGATGAGAAAGCCTTTAGGGTTCAAGTACAGACCAAGGGTAGGGGTGTTAATAGTTAGTAGATGTCTGTCCAACACTGCTATGAACTTTGGGAAGAGGAGGGGATATTATCAAAATGCCATGGGGGGTTCCACAGGATCGATCCCTGCACCTGTAGCTGACAGCCAAAAACTTCTTGCATCTGATGCTGCTAAGTGACTGGAGACCATTATTAGATTTGAGGTTTCTGGATGGAAGTTATTAGAAATTGGGTTTCTACTTGATGGGGGGTGTAAGCTCTAGTCAAGCAGTAAACACAATCGTAGCCAGAGTGAGTCACAAACACACCCTAAATTAACCTGTGCACACCCGCTGGTAGCTTGGCACATAGCAGTCAGGCTTAATTCTGGAGACAATAAGTAAAGTGTTTGTGCATTACTTCAAACAGTAAAACATTGAAGATACCACACAAGAAGATACCACACCAATTTAGAATAATAGAGCATATTTTTATAAGTAAAACAAGCCCAGAAACTGACAAAAATCCAATAAGTAGAACCTGAGATATTAATTTTTAAAGAATAAACTGTAGAATAGCGATTAGAAGCAGTAAGCGCTTACGTGGGATATCTGGTCACATCAGACCAGGACAAAGTCAAACGTTCGGGCCGAACACAAGGGAGCACAGGCTGGATACAGGGACCCACTGAGGCCAGCTAAACAAAAGTACCTTGATCCTGGCTGCATTGACGTCAAAGATGCGAGGTGCAGCTGAAGCGATGCATCAGTGGTGATCCCCGCAGAAGAGTGAATGTGTTGATTTTCTTCACGCAGTAGATGTGATGCATAGATTTTCTCCACGCAATAGGGGCGATATGTCAGTTCCAAAGCTGATTTGTCGATTCTGCTCCTGCAGCGGAGGATGCGCCCGGTCCAGGACTGGAGTGGCACCACTTGGCTGGGCAGACTCACAATTGGCAGAGTCCCAGTGCAAGAGCAGGGTGTTTGGAAGTCTTTTATGTCCCTGAGATTTCAGATCAGGAGGTCAGCTAGCACTTGGAGTCACTCTCGGTTCAAGTGATGCAGGTCAAGTCCTTTTCACCCAGGCAAGAGCAAGCAGCAGGCAGCAGGGCAACACAGCATGGCAGGAGTCCAGAAAACAGCAGTCCAGCAGAATGGCAGTCCTTCAGCATCACAGCAGTTTTTCTTCCTGGCAGAGTAGTCACAAGTTCAGAAGATACGAAGTTGGTGTGGTCTGAGGTTGAATACTTATACCCACTTGTACCTTTGATGTGGGGTAGACCTCAAAGAGATGCCTTTGAAGTGCACAGAGTCCCTGTCCTGACTCCAGACTCACTACAGGGGGTTATGCAGCTCTCTGTGTGTAGACAGGACACATCATATCCAGGTGTAAGTGTTGCTGTGCCCAGCTCCTTCCTCCCATCCTGCCAGGATGGACCATCAAGTCACACCTAAGCTCCCATTGTGTGTGGCTTTCTAGGTGGAATACACAAAGCCCAGCTGTCATTCACTCCAGACATGCGATCGGAGACAGGCAGCATGCACCAACTGGCTAAAGTAAGAAAATTGTTGCAAAAGTAATGTTGCGCACACCCAGAGTTTACAAAAAAGATAAGAATAGTACACTAACTAACTCATTGAACAATGTTTGGATATGTGTTAGCGTGCTGGTCAGGAAACGAGGTTGCCACCCTCATTGACTACATAGTGGATATTGCAAGTGTGAACTACCACTTGGCCTGGCCACACAGCATGGAAAACAGTTTCAACTTTCCTATTCAACAATCTTAAACATATGAAGAAAAAGCTTAACAGAATATCAAGTTGTAAACACTTATTAATTATAATGGGTATTATCCCGTGTTCGTGTTATGTTTTAGTTTGAAACAGAACAAGTTCTTTTAGTCAGAGTTCAAGCATCAATATACAAAATGACACTGTGAACAATATGATAAATTGTTCACTGAACAAAAACATATACAAAGGTTTTCTTGAGATGATATAGTGCAAGCCCAATGCATTTTGGAAAGAATCCCTTCTTCAGGGGCAGCTAGAAAAACTGTTGATCATTTATTCACAAGATAAAGCAACATACAGGGAAACAATACTGTCATGAATTGCGCAAATGTAGTGCAGACCGGAAGGTAAAAGATCCCTGCACCTCTGAGAGAAAAGGAATAACACATTCATGCTGAGTGGAAAAAAGGAAAAAGAAAAAGAATCAGAGAACTAAGAAAGCAAACTAGCGTGACCACTTTGTGAAGAATAAAAATAAAAAAGATAGCGGAGGCTGTGATGAAGATAATTACCACCAATAAAAAGACTGATTAAACAAGGTGACGTGCAACCATGAAGGCTGTCAAACTTGCTGCAAAGCAGTCGGTGACTAAGTGACAAGAAAACTCACGCATCTAAATAATGTGAAAAGAAACTTACTGCTGACAACAAGAAACAAAGTTCAGAAGGAACTGTAGAATTTAATTCAAAATTACTCGACCTGCAGAGTGATGAGCAACAGAAACATGAAGATTTGCCAGCACGGTCTGAATACCGCAATTTTATGTCCCAAAACAAAACCAAAAAATACCTTGAGTCCTAAAATAAACTGCGTACCGGTATCCCAAATCTTGACTTTGATCAATTGCGGGGTTGTACTGCAAGAAAAAGGGGTACTTAACATGGCTGTGATAAGGACAAACTGCAAACTAAGAGAGTTCCCTAAATAATCTTACCGTGATAGAACACCATAGTGGCCTGACACAACTTTTAGAGGATCTGGATTGTGGAACTATTGAACAATGGCTACTTTGCACAATAGACGTTGCGTCTTTATATACTTCGATGCCCCTAAAAGAAGGCATTGAAGCCTGTGAGTGGGCGTTATTACAACAATCAGACGTCCAAGCCAACAAAGTGTTTATTTTAGAAATTCTACAGTTCTGCTTGCAACATAGCTATTTCATGTGGAACAATGACTACTATCTCCAAATCAATGCACTTCAATGGCACTTCAATGGCCTTTTCAGGAGCACCATCGTTTGCAAATACCTTCATTGCCAAATTTGAACAAGACTCTTTACGGTTGTTATATTGATGAAATGTTTTTGATTTGGAGAAATACCCAGGAGAAATTGGAGTCAAAAATTCTTGTTCTAAACCAGATTAACCAAAGAATACAATTCACACACTCCATCAGCACCAAAAGCATATCATTCTTAGATGTACAAGTTACTAAATCCGACGGGAGGCTTGAAACTACGGTACACAAAAAACAAACAGACCGGAACAACTTACTTCTATTTCACAGTTTTCACCCATGTCTGCCTACTTAGATATCTGTGCTATGCTGCGCATCCATTTGAAGCTGGTTCAGAATAGAACAGCAAATTAGTTTAACAATGAAAAATCTGATTATTAAATTCTCACCCTTGTGAGAAAAACTAGGCTTTCAAATGGCCAAATAAATCAGTAATGTTAACAGTGATATCCGCAGTTCAAAAATATAATGCCAACATGTTCCTTTTGAGAGTCCGTAGTAGAACTCTGCAGTCAAGTCTATATTCCAAATTGCTGTGCTCGACACATTTGAAATCGTGTTCAGGAAACAAATCCACGAATGGGACTGGAATAAGCTGCAGACCCCCTCCCCAAAGCATGCATTCAGGTAGCTGAAATGCACTTGTGCATCATTTATGCTGTTATTCCATGCCATGTTCTTCTTATTGTCATGTTTTGTTTGATGTATGCGCCTATGAAACAACTTATGATTCTCTGATATACATAAACGAGTAATGGGTACTTTTCCAAGCTAAAGGCCACTCCTTCATAACACACAGAACATCACTGGAAGCTATTGAGAGGACTGCGTCTTTACATGCCGTTTTATTGGAATGGTACAAAGAATGGATGCTATATATAGGCTGCAAACCGATTGTTACAGGTAAGTAACTTTCTCTTTATAAGTTGCACTTGGCAAAGGCGAGCAGCTCACCACAGAGTACATCTTCTGTACCAAAGACTGAGCTATTGTCACCATGGAATCGAACACTCCCATTTTAAGATGCTAGTTCGGACTCAATGCATTCCGCAAGAGTATCCCAACTGTTAGCCCTCCTTGTTTGTGTACGCAATAGATTTAAATTTGTGAAAACTCTAGTCCTAGACCCTGTTTCTGATTCTCATTTCCCGCCCACACGGGAGGCGTCTGCACAGTATGTAAACGTCTCCGCAGACTAATGACAGCGATGCATGAGTCACATACGTGGAAAGTACTCCCTGCCACACTCGTACAATGTGGGAAGAAACGAGTGCCTGCCCTTTGTCATTTTTTGTCACTCAAGCAGAGGCAAAAGCATATTTTTGCAAAGCACTTCGAGTTCAGAATGATAAAAATAGAAACCAGAGGGATAAACTTGCCAAGAGTGATTTTTAAGGCTTTCACTTTTTTTTCTCCTGACATTCTTCTAGCGGTCTGAAGAGAAGATTTGTGGGGAGCTCACAGACTGAGCAGGAACATGGAGTGAAGAAGGGGTTTCATGCAGCAGCCTGTCCGGCGCGCGCAGTGCTCTCCGCACGCGGTACCCATTTCCAACGTGAAAAGTTAGCTGTAATCCTTGATGGGGGCTGGCACGATGCTCCTGTCACAAAAATTAAACCTCAACAGGAAGCACCCACAGATATAAAGGGGCGCAGCAAAATCCCCGCGAGCACGCGAAATTCCGCGTGCTCGCGGAGATTTTTTGCCGTTTCGCGGAATTTTGCGGAACGCAATTCCGCAAATTCCGCCCACCCTTACTTTTTCCTTCCGGTCTGCACTACATTTGCGCACTTCATGACAGTATAGTTTCCCTGTATGTTACTTTATCTTGTGAATAAATGATCAACTGTTTTTTCTAGCTGCCCCTGAAGAAGGGATTCTTCCAGAAATGCATTCGGCTCGCACTACATCATCTCAACACAACCTTTGTATATGTTTTTGTTCAGCGAATAATTTATCAGATTGTTCACAGTGTCATTTTGTATATTGATGCTTGAACTCTGACTAAAAGAACTTGTTGTGTTTCAAACTAAAACATAACACAAACACGGTATAATACCCATTATAATTAATAAGTGTTTACAACTTGATATTCTGTTAAGCTTTTTCTGCATATGTTTAAGATTGTTGAATACGAAAGTCAAAACTGTTTTTCATGCTGTGCGGCCAGGCCAAGTGGTAGTTCACACTTGCAATATTCACTAAAGTAAGAAAATGCCATTTTCTAAATGTGACATTTTTAGAATTGCAATTTAAAATTCGACTTCACCATACTTTGTGATTTCAAATTGTGATTCCAGAGACACCAAACTAGAATCAGGTATATCTTCCCACTTGGAAATGACTCATAAATTGTAATGAGGTAATCCCCATGTTATCCTATGTGAGATATAGGCCTTGCCGTAGTAAAAAATGTTTTCATTACCAGGACATCTAAAACGTAAAAGTACATGTCCAGGTTTTTAAATACACTGCACCCTGCCCTTTGGCTGTCCAGGGCCTACCTTAGGAGTGACCTCTATGTTTTAACAAGCATTAAAAATGCAATAGGTCTCGCCTTTCATTAAGTTAAAGCCATTTGCTTTGCTATACAATACCATTAGCAAAGCAAATGGCTTTAACTTAATCAAAGGCTACACCTAATGCATTTTCAATGCTTTTTTTTGCTCATTCGGAGAATCTAAACACCTATGTGTCTTATCAAGCATTTATTTCAATATTGAGCTTATTTCAATGAATGGATTATAGTTGTGTGTCTCCATATTAGACCACGCCTCCCTGTGCGCAGACACAGGCAACGCTTGTTAGAATGTAAACCTTCGAAGCGACCCTTCAGACCCAATGTGACAGGTGGCAGCAGAGGGCTGACAGTGCCAAGGGGCCAGCTGGCAGTGTGCACACGCTCACCACGGGCAGGGCGCGTACAGCGCCTGGACATCACAGGGTTCTGACGCTATTTAAGAACTATTAATGCACCCACGGGCGTGCTGCATGCACAGAGGCTGGTGCGCCTTCGTGTATAGGGCGCCTGTGCACACGCAGGGGCACTCACTTAGGTATCGCTTCGGCACACACCAGGACATACAACTAGTGATCGGTGGTGGACGCGTGGCGCACTCTGTATGCTCAAACCATACGAGAGCGTGCAGAACACAAATAATACGGAGTCGGCCAATAATTGTATGGTTTGTTCGTGCACCGCATGTGCACAAATGCATATAGTGCTCGTGCACACGCAACCTATGACCGTCGTTGGGAATGCACGCACGTTGCCACTGTGGAATCCTGACATGCACAACTGTGCGCTCCAGGCATGCCAGGGCGTAGGCACGCTCTGCAAGAAACAGGTGCCAGAGATGTTGTGCCTGCCTGCTGGACGAGCCGCGGACTCACACAGATGGCGCACAGAGATGGCACGTCTCGTCATGGAGTAACTTCTGAGAGACATAGAAATAGGAGAAGATGTGTGGCAGCAAAAAACATTGACACAGAGAAGGGACTTGCTATCAAGGGTCATGGGGTTGTTTAAGAACTAGCGCGCTAACTTATCTGCATTAAAGTCCCAAAGCAGGCACCGTGATAATGACATGCAGAAAGCGGAATGTAATTCTCTAGCCACCCAGAAAGAGACTTTCTATTTTCTTAAGGACACGGAGACGAGGATTTTATGTCAAGTAACGGATAAGATGTTAAGAAAAACAAAGTAAGAAAAAGCAGCTACGCAAGCCATGCACACCTTGGAAGGGCGCCCAAAGATGCGGAAATCCTACTAAAACAAGCCTGTTACCCTATGAAGAGCGTTCTCACAGTGCCCAGCCAGAGAGCCGGACTGGCGCGTGCAAGGCAGCGTGACGAAGCTTCTGATAAGAAACTTCGTCACAACAGCCGTAATGCGGGCGAGCCAGTCCGGGTGGGCCGGCCCAAAAAGACAAAGGGAGGCAACACAGATAGCTCATTTCCAATGGCAAGCCACCGTTTAGCATAAACGGTGACGCCAGCCAATGGAAATGAGGGGCGGGGCTTAAAGCCCTTTTGTAAAAGTACTTATTAGCAATAAATCTCGCCGAGCGGGCTGCGCATGTGCGCAGCAACGCTAGGCGAGACCTAAAAAGGAGGTTTTGGGCCTGGCAAGAGGTTTAACTTGCAAGTCAACATTTCAGTCTAAACTGCACACACAGTCTTTGCAGGTCTGAGACATGTTTAAAGTGCTACTTAAGTGGGTGCCACAACCAATGCTGCAGACCCACCAGTAACATTTGATTTACCTGGGCACATGTATTGCCACTTTACTAGGGACTAAAAAGTAAGTTAAATATGCCAATTGGAGATGGGGGGAGGAGTTGGCTTAACGACTAGGCCGGTCGACCTCAAATCTGGGGAACCGGGTTCGAGTCTCGGCAATGACGCTGAACATCCTGTGATTCTGGGCAAATTACGCAAATCACGAAGGGCCAGATGTACGACCTGCCAATTAGCGAGTTGCAAATTTTGTCGCATTTGCGACTCGCAATTTGCGACTCGCTAATTGGAATACACAACAGTGTCTCAGACACTGTTTGCGATTCCTAATGGGGTTGCAAATTGCATGCCTCATTAATATTAATGAGGCAGGCGCAATTAGACCCCTTTTGGAATGGCTAGCACTCACAGGGATGGTGGCCTGCTGGGGTCAGCAGACCACCATGTCTGTGACTGCTTTTTTAATAAAGCAGTTTTTTTTTCTCAAATGCAGCCCGTTTTCCTGAAAGGAAAACGGGATGCATTTAAAAAAGAAAAATTAAACTTTTCAGTTTCATTTTTTTAAGGGCAGGCAGTGGTCTCTGGGACCACTGCCTGCTCTTAAAATTTTTTTTCCCACATACTCACAAAGGGGAAGAGGTCCCCTGGGGACCACTTCCCCTTTGCGAGTGGTTTACCACCTACTTGAAGTAGGTGGTAAAACGTGAGTGTTTTGTGGCCGCAAATGCGGCCGCAAAACATTAGTACATAGCATGTTGACTCGCTATTAGGAAGGGACGCCCCTTCCTAATAGCGAGAGTCGCAAATGCTATTTTGCGAGTCAGTGACTCACAAAATAGCATTTGTACATGCTATTACCCTTTTTTGCGGCCGCAAACGGGAGGATCTCCCCGTGCCTAACAAAAATGAATGTGTCCTCATGTAACGCAACTGGTGCTCGTGTAAAGCGCTCTGATACCCGATTCCTTCGGGTCAAGTTCGCGCTATATAAAACTCTGTAAAATAAATAAATAAATAAAAAAAGAAATTGGGTATAAACCAATTCTACATGTTTTAAGGATGAAGCATAAGCACTTTAGCACTGGTTAGCTGTAGTAAAGTACTGAGAGGCCTACAGCCAACAAATCCTAATTCAGCCAAAAGAGGAGGAAGAAGGCAAAAGATTTGGGGGTGACCCTGCAGAAAGGGCCATTTCAAACAATACCCCCTCCATCCTAAATGCAGGGTAGACTAATCAATAACTTGATGGGCTTCTCTGCTTAGGCGATTGAATGTGGAAAATGGCCCTTGACTGCAGGGGCACTTGTCAGTTCTACACCTCTCTGAACTCAGTTGGATCCCTCTGTCTATACCCTCTTTAGCCACTGAATTGACCCATGGGGAACCCTTACCCTTACCTGATGACCCCATCCGTGCCTCACCTAACCTTACTTTGCTCACAGATGCAGCCCAGTAGGCAGACAGTACCACCAAGGCCAACAAAGTGTTGTGGCCCATTCAACCCCTTGGATCTGACTTCTGCCCCCAACCCAAGGAAAACCCTGTCAACAAGGACATCAACCAACAGAGGCCACTGACAGCTGTCAGAGTCAAAAGCCAGGCCCTAGGCCATCCAGGCTTCTCTGACCTCTGAAGATTCTCAGAGGGGAATGCAGTAGCCCCAGGTGACTTGCACCATGCTTCCAGTCTACCTCCCACCAGTTCAGGAGTGATATTCTGAGACTGGTCCCTCAGCCCGGGGTATCTAGCCTGAGGCTAAATAGGTGGCAGGGGTGAGCTCTCGCTCACCCTGCCCTCCATCTGGGGTCCTGTACCCTTTGCCTGGTAGTGGTATCCCTAGAAAACTGAACTGTCAGGGTGACCTGGGTGACAGCCCCTCTTAGTTTCCCTGCCACCAGGGGCAACTTATTCCTCAGAATGCTGTCTATGGCCATCTGGGGACTAACTATGAACCTCCTCTGGGTCTCTTCCCCACCCTACTCTACGGACACTGGGGCCTTAGGGTAGAAAAAGTCCTTTCCACATTTCCTCCAAATTTAAGCCTGACTGCTCTGTGCCAAGCTACCAGAGGTTGAGCACAGGTTGCTTTAGGGTGTGTTTGTGGCATACCCTGACTAGCATTGTGGTTACTACTTGACCAGGGCTTATAATCCAGTCAACCAGGAATCCAATTTCTAACAATGGTATCAGAGGCTGGATAGGACTTGTGTTTGTGCAGTGCCTTACAGTTCTACCTTAAAATGGCTTGTTTTCTCCATGCAGCTTGTGTGGAGGGCAGATCCTTAAGCTGAATGTGTCACCTTGGACTAGAACAGGTTTGTGCTGTTAAGTGCTGTATCTAATGAGGTTCATAAGGCATATGATTAGGTCAAACTACAATGAAGCCTGAAAAATGGGCAGAGATCAGATAGTTGTGGCTCTATGTCCTACCTTATTGAAGCGGCATGCAATGCAGGGCTTTGGGTGTCACATAGCATACAATGCGGGACTCAAAATCATCCTCTGCATGAGGGGAGGAAAAGGAAGATTCTTAATAGTGGCTCAGCCTGTTCGCGCTGCTGAGCTGGGTGCACAGCTGTCTGACAACCCCTGCAGAATGGGAGCTTCCTTGTGTGTGGTATTATTGGCGCTTAATAGATGCAGTGGAATGCTGAGGAGACGGGAATCTAGAGTTGCACGCATTTAAACGGTGGCAGCTGGAAGCTGAAGTGCTACGGTCATGTGGCTCATGGGAGAAGTAGTTCTTCCTGTCTCATTAGAGGCCCAGGATTTGCTTGGACTCATGGTGACCGTATTTGGCAGACTCTGTGGTGGCACTTGTTTGTGTATGGAGAATAAATATTAGCTTGCAGGTGACTAATGTGAGAGCCTTAAAGGGGACGCCCACCTTATTGTGTGTCATCTTGGTAAGAGGAGCATGACACCCAACTGGGTGTGTGAGGGCCCTTGCTTCTGATTTTAGCATATCCCTCCCACCTGTTTTTATAATAGGGTTTCTCCCTTTCCTTTTTTTGTGATATTATAGGAACTGCATACTTATTGTCTATACATATGAATTACTTACCATCCAAACATGAGGTTTATTTGAAAATTAATTCTTATTCCTAGGTGAGAATAGTTTTACTGATTTGTTTATAAATTTTAAAATGTCAAGGTGGCTGATGTTTTTCACAAATCATTCACCTGCAGAACGTCCATTGCTGTGTTTAAAAGCTTTGCCACGGTTTGTTACAGCTTGACTTAGTTAATTCTGAACATATAAGATAGCTTAACAGGTTCTTTTGGGATATCCCGCAGTTTTTTTGCAAATTGTAATGAAGGCTCCTTGCCGGACTTGTTTTTGTTTAGCCAGGACCAACTTTAAACATATTTGGGCTTGAGAGATATTTTTTCGTGAAGTAGATAGATGTCTTTATAGGTTGGCTTGTAGGATGTCCAACATCTTGCATCTTTCCCATGAAGGATTTCAGATCCATAGGTTAATATTAGAATATATTTGCTTTTTGCACCCTTGACTATTGGCTTCAGTGATGGGCCATGCAGTTTACCTTGTAGAGATTTAAAGGCAAATGTCAATGATCTTGTTTTTGCTATTAGAAATGAAAAGTGATCCTTAAGGTTGCCTCTCATCGCAGATGACACAAAGATAAATATACGTCAAGACTGAATCAATTTTCCCCTCTAGGTGCAAGATGAAGTTGGTTGCCAAAAGTCAGCACTTTTCTTTTATTAAAGTTAATTTCCATTTTATTTGATTTCATGTATGCTGAAAAAGAGCAGATTAGCCCCTCGAGGTCCAGCAGGGTTTTACTTAGTAACACAGTGTCTTAAGTTTATTGCAAAGATGATATTAGTTGAAAGTCAAGCCTGGCTGCATGCACATTTTCTGTTGTGATGGGATTATTTAATTCGGATATGTATAAATTGAAAAGCAGGGGCGCCAGAATGCATCCAAGCTTTAACCTGGCCATCGCATTTATTTACCTGGAAATTGCAATCCCTTCGCCCATTTTCACTCGTACCAAAGTGCTGGAATCTAAAAATTCAATTGCACATAGGGAGTTTGGGGGGCGGCCGAACCCGGTTAGGTCTGCCCCCCGGGCAGATTGGGTGGGGGAGGGGGAAGGGGCAGGCCGATTAGTGGCCATTTTGCAAATTGGGCTATTTTTGTGTATAGCCCAATTGTAGCCCAAGGGCTTATAATTTTGGGCTGGTGCGCTCCCAGCCACCATTTTAGGTTTGGTGACCTGGCGGCTGGGAGCGTTGTGGGTAGTTGCCATTTTTTGGTGAAGGTAGTTTTTACAGGCAAGTAGTTTGCAGGCGTTAGTGGTGTTTTACTCACTGTGTTTTGTGGTTAGCAGGGTAGCATTAGAATGGCAGGTGAAGATTATCGGGTCCTGGAAGTGGTCAGGCTCTTGAGCGAGGCAGGGTGGCTGGATCTTCTGCTGCCGGAGGCCGCAGGGAGTGCGCGCCCCCTAGGGGGTGGCGGCCGCTGTCGCGGCCTGCACATCCCCGAAGAGGGCCAGAAAACAGGAGGTGAGTGAGCGGGCCGCTCTTATGCTAGGAGAGCGGCCCCGTTGATCAGTGCCGAGCCGGAGCCTCGCGTTCACGTGGAGGCTCCGGCGAAAGTGCGGGGAGGGGCCTGCCAGAGGAGTGCGTCGCGCGTCTCTCCGGCCGGGTCTTTGACTGACAGCAGCCAGAAAGGGGGAGCGGGATGAACGCGCCCGATGCCTCGGGCACAGAAATGAAGATTAAGAGCAGGGAGGGAGGGAGGAGGAAAAAGGGAGTGCTGGCAGCCCGGGAGGAACTCCCTTGTGTGAGAGAGCTGGGGACTGAGTTGGTGCTGAGTGGTGGGAAAGCCGGGTGCGGCCTACAGGGCCAGAGGGCAGGCAAGGTTGAGGCATTGGGATTTCCAGGGCAGGGGGGCTGGGTCATGGCTCAAGGGTCATTGGGGATGGAGGTGGGCGGTGGGGGAGGACAGAGGGGAGGGGGTGGCCACCGGGGGGACAAGGAGGGGTACCTTTGGACCGCAGGTGGAGCAGGGGAGGGGGAGGATGAGGGTCTCGGGTCTCGGGTCTTGGGTCCTGGGTAGTTGGAGAGGAGGGGAGGGGGGCAGCCTGCCCGATGGGCTGGACCCAGCAGGGGGAAGCCAGGACTGGGAGGGCCTCAACATTTTCTCGTCTTGGCATGAAGAGGTGAGGGATTTGGATAGGGTGGGGCAGGTAGATGCCTATATGGCACAGGGAGGGTCTTTGGGTGTGGAGGCTAAGGGGCTGTGGCAGAGGGGTAAAGGGGGCGTCAAGAGTGAGGGGTGGGGTCAGGGTAGTGGTTTACTGGGTTTGGGTGCAGGCCCCAGCCGGGCACTGGCTGGGGTTTCAGCGGGGCTGGAATGGAGTGAGGATGAAGAGGTAGGGGTTGGTGGAGGGGAAGCATTAGATTTAAGTAAGGTAGGGCGTGGGTGGGCGGAGTGTCCCTTAAGGGTAGGAAGGAAGAGGAGTTGGGAGGTAAGGGAAAGGGAAGGTAGGCCCAGCACACCAGACCAGTCCTTTTTATTTCAGGTAGAGGATCGATGGCAGGGGACAGACTTGGCAGAGCTGGGAGCGGCTCAGAGGCGCCGAGGAGAAAGGAGGGTGGATCCTCGCGCGGCGTGCCCAGTACCGGCACGGGATCTCGATGTGGCTGGCAGAAGTAGGCCCTGAGCGGTCTCGCTGGCCCCAACACCCGACGGACCTCAGCAGTCCGCAGGGCAACAAGGACACAGGACTACGACCTTCAAAGGGACGGGTGGACATAGGAGGGTGTAGTCAGCACCTCCAGTTGAGCGGAAATGGGAGCATTTTGAGCAACAGAGTGATTGCCGAGAGGGGCAGGAAGAATTAGATTATGATGAGAACAGCCTGGAAGAGGGCGAGTTAAGAGAGGGTGAAGAAGGGGGCGAGTGGGGGGCACGTAATGTGTCTTATAGTGTGTTACAGGTGTCACGACGGCCGGCAGACCCTACGGGTCGGACATCGAGATTGGCGCAGACTACAGCTCCCATGGCAAGGCAGACTGCAGCACAATGGGCACGATCCTTAGAGCCAGGTAAAACGCGGGAAAGAGGGGAAAAACAAGAAAATGGTGTCTGTGGGGATTGGAGGGGGGAGGGAATAGGTGGCGGAGGCGGGGAGGTTGCGGAGAGGCACATATGTATTGGATGTTGGTGTGGGCACGGATGAACCAGGTAAGACGTCTGAGCATGCGTTAGAGGACAATAAGGCTAAAGGGACGGGCGACGCAGGGGAAAAGAAGGCGGCAGAGACGAACGACAAATTAGAAAGCAAGGAGTTGAAAATTAAAAAGTTGCCTTATATGGGGGTGACCAAACTGCTGGTCGCACATTTAATGTTGGCAACTAAAGAGAGGATATGGAAAGGTGAATATGTTGAGATGCTCAAACTGCTGCACAGAGAAGTGCGCGTGAAGGAGGGTTCGAAAGAAGAAGAGTACGAGTTGGCCAAGAGGCCAAGGGTGCCACTCACCATTGAAAATTGGACAGCGGCCTTTTTAATATACGCAAGCGGGTATTGCGAGAAGTATCCAGAGCGTTGTGTAGCTCTTCTTAAATACATGGATGTGATCCAGAAGGCACATATCACTGGGGGGGATATGCGTGGGCACAATATGATGAGGAATTTCGGGCACGCATGGCTTGGGACACCGAGGCAAAGTGGGGGGAGTTAGACACAGACATTTGGCAGCACACAATGGGGCCGTCCAGGGCCGGGAAAACAATTTTCACGGCCAGCGGTCTACCGATAGTTTATCAGCCCTTTCAGGGGAAACCCACCCGGGGAGGGGTGAGTGGAACAGGCAGAGGGCAGACAGGATTGGGAGGGGCATGCTGGGATTTGAACAAAGGCATGTGCACCAGAGAGTTCTGTAAGTTTAGGCATGACTGCTCAAAATGTGGAGGCAGGCACGCATTGGTCAATTGGTTCAGGGGAGGGCCAGGGCAGCGCCAAGGGGGCCAGCAGTGGCAGCAAGGGGGGGTTCAATGCGGGAGGGCAGCAGCAGCTGCCTTTCACGGGAGGAAGGGGGGTTAAGGGGACTGGGCCAAAGGGCTCATACACCAGTTAGGGTAGATAAGTTAGAAGCAGCCTTACAGGGTTCTGGCAACCAGAAGACTGCAAAGATCTTGCAGGCAGGGTTTCAAGAAGGTTTTCAACTGGGTTACGGGAGACCTAGGGTTAGGAGGTGGGTGGACAACTTACAATCGGTGAAAGAACACCCTGAAATAGTGCAGGACAAATTGGATAAGGAAGTGCGCGAGGATCGAATGGCTGGCCCATTTGAGGATTGGCCTTTGGAGAATTTGATTGTTTCTCCCATAGGAGTTGTAACAAAGAAGGAACAGGGTCAGTTCCGTCTAATTCAACATTTGTCATGGCCAGAAGGGAGCTCTGTGAACGATTTCATTGATGAAAAGGAGGCTACTGTTTCATATTCGTCAGTTGACGTGGCCATGTCATTGGTGGTGACCGCGGGCGCAACGGCAAAAATGGCAAAATGCGACATAAAATCAGCTTTCTGTTTGCTTCCAGTCCACCCAGGTGATTGGGATCTCCTGGGCATCCATTTCAATGGGAAATGGTACGTGGACAAAGCATTACCGATGGGCTGCTCTATGTCATGTGCATTATTTGAGTGTTTTAGCACGTTTCTCCAGTGGCTGTTTTCTAGGCGCACGGCTCACCAGTTGGTGACGCATTACCTGGATGATTTCTTTTTTGTAGGCACCTCAGACTCCACGGAGTGCCAGGCAGCTCTGGACAGCTTCAAAGAGATCATGAGGGAGCTAGGGGTGCCTTTAGCACCGGAAAAGACGATGGGGCCCAGCACGGCTCTTTCCTTTTTGGGTATTGAGCTAGATTCCCAATCGATGGAGGCGCGCCTGCCAGAAGACAAAAGGCAACAAATGCTGGGGCTGCTAGCGGCAAAGCTAGCACGGGACAAGGTCACAGTGAGGGAGATTCAGGTGTTGCTGGGACATCTCAATTTTGCTTGCCGGGTAGTGAGAGTAGGGTGGACATTTTGTAGAAGACTAGGCAGGGCACTCACAGGACAGAGGCCACCACACCATCATGTACGCCTGTCGGTGGGTGTGAAAGAGGACTTGAGGATGTGGACGTTTTTCTTACAGGATTTCAATGGCATTCCTTTGGCAAAGGAGGGTGACATGGTTTGGGAAGTACACATTTTCTCGGATGCAGCAGGCAGCAAAGGCTTTGGCCTCTATTGGCAAGGAAAGTGGTGTGCAGAGCAGTGGCCAGCAGAGTGGGGAGGGGGGGCAGAAGTATCGCATTTTTGAAGTTCTTCCCCCTAGAAGTGGCAGTGGCATTGTGGGGGGAACAATTGGCGCATAAGAGGGTGACTTTCAGGATTGACAACATGGCAGTTGTAGAGGTCGTAAACTGCCAGTCCGCCAGAGACGAACAGGTGTTGAAGTTGTTGAGAGTGTTCATTTTGGGCTGTTTGCGCCATGATATAGTTTTCAGAGTGTTGCATGTGCCAGGGGTGGACAATGACATAGCGGATGCTTTGTCTCGTTCACAGTGGGGGAGATTCAGAGGGCTAGCCAAGGACGCAGACAGGACTCCGACCCCCATGCCGCAGCAGTTGTGGTACGTAGGCAACACAGGATGCTACAACTGGGGGTAGGGTCCCTGGCACAATCCACGAGGATAGCATATAGTTTAGCTTGGGATGAGTTTCTGCTCTCAGGAGCCCGGCGGCGTTCCACGTTAGAGCATAGAAGGGAAGATGTGATTCAATTTATTCTAGATTTGATTGGCAAGGGGCTATCTAGAGTGACAATCGCGGGTAAGTTGGCAGGAATTGCATTTGTAGGTAAACTATTATGGGGTTATGCACCATCCACCGGGGAGCTCGGCACACGGATGGTGGAGGGGTGGGCTAGAGAGCAAGGTCAGGTAGGACGGGCTAGAAAACCTTTGTAATGGAATTTGCTGGGCATGGTTATACGGTTATTGCCTGGAGTATGCTTGAACGAATATGAGACAAACCTTTTTTCCATGGTGATGGTCTGGATGTTTTTTGGGGCCTTTCGGGTATCAGAGTTGTTGGGTCCTAGGTCGAGGGTGGTATTGAATGGGGGGATGTGGTACCGCGGCAGGACAGAGTGTGCATATGGCTACGTAAGTCAAAAACGGATCAAAGGGGTGCGGGGAAATGGGTGTCGCTTCAGGCTTCGGACCCACAGTTGACTTGCCCTTGCAGGTGGGAAACGAAGTGAAGGGCTCTATCTAGGACGCAGGTTGGGTTGGTCATTTTGCATGCGAATGGTAGCAGGGCTACGGCGTTTCAACTATTGGCAGTTCTGTGGAAAGCGCTCACAGAGTTGGGTATTGATGGCAGGGATTTTGGGACTCATGCTTTCAGAATTGGGGCGGCATCGGAAGCGAATAACAGGGGGTGGGGGCGGGGGGACATTATAAGGCTGGGGAGATGGTCATTGGATTGTTACAGGCAATACGTTCGCTGCGCAGCCGGGGGGGGTTTAGCGCAGTGGTGTTTCTTTCTCATGTTCACACAGTTTTTCTTGTTTCAGGTTCTGTGGCTGGCCCCCTCGCCAGAGAGATGTCCATTTGGATAGTGGGGCATTCATTTGTGAAGTGGGCCCAGGTCCAGGCCCGCACCAGTTACTTTGGAGAGAATTTAGGTTTTAATAAAGATCTGTTTAAAGTGTCTTGGAGGGGAAGAGGGGGCATGCTTTGCAAAGAGCTTGTACAGTCTCTGAATGGTGTGTTGGTGGCTGGTAGGTGCCCCGACATTTTGTTGCTTCATTTAGGTGAGAATGACATGGTCAAAGAAAAGGGGATAGTTTTAATGAGGAACAAGAAAAGGGATTTGGCCCTGATAAAACGGCAGTGGTCAGGGTGTTCAGTCATTTGGACAGAGTTTGTTCCCCGCAGAGTATGGAGAGGCCCAGTTAACTTCGGGGCAGTGGAGAGGGCCAGGAGGAAGCTCAATACAGAAATGGTGTGTTTTTGTAGAGAAATTGGATTTGGGAGGATTGCTCATAGGAAATCAGATTTGACGCTGTAGAATTTTTCAGGGGTGATGGTGTTCACCTGTCACATATGGGCATGGATTTATATTTGTTGGATATAAGAGAGATGCTAGCCAGGGAGTTGAACGTACAGAGTCAATAAGGACTACATTTCTATGAGGAAGGGGGGCAGAAAAAGGGGGAGGTGGGGTTTCCGCCTACGCTCCATCTTTTTCCTGGGTGGCGGGGTTGTTAAAAGTTGTCCATGATAGGCAGAATGTTTTAGTTAAGTGTTGGAAGTTTGTGAGCAGGGGCAGGGGCAGGGAAAGGGTAGGCAGGTAGGCTAAGTTTAGGGTAGATGTTTGGTAGTTACAGTTGCAGAAAGGCAGGTAGGGGTATGGGTTTCATTGGAGGGCAGGATTTATCCTCCTGAGGCTTGAGCCGGGAGTGACCAACGAAACGGTACTAATACCTGTTGTGTGATTTTACTTTGCCTAAATTTTATATCGCTTTGCACAGTTTTTTAATACCATTGCGTACTTTGCACAATCTTATAGATAGTTCTTTACTCCCGGGGTCCGCATTTGGAAGCGCGGGACCGCCATTTTGGGAGTAGTCGGGTCAGCGGGCTAGTCTTTTCGCCCCTGACTACATTTAAGCAGAGGCTGGCGCGAGCGCGCTCAGTGAAGTCCTCCTGAGGCTTGAGCCGGGAGTTACCAACGAAACGGTACTAATACCTGTTGTGTGATTTTACTTTGCCTACATTTTATATCGCTTTGCACTGTTTTTTAATACCATTGCGTACTTTGCACAATCTTATAGATAGTTCTTTACTCCCGGGGTCCGCATTTGGAAGCGCAGGACCGCCATTTTGGGAGAAGTCGGGTCAGCGGGCTAGTCTTTTCGCTCCTGACTACATTTAAGCAGAGGATGGCGCAAACGCGCGCAGCGGGTGCGCCAAATGCAAGCCCGTCCGCGCACGGCCTGCGCACAGCGCCAGCCCCCCTGCCCTTTTTAAATCAGGCAACCCCATTTTAATACATTATTCTGGCAGCACTCTGCATAGTTTGAATGCTATTAATTCAGACACCAGATGCCTATGTATCGGACCCTGCACCTGGCCTTCACATTCCCAAATGACTTGCACTGGCTGCGGCACTAAGTTACCGGAACTAATGTTCCGGCCGGTCGACGCCTTACAAAAACCCGGCAAGGACAGAAAAGGATGCGTGTTAAATAATGAATTGAAGTGTGTTCTTTTTAACGCGAGGTCCTTGGTGAAGCACAGTATTGAATGTGCTTCCCTAATAGAAGAAGAGAAAATAAGCATTGCATTTATTACTGAATCTTGGACGGATGACGCCTCAGGTCCTTATTTGGTTAAAGCCACACCTCCCGATTATTCCTGCCACACATTAAATAGGCCAATCAAGAAAGGAGGAGGCTTAGCGGTCATTTACGATAATTCGATAACAGTAACTTTTAATACATCGTCGAAATGCGAAGCTCTAGATTTTTGCCTTTATCTTTCACACCATCATACCTTCAGAGGCACCCTCATTTACAGGCCACCTGGCCTTAGAAGCCCGTTCATAACACTAGTTGGAAGAATGCTGGAAAATGGGCTCTGCGCCAGCTCACACACGATACTGGGAGACTTTAACTTCCATCTGGAAGCACATTCTGATCCAGATACATCAAGCCTGTTGGATTTGATGAGTAATGCTGATTTAAAGCAACTTGTTATTGGTGCCACTCACCAGGCAGGACACACACTGGACGGCATTTTTTCCAATAACACATAGCTGCTATTTACCGGCCTTCTTCCTTTAGTATGGTCAGATCACAAGGCAATGTTATTTAAGCTCATCTTGCCAGACCGTCAGACTATGAAACCAGCAAATAAACAGCTGGTTAGCAGAGCGTGGAACAAGGTAGAAGCTGAGGAACTACAGTAATTGCTAATCTCTACATCATACATTCTACCGACAGACCTTGATGAGGCCACCTTATCATACACTAATTGGTTAGAAGCAGCAGGTAACAAGCTAGCTCCCAAAAAACTCCTCCGCCCCAATAGGGCACGACCATCCTCTCCCTGGTAAACCCAAGCACCTAGAAAGAAAATGGAGGAAGGAGTATAACGATAGGGAAAAGAATGAGTGCAAACATAGTTTATCACAGTATAAACAGCTACTTCAAATAACGAAACAAGAGTTTTTTGCCAAAAGAATTAATTCTGCAAAAAACTCGACCAAAGAGCTGTTTAAAATGGTAACTACCCTGGCTCACCCAGCCTCTCCCACTATCCCGGCCAGCCAGGAACTATGTGATAAAATAGCTAATTTCTTTTTCGATAAAGTTGAGGCCATCTTTTCCACCTTCACTGACTCAACGACTAAAACGACATCGGACCATACAGTAGGTCTTAAGTCAGGAAAGAGCTTGGCGTTCATGTTTGATAAATTCGCCCCATTAACTACCACAGATACTTATAATCTTCTCATGACGGCTAAATCTGGCTCCCCGCATGATCCTTGCCCAGTTTCAATATTAAAATTAGCCCCTGAGCCGATCACACTAGTACTGCCCTCCTTCATGAATGCCATGTTTGCTGAAGGTTACTTTCCCAAAGCCTGGAAAAATGCATCTATATTGCCCCTGCTCAAAAAACCGAGTCTAGATCCTAAAGACACTAATAATTTTAGACCGATCTCAAGACTCCCACTTCCTGCGAAAATCGCTGAGAAAAATATGAACGTACAACTTAGTTTGTTTCTGCTGGAAGCTCAAGTGCTGGCCCCCACCCAGTATGGTTTCAGAGAGGGGCATAGCACAGAGTCTGCTCTTCTTAAATCCACAGAAGAGATCAGGGCAATTCTTGATTTGGGAGGAAAAGCCGTAATGATTGTTAGACCTCTCAGCGGCCTTTGGTACGGTCCATCACGTTTTATTGATGGACCGGCTGCGAGAGATTGGAGTACAGGGCACCGCCTGGAAATTAATTAAATCCTTTCTTTCCAATAGAATACAAACTGTCTCTCTTGGCGAATTCTCTGCCAAACCATTTTCTCTGCCTTGTGGAGTCCCTCAGGGGTCTTCTATGAGCCCCACACTTTTTAACGTTTGTGTCGTCGTTGGCTCCCCTGATTGAATCTTTTGGCTTTAGTCTAACATCTTATGCGGACGACACCCAAATTGTGGTGTCGCTGCTGCCAGGGAGGATGCTGGGAACGGCATCCCGGCTCCATGATTGTATGACGGCAGTGGGAAACTGGATGGCCCAAAATTGTCTCAAACTCAACTCCGGTAAAACAGAGGTTGTGTTATTTGGAAATGACCCTAATTTCTGGACCTCGGCCTGGTGGCCAGATACATTAGATCCTCTTCCCATTCCCATCAGGAAGGTAAAAAACTTGGGATTCTGGATAGACAATAAACTTAGCTTCAGCGATCAAGTGAATACGGTGGCCTCATCCACATCGCATATTCTTAGATCCTGTAAGAAAATAATGCCATTCCTGCCCAAAGACAGTCAACAAACAGTTATCACTGCTTTAACTATGTCCAGGCTAGATTACTGCAATAGCCTTTATATTAATATTCAGGAAGGGCTTCTGAAGAAACTCCAACTTTTGCAGAATGCAGCTGCCAGACTGCTTACCGGCATACCAAAATATGCCTCAGTCTCTGCTGAGATTAGAAGGCTCCACTGGTTGCCTGTTAAGAAGCGTGTTCAGTTCAAATCTCTATGCATGGTTTTCAAAGCCCTTCAAGGAACTGGGCCCGACTACCTAAAACAGCAATTCCATTGGTATGTACCAAAAAGACCACTGCGCTCCTCAGAAGCAAAATTGGTATCAGTGCCTTTTGTAAAAAAAGCCAGTTGGGGTGGCAGAAGTTTTGTGGTCGGCGCAGCCAAGGCATGGAATAGTCTGCCTTTTCATCTTAGATGCATGACAAACTTACTGGCCTTTAGGAAGGCCTTGAAAACCTGGTTTTTCACTGTTTAACCTCTTCCTTACTTCCTCCTCTTTAGGCCTCAGTAGGATTTCACATAGCGCCAGGATACCTTTGGGTAACAGCTGCGCTTTATAAATGTCATTAACATTAACATTATCATTAACAATACTGTGTAATGTGGTTGTTATGTAATGTTATTATGTTATCGGCAGGGTGGGGGATTTGATGTGGGGATCGTAGGGGCGGGGGGGAAACAGTTTTGTAAGGCAGTGGCCAGTGTTTTTTATTGTGATATGCACCTGTTTCAATAAAGCGGCCTTTTACACACACAAATTTGGTCTCGGTTTGGCTTGCCCCCCTCCCTCCCAATGGGGGTTTGGGGGCGGCCGAACCCGGTGAGGTCTGCCCCCCGGGCAGATTGGGAGGGGGAAGGGGCAGGCCGATTAGTGGCCATTTTGCAAATTGGGCTATTTTTGTGTATAGCCCAATTGTAGCCCAAGGGTTTATAATTTTGGGCTCGGTGCACTCCCAGCCACCATTTTAGGTTTGGTGACCTGGTGGCTGGGAGCGTTGTGGGTAGTTAGCGTTTTTTGGCCCTCTCTCCCACCCTATAATTTATGGGGTTTTTCAGTTGGGGTTACTGGTTTATTTTTAGTGCTAGGATTGTCCAGACAGGTGCAAAGGGGTATGCTAATTGTATACTTGTCGCATGGAACAGGTGCAAGCGGGGTGTTAAAAGTTGGCCATGATTGGCAGAAGTTTTTAGTTAAGTGTTGGAAGTTTGTGAGCAGGGGCAGGGAAAGGGTAGGTAGAGTAGATGTTTGGTAGTTACAGTTGCAGAAAGGCAGGTAGGGGTTTGGATTTCATTGGAGGGCAGGATTTGTAACTGCAATACTGTGTAATGTGGTTGTTATGTAATGTTATAATGTTATTATGTTATCGGCAGGGTGGGGGATTTGATGTGGGGATCATAGGGGCGGGGGGGGAACAGGGGATCAGTTATTTTATGTATAGTGAGGTTTTAGTTTTGCAAGGCAGTTGCCAGTGTTTTTTATTGTAATAAGGACCTGTTTCAATAAAGCAGCCTTTTACACACACAAATTTGGTCTCGGTTTGGCTTGCCCTCCTCCCTCCCAAAACAACGTTGAAGGAAAATCCTAATTTAGACTACAGAGCATATCTTGTCAAATGCTGATTTTAAATCAACAAAGGAGACATATAATGTTGATTTGGATCTGAGACTCACATGTATCAGAATAAATAAAGTTAGAAGATTAGAAGAGTTACCAATTCCAGGACGGAATCCAGTTTTATTCAATGGGACAATTGTGGATTGAACGACCTACACTTCCAAGTGTTAGAGAAGTAAGCCTCTGCATCTAGAAGAGCGATTAGCCTATAGTTCACCTGGTCTCCTAGAGTGTTGTTTTTATAGATAGGAAGCAGGCTAGAACTCCTTCATGACTCAGAGATGTCCTTGGTTTGTAAGTAATAATGATGCAGAGGGGTCAAAACTTTGTACCAAAAGTAGACATCAGATTTAAATAGTGTGGTTGGTAAAACATTTAGGCCTGGATCACCACCCAACATTGATTTTTTTAATCAGTTTCAGTACCTTTTTGTTGTCATAACTGAGTTTCTTCAAGTCAAGATCAGGCTGCCTTGGCTGTGGTAATCCAGTTTTTGTAGTCATGACACCGTACAGCCCTTTTATGTGGTTCACCCAGTTCAACTCACTGATGTTTGTAGTATTTGCACTGGCTAACCAGGGACCTAATTTATGGTATAATTACAGAAGCCCTTAAGGTTGTTATGCTTGCAGATTATAAACAGAGATTTTTTTGGGGGGGAGTTTTATCTAGCACGAACTCGACCCGAAGTTATCAGAGCACTTTACATGAGCACCAGTTGCATTACAGACAGACACATTTATTTTGTTAGGCACGGGGCTATTAAGTGATTTGCCAAGAATCAAAGGATGTTGAGTGTCCCTGCCGAGACTTGAACCTGGTTCCCCAGCTTCAAGGTCGACCGCTCTAGCCGTTAGGCCACATTGTTTTGGCTTTCCAAACTGCTTTTTATATTTTCTTCTCAGATCTTGAATTTTGTTCTAGTTGGGTATGATTAGGCATTGTTGTTTTTTTTTTATTGTAGTGATTAGAGGATTTAATTTGTCTAATGAATACCAAGTTTGCAGTTTACAAGTCTCATAAGAAAGGATACATTCAGTGTGAGGTGCTTACATTTCAGTCGTTTCATGTTTAAGTTGTAGGGTGAATTGGGAACACCAGTAGTCAGTAGATAGGTTCACAACGATCTTTGTTTTATTAAAATGCCGCAGCCATAACTGTCACAGCAACTGCCTGCATCATCAGTATTCTAGCCTTTATAACCTTGTACATTAGGGTCCATGCTGGAAACTGATAATGCAAGAATCACTGCGTAAAAGAGACAGAGACACCACACTTCTCCCTCCTTAGCAACATAAAAACAAAACACTGAGAACAAATACAACATAAACAAATATAAGATAAAGCATATAATGTAAAAACACGTATGTAATATAACCATCCACCCTTCCATAAACTCATAAAGACACAATGGAAACATGAGCAAATAATTAGCCACTGACATACTCATCAAGGTAAGGAGGTCTCCTACGTAATCTTGTACTTCTGCGATCAGGCATGACTACCTTGGATCATTTTCCTATATTCCCAATAGGTTTAATCACCAGTCAACTTTGAATCATCACACAACTGTCTACTTTACTCCCCAGAGTAACAACACAACTCTTATTCCAAATCCTCCCATCTACTCTTTTTACAGCATTCTTAAATATCTTTACAATTTTCTTCACATTGATGAATTTAGACCATTGAGCACACCAAACTGGTGCTTTTATCTTTATCCTGTCACCCAGAGAAACGTGTACCTCACCAAATCTCTTAGTTATATCAAAATATATATATATTTTTTTCTGGAAAAGTAACTCCTGATTCCTCCAATCACCCACACCATTAAAGTTTACACCTTTTCCCACCCCATCCACCATGGACACAGAACAGTATAATGTGCTCTCCCTTATTGCTCAAAACAAGTTTTCCCAGTTGTAAAATGAGCAGATATGCAATAGGTAGTATTTCTCTTTTGTAATTCTTTTTTTCCAATCCACAGTATTAACTCTAATTATAGCTTCATTGGTTTCAGGGTGATACAAAAAAAACAAGACTTGAAGTAGTTTTTCATTTAATTAGATCTAATTTGAGGACCATTATCCATTAGCACAGTTTTTAGAAATGGTATCCATTTAAATAATTCTTCCAGAAATGTGATAATACCAGAATACGTTATGTCATGCACACACTAGGCCAGATGTACAACCATTGGAATTAGCAAATCGCAATTTGCGACAAATTGCGAGTCGCAAACTGCGAGGCGCTAAATCCAATGTACAACAGTGTTAGCGATTCCCAATGGGGTCGCAAAATGCTTTTCAATAAAGCAGTTTTTGTTTTTTAAATGCAGCCCGTTTTCCTTAAAGGAAAACGGGATGCATTTAAAAAGAAAAATGAAACGTTTCGTTTAATTTTTAAGGGCAGGTAGTGGTCCCTGTGACCACTGCCTGCCCTTAAAAATATTTTCCCCTGCATTCACAAAGGGAAGGGGTCCCCTGGGGACCCCTTCCTGTTTGCGAGTGCTTTACCACCCTTCTGAGAAGGGTGGTAAACTGCAACTGTTTTGCGACCGCAATTGCGGTCGCAAAAGAGTCATACATAGCTGGAGGACTCGCTATTAGGAAGGGACGCCCTCGGAACGGCCCTTCCTAATAGCGACTCGCTATTCCTATTTTGCGAGTCGCAAATAGTTTGCTGACTCGCAAAATAGGAATAGTACATGGCCAACTCGTTTTTTGCGGTCGCAAAGCGGTCTGAAACCCCTCTGCGACCGCAAAAAAAGGTCGTACATCTGGCCCACAGTGACTCCCAACCATCTTTAGTACAAATCAATCAATCAATACAATGAGTTAAGGTGTTTGATCCTCATCTCTTATGTGTCCAACTATGTCCATGGCAATTTCCTCCCAAGGATTATTTGAAAGATCCCTTCAAACCATGGGTAGTTGCTGTGCTGCTAGAATTTTCTCACTCTTCATGCATTCTAGACAGTCGCTGACAGACCTCTTAATCTCCATTTTCATCCCAGGCCACCAAAAGTCAGCACATAGCCTCTCTTTGGTCTTTACAATGCCCAGGTGACACATTTGATCTTAAAAAATCAACTTCTCACGTAACCCAACTGGAGGAAAAAGTCTAGTTCCACTTAATAAAATTCCTCTATCAATAGACAGCTCATCCTTAAGCATGGACCATTTAGCACATGGTGCTTGCCTTGTTGGAATGCCCTCATCACCTCCTCCAAAACAGGATCCTTTCCCAACTCCTCTTTCCACAAATCATCTGCGATCACTCCAGGTGTGACTTCACATATGCTAATCTTTTCTTCGAGCACATCATCTTTAACATCCCTTGACACAGAGTAGTCAACTATTCTAGATAAACAGTCAGCTGATACATTTCTAACACCAGCTAGTCATTACACTTGAAAACGGTATTCTTTCAGTGGAATAACCCATCACCTTCTTCTTGATGAAATTGAATCTAGACCTTTTTTCATTAACACTTCCTTCAAAGGCTTGTGATCAGAACATATTTTAAACAAGGTTCCCCAACTCAAATTTGTTTATTGCTCAAAAGATGGCCAAAGCCTCCCCCTCAATTGCACAGTAATTGATTTCTGAACCACTTAGACATCTTCAGGCACAGGCAATCAGACTTTCAACACCATTTTGTTTCTGCAAAAAGATAGTTCCCAAACCTTTTGATCTGCCATCCGTGGCAATCCATGTTTCCTCACCAGGCATAAAAGTTTGTAAACAGGGAGCAATTTCTAACTCAATTCTAACCCCATTTTCAAGTTGTTAAATTCATCCTGACAAATCTTACCTCACTTAAACTTAACCTTCTTTCCCAGCTGTGCCCTTACATGTACTGACTACTCAGCGTAGTTCTTTTTAAACTTTCCATAATACTCCACTGTTAGAAACTGGACTTCTGGTTGGCAGAGTTATGCACCCTATCCAAGCAGGAACCACAATCCTAGTCAGGGTAGGTCACAACACAACCTATATTATCATGTGCTCACCCTTTGGTAGCTTGGCACAGATCAGTCAGGCTTAACGTAAGAGGAAATGTGTATAGTATTTGTGCAACACTTCATATAACAACACAGTTAAAGCACCATAAAAAGACTCCACACCAGGATAATAACATTTTATAAATAAAACAAGACTAAAACGGCAAACGTCCATCCAGTAGAAGTCGAGATATGATTTTTTAAATATTGGTTTCAAAATATAGCCCTTAGAAGCAAGTTGTACCTAAAGAGTTAATTGGTCACGCTGGTCAGGGACACAGTCAAGTGATCAGGCCAACCGGAATGGAGCCCCAGCCGACTTCAGGACCCACACAGGCTCGGGAGCAAAAGTACCTTGATCCTGGTCGCAAAAGCGAGATGTGTCTGTGATCCCCACACAGGTGAGGAGTTGTGCTGATTTTCTCCACACAACTGCAGTGGTGTGTGAGGTCCATGAGTGAAGCATTTGTTTTGAAGTGTGGCAGTTCAGAATGAGATGCACCAGGTTTCTCTGCGCTGTAGAGGCATTGCATTGCTCTTCTCCATGCAGTGGCACTGATGCATCGGTTCGGAAGCGGTTGTTCTGAGTGTGATGCGGCAGTTCAGAGTCCAGTGCGCCGGTCCGGTTCCTGCAACAGCAGCGATGCGTCAATTCTGCTCTCGCAGCAGAGGAGGTACCGGTTCCACTAGAGCAAACCCATAGGTCCACTTCCTAAGGTCCAGGACTGGGTGGCACCACTTGGCAGGACAGACTCAGAAGCAGATGAGCCCAAGGGTTGAAACAGGAGGGTTCTAAGTCTTTTGTTTACCTGATACTTAGACAACAAGAGGCAAGCTAGTAAGTCCTTGGACACTGGGTTCAAGTGAAACAGGTCCAGTCCTTTTCACCCAGGCAGAGAGAGAGAGCAGTAGGCAACAGGGCAACACAGCAAACAGCAGTTCCATCAGAATGGCAGCCCTTGAGCAGCACATCAGATTTTCTTCTTCCTGGCAGAGTGTTCAAAGGTCCAGAAGTGTACTGAAATGGCAGTGCCAGTGGTCCAGTACTTATACCCAGTGGTGCCTTTGAAGTGGGGGAGACTTCAAAGAAAGCATTGTGGTGCGCAGAGGTTCTCCCTTCTTTCCTGACTCCTGACACGCTACAGGGGGGTATTCAATCATTAGTGTGGGGACAGGACACAGCCCTTTCAGGTGTAAGTGTCAGCTCCTTCCTCCCATCCTGCGCAGGATGGCCCATCTGCATATAGATGACCACTCAGGCACATCTAACCTTCCTTTGGGTGTGACCCTCTAGATGGAATGCAGGAAGCCAACTATCACCCACCCCAGATGTGCATAATAGAGACAGGCAGAAGGCAAATAGCTAAAGTAAGCAAATTCCAACTTTCTAAATTGTAACAGTGACACTAAACTTGAAAAGTCTATCTCCTCACAATTGGGAATTACACTTAAAACATGTAATAAAGTATCCCTATGTTGTCTTATTGGAGAGATAGGCCTTGCAGTAGTCAATAACAAAATTGGGAGTTTTTCACTACCAAGACATGTAAAGTTTAAACGTACATGTCCTGCCTTTTAAATACCATGCACCCTGTCCTGTGGGTTATACAGGACCTACCTTAGGAGTGGCTTATATGTATAAAAAGGGAAGATTTAGGCCTGGCAAGAAGGTTTCCTTGTTAGATCGACATGGCAGTGTGAAACTGCCCACACAGGATCCAGAGTGGCAGGCCTGAGACATGGTTAAGGGTCTTCTTATGTGGATGGCATATTCAGTGCTAGAGGCCCACTAGTAGAATTTAATTTACAGACCCTGGGCACATGTAGTGCACTTTAGTAGAGACTTATAAGTAAATAATTAAATATGCCAATTGGGGATGAAGCAATATTGGCATGTTTAGGGGAGAGAGCACAAGCACTTTGGCACTGGTAAGCCATCCTAAAGCCAGCAAAAGACGAGGTCAGAACAATGGAGGGAGGCATACAAAAAGTTGGGTGAAGATCAACCTAAGGCTGTCAGGTCTAACATGCATCATCCTCAAGAATGAAAGTAACTACTCCTTAGAACAAGGGCCTTTCAAACCGACTAAGGTTTCCACCAAATCTGACTTGGGTGCCACCCCAGCACCAGAGATACTGTGGCCCAAGTAATCCACCTTTCTCACCCCAAACTTGTACTTACTCTTCTTCAATGTTAATACAGCATCCATAAGTCTTTTCAAGACCAAACAAACACGAGTATCATGTTCCTCTTTGTTTTCTCCTAATATCAAATCATCATATTAATTGTATTGTAGACTCCTTAACACTTTCAACACCTTGGCCATAACACGCTGAAACACATAAGCCAAAGAAGCAAGTCAAAACGCATTCTTCTGAACTTGTATGCCGCCCATGGGTGTAATGAAAGAAGTATGTTCCTGACAGGAAGCATCCAATTCTGCCTGGTGATATGCTGCAGTCAAATTAAGGGACATACATTTTTTTGCTCCAGTTGAAATAGACATAAACACATCATATTGAATACTGGGAACCAGTCCACCACTACCTCTCTGTTAAGTGCTCTTCAATCAACACATAGGGCCCGATTCCAATCTCGTTAGGAAAGCCCTCCGAACGACTCGCTTCCGGAGAGCTTTCCAAATGAAACGTGCTCCATGAGTTCGAACAACCGATTTCGATGTGTCCGTATAGTGACGGACTCGGTTCGGTCAGACTCCCATTGAGCTCAATGAGAGCCTGTGTACCGAACACGTACGCAGGCTCCCATTGCAAAAAGGGGTGGGTGGGAAAAAGCGTGCACCCCGTTGCGGGCACCACATGGTGCCCGCCACACTATGCAAGTATGGAAAGGGGGGACCCATGGGTACACCCCTGCAACCGATTCGGAGGGCCCCGGGTGAAGGTGGACCTGCTACGGCCACGAAGTCTGATTCCCACAGCTGTTTCGTCTCGTTAAACCCGAGTCGGTGCGGCTGTCAGAATCGTGCATCGTACTCGCTCGTTCGCAAAGCCGGCTTCATTTAGCTGAACGAATTGGCTCCGAATGATTTGGACTGACTGATTCGGGTTCAGAACCGATTTGGTCGGCGCGGACGGCTTACTCGCATCATACTTGGTCATTAGGAACGGGGGACGATTCGGTTGGAAACACACGCTCCGAATCGGATTTGCTTCTTCTTCCAAATCCCATTTGCAGCCCTTCCAAACGACATCGGAATCAACCCCATAATCGTATGTCCCACCTGACCTTTTCATCATGACTATAGGAGCTAGCCATTCAGCGGCCTTAAAAGGCTCTATCACTCCTAAATCCACCAACCTGAACATTAACAGGAAAGGACAGTCCAACTTTGCCGGGAATAATGCAGTATACTCAGCCACAAAATCTGTCATATGAGAGTCAATGTCATGTACTTGTACTTGAGGATTGGCATTGGGATTCAGAGTGACACCCAAAAGCTTCTGATGCGGTCAACCAATGAGATAATTTCCTTTTACGGAAACATAAATCTTTGCTATTATGTATTTTTTTCCAAACTCTGTCATGCATTGAAATAACCTAGCATCTTAATAGGATGCCCACCATACCCTCAAGGTTTTATGTCATTATCAAATAACTTGACTTTTTAAACATTTCAGATCAAATGTGTCTTTGAAGCTGTTAGTCAAATGTGAACATGAATCAAATCTCGTGAGTACGCTTTCATCATCTATTGTTACTTTGTCACGAGGATGATCATTGTCTTGACTCATAATTAGAAACCCAATTCTTTGCAAAACTTCTTTAAATCGTCTTTGTTTTGTATACCTTGCTACTTATTTCTGCAATATTTCACAATGTGCCCTTTCTGACCACATCCATTACAACACACATTAAGCGCAGGGTGGTTTCTAGCATTAGCCTTATGTCCACTCCTCCCACACCTTAAACATTCCCCAACAACTTTAACAACCCCTTCTTTACCATCCACTTTCCGCTTCACCTCACATACAATGTCATCAGCCTTCTCAGTTTGTAAGTGAGATTTATTCTTCTCACAACTCAATTTCTTAATACACTTCAATATATGTTCTATCCTTTTCGATATTGCAATCACCTCTTCCAGCCTTGGCTCATCTTTAAGCCACAATGCCTTGAAGCAATTTCTTTAGACTAGTAACATAATCTTCCTCAGATTCCTCCGCTCCTTGTTCCCTTAGAACGAATTCATACTGTACCATTATCGTACTCACTCTTGGAAAGAAATGTCTGTTAAGTTGAAGTATGCAAATTTCGTAATCATTGAGAAATCTTTGCTCTACAGCACTTCATTCAGGAAGATTTTCCAACACCTCTTGAACTTTATCCCCTAAACAGTACATTAGTAAAGAATATCTTCACTCCACACTAAGGTAGGTACCACACACCCTTGCATAATGACCAAACAACTTCCATTTTTCGCATTTTATAGATGGTTCTCCAGGGCTACTTAAAAAAAGGAGGAGGTGTGATATCCTGCATGTTTGATGTAAAAAACAACACTATACTAAACACTAGTGCAGTCACAATACTCCAAAATTTCAACTTGAACAACCAAAATACATTTTTAAGATTTTACCAAAAAAAAGCACCCTAGCAAAGTATTGTCACAATGGAAATTAATTTAAAACTATAGACACTTAATCTATTACAGTCAAAATGTAATATAGTTGTTCATTCATAAGCTCTATGCCATGCCATATTGTCCAAGTGTGCCTTTCACTGTGCAGGACAAGTAAAAATGTGGAAGCACTGTAATGCCAAGTCCAACATTTAATGACGGTGTACCAGTCACTGATCAGACAGGCAGTTGATTGTGTACAAATGTGCGCCTGTCACCGTATTAGACAGGCAGCCAATTCCAGATGGGCAGTTAATTGAATACAAAGGTGTGCCTGTAACCATTCCAGACAAGCAGTTGATGGTGTGCCTGTCTCCATAGAAACCCGTAGAAACAGTCTGATCTATGCGGATTCGAGAAGAAAAATACATGCGGCCACTGGGGCTCCGCTACCTTTTTAATGACCACCGTAATTAAGCTTGGCTGCTCCCACACACTGCTGGACTTTCAATAGTACCAGATGAGGCCTTCCCAACTTCCTAAAATGGTCTTCAAAACGCTGCTGAACATCAACATCGATGGGCAATAGAGCTTGCTTTCTGAAGACTGGCCTTCTGAAGCTTGGTTGCTCTCAAACACCGCCAGACTTTCAATAATAACAGATTAGGCCTTTCCCAGTGTCCTAAAATGGCCTCTGAAATGCTGCTGAACTTTGTACTCTATAGGCAGTACAGCTTGCTTCCTGAAGCCCTGCCTACTCCTTATGCAGCACCGCTCTCTTCTTAGCGATGATGAAGCTCTTCAAATCACAAACACAGTGCCTTTCCTTCATAACCCCGTCAGCCCCAATTCAGCGGGGAATCTACCTCACCTCCGACACACCTGTAACTGTTCAATAGACACAATCCTGCTGTTTCTGCTCCAGATGGACATCCCATTGCAGTGCAGACCAGAAGCAAGATTATAGATTATCCTCCATGTTGAAGTGTTCACACTTTGACACTGGATACCATCACTCGTCGCCAATGTGAAGTGGTCAATAACACCAGTAGTCATTAGGTAGGTTCACAACGAGCTTCCATTTATTAAAATGATTCAGCCATAACTGTCACAGCAACTGCTTGCACCATCAACATTCTTACCTTTATAACCTTTTACATTAAGTTTCATGCTGGAACCTGATGATGCAGAAATCACTGCATCAAAGAGACAGAGACACCATATTGGATCATCTGGCTTTTCTCTCTTAAAGATGATTGTTGTGATGTTGAATAAAGATAACTTGATGGAAATGATTGCTCTCCATACGTTTTTCTATTCTAAGCTCTTTTACGTATTTGAATACGTTGAAGCTTGCTAATGAGTAATCCAGTGTTGATTATGTGGTAGTTCAGATGCAAGTTAGAGCTATGTGCTGATCTGTTGTACAGTGTCAGTTTATTACTCTCAGCCCAGTAGAATGAAACACTGAAAGGAGTGTTTCTCCCATCTTGTCACACTTCTGCTTTCTCTTTTCCCTGCTGGGGGATATACAAACAATAGTTATGTGGGTCAACTGTTTCAGTTGATTACATGTCATTCATTAAATTAATACTGAAAGCACCAGATGAGAAGTGCAGGGCGTCAGGGTATATGGTTTTGAAATCTGTAATGATTTTGGCCAATTTATTTGCAAACTTTAAGATATTTAAGAGAAGTAATAAAAGATTGTGGGAGGCTGATGACCAGCCGTTTATTATGATTGCCAGCAGCCATGGTTCGTCAGTTTGTAATTGAATTATATCTAGACACAAGGTTGAAACCTATGTTGCAAGTCCTCCCCTTGAGTACCCTTTCTTAGATAATCTAGTTGCTAGGGTATGGTATTTCAATAAAAGCAATCAAAAGAAAATCAGAATCAAACCAGTTCTCCTGAAACATTAAAATATAAAAGCACTACCAAAATTCAATTATGTTTTCATTTGCTGCCATATGAGACAAGCCTCCTCATTCCAGAAACAGATTTTCTATCTTTGGGATGAATTTCATCTTGGGAGAAACATTCAACATTTAGTGAGATTGACTAGCACTGCAGATAGACAACTCCAGTCATTGTTCACTGTCTCAATAGTTTACATTGTCATTTGCAAATTAAGTCAAGGCAGATCTTTAAGTTTACCCTCTCACGGGGATCTTAATTATCGGGGTCCATTGCGCTTCTTAGGACTGGGTTAATAATTGATTTCTTCGATAATGTTAATGCCCTACTTTTTAAATGTTTATTTGATGCAAAAGGCTTGATTTGCAATCTGAGGCGTGGTCCATGGGACTAAAGTTGGTTGGTTTGATTGCAGGTCTTGTGGTGGTTGAAACTCAACAGTTTTGATGTGGGAAGAAGTTAAATGATATAAATCTTTAACATAATAGAGAGACGTTTGAAGATATTTCCTCTCTTTCAAATGTTGAACCTGCCTTTTGATTTGAATTCCAGACATAAAAAAGCAAATAGTTCATGTTCAAAACTTTAACTGCCAGTGGATCAATTTGCAATGCAAAAGAATGTGCTATAACTTTAGTTTCTAAACCTTCATAATGCAGAAGCAGTTTGTCTTTGCCTGGCAATTTTACCTTCTTAGATTGGGTTCCTGGGCAACGGAATTAATCAATAAATCTATTTTTACTTGGCAAACAATGCCATAAAACCACACAAGAATAAAAACATCATAAAATATTAAAATCATCAATAACAAAGAAGAATATAATTTAAAACATGATCTATGGATCAGCAGCATAACATGTACAAATAATTTCCTAGAAACACATGAAATATAATCTGCTAAAAATCCAGGCTCAGATTAGGATTTGGGAAACACATCATAATATATCCACTTGATCAAAAAGAATGAAAACATTAACGTGATAATGATTCCCCCTAGTATGACCAAATGGCAATTGGCCATATTTGCCATTACATATCTCCATAGTGCAGCAATTACAGGACTGCACCCCTCTACCTACATCTCCACACACGTAGAAGGCACCTGAAAGCTGTTTGGAGGTGCTGTGCTGGATCTAAGAATCCTTGAAGCTGTCCTATAGTCTCTGGTCCCCATGGTACAACACAGCTACAGTATCGATTTCCCCTTGTGAGTGTGGTAACGTGGGCAGAAAAATACAACATGATCAAACCATTCCTTTACCTCAGGGCAGAATGGGAAGGTCATGTCAGAATCATTGGAGGATTGCTAACATTTGGCAGTTACAGTATGAAACGGCAGACTCCCTATTCGAAATTTGATGTAAAATGTTTTTACAAGTGGGGCTCAATGGCATCCATGTACTCTGCTAGAGAATACACATCTTTAAATCCCAGGAAGACTGAAGTCAGAGTGCCCACCCTCTCATTTCTGTACAGTCCTCCATTTACATGGATCCTATAGATCTCCTTAAGAGTAGAGCAGACTTAGATATTCTACATGCAATCTCAGGGTTTGCCCACAGATGCAAGCACCCAAGCACAATCATGAAGGATTTAATAAACCCAAACCAAGGGATCATAACAGCCCCGAAGTGCCTTAGCATCTCCTCCAATCCTGCCGCGATAGGGCACTAAATCTGCAGAGGCCCAGAACACTCTCCTATACACAGAGGTCTAAGGCCCACTCTGTGAGCGATCGATCTATGGCAAAATTCTAGCCGGAGAGGGAGAAGTGGAGTGCTGGGGGGAGACTGGTTAGGCATCGTAGAAAGCGGTTCACCAAAAATCTCCATATCATCAACATTCTCATGTCCTCACAATTCTCCTCCATATAATGGCCCTCCAAGAGCTTGTAGTTCACAAATTTGGAGGGCCGGATATAATGGCCAAAAACTGGAGCCCTGGAAGGCCCTTAATATACCTTCTTAATAGTGCTCTAGCTTACGTTTGCTCTTCTGGATCTGTGGAGACCAACCAAAATGTCCTGTGAGAGTGAACCCCTGATATTCAAAGGTACAAACTCTCTCCAAGAGGGCACTATTGAGGGATGGGTGTGGTCTGGTTATATGGCAAGGTTTCAGGACCATAAACTTAGATCCTTATTATGAGTACGGCGTTCCTGGGACCTCTGTACTCGCGGTGGCAGTCTGACCGCCACCGCCCCGGAGGTTCGAGCTCCATATTACAATGGTGGGAGTGGGACCACCACATGCCAGGACCCTGCGGTGGCAGCGGTGGGGAAAGCATGCAGGAATTGCGGCACTGCCGATGTAGCAGCACTGAGCAAATTCCAACCTGCCTTTCCACCAAGCATTTTCTGGTGGGGAACCCCCCATGAAATGCTTGGTGGAAAGGCATGGAAAGGGTCCCCCAACAGGGCCTGCGGGCAAATCTACTCATGGGGATGCATATGGGGCACATGATGTGCCCCCCCAACAGTTCATCACTGTGCGTGTACTGTGTGGCATGCATGACATGGTGCATGCCACACCGTGCACGGATGTGCTGGAGGTACTGAATTTAGCCTCTTCTATGAGCCAAACATACTCACCCCATGACACCAAACCTGCTGCACTGCCAGCCTTGATTCAACACAGAATCGGGCAGACAGCTTTACAACAGGCTTAACGGTCTTTCTGGGACTGCCGTGGTGGTGGTCCTATAGGAAGACTACCAAACTTCTAGGCTTTAGTCTTTCTAAGGTTGACCTCAAGCCCTCTCTGCCTTCAGAAGACACCAAACTGGTCCAACAGATTTTGTATACCCAGAGCGGATTTAGAGACCAGTAAGGCTTCATCCACAAACAGGAGTGCCAGTACCTTCCTATTAACAAGACTTGGGACATCATGCTTACACAGCTCTAGGTTAGCCACCAAGTCTTTAATAGATAAGAAGAACAAGGCCGGGGCAAAAACGCTTCCTTGCCTAACTCCCTGAGTAACCGAGATGGGTGCTGTCAATTCCCCAAGGGATTCAATAACAACAAAAGAGTGAGTGGGAAGGGACGATGGGGAACACAGCACGAGGAAAACCTCTTATTTAAAAGAACCCTCACTCACCAACCTAGTTGGTGACATGCTTCATCATTGGGTTCCCACCAGAGAGGCCGAGTGCCTCCCTGGTGTGCTACGACGCCTGAATTACAGCGGAGCGGGTATTTTTGGGATAGTGCCAGTGCAACAGTGAAGGTAGTGCAAGTTAAAAGATGTCTGGTTTAATCCCAAATCAATTTTATTGGTGGAAAACCAGATATCATTAAAAACAGGTGAAATGGACGCTGGCTGCTTGGCTAAATTGACCAGGCGCATCCAAATTGGTCTAAAAGTGATTAGTGAGTCGACATGTTTCTGCTTATAATGTGCAATTTGCTAAGCTTTCATCAGGACCAAGCCTCCACGGCGGTGTACGCTCTCTAAGGCGTACCCTAACCAGTGGAGGTATATGAATGGTAAAACTCACGGTTTTACCACAGGGCCTTCTGGAGTTCCAAAAAGCCAAAGGACTGTGAAGTAACAACTGACTTCACGTCATGGGTCCGGGTGGGGGTTAGAGCCGCTGGTGAAATTTCCAACACAGCGCTCTCCCGCATACAACCTATCGGTACCAGTCCTCGGACCCAAGGGAGCCACATCTAACCTGTGCATAGTTCTTCTGATTTAACCTACTGATAACATTAACAATGTATTTTGGGGCTCCCAGATCAGTTAGAACTTTCTACAGGGCCCAATATCAGAGGCCAACCAGAGGTCGACAAAGACTATGGGCCAAATTACAATGTCGCTAGGAAAGACTCCGACCGCTGGTCGGAGGCTTTCCGACCAACATTGTAGGTTTAAACTCCGACTGCTGCATTAGGATGATGATGGTAGGATTTTAAACTGGCCCGGGACTCAAGGAGCCTGTTGGTCAGTCGGAACTGCACCATAATCCTTAAGGACGGAGTTTCCGCCATCGGGATTATGAAGTTGGTTTCTGACAGCCAATCCATGTCGGCATTTCCAACATGGATTTGCTGTCGGGAACTGACTTTGGGGGCCCCTAGCAGGGCCCCCATTTCCCCAAGGCCCTCCACATTTGGGCCTGGGTGGCACCCTAAACATCCCTGCACCGGGTGACAGGCCCCTCACAGAGCCTGCCACATGGTGCAGGGATGTTTACAAACTTCCATTTTTCAATGGGAGCTTGAGCTGCGGGCATTTTCAGTCCACTAATGGGGTTGTCGGAACCACCGACCAATGGTCGGGCACTTCCTTCCCCGAAATGGTGTTGGTCAGAGGCAACTCCAACTGACATCGTAATTAGGCCCTTTGTAAAGACGACTACCTCCCAATACACCATATTTCCAGTAAATTAATTATAATTAAAATACTTGATCTGTGGTACTAGTCCCCGCCCTGAACCCCGCTTGCAGGGGAGTTAGCAAGCCCACATCCTCGATCCACTCATTCAGCCTGTCCAACAGAATACAACTTCTACAAGCTATCAATGAGGCAGATTGGCCAATAGTTAGATGGAAGGCACCTTAGGCCCTTCTTGAAAATTGGAATAATCTTAGCGCTGTGTGCTTGTCACCGTAGAAACCAGCACAAACAGTCTGATCTATTGGCTTTGACATTATCACCTCTTTTGTTATGTGATTTTTAAAGTCTTGTTTTGTTCTCTTTTCGTCAATGATTTCAAGGGACCCTTCTGGAACTGCTGACAAAGACACTTTTCTGAATCCTTACTGTTGCCCCGTGGACAATTTTCTGTTGGTGATTTAGGGCAGGGATGGCTTCTGATTCCAAAAGGAGATATATTTGGATTATATATTTTACCTATTGTTGATCATCAGTGAATTACACTGACTGAGTTTTATATTATGGCCCCTTGATAATTAATTTATTTGGCTCCACTAACTAAGGCTGAGTTAGCATTTTTCAACTGCTATTAATTAAAGCCTTTACTTCCATCCGACATGATTGAGTTTAAACGTTTGATAATTAATTGATAATTAGTGAGAATCCACGGTTCATTGGGGGAAATACAGTTTAGGTTTTGCCCAGTGAATGTGTTTGTTCAATGTACTAGTTTTAATCTGTTCACAGACGTAGGTGGGTAATGAATGTAACAAATCTACTCATACATCCAACATGCATGACTGAAAGTTTAAGGCTTTAATTGTGGCATCCAAGGTGTATAATAGTGAGTTCCCTACATCTGCTTTGTTTCCCAAAACATAGTCGCCCAGACTTTGCCTACCACTTGCCTTCACAGTAGTAGTGTAGGTGGAAGGCTCATCGAAAAGTTTATGTTCGGTCATTTTCCCAGCGCTAAATGTTAGCATGCTGGTGTGAACAGATTGATCAAGTGGAGCAATTAAATGAAAGTCTTCCACTAGTTACGCATTTGGGTTGTGTGCATCTTTTTTCGATCAAATGGTGATCGCTTTCCACATGTGGAAAGGCAGGGTCTCTGGTTGTTTCTCCACTAGTGCTTAGCTTGTCAGTTACTTTCTTCAAATATTTAAAAAATGAGGTAGACTATCAAGGCATTTATGAGGGTCAAGAGGCCCAGGTTGTATATCTCTGCCGCAATCTTTTTATATTGGATTAATGAGGTGGCTGTTGTTCTCTATTACTCAGACATTATGATTGCCAATTGAATGACTATAATTATAGCATTTATAAAAGAACACAACTGTCAAAAGATGTGCCAATGTTATGTAATATTATGTTACCTTACCTGGGAGGGGATCCTGGCACTGAAGCAGGAGCTGTATGGCAAGGCCAGTGTTGGAGAAAGGTGAAGATCCATGTTTTCAGTTTCTTGTAGAATTCAAGAACTGAGGAGGTGGCTCTGATGAACGGGGCAGGTTCTTTCAGGCTGTAAGTGCGAGGTAGGAAAAGGTATGGTTCTGCAAAGATTATGTGGCTGTTAGGGTACATGGGGCCAATGTTGTGTAAGTCTATATATGTGTGCATGAGGAGTGCTCATTTGTTGATTGATAGCCAGTGAAGGCCTTTGAGGTATGTGGTTATGTGAGTGGGGTGTGTGAGGTTGAGGGTGAGCCTGGATGCTGAGTTTTGTATGGCCTTGAGTCTTCTGATCAGTTTCACATTGATTCCAGCATAGAGGGCCTGATTCACAGAACTAACTTACGTCAAAAACGTAAAGTTAGTACTTTTTGGTATTCACAGAATACACTTACTCATTTTCGTATTCACAGAATGAACTTACTCATTTCGGTATTCACAGAAGTTAGTAGTCCTAACTTTAGGACTCCTAAATGCCTTCTGTGAATACCAAAAGTCTTAAAGTTAGGATTTTCTCAGTTTAGGAGTAGTAAAGTTAGGAGTCCTAACTTTACTACTCCTAAACTGAGAAAAATCCTAACTTTAAGACTTTCGGTATTCACAGAAGGCATTTAGGAGTCCTAAAGTTAGGAGTCCTAACTTTACTACTCCTAAACTGAGAAAAATCCTAACTTTAAGACTTTCGGAATTCACAGAAGGCATTTAGGAGTCCTAAAGTTAGGACTACTAACTTCTGTGAATACCGAAATGAGTAAGTTCATTCTGTGAATACCAAAATGAGTAAGTGTATTCTGTGAATACCAAAAGTACTAACTTTACGTTTTTGACGTAAGTTAGTTCTGTGAATCAGGCCCAGAGTGTGTTTCCAAAATCCAGCTTGCTTGAATGCGAGCTGTGTGACAGTTCTGGGGTGTTGGTGGGTAGCCATTTGAAGATCTTTTTGAGTGTCTTGAGTGTGTGCAAGTAGGAGATGGAGTCTGCGTTCACTTGGCCAGTCATGTTGAGTTGGTTGTTGATTACTATTCCAAGATTGTTTGCGTGGGTTACCTGGAGAGATGCAGGTCTGAGTTTCATAGGCCACCAGGTGGAGTCCCAAAGCAAGATGCCTTTACCAAAGATTATGACTTCTGTCTTGTTTGTGTTGATATTGAGGCAGTTGGTTTTCATCCACCTGGGCACTTAGCTCATGCAAGCGGAAGAAATGGTCCAGGTGTTTGGCGTCTTGTTGCAGGCGGAGAGTATGAGCTGGGTGTTGTCAGGATATGATTTTGATTCCATGGGTGTAGATGATGCTGGCGAGTGGGGCTATGTAGGTGTTTGAACAGAATGGGTCTGAGTGAGGATCCTTGTGGAGCTCTGTAGATGAGGTTGATGACGTCTAAGGTAAAGAGAGCCAGACTGACCAAGAGGATGTGGCTTGTTAGGAAGGACCAAATTCCGTGTAGAGCAGACCTTGGATGCTAGCTACGTGAAGTTGTTGGATAAGGATGGGGTGGGAAATGGTGTCAAAGGCTGCAGAATGATCCAGTTGGATGAGGGCCGCAGTGTCACCTTTGTGGTGCTTGGAAAAAATATCAAATAAAAATTATTGTGAAACAAAAATATTGTTACAAGGGTATCATGATGTCAAAAATATCGTGGACATAAATATCGATGGTAAGGATATCATTTTTAGTGAGATTTTAATATTCTTCTAAAAAGCATCATAAGTAAAAATACAGTTGTATTAATATAGTTTTTAGCCTTCATTTTTTATGGTTTTATGTTTTATTGCAGATCAATGCCTAGACGTTCTGCTGCTATTTGAGCGACCTCTTTCCAGAAAAATGTCAAACTTGGGCAGGTGACAAACATATGTAAACTATCTGCAGCAGCCAATCCACATTTAGCACAAATGCCCTTATCACCTATTATTGCCCCATTGTCAACAGCACACCTAGCTATTCGTTCCGGAGTGTAATATAGCATACATATAGCTTTAAACTGCTGCAAATTTAAATTAGTAGAATACACTGCCTCATCCAAAGTACCTAATGCATCTTCAATATCTGCAGAGCTGATATCCTCACACAGAACCTCACTCCATTTAGATGCTAACTTCAAGCTATCATAGTCCCAAAATTGGGAAAGTAGCTGATAGACCTTGCTAATAGTCTGCTTTGTGTTTGAGTGTAAGTAGGTCAGTATATCAGATTCTACAGGTGCTCTTATATCTCTGTGCGCCCATAGACAGTCTCTAACCTGTAGGTATTTATAGAACATATGCTTTGGAAGACCAGATACCCTCTATAGGTCTTCGAAGGTTTTAAACCTATTGGTATTGTATAAATGCCCAAGTTGACTAACCCCATATCCAGCCCAAAGTTTAGCTTGAGTGTCATGGAGGCAGAGAGTATGTTGGGATACAAAGCAGTGCCGGACTCTGATTTAAGATCTCTTTTTTCTGTCATCATAGTAACGGCCCGATTATGCATTGCTCAGGCATAGGTCTCTAAGACGCCGCCTAGGGCATTGGAATGGTGGGCAATTATAAGAGAAACTTATTAAAGAGAAATGGCTATAGCCAAGACTAGGGGAATTCGCTATGGGAAGAAATTCTATTGAATTTGGGGGCCTATGGCAAACATAGAATAGTTAAAATGTTAGGCATTACTACATTAATTATGTAGTGGTATATGTATTTGCTCTTGTGTCTGGTGTCTCTCTCTGCCATGTATTCATATTTGTATAAGATTTACAATATTTACAATTGATATATGTTTGCATATTATTTTCTAATGACATATGGCTTTTTGTTTATTCCCAGAGATAAATTTAAAAAAAAAAAGGTTTAATGTTTTATGTATTGTACTATGACAATTTATGTAAAATGTTTTTTTTTTAAATTTATTGTACAAACGTATTTGTGCAGTTTTATTATCAAAAACAATTCAATATTATTTTAAAATTTTAGGAGTGGGATGTTGGGTTTGCAGGGGAAAATGGTGGGATTTTAAAAATATATTTGTTGCAATTCAATTTTTAGGTGAATATTTTAAGAACGAATAGAAAATTGATATAATAATTGTTTGATTTGTAATTTAAAATTTCATATTTTAAATTGTATGAGAATTCATTTTAGAATTATGCTTCAAAATGTGTTGAAATTTGAAAACGTGAAACATATATTATTTACGTAATTATGTTTTGTTTATTACATTATTTTATATAACTGTTTTTGATATATTTGATATGCAAATTATTATTTATAAATATTTTTATATTGATTGCTGATTTATATTTAAATTGTAAATTTTATTTTGAAAGATATATACTTTTTTTGTGGCTGATTATTATTGAAAAATATTTAAATATTTATGTTACATGTTTATGTCTTTGTTTATATGGTTTAAGGGTTGCGTTTATGTGAATTATTTGTTAATAATGAATTAGTTATTTGTTGTATTAACATTTCTTAAGAACAAAACCAGAGAAATTCAGCCATTATAGTTAGCTGAGCTAACTGTAACTCAGCCCCCCGCAATACACTGCTGAAGACGTCACATATTGCATCACTCATGACATGGTCAGTGACATCACTGATGACATCGCGAGTCCATCCAAATTATTTTTTAAATAATGCTTTTTTGGCCCTGGGGGTTCACAGGGACCCCCTAAGCAGGCCTAGGGGTCAGGGTATTTCTACCCTAACCTGTTTCTTTGTTTTTTAACATTTTTCCACCTTTTTTCTTGTGACTCGGTTCAATTGAGTCACAAAATGGCTGTCAACACTTCCTGGTTTGAAGTGTTGGCAGCCAATCAGATCTCAACCACGCGATCGGGAGGGTTCACGGATCCTCTGCGCCCATATTTGGCTATCTGAGAAATGTTTACATTTCTCAGGAACTACTGAACAGATTTACATCATTTAACAGATTGAGTGCTTTCTGAACCAAGAGCTACCTTTTTTGCCAAATTTTGTGTAATTCCGTTCAGCAGTTGGACTGTAGGTGTGTCTAAACTTTCCTATGGAAATTAAAATGGAGAAAATGCGTTTTGGGACCCCCCTTTTTCTCGGCCCCCACTTGACGAATCACCCCAAAACTTTCAACACAGCAACTGACCGCCCCATTAGTTTTGAAAATTTCACAAAGATTAGTCAAACGACGCCAAAGATATTGGCAAAAGAATAATTGCTTCTTGAATAGAAACAAGGTCCAAACTATAACTACCGACTGGCGTCCGCCAGTAGGTAATATATATATACATATATCCATCAAAAACAAGTTGCCCATGTAAAAACGCCATCGCACAAGAAAGATAACTCCATGCTTTTAATGTGGGCTGCCAGCATATCATGTTCACTCCTTCAGTGAATTTCAGAAAAGCCAAACTCGTTTCGGGCAACACACTGCCCTTGGCCACTGGCTACAACAGAAGTCACGGCTACAGGTGAGAACATTTAATAATCATAGACCCGCCCCAGTGGGCGTGAGCCACATTGCTTCATGGTCCATGTAGTTTTCTCTTCAAACCTCCGTGAATACTGTCACAATTTGTTGTAAATAAAGTTATTTTCCCAAGTGGGTTACCTCTGGAGGGAAATCATGTTTATGAAGCAAATGTCAAATCTCGCATTAAGCGGACTCTCTTGTCCTCTCAGCTCACAGAACTCCACGAGCCGAAGGTCCGCTTTCATGCAGAGGGGCGTTTTTGCGGCGAGGCGCGCCGCTATAAATCCATCAAAAACAAGTTGCCCATGTAAAAACGCCATCGCACAAAAAAGATAACTCCATGCTTTTAATGCGGGCTGCCAGCATATCATGTTCACTCCTTCAGTGAATTTCAGAAAAGCCAAACGCGTTTCGGGCAACACATTGCCCTTGGTCAGTGGCTACAACAGAAGTCACAGCTACAGGTGAGAACATTTAATAATTCACTGAAAAAACCATAGGTTTCAGGCACGTTATAGATAGAAATTAGCATTTAAAAAACCTTAGAAATTCACAGAAAAAACCATAGGTTTTAGGGAAAGTTATAGTTAGTTGGACATTTCACTCGTACAAAACCAGAGAAATTCCCCCGTTATAGTTAGTTCAGCTAACTATAACTCACGCCCCGGCAGTGCACTGCTGATGACGTGACATATTACATCACTCATGACATGGTCAGTGACATCACTCATGACATCACTCATGACATCACTCATGACATCATCCAGTGACTGTGTGTTTCTGTATAGTTTAAATATGTTTAGTATATATAGGGAAAGGCGTATTGAAGAATGAGTGGGTGTATAAGTGTCTGAATGGATGATTTAGTAGGTGCGTGACTGACTCTATAAGTGAGTGATTAAACGTATCTTACTGAATGCATGGGTTAGTGACAAAACTGTGTGAATGTCTGTATCCGTCTGTCTGTTGGTGTGTAAGCGGCTGCATGGGTTTGTGAATAGCTACATGAGTGTCTATATGGGTTATTGATTAGTTGTCTGAGTATCTGTATGGGTGCCTGAGTGTTTGGATGGGTGGGGTGTGTGTGACTCTGTGCATAGATGTGTGAGTGGGTGATTCACTGGGTGCATGGTTTCAAGAGTGCATCTGTGATGGACTGTATGGGTGGGTGAGTGTGTGTATGGGTGTGTTAGTGAGTGAATGTATATCTCAGTGGTACATGTGTGAGTAACTACATATGTGAAAGGCAGTATATATGTGTGTTGGAGTATATAAATGGCTATAAGTGAGAGTGTGTGATTGTGAAAGTGGCTGTATGGATGAGTGTGTGCTTGTATCAGTGATTGTATAAGAGCGTAAGAATGTGCTAGTATTTGTATGAGTAAGTGAGCTGGTGTGTGTATAACTGTATAGGTGAGTAAATGGCACTGTGATTAATTATTTGCATGACTGACTAGGTGTGTGAGTACCTCTATGGATGAGTGGCGGTGTGTGAGTGTCTATATAGGTGTATGAGTGCATATGATAGTCCTGTACTGAGTGACCGTAAGTATGAGTGACGGTACGGGTGAGTGAGTGGATGTGTGTGTAGACCTAAGAATCAGTGAGTCGGTATGTAGTTATTGGTGTTGGAGTGTCTATGGTTTTGAGAATGGCAGTCTGTAATTTAGAGTGGGTGTATCAAAGGTTATATTAGGGTGTGAGAAGATGCATCAAATTATCACATGGATGATGTCATCAGTGATGTCATCAGTGATGTCATTTGAGATGTCATCAGTGATGTCATCAGTGATGTCACTGACCATGTCATGAGTGATGTAATATGTGACGTCATCAGCAGTGCATTGCGGGTGCGCGAGTTATAGTTAGCTGAACTAACTATAACGGGGGAATTTCTCTGGTTTTGTACGAGTGAAATGTCCAACTAACTATAACTTTCCCTAAAACCTATGGTTTTTTCTGTGAATTTCTAAGGTTTTTTAAATGCTAATTTCTAACTATAACATGCCTGAAACCTATGATTTTTTTCAGTGAATTTCAAAGGTTTTTTTAAATGCTAATTTCTAACTATAACATGCCTGAAACCGATGGTTTTTTCAGTGAATTTCAAAGGTTTTTTAAATGCTAATTTCTAACTATAACATGCCTGAAACCGATGGTTTTTTCAGTGAATTTCAAAGGTTTTTTAAATGCTAATTTCTAACTATAACGTGTCTGAAACCTATGGTTTTTTCAGTGAATTTCAAAGGTTTTTTAAATGCTAATTTCTAACTATAACGTGCCTGAAACCTATGGTTTTTTAAGTGAATTTCAAAGGTTTTTTAAATGCTAGTTTCTAACTATGCCTACAGAGGTAGGACATGTGAAGAAAAAAGAAAAAACGCATAGAAAGAAGCAAAAGAAATGCAGAAAGAAGCAACAGAAGTCCACAAAGACGAACAGAAGTGCAGGAAGAAGCAAGACATGTGCAGAAAGAACCAACAGAGGAGCAGAAAGAGGCCTTGTTGCAAAACCATCCTGTGCCCACAACTTTTTCAGACGGGTACTGGTGGTAACTGACTCTGACTAACCAGGCCTAGAGCCAGTGCTATGCTAAAAGACACTTAGTATACAGTGAAAACACCTACATACACTAGGGAACACTATGCGTTGGGGTACCCCTGTGATTAGCATGACCTCCTCTGTAAGGCCCAGTACATAATAGGGCAGGGGGATTAAAACTACCTCTAAGTCAGAGGTGCAGAAATATGCTACTTTAACTAGTAGTTACGTTTGCAGAGTGGTGGAGAAAGGGTGCTGGGCGTCCAACCAACGCTCAGGAATTCCGCTGCGTAGGACTTACAGGAGGTACCAGGAGGGATTCTTGGCCCCCAAACTCCCTCAGGACTAAATTGGACTTCATCCCCCATCCCGTAGTTTGCCACGAGTCACGTTTGCAGAGTGGTAGAGAAAGGGGGCCATGGCCTCCGAAGACGTCTTAGCAATCCCACTGTGTGGGACATACTGGAGGTAACAAGAGGGGTAGTTGGCCCCCAAGGACATCCTTGGGGGCCAACTTCCCAAACTATTACCTCCAGTCAGTCCCACAAAGCAGCACTGGTAAGTACTCGTACCAGGCCACGCCCACTTTGCCCACCACTCTACAAATGCGCTCCCTGGCACGCTCTTGGATGGGGATTGAAGTCCCCTTCACTGCTGGGGGTCCTTTAGGGGCCAACTAGCCTACCTTTTACCTCCAGTAAGCCACACGCAGTGGGATTGGTGAGAGGTAGACAAGGGCCATGCCCCCTTTCTCCACCGCTCTGCAAACACGCCCCCTGGCGTGTTGTAAGTTGGGGCATTAAGTCCCCTTGAATACTGAGGGTTCCTGGGGTCCAACTAGCCCACCAGGTACCTCCAGTAAGCGCCACAGAGCTGCGTTGCAGAGAGGTGTAAAAAGGGGCATTGCCTGGACCACCTCTCTGCAACGCAGCCCTATGGTGCTTACTGGAGGTACCTGGTGGGCTAGTTCACCCCCAGGGACCCTCCGGATTGAAGAGGAATTAATTCCCCAACTTTAAACGCGCCACAGGGCGTGTTTGCACACATGTCACCTCAGGCCACGCCCCCTCCCTTCACCACTGTGCAAGCGCGCCCCGTGGCGCGTTTTAAGTTGGGGATTAAGTCCCCTTGAATCTTGAGGGTCCCTGGGGTCCAATTAGCCCACCAGGTACCTCCAGTAAGCGCCACAGAGCTGCGTTGCAGAGAGGTGTAAAAGGGGCGTGGCCTGGACCACCTCTCTGCAACGCAGCCCTGTGGCGCTTACTGGAGGTACCTGGTGGGCTAGTTGGCCCCCAGGGACCCCCAGTATAGAAGGGGAATTAATTCCCCAATTTAAAACGCGTCGGGCGCTTTTGCAGAGTGTTGCTGGGAGGGGGCGGGGCCTCCGGCACGATCGCGGTGAGCCGCGTGGGCCCCCCTCCCATGGCCAATTCCGGCCCCGGGGACCCCATTCCCCGGGGCATGGCCACATATATTTATGTTTTTTAAGGAGGGGGGCTGTGTGGCCCCCTCCTGAGGCCTCTATTGGCCCCGGGGACCCCATCCCCCGGGGCCGGCCTTTTTTAAAATGCATTTATTTTTTGGGGGGGGGGAGGGGGGCCGCGTGGCCCTTCTCCTGGGCCACTTCTAGCCCCGGGGCAGGCCCTATCCGTTGGGGACCGTGGGAGGAGCCCCAATGCCCCCACGGTTCCGCCGGCTCCCCGCGTCCTGCAGGAGCCGGCATTGCTTTTCCACATGGGGAGCTGCTGACATGCAGCTCCCCGTGTGGAAAAGCAATCTGCTTTGCATTTTGGAAGCGAGAGCAGGTTTCCCTGCTCTCGTTTCCAAAATCCAAAGCAAGTTTGCTATGGCAGGGCGGGAGCCACGAGGCTCCCGCCCTGCCATAGCAAACAGCAGTGTCACTGGGGTGGGCACCCCGGGACACTGCAGGAGCCGGCCCTGGGGGGTGGTGGCCCCCAGGGCCATCACGGGCTCCAGGAGGGGGGCCGCGCGGCCCCCGCTCCCTTCAGTTTCAAAGCCCCGGGGAGGTGGTGGTCCCCGGGGCTCGGGGGTGCTTAACGGACCCCCAAATTTACATACTTAGTGCCCCGGGGAGGTGGCGGTCCCCGGGGCATGTGGAGGGGCTCGAGCCCCCACACACAGGTTCTTTTTTTTATTTTTTATAAAAAACAAGCCCCGGGGGTGGCGGTCCCCGGGGCTGCGGGGGGCCGTGTGCCCCGTGCAAATATTTAAGAAAAGCCCCGGGGGGTGGTGGTCCCCCACACATTAAAAAAAACAAGCCCCGGGGGGTGGCGGTCCCCGGGGCTGCGGGGGGGCCGTGTGCCCCGCAAATATTAACGAAGCGCGGGAGTCCGCGCTTCATTTTTTTTATTTTCACGGCGGGATTCGCGGATCCTCCGCGAATTTTGCCGGCTTTTTAAAAAAAAAATGTTTTTTTGGGCCCTGGGGTCCTTGTGGGATCCCCTGAGCAGGCCTAGGGGGTCAGGGTGTTTCTACCCTGCCCCCTTTTCTTGTTTTTTTTAACGTTTTTTCTACTGTTTTCTTGTGACTCGGTTCTACCGAGTCACAAGATGGCTGCCAACACTTCCTGGTTTGGAGTGTTGACAGCCAATTAGAATGAAGCTCGTGGTCGGGAGGGTCCGCGGATCCACCGCGCCTCTAGATATCGAAACTTTTATTTTTTGATTTTCTCAGCAACTACTGAACGAATTTACACCATTTCAAAAAAAGGGCTCTTTCTGAACCAAGGGTTACCTTTTTGCCAAATTTGGTGTAATTCCGTTCAGCATTTCGAGCTGTAGCCGTGTCTAAAGTTTCCTATGGAAAATAACATGGAGAAAACACGTTTTGGGACCCCCCTTTTTTCTCGGCCCCCGCTTGGCAAATCACCCCGAAACTTTCAAGACAGGAGCTGACCGGAGCGCCCCACTAGTTTTGAAAATTTCGCGAAGATTCGTCATCTGGCGCCAAAGTTATTGGGAAAAGAAAAAACGCTTTTCCTATGGAAACTAGGTCCTAACTATAACTATCTACTGGCGACCGCCAGTAGATAATATATATAATGTTTCTCTCTCATTAGAGCTCTTCAGAGAGGTATAGCTGTGTCCAGACACAAGGGAGCACCCAATATAAGTAAAAACAAAACCCTTTCAGGCATAGAGTGACGCATAAATTATGCAAAAAAAGAAGCAGAGAGCTCTGGGTAGTTCTCAAGCTTAAGTGGAAAGCAGCTCCTGTATAGAGCACTCTCAACACCAGTGACACTCTAAATTTGCTCACCTCAAATGTCTGTTGTTCTATCAAAGTCTTTAATCATAGGATTAGCACAGTGCCATCCACGCCGAGATAGAAAGGAACAAAGTCTTTTGTCATTTCTACAGAAAAGATTTTAAGCATAGGATTAGCACAGTGCTATCTATGCCGAGCTGTAAAATGACCAAAGCCTTTTACCACTCGAGGCATAGAATTACAGCTTTGGATATATAAATATATATATCCATTGCTATGTTGGCTGTAGTTTCATAAACATTTAGTTTCATTTTTTATAATTTTTTTATTTTTCATTATTATTTGTGGTGTGTTTTGGATAAAAGATGATGTAGATATATTATATGCTTAATTTCATTATTATTATTGTTAAACATATACTTTTTGCATTTTTACAGGTTTTATATATTTTTTGTTATATTATAATTGGTACTATATTATAATATTTAATGCTTTTATAGTACTATTTACATTATTTTTACGTAATGATTTATATTTTGATAATTCATTTTTTAGACTTTAATGGACAATTTTACAACATTGCTATATATTTTTTATACTTTTTTTTGTTAAAGTTGTATTGTTTTCTATCGGTAGATAGCCTCTTTTGTTTACATTTGGCAGGCCTTTTTTTCCTGCTAAGTGTATTTTGTAGTCTATTGCTGTCATTTTTAGTCAGATTTTGTGGCAGTGTGTTGCGGTTACCCGCTGCTGATCGACAGGTAAGATAAGACATTTTTAAAGTTTTCCTTTAGTGTTTTGGGGTGAGGGTGAATGTGGCTATTTGTAGTTAGTGTGACTTATAGTCATAGCTTTGTTTTAGAAGCTTATTTTGTACTAGTGTTACATGGTGTTGTAGTGTTGTTTGTTAGGCCTATTATAGTTCAATAGAAGTCTTGTCTTATTTTAGATATTGTAATATTATTTATTGTGTTTTATGTAGTTCTAATGTAAAGTTTATGTTCTTTTTATTTAATAGGTTTATGGATCCATAGCTATACCATGCATCTGTGTTTTATGCATTGATTTTAAGAAAATTGCTTTGGATTATAATAAACCAATAATATTGTTTAATTACCCTTCCATTTTTGGGTTTCCAAGAGCGGTTCTTATTTTATCATTTTTTGGGATTTTTATGGTTCCTAATTGCTTTGATAGATTTACTGTGGGCTTTTACATTTTTGCATTTTTGGGTTCTTTGGACTTAATTTTGTAATTTTGTGTGGATTGTATTTTTGTGAACATAGACATGAACCAAGATCTACAGCTTTAAAAATCTAAGTTTGATTTAATTATTTATTTTTGGTTTGGGATTGTCATATTTCATTATGTACATGGATTTGGTCCAATTCTAATGTATTCCTTTTACTTTCTATGTGTATGATTTGATTTGTTTCACGTTGTGCTTATTTCTAATGTTGTGGTTTGGGTTGCTGATGTTTAGATGTTTAATTAACTTCTAAAACATGTTGTTTTCAATATATATATATATATATATATATATATATATATATATATATATATGTATATATATATATATTAACATGTTTTAGTAGTTATTAAACATCTAAACATCATTATATCTAACTATCTATCTATAGATCTATATATCTATCTATCTATCTATCTATCTATCTATATATATATATATATATATATTGAGCCTTATAATTCCCTGTATATGATTTATTATGCATTTTGCCTGATTTGATGCTAATCATATCTTGCCTTCTGTAAGTAACTTAAATCTTTTAAAAACCCATCAAGAGGGCTAATAATGGCAACTTCCTTGATGTGGGATCCAGCAGCAGATTAAATGAGTAGTCAGTGGCAACAGACTCAAAATAAAGTTGTAACCTCAGAGAACAATTGACAGCAGGACAAATGTATAAGCATGTTTAAATCCATTTCAGCATTGATGTAGCATGAGGATTGAATGTAAGACATGTCTCTTCAATAGTGAAACAGCTGTTGACAACATTCACCAGGGTCACTGAGATTGGAGTTCAGTGATTGAAATTGAGAATCTTAGTAAGCTAGTTATACAGAACCAGTTTCAAATTCAACTCTGTGATGTTCAGAGTAAAATCTCAAATTCAAATCTGAGATTTTTGTTATGGGTATGGTGTCTAAGTCAATTTAAAAGACAAAAAGTCCAACCTCCTACCTACCTATCTTTTTAAAGTTTATTGATGGCTTAAAATTGGAATTTAAAAGATGTGGTAGGACTCATACTGCAAAGGAATCCCAGCTAAGAACCAGGAAACAGGGAGCTCGAGACTTATAGAAGGGTGAAATAAATGTAGTTATCTGATTGTATGGGTCAGAGCTAGAATCTGTAAGCAGAGGGTCAATGAGTAATATAAAAAACAGGAATTCCAGAATGGGAAACACAAAGTTGTTGGGAGGGGACAAAAAGACTATGGTAGAGAAGCGGAAATAGAGGAAATAGGGAGGGTAAACATGGCTATACAAGATGGGATAGAAGAAAGTTGATCCAATTGAAGGTATATGAAAACACTTTTTAATGCCAAATCAATTAGATTCATGAGCAAATCATATAATGAACATTTTACTTGGTATGTGAAAGGACTGATTGACACATTAGTGAGAAAATAAGGAAATTAGGTCTATCTCCCACATATCACCTGTCTCTAAGTGCTACATTTAATAAAAATGATGGCAATAAAAATCCTTCGTTCAATGGGATTTAGGCAATTTATCTTTATAAATAATTGACACTATGGGGCTCATTATGATGGCGGGCGGACATCAGTCCGCCCGCCATCATAGCGGGGCTGGGACCGCCCGCCAGACGTGCGGCGGTCCTACCAGTCCAATTAGGATGCGTCCGCCATACTGGCGGGCGCATCCTGGCCTTTTAACATTGCGGACGGTGCTGCTGGCTGCAGCACCGTTCGCAATGTGAAAAGGCCAGGATGTCCATTTCCATGCACAACGTGGCAGGCACCACGTGGTGCCTGCCACCTTGTGCATGGAAATGTAGGGGGGTACCATGGGTAGCCCCCCAGTGCACCTACACCCTCCGCCCACACAGAGGGGGCCCGCAACGGGCCCCCAAACCCAATCCCCGCTAGCCTTTCCATGCGGCAGTGCCGCCATGGAAAGGCCTATTCCAGGACACATCATAATATGGCGGACGGTGCCTGCTAGGCACCGCCACCATATTAGTGGCCTTTTTCCGTCCGCCAGGCAATCGGTGTGATTGCCTCTGGTGGAAAAGCGGCAGACGGACTTTGCGTCCATCATGATACCCACTGCCATCCTAATTTGGCGGTGGGTAAAATGCTCAGTGATGGCGGAAGTACCGCCACCGCCGGCCTGGCGGTGGCGGTCCTTCCGCCATCATAATGAGCCCCTTAGTTCAGTGAGTTAATATTAGCCTATTTGAACAAACTTCTCAAATGAAAAATAATAGATAATTGGCATAAATCACTGAGTTTGGGGAGTTAACAAATGAGCACTACAAAAATCATAATCTTTCAACCCTTGACCATATAAATTTCCATTAACGAACATTTTAGGAAACTGAAATTTGCTGGTTTGATTAGATCTTGCTGAGATGGGAAGAATTGCTTTTAAGATCATCGGTTTCTAATCAGAGTGTTAGATACCCCAGATAGCTTTGGACTTCCTCCCTTCACCCAGGATTTCTAGATGTAATTTTTATTTAATCAAGCAAGCCATCATTAAATGTAAAAGCTATGCCAAGTATGCCATTGCAATGCATACATTTTTTGAATTAAAGAATATTGATAGCCCAATATTAGTAATATTATAACGTATTCATGTGACAGCTAGAAAGGCTTCCACAAGACAACGATTTGACATAAAATACTAATGTAATATTGAACTATGCGAGAACCTATGATGCAGGCTATACAAATGTTATCATAACATATTTAGAACATTTAGAGCATGTGATTACATTGGTTAAATGGATAGAGTTTAAAACGTGTTCCCATGAAGTCATGCATTTTTTTTTTTTAAATGATATCAACTATTTATATTGCACACCATATTGAAAGTATACTGCAAGGAAGCAAACTATTTTTTGTGGTGGGGACTCCGTACCTCAAGGAGTAATAACACTTCTTGTCGGGGTGAACCCTCAAAGTCACTAAAATAACCTGCGCTCAACCCCATCGGTAGCTATGGCACAGAGCTGGGGCAATGTGTCAAGTATTATGTAATATCCCAAACTGAATTAGAAAAGTAGCGTAAAACTTAGCAAATAAAATGACACCAAAACTACAAAAATGCAATAAGGGGAACCAGGGATATGAATTTTTCAAAGCATAAAGCACCAATGATAGTCTATGGAAGTGGTAGAACGTGTCCTAGGCGTGGTTTGAGGCCAACCGAGATAGAGCCCTGGCCGGACACACCAATGAAAAGTCTGAAAGTCACAAATCCTCCTTGATGGTGTTGTCACTGAAATTGGAGCCACTGTCATGGAACTCTGGAGGTCTGAAGACTTCTCACAGAAAATGTTCTAAGTCCCGACCTCAATGAAATTCAGTCATATTTTCGAAGATGCTGAGACCCTTGAAAAGAATGAAGCTGAAATGAAATCTGACACAGTGAAAATTCCTGTTGGATACTTTTTCCAGCAAGTCCCACTGAGGCTCTGGAGGAAACGTTTTCAATCATTTCCAAGGTTTATTCGGATATCCAAAGTACCACAGAAGTGCAAGTCTAAGGCCCCCAAAACCTCAGGTGAGGCACTTAGAGACTCTCAGGGTGTCAGTCAGAGATCAATAGCAAAGTCCAGTGCAGGCCTAGTTTCCACTGCTCAGCAGAGCACTTTAGGCAAATGGTAACTTGTTGCGTCCCTGTTGGCAACCAACTGACCCTTAAAGTCCATTTTTGTGTACATGAGGAAGCAGGCCCAGACTTTTAGGGCTCATCTCAGGTCACAGACAGCAGGTGCAGTTCTCTTCTGATATTATGAAGGTCCATTAAGTGTTCAAAGGATTGTGCCTTTGGGTGACACTTTTATACATGGCACCAGCTAGTGGGTGGGGGTGATTCCTGGGCACTCTCTAAGAAATGGGTTAAAAGTTACCAAAGGCAATCCCACCCATTTTTTTCAGCAGTTCCTGTTTGCCCTATTACAAACACTCCCACAGTGCCCCTCAATCTCAAAATCCAAGATGGGGAAACCCTTCTTCTCTTGTACAGAGTCTGTGTGCCCACCCTGAGGAGTTTCAACATGGAAGAAAGTGGATTATTTGCAGGTGAGGGTTCACCTTCAGCTCGTAATAATACCACAGTCACTAATAGGTTTCTTTGTTCCTTGGGGAAAATAAGTGTCCACTAGCTTAGTACAAGGGGTCAGAGACAGGATTACCACTTAGGGGCTAGGACTGAATTTCCCACAATTGCACCTGCATGGTCCAGGAAAAACCCAGTTCCAACTGGTCAGCTGGGGTGATCCTCTCTTTAGGTTTGCTGGTGGCTTCTTCCAGCTCTGTTGTACCTGCTGTTGATCCTTTCCTCTGAGCCAGGCACAGTCCTTGTTTTGTGGAGCCTTGGGAGTGCAGCAGGTGCAGTCCTTTTGAGTGCAAGCCTTCCGTGGTGCAGTCCAAGGAGCCAGCAGAACAGTCCTTCTTCTTCTTTTGTTCCAGGGAGTGTTCCGTGGAGCTCCAACAGAACTTCCATATTTATTCCATATTTATCCTCCATTCTGGGCTGGCAAGGAGGGTGGGCACCCTAACCAATAGGGTTAAAGTTATCTCCCTCTGCTATGACTGCTTCCTGTGAAGTGCAGCATATTTGTGACCAACGGTTTTCACAAAAATGTAAATGGGGAAAATCCCTTTTTGGTGTGTGTGCATGTGTGTGTATAACCCAACCCAAAGGTGTGTCTAACAACTCACTAGACTCCCCTTTCAGCCTCTCTCCTAATCTATTTAGGGGGGGCTCCCATCTGGCTGGGGATCAAGGAAGTGGGGTGTGGCCTGGGTCCTGTGACATCTGTTCTCCTGCCTTTGAAGTCCAGCTTATCTTCCCAGTCCCCTTCTTTTCCTTGTCTTCTCCAGGAAGCAGATGTCCCCTAACCAAGTGGCTGTATTGTTCCATCCCCAGGCCTCTTCACATCTACTCAGGGAGCAGCTTGGCTAAGGCTGTCATAGGCTGACCAATCAGAGGAAGCTGCTACACAGCTGCTTTAGGTAACCTCAGGATGGCAAGTTCTAAAACTACTTCCTTGTAATAGTTACAATAAATACAACCTTGGCAAGTTGTTGGATGTATTGTAACTATTTTTGATACTTTGAATGATATTGCTAGCTAGCTCCCAAGCAAGGATACACTCTATTTATTTATTTGCAGAGTTTTATATAGCGCTGGCTAGACCCGGAGGTATCAGAGCACATTGCATGAGGATCAGCGAGTTACAAGTTACAGAGTTACAACAGTTACAGGAGCCAAGTATAACTTAGGGAAAACAAACAGTGTTACACAATAACATGAGTTACTAGCGCAAGCATAACCAAGACACATGTCCAGAGGGGAAAAGAAGGGAGAGGGGGGAAGGTACAAGGGGTAGGGAATGCAGCTTGGGTCGGGCAGACCGGCAAGGGGGAAAGTACTACAGGGGATGGATTTGTCGGAGGGCAGGGGAGGAAAGGAGACACAGCGGAGAGACGAGGGAAACCATGTCCAATGTCCGGCTGAGTAGGTGGTGGCTGAGGGGGTGAACCAGAGCCTAATCTCCTCTATAGCTGATTAAACAGCTCTACCGGGCAACGGCCATGATTCTTTGGGCTCCGAGGTCAGCAAAAATCCAAGGTCCATCAGAAGATCACAAACCATATTCAGTTTAATAAAGCCTTTCCATGTTAGCCTATGGGGCTAGCAGAACTATACTAGGGAAAAATGACTATGGCTGTCTTCCCTACCAGGACATATAAAACATCTTTTACATTGTCCCTGCTTTTTATAGTAATGCACCTTAACCTTGGGCCACCTAGGGCATACCTTCGGGGTGACGTATAAGCTATATAAAGGTAGTATTTTTACTTTGGAAGAACTTTTAATTTCAAAGTCATATTTGGACATAGTTGTATTTTACAACCAGCCTGCAAAGCAGGCCAGGCTTAGAAATTACACCAGACACAACAGCAGTGCACACTGCATTAAGTCAACTTGGCTCTTTAAATCTATATGCCCTACCATGCACTAGGGACTTATAGGTAGGATGTCTTGGCCGATTAGAATTATACTAATTACCATAAACCTTTAGAGGACAAATCACTGACCTTGGGCCTGGCTAGCAGAGCCCAGCGCACTTTCAGAATCAGTAATCACTAGCATCAGTCAAAGAATGGGGGTGATTGTGGCAAAAAGGATGACGTTCGTACACACCCCCCTGATGAAAGGTGATGGGCAACTAACCTACAGCCTGAAAGTCTTCATCATATAAGTGGAAGAGCATTGAAAGCCCATTTGCATTGGCATGGGTATTCACAAGTCTGGGTTCCACTGTGAAGTCCATCCCTTGAAGTGAAATGGGCCACCTCAACAATTTTGGGTTCTCCTCCCTCATCTGCATGAGCCATCTGAGAGCCCTGTGGTCAGTTTGAACACAGAAGTAAATACAAAACAGGTATGGCCTCAGCTTCCTCAGGGGCCAGACCACAGCAAAGGCTTCCCTCTCAATGGCACTCCATCTTTGCTTTCTGGGGAATAGTCACCTGCTAATGAAGGAAACTGGTAGATCTTGGCCCTCTTCATTTACTTGTGCCAGTACTGCTCCAATCCCTTGCTCTGAAGCATCTGTCTGTACCACAAACTCCTTATTGTAGTCAGGAGCCAGTAGGACTGCTTTTGAACACATGGGCTGCTTCAGAGTGTCAAAGGCCTTCTGACACTGTGGGATCCAAATGACCTTTTTGGGCTGCTTCTTTGAGGTAAGTTCTGTCAGGTGAGCCACAATGGTCCCACAGGGCCATGTTTATGACCCCAGTTGCGTTGCACATGCACCACACAACGTGGTACATGTGCAACACACCTCAAAAATTTGATTTATGGAGCCACACAAGGCCACTTTGTATGGCCCTCAGTGGCTTCATAAATCTCGGGTAAGGCAATACATCGCAAACCGCTGTGTTGCCTTACTGTGCGCCAGGGAGCTGTTCCATAGGTATTACGTGGGTGTTCCTAAGCAACATCCATGGATTTTGACGCATTCCCAGAGGGGTAAAGTTACCTCCCTCTGCTATGACCAATCCTGCGATGTGTGCTATATTTTTGATTCGGAATGCACTGTTTTCACAAAAATCAAAATGGAGAAAATCTCTCCTTGGTGTATGTGTGTGTGTGTGTGTGTGTGTAACCCAACCCAAAGGTGTGGCTAACAACTCACTACACTCCCCTTTCAGCCACTCTCCTAATCTAATTAGGGGGATCCCATCTGGCTGGGGATCAAGGAAGTGGGGGTTGGCCTTTATCCTGGGATGTCTGTTCTCCTGCCTTTGAAGTCCAGCTTCTCTCCCTAAACCCCTTCCTCTCCCTTGCTTCTCCAGTAAGTAAATCTCCTCCCACCAAATGACTGTATTGGTTCAGCTCCAGGCGTCTTCACACCTACTCAGGGAACAGCTTGGCCCAAGCTGTCAAAGGCTGACCAATCAGATGAGGCTGCTAAAGGGCTGCTGTAGGTAACCTCAGGATAGTAAGTTCAAAAACTGTGTTCCTGTGATAGTTATAATACATCTGACTTTGGCAAGTTGTTGGATTTATTGTAACCATTATTTTGATACTTTGAATGATATTGCTATCTAGCTCCCAAGCAAAGATACCCTTTATTAAGTTTTATAAAGCCTTCCCATGTTAGCTTAGGGAATAGCAGCACTACAGTAGGGAAACACAACTTTGCCTATTTTTCCCTACCAGGGCTTATAAAACACATTTTCTATTGTCCCTGCTTTTCATAACAATGAACCCTACCCTTGGGGCACCTAGACTAGACCTTAGGGGTGCATTGAGTCCACTTGGGTCTCTAAACCTACATATCCTACCATATACTAGGGACTTACAGGTTGGTTGTCTTGGCCAATTAGAGTTGTACCAATTCCCATATGCCTTTAGCCAACAGAGCACTGGCCATGGGCCTGGTTAGCAGAGCCCAGGGCACTTTCAGAGTCAATAACCACCAGCATCAGTCAAAAAATGTGGGTGATCAGGGCAGAAAGGATGGCTTTCCTGTATAAGGGTGCTGAGCAGCCCCCTCCTCTATGGTTGCCCAGTTCTGGGGGTAGCTTTCCTCCCACTTGATTTGGTACCAGCCTGATTATGAAAACAAAGGCTAACAGTAGATTGTGACAGATCAGGCCTATTTGAAGTTAATAAAGTACCTGGCTCCAACATAACTGGTTTTCCTGCAACAGGAAGAAAACACCTCCTCATATCCAGGACATAGTCTCTGCTCTGGGAGCGGTTTTCATACCTCTTACACACCTCATTCTGGCCGACTGCAGGCTAGGCCGACTTCACCATTAGATTACATTTTTATTCGATATAAAAATAAGACTTTGAATTTAGTCTTGAGTTAGTACAGCTCACATATTGTAGATTAAATTATATTATTGATACTTTGACATAGCCTATGTATGAGTTACAGCCTGATCAGTGACAATGTTGTGGTTGGCCTACTAAATGGAGAACCTTCACATTTCTAACGTCATGCTTGTTCTGCTCTTAAATAATATGGACACTACCTTGTGAGCAGTGAGGTGTGGTTATGACTTATTTAAGAGTTAAAATCAGGCTCTACTACCCACCAAAAGGGTGATTGTGACAGATCTGTGCAGCAGGATTCAAGCCAATAATGTCAGGCTACAGAGCGTAGGCCTGAAGCAATGTTTTCACTTCCACTGTAGTCGATGGCACAAAATGTGCTGCAGTTAATCCTACATACCCCACACTAGGGGTGTATTTCTCTATTGTTAGAAATGGGGTTTCTGGGTGGCTAGGGTACACCTAAGCCAGGCAGAAGGCACCACTCTAATCAGGGTAAGGGAGTTACACACCCAAGATAACCCCTGCTCACCCCCTTGGTAGCTTGGCAGAGCAGTCCGGCTTATCCCAGAGGCAATGTGTAAAGCGTTTGCGCAACACACACACACCAGTGACACACTAGGCACACTACAAAATAGACTGCGAACAAGGTTATTTCAAAAATATCCTTTGTATTTATACCTAGATAGACATTAGACTATAAATCCCTGCGTAGCATGTAAAGCACATTTAGACCACATAACATATATTACTACGCTACTAGGCGCTTGTCATGAAGAAGGCATGTAAAAACACATCAGACCACATTTACACATATCACTTGTGCCACTAGGCATTTGTCATAATACATTTAGATAATATGAATTACTGGGCCAACTGCCCATTGTCATCACATCATAGGTAGGGCAGTACCATAAAGACATATAGGTAGCCCATGTCATTAGAACATCTTTACCATGCAACTTCGGAAAATAACCGTACTTGTTATCCTGCCCATCTACAAAACTTTAAGGGGTGACCTCACCTGTACTCTTAGGGCACCAGAACTCCTGCGTGCCTTCTCCCAAATGCAGAGAGTTCCTAATCGGGGGCCCATTTCCAGGCTCGCTGTTGGACTTGGCCCTTTTTGCAGGGTCATCCCTAAACTTTTTGCCTTCCTCCTATATTTTTTCTGACCTGTTGTTGGCTGTTTTATGACTCTGGGCACTTCACCACTGCTGATCAGTGCTAAAGTGCATATGCTCTCCCTATGATAAATTGTGTTATGTATTAGTGACTCCATGATTGGATGATTGGTTTACTTGTCAGTCCATAGTACAGTGCACTGAGTGTGCCTAGGGCTTGTAAATCCAATACTGCTGGTGGGCTTGCAGCACTGGTTGTGCCACCCACAGAAGCAGCTTGTAAAATGTGTCTCAGGCCTGCCATTGCAGAGCCTGTGTGCAGCCTAGGGCTGCCATGTCGACTTGGTGAGTATACCCACTTACCAGTCCCTAAACCTTCCCTTTACTGCATGTTGGTCAACCCTAAAGTAGGCCCTAGGGCAGTGTGCATTGTAAGTATAAGGTAGGACATGCCCTGGTGTGTGTGGCATGTCCTAATAGTGAATTACAGCCATTTTCGTTTTTCACTATTGCAAGGCTATTTGCTCCTCATAGGCCAGAATGGGCAGTCTGATTATTACACCTTATAATCCTAACTGACCCAGGGAACATGGTAGAAAAACGAATTTAGTATGCCTGAACTCAGGATGATAAAATACATCTTTTAGTGAAGTTGGTTTTAACATTCTGTGTTTGAAAATACCACTTTTAGAAAGTAGGTATTTTCTTGCCTAACTATCCAAGCCTGCCTCTGCTCGGTTGTGTATTCCTTGTCTGGGTTTGTGAGTGACAGGGGCTGGGGGACTCCAGGAGACAGGGTGAGTCAGCACAGGGCTGAATAGAGAGATCTGCATCCAGAGTGGAGGGAGGAGTTGCACCTGGGTCTGAATAGGGCTGTGCCTGCCTTCCACAATGCTGGCTCCACGCCCTGCTGGGCGGCTGAGCACTCTGCCCCACATTCTGAAAGGAAAGAAGGAGTCTTGTCAACAAAGTGCTCCAGGACTGACCAGAACTGGTTTTGGACTAGGCAAAGGCCTCTCTGCCTTCAGAGAACAAAGAGAAAAGGTGTATAAAAAGGGGACCCAGACCCCTAGGAAATTAGATCACTTTTGGGAAACAAGAAGAAACCTTTGCTGAGGAGCGGAACCAAGAAGAAACTAAGGAGAAGACTATCCCTAAGCTAGAGGGATCTGCCTGCAGTGGTTGCCTGACTGCCAAAGAAAGGAGAAGGGAACTGTGTGTGTACTTTCATCAACTTGTGAAGGATCTCCAAGGGCTTGATTTCAGAGCTTGCCTCCTGTTGAAGTCTCAGGGACAACAGACTTCACCCACCAGCTCCCCCTGTATTCCCTTGCTGGGAATTTGGACCTTCTGACACACTTGCGTGTCTCTGGGAGCTGGAAGCGCGACTAAAGACGAAGAAGCGTGTCGCCGCAGCCACTGATTCTCGCATCGCCGAAGAAGAGTGTCGACGTCGCATCAGACGCCGGCGCATCCCCGAAGAAGTGCGCCGCATCCTTCGAAGCGCCTCGCAGCACCGGAGAAGAGTGTCGCCGTCGCATCAGATGCCGTCGCATCCCCGGGGCAGAGCATCGACCTCGCATCAGACGCCAACGCATTGCAACACGAGGCTGCGCCCCGCATCCCAGGAGAAGATCGTCGACCTCGCATCAGACGCTGTCTCATCACCAGGGAAGCGTGTCGCAGGGCCTGTTGCGGCTCCAAAGACTCATCGAAATCGCCGCACGGCCATCGGGCGTGCACGCATCACCCCTTCGTTGTCGAAACCTCAAGAAGACGCCACTTTGTTTCTTTGCACCAGTTCTTCAACACATCACCGTCCTTGCGTGTAAGGGACTACCGCATCACCTTCCCTGCAACACTTTCGGTGCCTTGCGTTATGCATCTCAGGTACATTGAACTCAAAGTGTCACATTTCAATTTTAAGAGACTCAAGCTAATTCTACCATCTTTAAAGTACAGTATTGTGGATTATTTTTGTCATTTATGGTCTTGTGGTAAATCTATATAAAAGATACTTATTTTTATAATACAACCTGTGTGGTGTCCATTTGTAGTGTTGTCACTGGATTACTGTATGTGTTCACAAATGCTTTACACACTGCCTCTGAACTAAGCCTGTCTGCTCGTGCCAAGCTACCAAGGGGGTGAGCAGGGGTTATTTCAGGAGTGTACCCCCTTATCCTGACTAGAAGCAAGGCTCCCTATTTGGACAAAGGTACCTACCTCTGCCAACTAGAGACCCCCAGTTCTAACATTGGTGGTCAGCGGTGGGGATTCTGGACTTGCATTTGTGACTCATGTACAGTGATTGGTGAACACTACCTAGTGAGTGCAGACCAAAACGCAGCCACATACTTTTGGTAGATATTCTTTTCTGGGACTTTCTATGTTTGCTAAAAACTGCCAAGTTTAATCACCATGGATACAGCAGCATCCAGAGCATCTGTTGATTATGATTGGGGAGGAGAGTAACTTCCCAGCGGGTAGCAGGGTTTCTGCCCAAGGTCTGTCCCCAGAGGAGCTGGAGGACAGAGAAAAGAGTAGGATGCATGAGTTGGAGCTGGCCAAAATGAATGGGCAATTGGAAATTAGAAAGTTGGCCTTAGAAGAAAAAGAATGGATCAGGAGCATGAGTTGAGAATGAGGGAGCTTGATTTAGAGCTCGAGAGGCTGGAGGCCATGAGTGTCTCAGCCCAGCAACAAGAAATGTGTGTAGCTCAGAGAGTGAGCTTTGCTGAGTTGGAGGGAGTCCAGCTCAGATGGTGGCAGCAAAATTATGTTATCAAGTGCTGAGGGAGTAGTACACACACCCAGAGATGTGGCGCCTGACTTGAAGGAGGGGTTAATATACACCAGGAGGTTCCAGGATATGAGGTAGCTCTAGTGGTGCGCAGTGTCCCTGAGGTGGATTGGGGAACTGGCACAGTGGTTCATAGTCCTAGAGGTGGGAGGGACACTCTACTGACTCTAGATGAGAGGTGCAGGGAGAAGGGTTCCCCTATGGTTGAAGTCCTGATGTGTGAGTGTGGAGACCGCCCAGAAGAGTGTGGGTTGAGTGACAGAGACAGTCAGATACTGTCTTGCCAATCTCAGGAGAGTGGTGTGGAGTACGTTTGAAAGGCACTGGATGGTGAGGTGAAGGATAGTTTGGTTAAACCTTGTAGGAGGCTGTGTGATCCAATTGTGGGAGAACATATTGTAAGTCCCTGTTTTCCAGAGGTATGCCAACACCTGTTGGAGAGTGAGTTCTCTGACCCCAGGGAGCTCACAAGGGAGGCAGATATTTTGGTGGATCCCAGAGGGTCTGGAGAGGCATTGGGGAGTGACCCTAAGAGGAGTGGCTCAGGTGTCTTCCAACCCAGAGTGGTGGGAGAGGTTCAGTGTAGCTCAGCTAGGTCCCGTGGTAGTGGGAGGGGTGTAGGGACTCACGTCCTGTCTCAGTGGAGAAGGAGTGAGTGTGGGGCTGCATGTCCCAAGGTGCCCAAAACCCAATCTCAGAGTCGGGATGGTTCTGTAAGGGAACACCAGGTAGGGAGCCTAGGCTGCCCTGATGGGCCGCCTGTTGAGTAGGATCTCCTAGTGTCTAGAGAACCTGGAGCATCTGTAAATGGAGCTCCAGTGTTTCTGATGTCTGGCAGTGCCACTCCTAAGTGGAGGGTGCAGAAGTCCAGAGTGAGGGGTGAAAGGGGGAGAGAGTCCCAAGTGGATGAACCAGTGGGTCAGGGACCAGCCAGAAGGGCTGAGTCACCAGTGAATGACCATGGTGACACCACTTCTGTCCTGGGGGATCTTCACGCACTGTCAGATGGACAGGGGTCGGGAGATCTGTGCCAGGCAGACTGTCACACAATACATGAGAGATGTGTTACCCTCTGGGGGGGCATGCGTGCTCCCCAGGAAGTCCTGGTGCGCCAGGCAGATTCTTACACAACTCTAGAGGAGTGTGTTTCCCTTGGGGGGGGTTGGTGTACCCTCCCGGAAGTCCTGGGTTGCCAGGCACAGGTCCAGCCTAAGGGTACAGACCCTGGGTTGGGAAGCCAGGTTCAGGTGTTGTCTGACCTGGAGGGTGGGACAACTGTAAACAGTGTCCTGACCGGTTTGTCTTCTGGGGGTACCGCTCCTGATAGGAGGGGGCAGTACTCTGGAAGGGGTTGCAGAGGGAGGGAGTCCTCGCCTCTGACCCCGGTTCAACTGGAGGGTTTAGACCCTAGAATGGAGGACCAGGTTCAGGGTGTCCCCCCTGGCCTGGACGCCCAGTTGCAGGATAGAACCCCTGAACTGGTGGGCAAATTGTGCGGGACACCTGCCACAGGTGCCCTGGCAATTCTGGAAGGGGGTACCGCTCCAGGGGGGAGGGTACAGAGCCCCAAGGAGGAGGACCGGGTGTGGGAAAGCCCACCCCCGTCTCCAGTCCAGCCGCCGGGTATAGGCCCGGGGCTGGTGGGTCAGTGCCAGGATGTCATACCTGACCTGACAGGAGGGAGAATGGACAAAGGGTGCCAAGCACCTGGGGCTACTGCCCCCCGCTCTCTGACGCCACAGAGGTTTGTGAGCCCTGAGAGGCATAAGGCCTGGGTCTCATCCCTGACCACTGTCAATGGCCACTGTGGCTTGCTGTCTGTCTGTTGCGACACACCTGTGAGCGAGTTAAGGTTAGGTGCTGCACAGGTGGTGTCCACAGGTGAGGAGAAGGGTTCCCCATGGATTAGCTTGGTGGATCCTGAGAATATGGACAGAGGGATTCCAATAGGTTCAGATTGGCGTAGAACTGGAGTATGCCCCTGCTGTTGTTGGCCAGGGTCCAGGTTCTATCGCCCAAAGCAGAGAAGCCCATCAGGGTAGTGATTGGTCTCCCCTGCGTTTTTGGCTGGAAGGGGGTTGTGTTAGACTTGGCCCTTTTTGCAGGGTCATCCCTAAACTTTTTGCCTTCCTGCTATATTTTTTCTGACCTGTTGTTGGCTGTTTTATGACTCTGGGCACTTCACCACTGCTGATCAGTGCTAAAGTGCATATGCTCTCCCTATGATAAATTGTGTTATGTATTAGTGACTCCATGATTGGATGATTGGTTTACTTGTCAATCCCTAGTACAGTGAACTGAGTGTGCCCAGTGCTTGTAAATCCAATAGTGCTAGTGGGCTTGCAGCACTGGTTGTGCCACCCACAGAAGCAGCTTGTAAAATGTGTCTCAGGCCTGCCATTGCAGAGCCTGTGTGCAGCCTAGGGCTGCCATGTCGACTTGGTGAGTACACCCACTTACCAGTCCCTAAACCTTCCCTTTACTGCATGTTGGTCACCCCTAAAGTAGGCCCTAGGGCAGGGTGCATTGTAAGTATAAGGTAGGACATGCCCTGGTGTGTGGCATGTCCTAATAGTGAATTACAGCCATTTTCGTTTTTCACTATTGCAAGGCTACCTGCTCCCCATAGGCCAGAATGGGCAGTCTGATTATTACACCTTATAATCCTAACTGACCCAGGGAACATGGTAGAAAAACGAATTTAGTATGCCTGAACTCAGGATGATAAAATACATCTTTATTGAAGTTGGTTTTAACATTCTGTGTTTGAAAATACCACTTTTAGAAAGTAGGTATTTTCTTGCCTAACTATCCAAGCCTGCCTCTGCTAGGTTGTGTATTCCTTGTCTGGGTTTGTGAGTGACAGGGGCTGGGGGACTCCGGGAGACAGGGTGAGTCAGCACAGGGCTGAATAGAGAGATCTGCATCCAGAGTGGAGGGAGGAGTTGCACCTGGGTCTGAATAGGGCTGTGCCTGCCTTCCACAATGCTGGCTCCACACTCTGCTGGGTGGCTGAGCACTCTGCCCCACATTCTGAAAGGAAAGAAGGAGTCCTGTAAACAAAGTGCTCCAGGACTGACCAGAACTGGTTTTGGACTAGGCAAAGGCCTCTCTGCCTTCAGAGAACAAAGAGAAAAGGTGTATAAAAAGGGGACCCAGACCCCTAGGAAATTAGATCACTTTTGGGAAACAAGAAGAAACCTTTGCTGAGGAGCGGAACCAAGAAGAAACTGAGGCGAAGACTATCCCTAAGCTAGAGGGATCTGCCTGCAGTGGTTGCCTGACTGCCAAAGAAAGGAGAAGGGAACTGTGTGTGTACTTTCATCAACTTGTGAAGGATCTCCAAGGGCTTGATTTCAGAGCTTGCCTCCTGTTGAAGTCTCAGGGACAACAGACTTCACCCACCAGCTCCCCCTGTATTCCCTTGCTGGGAATTTGGACCTTCTGACACACTTGCGTCTCTCTGGGAGCTGGAAGCGCGACTCAAGACGAAGAAGCGTGTCGCCGCAGCCGCTGATTCTCGCATCGCCGGAGAAGAGTGTCGACGTCGCATCAGACGCCGTCGCATCCCCGAAGAAGCGCGCCGCATCCTTCGAAGCGCCTCGCAGCACCGGAGAAGAGTGTCGCCGTCGCATCAGACGCCGTCGCATCCCCGGAGCAGAGCATCGACCTCGCATCAGACGCCGACGCATTTCAACACGAGGCGCGCCCTGCATCCCAGGAGAATATCGTCGACCTCGCATCAGACGCCGTCGCATCGCCAGGGAAGCGTGTCGCAGGGCCTGTCGTGGCTCCAAAGACTCATCGAAATCGCCGCACGGCCATCGGGCGTGCACGCATCACCCCTTCGTTGTCGCAACCTCAAGAAGACGCCACTTTGTTTCTTTGCACCAGTTCTTCAACGCATCACCGTCCTTGCGTGTAAGGGACTACCGCATCACCTTCCCTGCAACACTTTCGTTGCCTTGCGTTACGCATCTCAGGTACATTGAACTCAAAGTGTCGCATTTCAATTTTAAGAGACTCAAGCTAATTCTACCATCTTTAAAGTACAGTATTGTGGAATATTTTTGTCATTTATGGTCTTATGGTAAATCTATATAAAAGATACTTATTTTTATAATACAACCTGTGTGGTGTCCATTTGTAGTGTTGTCACTGGATTACTGTATGTGTTCACAAATGCTTTACACACTGCCTCTGAACTAAGCCTGTCTGCTCGTGCCAAGCTACCAAGGGGGTGAGCAGGGGTTATTTCAGGAGTGTACCCCCTTACCCTGACTAGAAGCAAGGGTCCCTATTTGGACAAAGGTACCTACCTCTGCCAACTAGAGACCCCCAGTTCTAACACTCGCCCAGTGTTTGAGATAATGCCCCCAAATGAGTGGCAGCTGCCCACTCAGTGGCGCAGCCGCCGAGACAATTGCGACGTGGGGCCCGGCCACTGTGCTCAGGATGATGGGGCCAGCAAAACCAAGGCAGTATTGGAAACAAAAGAATGCCTATGTAGCAGCCGCCCGCAGTCATGCGGCGAATCTGTGAGCACTTGCCAGGACTTAATCCCTTGCGGGGCGGGACCTCGGTCGAGGATCCTTCCCGCTCGGCGGCCGTGATGCCAGGTGAGAAACACGCCCCCACCGTGTGTAACCCCACAGCTGTCAGTGATTGTGTGGCCAGTCGCCGTTGCCCGTGGAGAGCGGTGCAACTGCCTCTGTCCTGCCCCCCCCTTGAGGGAGCGCAATGGAGACTTTGACTGGTCTCAAGCAGCCTGGTCCAGGGAGCACGACTCGGAGTGGGGAATGCACCGGTGCAGTGCTCACCACTCTTCTGGATTGGGGCCTTCCGTGGCTGCTGCTGGCTCTCCTTTGCTGAAGGGGCAGGCCGGCTCTGTGGCGGCAGACTCCACCACACCTCCTGCTGGACTCCTGGTTGCTTGGGCGAGGCTGGGGGTACACCGGCTCCCCTGATGAGCAGCTGCGCGTTGATCCCAGCGTGAACTTAGTTTTCTTTTCCCCGCTGAAACACAGGGAAGTGTACAACAAAAAAAGCGCACTGCCTAAAAGAGCTCACCATGTGCTGAATTCAGAACGAAGCTTCCCTTTTAGGCAACAAGCGCTGGTGCAAGTTTCTTCTCCCGGAGGGAAACAAATCCAGCGCTCACCACGCACTGTTTAGAACAATGTGAACAGAACAATTCAGTCCTTTCTCCTGCTCCAATCAAAGCCAGAACACGCCGACTTTGTAAAACAAAATGGAAGCACCAGGGCTCTTTAGTACTATGATTTTTAACACAGGGTGTAGAACAGTCCAGTCCTTCCACTGCAGGTTTCCATTTCATGAAGTAAGTCATTTGTACCCCTAAGACTTCTAACAGGAGGCCAGCACACACAAGCCCTTGGAGGTTCTTCACAAGCAGGATACCACAGCAGGGCAAAAAGAGTCAGTCCTTTTCCTCCACCATAGACAGAAGCAGCAACTGCAGGCCAACACCACACAGCAAAGGGGCATTACTCCTCCTTACCGCTCTTCTGCTCTTCTTCTTGGTAGGGTCCTATTGTTCCTTGAAGTAATCTAAATCTTTGGGGTTTTAGGTGTAATACTTATACCCCAAAATGTCTTTGTTTGCTTTGTGGCAAGGGTCTCTGAACCCAGTCCAAACCAGTCCTGTCCTCCCCGGTGCAGCATGACCACAGGGGACGGAGACAGCAGTGTGCCAAAGGAGACACAGCCTATTCAGGTGTAAGCAAAACTCCTCCCACTACTCTAAATGCAGACCAGGTCTATTCAGCCCTGCGTTGACTCATCCAGGCAGGGCACACTTCAACCCCCCCTCCATTGACTGTCTAGAGAGAATGCACATCTCAGCTCCTGTCACTCATACACCAGAGGCTGAATACACAAACAGCCAGAGGCACACAGAATGGTAAAGTAAGAAAATGCCCACTCTCTAAAAGTGGGATTTTCAAACACAGGATTTAAAAACCACCTTTACCAAAAGGTGCGTTAAGATATTCTGAGTTCAGAGAGTCCAAACTTCATTTTCCTATCTTATCCCTATTGCAAGTTACACAGGTAAAAATGTTAGAGTGCAACTCCAATGATAAGCCTATGGGACAGACAGCCTTTCAACACTGAAGAATGAAATACACAGTATTTCACTATCAGGACATATCGCACACTAGTGCATGTCCTGCCTTTCACATACACTGCACCCTGCCCATGAGGGTACCTTGGGACTACCTTAGGGGTGCCTTGCATGTGAGGAAAGGGAAGGGTTGGGCCTGGCAAGCTGGTGCACTTGTCAGGACAACATGGCTATATACAACTGCATGCGCAGACACTACAGTGGTAGGTCTGAGATGCATTTACAGGGCTACACATGTGGGTGGCACAACCAGTGCTGCAAGCCCACTAGTAGCATTTGATTTCCAGGCCCTGGCACACACCCTGCACTTTACTAGGGACTTACCAGTAAATTACATATGGCAATCATGGATAACCAATCATTGTCACAATGTATACAGAGAGCATATGCACTTTAACACTGATCAGCAGTGGTAAAGTGACAAGAATCCTATAGCCAACAAAAACAGGGTCAGAAAAATAGGAGGCAAAAGGCAAAAAGTTTAGTGATAAACCTGTCAAAAGGGCCAGGTCTAACACAACCCCCTACCAGCCTAAAGCCAGGGGAGACCAATCAAACATCTTGATGGACTTCCCTGATTGGGGTGATAGAACATAGACCCTGGCCTGCAACAGCAAGGGCCCACACTCCAGTTCTACTCCTTCCTGAACCCAGGTGGATCCCTTTAGCCATACTCTCAGGGCCCTCTAAGCTAACCCATAGGTAACCATCCTCCTCGCCTGCAGACCCCATCTGTGCAGCGCCTAAGCTTACCTTGCTCACAGATGTGTCCCAGCAGGTAGACAGTATCCACATGGCCAACACCGTAGTGTGGCCCAGTCCATCCTCAGGGTGAGACTCCTGTCCCCCTACCAGGGACAACTCTGTCCACGATGACAGCAAGCCATAGTGGCCACTGACAGTTGTCAGTGATGAGAGCCATGCCTCATGCCTCTCGAGGCTCTCTAACCTCTGTGGCATCAGAGAGTGGGGTGTGGTAGCCCCAGGTGACTGGCACCCTTTGTCCACTCTCCCTTCTGTCAGGTCAGGGATGGAATCCTGACATTGACCCACCAGCCCAGGTTCTGTACCCTGAAGCTAGTCAGGAGACTTGGGTGGGCTCTCCCACACCCTGTTTTCCTCCCTGGGGCTTTGCACCCTCCCACCTGGAGCAGTATCCCCAGAAAACAAACCTGTAGAGGCACTGCTACTAGTCACCCCTTCCTCCAGGTCAGGGGGGACACTCTGAACCCGGATCTCCAACCCAGGGCCTGTACCCTTAGGCTGGACCTGTGCCTGGTGACACAGGACTTCCGAGGAGTACACCAACCCCCCCAAGGGAAACACACTCCTCATGAGTTGTGCAAGAGTCTGCCTGGCACAGGTCTCCAGCATCCTGTCCACCTGACAGAGCATGAAGACCCCCCAGGCCAGAAGTTGCCTCATCAGGGTCAGTTCTGGGGTGCTCTGACCTCAGAGCTGGCAACCCCTGACCCACTGGTCCTTCCACTGGGGACTGTCTCCCCCTATCACCCCATTCTCTGGACTCATGCACCCTCCCAACTGCAGCGGTGTTGCCAGACACTAGAACTGGTGGAACGCTCATTACAGCAGTCTCCTCTGGCTCACCTGACAATTTGGGATCCCCCTCAGGGAATGGCCTCTTGGTACAGACTAGGCTCCCCTCCTGGTGTTCACTCATGGAACCAACCAGACCCTGGGACTGGGTCTCGGACACCTTGGGACTCAGCCCACCCCCACTCCCTCTACTCAGAGACAGGACATGATGCTCCTCACCCATCCCACTACACTGGGACCTATCTGGGTTACTCCAAACCTCCCCTACCTCAACTGGTTGGGGAAGACCTGAGCCACCTCCTTCAGGATCACTCACAAAAGCCTCATCAGACCTTCTGAAATCCACCAAAAGCTCTGCCTCCAGTGCAAGCTCCCTGGGATCAGGGATCTCACACTCCACCTGGTGTTGGCATAGCTCTGGAAAACAGGGGCTCAAAATATGCCCTCCTACAATTGAGTCACACAGCCCCTCACAAGTGTTAACCACGCTACCCTTCACCTCACCATTCAGTACCTCACAAACTTACTTCACATCACCCTCCGGAGACTGGCAAAACAGTGCCTGACTGTTTCTGTCATTAAACCCACACTCTTCTGGGTGGTCTCTACACACACGTAACAAGGGGGAACCCATCTCCCTGCACCTCTCATCTAGAGTCAGTAGAGTGTCCCTCACACCATTAGGACTATGAACCCCTGTGCGAGTTCCCCAATCCACATCAGAGACACTGCACACCACTGAAGCTACCTCATATCCTTGAACCCCCTGGTTTGTGTCAACCCCCTCCTTCAAGACAGGCGCCACATCTCTGGGTGTAAGTACTTCTCTCTCAGCACTTGACATTACATTTTTGCTGCTCCATCTGAGCTGGACTCCGCCCTTATGGCTTCCCGCCCAACTCAACCCTCTTGATCTCCTCATCAAGCTCTCTCATCCTCGTCTCATGAGCCAGAATCATTCCTGTTCCTCTATTTCCCATTTCTTTTGCATCACCTCCAATTCAAGTTTTGCTACCTCAACTCAAGATCCCCGGCCCTCTGCCTGTCCACCAGCTCTTCTAGGGACAAGCTTCTACGAGAACCCCTACTGCCTGCTCTGGAGGACATCTTCCCCCCAGGTTGAGACATGATGGTTGCGAGTTTGCAAAAACTCCGGAGAGGAAAAGCAAAAAGGAAACAAAAACAGTATGTGGTCACTCACTGGTCTAAGTGCTGAGTTGGTAGTGCAACCATGAGTCACCGTGGTACTGCACAAGCGCAAGTCCCATCCTCACCACTGATCACCAAAGTTAGAAATGGGGTTTCTGGTTGGCTAGGGTATATACCTAAGCCAAGCAGAACCCACCCACTAGTCAGGGTAAGGGAGTTTCACACCCAAGATAACCTCTGCTCACCCCCTTGGTAGCTTGGCAGAGCAGTCAGGCTTATCCCAGATGCAATGTGTAAGGCGTTTGCGCAACACACACACACCAGTGACACACTAGGCACACCACAAAATAGACTGCACACAAGGTTATTTCAAAAATATCCTTTGTATTTATACCTAGATAGACATTAGACTATAAATCCCTGCGTAGCATGTAAAGCACATTTAGACCACATAACATAAATTACTACGCTACTAGGCGCTTGTCATGAAGAAGGCATGTAAAAACACATCAGACCACATTTACACATATCACTTGTGCCACTAGGCACTTGTCATAATACATTTAGATCATATGAATTACTGGGCCAACTGGCCATTGTCATCACATCATAGGTAGGGCAGTACCATAAAGACATACATGTAATCCATTTCATTAGAACATCATTACTGTGCAACTTCGAAAAATTACTGTACTTGTTATCCTGCCCATCTACAAAACTTTATGGGGTGACCTCACCTGGACCCCTAGGGCACCAGAACACCTGGGTGCCTTCTCTCAAAGGCAGAGAGATCATAATATGGGGCCCCATTCCGGGCTCGCCCTGTGTCAGAGATATTGCCCTCCAAGTGAGTGGCAGCTGCCCACTCTGTGGTGCAGCCGCTGAGTCAATTGCGAGGGGGGCCCGGCTACTCTGCTAGGCCAATGGGGCTAGCAAAACCAAGGTGGTATTGAAAACAAAAGAATGCCTCCATAGCAGCCGCCCACAGTCATGCAGCGCAGCTGTGAGCACTTGCCAGGACTTAACCTTTGCCGGGGGGGACCTCAGTCGAGTATCTTTCGAGCTCGGCGGCAGTGATGCTAGGTGAGAAACATGCCCCCACGCTGTGCAACTCAACAGCTGCCCGTGATCGTGTTGCCATTCGCCGTTGCCCGCGGAGGGTGGTGTAACTGCCTCTGTCCCACCCCCCCTCAGGGAGCACATCAGAGACCTCAACCAGTCTCAAGCAGCCTGGCCTAGGCAGCGCGACTCGGAGTGGTGAACACGCCGGTGCAGCGCTCACCACTCTTCCGGGTTGGGGCCTTCCGTGGCTGCTGCCGCCTATCCCTCACTGAAGGGATGGCCGCTGGAGTCCTGGTTGCCAGGGCAATGCTGATGGTGTGCTGGCTCTGCTGACGAGAGGCCACGCATTGATCCCAGCGCGAACTTAGTTTTCTTTTCCAAGCTGAAACACAGGGAATTGTACAACAGGAAAAGCGAAAAGAGATCACCATGGGCTGAATTCGTAACAAAGCGCTCCCTTTAGGCAACAAGTGCTGGTGCAGGTTTCTTCTCCCAGAGGGAAACAAATACAGCGCTCACCTTGCGCGGTTTAGAACAATGTGAACAGAACAATTCAGTTCTTTCTCCTGCTCCAATCAAAGCCGGAACACCCCGACTTTGTAAAACGCAATGGAAGCACCAGAGCTCTTTTTCACTGTGATTTTTAACACAGGGTGTAGAACAGTCCAGTTCTTCCCCCGTAGGTTTTCTTTTCATAAAGTCTTTTGTAGCCCTGAGACTTCTAACAGGAAGCCAGCACACACAACCCCATGGAGATTCTTCAGAAGCAGGATACCACAGCAGGGCAAAAAGAGTCAGGCCTTTTCCTCCACCATAGACAGAAGCAGCAACTGCAGGCCAACCCCACACAGCACACAGCAAAGGAGCAGTAAATCGCCTCACAGCTCTTCAGCTGTTCTTCTAGGAAAGTTAATTGTGATAAACTGGTTTAAGAAAATTTCAACATGCATTGGGGGAGGGTCATATACACTTTACTGTGGGTTTAGCAGGGGTAACATGCACATAGTTCTAATGCCAGCAAGCAAATGTTGGGGGTACATCACTTACTACCTATACCAATGGCAGATGTGTAATATAAACATGCTGGAACTATATCATTACTAGAGGTGTGCGGAATTGGCAGAATTTGATACTGCAAAATTCTATTAAAATTCTGCTAAATTCCACAGAATTTGGGGGCACGTTGGAGTGGGCATTTGGCTAAATTTTCTTAGCACAAAATGCACCCTTGCATCCGAAAATGGATGCAAGAATGCATTTTGCGCTAAGAACATTGCGCAGCCAAATGCCACTCGGTGACCTTTCATACTCTGAATTGATTACTGCAGAGTATGTAAGGAAGCCACCGCCGAGAGGTATGCAGTGGTTTCTAAACTTTAAAAAACACTACATATCACTCTGCAGTACATACCCCTTGGCACCCTTACATACTCTGCAGTAATTACTGCAGAGTATGCAAGGGCGTCAAGGGGTGCCCACAGTGGTGGATGTTTCTAAACAAGAGGGAGCGGTCCCTCTATGTTTAAAAAAACCTAATACAGATTAAACTTTATTTTGCAGTGATTTTTAGACATAGATGGACTGCTCCCTCTTCCAGCTCTCTTAGAAACAAATAAATTACTGCGGATTATTTACGCCGGCGGAGCAGCAGAATTTGTAAGTAATTCTGAATTACAAGAGTAACGTAAAATTGCCATATTCCTCCAATTCAGCAGGGAGAATAGTCGATTCCGCCCAGACCTATTTATTACTGCCAGTGTCTTATAAGACTGGTCTGAAAGGAGGGTTTGTACACATCCCTGAAATAAATGTATGTGATCTTAACTCATACTACACATACTCAAATTAGCAAAATAATCTTGCTCAGTGATTTAGTGCAATATGCACCCTAATACAAAAAGGAGAGAAGAGAGGTTGGGCGGTCCATCACACATCCTCTCAGAAGAGAAAAACCCAAAATAAAGTGTAACATTCCCAATCATATTGTGCTCGCCTGACTGCTCCTGTAAATCTAGAAATAAAAAATGTGCTGGGAAATCCCAAATTAAGGGCATCCCTTTTTTAGGATATAATTAAATTTACCTATGGAACCCCAAGGTACTAGTTTATTCAGTAAGTGGGTTCCATGGTAAGAATAAAAGCAGCAGAAATATCCAGACGTAATCATCCTTAGGGTCACGAAAGGGTTGACATGTTTCTTGTCTCAACAGCCCTGAAGCATCCATGATCCTACACACACCGCAGGACATACGCTGGACCCAATTGTCACCTCCAGCAACCTCGTCAAATACAGCCATGTCACAGAACTCGCATGGATCGATTATTCTACCGTCCACTTCAGCATCTCCAGTACCCGCACTGCCACCCCCATGATGACCAATGACCCCCACCGGAGGCGGAACAAAATCTCAGAGACCAGCTGGGCAAATGCCCTCAACACCTCCAACCCTGCTACCACCACCAAACTCGAACAGGGAGTGAAAAAGTTCAGCGCCTGGATCACCAATTGTGCAGACAGCATCATCCCCATCAAGAGCAACATCCAGAGAAAATCCTGCAAAAAGGACAGCTGGTATATCCAAGAACTCAGAGCAGCGAAATGGGACAGCAAACAATTAGAAAATGTATGATACACCAGCAAGGACTCCACCGACAGGATAGCCTTGAAGACCTCCCTCACCGTCTACCACCACCTTCTGAGGGCAACAAAGAAGACAGCCCTTGCCGAATGCATCAAAACCAGCGCCAACATCACCAAGGAACTTTCCAACATTGTTAAGGAATTCTCCAACCCGGTTGCCAGCAAAAGCAACATCACACCCTCACAGGAGCTGTGCGACAACCTCGCCCACTTCTTCCACAACAGAAACTTCAAACCCCAATCCACACCTACGAACTTCCTCGACAGATATGCCACCATGGTAACTGACACGAACCACACATGGAACATCCTCTCTACCCAGGACACCACCTCCACAATTAAAACCATCCACTCGGGAGCTCCCACAGACCCATGCCCGGACCACATCTTCAACCTCAGAGACCAAAGGATCAGCCAGGAAGTCACGTACCTACTCAACACCTCTATCGCCACTGCAACATTTCCCGATGTCTGGAAACATACTGAAGTCATACCACTACTCAAAAAACCCTCCGCCAACCCCAGCAAAATCAAAAACTGCCAGGCCAACCCCAGCAAAATCAAAAACTACCAGCTAATCTACCAGCTCCCATTCCCAGTGAAGGTACTGCAAAAGATCATCAACACTGAACTCATGACACAACTAGAACAGACCCAACTACTCGTCGCCTCCCAATCCGGCTTCTGCAACAATGACAGCATCAAAACTGCCTTGAACGCAGCCGCTGATGACATCCGAACCCTCCTCAGCCGAGCAGAAACAGCAGCTTTGATCCTCCTCAACCTTTCTGCAGCCTTTGCCTCCATATCCCACCACACGTTGACCAAAAGATTCCACTACATCGGCATCCAAGGGTACGCGCTCAGATGGATCACCTCCTTCCTCACCAGAAGAACGCAGAGGATCCACCTCCTACCTTTCACCTCTGACCCCAAGAAGACCACCTCGCCAACAAGATTTCCCGAGCCGTTCACGAGCGCCATGAGATTTGCTAGACGGCCCCATGGTCCCGCGAGAGTTTGCGATTGCGAATATGTCATTTGAGCGCACCATTGGACCTCCGGCAGAAGTTTTGTGAAGAACACAATTTTGAACGCACAGAATCTACAGCGACTGCAATCTGGAGAAGATTATCTCCCCGAGCAGCATCAAAACCTTCTCGAAATGATGATTTGGATTAAAAAAACTCCTCAAGTTGACATTTGGCTGTACTTTTTTGTGCAAGGAGTCCTTTTTCTTTTTTTTACTTTCTTTTTCAAGAGGAAGGAAGTGCCCGAGAGTCTCCAACTTCCTGTTTCTGTCCAGCAGGCTCCTCCCACTGCTTTGTCCATCTCCTGGTCACTTTTCATTTGGATTTGGAGCTGGAAGGATCACTCTTTGTATCTGCTGCATCATATCATTGGATTTGAGTACCTTGAATTTGAGATTTCACAAGTAAGTTGGAAAATTGGTGTTGTTTGTTTGATTGGGGCCATGCACCTAGATTTACTTGTACTTTTCATTGTTTAAAAAAAAAAATATTGTGGTGGGTGGCCTGTAGTTTCAGTAGGAGCCTAGTTGTTTCTTTGTAAGTATTTTTTTTTGTGAAGGAAGCAAGTGTGCTTTTGCCATAGGCTTGCATTGTCTGTCTTCCCTTTGTAGGCTTTTTGCTTGTTGTTGTGGCCTGGCCATGTGGCTGGCGGCCATTTTGTGAAGGCAGCCAGTGTACTTTTGCCATAGGCCTGCATTGTCTTCCCTTTGTAGACTTATTATTGCTTGGTGTTGTGGCCTGGCCATGTGGCTGGTGGCCATTTTGTGAAGGCAGCCAGTGTGCTTCTGCATAGGCCTGCATGGCTTCTTTGTGGTGGCCATGTCTTCTTGCTGGATGTTGTTTTGCATGCAATGTTTTCTTCTTTTATTCAACGAACAATTTATCACAGTTCCCTACATTTTCTCCATGTTCTAATAAATTTTCAATATTGATTTGAATTCATTCACTATGTGGCCTAATCTGCCAATGGGTTTTCCAATCAATAGACCCAGAGCGACTCATGGGTGCATGAAACAACTGTTCTTGTGGCGTCTGTTGAATTCAAACATCATTTTGGCCATGGATATCAATGGATTAAAAATATAAAATGCTTTTTTGTGGTATTTCACCAAGTTTTTTTTCATGTTTTAAATGCCTTAGTTGGATGTGTGTGGTTGTAACTTGCAAAACCTTTTAGCCCTGTGAATTTTCATTTTTGGCATTGCTGCATTAAAGATGTGTTATTTAGGATGCCTCCTTTGTCTGACCAGTGTGTGAGTATGTTTGTAATAGTGGGCCATCATTTGCCTTGGCTGAGCCTCCCCATGTGGCCAGGGGCCATTTTGGAAAGCTTGTATCCATACTCCATATAGGCCTGCTTCAGTTCATTGTTTTCCAGGCCTCCTGCTTGTTGTTGTTGTGTGACCATGTGGCTGGCCGCCATTTTGTGGAGGCAGTTAGTGTGCTTATGCCATATAAGCCTGCATGTCTGTCTTCCCTTTGTTCCCCCTGGCTTATTGCTTCCATTGTCCTTTATCAGCTGCAGCTCCCTGAGTGCTGCATCCCACGTGATGCACAATGCCAAACCGTTACATTTGTATTTTTGTTGTTGTTCTTCTTCTTTCCTATCCTTCCTGAGCGTACTGTAGTGTACACAGTACACCATGAACGCCCTTGTTGTTGTCAAAGTCTCACAAATGGTTACACTGTATTGTTAATTGTTTTAATAACTGAGGAAATAATACTAACAAGTGTGACCACACACACTAAATTATATTATATTTGTTTGTACTAGTAATTGAACCACAACAATGCCACGTTTCACTGATGTTCTTCTTGCTTCTTTGCTCTTAGGTAAACAAAAGAGGAGGAGACAACATCACTGACTGCACTGCCAGACAGAAGGTCTGCGCCCTGCGCACTACATCACATGACGTGTGACCACAGACAGACATCTCTGCAACTTGGGCCACTGCGTGCTAACTGACATCTTCGAGATGGCCCCAAAGAAAGGTACCAGGTCCAGTTCCAAGAAAGTTGCCAGTGAGAAGAAGGCACTGCCACTTACCACCACCGGTATGTCGCCCAAGACCTTTTTTGGGAAACCAAAAATGTGCCTGCAGCAGCGGTGTCCGAGAGCAAGCTGGGAGCAGCACCCCCGCATCAGTGGACCCACCACACCAACCTAGGCCCAAGTCTATGTCTGTCGCAGAGGCAGCCAGGCTAATCACTACAATGCCGACGAGCAGTGATGTTGAAATTGACCTATCGCTATCGAACAGTATTACCCAATCAATGCAGGAAACTCAGATAAGTGGGCAACAACAGCTGCAACCACCCCCAACAGTAGTTGTCCCTCCCGAAGTAGGGGTAGTTCAGGATATCGAGCTTCCTGCTGAGGAAGAAGAAGAGCAAGCCACTCTTTCAGAAGATCGATTGTCTTCCAGATCCCCAGCAAGGAAAAGGAGGGTTAGTCCATCAACTTCTTCTGCAAGCCCCCCTTCTGATAATCTAGACACCACTTGGATCCCACCTCAGTCTGAGAGTGAGACACACCATGAGACAAGGCTAGGGAAAAGGAAGGTTCCAGAAAGCCTTAGAGTTATGGAGGTAGATGTAGAAGAGGAGGATGATGACGAGCCAGTCATCATGGACATTAGCCCCGCCCCAGTGGAGACCAACATTACCCCATACCAAATTGCTGTGAGGGATGTGGCACGGATACCACCAACACAGATACTGAATTAACATAATTGTTCAAGACATTCTGAAAAAAGAAGACTGAGTCAGCAAATTACTGACCCCCTGCAGAAGAATCTGCACACATTTCAGCCATTTTTTTAAAGCCCAGAAGCAGCTGAGGATCATTCAATGTGATAATAGAATGCTAGTTAAAGCACTCATCCAGGAGGTGTCAACACGTTGGAACTCAACGTATTACATGCTTGAATATCTGTTTGAGCAGTACAGACTGATCAATGAATATGAATGTAAAAAGAGGATGCTACTGTGAAAGGCATGATCTTTGAGATGGACCAATGTGGCCTAGTTAAATGCCTGACAGAGATGCTGCTTCCTTTCGAGGTCCTCATACGTGAAGTCAGCACAGAGGACTGTACCATGGGCCAAGCTATCCCATTGTTGCACGTGCTACAGGAACAGCTAAAGGAGGTTTCTGCAATGTATGCAGGTGTGGAGGAAAAAAAAGAAGCATTTCAGTTGGTGGAGAGCTTAACTCTTCGCTTATCTGAAAATACAAAGGTGCAAAGAGGCATTGTGTCATCCAGCCATTACATTTGTGACACAATTCTTGATCCACGGTACAAACCATTACTGCACACTTTCATTCCTTTTTCAGACGGTATGTTGCCAGCTACAAAACTTGGATAGCTGTGCAAGCCAGTCAGCTAGAAAAAGAACGGCTGTGAATTAGAGGCCCGCTTTTCCAGGGCACAACAAGTACTGCAGGGAAGCCTTCAAGTTCAACTTCAGAGCCTGAGGACAGTGCGGTTGGCTCACAGCAGCCAAAACCACCAACAGCACCAAGAACAACATCAACAACAACAAGAACATGAACATCAGCCCCAAAATCGGCACAGGAATAGTTTCTACAGGCAGGGCTTGAGTCCAGTGCTGATGCAAAGGCAAAAGAGGCCGAGCAAAGTGGAGCACCCATGCCCATTGAGCGGATGGTGCAGGCTTATCTGGATGACCCAACAGAGGTCTACTTTGATCAAAACCCATTGCTGTATTGGTATGGGAAAAGGCGCCAATGGATAGTGCTCAGCAGGCTGGAGATAAACTGTCTGGCTTGCCCCATAGCAAGTGTCTCTGCTGAGCGTGTTTTCACTGCTGCTGGTGCCGTTCTGACAGTGAGAAGGACCAGTCTCTTGCCCCAAAACGTTGAGAGGTTACCCATGATCAAAATGAATCAGCACTTTATACCACCGGATTATACCATACCTGAAGTACCACAGCAGGAAGATGATGACAGAGACTCAGGTCATGGAAGTAGTGTGTTAGGTGATCTACTTCTGGGTGAGCCACCAGAGTTTGAGGACAAGCTCTACTTCCCTGACAACTAGGCTTTCGAGTTACTTTATTTCTTACTTTGACGCCTTAAAAAAAGCCCCCAAAAAAGATATAGCTAAGTAACATTATTTACTTTATTATTTGTGTGTGTCACTGTCTTTCTGGTTCACAACACATCCATCCCCACCGTCTTACTCTTTTATTGCTGGATTGGAGTTGCAACTGTGTGCAGTCAGTGAAGAAGTAAGTCCACTCCTCCTGACTCGCCCTCAAGCCAGACATTGGATGGAGAATACAACAAATGTGAAATGTGTGCCTGACTCCAAACCTGGGTCCTGACTATATATCTATCCTTTCCTAGCCTAGAGGGACTGACCCGGAAGAACAGGTAAATGATTGAATGCGTTGCACGCTGAGTGATGGTTGTTTGTTGTGGATGATGTCTACTATTCTTCTACACACAAAAAAGTGACTCAAGTCAATCTTTCCCTTCTTGTTGTTCAATAACAAAATTGTACTATTGCAGGCAGATCCATTGCATTTTCGAGTCGGGACGAGTCTGGTACTCACTCGGGAGTCAGGACACTGTTGGTGCAGAGTTTGACACCATACCATACTCACAGTCAGAGTCAGGAGGAGGATCAGAGATGATTGGTGGAATAACTCAGGGCATGAACTGACCTAAAGGTAAACAACAACACCAGACCTACATGTCTGTGTAGTGGTCGTGGCGAGTATGGTGGGACTGACAGCGGTGCATTGATTTTTTACTTAATTTTGGAAATGCTATGTTGCTGTGTGTGTGTGCTCACTGTGCTGTCTGGCTCACATTCGAAGATAAGCGGTGGTTGGGTGGGGAGGCTTGTTCCTGTTTTTGGAAGTAACTGCCAGAAACAGACATGATTTAGCATGCCACCTCTGAAAGTCTTCTTGTTGCACTCCTCCTTAAATATGCAGTTTAACTTTTCTCCTTGATTTTTCAATATCCTTTTGGTTTTTCCATCAACAGGCCCTTTACCCTGTGCCATACTGGAAAAACAACTCACACTTACCTTTCCGAACCGCATCCGCCAGGCACCCAAGATTGACAGATGGACAGTCCAAGGAAGGATCAAGAGGAATGCGGAGATGCAACTCCCAATTTGGCAATAATACAGTATCATTTTTTTTCTCTTCAATCATTATGATGACTGTGTGTGTTGTTTATGTTTGCTTATATTTGACTCCTATAAATATGTTTATTTTATTTGCTATCTTTCAAAGGAAGCCAGGTACAACAGAACATAATGTATGTAACTTGGGTCTCTCTGGGGGCAGACAGACAATTGCATAATATATATATATACTGCCCTGTACTAGTCTAGTACTACTCATCATCATCATGCATGCATTTTCTTTTTCTCCCTTAACAGATTTATGATGGTGAGCTGCTAAGATGAATGTGTTGTCCATGTGTAGTGTTTGTCTTTGTCAAACCTTTCCCTCAAATCCCCCTTCCCAACCATTCATCAAACCCTAACCCTCTATCCCTGGGCAGTGTGATGTGATTAATTGAGGTGTGACTAAATTAAATTTACACCAATAATTGATCACACACTTGCTGGGGCGGATGTGGTGAAAGCAACACTAACTCAAGGCAGGGCGAGGATCTTTTTCTGCTCTAAGTATATATATAGCCCACACTGGCAATATATAGATTAGATTGCCCACCCATGCACAGTATTTGATATTCAAATTTTTTCCAGAGGAACATAATCCATCATAATTAATTGCCAGCATCATCATCCTTCCAGCATAAAGGTTACACTTGTCCACTTCATAGCTCGAGTCGACTTCAGTTTGTAACTTGTACTAGGCTAGCCCACCATTCTGTTTTATCTTACTTTAGCATTGCTTATCATCATGGTTTCTTGTTTGGCAGTCATCTTCTTGTGAACCGTACTTCTACTAGTTGTTCCCTAGTCTCCCGCAGGTGACTGTCTCAGTTTCATTTTTTTGCAAATGCTACTGTCTACTATTACTACCACCACCATGGCACCTTGGGAAACCAAACCATCACCATGCAGCCATCGCTTCGCTTAATTATCAATCACAGGTAAGAGAAGTAGTGTGGGGGATGCAATAATGTATATACTATGGAAATTAATTAATTCACACACCCACACCCCTCCGAGTCCATAGGGGTTTTAGTTGCAGACTGCATAGACTAGGAGGAGAGACTGACAGTAGTAGGACAAGTGAGGGTACCACAACTATCTGTTGGTGTGTTACACTATCAGCATATTTCAAAAACTGTCTGCGGCCCTGCAGCAAAGGAAACAGTGCGAAGTAAAAGAGTAACCCCCCCAAAAAAGATTTACATCATACATAAACCTATAAATATTTATTCCCCTAACAAATATAAACTAGAAGGAAAGAAACCCACAACACCTGACCCACCACTCTTCCTACCCCCAACCAATGACCATTAAAGCAACGCAAGTCCAAAGAAATTGTCCATAAAAGCAAATGTCCATAAAAAAAGAACACCCAAGTTTTCCCCAACTCCCACATTCCCACTCTCTCCCCAAGTCCCACCCACCCAAAAAAAATAATAAAGAGGCAAGAGTCAACAGACTGAGGTCTAGTGGTGGGCTAGCCGGATCTAGCGCTCAAGAAGGTGGAAGCGTCCCTCCATCCTGCCCTCTAGGTGTCCTATGCAGAGGAGCATGCAGCGCTGAAAGGTTTTACAGGAACACCAGGGATGGGCAGCAGTGGTTGATTTGTGGCGGGCGGCTGCCAGACCACGGTGCTGTACCACCGGAGGCTCTGGGGGGCCTGGATGGGGCCCGGAGCATTAGAGGCTACAGCTGCTGCCTCCTCCTCCTCCGCCAGAGCCACTAGCCACCGATATTCATCCCTGATGGCCCCCAGCTTCCGTTGTCGGGTCTTGGCTGCTAACTCCTGCCTGTTGGGTTGGGAAGGAGTAGCTATATCACGAAAGAAAAAACACAATTGTAACCAATACCCTTAGCAAAACAGTAACACAAAATTATACACATAAAATTATAGTGGCACAGTAGCACTAGCAGTACATAACATTTGTAGTATCCTCACTTTCTCGACCCCTAAGATTTGGATATGATTTGAGTTTCAGGCATTAGGCACTATGGAGTAGACAAGTATTCTTCTTCTCTCTCTTATTTAGCTAAATTAATCTTCTAGGCATGCCAGCTCAGTCAGCTTGAGCACTAGACAGACATACTTTTGTCGCAGACTCGCGTTACTTTACTACTGTCTGCAGGTGGGGAAGCTGTACTAGACAATTATCTATTTTTCTATTATGGCCATACTCTTTTCAATCAAAGGCAAATGTTCATTTTCATTTTCACCCTGACTACTACAACAAGGCAGATGATATGATTACTAATATGAATGATTGATGATATACGTCACAATGTCACTTGACGTGAGGTACTGCTATTTCTTGCCTGTAACCATGCAGCCGATGGCGATAGGCCACCCAAGGCTGACACGGTCAAAATGACATGGGTAGGGAGCGGGAGTGGGCCTTGGAGTCGGAGGGAGGCGATTGATGATGGGTGAGTACAAACCAATATATATGTTGTGCTTGCAAACTACTGTCAGCCCAGGGAGTATTCTGCAATACAAACTCAAACCTTTGAATCAAAAACCTTGGAAAAAACAGTCCTTGTTTACTCTTCTTCCCAGGGATTTTTCCATTTATCATTGCATTGCCCTTCTAGCATTATTTTTATTCTTCACCCTTGGCTTTGCTACTCTGGCAAGGATTAATTTTCGTTTACATTCTCTCCATCCAGTCTTCACCTATGATACCATCCAGGCATCCATCCATCCAAACATGGCTATCATTCTCAACATACCACTTTTACCAACAACATACATTTGTCATTTAACCACCCATGCGTCTTTGCTTGCTTGCCTTTTAGTTTCTCATCAAACCCCCTGGAGGATTCCTTTCACCCATACAGTTTCACCCACCCAGGCAGGCCTCCTTTCTTTCACCATTCACCCATCCTTCAACCACCCATGCATCCTATCAGCCACCTATATGCATCCCAGGCCTCCTTCATCCACCCATGCATCCTTCTCTGCCAGTCATATATTACATGTCACCCGTCCTTCCTCCTTCCATCCTTCTTTCCCTTTTCCATCAACCCATCAAGGTTGTCTGACTCTTAGTCTTCTTCATAAAACTTTCTCTGCTGAATTGAAGATACAAGAGGCCATTAGTTACTCAACTCCCGCTAATGCTAAGTAAAGGGTGTCTTCTTCAACTGTTTACAACAACTTAGTCTCAACAGTACAGCGTACACCCTTGCAGCGAGTGTATTTTTCAATAAGTAAGGAATATGACTTATCACCGCTTGCCACTGCTGCTGGCTCACCCCCTGCAGCTGCCCCATCAGCTCCCTCCTAGCTGGCGTCACCTTCGCCGCTGGCCCCAGCACTGGTGGTAGGTACGCCTCAAAAAAGCATTTCACATTTTTTAGATGCCATATACGCCTCCCAGTATTTATTTTTTTCACTAGCAAGATTGAAAATACAATACATACACCACACACATCACTACAATTTGGGTACTAGAGTAGATAGTATGTCCTAAAAACATACAAGTTGGACAGTGGACCAGAAACAACCAATAGGGCACCAATCACATACAATCACCAATTAAAGTCATTGAAAAACAAAATAGAGTCCTGCGTGCAAATCTCCAAACGTGCCCCCTGTCCAAGAGCACTCCCCTATTCCCAGGGGCAACAAAATGAAACAACTAAATCAGAGCTGCACCGCTTAGCGACAATGTTCAAATATCGTATGAATGGTAGATTTTATACGAAGCCACGGAGCCATTGTACACGGATCAAATTTTTCAAGATAGCCGCGCCCATGTGCAACCGCGTGGTGAAGTGCGCATGATATTTCCCCCGGAACACGCAATCTGCATCTCGCGAACGTGTGGAACAAGCAACTCCACCCGCTTGCGGAACTCCGCATAGTGCTGCGGAGTTTTTTTACTGCTTCGCGGAGTTCCACGTAGCGCCGCTATGTGAACTCCGCCCAGGCTTATATATGACCCCACTGGCCACCATAATCAGATCCCACGGTCTCTACATAATTTCCTACACAGACGACACCCAACTCATCCTCTCACTCACCAACAACCCCACCATCACCAGAACCTACTTCCACAGATACATGACAAACATCGCCGACTTGATGAAGAATAACTTCCACACAGACAAGATAAAAGTACTGATCTTTGGCAAAAGCAGCAACACATGGAAGGACTCCTGGTGGCCATCAGACCTAGGACCCGCACCCACTCCCTCTGGCCAATGCAGAAACCTCACAATCATTGACAACAAGCTCACCATGAAATCTCAGATCAATGCTGTCTCTTCCACCTGCTTCCTCACTCTGCGCATGTTAAGTAAAATCTTCAAGTGGCTACCCCTACACATGAGACACACCGTGACACAGGCCTCTCATCACCAGCTGACTGGACTACGGTAACCCCCTCTATGTAGGAATCCCCGCATACCACCTACAGAGACTTCAGACCAGACAAAACGCCACAGCCAGACTCATCCTCGGGCTTCAACTAGAAAACTCACATCACACCCCACCTCAGGCAACTCCACTGACCCAGGCACACAAGGCTGTACACAACCAGGGACCTGCGTACCTTAACCATCACCTCAACTTCCACCAACCATTGAGAAGGCTACGCTCCACCTCCCTTTCACTTGCCCATACTCACCGCATTTACCGAATCAAAAGTGGAGTACACTCCTTCTCCCATATTGCAGCAAAGTCCTGGAACAGCCTCCCCACGCACCTCCGGACCATTACCTCACTTCCAGAATTCCGAATGGCCCTCAAAATGTGGCTGTTCGAATAAGCCTCCAGGACCTGCACGTGCCTGGATACCCTATTGGGTGATTAGCTGCACTTTATAAAAGCTGATTGATTGATTGACTGATGATTGATTGTCATTCCTCAGGACCAATAAACAGCCTGAATCAATCAGTAGGAGGGAAGCACTATAGTGGTGAAAAACTGATAATAAGGAAGTGGGCACAATCGCGTCCGGCTGTAGGAATTTTTTCCTTGCAGCAGACTGGTGAATCCACATAAATTGAGCAGTCGTGTTGTCCCATTCAGATGTCCAGAGACTCCTGCTGTTTTCTACCATGCCATAGAACCTACTTCTTGAATGAACTAGTAATTGTGGTTCCATTGGTAATTTTAACATCTAACACTTCACACTGGCCCAAGCTACACTCCCAGGCCCTCTACACAGAAGACATCATTTCACAGTGAGGGAGTTTTCCTACCATTTGGATGGTGATCTAAGGATAAAAGAGATCTCTGTAAAGAACTCCATAAAGGATGCCCATCAGGGATTGCATCCCCCACCCGATGAGGAGCAGAAGCCAATGATGAAGCATGGCACCTATGAGGGTGAGTGTCCCTTTATCCTAAAAGGGGGTGCCCCAGCATGTTAATATTGTTCATGTTTATAGAAGCAGTTAGACGAGTACAATATGATTTGGAGTGTCACACTTCAATTTTGGTGTAATATGCACCGCCTCCCAAAAATGTTAATGGACCTCATCATCCTTGCCTTAGCTTCTGAGATTCCCACCACGCACACTATCAAGTTTTGGACAAAAACACCTCCCATTCTGAAAATGTTTACTTACATAAACAGCTGCCGGTGCCTAGGTGCTCATCTTGAAAGATATTAGGGTTCAGGTTTTCTGCTAGTGGCTCATGTCATTGACTTTAATGGCAGTGTGGCCTGGGTGCTGGAGGTGTGCGGCACCCAGTTTTAATACCACTGGCACCCTCTATTTTTGCCCATCTCTGGATCCATGGAGTTAGAATGAATATTTATGGTTCGATGGGGAGGTGTCACCCATCTCTTTTTAGCAGAGGTGTTTCAGTCACATGTGGTGCATCGCAGACTCTATGTTGAACGATTGCAGGCCATGGATACAGTACATTGTCTGAAAGTACAAAAGAACAAAATCAGTCGATAGATCAGAGAGTGATTGTTTTTGGCAGAATAAATGCACATCCTAAAACAAAAGGAGAATAGAGCTTTTTCAGCCACTAGTATCTAGATAAAAGTGAACTTTATTAGAAGTTGTGCAGTACTTTCAAACATTTGTGTGTAAAGTTTAATGCTGAAAATCCAGAGATGGCAGGGCAGTGGGAAGGTACAAAAATATTAGCAAGGTGGCAATGGAAAATTAAGAAGAGGAGAAAGGGAGCATATTTTCCATCTGCCCCTACAAAAACCTGTCACATCATTTCATGGAGAAAGGCAAGTATGGATGCTAAACTCTAATAGTGAAGGGGCAATCATTTCAGTATGCATGCAAGCAGACAGAAAGACATTTTCGTTAACTTTTGATTGGATTGCTGTTACTGAAGCACTCAAGCATTTTCTTTTTCTTCTCAAAACAAACCGGATAATGATGCTTTGTTTCCATTTATTTTTGTCAGAAACCTGACTGCGCCATGAACAGATGTTACTAACAACAACGGCATACAAAATAAGAGATTCCATTTTCTCAAAAACAAACTTATTTATTCATGAAGTGATATCTAGGGCATGTGAAGCACAGCCCGGATGTGAAAAAACTTTACTGACATTTGCATTGTAAATGCATATTTAAACCCACATCATGGTCACTAGTAGCAAGTAAAACATTAGATATAATGTAATGCCATAGAAACTGAGATACTGAGGCATTCACACAAGCTGCAGACATAGGAAAACACAAATGCTGACATTCATAAACATAACCATGGTGAATCAACAAGGTATGAGAGTATTTCATTTGAAAAGTATGGAGTAGCTGAATACGGGTTGCTGTTAAATTAGGCTGATTAAAAATGAGGCCATCAGCTTTACACTGCTCGTTGCAGGCCAAGGCTTCTTGTGTGGTCTGTTTTGATGACACATAATAGATGTGAGCATTCCGTCTCTTAGAATATGGTTTACATTGAGAACTGGGGCCAATAATGAAGGTGTGCATTTATGCGGGGCGCATCTGTGCGCCTGTTTTGTGCTCTGTCTATGGGATGCGTTAAATACCTCAATCGTCATTAGATTCAGCTGTTCAAACCTGCTGAAATTTGCCAGGTGAAATGTGCATGGTATTTACCGCACCATGGGCAATTTGGTGCATGGCCCCCTTCTCTGAGCCTCTATAGGACTCGGAGGCCACATCCCCGGGACTGCCTACACTGCTGTGTACGGGGAAACCCACTCCCGGAATACAGTTTCCCTGCCTGCAAGAGCTCGGGCAGGGAAATAAATGTGCACTCCCACTCCACGGGAGCTGCAAAAATTCTCCTGCCTGGTGAGAGCACATACTTTTACCCTGCCCACGCTCTTGCAGGCAGGGAACCAGAGATTACTCCCGCCGGATGAGAACATAAAAAATACCTGCAACATGTAAAGCAATGCTGGCTTTTGCTGTATCCAGGACTGGCACATGCTGGGAGCAGGTGAGGTACTTTGTTATTCTGCCTCGTTGACAAAGTCAGACACTCTTCCTTAATTAAATAACACCCCTTATATTCAACGATGTGTGTCAGCAGGATTTTGGGCACCAGTCCTTGTGACCAACCTCCCACTGTGCATGGCTTTTTCTCCGTGGGCGGAGGTTGGGCCTGGCCCACGGCCAACTGCATACCATGCCCGGCGTGGAGTTGGCTATCCACTGCGAGTTGTACATAGGGCCTGACATTTGCCTGCACACAGTGGGGGGTTGGCTGCCAATCAGTGGTTGGTCGCAGTGCCTGGCCAAGGGCCAATCCCTTCCACCAAATCCATATTTTTTTAAAACGTAGAAATTCACTGAAATAAAAGCATAGGGTAAAGTGATGTTATGAAAGGGTAAAGGGATGTTATAGTTAGATAGCCATAGAAAGCCATTGAAAAAAACAAAGGTTAAATGGACGTTATAGTAAGGTGTAAATGTCATTTAAAACATACCGTTTGAAAGATAACAATTGAAATTCACCAGTTATAGTTCTCAAGTAACTATATCTTGTGCCTTAAGATAAGTAAAACTTGCGCCCTAGCCATGCACTGCTAAATATCCCACATATTACATTACTCATGACATGATCTATGACATTGTTGATAACATGACTGCAACATCTGAAATAACATAATTGATGACAAGATTGTGCATGGAAGTCGATTTTATAGGACTATAGGATAGAAATCTTTCCTCTCGAATAAGAAGAAATGGCTGAAATAGTTACACCAAACGAGGCATAACGGTAGAACTTTGCTTATTTTATAGTGGATGGTAAAATTGCTTTTTTCCCTGTCTGTCACCACCATAAAAAACCTGCCAGTGAGGTACAGGGAAAAAACAATATTAGCCCCCTGCACCTTGGGAGAAAGTCCCAGTGTGTGGGGGTCATTTGTTTTTCTGGATAAATTTGAGGCACAGAGCCAAAGGGTGACTCTTTTGCCCTGGTTCCTGCCTTATCATCAGTCCTTGCATTTTAGTTGTTCTCCATTGAAATAAGCAAATGTCACTCTTGTTCACTACTGGTTTTGTTACCCAATAAGTAACCATCGCTTTATTAAGGAAGAAGTTGATCACAGACTCTCGTATTTATCCCACTGACATCTGCAAATCTGCTCCAATTCTCTGAAACTAAATATACATAATCTATGTACATTCCATATTGTAGAGCCTAACTTCATGCAAAAGCATTATTGCTTTGTAATGTATTTAAGCGTCTCTCCGGGCTTTTTCCAGTTATCCAGATAGTCTTATTTCTCAGCACAAGCAAGACAGTGAAAACTGAAGTATTTTAATACTGTTTAGCACAGTATCATTTTTCAATGTCTTTGGGATGACAAGCTAGTTATTGGGTTGTCAGAAGTTTCTGACAAAATGTAGTCTCAGGCAACCTAATTAGATTGCTTCAAGACCCAAAGGATTGCTGATATTTTTTTCTAATCATTTTTGACTTCGTTTGTTTTGTTTAAGGGCAAACTTATCAGCCATGTGACATATCTGTTTTTAAGGTTCACAGTTCTACAGGAGTCATAGACGTCTACATTTCTTTCAGCTTTTCTTTGTAGAGTGCAAACTATACAGAGTCAATTAACTGGAAGTAACAAAGACGCGCTAAAGAGTTTCAGGAAAGATAAACACACTATTTGTATTCTGTAATAGTATCAACAGATGTGCTATAATTTAAACATTTCATCGAAAATATTATGAAAGGCCATGTGTGTATTGTAAGACACGCTTTATACATAAATGCCCATGCCACTAACCTGAAAATGGGCTTTCATTTGTACATCACAAACTAAAACATTTATTTCAGGAAATTATTTTGTGCAATGAGAGAACATATCAAAGGAAGGTAACGTATATTTTCTGCTGTATATTGTAGCTTTGAAACTGCCTTTAAAAATCGCGGTCCTAGGTCTAAATCAAATGAAAGATCGTATATTTTCTAATGGAATCTATGTCTCCATACTCTAAAGGCAGTGTACCAGCCAAATTAAGAGATCGTATGACTAAATCATTGTGTGATTCAAAAATTCTTGGACTCACATTATATCAGCAATCCATAGTGTAAATCCTATACACCCTTAGAAGACTACGTTAAGGTATTCTTCATTAAACTGAATCACTGAGTTTCCATGTTCTATTTCCATGGTCTGATGACAATCCCTTTGCAATACACGATTATGAGGTCTTCCTGTCTGGTCGGACATGTGAATTATTTCAGATTCATTTTTGACAAAAATCTGTCATTATAATCTCACACTGCAACCCCATTGAAGCTACCCTTGCATCAGAAATGGGTAAAAGATTTGGCCATGTCACCCCTTTACTGATTACTCATGTGTGTACCGCCAGAGGTTGAAATCAAAATTTGCTACATTGCTCACAAGATTTTAATTCCGTTTGATCGATAGTATCCTGAATACTCTGGATGCCAGTGGCGGCTCCTCTGCTAAGACGGAGAAGCGTCACTCCACTGACTTCAATAAGAAAAATAAAATGATAATAACGTCATTATTATCATTTCATTTTTCCTATTTAACTGAGTGGCTCTTGGGGCGGGGCTGGCCAGAGGAGGGAGAGGAGTGGTTTGCACTCCTTATGTGTGCATGACGGCTCTCTCGGGCCGGCCAAACAGTCCTGCACACTTTGCATCTTCCCCACCAGGCTGCATTGCACAGCCTGGTGAAGAACATGGAAAACCTCCCAGTCCCCGTCTGAGCACTGTGGTTTGGCATTCAGACCAAACACAATGCTACATTGCAGCGTTGTGATTGGCTATGGGGAGCCTGGGAGCCCGGGTGCTTCCTGCTCCTTCCTGCAGCTGGCATAGACAGATAAAATAGGACGGAGGAGAGGCGGCAGCAGGCCAGCCCAGGAAAGTGTATTTTTTTTAATTCATTCCGTCCCGCGACACCCCTCCCCCAACCACACCCCCACCATACCACTCACAATAAGTAGCAGCTGATACTGCTGGATACACTATTTGCTGAGTCATCTTCCACTCAAAACTGTGCGGTTTCAGTTTCAGAATCTCCAAGTCCTCCTGATTCAAAACTGGCCTCACCAGGCATTGGGGTTGTGGGATTATTATCGCAGACAGTTTCAGCCCAGTGCCCCTTGTATAACTGAGCACCTGGTTCATGCTTGCTGCACTTTTATGCACTGGTGCACGTTTGCTGCTCTGATATGTATTAGTGCATGCTGATAGGCATTGGCTTACAAGATGCATGTGATTCCGCTGATATCAGAAGTCTCCGGCACCCACATCCACATTATCAGTTTGAACACAGCTGGCCAGGTGGACATGCAAATATATGCATTGACGTATATGGCCCTTTTAAGACTTGTGCTGTGTCTTAAAAGGGCCATATATGTCAATGCATATATTTGCATGTCCACCTATAAGTTGGTATTGGATTGGAGGCGTATGGGATCATTAGTAAATTGTGGTAGACAATGGAAAGTGGTAAATGTTGCTTTTTACGGTATTTAAAGGCATGTGTAGTATTGTAGTCACTGTTCAATGGGCCCTAGTGCAAGAAAGGAAAGGGGTCACCTGGTTGTAGTCTGAATTATAAAATACAACAATAATCAGGGTTGAATATCCCCTCAGGCCTTTAGGCCCCAGTGTCAATGCACCTGGTGCACCATGGGAATGGAATCTACGCCTCTGCCATGTGCTGCTTTTGGATGGAAATGTAGCTGGATTTGCAAACATACCTATAGTAAACAGCAATAGCACATTAACCCCTTCCCTGCGGGGGTAATTCCCCCACGGGTGCAGGGGGGTGAGCGCGGCGCAGCGGCGCTCATGACGAGACCAGCTCGTCATGAGTCACGGTGGAGCTGTGCTCATGACGAGCTGGTCTCGTCACGACCCCGCCCACTGATTAATTCTCCCGCACAGGCGGGAATTAATCCCGCGTGGCGGCGCGCAGCCGTTATGACGAGACCAGCTCGTCATGAGCACAGCTCCACTGTGACTCATGACGAGCTGGTCTCATCATGAACACCGAAGCGGTTAAAATACACAAAGCAAAATAAAAACACACTTGAAAACATAACAGAGTGCAGAAGAACAACACAAATTCAAAACAGAATGCAACACAACGACAATATAGCACAACAACATCACAATGCAGTAATGAAGCAAGAAAACAGAGCACCCCAAAAAAAGCAATAGATCATAACACCACTTCAAGAAATTGCACACAACAAATATGCACAAACATTCCCTCCAAAATGTTAGGCCAAATGTTCTAAACATTTTAATCATCACAAATGCTCCATTTCAGTGTTTATGACCATTAAAATGCTTTATCCTATATTCGAATCCCCTTTTAGAACTCAGTAAGGTTTTTTTGTCTCCTAAAAGGAGATACTGAATGGATACCGATTCAGGGGCAGGTTTATCAAAAAGTCACGCAAAGCAGCGCAGCAAGACAACTTGCTGTGCTACATTGCATGTCAGGGAGAGGGCAGGAACGTGCCATATTAACATTACATGCATATTCCTCTCCTCCCCTTGCACTGGCACACTATGTGCTGCCTACCGCCAATGCAGGCACACTTGCACCATGGTGCAAGGGTGCTTGTGTTGCAGGCAGGATTTGTTCTGTGCAGGAAGGCACACCTTCCTGCACAAAAACATATTTCTCCTCGTTATGCCTCTCCTATGAAGGCATACCATTTTGACACATTCCAAGGTTCACTAGTGTTAGTAAATCTGGGAATGTGCCCAAAAACATGGGACACCCACGCTCTACCCATGTAACACTTTCCTGATGCAGATTAACACAAAGCAGAGACTTGCTCTGCCTTGAGTTACTCCAGATTTACCAAGCCGTGCAGGGCCACACACGGTGGCCTTTAGTGGCTTGGTAAATCTCATCTAGGTTTTGAGGCACCATTCATCCGTTTGTGTGATGCAATAGCGACGCAAAAGCTTTGGTAAAACTGGCCCTCATTATCTGGATGGGAGGTGTTGTGGGCACCCTTTCCATATATCAAATTGGTATGTAATGTGTCAGTGTTATGCGACTGAAAACCAGTTGCAAAGCATTGATTTTTTACCGACATCTCAAAGAAGGTGGTAGCCCATTTACCAAGCGGGCGGGCTCCCAATGCGACTCCTTACCCGTTGCGAATGTAAAAAAAGTTTGTTTAAGTGAAGGCAGTGGTCCAGTGAACCACTGCCTCCTCTTTAACAAAATTGAAAAAATAAAAATAAACTCAGTCCTGTTTCCTTTAAGGAAAACCGGCAATAATAAAAAATAAAAAAAAGGTTGCCTTATTCATAAGAATTCACAGACATAGTGGTCTGCTGACCCCTGCAGGCCACCATTCTGTGAGGGCAACCAATGCCATAACAGGGATGAGCTCATATTTTAGTATATATTGAGAGTGCAGGCTATTCTAAATAACGGATGCAATCACAAATCCACTTCACCTATGAATGAATGCTTTGCACACAGCATACACAGTAAATGATTTGTTTATTGAACCTTGCAAATGCAGCCTGATAGTGCTTAGTGAGCCTGATTCTAAACATTTTATAGTGATTTTTGATGACAATGTTCTCTTTCTCTTTTAGGTAGGCTCGTTATAGGTACGGGCTAAACTGTATGACCTGACATATAATCTAGAGGATGTGGAGGATCTCATGGAACCATGGTTCTTCCTTCACAAATCAGGATGGAAGGTCAAATAATCTGGAACCTTACAGAACAATTGTTGGCATCTAGAACCATGCAGAACAATTTTTGCAAATGACAATAAGCTGTGTGGAATTCTCTCAGATTTTTGCTTTCTTTTGCTGAACCCGTTTTTCAGCATGCTTTACTCCTGCTAACCAGTGGTAAAGTTTAGTTAGATTTGGCATACTCCAAAATGGCACATTAATTCACTTATAAGTTTCTCGCATATGACACCACTTGTACCCAAGGCCTGTAAATTAAATGCTTCTAGTGGGCTACAGCACTCATTGTGCCACTCAGTAAAGCAGCAGTGTAGGCTCCCCCTAAACTAATACTCCAAATTCTTATAACAATTTAAGGCCGAATTTGGAATTTAGCAAAAAGGGTGCTCCGTCTCAACAGTGATGGAGTACTGAAGGTCTTCCCACCTCATTTGTAGTAGTGCAAACCTTTAGTATGTCGATGGCAGAGACTACTTCATTTCTGCCGCCAACATATACCTCTGACGGCCCAACAAAACAATGGCAGTCGGAGGATTTGCCATTTGTTCACCTACCCTATTTTGAGTAGTGGCCAAATGGGAAGATTTCACTGTCCAACACCACCAGGTAAAACCTGATGGTAAGGGGCTGTGATAACTGCAAAATGACCCCCACGCCATTGGAGAAAACTCCTGTGGCAAGGAGGTCATTGGTTTTTCATTTTCAAAAACTAAATCCTGCTTTGGGATTTTGTTTTGGAAAATAAAAAAAAGTTGCATGTTTGATGTATGGGTCAGTCACGTTGATGGAGTAGTCTAGCAAACTTTCAATGCATTTACAGGAACGATGGGACAGCGAATGCTGGAAATGCAATTGATGTCTGCTGGGCCAGCTGTGCTGTAATTTTGGTGGGCGGAGTGCCCTCGCCATTGTGGGAGTAAAGTACTCCACAATGTTGACGACACTTAATCCGTCCATCAATTTTCAAAATCAGGTCCTTAGCTTTTTTAAATAATAGTAATTTAGTTACCTTGTTGCAGCTTCAGATCAACCGAGCCAGATCCTGCTTGTTGCCCTCTTCTTACTATGTCAATCGACATACCAAATACATTACAGTGTATGTAGACAATGAAAGCAGAATATTCAGCACATGCTTACTCTAATCTATGTTCACAGACCCAATAAAGTCTTCATTATGTCCACAAACACTGTTTACTTTAGGCTGGGTATTTTGAAAGAGTTACTAGGTCTATAGCCACACTGAAGTTACAATGGCATAGAGTGCTTGCTCCATCGAGAGACATCGATCCCTCAGAGGAGCAGCAGGAGCAGGGCAGAATGGATAACAGATAAAGCTTCAGGAATATGAATGCACGGTTTTAAACAAGCTAAAGTGCCTTCGAGTGGAATCCCCACTCCCACAAGTGTGAGGGCAATGACAAGTGAACACTGCTTTGTGGGTGGCTGCAATATCTGATAAGGTTTTAAAATTAGCAAACAGAAATTACCTCACCCGCCAATACAAGTGATGGTTCTTGAACCCTCACCAGTTTGAAAAAATATGAGAGTCTAATTTGAAAGTCTACTGAAATTAAACATTTTAAACATTCAGGTAACTTTACTTACACACTATAATTTAAGTTTCCAAAATGAAGGTTTGAAATTATAATTATTTATTTTAAGGTTTTTTCGAGGTGTTATTATGTCACCTTTTCACAACTTCAATTTCAATTTCAGTAGTTACAGCAGAAGTCACCAACAGTTAAAAAATTGTATTATTATATTATGGACATTCAATTGTTCTGCGGTCAATGTCAGATATTCTGTATTTGCACATGGTTGCGTGTAAATAGGCAAGCAGCTTGAGTGGTAAGTGAATTCTCTTGAAGTGAAGTGAACAGATCTCACAATACATGATCTGCAAATGTGAGGTGTGTACTCCATCAACCTTCTTTGTGTTCAGGGTTTGGCGCCTACCTATAATTCAGATCTGGGGCTTCCACTGTCCGAGGTAAGGGCAAGGTAAGGGTAAGTCATCACACACTAGAATATGAGGCAGGCAAGTGTCCTCAAGAAACTACCATATTCTCAGGAGGAAACAGCCAAACGTGATTAAAACCTCCTTTGGGATGAAGCCTTCACAGGTTCGTAGAGACCCAGGAGTCAGAAATCAAGGCAAGTAAGTCCCAACTGTGAAGAGTCAGGATCAGCAAATTGAGAGAGCATGGAAACAATGTAAGGAACACAGCTTTGTTCAGCACACCCTCCAACCAGACTGAGGATAAGGAAATGACATCAAACATGACAGGAAACATAACAAATTGGGAAAGCGATGAGGCCACAAAGGATAAATAGCCATGATAGAAATGAAAAGAGAATGAAAACCTGAAGTGGACTAGCTGTGGAGCTGGGGGCTTAGTATGGTGTCTTTTGAGCCCAAAAAGTAATGCCCATGTGAGTTAAATATCATTCTTCTCAATTTATGAGCTTTAACTTCTTGCATCTTGTTGGATGTTGATGACAATGTTTGTTGGTTGACTGACTGCAGGATATTTATGCAGGCAATCCATGGTCAGTGCAGTGGCGGCTCGCTGAGGCAGTGGTGCGGGGCGGTGAGGCGGGCGGGGGAGGGGTAGGGTGGGGGGTGGTAGTGAACTCGGACATACGACAGACAGAACTCAGAGGGAGTTCTGTCCGTCATAAGTCCGAGTCCACTACCCCCCCCACCCTGCCCCTCCCCTGCCCCGCCCCACACCACTCCCTCGGCGAGCCGCCACTGGGTCAGTGCTGTAGGAAACTCTACTTAAGTCAATCATGGGAAATGCTGTTTAAAGGCTTGAATATTATTAAATACCTAACTTAAACTAGAAAATAAAATCTCAGGACAGCATTCAGCTGACTTTTGGCTAGGTTCATGCTGCAGAAATGCAATATACATGCATATACATCAAGACGCTGCTTAAACATAACTGCCTTCAAGATTTTAGCATTATTGATTAATTGTCTCTGTTGGATTGGGAAAGTTCCACGTATGGGGCCTTTATCTCTGAAGACTCTGTGCCTGTGTTATTGCCATTTTAATATCAGTTGGGGGATTGTATGAGAGGTTGCCAGTTCCTATGTTGTAGTGTTTAGTTTCTGTATATAGCCTATGCATTGCTCCATAAGGACCTTGTGCATCGTAGGTAAGATAATTCCCCTCTGGGATTTAATGGAGGGATTTAGGTACATGTCAGACGATGAGGTTGTATTAAAATTGGGTTAAAATCCCCATTTTATGTTGATTCATCTGTGGGTTGGTTAGGAGATTTTGAGAAGGAATATGTAGATTTTGTTAAAGTAATCCATGCACACCATGAACCAACCTTTATTTTCAGTATATATAATTTGAGTACAATGTTATGAGTTAAAAGTTTGTGTTCTTGAGCATATATTGCATTTAGGTTAGGATGTGACATCTGTGTCCAAAATAACGTCTTTATTATAGAATTTCAATGTTGGTGTTGAGGTAGTTCTCAAATGTGTCGCCCATTCAAAGAGACAGATTCATTTTTGGAGTAATACATTTTTATCAAGAAGTTGTATGGGTTAGGTATTTTATCTCACTTTACTCCTTCCTGTCTTTTCTGGCTGGATGTAAATCGGCATCTCATAGAACTGGTATGGGCTAGGTATTTGGCTATCTTAATCAGAGGTTTCTGTTCCATCACTAGTCAGAAAAGTTCCAATTAGGAGTCATTTCCGACATAATAAAGTTCCATTTTGTCTTGTCTAAGACTTATCATCTCATCTTCCAGAATGTTTTTGAATTAAAGGAGATACAGCATAGATTTATTGTTGGCCAGATATTTTGGTTTGTTTTCACGTTAAGGTGTTTCAATAAATGAACAATAATTTTGGAACAACTAATATATTTCACTTGATTAAGGACTGTAGGGAACTGCCCTTTTCACATTATCTCACTATTCTTTTTTGCTATTTTCTGTATAAGATGCATTGTTACATTTTGACTGGACACTGAGAGACACCTGGTCAGACTCACACATGGTCAAAGAATTGGTCAACTCCAGTTGACAAAATTAACTTTTAAGTATGGCTACTGTAATATGTCCACATTTAACATGTGAACTGCAGTGTACACAAACATTAGTCACATGCGTAACTTCCAAAAGACTAACTTCAGCTTTGCTGTGGAAGCTCTTTTTTGGTGAGTTTAATGTTACAGCAGCTCATGTCTAAGGACAACGTTATAACATATTAAAAACCTGGGAGGCTAATATGCAAAATGTGGATATAATTTGAATTTACTGTGGTATGACCCTACACTAAAAGCTCTTTTCATAGTATAGTCCGAGGTATCTTTCAATATGAGAAAATGTTTGCTTCTGAGTAAAAGTCTATTTTTCCATAAATCAGACTATAAAAATACTAGAGAAATGATCTGTACTTAATAAAGTGTTTATTGAAATTCGAATCTGGAGCTGACTATAAAGTTTGTTAAATATACTGCAAAGATGAAATATAAAACATAAAGAGTAGGTATGAAAAAGAATCATTGGGAGAGGACAACATATCTGACTCTACTGGCAGGAAGCCTGGGGTGAATAAGCACTAGCCACTTGTGTTGGGATATGAGACAAGGTAGTTAATAGGAACATATGTTGTCACAAATGAATTGGCTCTGGCTGTCCTATTTGCATGTTTATTCCAAAGAGATCCTTGTGTGAGGAAGACCCTATAAGGAAGACCCTTTGTAGACAACCTGCCTAAATTCTCGATTGGGCTGGATCTGCCTTCCCAACTAATGAGGATTTATTTTGAGGGATATTGACTCAATACTAAAATGCAGCACACAGAAGGATATTAGGAGATCTGGATATTGCCTAAAGGGAAGTTATTTTAAACCACTTAGGAAATGTTAAAGTAGTCAGACTGGACTGTGGAAATATTTTAAGCTAGATCATGAATTTTAACCAGTCACTAGTTAATGTGCATAAATAAGTTGACTTCCCACCACTAGCTCAAGGGCTTGAAAGAGACTAGATGAACCAAAGAAGTATGTCTATCTTCTGTCAACTGTCTGGTATTGCCTGGAGAAGGACTGAGGCCTGAATGTGTTTCTTCTTGTACCTAAGCTTTGAAAGTGCTCTCAATGGGTGCAAAAGCTGGCCATCCATTCCTTTTGTGACTGAAAATGCTAAAGAAGGGGTTTGTCTACTTTAAAAGGATCAGCTGACAAGTTCATACCTAGCTTTCTCTTGATTTACTGACTCAGATTCTAACATGGATTCAATTAGTTTGTGAGTATTAGTAAGCGTTCTTTGAGGCATGCTAACAATCCAGGTATTGTGGATGAGTAGGTTGGGCACTTTGATTTATAGGCCAGTTTGATGAAAGCTGAATTAATTAATGAAATTCTGTAGTGCACAGTGACCATGTAAGCCATATCAGAGGCTGTGTCTAGAACAGGTTAGCTGCACATGAGATATAAAATTATCCTGAACTTCCCAGACTAAGAGGTTGTTAGGGAACGACCATGCTTTCAAATACTTACCACATAAAAGAGAGATCTTCTGGCTGTTCTTACATAACAAATGTGAGATGCCTTCACTAAAAAGCATTACTATACCACAGGTAACATGGTAGTCATCACCAAGAGAATGAAAGAATCCTTACCTAAATGACCAATGCACCAACTCTTAAATGTCACCATTTTGTATCATTAACCAAAGAAGGTTCCTCGCATGTCCAGCAATATGCTCCCACTTAGGAATAAGAGTTTTGAATGAGTTGAAGTTTCAATCAATCAATCAATCAATCAATAAGACTTTATTTGGGAGCATTACAGCAACCATGAGTTGAAGTTTGTGTAGGACAAGTCTGGGCAGATATACTCAGCATTTTCATATTGTAACATAGAGGAGATCACTGCTTCTAATATAATATATTGTAGGCTGTGTGGTATAATATGTGGGTACACTGATGCATCAGGTTTATTCATTATGGCTTCTCCAATGTTTCTGTTTTAATTTAAAATATGTTAGGTCATTGGGTTGTTGTGTCGGGGCCTTTTTTATCACCTCAGAGTTTATCAATAGGTAATGTATGTTAAAGATGTCTCTCCACACATCTGTTGTATTGCTAATGTCTGGCAAAATTCCATTTATGTGATTTACAATGGAATATGTCCCCCTAAGAGAGTGGGTTATTGATTGGGTCGGATGTGAGTCAGCCACAAGCAATAAGGCCACACACTAATCAGGGTAAAATGTTTAATAATTTAAACCTTGGCTCAACTGTGGTAGCGATGGCACAGAGCAGACAAGCTTAACTTGAGAAAGATTGTGTGGGGGTTAGCAGTAACAAAACATCTAAAATTCAAAACACAACACAATAAAAATCACAAAATCCATTTATAAAATTAGAGCAAACTTAGGGGCCATATGTATCAAGCCTTTTTCCCGTTTGCGAATGGGAAAAAGCCTTTTGGAATGTATCATCCCAAAAGGCCATCGCAAAATAGAGAATCGCAAAATTTGCGATTCTCTATTTTGCGAATGCAATTAAGGAATTGCAAATTGTGATTCCTTAAATGCAATTCTGGAAGCACCAGAAATTTGCTATTTGGCCTTAAGGAATTGTAAATCACCACCAACTTCAAGTTGGTGGTAATTTACGATTTTCTTTAACAAAGCACTTTTTGATTTTTTTAAAGTGCCATATGTCGCACACACATGCCCTTAGGGCATGTATGTGCGCAAAATGTGCACACATGCATATTTCAGGGTGCAACAGGGTGTCCTTTTGGCACCCTTGCAACCTTGAAATTGCATTCTCAATTTGCGATTCTCTAATTGGTAATCGCAAATTGAGAATGTCTTCCCATTTATTCCTATGGGCCTCCTAGCCCATAGGAATGAATGGGAAGGTATTCCTTATTTGCGAATCTCAATTTGCGATTCGCAAATAAGGAATATGTAGGATTCGCAAAATGTTTTGCAAATCCTACATACATTGCATTTTGTGATTCTCTAATTGCGATTCGCTAAAAATCGCAATTTGAGAATTGCAAAACTCTATTTTGATACATATGGCCCTTAATTAGCAAAAATCAAAAAAGGGGAATCAGAGAGATTGTGTTTGATTTTAATCACTATTTTAACCTACTGAACATAGTTTTATTTCTGTGCCGATATTTCTGCTTTTATTTGTTTCTCTTCATGTACCTGATGCGGCTCATGTAGTTTTCCCTGATCTGTCGCGGCTTCACTGTGCCGTTTGAGCAGAGGGAACCTCAGCCTCATTTCCCATTCGGCTCTGACGGCAGGTTGTGGTCTAAAAACTATGACCTACAGGAGAAACATCTTTACGGGACCCTTATTAAAGATTACATAGCAGCTATTAAAGAAGAGAAAACACTTCTGTACTAACAAAATAGAGTCTTGACAATCCACAAGAGAGCTTTTTAATTTGAATAATTTGCTCTCTATACCCCCTGCTAGAATAGAAGACACTCAAGAATTTTGTAGTAGGCTGGCAAGCTTTTTTCAGACCCAAATTTTAAATATCTATACAGAACTGGACTCTCAATGCAGACTACACTATTTTAATGTGGGAGAATGCGCAGCCGGATGATAACTCTTTAGAGTCCAAATAATCAGTTGTTAATCTGATCGGAGGACTGTAGAGTTTCTCTTGTCTGTCGCCTGAGCGAGTTGAGATTTTTCGCCTCGGTCTGAAAGTGGGCACTACCCTCGAACCATACCCTCCTAAAGCCCTTCTGTTAGTTTCCAAGACAGTTGCTCCTCAGTTGGCAATCACTATCAATAAATCTATCAGCCCTGGAATCTACCTTGAATTGTGGAAAAGAACAGTCATTAAGCCTCTCCTAATAAAATCCAACCTGGATCCTACTGATTTGAAAAATTATTGGCCGATTTCTTTTCTGCCTACGTCAGCTAAAGCCTTGGAGAAGCACTTAAATTCTCAACTGGTGGCTTATCTGGAGGAGTATGATCTGCATGATTCCTCTCAATTCGGTTTCAGAACTAATCATGAGACAGGAACTGCTCTGGTCTCAGCTATCAATGATATCTTTGTGTTGGTTTATGCAGGGCAGACTGCTGCACTGGTCCTGTTGGATTTCTCCACAAGCTTTTCTACTATCTCTCTTGCTTTGTTAACAGACCAGCTGCAGAACCTGGGGGTTTCTGGGTTGGCACTAGATCTGTTAGCCTCTATTTTGAAGAATAGGTCCCAGATGGCTGTTATGAACCAGTTTAATTCTGATCCCATCCTTATGCCATTTGGTGTACTGTAGTGCTGGCTAAGCTGATACGATCTTTTAGATTGCAGGCCCTATCCTTGGCTGATGACACACAAATGATCGTGTCCATCACTAAGTACATTGAGGCTATGGCTGCCAACTTTAAGAATTGCAGGCAAGCAGTAGCGACTTGGATGAGTACCAGTTGCCTTAGACTGAATGGAGACAAGACTGAGGTCTTGATTTTTGGCAACCAGCCCTCCATCTGGAACAATTCCTGGTGGCCATAAATAATGGGGGCATTGCCTACCCCTGCAGACTATGCCCAAAATCTTGGTATAAATGTAGATACAAGCTATCATTTGACTTCCAGATTAATCGTACAGTATCCACTTGCTTCTGGGCTATCATGACCCTGAGGAAGGTGCTCCCTTTTTTCTCTCTGGAATCCTGCAAGCAGGTAGTTCTGGCCTTGATTTCATCTAGGCTAGACTACTGCAATGCACATTATTTGTGGACCAACAAACCTCTAAATGCTAAACTTCGGTTACTTCAAAATGTGGCCTCAAGAATGTTACTTGAAATTCCCAAATAGGAATTAGTCTCAGCTGGGATCTCCGAATTGCATTGGCTACCTGTTAAAAAGTGCATTACCATTTAGGCCTTATGCATTGCTCTCAGGGGAGTGCAAAACTTCGTTCTAAGAGGACTGTCTAAGATGTTCCTGAGATACACGCCTACCAGACATCTTTGCTTGGCTAGCTATAATGTTGTAGTTGTGCCTAAATTTAGGAAGACCAGGTGAGGTGGTAGGGCATTTTCCATAGCCGCAGCAAAACTTTGGAATTTACTCCATCGCAATATGAGTAGTCTGCAGGAACATATCAGTTTTTGGAAAGCATTCAAGACTTGGCTCTTCACTCTTTAACTTCTTGTCAGTGCTTTTCATAGGGATTATTCTCATTTTCGGTCTTTCTCTCTTGAGCTCTTCCTGCTTTAGTGTCTTGACGCCTCTTTTGGTATTTATGCGCTCTATAATTTTTTGTCATGTAAGGCAAAAGCAACAAAAAAGGTTAAGTGCCAATTAGAAGTCACTATTTGTGACTGATCGGGACCTAGGAATAATTTCAGACAACTGCGATAGGGCGTGGGTCAAGAACACCAAGTCGGTTGTCCCCATAAATGATTTTACTTTATGACATGGAAGTCAAAATCCTTCAGTGGGACAGATTGCAGGCTGTCATTGACAATGTCCTCTAAAGCCAGACAAGGTCCTGCTGAAGCTGTTGGTTTTGGCAGGAAAAGTTCACATTTGCAAAAATACAAATTTAGCAGTTGCCAAACTCCTCACATCTGGCAGATAATTTTCGTGCCTTCCTCCAGTCAAGTCTTTTAATGGATCTTCCAGTGAGGCCACCCTCAATCAATCAATCAATCAGGGTTATGTAGAGCGCACTACTCTCAAGGTGCTGAAGGGAGGGGTGTGAGCCGCTCTGTTGGGGTCATTCGAAGAGCCAGGTTTTGAGGTCTTTCCTGAAGTGGTGCAGTGTCGGGCTTCGCCGAAGGTGAAGGGGGAAATCGTTCCAAGTCTTGGCTGCAAGGTAGGAGAAGGACCTTCCACCCATTCTGGTCCTGTAGAAGCGTGGGACGGTGGCTAGGGAGAGGTCGGCTGAGCGGAGATTTATCTTGGAAGCGTGGAAGGAGAGGAGGTAGTTGAGGTCCGATGTTGTGGAGGGCCTTGTAGGCGTGTGTGAGAAGCTTGAAAGTAATTCTTCTTTTGACGGGGAGTCAGTGGAGGTCGCGGAGGTGCTTGTGCTGTGGGATATCGAGGATTAGTCTGGCTGAGGCGTTTTGGACAGTCTGGAGTTTGCAGAGGAGTTTTTTATTGAATCCACCATAGAGGGCATTGCCGTAGTCCAGTCTGCTGGTGATGAGGGCGTGAGTGACCATTTTCCTGGAGTCGGAGGGGATCCACTTGAATGTTTTACATAGTATGCGGAGGGTGTTGAAGCATGCAGAGGAGACAGCGTTGATCTGGCGATTCATGGTGAGCGAATAGTCCAGGATGATGGTGAGGTTGCTTGCATGGTCTGTTGGGGTGGGTGGGTTTCCGAGGGCGGGGGACCACCAGGTGCCATCCCATGCTGAGGGGGTGGAGCCAAGGATGAGGACTACTGTTTTTTCTGAATTGAGTTTCAGGCAGCTGTTCTTCATCCAGGTTGGAGTGGCTTTCATCGCTTCTTGGAAATTGTGCCTGGTGATGTTGGGTTCTTTGGTGAGGGAAAGGATGAGCTGGGTGTCATCGGCATAAGAGATAATGTTGAGCCCGTGGTTTCTGACGATGGTTGCGAGGGGGGCCATGTAGATGTTGAAGAGGGTGAAGCTGAGGGAGAATCCTTGGGGTACTCCGCATGTGATCTCTGTCGGTTCTTAGAGGAAGGACGGGAGTCTTATTCTCTGTGTTCTGCCTGTGAGAAATGAGCGTAACCAGTCTAGGGCCTTTCCTCGGATGCCGGCGTTGTGGAGTCTGGTGGCTAGTGTGCGGTGGGAGATGGTGTCGAAGGCTGTTGATAGGTCCAGGAGGATGAGGACTGCCATTTGGCCTTGGTCGAGGAGGGTGCAGATGACATCTGTGGTGGCGAGGAGGGCGGTCTTGGTGCTGTGGTTGCTGCAGAATCCCAATTGAGAGGTGCCTAGGATGTTGTTGGCCTCAATGAAAGGGGCTAGCTGGGTGCTGATGGCCTTTTTGATGACCTTGGCTGTGAAAGGAAGCAGTGAGATGGGTCTGCAGTTCTTGAGGTCCGTTGGTCTGCAGAGGGTTTCTTTAGGAGGGGGTTGACTTCGGCACGCTTCCAGTTGTTGGGGAATGTGGCGGGGAGCAGTTGAAGGTTTGCCGTAGCTCGGTGTGATGTCTGTGGCGGCCCTGTGGAAGAGGAGCTGCGGGCACGGGTCTGAAGGTGCTCCGGAGTGGATGCTCTTCATGGTCTTTAGGGTGTCTTCCGTCGTGAGTGGGGTCCAGGTAAGTAGGGTCTTTTTGGTGGCATCGCTGTGGGTGGGGGTTGGGGCAGTGCAGAGGTCTTGGTCATCGAAGTTATCATAGAGCGTCTTGATCTTGAGGTGAAAGAAGGAGCTGAGTCTGTTGCAGAGGTCTTGAGAGGGAGGGACGTCACTGTTGGGTTTGGAAAAATCCTGTATGATGGCGAAGAGTTCCTTGGAGTTGTGGGCATTGGAGAGGATTCTGTATTGAAGGAAATTCTATGTGGATTTGATGAGGTGGTGGTGTGCCATGGTGGCTGTTTTGTAGGCGGAGCATGCTTCCGGAGTTTTGCTGTTTCTCCACATCTTTTCCAGTCGCCAGCAGGAGCGTCGTTCTGGGTTTGGTCTGGATCTGGAAGTGGATGTGTTCCATGGGGGGCGAGGCGTCATCCGAGTCGGTGGTTGCCAATTGGAGGGAAATTTTGTGGACAATGGTGAGGCCTCTCCTGGCCAGTCTTTTCCCAGGATCTTTTATCCGTAGGCGATGGCGGTTGCAATGTCGGGTGCGGTGCTGGCTTTGGTCCCATTCTCAGTGAGGAAGGCGACGTCATGCATGTGAGCGTTGAGGAGGTCCCAGATTTCTACAGTGTGTCTGTGCAGGGAGTGTACGTTGAGGCACAACAGCAGCGCGACAGCAGCGCAGCTGCCATTGAAAAGGGGGTCGGGGAGGGCAATCAGCTGGGAGGCGGGAGTGATACGCTGGGCTGGAGCAGCAGTGTCAGGGAGCAGGGGAAGAGGGGGCAAGGCAAAAGAGAGATAAAAGGGCTTAGAAAAGTGACAAGAGGCAGATTAAAGAGAAAAGAGGCAAGAGAAAAGGGAAAAATACAAGAGGCAAAGAAAAGTGAAAAGAGGCAAATTAAAGAGAAAAGAGGCAAGAGAAAAGGGCAAAACACAAGAGGCAAAGAAAAGTGAAAAGAGGCACATTAAAAAAAAAAAGAGGCAAGAGAAAAGGGCAAAACACAAAAGGCAAAGAAAAGAGAAAAGTGGCAAAAGAGAGCAGAGGACACTGTGGAATAGCAGAAGAGCAGGGTGCTCTTCCACTAGACCACCAGGGATAAGGCGCAGGCAGGAGCCTGTGGGTGGAGGAGGGCCTCGAACACCTACCAGAAAGGAGCTCGGGCTCAAGGGCATAGCTGTGTGAGAGAGAGCAGTGACACTGACAAGGAAGGTCAGAGGTCTTGCTCTTCTTGCCGTGCTTCTTGAAGCTGTATCTGACGAAATCCATTCGAAATTGGACACTTTTGCTGCAAAGTCCCATTGATGCACTGGAGGTCTAGGAAGTTCAACAGTGTTCTAAGTCTCAACTTTTCAGACTTTCTGACGCATCTCCTGTTGTCCACTTTGAAGGCTCTCAGGACCTAAGGGACAGCACATAGGGGCCAGAACTCACTCCAGCAGATGCCACCATCAGGGTCCAATTCAAGGTCAGCTTTTACTGGTCAGATGGGCACTTAAGGGAAAAGGCTTATAACAGCTTTTTGTTTCTTCTTAGCCACAGTGGAGGTCAGCCAACTGAGCATTGGAATCCACTTTTTTGTCCTGGGTGCAGGCTAGTCTTGTCTGTTCATCCACAGGTCCAGAGAGTGTTCTGATGAGCTGTGGCTCAGATTACAGTTTTGTAAGTTTCCTAGCCACTGTATAGCGGTGAATCCTGTACTCTCCCTAACTTATGAAAAAAAAGTTCCCGGGGCAAACCTTGCAACGTTTTCAGCACATCCTGTTTGCATTGCTGCAAACTGCCCCAAAGTACATTTTTATTTAGGGAAATCGATGGTGGAAGTGCTTTTCTGTCCTTGGAGGCTGCTGCTGTGCCCGCTGAGAGTATGTTTATAGAAATGAGCTGCCCCTCTCTTCAACTACACCAAAATGGTTCTCAGACCAGCTGTCCGTCCCATTGGGCTGGTCCTCAGCTGGCTGGAGAGAACCCAGGAAACAAGAGGATTATCTTTCCCAGGGCTCCCCTTACACATACCTATGAATGGGTAAGACTCAACCTGGTCCCTTTCAAGTTAATGAAGTTTCTGAACTCAACTGCCCTTTGTGAGCTGATGGGAGTCTCATATCTCTCACCTAGGTCTTATTGTCAAAAGGCCTAAGCCACTACATCTTTTCTGGAACAGTTTTCCCACCTCATTAAGGAGAAGCATTGACAAGGGACCGCTGCTGGCAGGCTAATGATAATTAGCTACTGAAGGTTCAGGCAGACAAAGTCTAACTTTTTAAACGCCATTTTCTATTAAATATGTAATAAGACTCCAACTTCCCCACTGAAATGGATTTTAATAAACATTAAAAATAGTGTTTGAATTATTCAGGTTAGCTTGTCCCAAACCAAATGTAGCCGAATTATAATTGTATTCTGAACTTTATTTTTCTCTTAGGATAACTACTTCCCTCCACAGTTGGACGCTAATCATAAGAAGTGCCACTATTTGTGTATAGGATGTAGCCTCACCGTAGTAGAGGCTTGGCCTCCTAAAGGGACTTGGGTGTCTAAAGAAAGTTAAGGGGTTGTGCACAGGGCGAGCACCACGTGCAACAGATACTTGCTCGCCAGTATGTGGTTGGTTCCCCACGAGAGGCTCTCTAGCCGCAGAAGGTTCAGTAGAGGACAAAGGCTTGTGTAGTAGGAGCTTGGCCACCTAATGGGGTCTTGGGAGTTTAGATGGAGATTGCTGTCTGTGAACCATTTTGTACATGGTTGAAGAGTGTGTGTAGTAGTGGCCTAACCACCTTAAGGGCGTTGAGCATCTAGAGAAAGTGTGCTCTCCATCGATGAGTTGGGCACTTGGGGAAGGCCATGTGCAACAGCTACTTAGGCGCTCCTGTATGGGTCCATAGTATCCGTTGGTGATTGGTTGCCCTTGGAAGGTCAGCTACCTGCAAAATGGTTTGGTACAGGCCAAAGGCTGTGTGCAGAAGGAGCTTGGTCTCCTAAATGGGCTTGGGTGTCTAGATGGAGCGGGTTGTCCATAACTTGGTCTCACAGAAGAATGTATGTTTTTTTTAACTTTTTTCAAATGTCCCACGATACTCCCACAGAACCCAGGGTGAATCCCTATGTAATATTGTGATATGGGAGCAAAAAAGGGTCCACTCTGAGTCCCCCGAGAGTACCGCAGGACCTTCAGAGCAAATTTTTGGGCCCAGGGATTTCCTCTAGGACCACCTTACAACAGTAAGAGGGTCAGGGTAGCACTACTCTATTTTACATATTTTTTTATGTTTCAGGACATGGGGACCAATTCCCTGTGTTCTGTAATTGTGGCAGCAAAATCTCCATTATTGTTGCGGCCTACCAATCAGAATGCTCGGTCCCCCAGACTACTAGTACAAAATTCTCTACCTGTATGGATCAAAAAGCGCTATACGTCGCAAATGGATAATCTCCCAAAAAGCTGGCCTGTAAACAAAGGCATGCAACAATCAAGAATTCAAAATATATCAAAATGTATTATTAGTCAATTCACATAGTGATATTATAAACAGTCAATAGACAAACAAATAAATAATATCTCAGCACCCCACTCATTCAGCCATTCATACCGACAGACTCATAAACACACATTCTCATCCGTCCTGAACCTCAGGAATCCAATCATACTAGCAGCAGCAAGGGCAATACTTGAAAAACTGGACCACAATTATCAAGGACAGTAGTTACATGAATAACACTATTTTTGTATACAAAAATCCTTTTTTTTGTGATTTATAACAAGTGTGTCATCCAATTGGCATTCAAAGTTAAACAATAGAGAATAATAATAGGTTATATATGGTCCACACAAGGGTTTATATACAATGCCGACGCGCGTTTCGGTGTGCGACCTGTTGAAGGTCTCACCTTCCTCAGGGCGGGTATATCCGAGAAAGAGGTCGTGGGATGTACCTGGACTTAAAGCCGGAGGAACTGATTAAGGCAGATAGCGGACTTGATATAAAAAGGAAAATTAGACAATCCAAAGGATACCACTGCTATCTAGCAGGACTCGTTTTAGTTGGATAAAAAAGACAGCAAAAACGGTCCAAGCAGGTATAACCGGGTGAGACAGCTGTAAGGAGACTGATGCATACCCCGACCAGGTTAAAGAAAAGAATAACTGGTTCTTAATGGCACAGAGCTTTTGAACAGGGTGTCCACTGCGGCTGTAAGTATTAAATGCCGCCGATAGTCAATGGGCGGAAGAGGGCAAAGAGTTCGACCCAAACATGTCTCCGTCTGTTTAGAGTGCTAGACGATAAAAGAAGAAGCCATTCAAGTTGCCGGAAGGTGGTCACCTTCTGGCAACTTGAATGGTTTCTTCTCAGCCACAGTGGACACCCTGGATTGTCTAATTTTCCTTTATATATCAAGTCCACTATCTGCCTTAATCAGTTCCTAACAATGAATGCATCTAAACTGCTTTGGTACTGGCCTGTCTTTGCTATGTTTTATCTATCCATACAATTGCATGATGTGCAGTAGATTTGGGAAACCTGCTTATGGGTTCCTAATGACTTCCAGATTCTGATCCAGAAAAAAATCTCCCCTTTTTAATGTTTTTAAATAAATGGGACACATTTGTTTAAAAAAAAAATAATCCCTTTGGGACAGCCAGTGGGTCAGGTGATTCTTTCCCTTTGCTCTTACTCTTATCAATTATTTCTCAGGATGCATGCACTGCTCCCTGCATCTTGTAATGGTTGTGGCACCAAAAAATCTTGCGGCCACCCAATCAGAACCATTGAGCCCCTAGGATCCAACTTTGGGAAAGCAGGCTGAAAAGGAATGAAAGAACAAAAAGCTACCTCATACAATGGTGGTGGGGAGGGGTTGAGAGTGACTTCTGACCCACTGTATCCCACTGTATCCGCCTACATTTTTTGATTTTGGACCACACGTTTTTTGTATTTCTGCTGTGAGTTTAACTGATAGCTACCAATGTAAGATCTAGTCAGTAAGAATTTGAGTGCTCACCTCCACTGCCCACCTTTTAAAAATTGGGTAGGTTAAAGACTACGTGATAATTACATGCATGCACAGGCCAGTACACCTGTGTGCTGGTTGAGTGAGTGGAACTATTGTCTAACTTGGTCTGTTATCTGTGCAGAGTTAGCATGTCCCAATCAGGACCTTTATTAAATTGGTGATGGCCTGAGCAGGCCTTACAATGTAGTTGGGCATGCAATAAGAAATATTTCCATTTCCTTTTGAATATAGGGTGAGGCTGTAGGGTTTCTGTGTTTCAGAGAATTTTTTATGAACTGCATGAGAATGTGTTGTAGATAGTGTGATCAGATTCAGAAATAAGCACATAGATTTGGTTAGTTTGCACACATGTTCATGATATGGTCCCAATAATCTCTTTAAGCTGACAGTGAAAGAAACTTGCCTTGTCCCGCTGACAACAGCTGGTTATGGTCTATATCACCTATTGTCAATATTTTGATTCACCTGTTGGGTGCACTAGCCCAAATAAGGATACAGAAATAGTCAGACTCTTGAATTCAATAGCAAGCCGTTATAACATTGCTAGTGTGGAAAACAACATAATCCAGTTATCCCTACAGCTGGCTTGCTTTGATTGTTTGATACATTATGGGACAACTTTTTCAACATGTTCTAGTGCTGCTCTTGGTTTCTAGCCATTAACATTGTCACTATGCTGGGAGACCTATTTAACCATATTTAATAGGCATGTTATAGTATTACGTTCATAGGTATAATAAACACAAATCTAGATAACTGAAAGTAACAGCTGGATAAAATCTCAGTGTAGTGCTACTTGTAGGTCACAGAACTTTGCTTGCACGCAATATCCCCAGTAGCAGAACATCTCCTTTATATAACATTATTCCACGGGGAAATGTTGAAATAAGCTAGAGCTAAAATGCACTTTTGCTCTCACATTACAAAAACAGCAAACTGGAATCAAAATAATGTTGACAAAGTCAATAAGCCTTGTATTAATATTTTAATTGGTAGGTCAAGTGGTTAGCAGATGCCTCATTTGAGTCAACGATACAGGGGTGCATTTCTAAAGGCTGATACTAGATGTCCCTGTTGAGTCAGAAGCACAATGTTGGAGTGGCACATCTCAGTCCTAGATGTACTAGGTGCAAAACTACAGGCGGCTACTAGATCTTCCTGTTGACATTGAGCACCTTTTCTTAAACAGCATATAAGGGAAAACTAAACATGTTTTATTAAATAATTTATTGGTGGTTCATGAAACTCTTAATAAACGCAGACAAACATGTTTAAAAGCAACTAAATGAGGCAAAATTCTTCTATGGGAAGAGAGTGTAGGCAAGGCTGTCGCTGTCCTTGAATGCACTGAAGGCAGTAAGTCTGAAGACCCACAATCTTTGTGCAATATCTGCAAACCCAAAACCATTTGTACAATACTAAACACTTTTAATTCATTCTCACAGAAAATTACATTCCTTAACAACATTAATGGCCATATTAATCAAGTCTTGTGTCGCTTATGAACCATGCTTCGGGGTGCAAAAGCAACGCAACCCTTTGTTGCAGGGAATCTGCTTGAAAGCAGATCTGTGCCTTGGGAGAACAGGATATCAGAATGTAAGACTGAGTCTCTCTACCATGTCACTACCTGTAGGCCCAAATCCAACTCCCTCACAGTGCCTTATCTGAACTCCTAACCTTTCCAGAGTAGCAGGTGATTTTGGCAAATCTAGAACATGAACCTCTAGTCCCCAAGGGAACCGTGGAAACAGATCATCACCTTTTGTTTCTCACTCATGCATGCCCATAGTAAACAAAAGAAAGACACAAAGGAAGTTTACAATATATTTATTGAAACTGTTGTAGTCTATTTTGAAGCAAGTGTGCTGCGATAAGTAAACAAACACAACTGAGACACATATTCAGCATTACTAGCAGGCAGTATAAAATGAACAGCCCAATTGTGGCAACTAATATATCTATCTAGGCCTATCCTCACTATGTGAGCAGAGGGATTTATTATTGATCTCTTGGATTAGCAACATACCCCATACCTGGTGTGTGTAGTTAGGTGTAAATTTACGCAAGGCTGTTGCTTCCATTCCAGGACCAGTTTTGATGTTGGAATTCTCCTCTCTGCTACCCAAGGGGGAAAGACACAGTTTATATGATAAGAACTACAATGTTTGAAAACTGCAACTGTGCTACCATGTTATGTGTAAAAACGTTAGGAGATGTTGCTGACCGGGCACAAGAAAACAGTACACCATGTTTTTCTACCTTGTAAGAAATGTTTAGACTGAATCCCAAGAAGAGTCACTGAATAACAAATAATATGTACATAATATATACAATGTATTTCTAAAAAGCATCATGGCACAAAAACAAATGTATTATGTGTGGCTGTGCAAAGCAGTGGCAGGATAAAACAGCTAATACATGAAACTAAGGGAGGACCAAATGGGGCCCAAAAGGGAGATCACTGCATCTTGAGATGTGATTATCAAGCTATGCAAGGTCACCTTGATGGCCCTGAGTCGCTTGATAAATCCAGAGTAGCGCAACACTGCGAAGACCACTGCGTTGCGTTACTGAACCCAGGCAGGTTTTCCATAAGTGGTGCATCAGTGTTCCCATGCAAACCCATGGATTTTGATGTATTCCCAGATCTACCATAAGTGGAAGACCTGGGAATGCAATAAAACTGCTACGCCTCCAAAGGTGAGGTGCAACGAGGAGAAATATGGTTAATTCTCCTCGATGTTTCCTCTTTCTATGTGTGCTGCATTCTGCAGCACACAAAGAAAGAGGAAAATGCTTCAGGGGATTGTTTTTGTGCAGGAAGATGCCCCTTCCTGCACAAAAACAATACTGCTAACAACGCAGACTCCCTTGCACCATGGTACAAGAGTGCCTGCATTTGCACTAGGGAGCACATTGAGCGCAAGTGCTGGGAAAAGGCAGGAATGCCCTGTAGAGTGTTAAGTATGGCACATGCCTGCCTTTTCCCTATCACGCAGCGCAGCAAGGTGACTTGCTGCTCTGCATGATATAATGATTAATATGCCCCTAAGTATTTGAAAAGCTTTTCAGTTTTCGCAGCTTTATTGTTTTTGTAATAGAGCATGGTCCATAAAGACTTACCTAATACCGAAGAGGTTTTAATTGTCTTTTTTGCTGTTCATTGCCTATATGGAGTTCTGGGTGCAGCACAGCCAATGGCTGTTTTTGAAGGTAATGCCGGAAAGAATGGGAGACAAACTCTTCTATAAGAAAAAAAGTGCATGCAAGGCCATGGAAGAATGCCGGGAGACACAAAATCCACTGTACAATGTAGTCATAACCAAAATTCTTTACAAAATCCGGGCGACATATTTTTCATTCCCATTAAAAATACATTTCTTTATAGCATTTAATAGCAGGAAATATTTTCAACTTTTGATGTTTTATTGTTTTTGGTGAAGAGCATGGTGCATAATTTCTCCTGTAATACTAAAGAAGACTTAACTGTCTGTGTCAGCATTCCCTGCATAATATATGAAAAGAATGATGGAATATGTTTCAGAATACTCACTTTCAAAGAAGGGGGAGGCATGAACAAGAAAGATGTATTTTGTATTATGCCAATGAAGTGATCACAAAGTATGGCCTTGCAGCTTGGAAACTGTAGTGTTTTTTGTGCAGAAAATGAAAGAATGAAGAGGCAGGTTATTCTATAGGGGAGGCAGTGCAGGTAAGGCCATGACAGAACCACAGTCCTGGCTGCAATATCTACATACCAAGAATCCTATCACAATCGTGAAAACATATTGTACTTTCTCTTTAGAAAAAGTACTTTCAATAACAATATTAATTACTTGGAAATTTGATCAACTTTTGCGGTCTTATTGTTATGTGGAAGAGTAAGACGCACACAGAAATCCATCTTACATGCAAGGCGTCATGTTTCAGAACGCTCAATTTAGAATGGGAATAAAGGAGAATAAAAAATATGGGAAACAGTCAGAACATCGTGGTCTGAACCACGAGTGTTCCGACTATGCAACCGATCCCACACATGCCTTAACCACGCATATGCATGGTTAAGGCAGTGTGCGGTCTAGCTGCAGGAAGACAGAAGCAGGAAGATGCAGCGGTGAGGTACGTGGGGCTGTTTTTTTTTTAGGGGCTGGGGGGGAGGTCGGGCCAGGTTTTAGGACAGTGAAAGGGGTTGGGGTAATTTAAGGGACAGGGTGGGCAGGGGGGCAGGGTAGTGCAAGTTAGGGTGCACGGTTTTAGGCCTTAGGGCAGTGGGAGGGGAATGGGTAGTTTGGTTAGTTTTTAGGGTGGGGGATCAGGGTAAGTTTTAGGGCAGTAAAATGGGTGTAGATAGTTAATGGGGCAGCGCTGGCTAGTGTAGGGTTTTAGGCCTTAGGGCAGTGGGAGGGAATGGGTAGTTTTTAGCACTGGGAGGGGGTTGGTGTAGGTTTTAGGGCAGTGGAAGGGGTTGGAGTAGTTTAAGGGATAACGCGGGGTGGTGGGTCGGGTAGTGCAGCGTTTTAGGCCTTAGGGCAGGTTTAGGGTAGTTTAAGGGACAGCGCAGGTTGGGTTGGGGGTCTGGGTAGTGTAAGTTAGGGTGCAGGGTTTTAGGCCTTAGGGCAGTGGGAGGAGAATAGGTAGTTGGGTTCATTTTTAGGGCGGGTCAGGGTAGGTTTTAGGGCAGTGGAAGGGGTTGGGGTAGTGAAAGGGAGAGCGCAGGGGGCAGGGTTGGGGGGTGGTCGGGGGATGTGGGGTAGTGGCGACCTCAGCCACACATACCCCTTTACCATTCATGCCTATACCACAATATTTTGTGGTAAAGGCATGTGTGGTAAAAGAATGTGTGGTTAAGACGCATTCATGGTTGGGCAGCGTGGTAGAGGCACACGTGGTAAAACCATTCATGCTTCTATCATACAACCAATATAAATGATCATCATGGTTTACAAAGTCAAAAAGAAAGGGACTGACTTAAACACGCCAACAGCTTACAAGGCTGAGCCAAAACTGCTATCTGTTTATCAGTACCGATAGTCGTTGCAACCAGCTGTGCTGTCAAGCCAGACCTAAATATTATTGCTCCCTCTATACACTCCACGACTGAGAGAAAGAATTTAATGTGTGCTAACTCAGTGTACTTTTGAGATGTAAAGATGTAAAATAGGACCTCATGCCTTGTAAAGATAGGAATCCATTACAATAGTCCATGCATGTCATATCAACAATACAAATACAAAAACACATCAATTAATAATGACACACTTTCAGTTATAAGTCAGACATTAACTTTGCTGCTAGTCTGTGAGTTTCCAGTTGTGTGCCACTCTTCACATCTGAGTAGTTTGGCAGTGCTAGCAATGATCTGAGACTACCTCTCTGCCAGGGGTGTGAGAGTGATTCTGGCACTATGCAACCTCTAGTCTTATTTCTGTTGGGGCTCTGTAATACAAGACTGCTGTAATGTGAGGAATGCCAAGATGCTTCTGGCAGGTTATGAGTGGGATTCTGGGTTAATGTGAGCACTTCTGTTAGAGTGACTGCTGATTTGTGAGTGGTGTGAGAATTCCTCTTCTCATAAACATTGATAGCTGATCCTTAATGAGGCTGCCCAAAGATTGGGAGAAGGGCATTAGTGCCCAAGGCTACCCCTACATTACAGACCCTTATGTCGTGTGCGCAGTCGGTTGTATATTCTTGCCTTACCAAACACTAGTTATAATGGTGAACCAAATCTCTGGATACAGGTTAAATTGTGACTAGCCAGACGTGAAAAAAGATGCAGTGATCTATGAAATATGGCTAATTAATAGTAAAGGTAGCAGTTATGTATAAAGGGGATGGTTTCATAAGGGAACAATCTGCAGGCATAGGAGTAAACACTCACCATGGATGTGGACGATGTTTGTGAGGGAGTGACTAAGTTCATCCAGAAAAAAAAAACATCAACATTACACATATGCATTTGTTTTGCTACATGTGGTTCAGATGCCTTAAATTGTAATTTATGATGTTCAATGTCAATATGTTGGTGGTTTGCTGATGCACAGTGATTAACAGAATTCAGGACATTTTCTGGCAGATGTTTGGGAAGAGGATAACGGATAACCCAGATAGAAGCATAAACCCACAGTTTAGGTCATCTTCTTTTAGTGGAAAGCTCTAAATAGCCACAGCCCTCGATTTGTAATGCACTAGTCATAACTGAAGTCCATAGGCAACTAGACCATCATATATGATAAGTGGAATTTTCAACATGGGAACATACTGCTTACATTCAGTAATTTGGCATACATAATGCATAGCAAACACATAAGTTCACAAGCATGCCACATTCCTATTGATGTGAGTACTGGCAATCGTGACTGCCTATTTTCATCTAAGTGCCATACATAATCACCGCCGTACCTTTTTGTGTTTGCTACTGTTTTATATGTTATGATATGCAACACAGGGGCACTGAAAAAGCTATAATTGTAGCATGTCCATGGTACACACTGCACAACATAAATCCGATATTTGCAGACATCAACACCATCTAACACAAATAAGTAAGCCATGAGGGACAAAAGCATCACTTCTTATTGTTCCACCATGATAAAATGGACCAGCACTAAGAACAAAAAAACATAGCACAAGAGTGGCTGCAGTTGTGCTGCGAACAGTGTCGTGGTATCTCCATCATTCTATTTCTCATAAAGAGACAGAGAAATGTTTATAATAGGTACAACGTTCAATCTATCCCAATTGATTTATTTAACTGTCCAGTTTGACCATGACGAATCATACAGAAAATGTACCAAAGGCATGAATGTACATGTCCTATGTAGGCTGCAGTGTGTTTTTACACCACCCACCTGTATGATGAAAATATGTGTTCTTACAGGAGCACCACAGTTTAAAAGTACTGCATTAACACGTCATGGAAGGGTGCACTTGCCTTTAGGAAAACAAACGTATTTTTATATATTAGATAAGTTACCCCTAAAGTGTGCCTTGTTGACCAGGGGTTAGCTGCTTCCCATATATAAAAATGCATCATAGATATTGGGGATAGGGTGCTCCTAAAGTGAATAAAAACACAAAAGCAGTTTTCACAGTATAGGTTAAGTTTGGCTTTCAATCAACTGGCCATGGAGTGATTCAAATCTTTCATTCACGTCTTAATTTCATAAAATGCTAGCAAAATAGTTCGAGGTTTCTTCCACTTAGATTCAAAATTCTAGCTCAGTGGTGAAAATTGATTTTTGATAACTGTGAAAAGAAGTTTGAAAAAATTGTACTTTGGGTTGCATGAGCCAAGATTGGTTTAGAACCAGTTTATCACTCTGCCCCTTTCCATAGACTCAGTAAACATTTCTGGATAAGAGTTATTCACTTAGGTTCTAGCGAACAATGGCTTTAACACTGGTAACAGGAAGGCATGGGCGTTTTCAACCACAGGCCACTTAAAACTTGGAGGTACAAAGGAGAGCCTTCACATGTTCTCTTTTCATTTGGAAATGCCAAATGACAGAGGCAGCATCCCCACCAATTCATTCATACAGCCATTATTGTGTCACTATTCACTGATGCATTAACCTAAACTCCGGAAAAACCTTTTCACCAACTAAAACTTTTCAATCAGCTACCGAGTCAATTGCAAACAATGAATAAAAAATTGTTCCAAGAAATTCAATTATTGACACCCCAATTGACATAAATAACAAACAAACAATGCAGCCACACAAAGTTCCTTAAATGTTCATTTTGCGTAAACCCTAATTCCTTGATACCAAGACTAATGGGGAATCTATGAAAACACACCCAGGTAGTGTCTATAGATTCAAGGTATTCCACAAAAAGATCTCATGATATTTCATGGGGAGTTGGCCACTTTGGCTAGGAGACTATACAAGCAGCTCCCAGTGACTTGATCTTCATCGTTCTTCCAGAGTGGTAGGATTTTATGTTTCTCTCATTTCCAAGTAACATCTGTACATTACCTGGAAGTTCCTTTGGCTTCAGATCCTTCTATTTTGAGTCACCTTGAACTTGCCTCAGAAATATTTTTGTACAAAAGGGCAAGGATACTTCTGAAAAAGAAAAAAGAGATAAGGTTAATGAAACACGTCTGTTTCTAGAAAAGACTTGCACGTGCAGGCAATATTCAAGTGGGACTAATCAAGACCTTCTGAAATAGCAAGTTGATTTTTTTTGTAAAGGCTAGCAAGGCATCATTCTTCAAGTAAACAAACTCTGGGAATAAACTGTTTGCAGCTAAGGAACAATAACAAGAGTTATGTAACTCTGAAAGGACTCTAAAATCAAGGAAGAAAAATTTGCTTTTTGATGGCAAGCAAGTAAAAAGCAATTTGGTGAAGACATATCAAAAAGGACATATTATTTTGGGTGCATTAGAAATCAAGGCATTGTTTCATTAAGGTAAACAATTCATGTGTGTTGTGAAAGGAACTATAAAATAATGGATACACAAAGCATATGACATAGATCGAAATCTAAGTGCTGTTTCTTTCTTGGTAGAATCAGAATAAGTTCAAGTGAGAAGGATAAGTAATCCTGTTACCATTAGAAAGAGTCATCATGTTACAGAAACAACCTACATGTCCCAGGTGTCAAAGTATAATAAAAATCAACTGCCAGGAAGTCCCACATTTCCTAGAAAGGTGTGAGAGAGGTTGTGATGTTGTGCAATTCTATGTCACTTTTGCAGCTCACCCGCACTGACAAGTTACTTTCTGTATACTCACAGTGACAGTTGCACATATCTTGTCACACTTTGGTAGAATCTCAATGGTATTTACACTGAATATTGGGATACAGATATCTGAAAATATTGTAATACAAAAATATTGTGATGCAGAAATATCTTTGTCAATAATATCAATGTTTTCAGGTAAGTAATATTGTTGTCAAGAATATTGTTGTTGTTAATATAGTTTGCAATAATATAGTTGTAAAAAATATCATTTTTTAATTACATTGTGTTTTAGTTCATATATTAACTTTATGTGTTGTGTTTGTATAATTGTTAATAATATTTTTAAAAATAGTTTGTAATTTTAAGTGATTTATAAATTTTAATTTAATTGCTAATAGTAATTCATGGTGCCGTAGTGGGTTGCTAGGTTTTTAGGGGTATAGGATGGGAAATTAATTAAGTATTATTAACAATTAATTATTAATTAATTAATTAATTAATTATAAGTGACCCACATTGTGTAATAATTATGTTTTTTAAGTTATATATTGGGTGTGGGCTGCTGGGTTTTGCAGGAATATAGGGTGGGAAGGTAACTAAGTAATAATTAATGATCAATTATGTATTTATTATTAATTATTTTATTGATAATTAATTATGTACGTTATGTAATATTGATTTATTTTGGTCATATTTTAGTTGTGGGTTCCTAGATTTGGAAGGGTATAGGGTGACATTAATTAAGTAATAATTAATTAACATATAATCATTAATTGTTTATGAATTAGAATTATTAATTGATTATCAATTATGTAAATTGTGTTATAATTATTTATTTTACTTATATTTTAAGTGTGGGCTGCTAGGTTTGTTGGGTACAGTGTGGGAAGTTCATTAAGTAATAAATACATCTTTTTGAATTAATTATTTTATAAGCATGTAAATTGTTTAATTGCTTTTATGTTATATATTTATACTTTTTTTGGTTAATTAATAATGTTCCTATTAAGAGTTTTATATTTATTCTAAATTAATAGGGCTATTCAATATGTAATGTATTTGAAGTGAAGTACTTTCCCTACTGCTGCACAGACTGGAGTGGGAATAGTAAATCTTACCCCTCTGAAGACAGAGGTCCTCATCCTCGGCTCCAACCCCTCAGCCTGGGACGACTCCTGGTGGCCAACGATGCTGGGAGCAGCCCTGACACCCACCGACCACACACGCAACCTGGGAGTCATCCTCGACTCAACGCTCTCCATGGCCAAGCAAGTCAACGCAGTCTCATCCTCCTGCTTCAACACCCTCCGCATGCTTCGCAAGATCTACAGGTGGATCCCGACAGACACGAGAAGAACAGTCACCCAGGCCCTCGTCAGCAGCAGACTTGACTATGGGAACGCCCTCTACGCGGGAGCCCCGGCCAAGCTCATCAAGCGACTGCAACGCATACAAAACGCCTGATCCTCGATGTACCATGCCACAGCCACATCACCCCCCACCTGAGGAACCTGCACTGGCTCCCCGTCGACAGGAGAATCTCCTTCAAACTCCTCATCCACGCACACAAGGCACTCCACAAGACTGGCCCAGCCTACCTCAACAGACGACTCCTCTTCTACGTCCCCAACCGCCAACTCCGCTCCGCCGACCTCTCCCTCGCCACCGTCCCTCGCATTCGAAGAACCACCACCGGCGGCAGATCCTTCTCCCACCTCGCCGCCAAGACCTGGAATACCCTTCCACTAAGCCTACGACAGACCCAAGACCTGCTGACCTTCAGGAGGCTACTCAAGACCTGGTTGTTCGACCAGTAGCAGCACACTCTCCAAGACAAGGTTCCCCACGATCCGAGGACTTGGAAAAAGCAGAACAGCCAGGCACCAGTGAGTTTGTAAGTAGTCCTTACTTTATTCAATTTTCATAATTCATCCACCAACAGTGCAGTAAAGAGACCAACGCGTTTCGGCCGAAGCCTTCAACAGGGTCATAAATATATATATGATCAAGACCCCTTGAAAGGTCAAAATGCGTCTTTTTTTGCCATTAAATTAACGATTTCTGTATCCCATAACCAGAGTGGCTCGTCTTCTTACCTTTCCATTTCCTTTAGCATATATATATAATATTTGTAGCAAATGTTTTTATTTATTTTATAGTTTTTTTAATTTAATTAATTTGGTTACTTATTTACGGCCCGTTTACCAGTTTGGTGGTGTGGAGGCAGGGCCACCCTGCCGCCACACTGCCAAACCTTTGTGAGAACCACCATCCATATAATTACTTTTTTAGTCACTGGCGAGCGGTTCCTTTGTTTTTCACGCGGCGGTGCACCTCAATGGGAAACGTTAAAGGAAGTTCCAGCACAGCAGGGACTGTGAAGTCCATGCCCTGATGCAACTGGTGCTGCATGCACATGGGGGACACATGTTGTGTCTGCCTGTGTGCATTCACATGGAGTGAGGCACAAGGGGGCACCATAGAGCCCCCCTTCTTTCCTCACCACCACTGTTTCATGTAGGAAAGACCTCCATGAAATCAGTAGCGGTGAGGAAAGTCGTAATATGCTTAGCGGGACCGTGGCAGTCCTGCTAAGCATATTACTGCCTCAAGACTGCTGCGCCACCACCAGGGAATGGAGGTTCCTTGACAGAGTTGGCAGTCCTGGGTCGCCACGACCACCAAGGTCATAACTAGGCGGTCAGAAGACTGCCATTGCCACCTGACCACATGTCTGGTTGTCCAAGGACAGCCAGACGTGTAATAAGGCTGTAAATGTTTTGATGTTGATTTGTTAATATTTTCAATGTTCTATCTATCTATCTATCTATCTATCTATCTATCTATCTATCTATCTATCTGTCTATATGCTTTTTATAGTAGTACATTTAAAAAAATAACCCAAATGTACAATATATATATATCTAATAATAGTTTTACATTATATATATGTATATATAAACATACACACCCATACATATATATGTGTCTGTTTATATAAGTATATATTTATATATCATATTAAATATACTTTAATTTGTTTTAATTACATTCTATTACTGTCATTTTTGTAAATATTTATTATTTAATATTTTAAATGATATATATATTAAGAAACTATATTTTTGTATGTTTTCAGTGATATTAGTGTGAAACAATATTTTTTTCTCGATACTTTAGCAATTTCCATTTTAAGTAGAGTGAAACAATATTTTTGAATTCAGGATTTTTGACATGATATTTTTGTATCACAATATTGTTGTTGTTATTGTGTCATTGATCCATCTCAACACCTATACTTGCAGGCTCCAACCGCAGCAGGCGGGAGATCCAGTTTTTGACACTGACAAAGGATGAGGCAGGTCATCTAAATAGCAGAGTGGCAAAGGGAAAGCCAGACCACATCTAAATTCTAGATGGGGCTAGCCATTTTGGATTTAGGGCTTCTCGGAAATTTTGCAGTTAAGCAAAGAGATAGGGCTACAGAAGGAGACAGGTATAGAGTGAGAAGGGAAACATGACTTGATGGAGGGAATTCTCCAAGTAATGGACAGCGCACAAGATAAGACTGACAACTCACTACTATGTCCCCAGAACACTCCGCAAAATGGCAAGAGAACACCAGTAGAAAGAAAATTCTGCTTGAAGAGAAAGGACTAAAGTCCTCCTGATGCCTGCAGGCACCTATGGATAGGAACTACTCTCCAAGGATCTGGTGGCTGATCTCCTATTTGCATGTTCCGGGGACAGAAAAATGCAAAAGGACTCCTAACTCCGGGAATTTTCAGCTTACCAATGAGGACTGGCCCTTACCAGAGTCCTAAATGGAGAGATCCCTGATCTACCCAGATAAACTGAGGACTGTAGTTGTGACCAATATGAATGTTTACAGTTGGAGAAGAGAGGGACATAGTTATGTTTTCTAACTCCAGAGGACTGTCTGTACGTAGGATGTAGAGGAGATAAACTAAAACGTGAACAACCTAAAGCTAAAAAGAATAACTAGGTAATATACCACTTAAATGGTCGGGCTAATAACTTGGAACTTCTGCATGGTTCCATATTTCTTAGAAACAGTATAGCATTTTTGGAGCAGTTGTTACAGGAAAGTGTCCTAAATATCTATGAGTGATTGACTGTTCATTAATTCCTTCTATTAATACCTTTTTCATTTGATGGTTGCTTAAAATTACCTGAAATCCATTGCTAGACTATGAGACACTTTACTTTTGCTATCCAGGATGCATTGATTAGTCTTAAGAATGGACAACTTCTTGACCTCTCATGCTACTTTAGTTTCAGATAACATGAAAAAACATGGAAGATTCTAGTCTTAGCAATTTTAGTGATAGTTCTCACTAGTGTTTGGACTGTTTGTATTTGGATTATGGGAATCTCCATAGGTCTATAACCTCTACTGATATGTGCCATTTACATGACTCAAGTGATCAAAGCCAGTTGAATAGTATTTTAAACTAAATATATATTTTAGTTCAGCTTTTCACATCCCTCCATTTTGACACCCAATTAACGTTACTCAATGTCATTTTAGGACTAGGCATGCGTTCCGTGCTCACCTAACCATAGGACTCAAGCTGCACCCTAATGAAGGGGCCCCAATAAGCCAAAATCAGTCTGGGGTTGCTTCTGTTCCTATCCAAAGGGTACTTGCCTGAGCAGTTCAGGCTGGATTGTTTCTATTGAAGCAGGATAAAGCTTGAATTGCATACGTCTGGTCACTGTTTGAAATGGATGGCAAAAAAATGATGGACTGGAGCGTGATCCAGAGCAACCATTATTGGTGACGTGTATGCTGCGACATGGGTACTGTCCTTACTGTGCTGTTGGGCTCAACCTGAACCCTATTGTTCAGGGCAAATAGGCAATAAATTGTCTGGAAATCATGGTTATCTCTTTCAGACAGGACTCTGCCTGGCAGTGCAGGCTTGACAAATCCTATTGGAGCTGGAGCTAGATTAATTTTCAACTTGCTGGATCCTGTCTGAGGATGCATAGTGAGCAAGAGAAAGATGAACTAGAGGGCACCCCAGAAGGATTTCTTGTGGCTCACATTAATTCAAGCATTCCACCCTTGATATTTTTGTTTATTTCGGTACGACACCCTTAGTACAAAGGGTGGGCCTAGATATGAGCTCAATGTGCCTTAAAGCTCAAGCTGCACAGTAATAATGAGGCCCAAATTGGCTGAAACTGCTCTGGGATCTCTTAGTACCAGTTCAGAGGAGACTTTGCCTGTTAGTTCAAGTTGGACTATTCTATTGGAGATGGGTCAAGACTGATATTCATATGTCAGGTTTCTGCCTGAAGTGCGATTCTGGGAAAATAAACGATAGACTGGAGTGCAGCCTAAAAAAATGACCAGTATCTGAGATTAATTCAAGTATTCCACCTGTTACTTTTTAAGTTGGTTCAGTGTGGTGTGATATTTATGCCCAGATTTGGGTCACTGTGCCATGTGACTTGGGCTGAAGCCTAGTGATGACACCCATTAGGCCTAAACTGGTTTGAGTTTGTGTGTGCTCCTATCTAGAGGGGACCTGGCCTAGCAGTTCAGATAGGATTTGATTGGAGCAAGATGAAGCCTGATTTGCATATGGGTGGTTTCTACTTGAAGTGGCATGGTCGGCTGCTAGACCTGTCAGCCTTAGGGTCATTTCCCCCAAACGTTTTGCCTACTTTCCTCCATTTATCTGCTGAAATTTGTTTTTATTTGCCTCAGGACTCTGCTAACCAGTGCTGAAGTGCTTGTACTCACTCCCTTAAACATGGTTAAATTGGTTTCAGTGCATGGTTCAGTGAAACTCGGCCACGTCGATTGACGAGGCTCCCGCTCTTCCACTGTATAGGAGTTTTCCCATGTCCACACCATAAACCCCTCTGATTACTCAACGGTGGATAAAAGGTGAGTTCACCTTTTTCGATAGTACCCGCACCGCTAATATCTTAATACAATTGTAGATACAATAGATTAATACACAATGTATCTTTATAGGTTACTCCCTTGTCCTGATGAAGGCCTCGTCCTGAGCGATAATTGGCCCTTTTCATCTCGGTGGGGTCGAAACAGCGACACTTTCTATATTATCGAACCTGTACTGATACATTCATCCACTTGTGCGCAAACGTTCTGGCATTTATTGCATCTGTATCTTGTGGATTCTAAAATTGTATAATATATTACAGACAGGTTGTTCATGTGAAACATTGTAAATATTGTAAATACAGTCGATTCCTGTTTACCCTTTTTCATTTTCCTTACTTAATCACGAACACTTTACCTTTCACTCACTTTAATCCACTACATAGCAACTGCCTCCTATCACAAACTGTATGCATTAATATAGGAATTCTACCATTATCAATTTTGGAGCCTATGTATTGAATACATTTATTAATTCATAAAAATTGGTGAATTCTTTTAATTTTTTTAGTGTGTGTTCCACATTTTTTGATACTTTATGTTGAATTGAACTACATTTTCCTGTTAGGACCACCTTGTTTTTTGCCACATAGTGCAGGCATATGCACAATGTGCATTTTTTGTACTGCAGCTTGTGCTGCAGCCAGCAGCACACGCCGCAATACAAAAAATACACTTTGTGAGCGCCTTGAAGGCAGTCGCATTGTAATTCGGGGTGCGGGACCGCCGACAGCTTGCTGCGCGGCCCAATCCCCAATACAATGGCGGTTGGACATAAGTCCGACTGCCATCATAATCAGCCCCAAAGTCTTTAGATTCAGATGAGAGAAATTACCAGGGGCTGAAATTAATTCGAACATTCCACACATCACTTTTTTCACCCTGTTGTCTTTTTCAGACAGAAGTATACAATGCCCATTTTCACTTGTTTTTAAATCTTGAACGATATACCTGTTAGTGTTGGAAAGGAAGTGGGTCCAGCTGGAACCTGTCTCTGGCAGACATAGAGTGGGATCCGGACCAGCCTTGGTAAAATGTGCGGAATGCTGGGCGCCGACATTGTGACACATTCAGTGCTGTCCGAAATGTGTGGTCTGTTCGTTCAGAGCATCATCCTTCTGGGGGTGAGGGAGGCCTCTTTATTTCAGGTATTATAAACGCCACAGTCATTATCACCCATTTTTCTCGAGTCTCATCTTGGCTGGTAACAGGATGGAGTCGAACACTTTGATACCAAAGCCATCAAAAAATAAAAACACTCAGATTGACACTTCACAAATGCTTAAGAGATAAAAAAAAAAAAAGATGCGGAGCCTGATTGTTTTTTATTTTTCCACATGTTGTCATGCATGCTCTGTAAGAACGTTAAATTTGTCACTCTATACGAGTATTCAAATCAATGTTTTTTTTAGCAACTTTAGAGTAGCTAAGGATTGGGAAAAAACAGCCTGGTTGGAAATCTTTGCCTTGCAGTTTGCATGCCGCTCCTTGGTGCCGATTCCGAGCTGCTTTGGCACAAAGAATTGCAACTTTTGATCTGCAGGTAGCACAATGAACTCTGCAACTCAAACTGTAAATCCCTGAGCAACTGCATAAAATCCAAATCTGTGACACACTATGTCTGGCAGTAGGCACATGAACCCTTGAAGACGAGTCAAACCTGTGATCAGATTGCACACAGAGCTCTCCAGCGAATACATTAACCATCTTAACGTAAACCAAATTTATACCCCGAAAATTGCTGCGTTCACAAAGTTCTTCTCAGTAGGTGCCTTATACCTTTTTTCAAATAAATAAGAACAAAACCAAATAAGTCGAATGTCAGATTCGTCCTCTCGTAACTCTATTCCTTTCCTGCTGCCTTCCCTTTGTTCCAAATTTATGGGAGCAAAATGGAGATAGGAGCAGGGGAGCTGTCAGGTGCACGGAATCTTATTAGTGAACCTGTGGCAGCAGCAAGGAGGCTGTGTTTGATCACTGGGGTTGCTAGCTGGGGGTGTTCCTCAATTAAAACTAAGGCTATCATTAAGGGACTTGTCTTTTGGTACCAGTAGCTATCATAACATGTTGCTGAAGCCAGGTGTTCTATGTGGAAAGGAGTATCTAAGTGCACCTGAGTGAGTCAAGACACTGTGGGAGCAGGGCATTCTGGCAGGGCCTAGTGAAGCGGTGGCTGAGCAGCATGAGCAGAGGCAGGTGCTACTTTCTGAACTATCATTGTTAAAGCTACAACAACCACTTTATGCCCTTTCACCAAGTTCTATATTGACTGGATGAAACAGTACCATGCAGAATAGTGCAGGATTTGAAATGAGGCAAATAATCTCCACATTCCATAGACAAAAGCAGATCCCTGAGGTCAGGCTGTGGTCTGAGACATGAAACACCTGATCAAAGGCGTGTGGCCAAGGGCATGTACACTGCAATACACTTTCACATAGAAGATGCTTGCCTTTCTCGTCCTCCACAACCTATGCCGAGATCTGAAAAAGAAGCAGAGGCCCAGAAACATTAGCTGATTTACTGGAGGTCTTTTGAGCAATACAAACCACTGTGGACACTATGGGATGTATGCCGTCTCCAAAGAAACAGAGTGAAAGTTCACTTTTCAGTGGAGCTAAGCAACACTTTTAGGAACAAACACTTTGTGCTCATTGGATCTTCCTGAAAGTTTGAAAAAGAGCTTGTGTTTAACTAAGCAATGGCTATAACAGTACTCTGCAGTTGGGAAAGAAAGGTACTGTTATTGTTGACAGAGAAAAATATGATAGGCAACCTTGGATCTGAGAACCTGCCTGCTTTTACAGGTCAACCTATCTTGTTCAGCTGTCTTCACCACTGCACTGACACGGTTGCCTTATTGAGAGACAACGTATCATGACTGAAGCACTTCCCAAGTTGTTGAGCTCATTCTAGGAGTGCAGCCTTTATACCGTTAACAGATTTTTTTTTATATTTCCCCTGACTGCTGCCCTACATCCCCATTGACATTTTGTGGATCAATATTTCTTCCTGAAAGTCTATTAGTACTCCTGCAAAGCTCCCCATGCATGCATGTAGAAGACCCTGATGCAAAAGGTACCTATGACAAGAGAGAAGGAGATCTCAAGACACCTCTGGGCCCAGAGCAGACTTACCTTCAGGACTACCATCATTGGTGCTTTCCTCTCATTCCAGTCTCCATTCTGGAGGATGTTTCTTCTGCTATTCTCTGTGTCACTGCAGGGACCCTCTCCTCTTAAATGCAGGCCACCAATCCCACCAAAGTGAAGATTTCACCATTGACGTTATGGGTGTTTGTCCGTAGCCGTCGAAGTGACTGGTGGTGTTCTTGTTTTGGCGGGCATTACCCCTGCTTTGTTTTTGGGCAGCCCTCGCATTACATCACCTCTCGCTATATCGATATATTGACACCATATTGATGCCTCGACCTGGATCTTCACCTGAATTTTTGCCTTGATTCTGCCTGAATTTGTCCACCCCACTCCTGTCCTGTCCATTTCATAATTGTGAGTGGAGCCGCTAAAGGACCTGGCTTCCCAGGTTGCCTGCTTCACTGTGGAGGTGGTTGTCTGTAGCCAGTGGTGCAAATGCTACAGGTGTGTACTCTGCCTTACTTTCACTTGGGCTGCCAACGCCTCCTCCTGGCTGGGCATTGTGGAAATGGATTTGGTGGGCTTTGACACAGTGAGCGCTAAGTGCACTATGCATTAGACGGCACCCACGGTGCGCACAGGTGGGCGGTATTAGACCGGTGTGGCTTGCACACCCAGGGGATTCTTCTGATTTTTTTACCTCGCTGTCTGTCATATTGTGCTCAATGGTATTATCTGGACTGTTTCTGATTTGATATTGTTGAAAAGACTTGCTTCCCCCTTTATACTGCTGTATTTATTTATTTAGCTATTTATTTGTACTCCTGTGTTATTCCACCTCTGAAGGTGGGCAAGAAAGCTTTGCTCCGAAAGAACAATTTCTACTAGATCTTGCAAAAAGACCAAATCCAATCCCCCCAGTACTAAGTCCCTCCACGTGAATGTTGTGAAAGGAATTGCACCATTTCCAGCTTAATTCTCCAATTCTAAATAAAAATAAAAATTCAAATGACTTGTCATTGATTAAAGAACTATCTGCAACTGAGACAGGCGTGCTTGATGGTGAGGCTATGATTCAATCAGTTCAAGATTTTACACTCCCTGAAAGTGATATTGTTTTTTTTTTTTTTTTTGATTAAATAAAAGATCTAAACATTGAATCGATTCCTTTAAAATAGCTAAGATTCATTTTGATTGGGATATTGGAAAAAAGAAATATCAGTAAAGGTAGTATAGACATCTTAATGAGGGCCACTTGACCTATCAAAGTTAACGGAAGGCTAGTTTCTGGATTTTAATACTGGTGGCCTCATAATTTAGTTTCGCCAACTGTCCATATTGGGCTGTAACATAGATCCCCAGATATCGTATGGGATCTGTTTTTAAAGCCTGCTGTTTCAAACTCTCTGGCAAAAACCCTACCCCGTATTTAAAGTTATAATCTCAGTTTTACTGGGATTGATTTTATACCCCCCTATTGATTCGTATTTTTAAAATTCCGCCAAAATCAGTTCTATATTTAATTTATCGGGGGACAAGTACAAAATGGCATCATCAGCGAAGAGTTTTAATTTAGACATACCACTAATCGGAGCTTTGATACCGAGATTAGCTCGTATTTTAATTGCTAATGGTTCTATAAAGAAAGTAAACAACAGGGGTGAGAGAGGGCAGCCTTGCCTGGTCCCCCGATTAATATCGACTGACCCTATTTGATCACCATTAATTACTAACTGAGCCTGCGCCCCTTGGTAGATATTTTGCAACATTGAAATTACTTGACCCGGAATCCCAAACCTTTGGAGCCCGAAAAATAAAGCGTCCCAATTAACTAAATCAAAAGCTTTTTCAGCATTCACCTTCATTATGCAGGCTTGTGTCTTATTAACGTTAAAATAATCAAGAGCTTGTATCAAGTAGCCTATATTTGAAGACATAGTACGCCCGGCTACAAAGCCTGTTTGATCGGTATGAATTACTTCCTTTGCCAAAGGAGTGAAACGCAGTGCCCAGATCTTCATCATAATTTTATAGTCGGCGTTCAAGAGGCTAATCAGTCTAAAAGAATTCACATTATTTGATGGTTTACCCTTTTTTATAAAGCTGACTACGATCGCCCTCTTGAACTCCGAAGGCACCAAGCCACCAGCCTTGATATAATTAAAAAGTTTCTTGAGGAATGGGGTCAGCTCTTTAACGAAAGTTTTGCAAAATTCGATAGGAATACCATCTTCCCCACTCGCTTTTGCCCCAGCCAATAATTTTATCACTGCCATAATCTCAAGTCCGGTAATTTCATTTAATAGCTGGGTGATTGCATTCTGTGATATTGTAGGTAGTTGTACTTCGGTAAAATATTCATGAATCGCTTCCCTACTAGTAGAATATTTTGTAGTATATAATTGTTGGTAGTGTTCAACAAAAACCTGGCCAATATCACCTCTTTCAGTTACCAAAAGATTAGTTTTAGAGTCAACTATTTCCAGAATACAAGCTGATTCCTGTCGAGCCTTTGTTGACCAAGCCAACATTTTCCCCACCATTTGGCTCTCTTCGTAAACCTTTTGTTGGTTAGTCTGGCAACTGTTAATCTCTTCAAGAATGAAATAATCTCTCAATGTCTTTTTTGCCTCTTCCCACTGCGCCTGTGATGAGGAAGTTGACCATTTTGCAGCGTATTCGAGAGATCGCTGCAATTCTGCAATTTTTTCTGATCGCACCCTAGCTTTCCCTGCTGATGCAGCTATCCTCTGCCCTCTAGCTGCAGCTTTAAAGCCACCCCAAACAGAAAAAATATCTGCCGTTCCTTCATTAATATTAAAATATTCTACAACCCACCCCCTAAACTGCTCAAGCCAAATAGGATCTTGCAGAAGAAGACGGTCCATCTGCCACCTGGACCTACTCCTCTTCTGCATCCCAATTTCTACGTCGGCCTGAACATAAGAGTGATCAGAGAAGGCATTTGCACCAATTACTGCAGCTCTGAGGACCAAAGAGCGTGAAATCAATATAAAATCGATTCGTGAGGCGGTCTGATATTGGCGAGAGCAACAAGTGTATTCCCAAGCATTCTGGTTTAACAAACGCCATGAGTCGATTAAATGGAGATCTTGAATCATGGTGTCTAGAGCTTTTTTTGTCTTGGGTTTAAGTTGCTTCTTATTTATATTGGAAGTATCAGTTTTATGATCCTGTATAAAATTAAAATCTCCCCCTAACACGATTTGACCAGGGACCCCTATCAAAAGCTTATGAATGGTCAGTAATGTGGATGCCTCATCTACTATAGGCCCGTAGTAGTTGATCAAATTTAAAACCTGATTATTAATTTTAACCTGGTCCCAGATCCACCTCCCTTGGGGATCCCGTTGTACTTGTAAAAATTCCCAATCTAGTTCACGTGAAAAATAGATTGCGACCCCTCTGACCGCCGCCCCCGCTGAAGCAAAGAAAGTACTGGAGAAAAATCCCGGTATAAATAATTTTGGTGAGTTGGTTTTCAAGTGAGTTTCTTGGATAAAAAGAATTTGAGGTTTTAACGTAACAAGCCACTGGATTAAACCTCCATCCTTCTGTCTATTCAATATCCCGTTAACATTTAATGACACAATCCGACAATTTCTAGTTGTGCTCATTTTGCCGTTAGAGAATAACAATCTTTACATTCAAAATTCAAAATGTCAAAATGTCTGCTCAATATTTGATTCCTCTGTTTGCTACTGCTCTTTTTTCTTGATCCCCCCGCAACCTCCCACCCCAATGCCAAGGGCTCCCGGCCCAAGGCATTCACCTCCCCCGGGATATGTGTCCTGCCCCGCTATCCACATAACCCCCTCCCTAAGCTAACTAAGTGGTGCCTTGGTACTGCACCTGGGGTGACCTACCCCCCCCCAGAGTGGTGCTGAAAGAGAAAAAGAAAAAAAAAGGATAAAACAGAAGAGCAACACAGGAGAAAAACACATCTAAGATCACTTCTCTACTGAAATCACTTTCAACAATTCCTGAGCTTCCTCAATTCGTGGGCACATGTGAAACTTTCCCTGCACTAGAACTTTCAGTTTGGACTGCTGCGCAATGGAGGCTTTGGCTCCGTGAGCTTTAAAAAGATATAATAATTTTACAAATTCCTTACGTCTACGTGCAGCAGTGACCGACATGTCCGAAAAAATTCTACATTTAGTCCCATCGTTAATGTCGAATTGCCTCAACTGAATTGCTTTAGTCAATATCTTTTCTTTGACGTGGAAGTCCACGAAATTAACTAAGATTGTGCGAGGGAACTTCATGTTAGGTGGAAGATGAGCTGGCACACGATGTGCCCTAGTCACTGTTATATCACCCGAGAACTCTGGAATCACTTTTTGCTTAAGAAATGTCTCCACCCATTGTAGCGTATGGGCTCCTTCAGACCCTTCCGGGACCCCCACGATAGGCAGGTTAGCTCGGCATGAATGATTCTCAAGTTCTTCAATTTTGTTTTCCAAGCTGAGTTTGTCAAGAGCGGCAGATTTTACTTGCTGTAACATATCATTCATTTGGTCCTCAAGGTGTAATATCCTGGATTCTGCTTCCTGAATTCTGATGGGAAAGCTTGCCACCGCCTCTTCAATTTTTCCCAAACGAATATGGAGCGCTGCTATCTCTACTTCTTGAGACTTCTTCACGGATTTCTTCTAGTATTAAATTGAGCATAGTCTTGATATCAAACTGGCGTGTATTAGTAATTTCATTTTGAATTTCTGCATCAAGTTCCCTCGTTCTTGGCAGCCCCCCAAGTCTGCCATTTAGCGCTGGTGACTCCGTTCGCTCTATACTGTCTTTGTTTTGAATGCTGACCTTGGTTGTAGCAGGTGGAGCCGAAACCTTGATCTGAATTATTGCGGAATCTTGTATCTGAATCTGAGTCAGAGGGAGCGCCAGCGGAGATCCGAGCGACTGAGGAGCCACAGCTTGAGGACTAGTTTGAGTAGAGGTGGGGCCGCTTTTATCCAACACTAAATCTCCAATTGTGGAAAATTGTTTTGGCCCTTCAGTAGGGAGAGAAGATGGAGATGGAGATGACATAATTTTGGAGAAAGGAGATGGAGGAAGCGGTTGACTAGACGGTTGATCAGGTAATGATACTATATTCTCTGCGAATTCAGCAGTTGTAACGCCTGATACAATTTGGGTTGACTGCAGAGCAACTTGAGGGGATAGAGGTAGCAGGTTCTTTTTAACAAAGAGTGGGAAATCTCTGGAATTTTTGACCTCTTGCTTTTTCCCAGACACAAGATTCTCTAATCCAGTGTTTTGTTGCTTGATTTTTTTCCCTGACTCTATTGTCTCTGTGGTCTCTATTACACTAGTCTCGTTTAAGTCCTCAACCATTTACTGATTATCAGAAATATCCGTCTCGGAACCTTCAGAGCTGAGGCTTAGCTCATCGCGAGAGACCTTATTTCCTGCTTTTGCCTGGATGAATTTGGCTTGCACCAAGTGTTTTTTTGTCTTAACAGCTGCTGCATCCAATTTTGCGGCTGCGGCCGCCGACTTTAATTGTTTCCTCATTTTTTACAATGTTCCGCTGTATTTTAGCCTTTAAGCAGCCGTCTTCACCCTTAGCGTTAATGTCTTTAATAGTAGTTGCAATAGTAATTGCAGAAAACGTATTGCCTTTTACAAAGGGCTGAAGAGCAAAAAAAGAGAGGAAAAGGAAAAAAACTGCTCACCCTGATCTGCCACGGCTCTGCTCTTTAAACCATTGAGAGGACTCTCCTTGAGCCGTTAGGAAACAATGTCTTTCGTTTTTGAGACAAAGCTCTGCTCCACTCCGCTCGAGTAAGCACGCCAATTGATGGAACCGCTCCAAGCGGTTGCAGGATACAATGTATTGTTAAGCGACGAGACACCGCTGAAGCCCTTTGCCTTGCCGCTTTGCTCTGCTACACTCGAATAGAGGCACCTTCTAATTGAGGCACTCCAGGACGCCCCAGCGGGTTAACTGCTCCCGCGCTCCTGCGCTTCCTTCCGCCTGGAAAAGCTCGGAGAAACAAGAAGCCGCCGGACGTCCTTATCCTATGATGCCTTAGCTCTCGCCAACCGCCACTGCAACCGGGACCGCTAGCTCCTTCCCCGTTCAGCCACTCCAGCCTGAGACAAGTCGCCGGACAGCGTCCTCCATACGTTCACCTCTGCTCACCTCCGAAAACCAACATGCTCCATTGCTGAGGGGAGGGGCAAACGGACACCAGGAAATTGATATTGTTTTTAACAATAAAGTTGCATAAGAGATGAATTTAGATCAGACTCACGTTTCTCCTTCAATTAAACAAAAAACGTTGATGAAACTGTTTAGTAGTACACCAAGCCTAAATTTGCTTCATAGTTCTGAGTTATCAGACACTCCACATGTTCCTGACAATCTGCCTGGTAACTATGTGAAGTATTCCGAATCTCTACATTGTTTGGAGCAAATTATTTCTTCTATTCTCAGTCTCCTTGAAAAATCAGCACTCAACACAGACCATATTTTAAATGTTCTTTCTGGAATTCTCTTTAAATGGTAGGGAAGGAGAGGTCTATGAAATCTGACCTGTTGGTGCTAAGGACTGATGGTAGGATTGTGGTAAGGACCCCTCTGACATAGCCTCTCAAGAGCAAGTTCATGCCTCTTCAATGAAGTTTAATTAAAGATTTTGGGACACAAGCTGGTAAACCTTCCGATAGAAAAAGCGGAACACAATGCAAGGACAATTCTGAGGCATCAGAGACCTTTGCTTTAGTAAATTTATTTGCTGAAACATCAGCTGATGACCCATCGAAAGTCATCCCCAGGATGTCATTAGACAATAAAGAATACCTGTACTCAATTTTTGCATGGAAAGAGAAACAACCAAAAGGTAAAAGGGACTGGCGGGGAAATTTCTAGTAATAATCCTGCGAATGTGCTGTCCACAATCAACCCAAAGGAGCAAGTCTTAACTATGTGACCATGATGCTCCATGAAAGTCAAAACCTAAAAGGATGATACTTGCCAGTTCAGGGACCTAGCAGTATCATCTGGCCTTTTGGGTCCAGGACAGAATCAATACTTGGTGGAAGGATTACCTAGTTGTCTTGAGTCGTACTGGTTCTGGAGAATGGGCCTGACAGAACTTTCCAGATGTTTCATTTTATTTTGTGGAGTGTGAATTGTGAGGCTAACGGGTGCTGATATGCTGCTGCTGATATGATGGCTAATATGCAGTTTGTATATTATGTTTAATACTCATTTTATAAATTGTGCTTAATTCCCATACAGATAAACTGCACTTTGTAAAACCGATAATGATATGTTGGCAGAGCGTTCATTCCCTTTTTGCATTAGCTATGTGCCTTCTGTCATCAAATTTTAATGCTAGGTGCCTATATCTTTTAGGGAGTGTTTTGGATAGTGGTTAATGACGTACAAATAATCATTTTCAATCATGCTTTCGAATATATATGCATATCTCTGTTGGTAAGCTCTTTCTAAAACACTGGATTCTTCAATGCCTGTATAAAAACCCAGCTCTATTTTCTTTATAATCTCCAACTTGTGATGCACCCCTCCACCGATTATAAAGAAATGACTTCAGAACACAACCGTAACAACATATTACAGTTGAGTTTGGATGTCACAATGCCTGCTGCCCAGCAGTCGAGGGGAAGGCAGGTCAGACCATGGAGCGTAATTAAAGCAGCAGTTTAAAGAACAAAAAAGAAACCTTGGTTTTCTTTCTTCTGCTCTGTTTTTCTAGCTGTAAAGTGAAACGAGATACTCATGGCAATATGTTTATTTTTTGCACTACTTAGATAATTATAGAAAATGTGTCTGCATCTTTCTGCGCATTGTGACCTACCCCGCTTTTTTCTAAAAAAAAACTGACTTATATTAAACTGGATCTGATATCTTCCTGCAACAAATATCTCACAGCTTTGTTATGTGTTTAATTTTACACTAGAAATTGTATTTTAATTCTTTATGTTTGCAAGCGTGCGCTCTCTTTTATATGAAAGATCTACGTACCACGGATTTAAGTGGTTTGTGGGAAAGGTGATGATGTGACCATGGATAATAAGGGATAAAGTGCCCCCAGCCATACATGATAGCAGTAGCGGTCGGTGGTGGGAGTGCCGCCGGGCGCTGACGTGGGGCGGGGGAGGGGCAGGTTGGGGGGTAGTAAACTACGGATTACGGGCGATTACAGGTAAGTACACATACAAATAAATAAAACAAATTTCGTTTCTCGCGCTGCATCACATTTGGCGATGCAGCGCGAGAAACGAAATTCGTTTTATTTATTTATATGTGTACTTACCTGTAATCGCCCGTAATCCGTAGTTTACTACCCCCCACCCTGCCCCTCCCCCACTCCACGTCAGCGCCCGGCGGCACTCCCACCACCGACTGCTACTGCATGATAGGGATATTGCAAGGTACTTTCAAGTTCCATAACCTTATAGAGTAACTCAGCTTTAACCTCATTCCTCTATATGGCCATAGAACTTCTCAGTGTCTTGTAATATTCTTGCAATGTATGGCAGAGGGTACTTTTTCCCATATATACTACCCTTAACCGGAGCGTGCTAAAATGCAGCATAGATGGAGACAATTTTGAATTTGCACATAGATTGTCCAAACTCTTAATTGCTGCATTAGGATTGTCTGAATATCCCATCTGCAAAGTGCATTTGTGAACACAGAATTTCTGTCCTTAATGAGTGTACGTCTGCTTTTGAAAATGTGGTTGTTGGGGTGGGTATGGGGCCATTGAATTGTGGATACTTATGTAAAAGTCAAAAGTTTATGGGTGTTCAGCAAAATGTAATAAGTAGTTTTCCATGGTTGGAACGGTTAGGGAACAAATATAATGGGGATCCAGGAGAGGCGATTTAATAATGTTGAATAACTTGTTTCCATGGAGAAAAGAAAAATTGCAGCTTCTAATGCACTATTACATTACATTTCTTATTCCTCAATTTCTGCATATATAAATATTATGCATGCAAATACTTCGACAAAACTACAACTGCTGTTATATTCCCTGAGTACTTCAGGGGCTGTATTACAAATAGTGTCATTGTCCCTGTTTGTGGTATGGTTCACCTTCAAATTGGACGTCCAGTTTCAAACAGGAACAGTGCACACACTCACTGATAATGCCTGTGGCCCTACAGCAGATGAGAAATTGTGGCTGTATTATTGAAAGATGGAAAAGATGCTTCAAGCTCCTGCTCCATCTTTCCCGGTGCAGGCAGCGCCCACCTGTACTTCAAGGGGGGGGCAGTGATACACCTGCAAGCGGGTGCACTGAGTGATTGTATGCTTCCTCCCCTCCAGAGGTTTGTCCTTAAGGAGTGTCACATTCAGTGCGCCTCCTGACAGCCTTTTTGCCTCTGCACCCAGGTCCGTACTGCAGCATGGTTGTCAAGGTAAATAGTTTCCCTCATTTGCATGGGGCTACGCCTTTATGCAAATGAGGGAATATTTCTTAAGCTAGTGCTGGTAGTGTATGTGCGCTAGCGCTACCTATATTACAGAACAGGCAGCACAAGCTTCTGCTGCCCTTCTTTAATACTACAGTACCCCCATGGTGCAAAAAAAACAGTTGCATATGCCTATCCCCCCCCACCCCAGGTTACTGTAATTAATGTATGTAATATGGTTCATGGATGTCAATGACAATTAAAAAAATATGGTCAGCAATGTGCTGTAAATGTTCGAACAATCCTAGGTAGTATATTTCCAACTTTTTTTCCTGGACGTTTGTGGATTTATTTCTCTCCCATCAATAATTACAATGTGAATGTCAGTCCAATGGCCGAATTGATTACAACATCGCCTTAGTGCTATATTTCACCTTTAACTGCATTTTCAAAAAAACATACTTTTCTATTAGGATATCTATCAAATAAAAGAAACGTTTGTAGTGGTCCAGGCATGTGAAAAGATTAGAGTTAACAGAAATTAATTATATCTCTTTTCATTTAGGAATAATCAATCTGTAAAAAAAAAGTGCAAATGCATGCATACCAATTAGTTCAGAAATGAGCTATGAAACACATCAAAAGTTTTTTTTTCAAAGGTTTCGAAAATGTACTTTCACAAATGGATTCCAGTATCATTAAATAGGTTGGCAACTTCTGCAACCAGCGTTTTGGTCATGTAGCTCGAGGGAAAGTCAATAGACTTTGATTCCCGGCATTAATGCAATTATTGTGATTTTTTTTGGTTAGTTCCAAGGAAGGCTACAGTAATGTAATATCAAAATGCCGTAAGCAATCCAGAGATCCAGTATCCCAGAGGATGCCGTTTGAAAGTACTGTAGAGGCACCCGAGGAGAAATGAATCATTTTCTGTGATCTTGCACGGGCAGAAAATATTTCAGAGACGCAAATAAAAAACAACAGTATTGCGAGGTCCGAGGTACACCCATGTAACCACCCATGAGATTATCAAAGATCTCAATTGTTGTGATCTATTTTTGTTTGATTGTTTTGTTAGCATCTTCTTCTGCTGACACACAGACATGTTCTGTTCTGCACCTCCCTCTCTCCCGTCTTCCCCACCCCTTCTCTGTTCCCTATTCTTCATCTCTTTCCTTTCTATCAGACACCATTATTATGGACTCACATGGCTATTCTTTTCAAGGGATCTAATATAAAGTACTTTTCTGTGGTAACTGTGTCTGAAGAATCACATTTTTCTTCAATTATTGTAAACGCCCATACTGTTCTATTATTTGATCTTGTTGCAGACAGGACTGGCTTTTAAGAACACCATTGTTAGTGCGACAGGGTTAGAAATATCTTTTATCGCTCCAGTGCAAGTAGTACTCTGATTCATTTCTGAATTTCACTATGCTTTTGTTAGCTAGTTCAGAATTGTAAAATCTCACCAATTACATAGCAAACACAGGACGATGTTTATTTACATAAACAAAGCATTGTTTCTGCTGTCACCTTATATGATCTATGAAATCTATGAAAATACAAAAGCACTGATTATTATTGCTTTTCAATGCATGGAATAGAACTTATTCCAGAAACTATTTCAAACGAAGAACATCTATCAGGAACTTTTTAGAAGAATTTTTTGTGTGTAGTTAAAAGTCAAGGGACATGTGAAGTGTTCTTAAAAAGAAAAGTTTCAGACACATTCCTCTAGAGCATAATGAACTAATTTTTGTAGAATCCGGGTATGTGTCTAGTGTTTTTCTATGTCCTCAACATGTCAAGAATCAAAGGGACTCCAAGGTTTTCGGTAGCCGAGAGCTATGCAGTGTAGTGCCTGATTTTCAAAATCCAAGAGGGAATAAAAGAAGGAACCTATATAGAGTTTGACTGTTAAACACAAATCAGCATTGATAATTTAGAATGTAGCAGATAATGTATGTTGTGTTCCTCTAATCAAATGTATTTGACTAAGACGCTATGTCTAGTTTCATTTTGTTCCTGCTTTACTTGTATGAATGGCCTTGGCATTTATAAAGAATCGATCAAAGTTGTCAGATGTATTGGTGTTAAAAACGTATAGAATGTTTTTTCTTGTTCACTCACTAACAAAATTAAAGAATGAATGTGCAGTGGGTCTTTGTCAGTATAGTAGAAACATGGTCTCCAGAGCAAAGGATTATCCTTCACACATCAGAAAAATAAGCACTGAAGGTGAGGGTTTTCTCTAAGATTTGAACAACTGTTTAGGATTTTGCTTGAATACTTCCCTGCATTTCTGGACAGATTTGTTAAAGACATATGCTTTAGATTAAAGTCACACCGAACAGAGTGAGCAAATATAAAAAAAAAGCCTAAATCAGGGACCGTAACCTAGCCAATAAGTTTGTTACGATGTTATGACATCAATGTTTAGGGTCCATGAGCTAACTCAAAGGATGCAAATCAGTTCCTCAGAACGAACATCATAAGAAATTGGGCTATTGATTTTAGGGTGTGAAAACCCTACTCAAGCAACAACAACAATCCTGGTCAGGATGAACCACAAAAGACACCAAATTAAACTGTGCTTATCCCTCTGGTGGCTTGGAACAAAAACTGTCAGGTTTGACTTCGAGTTAATGTGTAAAGAATATATGCAACACAGAAGCAGTAATAAAGTGAAAACACAATACAAGAAAAATCCCACACCAATTTCGAAAAATTTAGAAAATGTTAATAAATAAAATTCCACCAAAACGAATTAAAGCCAATCAGTAGAACCAGAGTTATGAATTTTTTAATTTTTAAGTGAAATCTAGTTCCTAAATGATCAAAGCGCCCACCACAGGTATCTGGTCATGCAAGACTGCTGCAAATTCAAAAGCTAAGGCTTACTTGTGATGGAGTGGAAGTCAGATACATGAGGTGGATTGGTTCTGACTTCAGCTTACTTTCAGACTTAGAATAATTTCAAAGAAAAGTCCATCAGAATGTAGTGTGCAGCTAGCTTTGGCTGAGGAGGCATCGTTGTTGTCAGGTTGCTGCTAACTAGGTCTCGGTGAAGCCGTCGACATTGGTGGGAAAAAGCTCTGAATGGGAAAAGCTGAATTTCCAGACTGGGAGAGGTCATCGTCATCAATGGAGAGGCTGTCGCCATTGAGTCTGGTGAAGATTTTTAGTGTCGGGCCTAGGGCCTTATTATGATTTTGTAGGAGTGGGATTGGGCCACCACACCAGTACCCTGCTCCTACACCGCCAAAGCCATGTTGAGACCACTCACCAGATTCCGACTGGAATCCAGGTCAGGCGGTCCTGCGGCGGGTTGGCCCACGGCAGTGCAGTGCTAAGGCTCATACGTGAGCCTTAGCAAGGCACCACAATGGGAACGCCATTACACTTTCCTGCAGGGCATGGACTGTTATGTCCATGCCCTGCAGGAACTGGGGGTGCATGCAGACAAGGGGGCACACCATGTGCCCCCTCTTTAAACTTTGCTCTTTGACCAAAAAGAGTGTGAAACATGGCCATCTCATGTGAGTGCATTCTGTCATTTATGCGTTATTAAATAGTTTTCTGCAATGCTGCACCCTAATTTCCATGTGGTAAGTATTGTTGTAGTACCTGATGACTGTGTTATTATTTACCAATTGTGCTCAGTCAAGGATGTGAGTCTGAAGAATAATACAAGGCAGCAATTTGCGCTGCTTTTCATTATTCTAGATTTATCAAGCCACTCAGGGCCACGCAAGGTGGCCTTGCATGGCTTGATAAATCTAATTTATGTTTTGCGTCACCCTTGCGAGGCACAAGGGCAACGCAAAATCTTGATCAATATGCCCCTCAGTGTCCAAACCTTCCCTAAAATGGCTTAGATTGGAGTGGGAATAGTTCAATGCTGCCCCTTTAGTGTCTAATACCTTCCCCAAAATGGCTTAGATTTGATTTGGAATAGCAAATGTTGCCCCTTTAGTATCCAGCAAATTCCCCAAATGGTTTAGATTAGAGTTGGAAATAGTACGTTTCGCCTCTTTAGTGTCCAAAATCTTTCCCAAAGTGGTATAGATTGGAGTGACAATAGTAAACGTGACCACTTTAGTGTCCAACACCTTCCTCAAAATGGTGGTTTAGTTTAGAGTGGGTATAGTAAATGCCACTCAAAAACCTTTGCCAAATTGGTTTGGATTGGAGTACGAATAGTAAATGCTATCCCTTTAGTGCAAAGCACCTTCCCCAAAATGGTTTATATTGGAATGGGAATAGCAAATGTCAATCCTTTAGTGTCCAACACCTTCTCTAAAATGTTTAATATTGGAGTGGGAATTGTAAATGTCACCCCTTTAGTGTCCAACACTTTCTCCAAAATGGTTCCCGTTTTTTTAATTTAACCCTTTAAGTGTTAAATTCCTTTGTTAAAATGCATTTCTATGTAGTTGGATTAGTTTATGTCATTTAATTCGTATTGTTGATGTTTAGAAAGATAATTAACCCTTTCCATGCGTCGGACGGCCCCCGGCCGTCCGACGTCACGGTGGGCGTGGGCGGAGGACGGCCGGGGGCCGTCCCAGACACGCCCACTCAAGGGAACGCCCAGCACCGCGGCGGAATCCGCGCCGCGGTCAAGCGGTTAACAAAGTAGTTGGTTGTATATTTGTAATGAATAACATACTTTTTTCATGAAATAAAGATGTGCAACACATTTTTACATTTTTCTTTATTTTTTCAAATGTTTAGTCTTACAAATTTTAATATATATAGCTCAAGTTATAAAAACCATTTATATATTGATACGTACAAAAATAATTTTTTATTAATAAATAAACAATGTAATTCATATTTATATAGTATTGTATGTTGCACATTTTGCAGGGTTTTTTCTATTGTTTAACCTTTTTTTAACAATAATTCAGTTTTTTCATCTACATTTTCTTAAGATAATTTTGGTATAATTTTTCAGGGTACATGAAATTGTATATTTTAAATAGTATAACCTAATTTATACTTTACCATTTGTTTGATATATTTACCAACATTTCTGAACATGTGCCACATATTTAATCGTTTTTTATAATTTTGAACACATTTTTTAATCATTTTTACTCATATTCTCATTCAAATTTATAGGGAGGTAGTCTATTTTTAGTTTAATTTAGCTGTCATTTCTTTATCCCTACCTTCTATTTTCAATTCTAGTTGTCTAATTTTTAGTCTATTTTTCGGGATCCAGGTCTCAGAAAGGTGCTGCTGTTTGTCGGAATAAGTAAGTTCTTTGTAAAAAAAAATTAAGGTTATGAGGCTAGAAAGGCATATTGGGAGAGTTCTAGTGGTGGGTTATAGTGTTGATTGTGGGTTTATAGTACATTCATTAGTAGTAATTGCAGTGTTTGTCACTAGTGTGTTGGTTTAGGTTTTCGTACAGTGTTTTAGTAATGTGTCAATATGCTATGTGTATGTTACTTGCTTTTTGATGACTAATGGCCTGACTAAGAGTTTGGCGGTCTTACCACCATACAGCCGCAGCAGCAGTCCGAAGAAGAAAGCTGCAGCAGCACTCTTCCACCCACGATGTGACCGCTGGCCCTGCGGTGGTGTTTCTGACGGAGGTGTGTATTTTTTCATATATGTCAATGCTGGTGTGTTTATTTTGATTGTAGTGCATACATATGCATGACACATGTGAAAAAATACCTACTACAAGTTTTTTCCCATTGCTGTAGTCTGGACCATATGTGCCAAGCCCAGTAAAAGGGTAAATACTGCAAAACAGACTTACCTGGATTTTGGCGCCAAAAGGGTTGTTTTCTTTGGGGTCTACATGGTGCTGTGAAGGTGGGAACTGGAGAAAGGGATTCACGTTGGAGACTGAAGAGAAGAAAAGGAAATGGGTGAGTATGCACCCCGAATCCTTCGATTCCACCGACTTGAAGCAGGTGGTCCCTCCACCACGGTCGACTCGTCGGAAAGCCAATTCATAATTCGGACGGCAGTGAAACATGTCTGTACTGCCTTATGACAGCTGCATTCCCCCCACCACCATCTAGGCAGTCTACGAATGTCTGTCAGTGTCTGCGGTGCTCCAGCTGTCTTTCGAACAGCAAAATGACAACATCGTAATACGGTGGGCGGACCACCTAATTGGCAGCAGTGAATCCAATGTGACAATGGCGGTGGGATAGCTGAACTTAAAATGTTTATGTAATTTTTGATCGTGCAGATGTTCTGATTTAAATTGCAGGTTTTTATTTATGAAGGTGTCCTATGGTCATTTGGATCTATCATTTTCTTTTTTAAGGAAATCTTTTTACTTTGATTTCCTTTTGTTTCCAGGAGCGTGCTTTTTTTAAACACTTTTTTTATCAAGTCTGGATATTTTGGATTGTTTCAATGTGACTCTGTTGGATTCGTTTTATTTTTGCATTTGGGGGGGGCATTTTTGAAATAATTTTTTCAGTTTTTGGTGGATTATACTTTTTGATTACGTGGCTAGAAAGGACAATCTGGAGCTATAAAACAGTAAAGGCCTTATTACAGGTTTTGCGGTCCGACTGCTGAAGGACCGCGTTCGCGGACGCTAGGAGACCACTGTGCCTGTGGCCTTTCGACCGCCATATAATAAGAGTTTCCTAAGGGGCTGGCAGAGTGGCTTTGGAGGTCTTGTGGTAGTGGGCAATGTATTTCCATATATATTGACGCCTGTGCGTACATTCCGACTGCATATCTGTCAAATGCACATTTATGCATGATATATGTGGAAATATATCACCTACCCATTGCCGGAGCCCGATCCATATGTGGGCAGTCTCTGTAATGGGTACATGGTACCAAAGCACTTAACAGTATTTCACAGAAGACTAGGTCATATTCCTCAGGGTGAAGATGCTCTCATGTAGAGGGGACCTGGAGAAAGGCATCCACGTCGAAATCTGCTGGGAAGAACTGGAAAGGGGTGAGCATGCATCCCAAATCCTTCCTTTCTTCCGAACTTTAGGTGGTGGTCTGACCACCGTGATCGACTCGTTGGAAAGTCAACTCGTAATACTGACTACAGTGTTGTGCCTCTGTACCATCCAATGGAGGCTGCCTTCCCCCGACCGTGACTCAGGCGGTCTGTGGTGTGCTGGCAGTGCCGGCAGCCCGGCTGTGGTCTTCGCAAAACCAATCTGCCCAACTCATAATATACCGGTCAGCTCACCACTGTCTGACCACTACCGCTGTGACAGTGGTCTACGGACCGCCAAACTCATAATAACGCCCTAAGTCATATTTCATTTATTTGTTTTGGGTGGGAAATGCTATATATCATTTATGTAAGTATTATCTGATCATTATTTGATATTATATATTTTATGCTTTGTAATTTCTTTACACAACAGATTGAGTTTGCTGTGCGAGGTTTTTGATTGGTGGGGTTTAGGTTTTTATATGAATAATATACATATTTTATTTTATCAGTCTTATTTGAAATGAGATTTTTATTTAATGTTTTGACTGATGTAATGAAATATTATGTTTATTGTTTATATAAAAACTATTTGTAATGTTAGTTAATAGTTAATATTATGCTATACTTTTTAGGGAGTTTTGTAGAGTAGATTTTATTTTATAATATGATTGTGGCTATTATTTCTAAATATCTACTCCTTTATTGTTTATGAAGAGTTTATTTTATTTCATTTATGTTTAATGGGGTTTGAGTGTTTGTAAGTGCTACTTTGTTTATTTTGTAGTAGGGCATATATAAAATTGACATTTGAGTTGTAATATTCACCATGTATGGTATATAACCTCATGAATGGTTTGGGGCACATTGTGAAGGTCCCATCCATCATCTTAGGTTTAATAACAGCTTAGTTTTAGGAAGTTATCTGAAGTAGAAAATATTGGGATTCATTTATTATTGTTAAGGTTGTCATATAATAAGAAGGATACATTATATGTGATTTTAAGTATTCTGGTATTTCAATTGTCTTGGTATCTTTTAGGGCCAGGAAGTGTATCACTGGCTGCTTTTTTAGTTTGTGCAATTATGGTGGGTATAGATGGTAGTTGGCCTATGCTGTGTTTAGGGATTTTAGGGAGTATATCTTTTAGGATTATTGCTGTAGGATCCTGGGAGCTAGTGCTTGCCTCACTTATATCCTGCAATACCTCCTTCTATTTCAGTAACATTTGGTGGCTGATGGTATTCCCTAACATTATTACAATATCATATTTTGTAGTGGCCCTCCGATAGCATGCACTACCATAATATCTAGTTCTTGTCACACTCACATTTTCCATTGATGTACTTTCTTGGTTGTCAGTGAATCCTATATGACTTCGTAATTGCTTTCCTTTCTATGTTGTGATATATTTTGCTCTTTCTGTTATTATGTCTGAAAAATAGTGTAATTGTAAAAAGAATTACAATTTTAAAATATTTATACATATATTATTTACATATAAAAATATGCAACCAGTTTTTTTATTTATACTTACATGTATGTTCTTGTTAGATGTTTCACACTTTCTTTGCAGCTTTTCCGTTGAGGTTTTGTAAATGCGGAGAAGGTCCTTTCTTCCCTGTTTATAGAAAAAAACAGCATCCGTTTCATTGTAAATGTTTATTCGTTGGTAGCTTGTAGAGGTTGAAGTTGTTAGGTTCTATTTTAGAACAATTTACACTTCCTTACACTTTTTTGATGTTTTAATATTTTCTTTTACTAAGAACATGTAAAGAGATAGACGTAGCAGAGTATTTTGTTAATTATTTGTTATTTTACGTTATCACTTTTGATAAATATCTCTATCTATCTATCTATCTATCTATCTATATATATATATATAGCTCGATAGATAGATATATAGATAGATAGATAGATAGATAGATATATTCACAAAAATCTCCAAAGTGTACGGGGACAGTATAGTTAGGCACAAATTTCTCTTGTACAGAACCATAGAAATTCAGCTGTTATATTTACCTGAGCTAACCATAACTTACACCCACGCAATGCACTGCTTATGACCTCAAATATTACATCACTTAAGACTTGGTCAATGACCTCACTGGTGACATCACAAATGACATTTGTCCATTGGTTCCGGCTGTAGATTCAACTACGCGTCCTGTGGGAATTACCATGTGAAAACCCCCTTTTTCTCTGCACCGACTTAATGGATCACCCCAAGACTTGCCATGCACACTAAGACTAACTATGAAACTTTTCTTTGGAAAATGTTTGTGAAGATTCGTCAACCAGCGCCAAAAATATTGGCAAGTCAAAAAATGCTTACCCTATGGAAACTTGGTCCTAACTATACTTACCTACTGTTGATTGCGAGTAGGTTTTATATATATATATATATATTTACTGGAAAAAACAGAGGTTTAAGGGACGTTATAGGTAGGAATTAGCATTTAAAAAACCTTAGAAATTCACTGGAAAAACACAGGTTTCAGGGACGTTATAGTTAGGCTGACATTTCACTCAAACAAAACCAGAGAAATTCGGCTGTTATACTCGCGCCCTCGCAATGCACTGCTGATGACATCACATATTACATCACTCATTACATGGTCAGTGACATCACTGATGATATCACTGATGACATCTCAAATGACATCACTGATGACATCACTGATGACATCATCCAGTGACTGAGTGTTTCTAAAAAAATTAAGAATGTTATTTATACATATATGCCATGGTGTAGTGAAGAATGAGTGGGTGTATGAGTGTCTGAATGGATGATTTAGTGGGTGCGTGACTGACTGTATAAGTGAGTGATTGAACGTGGCTTAGTGAATGCATGGGAGAATGACTAATCTGTGTGAATGTCTGTATCAGTCTGTCAGTTGGTGTGTAAGTGGCTGCATGGGTTGGTGAGTAGCTACATGAGTGTCCATATGGGTTAATGATTGGTTGTCTGAGTACCTGTATGGGTGCCTGAGAGTCTGTGTGGGTGGGTGGGTGGGTGTGTGTGTGACTCCCTGCATGGATGTGTGAGTGGGTGATTCACTTGGTGTATGGGTTCATGAGTGCATGTGCGAGGGGCTGTATTGGTGAGTGAGTGTCCATATGGCTGTGTTCGTGAGTGAGTGGATATCTCAGTGGTATATGTGTGAATAAATACATATGTGAAAGGCAGATTATGTAAGTGTTGGAGTATATAAGCAACTATATGTGAGAGTGAGGATTGTGAGAGGGACTGTATGGATGAGTGTGTGCTTGTGTCAGTGATTGTATAAGATAGTAAGTATGTGTTAGTATCTGTTGAATAATTGAGGTGGTGTGCATATAACTGTATAAGTGAGTAAATGGAAAAATTATTGATTCTTTGCGTGACTGACTAGGTGTGTGAGTAACTGTATGGGTGAGTGGCAGAGTGTGAGTGACTGTATGGGTATATGATTGCATATATCAGTGGCTGTATAAATGAGTGACTGCATGAATGAGTGACTGTATGGGTATAGTGAGTGCATGTGTGTACACCTATGAATCAGTGAGTGGGTATGTACTAACTGGTATTGGTGTGTCTATGGTTTCGAGAATGGTAGTCTGTATTTTAGAGTGGGTGTATCAAAGGTTGTCATCAGTGATGTCAATTGAGATGTCATCAGTTATGTCATTGACCATGTCATGAGTGATGTAATATGTGAAGTCATCAGCAGTGCATTGCGGGGGCACGAGTTATAGTTAGCTCAACTAACTATAACGACCGAATTTCTCTGGTTTTGTACGAGTGAAATGTCAGCTTTTTAAATGCTAATTCATAACTATAACGTCCCTGAAACCTCTGGTGTTTTCAGTGAATTTATAAGGTACTTAAAATGCTACTTCCTAACTATAACGTCCCTGAAACCTCTGTGTTTTTCAGTGAATTTCTAAGGTTTTTTAAATGCTAATTTGTAACTATGCCTACATCGGTAGGACATGTGCAGAAAGAGGAAGAAAGGCGCAGAAAGAAGCAAGAGAAGTGCAGAAAGAGGCGAGAGAGGTGCAGAAAGAAGCAAGAGAAATGCAGAAAGAGGCAACAGAAGTCCAGAAAGAGGAAAAAAGGTGCAGAAAGAAGCAAGAGATGTGCAGAAAGAACCAACAGAGGTGCAGAAAGAAGCCTACTTTGACTGTACCTTACAACAGACTCATACAAAGTAGCATAATCACTAATCCTTCTCCCAAGATTACTTAAACTTCACTTTTCTCTTGAAGGTTCACTATTAATCGACTGCTCAGAATGTTAGGCCTACCAAATATAAAACAGCAATCCTAAGCATATCACGATTGTAAGTCTGATCAAGTTTGTGAAGGTATGCATGCGTGTCACTGCTTTTACCTAGTGACATGTTACATAAAAATAAACATACAAATACTTGAATACCTGTGTTTCAAACAGCATACTCTGTAAATTTGTGTACAAAAAGGTATATGCATTTCTTTCTGTTCACAATACAGGACACTTGGGTATTCAATGGTGTATTTGAGGGGCTCTATAAGACATATATACATAAGACATGTCTGCCTGTGCAACCGAATGACAGAGCAGAACTGAGAAGATTTGACCACCTATAGGAGAAGTTACCAGCTTTTTAACCCCTTAACTGCTGGGCCTTTTCCCCCCCAGTGCAGAGCCCTTTTTTGGCTATTTGTAGTAGTTCACGATTAGGCCTCTGTAACTTTTTGACCACATAAGGTATCCACGCCAAATTTGCGTCCTTTTCTTCCAACATCATAGGGATTATAAAGATACCCAGGGTTTGTGGATTCCCCTGGAGGGGTACCAGAATTTAGCCAAAATACAGCTAAATTTTGGTTTTTTGGGGAAAAATGGGAAAAAAGTCCCGCATATGAAAGCGTCTGGGTTTTCCCTGCAAATGGTAACAAAAAGGGTTTGTGGGGCTGAAATCTCCATTTTCCCAGCTTTTAGGGAATGACAGACTTTTGTCAGAAAACCCAAAGAATTTACACAGTTTTGGCATTTTTCTGGGACATAGCCTATTTTTGCTATTTTTGTGCTTTCAACCTCCTTCCAGTTAATGGTAGAAATGGGTATGAAAGCAATAATGGATCCTGGAAATCAATACATTTTAGAAAAGTAGACAAAATGCTGAATTCAGCAAGGGGTCATTTGTGTAAATCCATCAAGGTTTCTTTATAGAAACTAACAGTTAAATATAGGAAAAATGGAAAATTAGTTGAAAAAAACAGCCTTTTGTGTCAACGTTTTCACCTGTAACTTCTTCTAATTATGACTGCTCTTTGAAAGCAATATACCGTTACATCCACTGGACCTTACTGGTTGTGGGGATATATAGGACTTGTAGGTTCACCAAGAACCCGACGAACCCAGAGCCAAAAACTGAGCAGCGTCTTGCAATGGTTTTTTATTATGTACCGGGTATATAGCAATTATTCTGGGAAAATGTATACATGGAATATTCGGTATGAAAGACTCCTATGTATTTCTGAAATGGGAACACAATATAGAGTTTAGAAACAGTAGATATTTGCACATTTCTGAAATTGGTAATACTCATACTAGCATGAGAATTATAGGTCATTTTTCAAAATAACTTCTTTTTTACACATTGTCTTTCATTTGGAAGGCAGAAATGCATCGAAAGTCAATAGGTAGTGAAGACGCCAGGACGCTTTCCGGACACGGCTCCGTTTCGCACACACGGTGCACACCGCTTGAAGTATACCTCACTACTGAGTGTGGTTCTTTTTCTGAATAGAATATAATCAACGAACCGCACAGGTTCTTATACTGTCATTCATTTGGCTTTGTGTACCGAGGACACAACAGAACCTTTATCTCTCTTTGCCCTGACGAAGCCCATGTTTGGGCGAAACGCGTTGGCTGATCCAATTGATTACAAACTAAGCACATTTGAGAATAAAACAACGAAAAATACTCCATGCTGACGACCTTTCTTTTTGTGCTCAATTGTGAAAATTGTCTCTCAAGTATATTGCCTCTCATCCAATCAGTATAGGTAATAACAGTTGCTTTACAAATCTGAATTACCGTAAGTGTCCCGATAAAAATGGTACCTCACTTGTGTGGGTAGGCATAGTGCCCACGACAGGAAACGGCTCAAAACGCAACGTGAACACACCACATTTTCACAATGAAAAATTACCCTTTTTTGCAAAGTGCCTAGCTGTAGTTTTTGAACCCTTGCTCTGCCGGCACCCAGGGAAACCTAGCAAACCTATACATTTTTGAAAATTAGACACCCAGGGGAATCCAGGATGGGGTGACTTGACTGGCTTTCACCAGGTTCTGTTACCCAGAATCCCTTGCAAACCTAAAAAATTGACAAAAAAAACACATTTTCCTCACATTTCTGTGGTGGAAAGTTCTGGAATCTGCATGGATCCACAAATTTCCACCCACCCCGCGTTCCCCAAAGTCTCCCGAGTAAAATGGTACCTCACTTGTGTGGGTAGGCCTAGTACCCACGACAGGAAATGGCACAAAACGCAACGTGGACACACCCCAATTTCACAGTGAAAAATGACCCTTTTTTGGCAAAGTGCCTAGCTGTAGTTTTTGAACCCTAGCTCTGCCGGCATCTAGGGAAACCTAGCAAACCTATACGTTTTTGAAAACTAAACACCCAGGGGAATCCAGGATGGGGTGACTTGACTGGCTCCCACCAGGTTCTGTTACCCAGAATCCCTTGCAAACCTAAAAAATTGTCAAAAAAACCACATTTTCCTCACATTTCTGTGATGGAAAGGTCTGTAATCTGCGCGGATCCACAAATTTCTACCCACACCACGTTCCCCAAAGTCTTACGAGAAAAATGGTACCTCACTTGTGTGGGTAGGCCTAGTGCCCGCGACAGGAAACGGTGCAAAACGCAACGTGGACACACCACAATTTCACAGTGAAAAACGACCCTTTTTTGGCAAAGTGCCTAGCTGTAGTTTTTGAACCCTAGCTCTGCCGGCATCTAGGGAAACCTAGCAAACCTATATGTTTTTGAAAACTAGACACCCAGGGGAATCCAGGATGGGGTGACTTGACTGCTTCTCACCAGGTTCTGTTACCCAGAATCCCTTGCAAACCTAAAAAATTGTCAAAAAAAACCACATTTTCCTCACATTTCTGTGGTGGAAAGGTCTGTAATCTGCGCGGATCCACAAATTTCTACACACCCCACGTTCCCCAAAGTCTTCGGAGAAAAATGGTACCTCACTTGTGTGGGTAGGCCTAGTGCCCGCGACAGGAAACAGTGCAAAACGCAACGTGGACACACCACAATTTCACAGTGAAAAACGACCCTTTTTTGGCAAAGTGCCTAGCTGTAGTTTTTGAACCCTAGCTCTGCCGGCACCTAGGGAAACCTAGCAAACCTATACATTTTTGAAAACTAGACACCCAGGGGAATCCAGGATGGGGTGACTTGACTGCTTCTCACCAGGTTCTGTTACCCAGAATCCCTTGCAAACCTAAAAAATGGTAAAAAAACCCACATTTTCCCTACATTTCTGTGGTGGAAAGTTCTGGAATCTGCGTGGATACACAAATTTCAACCCACCCTGCGTTCCCCAAAGTCTTCCGAGAAAAATGGTACCTCACTTGTGTGGGTAGGCCTAGAGCCTGTGACAGGAAATGGCGCAAAACGCAACGTGGACACACCCCAATTTCACAGTGAAAAATGACCCTTTTTTGGCAAAGTGCCTAGCTGTAGTTTTTGAATCCTAGCTCTGCCTGCATCTAGGGAAACCTAGCAAACCTATACATTTTTGAAAACTAGACACCCAGGGGAATCCAGGATGGGGTGACTTGACTGCTTCTCATCAGGTTCTGTTACCCAGAATCCCTTGCAAACCTAAAAAAGGGTTAAAAAAACACATTTTCCCTACATTTCTGTGGTGGAAAGTTCTGGAATCTGCGTGGATACACAAATTTCAACCCACCCTGCGTTCCCCAAGGTCTCCCGATAAAAATGGTACCTCACTCGTGTGGGAGGCCCAAGTACCCGCGACAGGCTAGGGCCCAAAACGTATTGAGGTGACATTAAAATTGCCTTTCACAAAACAACCTGGTTTTGCAAGGGGGGTCACCTCGGTTTTTGGCCCCGTGCATGGCGGCCAGCTAGGGAAACCTATCAAACCCACACATTTCTGAAAACTAGACACCCAGGGGGTTTCAGGGAGGTATGGCTTGCGTGGATCCCCCAAAGTTTTCTTACCCAGAATCCCCTGCAAACCTCAAATTTAGCTGAAAACATCACTTTTTCCACACATTTTTGTGTGGGAAAGTTGTGGCATCGCCGGGCAGACACGCATTTCCTACCACCCAGCGTTCCCCAAGGTCTCCCGATAAAAATGGTACCTCACTCGTGTGGGAGGCCCAAGTACCCGCGACAGGCTAGGGCCCAAAACGTATTGAGGTGACATTAAAATTGCCTATCACAAAACAACCTGGTTTTGCAAGGGGGTCACCTCGGTTTTGGCCCCGTGCTCGGCGGCCAGCTAGGAAACCTATCAAACCCACACATTTATGAAAACTAGACACCTGGGGGGTTTCAGGGAGGTATGGCTTGCGTGGATCCCCCAACGTTTTCTTACCCAGAATCCCCTGCAAACCTCAAATTTAGCTGAAAAAATCACTTTTTCCACACATTTTTGTGTAGGAAAGTTGTGGCATCGCCGGGCAGACACGCATTTCCTACCACCCAGCATTCCCCAAGGTCTCCCGATAAAAATGGTACCTCACTCGTGTGGGAGGCCCAAGTACCCGCGACAGGCTAGGGCCCAAAACGTATTGAGGTGACATTAAAATTGCCTATCACAAAACAACCTGGTTTTGCAAGGGGGGTCACCTTGGTTTTTGGCCCCGTGCTCGGCGGCCAGCTAGGGAAACCTATCAAACCCACTCATGTATGAAAACTAGACACCCGGGGGGTTTCAGGGAGGTATGGCTTGCGTGGATCCCCCAACGTTTTCTTACCCAGAATCCCCTGCAAACCTCAAATTTAGCTGAAAAAATCACTTTTTCCACACATTTTTGTGTGGGAAAGTTGTGGCATCGCCGGGCAGACACGCATTTCCTACCACCCAGCGCTCCCCAAGGTCTCCCGATAAAAATGGTACCTCACTCGTGTGGGAGGCCCAAGTACCCGCGACAGGCTAGGGCCCAAAACGTATTGAGGTGACATTAAAATTGCCTATCACAAAACAACCTGGTTTTGCAAGGGAGTCACCTCGGTTTTGGCCCCGTGCTCGGCGGCCAGCTAGGAAACCTATCAAACCCACATATTTCTGAAAACTAGATACCCGGGGGGTTTCAGGGAGGTATGGCTTGCGTGGATCCCCCAACGTTTTCTTACCCAGAATCCCCTGCAAACCTCAAATTTAGCTGAAAAAATCACTTTTTCCACACATTTTTGTGTGGGAAAGTTGTGGAATCGCTGGGCAGACATGCATTTCCTACCACCCAGTGTTCCCCAAGGTCTCCCGATAAAAATGGTGCCTCACTCATGTGGGAGGCCCAAGTACCCGCGACAGGCAAGGGCCAAAAACGTATTGAGGCAACATCAAAATTGCCTATCACAAAATGTTTTGGGCCCTAGCCTGTCGCGGGTACTGGGCCTCCCACACGAGTGAGGTACCATTTTATCGGGAGACCTTGGGAACGCTGGGTGGTAGGAAATGCGTGTCTGCCCGGTGATGCCACAACTTTCCCACACAAAAATGTGTGGAAAAAGTGATTTTTTCAGCTAAATTCGAGGTTTGCAGGGGATTCTGGGTAGAAAACGTTGGGGATCCACGCAAGCCATACCTCCTGGAACCCCGGGTGTCTAGTTTTCAGAAATGTGTGGGTTTGGTAGGCTTCCTAGCTGGCCGCCGAGCACGGGCCAAAACCAGGTGACCCTCTCCAAAACCAGGTTGTTTTGTGATAGGCAATTTTAATGTCAGCCTCAATACCTTTGGGCCCTAGCCTGTCGCGGGTACTTGGGCCTCCCACACGAGTGAGGCACCATTTTATCGGGAGACCTTGGGGAACGCTGGGTGGTAGGAAATGCGTGTCTGCCGGCAATGCCACAACTTCCCACACGAAAATGTGTGGAAAAGTGATTTTTTCAGCTAAATTCGAGGTTTGCAGGGGATTCTGGGTAGGAAAACGTTGGGGGATCCACGCAAGCCATACCTCCCTGGAACCCCGGATGTCTAGTTTTCAGAAATGTGTGGGTGTGATAGGTTTCCTAGCTGGCCACCGAGCACGGGCCAAAACCGAGGTGACCCCTTGCAAAACCAGGTTGTTTTGTGATAGGCAATTTTAATGTCACCTCAATGCGTTTTGGGCCCTAGCCTGTCACGGGTACTTGGGCCTCCCACGCAGTGAGGTACCATTTTATCGGGAGACCTTGAGGAACGCTGGGTGGTAGGAAATGCATGTCTGCTCAGCGATGCCACAACTTTCCACACAAAAATGTGTGGAAAAGTGATTTTTCAGCTAAATTCGAGGTTTGCAGGGGATTCTGGGTAGGAAAACGTTGGGGATCCACGCAAGCCATACCTCCCTGGAACCCCCCGGGTGTCTAGTTTTCAGAAATGTGTGGGTTTGGTAGGCTTCCTAGCTGGCCGCCGAGCACGGGCCAAAACCAAGGTGACCTCTCACAAAACCAGGTTGTTTTGTGATAGGCAATTTTAATGTCGCCTCAATACCTTTTGGGCCCTAGCCTGTCGGGTACTTGGGCCTCCCACACAGTGAGGCACCATTTTATCGGGAGACCTTGAGGAACGCTGGGTGGTTGGAAATGGGTGTCTGCCGGCGATGCCACAACTTTCCCACACAAAAATGTGTGGGAAAAGTGATTTTTTCAGCTAAATTCGAGGTTTGCAGGGGATTCTGGTAGGAAAACTTTGGGGATCCACGCAAGCCATACCTCCCTGGAACCCCGGGTGTCTAGTTTTCAGAAATGTGGGTTTGATAGGTTTCCTAGCTGGCCGCCGAGCACGGGCCAAAACCGAGGTGACTCCTGCAAAACCAGGTTGTTTTGTGATAGGCAATTTTAATGTCACATCAATACGTTTTGGGCCCTAGCCTGTCGCTGGTACTTGGGCCTCCCACATGTGTGAGGTACCATTTTTATCAGGAGACCTTGGGGAACGCTGGGTGGTAGGAAATGTGTGTCTGCCCGGCGATGCCACAACTTTCCCACACAAAAATGTGTGGTAAAAGTGATTTTTTCAGCTAAATTCGAGGTTTGCAGGGGATTCTGGGTAAAAAAGCGTTGGGGGATCCACGCAAGCCATACCTCCCTGGAACCCCCCGGGTGTCTAGTTTTCAGAAATGTGTGGGTTTGATAGGTTTCCCTAGCTAGCCGCCGAGCACGGGGCCAAAAACCGAGGTGACCCCCCTTGCAAAACCAGGTTGTTTTGTGATAGGCAATTTTAATGTCACCTCAATACGTTTTGGGCCATAGCCTGTCGCGGGTACTTGGGCCTCCCACACGAGTGAGGTACCATTTTTATCGGGAGACCTTGGGGAACACTGGGTGGTAGGAAATGCATGTCTGCCCGGCGATGCCACAACTTTCCCACACAAAAATGTGTGGAAATAGTGATTTTTTTCAACAAAATATGAGGCTAGCAGGGCATGTTGGGTAAAAAAACAGTGAGAACCATGCAAGTCATTCACCCTTGTACTTCCCCCTTTGTCTACTACTCAAAAATGTAAAGGTTTGCCTAGGTGACGACTGAGCTAGGGCAGAAAGTCCCCTGCTACCCATTGTGAAAAAAAATATCTTACAAAAGGCCATTAAACCTACACAAATATAAATCTAACACTCATTTGATAAAGCTAATCCACCACTTACACAGGTTGGTTTTAGCACCTCCAGAAACGCTGGCTTCAAAGCACAAATACTTATCAAAGTATATAAATATTGAAGCCAAGCCTTCTGAAGGGGAGCCATAAAGCCACATCACGGCACCAACCACTTTATGGTCCAATCACATGCCATTCACACACCACACACAAGACTTCCGTACCGCCAGCCACGGGCCCAAACAACCACATCACTTGCACTCACACAAACATACTGCCGCCATGCAAGGGCCCATCACATTCATATGCCACAAGACATAATGACTTTGACTATATTCTACCACCTGTCAAGTCTCCACCTCCTTCTTCCAGAACGTTACCGAACTCATGCCCAGTAAACCTATACTAATGACTTCCATGACAGCCACATGAGGCTCAGGAAGACATGTCTTTCATGCACCTTTAGTGCACTCACTATGCTAAATCCAACTCCTTCCAGTTTGTGGATGCAAGTTGGGGGGTGCTCGATTATGCTGCAAAAACATTTCTCGTGCTGAGCAAGCATATCTACCTTTGAAACTAAGGCAAACATGCTGGAAATTTTCAAAAGATAACATCATAAACTATGAACGGATGAATGTGAAACAAGGGTAGTCCATGACAACGTAGCATATGTCCAATCCACCGTTATGTGCAGTGACTGTAATGCACTTATCATACAGCAAACTGACCATCTACTAAGTTCTAACGGAGGATGAACATGGCAAGCAGCATTAACCCATAAGTACTACAGTAAATTCAGTGTGAGTGTGGCAGCAATGGATTTGAATCCATGGGTGAAGAAGAAGTCAGGACGTGTATCTATACTACCTTTACTATCTGCCTTCTACCTTTGCAATATTCCTCGGAAAGCGTACATACCGTAAGCTGTTCTAACCCGTTCGTGTGTCTGTCCTCAGAGTCCTGACTAACCCTGTCCAATTGTTAAGAGACCCTATACTAATGCCTTTCATCTCTAGCTATTTGAAGCTTGAGTGAACATTTCTGTCACGAGCTATCAATGCTCTCACAATGCTCTATCCAACTCCTTCCAGTTTGTGGATGCAAGTTGGGGGTGCCCGAGTATGCCGCAAAAACATTTCTCGAGCTGAGCAAGCATATCTACCTTTGAAACTAAGGCAAACATGCTGGAAATTTTCAAAAACTTCCTAAAGAGAACATCATAAACTACGAAGAACGGTTGAATGTGAAACACGGGTACTCCATGACAACGTGGCATATGTTCTGTCCACCAGTATGTGCAGCGTGGGGACTATAATGCACTTGTCAATTGGCGAACAGAACAACTACCACGTTCTGAAAGCAGATAAAGGTGTTGAGAAGTTCATGATTTCATGAAGTCGAGGAAGAAATATCCTGCAGCTGCTTGCGTAGTGAAGGAGTGGCCCACAGACAGTAGGTATCCATTCACACCAATTGAAAGGTTATCCTATTGGCAGCTCCACCTCAGTCAATTTCCCAGTATTTTGCTTTAGTGTGATACAACATAAAGCAAGTAGGAAAACAGAAGGCAGGCTTACTTGGGCACTGGGGACAGTAAACACGAGTCTCCTGCCTCTTTCCCTGCATCGAGCACACTTTACAACGACGACATGGTCGCTCCTTTTGGGTGTTGCAGGAATTTTATCTGCAAAGTGTCGCTCCTGCAGCCTTGCCACGTCCTCCAGAACACATGAAGTGGAGGCTTCTGCTTCTGTAGCAGTAAGACTTTCAATCACAGACAACTGAAAGTCAAGGAAAGACATGAGTCTTCCTGTGGTGGTCTCACGATAAACAACATACGCATTGTATGTTGCCATCTGGATCAGGTGCGTAAACAGTTTCTTATACCAAGTGTGAGTTTTACGACTCGCATTGTATGGCTGAAGAACCTGGTCGTTCTTGTCCACTCCGCCCATGTACTTGTTGTAATCAAGTATACAGGTGGGCTTGTGGACTTCGGCCATCTGACCCCAAACCGTGACAGGGGAAGTGCTCTCAGCATGAATTGTAGTGAGCATGTACACATCACGCCTATCTGAGAACTTAACTGCGAGCAGTTCGTTGGAACGCAACGCAGTGCTCTGGGATTTCTGGAGCTTCTTGCAAACAAGCTCCTGCGGGAATCCTTTGCGGCGACAACGAATTGTACCGCAAGCCACGGTGCCAGCTTTATAGAGCTCACTGAACAGCTCTACTCCTGTATAGAAATTGTCCACATAAAGGTTATAACCTTTGTGAAGAAGTGGCTGGACAAGCTCCCATACAATCTTTCCTGTGACCCCTAGCTTGGGAGGGCAACCTACAGGGTTAAGAGTTGTGTCCTTCCCTGTATACACTCTCAAGCTGTACACATAGCCAGTTGAGCTCTCACACAACATGTACAGCTTGATGCCATAGCGAGCACGTTTGCTCGGAATGTACTGCCTAAACAGCAGCCGCCCTTTATACAAGATCAAGGACTCATCAATGGCTATATTCTTTCCAGGAGTAAAAAACTTCTGGAAACCTGGCAGACAAATGTTCCACGACAGGCCGAATTTTGAACAACCTGTCATAGTCTGGATGGTCCCGGGGCAATGCAGCAGAGTTGTCATTGAAATGCAGCATGCGCTGCAATAGCAAAAACGATCTCTGCTCATGTATGGTGCGAAGATGGGGGTTAACCAAACCGTGCGAGTAGACCAGTAGGATAGCAAGGTTGGTTTATGCACTACCCCCATTTTAAGCGTGAGGCCCAAAAATATCTTCAACTCCCTAGAGAAGTGGGAGTCCACTTGCGCGCCCTAGAATGAGGCCCAAGAGTGCCTCCTTGCTCCCTCAGAAATTGTTCGGCACGCAAATTTGTTTGCTGCACAATTTCGTCTAGGAAGTCAACACCAAAAAAGAGATGGAAGTAGTCAATTGGCAAAAAATGTGCCGTATCTACTTTACATCCAGCGTCACCAGTGAAAGGCGGAATTTGGGGCTGAACTAAATTGGGAGGCTGCCAAGACAGCACTCCGTCTGTGCTTGCGGCCGCACTTGCCTGCACTCTGGGTTGCTCTAACCTGTTACGGGTGTCCTGCTGCACAGACTGTGCTGGCAAAGGCACAGCACGACGGACATCGTCTCCTTCAGAATCGCTGGACGATGAGTCATCGGATGGAACTGCGCCGACTGAAAAGTCACTCCCAGATTCGGCTCCATTGTCCTCTCCCTCAGGTGCTGTCTCAGTATCTGCTGTCTCAGTCTCTGATCCTGCCTCAGAGCTGGACTCCAGAACCAGATTTAGGGCCTGGGCAGCATTCATCCAACGATATGCCATCTCTGCTAGTGCCTAAACTATCCTTTTAAAACACAATCCTACGTAGAAGGCAGATAGGTTGTTGGTTTTAAAGTGTAGGTGGGTGTGTGCGTGAGTGAAGTGTTTAAGTCAATAATGACGAAGTCACCTTACCTTTGCGAACTCTGTACGCTCTCCAAAAAGACTAAGAAAGAGAGAAAAAAGACACAGTATTACTTTACCTTGCCACATACCCATCATCGCAGCCTTTTAGCGCTGGTGGGAGCCAGTGCGACCATCATTTTGGCGCCAAGATGCCTACGGGTGAACGTGTGCTTTACAATTGCACACTATGACCTCCTTTGATGCGCCCACTACCATCCTTGCAAACGTGCCCCTCATCTCTCCATAGCCCCTCTCTCACATACATTTAGGGGCCGATTCCGATTCGTGTCGGTAATTTCTCCGACCGAGCCGGCCTCGGAGAGATTTCCGACCGAATCGGACCCGTGCAGTCCGACCGAACGAGTCCGATGCATTCGTATGCCACCGGACACGAGTCGGTCGGACTCCCATTGAACTCAATGGGAGCCGGTCGTACAACGCGTACGCGGGCTCCCATTGCCTCAATGGGTGCGAGGCAGACAAGGGCGCCCCCTACAGCGAGTACGCTGCGAAGCGCTTCGCGGCGTACACGCACAGGTAGGGGGGACCCGTGGGTCCCCCCTGTGTGCGCCTCGCACGGGTACGCGTACAGGGGGTCCGACACGGACCCCCAAAGTACGGCTCCGACAGCGAGTTCGAGTCGGACGGCGCGAGTCGGTCGGAGCGGTCGAGGTGCGCATCGTACTTACCCGGCCGGAAAACGTCTCCATTGCGCGGTGCGAATCGGGTCCGAGCGAGTCGGTCGGAGCGGTACGATCCGGGAACCAGTCGGTCGGAGCGGTCGGGTCGCCCGGACGAGTCGGTTGGCGAATACGCATCATACTCGCTCGCCCGGACGCGCGTACGACTCGGTCGGAAAATAGGGCTCCGGATCGGATCCGGTAAAACCGAATCCGATTCGGAGCACTACCGGCCGAGATCGGAATCGGCCCCTTAGTCTGTTACAAAGTGTTTCTACTTTGTGGCTTTACTAATCCACTTAGCTGTGTACATAATACCGATCTGTTTGTTTCAGCATACCCTTTATGACGTCAAAACTGCCACTACACAAAAGTCAGATATCTCTATCTAGCAGAATTTTTTTTTTGTACTCTGCAGCAGTACCACACTTTACTGCCTTTCAGGTAACTTCAAAGAGACTCATTATAGTTCTTTCACAGTCTCATAATTTCAGCACTGAGAAATATCTCTGTAAATAAATATTTATATATATATATAACAATTAATTCCTAATGTCAGAGCGCTCAATACCTGGTGCAGGCAGCAACGGGTAGAATCCTTACCCGATATTTAAATTCAGAAACACAAAGGATGCCGCACTCCAAGACTGGTTTCAGAGTTGCTTTATTTTCACCACCACTACCACCAGTCGTGGTGAAAATAAAGCAACTCTGAAACCAATCTCTGGAGTGCGGCATCCTTTGTGTTTCTGAATATATATATATAGATATATATATATATATATATATCCAAGCTCCGTTTCCTTGTTTCCCAAAATGAAAAACAGCACTCGCGGGGGCCAATAAACTCTAGCAACTGCCCCCGCGAGTGCTGTTTTTCTTTTTGGGAAACAAGGAAACAGAACCTGGATAAATATCGCGGGCGCACCCCCGCGTTTGTGAAGCACCCGTCCACAAGTGCGCCGTTCACTGTGCATCAAGGAGTATATATATATATATATATACACACACACACACACGGACACATATATATATATATATACATAGATTTTATCTCTACATATATTTATATATATGTATCTATATACATATATCTATACATATAGATACATATATATATCATTCACTCTTTAGACTTATGTATATATATATGTATCTATATACACATACATATGTATATAGATACATATATATACATATATCATCTACAGAGAGAAAGAGACTCTCTCTCTCTCTCTCTCTCTCTCTCTCTATATATATATATATATATATATATATATATATATATATATATGTAAGTTGCTCGTTTGTAAAACAATCCGTAGGAATAAAAACGAGAGTAGACCCAGATTTTGTGTAATTTCAGTTTATTACACCGAAGAACCAGTCCGCCATGACGCGTTTCGGCAGATCCCTGCCTTGATCACATATATCATCTACAGAGAGAAAGAGACTCTCACTCTCTCTCTCTCTATATATATATGTATATATATATATATATATATATATATATATATATATATATATATATGTATATATATATATATATAAAGAAAGATCTCTCTCTTTCTCTAATTTTTTTATAACTATGGCTTCCCTGGGGCCGATTGTGGCCCCCACGGAAAGCACATAGCTATAAAAAAATTGCCCCCACAGGGAGTCGGCCACTGAGCAGGAGGACCGACCCCCTGCCAATATTGCCACCATTGTACTTTTTGGGGGCGATCGTGCCCCCAAGGAAAGCCAACATTTCTACATAAAAAATATGCCCCCACAGGGGGTCGGCCACTGAGCAGGAGGACCGACCCCCTGCCAATCGCCGCCATTTAAATTCTATTTTTTTTCATTTTTGGGGTGCGATCGCGCACCCCAAACAAAGCCAACTTTCTACAATTTAAAAAAATATGCCCCCGGGGGGGGTGGGGGGCCGACCCATTACCACGAGGGCCGACCCCCCCAAAGACATCCCTGGTGTCTAGTGGGGTTTCCTGGCCGTGGATCGCAGCGCTGCCGCGATCCACGGCCAGAAACCCTTTCAGAAGGCCTCGTTTGAAAGGGAGACTCTCCCTTTCAAGCGAGGCCTCCCTGAAAGCTGGGGAGGCCGTTTTCAGCCGGATTTCCCCATCGGAGTCGACGCGGCCTTACCTGCTGCTGTCCTCGGCTCCGGTGGGGAAATCAGTGACGTCAGAGCGCCTCGTGGCGCGCTGACATCACAGATGGGTGGGAAGGGGGGCGGGGGAGACGCGGAAAGCCTTCCACGTCTCCCCCAGGCGGAATAAAAAAAAAAACAATCTCCAGTGCGATGCACCGGAGGTTTAAAGGGGGCCCTCCCTGGTGACGGCCAATGGACGTGCGCCGCACCAGGGAGGTAGTGCTTGTGTCGGCCATTGGCCGACGCAAGCACCAAAGGGGTTAAGCTACCATCTTCAGATGCATAACACATGTAAGAATTCATGTACAAGTAGACATATAACTCAGCCAAGAGAGCACGCAGACCTTTAAACTTGACAGCTTGTACTTCCCATTTGAGTACAGAAAGAGGTGAGAGAAGTTCAGAAAGAAGCAAGAGAGTTGAAGAAACAGCCAAAAGAGGTGCAGAAAGAGGGAACAGGGGTGCAGACAGAGGCAAGAGAGGTGCAGAAAGAGGGAGGAGGGGTACAGAAATAGGAAAGAGGGGTGAAGAAATTTGCAAGAGAGGTGCAGGAAGAAGGAAGAGCAGTGCAGAAAGAACCAACACAGGTGCGGAAAGAGGCAAGAGGGGTGCAGAAAGAGGCAAGAGAAGTGCAAACAGAAACAACAGAGGTGCAGAAGGAGGCAAGAGAACTACATAAAGTGGCAAGAGAGTTGAAGAAACAGGCAAGAGAGGTGCAGAAAAAGGGAACAGGGGTGCAGAAAGAGGCAAGAGGTGCAGAAAGAAGAAACAGAGGTGCAGAAAGAGGCAAGAGGGGTGCAGCAAGAGGCAAGAGAAGTGCAGAAAGAAGCAACAGAGGTGCAGAAGGAGGCAAGGGAAGTGCAGAAAGAGGCGAGAGCAGTGCAGAAAGAACCAACAGAGGTGCAGAAAGAGGCAAGAGGGGTGCATAAAGAGGCAAGAGAAGTGCAGAAAGAAGCACAAGAGGTACAGAAAGCGGCACGAGGGGTACACAAAGAGGTAAGAGAGGTGTAGAAAGACGCAAGAGGGGTGCAGAAATTTGCAAGAGTGGTGCAGAAAGAAGCAAGAGAGGTGCAGAAAAAGGGAATAGGGGGTCAGAAAGAGGCAAGAGAGGTGCAGAAAGAGGGAAGAAGGGGGCAGAAAGAGGCAAGAGGGATGCAGAAAGAAGCTAGAGAGGTGCAGAAAGAACCAACAGAGGTGCAGAAAGAACCAACAGAGGTGCAGAAAGAGGCAAGAGGGGTGAAGAAAAAGGCAAGAGAAGTGCAAAAAGAAGCAAAAGAGGTACAGAGAGAGGCAAGAGGGCTGCAGCAAGAGGTAAGAGAGGTGTAGAAAGACGCAAGAGGGGTGAAGAAATTTGTAAGAGAGGTGCAGAAAGAAGCAAGAGCAGTGCAGAAAGAAACAACAGTGGTGCAGAAAGAGGCAGGAGGGGTGCAGAAAGAGGCAAGAGTAGTGCAGAAAGTAGCAACAGAGGGGCAGAAGGAGGCAAGAGAAGTACAGAAAGAGGTAATTGAGTTGGAGAAACAGCCAAAGGAGGTGCAGAAAGAAGCAAGAGCAGTGCAGAAAAAACCAACAGAGGTGCAGACAGAGGCAAGAGAGTTGCAGAAACAGGCAAAAGAGGTACAGAAAGAAGCAAGAGCAGTGCAGAATGAACCAACAGAGGTGCAGAAAGAGGCAAGAGGGATGCAGCTAGAGGCAACAGAAGTGTAGAAAGAAGCAACAGAGGTGCAGAAGAAGGCAAGAGGGGGTAAAGACAAAGGCAAAAGAAGTGCAGAAACAAGCAAGAGGTGCAGAAAAATGCAAGAGAGGTGCAGAAAGAGGCAAGAGAGATGCATAAAGAGGCAAGAGAGGTGCATAAAGAGGGAAGAAGGGTGCAGAAAGAGGCAAGAGGGGTGCAGACAGAAGTAAGAGAGGTGTAGAAAGAAGCAAGAGAAGTGCAGAAAGAAACTAACAGAGGTGCAGAAAGAGGTAAAGAGGTGCAGAAAGAAGCAAGAGAGGTAGAGAAAGAAGCAAGAGAAGTGCAGAAAGAAGCAACAGAGGTGCTGAAAGAGGCAAGAGGGGTACAGAAAGAAGCAAGAGAGTTACAGAAACAGGCAAAAGAGGTACATAAAGAGGCAGGAGAGGTGCAGAAAGAGGCAAGAGAGGTCCAGAAAGAGGCAAGAGAGGTGCACAAAGAGGGAAGAAGAGTGCAGAAAGAGACAAGAGTGGTGCAGAAAGGAGCAAGGGAGTTGCAGATAGAAACAAGAGAAGTGCAGAAACAAGCAACAGAGGTGCAGAAAGAGGGAACAAGGATGCAGACAGAGGCAAGAAAGGTGCAGAAACTTTGAAGAGGGGTGCAGAAAGAGGGAAGAGAGGTGCAGAAAGAGGGAAGAAGGGTGCAGAAAGAGGCAAGAGGGGTGCAGAAAGAAGCAAGAGAGGTGTAGAAAGAAGCAAGAGAAGTGCAGAAAGAAGCAACAGAGGTGCAGAAGGAGGTAAGAGAGGTACAAAAAGAAGCAAGAGAGGTAGAGAAAGAAGCAAGAGAAGTGCAGAAAGAAGCAACAATGGTGCTGAAAGAGGCAAGAGGGGTGCAGAAAGAAGCAAGAGAGTTATGGAAACAGGCACAAGAGGTGCATAAAGAGGCAGGAGGGGTGCAGAAAGGAGCAAGAGAGTTGCAGATAGAAACAAGAGAAGTGCAGAAACAAGCAACAGAGGTGCAGAAAGAGGGAACAAGGGTGCAGACAGAGGCAAGAAAGGTGCAGAAATTTAAAGAGGGGTTCAGAAAGAGGGAAGAGAGGTGCAGAAATGTGCAAGGGAGGTGCAGAAAGAAGCAAGAGCAGTGCAGAAAGAAACTAACAGAGGTGCAGAAGGAGGCAAGAGGGGTGCAGAAAGAAGCAAGAGCAATGTAGAAAGAAGCAACAGAGGTGAAGAAGGAGGCAAAAGGGGCACAGAAATTTGCAAGAGAGGTGCAGAAGGAGGCAAGAGGGGTGCAGAAAGAGGCAAGAGAACTGAAAAAAGAGACAAGAGAGTTGTAGAACCAGGCAAGACAGGTGCATAAAAAGGTAACAGGGGTGGAGAAAGAGGAAAGAGAGGTGCAGAAAGTAGCAAGGGAGGTGCAGAAAGAGGCAAGATAGGTGCATAAAGAGGGAAGAAGGGTACAGAAAGAGGCAAGAGGGGTGCAGAAAGAGGCAAGAGAAGTGCCGAAGGAAGCAACAGAGGTGCAGAAGGAGGCCAGAGAACTGCAAAAAGAGGTAAGAGAGTTGCGGAAACAGGCAAGAGAGGTGCAGAAAAAGGTAGCAGGGGTGGATAAAGAGGCAAGCGAGGTACAGAAAGAGGGAAGAGGGGTGCAGGAAGAGGCAAGAGGGGTACAGAAAGAAGCAAGTGAGGTGCAGAAAGAAGCAAGAGAAGTACAGAAAGAAGCAACAGAGGTGAAGAAAGAGGCAAGAGGGGTGCAGCAAGAGGCAAGATAATTGTAGGAAGAAGCATCAGAGGTGCAGAAGGAGGCAAGAGTAGAACAGAAAGAGGCAAGAGAGTTGCAGAAACAGGCAAAAGAGGTGCATAAAGAAGCAAGAGCAGTGTAGAACAAACCAGCAGATGTGCAGAAGGAGGCAAGTTCAATGCAGAAAGAGGCCAGAGGGGTGCAGAAATTTGCAAGAGAGGTACAGAAAGAAGCAAGAGATGTGCAGAAAGAGGCAGGAGGGGTCTAGCAAGAGGCAAGAGAAGTGCAGAAAGAAGCAACAGGGGTGCAGAAGGAGGCAAGAGAAGTGCAGAAAGAAGCAAGAAAAGTGCAGAAAGAAGCAAGAGAGGTGAAGAAAGAGGCAAGAGGGGTGCAGAAAAAGGCAAGAAAAGTGCAGAAAGAATCAAAAGAGTTGCAGAAAGAGGCAAGAAGGGTGCAGAAAGAGTCAAAAGAAGTGCAGAAAGAGGCAAGAGAAGTGCAGAAAAAGCAACAGAGGTGCAGAAGGAGGCAAGCGAAGTGCAGAAAGAGATAAGAGAGTTGCAGAAACAGGCAAAAGAGGTTCAATAAGAAGCAAGTAGGAGGCAAGAGGGGTGCAGAAAGAGGCAAGAGGGGTGAAGAAATTTGTAAGAGAGGTGCAGAAAGACGCAAGAGCAGTGCAGAAAGAAATAACAGATGTGCAGAAAGAGGCAGGAGGGGTGCAGAAAGAGGCAAGAGTAGTGCAGAAAGTAGCAACAGAGGTGCAGAAGGAGGCAAGAGAAGTACAGAAAGAGGTAATTGAGTTGGAGAAACAGCCAAAGGAGGTGCAGAAAGAAGCAAGAGCAGTGCAGAAAATACCAACAGAGGTGCAGAAGGAGGCAAGAGAGTTGCAGAAACAGGCAAAAGAGGTACAGAAAGAAACAAGAGCAGTGCAGAATGAACCAACAGAGGTGCAGAAAGAGGCAAGAGGGATGCAGCTAGAGGCAACAGAAGTGTAGAAAGAAGCAACAGAGGTGCAGAAGAAGGCAAGAGGGGGTAAAGACAAAGGCAAAAGAAGTGCAGAAACAAGCAAGAGGTGCATAAAAATGCAAGAGAGGTGCAGAAAGAGGCAAGAGGTGCAGAAAGAGGCAAGAGGGGTGCAGACAGAAGCAAGAGAGGTGTAGAAAGAAGTAAGAGAAGTGCAGAAAGAAGCAACAGAGGTGCTGAAAGAGGCAAGAGGGGTGCAGAAAGAAGCAAGAGAGTTACGGAAACAGGCAAAAGAGGTACATAAAGAGGCAGGAGAGGTGCAGAAAGAGGCAAGAGAGGTCCAGAAAGAGGCAAGCGAGGTGCACAAAGAGGGAAGAAGAGTGCAGAAAGAGACAAGAGTGGTACAGAAAGGAGCAAGGGAGTTGCAGATAGAAACAAGAGAAGTGCAGAAACAAGCAACAGAGGTGCAGAAAGAGGGAACAAGGATGCAGACAGAGGCAAGAAAGGTGCAGAAACTTTGAAGAGGGGTGCAGAAAGAGGGAAGAGAGGTGCAGAAAGAGGGAAGAAGGGTGCAGAAAGAGGCAAGAGGGGTGCAGAAAGAAGCAAGAGAGGTATAGAAAGAAGCAAGAGAAGTGCAGGAAGAAGCAACAGAGGTGCAGAAGGAGGTAAGAGAGGTGCAAAAAGAAGCAAGAGAGGTAGAGAAAGAAGCAAGAGAAGTGCAGAAAGAAGCAACAGAGGTGCTGAAAGAGGCAAGAGGGGTGCAGAAAGAAGCAAGAGAGTTATGGAAACAGGCAAAAGAGGTGCATAAAGAGGCAGGAGGGGTGCAGAAAGGAGCAAGAGCGTTGCAGATAGAAACAAGAGAAGTGCAGAAACAAGCAACAGAGGTGCACAAAGAGGGAACAAGGGTGCAGACAGAGGCAAGAAAGGTGCAGAAATTTGAAGAGGGGTGCAGAAAGAGGGAAGAGAGGTGCAGAAATTTGCAAGGGAGGTGCAGAAAGAAGCAAGAGCAGTGCAGAAAGAAACTAACAGAGGTGCAGAAGGAGGCAAGAGGGGTGCAGAAATTTGCAAGAGAGGTGCAGAAAGAAGCAAGAGCAGTGCAGAAAGAAGCAACAGAGGTGCAGAAAGAGGCAAGAGGGGTGCATAAAGAGGCAAGAGAAGTGCAGAAAGAAGCAAAAGAGGTACAGAAAGAGGCAAGAGGGGTGCAGAAAGAGGTACGAGAGGTGTAAAAAGACACAGGAGAGGTGCAGAAATTTGCAAGAGTGGTGCAGAATGAAGGAAGAAGGTGCAGAAAAAGGGAATAGGGGTTCAGAAAGAGGCAAGAGAGGTGCAGAAAGAGGGAAGAAGGGGGCAGAAAGAGGCAAGAGGAATGCAGAAAGAAGCAAGAGAGGTGCAGAAAGTAGCGAGAGGTGCAGAAAGAAGCAAGAGAGTTGCAGAAACAGGCAAAAGAGGTGCAGAAAGAAGCAAGAGCAGTGCAGAAATAACCAACAGAGGTGCAGAAGGAGGCAAGAGGGATGCAGAAATATGCAAGAGGGGTGCATAAATTTGCAAGAGAGAACCATAAAGAAGCAAGAGCAGTGCAGAAAGAACCAACAGAGGTGCAGAAACAGACAAGAGGGGTGCAGAAAGATGCAAGAGAAGTGCAGAAAGAAGCAACAGAGGTTCAGAAGGAGGCATTAGAACTGCAGAAAGAGGTAAGAGAGTTGCAGAAACAGGCAAGAGGTGCAGATAAAGGGAACAGGGGTTCAAAAAGAGGCAAGAGAGGTGCAGAAAGAGGGAAAAAGGGTACAGAAAGAGGCAAGAGGGGTGCAGAAGGAAGCAAGAGAAGTGCAGAAAGAGGTGCTGGAGTCGCAGAAACTGGCAACAGAGGTGCAGAAAGAAGCAAGAGCAGTGCAGAAAGAACCAACAGAGGTGCAGAAAAAGGCAAGAGGGGTGCATAAAGAGGCAAGAGAAGTGCAGAAAGAAGCACAAGAGGTACAGAAAGAGGGAAGAGGGATGCAGAAAGAGGTAAGAGAGGTGTAGAAATATGCAAGAGGGGTGCAGAAATTTGCAAGAGTGGTGCAGAAAGAAGCAAGAGAGGTACAGAAAGAAGCAAGAGAAGTGCAGAAAGAAGCAACAGAAGTGTAGAAAGAGGGAAGAGGAAAGCAGAAAGAGGCAAGAGGGGTACTGAAATTTACAAGAGAGGTGCAGAAAGAAGCAAGAACAGTGCAGAAATAACCAACAGTGAAGCAGAAAGAGGCAGGAGGGGTACAGAAAGAGGCAAGAGAAGTGCAGAAAGAAGCAAAAGAGATACAGAGAGAGGCACAAGGGTTGCAGCAAGAAGTGCAGAAAGAGGCAAGAGGGTTGCAGAAATTTGCAAGAGAGGTGCAGAAAGAAGGAAGAGAGCGGCAGAATGAAGCAAGAGAAGTGCAGAAAGAAGCAACAGAGGTGGAGAAAGAGGCAAGAGGGGTGTAGAAAGAGGCGAGAGAAGTGCAGAAAGAACCAACAGAGGTGCAGAAAGAGGCAGGAAGGGTTAAATGTCCATCTAGGTTATAACATATAACACTTCCTAAGATAAGAAAATGATAGTGGAGCATGGTCCGAGAGGTGACTTGGAAGTACTGAGATCCCCGTCAAGCCATCCAGGGTAGACCTATCAGTTAGAATGTAGTCAATCCTGGATGAGTGACTATATTTTTTACTGTAAAACGTGAACCCCTGAAGGTCTCCCCTCATTGCCCTCTAGACGTCCGCCAGGTCCAGGTCATGCAGCAGATTTTTCATAGCTCGACGGACTCGGGGGGGCCCCTATGTAGTGACTCTGATTAGATCTATCTTTTAGTGGATCTAGAAGGACATTGAAATCTCCACCTATGATCAGGGGTGGAATTACCACAGTTAATTTAGATTGTAGTTTGCAGATATAAGCCGGATCATCTACATTAGGTCCGTAAAAAGAGGCACAAACTAGCTCTAAACCTCCAAAGTCCAACTGTGCCACTATCCACCTCCCTGTCTGGTCAGTCTGGACAGATTTAATAGAACAAGAAGTCCAAGAGAACTGTAGAAAGAGGCAAGAGAGTTGCAGAAAGAGGCAAGAGAGGTGCAGAAAAAGGGAACAGGGGTTCAGAAAGAGGGAAGAGAGGTGCAGAAAGAGCGAAGAAGGGTGCAGAAAGAAGCAAGAGGGATGCAGAAAGAAGCAAGAGAGGTGCAGAAAGAAGCAAGAGAGGTGCAGAAAGAAGCAACAGAGGTGCAGAAAAAGGCAAGAGGGGTGAGGAAAAAAGGCAAGAGAAGTGCAGAAAGCAACATTAGAGATGCAGAAGGAGGCAAGAGGGTTGCAGAAGGAAGCAAAAGAGTTGCAGAAACAGGCAAAAGAGGTACAGAAAGAGGCAAGAGGGGTTCAGAAATTTGCAAGAGAGGTGCAGAAAAAAGCAAGTGCAGTGCAGAAAGAACCAACAGAGGTGCAGAAGAAGGCAATAGGGGTGCAGAAAGAGGGAAGAGGGGTACAGAAAGAGCCAACAAAGGTGCAGAAACAGACAAGAGGGGTGCAGAAAGACGCAAGAGAAGTGCAGAAAGAAGCAACGGAGGTGCAGAAGGAGGCAAGAGAACTGCAGAAAGAGGCAAAGAGGTACAGAAACAGGCAAGAGAGGTGCAGAAAAAGGAAACAGGGTTGCATATAGAAGCAACAGAGGTACAGAAGGAGGCAAGAGGGGTGCATTAAGAGGCAAGAGAAGTACAGAAAGAAGCAACAGAGGTGCAGAAGGAGGCAAGAGAAGTGCAGAAAGAGGTGCGTGAGTCGCAGAAACAGGCAAAAGAGGTGCAGAAAGAAGCAAGAGCAGTGCAGAAAGAACCAACAGAGGTGCAAGAGGGGTGCATAAAGAGGCAAGAGAAGTGCAGAAAGAAGCACAAGAGGTACAGAAAGAGGCAAGTGGGGTGCAGAAAGAGGTAAGAGAGGTGTAGAAAGACACAAGAGTAGTGCAGAAATATACAAGAGAGGTGCAGAAAGAAGCCAGAGAGGTATATAAAGAAGCAAGAGAAGTGCAGGAAGAAGCAACAGAGGTGTAGAAAGAGGGAAGAGGAAAGCAAAAAGAGGCAAGAGTGGTACATAAATTTACAATAGTGGTGCAGACAGAAACAACAGTGGTGCAGAAAGAGGCAGGAGGGCTACAGAAAGAGGCAAGAGAAGTGCAGAAAGTAGCAAAAGAGGTACAAAGAGTGGCAAGAGGGGAGCAGCAAGAGGTAAGAGAGGTGCAGAAAGAGGCAAGAGGGTTGCAGAAAGAAGCAAGAGCAGTGCAGAAAGAAGCAACAGAGGTGCAGAAAGAGGCAAAAGGGGTGTAGAAAGAGTCAAGAGAGATGCAGAAACAGGGAAGAGAGGTGCACAAAGAGGGAAGAAGGGTGCAGAAAGAGACAAGAGGGGTGAGGAAAGAAGCAAGAGAGGTGCAGAAAGAAACAAGAGAAGTGCAGAAACAAGCAACAGAGGTGCAGAAAGAGGGAACAAGGGTGCAGACAGAGGCAAGAGAGGTGCAGAAACTTTGAAGAGGGGTGCAGAAAGAGGGAAGAGAGGTGCAGAAAGAGGTTAGAGAGGTGTAGAAAGACGCAAGAGGGGTGCAGAAATTTGCAAGAGGGGTGCAGAAAGAAGCAAGAGAGGTACAGAAAGAAGCAAGAGAAGTGCAGAAAGAAGTAACAGAGGTGTAGAAAGAGGGAAGAGGAAAGCAGAAAGAGGCAATAGGGGTACAGAAAGTTGCAAGTGAGGTGCAGAAAGAAGCAAGAAAAGTGCAGAAAGAAGCAAGAGAGGTGAAAAAAGAGGCAAGAGGGGTGCAGAAAGAGGCAAGAGAAGTGCAGAAAGAATCAAAAGAGTTGCAGACAGAGGCAAGAAGGGTGCAGAAAGAGTCAAAAGAAGTGCAGAAGGAGGCAAGCGAAGTGCAGAAAGAGAGAAGAGAGTTGCAGAAACAGGCAAAAGAGGTTCAATAAGAAGCAAGAGAAGTGCAGAAAGAACCAACAGAGGTGCAGTAGGAGGTAAGAGGGGTGCAGAAAGAGGCAAGAGGGGTGAAGAAATTTGTAAGAGAGGTGCAGAAAGAAGCAAGAGCAGTGCAGAAAGAAACAACAGAGGTGCAGAAAGAGGCAGGAGGGGTGCAGAAAGAGGCAAGAGTAGTGCAGAAAGTAGCAACAGAGGTGCAGAAGGAGGCAAGAGAAGTACAGAAAGAGGTAATTGAGTTGGAGAAACAGCCAAAGGAGGTGCAGAAAGAAGCAAGTGCAATGCAGAAAAAAACAACAGAGGTGCAGAAGGAGGCAAGAGAGTTGCAGAAACAGGCAAAAGAGGTACAGAAAGAAGCGAAGCAGTACAGAATGAACCAACAGAGGTGTGGAAAGAGGCAAGAGGGATGCAGCTAGAGGCAACAGAAGTGTAGAAAGAAGCAACAGAGGTGCAGAAGAAGGCAAGAGGGGGTAAAGACAAAGGCAAAAGAAGTGCAGAAATAAGCAATAGAGGTGCAGAAAAATGCAAGAGAGGTGCAGAAAGAGGCAAGAGAGGTGCAGAAAGAGGCAAGAGAGGTGGATAAAGAGGAAAGAAGGTGGAAGAAAGAGGCAAGAGGGGTGCATACAGAAGCAAGAGAGGTGTGGAAACAAGCAAGAGAAGTGCAGAAAGAAGCAACAGAGGTGCAGAAAGAGGTAAAGAGTTGCAGAAAGAAGCAAGAGAGGTAGAGAAAGAAGCAAGAGAAGTGCAGAAAGAAGCAACAGAGGTGCTGAAAGAGGCAAGAGGGGTGCAGAAAGAAGAAAGAGAGTTACGGAAACAGGCAAAAGAGGTGCATAAAGAGGCAGGAGAGGTGCAGAAAAAGGCAAGAGAGGTCCAGAAAGAGGCAAGAGAGGTGCACAAAGAGGGAAGAAGAGTGCAGAAAGAGACAAGAGTGGTGCAGAAAGGAGCAAGGGAGTTGCAGATAGAAACAAGAGACGTGCAGAAACAAGCAACAGAGGTGCAGAAAGAGGGAACAAGGGTGCAGACAGAGGCAAGAAAGGTGCAGAAACTTTGAAGAGGGGTGCAGAAAGAGGGAAGAGAGGTGCAGAGAGAGGGAAGAAGGGTGCAGAAAGAGGCAAGAGAAGTGCAGAAAGAAGCAACAGAGGTGCAGAAGGAGGTAAGAGAGGTGCAAAAAGAAGCAAGAGAGGTAGAGAAAGAAGCAAGAGAAGTGCAGAAAGAAGCAACAGAGGTGCTGAAAGAGGCAAGAGGGGTGCAGAAAGAAGCAAGAGAGTTATGGAAACAGGCAAAAGAGGTGCATAAAGAGGCAGGAGGGGTGCAGAAAGGAGCAAGAGAGTTGCAGATAGAAACAAGAGAAGTGCAGAAACAAGCAACAGAGGTGCAGAAAGAGGGAACAAGGGTGCAGACAGAGGCAAGCAAGGTGCAGAAATTTGAAGAGTGGTGCGGGAAAAGAGGTGCAGAAATTTGCAAGGGAGGTGCAGAAAGAAGCAAGAGCAGTGCAGAAAGAAACTAACAGAGGTGCAGAAGGAGGCAAGAGGGGTGCAGAAATTTGCAAGAGAGGTGCAGAAAGAAGCAAGAGCAGTGTAGAAAGAAGCAACAGAGGTGAAGAAGGAGGAAAAAAGGGCATAGAAATATGCAAGAGAGGTGCAGAAGGAGGCAAGAGGGGTGCAGAAAGAGGCAAGAGAACTGAAAAAGAGACGAGAGAGTTGTAGAACCAGGCAAGACAGGTGCATAAAAAGGTAACAGGGGTGGAGAAAGAGGAAAGAGAGGTGCAGAAAGTGGCAAGAGAGGTGCAGAAAGAGGCAAGAGAGGTGCATAAAGAGGGAAGAAGGGTGCAGAAAGAGGCAAGAGGGGTGCAGAAAGAAGCAGGAGAGGTGCAGAAATTTGCAAGAGTGGTGCAGAAAGAAGGAAGAAGATGCATAAAAAGGGAATAGGGGTTCAGAAAGAGGCAAGAGAGGTGCAGAAAGAGGGAAGAAGGGGGCAGAAAGAGGCAAGAGGAATGCAGAAAGAAGCAAGAGAGGTGCAGAAAGTAGCGAGAGGTGCAGAAAGAAGCAAGAGAGTTGCAGAAACAGGCAAAAGAGGTGCAGAAAGAAGCAAGAGCAGTGCAGAAATAACCAACAGAGGTGCAGAAGGAGGCAAGAGGGATGCAGAAATATGCAAGAGGGGTGCATAAATTTGCAAGAGAGAACCATAAAGAAGCAAGAGCAGTGCAGAAAGAACCAACAGAGGTGCAGAAACAGACAAGAGGGGTGCATACAGAAGCAAGAGAGGTGTAGAAAGAAGCAAGAGAAGTGCAGAAAGAAGCAACAGAGGTGCAGAAAGAGGTAAAGAGGTACAGAAAGAAGCAAGAGAGGTAGAGAAAGAAGCAAGAGAAGTGCAGAAAGAAGCAACAGAGGTGCTGAAAGAGGCAAGAAGGGTGCAGAAAGAAGCAAGAGAGTTACGGAAACAGGCAAAAGAGGTGCATAAAGAGGCAGGAGAGGTGCAGAAAGAGGCAAGAGAGTTCCTGAAAGAGGCAAGAGAGGTGCACAAAGAGGGAAGAAGAGTGCAGAAAGAGACAAGAGTGGTGCAGAAAGGAGCAAGGGAGTTGCAGATAGAAACAAGAGACGTGCAGAAACAAGCAACAGAGGTGCAGAAAGAGGGAACAAGGGTGCAGACAGAGGCAAGAAAGGTGCAGAAACTTTGAAGAGGGGTGCAGAAAGAGGGAAGAGAGGTGCAGAGAGAGGGAAGAATGGTGCAGAAAGAGGCAAGAGGGGTGCAGAAAGAAGCAAGAGAGGTGTAGAAAGAAGCAAGAGAAGTGCAGAAAGAAGCAACAGAGGTGCAGAAGGAGGTAAGAGAGGTGCAAAAATAAGCAAGAGAGGTAGAGAAAGAAGCAAGAGAAGTGCAGAAAGAAGCAACAGAGGTGCTGAAAGAGGCAAGAGGGGTGCAGAAAGAAGCAAGAGAGTTATGGAAACAGGCAAAAGAGGTGCATAAAGAGGCAGGAGGGGTGCAGAAAGGAGCAAGAGAGTTGCAGATAGAAACAAGAGAAGTGCAGAAACAAGCAACAGAGGTGCAGAAAGAGGGAACAAGGGTGCAGACAGAGGCAAGAAAGGTGCAGAAATTTGAAGAGGGGTGTAGGAAGAGAGGTGCAGAAATTTGCAAGGGAGGTGCAGAAAGAAGCAAGAGCAGTGCAGAAAGAAACTAACAGAGGTGCAGAAGGAGGCAAGAGGGGTGCAGAAATTTGCAAGAGAGGTGTAGAAAGAAGCAAGAGCAGTGTAGAAAGAAGCAACAGAGGTGAAGAAGGAGGCAAAAGGGGCATAGAAATATGCAAGAGAGGTGCAGAAGGAGGCAAGAGAGTTGCAGAAAGAGGCAAGAGAACTGAAAAAGAGACAAGAGAGTTGTAGAACCAGGCAAGATAGGTGCATAAAAAGGTAACAGGGGTGGAGAAAGAGGAAAGAGAGGTGCAGAAAGTGGCAAGAGAGGTGCAGAAAGAGGCAAGAGAGGTGCATAAAGAGGGAAGAAGGGTGCAGAAAGAGGCAAGAGGGGTGCAGAAAGAAGCAGGAGAGGTGCAGAAAGAAGCAAGAGGGGTGCAGAAAGAGGCAACAGAAGTGCCGAAGGAAGCAACAGAGGTGCAGAAGGAGGCCAGAGAACTTCAAAAAGAGGTAAGAGAGTTGCGGAAACAGGCAAGAGAGGTGCAGAAAAAGATAGCAGGGGTGGATAAAGAGGCAAGCGAGGTACAGAAAGAGGGAAGAGGGATGCAGGAAGAGGCAAGAGGGGTGCAGAAAGAAGCAAGTGAGGTGCAGAAAGAAGCAAGAGAAGTACAGAAAGAAGCAACAGAGGTGAAGAAAGAGGCAAGAGGCGTGCAGCAAGACGCAAGATAATTGTAGGAAGAAGCAACAGAGGTGCAGAAGGAGGCAAGAGTAGAACAGAAAGAGGCAAGAGAGTTGCAGAAACAGGCAAAAGAGGTGCATAAAGAAGCAAGAGCAGTGTAGAACGAACCAGCAGATGTGCAGAAAGAGGCAAGTGCGATGCAGAAAGAGGCCAGAGGGGTGCAGAAATTTGCAAGAGAGGTACAGAAAGAAGCAAGAGACGTGCAGAAAGAGGCAAGAGGGGTGTAGCAAGAGGCAAGAGAAGTGCAGAAAGAAGCAACAGAGGTGCAGAAGGAGGCAAGAGAAGTGCAGAAAGAGGCAAGAGACTTGCAGAAAGAGGCAAAATATGTGCAGAAAGAAGCAAGAGAAGTGCAGAAAGAGGCAAGAGAGGTGAAGAAAGAGGCAAGAGGGGTGCAGAAAGAGGCAAGAGAAGTGCAGAAAGAATCAAAAGATTTGCAGAAAGAGGCAAGAGTGGGTGCAGAAAGAGTCAAAAGAAGTGCAGAAAGAGGCAAGAGAAGTGCAGAAAAAGCAAAAGAGGTGCAGAAGGAGGCAAGCGAAGTGCAGAAAGAGGCAAGAGGGGTTAAGAAATTTGTAAGAGAGGTGCAGAAAGACACAGGAGCAGTGCAGAAAGAAACAACAGAGGTGCAGAAAGAGGCAGGAGGGGGGCAGAAAGAGGCAAGAGTAGTGCAGAAAGTAGCAACAGAGGTGCAGAAGGAGGCAAGAGAAGTACAGAAAGAGGTAATTGAGTTGGAGAAACAGCCAAAGGAGGTGCAGAAAGAAGCAAGAGCAGTGCAGAAAAAACCAACAGAGGTGCAGAAGGAGGCAAGAGAGTTGCAGAAACAGGCAAAAGAGGTACAGAAAGAAGCAAGAGAAGTGTAGAAAGAAGCAACAGAGGTGCAGAAGAAGGCAAGAGGGGGTAAAGACAAAGGCAAGAGAAGTGCAGAAAAAGCAACAGAGGTGCAGAAGGAGGCAAGCGAAGTGCAGAAAGAGATAAGAGAGTTGCACAAACAGGCAAAAGAGGTTCAATAAGAAGCAAGAGAAGTGCAGAAAGAACCAACAGAGGTGCAGTAGGAGGCAAGAGGGGTGCAGAAAGAGGCAAGAGGGGTGAAGAAATTTGTAAGAGAGGTGCAGAAAGAAGCAAGAGCAGTGCAGAAAGAAACAACATAGGTGCAGAAAGAGGCAGGAGGTGTGCAGAAAGAGGCAAGAGTAGTGCAGAAAGTAGCAACAGAGGGGCAGAAGGATGCAAGAGAAGTACAGAAAGAGGTAATTGAGTTGGAGAAACAGCCAAAGGAGGTGCAGAAAGAAGCAAGAGCAGTGCAGAAAAAACCAACAGAAGTGCAGAAGGAGGCAAGAGAGTTGCAGAAAGAGGCAAAAGAGGTACAGAAAGAAGCAAGAGCAGTGCAGAATGAACCAACAGAGGTGCAGAAAGAGGCAAGAGGGATGCAGCTAGAGGCAACAGAAGTGTAGAAAGAAGCAACAGAGGTGCAGAAGAAGGCAAGAGGGGGTAAAGACAAAGGCAAAAGAAGTGCAGAAACAAGCAAGAGGTGCAGAAAAATGCAAGAGAGGTGCAGAAAGAGGCAAGAGAGGTGCAGAAAGAGGCAAGAGAGGTGCATAAAGAGGGAAGAAGGGTGCAGAAAGAGGCAAGAGGGGTGCAGGCAGAAGTAAGAGAGGTGTAGAAAGAAGCAAGAGAAGTGCAGAAAGAGGCAACTGAGGTGCAGAAAGAGGTAAAGAGGTGCAGAAAGATGCAAGAGAGGTAGAGAAAGAAGCAAGAGAAGTGCAGAAAGAAGCAACAGAGGTGCTGAAAGAGGCAAGAGGGGTGCAGAAAGAAGCAAGAGAGTTACGGAAACAGGCAAAAGAGGTACATAAAGAGGCAGGAGAGGTGCAGAAAGAGGCAAGAGGTCTAGAAAGAGGCAAGAGAGGTGCACAAAGAGGGAAGAAGAGTGCAGAAAGAGACAAGAGTGGTGCAGAAAGGAGCAAGGGAGTTGCAGATAGAAACAAGAGAAGTGCAGAAACAAGCAACAGAGGTGCAGAAAGAGGGTACAAGGGTGCAGACAGAGGCAAGAAAGGTGCAGAAACTTTGAAGAGGGGTGCAGAAAGAGGGAAGAGAGGTGCAGAAAGAGGGAAGAAGGGTGCAGAAAGAGGCAAGAGGGGTGCAGAAAGAAGCAAGAGAGGTGTAGAAAGAAGCAAGAGAAGTGCAGAAAGAAGCAACAGAGGTGCAGAAGGAGGTAAGAGAGGTACAAAAAGAAGCAAGTGAGGTAGAGAAAGAAGCAAGAGAAGTGCAGAAAGAAGCAACAATGGTGCTGAAAGAGGCAAGAGGGGTGCAGAAAGAAGCAAGAGAGTTATGGAAACAGGCAAAAGAGGTGCATAAAGAGGCAGGAGGGGTGCAGAAAGGAGCAAGAGAGTTGCAGATAGAAACAAGAGAAGTGCAGAAACAAGCAACAGAGGTGCAGAAAGAGGGAACAAGGGTGCAGACAGAGGCAAGAAAGGTGCAGAAATTTAAAGAGGGGTGCAGAAAGAGGGAAGAAAGGTGCAGAAATTTGCAAGGGAGGTGCAGAAAGAAGCAAGAGCAGTGCAGAAAGAAACTAACAGAGGTGCAGAAGGAGGCAAGAGGGGTGCAGAAAGAAGCAAGAGCAGTGTAGAAAGAAGCAACAGAGGTGAAGAAGGAGGCAAAAGGGGCACAGAAATTTGCAAGAGAGGTGCAGAAGGAGGCAAGAGGGGTGCAGAAAGAGGCAAGAGAACTGAAAAAGGAGACAAGAGAGTTGTAGAACCAGGCAAGACAGGTGCATAAAAAGGTAACAGGGGTGGAGAAAGAGGAAAGAGAGGTGCAGAAAGTAGCAAGAGAGGTGCAGAAAGAGGCAAGAGAGGTGCATAAAGAGGGAAGAAGGGTGCAGAAAGAGGCAATAGGGGTGCAGAAAGAGGCAAGAGAAGTGCCGAAGGAAGCAACAGAGGTGCAGAAGGAGGCCAGAGAACTGCAAAAAGAGGTGTGAGAAGTTGGCCTGGTATATGCTGTTCACTAATTAAAGTGGACACCTTGCACCAGAACAATTCGACTCTTATGGTAGATAGGTTTAAGACAACCTTTATAGAAAGCTATCCTAGTGATAGCTGTGGAGAGCAGCCTTCAGGCTAAGTCTTGAAGGAATGTAAAGCAGCTTGTTTTACCACACAATCTCCTGAATCACCAAATGAAAAGACGCCACACAGGTATATATATCAAATATATATGTATTTATTAATAAACACTCTCTACTAATCTCTTTATGAGATTAGAAGTCAGGAACATATGTACAAATCAAATGTTATCAAAATAAGTTTAGCACAATCGAATATCACAATCTTAGTTCGGCTAGACCTAGTTCTAGGGCATCTAGAATCGAGGGACCCCCAAGAACCACCCCAGGTAGTTGTAGGAGACCCACAGGGGACGGACGCGGTGTCCTGGCACCGGTGCGAGTCCTGTGCGAGTCTATGCGCTCAGACGCGATTGAGATTTCAATGTTAAAGGTCCCTTGCGTGTTCGAGGTGAACACACCGATCGGTCCTTGTACGAGTCGAAGGACGCGGTTACAGATAGAATTGCAAGGGAGATGGACGCGCTGTGTCTAACACAGACGCGAACCTTGTGCGAGTCAGTGCAATGGAGATCTCAATGTTACAGGCCCCTTGTTGTGTTCGAGGCGAACACCGATCGGACTCAGTACGAGTCGAAGGACACAGTTCTAGATAGTGTTACAAAGGAGATGGACGCGGTGTGTCTAACACAGACGCGAACCCTGTACGAGTCAGTGCAATTGTCGCACTTAGAAAATAAGAGTTTTAGGACACTTCTAGGGAAGCTACAAGCAAGTCACTTACAGGGTAAGTAGTTCTAGGGCCCACACCCACAGGAGCACCGTAGTGCTGAAGTTACCTCACCCAGGGGAGCCGGGTGCATAGGTGTTCTTTGGTGTCGGGTCGCGGCGTCGTTTTCAATGGGAGCCAGTGAAGACTTGCTGCTTGCGGTGACAGGAGAAGTGTCCGGAGGAATCCAAGCCTGGATTCAGAAGATGGAAGACCTGAAAGCAGAGGGGACAGTGTTCAAAGTCACTTGGCAGTGACTCGGGGCAAGGAAGATGGATGCCCACCGTCGTCGCAAGATTCAGGTCGTTCGTGGGTGCCTTGACTCTTCAGCCACGAGGTCCAAGAGGCGTCGACGATGACCAGGAGCTGGATTCGGCGTGTCCCACGATGTCTGCAGCTTACTGCGGTGTCGGCAACTCGATTGGAGCCAACAAGCCTTGGTAACAGCAAGTCTTGGGGAAAGTGTGAAGAGGCAATGGCGCAGACCAGCAAGGTCTGTGGGACTCACCCAGCGAGGGTAAGTCAGGGCAGGCCTGGAGCAACCAGGGGAGCCCTTTGGTTTCTTTAGAAAGTCTTCTGGGGACCCACAAGCCGGCTGGCCAGGGATTGCAAAGATGCCTTGGGAGGATTCGCTCAACAGGAGCCCACGGTCACTTGGGACGTGGTAGGCCTCTGATCTTCGGAGGGATTCCTGCTGGAGGCTAGGACCACATGTAGTCCAAAGCACAAGTTCGTGGAACATTGTAAAGGGGTTGCACTCAACAATAGTGCACGGTACCCAGGGGTCGCGGTTTCTCATCACTCTTGGGGTCCACTGGCCTCAGCTTCGCTGGGGACTCACGATGGCCTTTGAGAAGTTAGGAAATCTACTTCTTGGGCTGCAGGGACTTCGGACTCCGGACTCCGGCAGGAGCGGCATAGTTTGCGACCGTCGTTTGTAGTTTTTGGTGCATGCCAAGCAGGGGAGTCACTCCTTGACTCCAAGGGAGATTCTTCAGTCTTCCAAAGGTAGTGGAACGTCGAAGGTCCGGGATTCTTCTTCAGAGCGTCGTCCAGGGAAATCTAGGGTGCAATGCACAGGTTCCCCCTCTTATACTAAAAGAAAGGGAGGGACTAGCTCTATGACCCTACCTATGGGAGGGTCAGGGGAGTGGGTGGCTACACCCACTTCCTTTGTCCAGTTTCACACCAGAGCAGGGGCAGGTAGCCCCTGAGCCGGTTTGAACTGGGGTATGCACAGAGGAGCCTTCTGCTCCCCCAGTGCAGGACTTCAAAGCACTCTAAGAGTGCACCCACCCAGCCCCAATACACTAAACCCTGTCTGGAAGGTGGTCACACCCCTTGGGACAGGATATCTATTGTTGGGCTTCCTCCACTGCGAGTGTTGGTCATCAGCAGGAGGGCAGCCCAGTGTCTGTGACTGGTGGCATCCATTTTGTGATGCCAGGGCTCTGCAGGATTCAACCGCGTTTCCACAGTAGGTACATGTCTATCCCTCTAGAAGGGTGGAATGCTACCCCCACCGCCAGGACTGGCGGGGGGGGTAGTATTCCAAGATGTTTGACACCAAACACGACATGTTTCGATGCAGCCATTCCAAAGTTAGCATTCTACCGCGAGGATATAATGCACTTAAAAGTATATGGTTTAACCGCATCCACAAACAGCCCCAGAGAATGGACTCTGAGAGCTTCAGAGGGGCCCTGCTCAGGCAGAGGCACCCCCTCACATGGAAACTAAGCACCCTGCCCTCAGGATTGATAGGGCCTGCTTTAGGGGGACTGATAAGCCTCAATGTGTGTGCAGGAGAGACATAGGGGACCTATATCTCAGTGAGGGGTGCTAGCACTTCCTCACCCAGGCTGATGTAGCAGGCCTGTGGTGTCAGATTTAGTCTGCTTCCCAGGGGTGGCATAATACATGCTTCAGCCCCTGGTAGGCCTGTGAAGTACCTATGCCCTTGGTACCTAAGGTACCATATACTAGGGACTCATAAGGTACCACAGTATCCAATCACTAGTGCACCTAGAGTGCACTCCAAATCGTTTAGAGAGAACAGAGAGGCTGGGGCCCTGATTGGCAGGGTCCCAGCCAGACTATAGCCAGAAACCAGTGTAAACATCAGAAAAAAGTGGGGGCAACATAAGAGGCAGATCCTACTCTCCTACACAACCCCCCAAACGCAGGGACACTAAACTAACCTTGACCAGTTGAGTCTTTGTGTTCAAAGTGGAAATACCTTGAGAGTCCATCTGCATTGGCATGTTGGGTCCCAGGTCTATGTTCCACTGTATAGTCCATCCCCTGTAGGGAAATGGACCACCTCAAAAGTTTTGGGTTTTCACCTTTCATCTGTTTAAGCCATAGGAGGGGTTTGTGGTCAGTCTGAACTATGAAGTGAGTGCCAAACAAGTATGGCCTCAGCTTCTTCAGGGCCCACACCACAGCAAAGGCCTCCCTCTCTATAGCTGACCAACGTTTCTCTCTAGGGGTCAGCCTTCTGCTAATAAAAGCTACTGGCTGGTCTTGACCTTCATCATTCAGTTGAGACAGTACAGCTCCCACACCCAGCTCAGAAGCATCTGTTTGGAGAATGAACTTTTTGGTGTAGTCTGGACTCTGTAAGATGGGGGCAGTGCACATGGCCTGCTTTAGGTCTTCAAATGCCTTCTGACAGCTAGCTGTCCACTGAACCTTATTTGGCATTTTCTTTGAGGTCAGATCATTCAAGGGGGTCACTATAGGTCCATATCCCTTGACAAACCTCCTATAGTACCCAGTCAGGCCTAAGAAGGCTCTCACCTGTGTCTGGGTGGTTGGAGCAACCCATTCCATTATGGTTTGGATTTTGCTCTGTAAAGGCTGAACCTGGCCTCCACCTACAAGGTGGCCCAGGTATACAACCTGACTCTGCCCTATCTGGCACTTAGTGGCCTTGATAGTGAGGCCTGCTTTCTGCAGGGCCTACAAAACATTCCTGAGGTGGACCAGGTGATCCTGCCAGGAGGAACTAAAGACAGCAATATCATCTAGATAAGCTGAGCAATAAGATTCCATCCCTGTCAGAACTTTATTCACCTACCTCTGAAAAGTGGCAGGTGCATTTTTCAATCCAAAGGGCATCACCACGAAGTGGTAGTGCCCACCAGGGGTCGAAAATGCTGTTTTGGCTTTTGCATCATCAGCTAACCTGATCTGCCAGTAGCCAGCTGTCAGGTCAAACGTGCTTAGATACTTGGCTGAGGCCAAAGTCTCAATCAGCTCATCTGCCCTTGGTATGGGATAGGCATCAGTCCTAGTGACTGCATTGAGGCCTCTGTAGTCTACACAAAACCTCATTTCTTTCTTACCACCCTGGGAATGAGGCTTGGGTACCAAGACTACTGGGCTAGCCCAAGGGCTATCTGAAGGCTCAATTACACCTAGCTCCAACATTTTCTAGACTTCAGTCCTGATACAGTCCCTGACATGGTCAGGTTGCCTGTAGATTTTATTCTTGACAGGCAGACTGTCTCCAGTGTCCACCTCATGGGTGCACCAGGAAGTCTGACTAGGGGTCAGGCTAAACATATGTCTATACTGTTGCAGAACTTGTCTGCACTCAGTTTGCTGATGGTCAGTGAGGCTGCTTGCCAAAGCAACACCATCTACTGACCCATCATCAGGGTTCTGAGAGAGCAGGTCAGGGAGAGGGTCACTCTCCTCCTCCTGTTCCTCATCAGTTGCCATGAGCAAGCCCATGTCAGCCCTGTCAACATATGGCTTTAATCTGTTGACATGGAGCACCCTCAGGGGGCTCCTGGGAGTTCCAAGATTCACCAGGTAGGTGACTTCTCCCTTCTGTTCAACTATTGTATGGGGGCCACTCCACTTGTCCTGGAGGGCTGCTGGGGCCACAGGCTCCAATACCCACACCTTTTGTCCTGGCTGGTATACAGTCAGTACAGCCTTTGGTCATGCCAAGCTTTTTGTAATTCTTGGCTGGCCTCCAGGTTTTTGGTTGCCTTTTTCATGTACTCAGCCATCCGGGAGCGGAGACCAAGTACATAGTCCATCACATCTTGTTTGGGGGGCTTGAGAGGTAACTCCCAGCCCTCTTTTATCAAACACAATGGACCTCTCACAGGATGCCCAAACAGAAGCTCAAATGGGCTGTAACCAACCCCCTTCTGTGGAACCTCTCTGTATGCAAACAACAGGCAAGGAAGAAGAAGGTCCCATTTCCGCCTAAGCTTCTCTGGGAGTCCTTTAATCATTCCTTTCAAGGTTTTTGTTGAAGCGTTCAACTAAACCATTGCATTGTGGGTGATAGGGGTGGTGAACTTATAAGTTACACCACACTCCTTCCACATTGCTTTCAGATATCCTGACATGAAGTTGGTACCTCTGTCAGAAATGACCTTGTGGGAGAGTAGGATCTGCCTCTTATGTTGCCCCCACTTTTTTTCTGATGTTTACACTGGTTTCTGGCTATAGTCTGGCTGGGACCCAGCTAATCAGGGCCCCAGCCTCTCTGTTCTCTCTAAACGATTTGGAGTGCACTCTAGGTGCACTAGTGATTGGATACTGTGGTACCTTATGAGTCCCTGGTATATGGTACCTTAGGTACCAAGGGCATAGGTACTTCACAGGCCTACCAGGGGCTGCAGCATGTATTATGCCACCCCTGGGAAGCAGACTAAATCTGACACCACAGGCCTGCTACTGCAGCCTGGGTGAGGTGGTGCTAGCACTCCTCACTGAGATATAGGTTCCCTATATCTCTCCTACACACACATATAAACCTATCAGTCACCCCTAAGGCAGGCCCTATCAATCCTGAGGGCAGGGTGCTTGGCTTCTATGTGAGGGGGTGCCTCTGCCTGAGCAGGGCCCCTCTGCAGCTCTCAGAGTCCATTCTCTGGTGCTGTTTGTGGATGCGGTTAAACCATATACTTTTAAAGTGCATTATATCCTTGCGGTAAAATGCTAACTTTGGAATGGCTGCATCGAAACATGTCGTGTTTGGTGTCAAACACCTTGGAATACTACCCCCCCGCCAGACCTGGCAGCGGGGGTAGCATTCCACCCTTCTAGAGGGGTAGACATGTACCTACTGTGGAAACACGGTAGAATCCGACAGAGCCCTGGCATCACAAAATGTATGCCACCAGTCACAGACACTGGGCTGCCCTCCTGCTGATGACCAACACTCACAGTGGAGGAAGCCCAACAATAGTTATCCTGTCCCAAGGGGGTGTGACCACCTCCCAGACAGGGTTTAGTGTATTGGGGCTGGGTGGGTGCACTCTTAGAGTGCTTTGAAGTCCTGCACTGGGGGAGCAGAAGGCTCCTCTGTGCATATGCCAGTTCAAACCGGCTCAGGGGCTACCTGTCCCTGCTCTGGCGTGAAACTGGACAAAGGGAAGTGGATGTAGCCACCCACTCCCCTGACCCTCCCATAGGTAGGGTCATAGAGCTAGTCCCTCCCCTTCTTTTGGTATAAGAGGGGGAACCTGTGCATTGCACCCTGGATTTCCCTGGACGACGCTCTACAAGAAGAATCCCAAACCTTCGACATTCCACTACCTTTGGAAGACTGAAGAATCTCCCTTGGAGTCAAGGAGTGACTCCCCTGCTTGGCAGGCACCAAAAACTACAAACGATGGTCACAAACTATGCTGCTCCCGCCGGAGTCCGAAGTCCCTGCAGCCCAAGAAGTAGATTTCCTGACTTCTTAAAGGCCATTGTGAGTCCCCAGCAAATCTGAGGCCAGTGGACCCCAAGAATAACAAGGAACCGCGACCCCTGGGTACAGTGCACTATTGTCAAGTGCAACCCCTCACAACGTTCCACGAACTTGTGCTTTGGACCACGTGTGGTCCCAGCCTCCAGCAGGAATCCCTCTTAAGATCAGCAGCCTATCACGTCCCGAGTGACCGTGGGCCCCTGTGAGAGAATCCTCCCAAGGCGTCTTTGCGACCCCTTGCCAGCCAGCTTGTGGGTCCCCAGAAGACTTTCCAAAGAAACCAAAGGGCTCCCCTGGTTGCTGCAGGCCTGCCCTGACTTACCCTCGCTGGGTGAGTTCCACAGACTTTGCTGGTCTGCGCCATTGCCTCTTCACACTTTCCCCGAGACTTGCTGTTACCAAGGCTTGTTGGCTCCGATCGAGTTGCCGACACCGCAGTAAGCCGCAGACATCATGGGACACGCCGAATCCAGCTCCTGGTTGTCGTCTCCTGGACCTCGTGGCTGAAGAGTCAAGGCAACCGTGAACGACCTGAACCCTGCGACGACGGTGGGCATTCATCTTCCTTGCCCCGAGTCACTGCCAAGTGACTTTGAACACTGTCCCCTCTGCTTTCAGGTCATCCTTCCACCGAATCCAGGCTTGGATTCCACCGGACACTTCTTCACACCATCACAAGCAGCAAGCCTTCTTTGTTCGCCATTGAAAACGACGCCGCGACCCGACACCAAAGGACACCTGTGCACCCGGCTTCCATGGGTGAGGTAATTCCACCACTACGGTGCTCCTGTAGGTGTGGGCCCTCGAACTACTTACCCTGTAAGTGACTTGCTTGTAGGTTCTGCAAAACAAAGAGAGAGGAAGGGAAAAATATCGGACACTCCTACTCCCCTCAGGCTAAATCAGATAAACAACAAAGGAGTGTGACACTAATACAAGAGGAGCACACAAATATCCTTCTTAAATATAGTGTTAACTAAACAGAATGAAACCACCTTAGGTTTTTCTGAAGGCCCTCACTCACCAACCTGGTTGGTGACATGCTTCATCATCGGGCCGCACCAGGAGTGGCCGAATGCCACCCTAGTGTGCTACGACGCCAGTGTTACTGCGGAGCTGGTTGAAAAATAGGTGAGAAGTGAAATAAGTGAATTTAAAAAGTCCAAAATGTAACAAAAAATCTTTTATTTATTTGCCAATTAGACGTGATTAAAAACAAGTGTGAGATAAAGGACCAAATTAAAAGTCCATTTTTATCCCCAAAGTGTAGGTCAACATGTTTCTGCCTTTAAGTGACCGTTCGTCAGGCATTCGTCAGGACCAAAGGTGTGGTGAATCAACCCGGCGGTATGGGCGCACTAAGGCCCACCTAACCAAGGATTGTTAGTGTAAAAATCAAAACACTAAAAGATTCCCTCTATTTAAAGCGGAACCGAGTTTATTCTGCAAAAGATGCAAAACGGACAAACAAACAAATAGGAGACAAAAAACAACGAAAGATTATTTCAATATGCCCTAGATGGTTGTTATAACAAGAATAACATATAATGGTGCTCCTCGGGGTGCTAAGATAGCCATAGCTCGAACACAAGTGTCAAAGATTGTGATCTCGTGCACCTACTCAAATTACATGAGTGCCGTGAAACATCAGAGGGCCATAGTCCCTCGTCACGCCAAATGGCGTGGATTATAAAAACCAAATGATGAGCATAAAACCATACAAATGGCCCTCTGATGTTTCACGGCACTCATGTAATTTGAGTAGGTGCACGAGATCACAATCTTTGACACTTGTGTTCGAGCTATGGCTATCTTAGCACCCCGAGGAGCACCATTATATGTTATTCTTGTTATAACAACCATCTAGGGCATATTGAAATAATCTTTCGTTGTTTTTGTCTCCTATTTGTTTGTTTGTCCGTTTTGCATCTTTGCAGAATAAACTCGGTTCCGCTTTAAATAGAGGGAATCTTTTAGTGTTTTGATTTTTACACTAACAATCCTTGGTTAGGGTGGGCCTTAGTGCGCCCATACCGCGGGTTGATTCACCACCCTTGGTCCTGACGAATGCCTGACGAACGGTCACTTAAAGGCAGAAACATGTTGACCTACACTTTGGGGATAAAAATGGACTTTAATTTGGTCCTTTATCTCACACTTGTTTTTAATCACGTCTAATTGGCAAATAAATAAAGATTTTTGTTACATTTTGGACTTTTAAATTCACTTATTTCACTTCTCACCTATTTTTCAACCAGCTCCGCAGTAACACTGGCGTCGTAGCACACTAGGGTGGCATTCGGCCACTCCTGGTGGGAGCCCGATGATGAAGCATGTCACCAACCAGGTTGGTGAGTGAGGGCCTTCAGAAAACCTAAGGTGGTTTCATTCTGTTTAGTTAACACTATATTTAAGAAGGATATTTGTGTGCTCCTCTTGTATTAGTGTCACACTCCTTTGTTGTTTACTTGCTTGTAGGTTCACCAGAAGTATCCTAAAACTCTAACTTTCCCAGTGCGACTATCGCACTGACTCGTACCTGGTTCGCGTCTGACACACCGCGTCCAACTCCCTTGCAATACCATCTGTAACCGCGTCCTTCGACTCGTACAAGGACCGATCGGTGTGTTCGCCTCGAACACGCAAGGGACCTTTAACATTGATCTTTCAATCGCGTCTGAGTGCATAGACTCATACAGGATTCGCATCGGTGCCAGGTCACCGCGTCCGTCCCCTGTGGGTCTCCTACAACTACCTGGGGTGGTTCTTGGGGTCCCTCGATTCTAGATGCCCTAGACCTAGGTCTAGCAAACTAAGATTGTAACATTCAATTGTGCTAAACTTATCCTGATAATATTTGACTTGTACATATGTTCCTGTCCTCTAATCTCATAAAGAGATTAGTAGAGAGTGTTTTATAATAAATACATATATATTTGATATATATACCTGTGTGGTGTCTTTTCATTTGGTGATTCAAGAGATTGTGTGGTAAAACAAGCTGCTTTACATTCCTTCAAGACTTAGCCTGAAGGCTGCTCTCCACAGCTACCACTAGGATAGCTTTCTATAAAGGTTGTCTTAAACCTATCTACCATAAGAGTCGAATTGTTCTGGTGCAAGGTGTCCACTTTAATTAGTGAACAGCATATACCAGGCCAACTTCTCACTTTGGTGGCAGCGTGTGGGATTCCAGCTTGCTATTGTTTTACCAGAAAATCTCTATTTGAATTACTAACTGAAAACCACTATAGGTACTTAAGGTACATATAAAGTCAAGCTTAGTATCGATAAGTTCTACTGAACTTAGAGCTGTGTGCCAAGGGATAGCACACCCTTTCTACAGCTCAAGCTAGGATCAGTAGGCCACAAACTAGTGTAGGTAGTACAACACTGCACAACACTAGAATGTCCTTAAAGGGTGGAACCAGTGGATCCACTCAGCCTCAGTACAAGGACATGGCTTTCTCTGACTTGAGAGCCATGTGTGTTGAAAGACACCTGAGACTAGGACAGAGTCCCTCAACCCTGCACCTGATAGATGTGCTGACAGCAGATGATCTTAGATTGGCTCTAGGAGCTAATGGGTCTGAATCAGTGGGTGGGTCAATTACAGTATCTGGGTCAGACGATGAAAATCCGAATGACCAGGACTCTGTGATTGAAGGGCCAGGCCTCAAGGGGCCTGAAAAGGACAGAGGAATTCTCCCTAAGAGAACTGACAGAGTGGATGAGAGGCATAGGTCCCCTTCCAGGGAATCTGAGCACTCTTATCACTCTGGCAGAGAATTTGTCCACCAGAGGAACTCATACTTTCCCATAAGAGAGACCTCCTCTGAAAGAATGTGCAAACTGCTGCAGTATGAGGAAGCAAGAGTTGCCCTCAGAACCAAGCAGTTGGCACTGGATAGAGAAGCCCTGGAGATCCAGAGAGCTTCTCGACGAGAGGGGTTAGAACCCCTTGGTGGCAGCAACAGTGTCCCTAGAGGCAGAGAATCTATTCCAGACCATAGGAACCTGAGCAAGGTTGTTCCTCCCTACCAGAGTGGGGATGATATCCACAAGTGGATAACTGCTATGGAGAGGGCCTGCAGAGTACAGCAGGTCCCCCAGAAGCAGTGGGCAGCAATCTTGTGGCTCTCCTTTTCAGATAAAGGTAGAGACAAGCTCCTCACTGTAAGAGAAGAGGATGCTGATGATTATGAAGTCCTGAAGAGTGCACTGATAGATGGGTTTGGCTTAACCACTGAACAGTACAGGTTAAAGTTCAGAGACACCCAGAAGGCACAGACTCAGGACTGGACTGACTTTGTTGATTGTGCAACCAAGGCTCTGGAGGGTTGGCTGGTTGGCAGTAGGGTTACTGATTTTAAGGGATTGTATAATCTGATGATGAGAGAACAAATCCTTAATAATTGCCAGAACCAGTTGTTGCATCAGTACCTGGTGGACTTGGATCTGACCTCTCCCCAAGAATTGGGAAAGAAGGCAGACAAGTGGGTCAGAACCAGGGTGAGGCAGAAACCCCAGAACCAAGGGGTGACACCAAGAAGCAAGATCCTAAGGGCTCTGAGAAAGGTGGGGATAAGTCAAAAGACCAGAAGTCTTCACAAGGGCCCCAAAAATCTGCATCTGGTGGGGACTCACAATCCAACAAGGGAAAAGGCCAAAAGAAGCCCTGGTGCAAATTCTGTAAATAGAAAGGGCACTGGACTTCTGACTGTAACAAGTCCAAAGACCAAACCACCACCACCCCTGCCCCTAAGGCAACTGTTCCCCCTAGTTCAGCTACTGGTGGAGGTGGTACACAGACTAAGGGTTTAGTAGGGTTGACCCTGGGTTCTGAAGTGGACTCTGACCTAGTCCGAGTGCCCACTCAGGCAATGCTGATTTGTGAGGGAGACCTTAATATGTCCTTCCTAGTGAGTCCCAGTAATCTGGGCAAATACAAACAGCAGCCTGTAATAAATGGCAAACAGGCTTTGGCATTTAGGGACACAGGTGCTAGTGTCACCATGGTGGCAGAGGATCTTGTGGACCCTGGACAGATCATCCTGGGCGAAATGTACCAGGTGACCAATGCAAGCAACACCAAGACCAACCATAGTCTGGCAGTTGTGAATTTCTCCTGGGGAGGGGTAACTGGCCTCAAGAAGGTTGTAGTCAGTGCAGACCTCCCTGTCGAATGTCTATTGGGCAATGATCTAGAGACTTCAGCCTGGTCTGAAGTAGAGTTATGGACTCATGCTGAGATGTTGGGCATCCCTGCAGAGGTATTTGCTGTGACCAGGTCACAAGCAAGAATGCATGACACTGAACCAGCTCTGGATCCTGGAACAATGGACCAGATGCTTCCCAAGAGGAGGAGCAGTAGGGTAAAGGCAGTGCCTTCCCCTCTGTCTCAGATCACAGATTCACCCCCAGAGGGAGGTGAAGCAGATCCTGAAGAAGGAACTGCCCCAGAGGGACTTGAGCCTGATCAGGTTGAGTTCTTGGGGGCAGGGGGCCCTTCTAGGGAAGATCTGAGGAAGGAGCAACAGTGCTGCCCCTCTCTTGAACCCCTCAGACAGCAGGCTGCTGCTGAGGCTGCTGGGAGTGCTAGTGGGTCCCATAAAGTTTATTGGGATGAGGGACTCCTATATTCTGAAGGTAGAGACCCAGCCCCTGGAGCCACCAGGAGGTTGGTAATACCTCAGAAGTTTAGGGGGTTCCTCTTGACCCTAGCACACAACATCCCTTTAGCAGGACACTTGGGCCAAAACAAGACCTGGGACAGGCTTGTTCCACATTTTCATTGGCCACATATGTCAGAGGACACAAAGGAGTTTTGTCGCTCCTGTGTCACTTGCCAAGCCAGTGGTAAGGCAGGTGGCACCACAAAGGCCCCCTGATACCACTACCTGTGGTGGGGGTACCCTTTGAAAGGGTAGGGATTGACATTGTTGGTCCCCTTGACCCTCAAACTGCATCTGGGCACAGGTTTATCCTGGTGGTAGTGGATCATGCCACCAGGTACCCAGAAGCAATTCCCCTGAGGACCACCACAGCCCCCTATGGTGGCAAGAGCCCTCATTGGAGTCTTCTCCAGAGTGGGTTTTCCAAAGGAGGTCATTTCTGACAGAGGTACCAACTTCATGTCAGGGTATCTAAAAGCAATGTGGAAGGAGTGTGGTGTAACTTACAAGTTCACCACCCCTATCACCCACAATGCAATGGTTTAGTTGAACACTTCAACAAAACCTTGAAAGGAATGATTAAAGGACTCCCAGAGAAGCTTAGGCGTAAATGGGACCTTCTTCTTCCTTGCCTGTTGTTTGCCTACAGAGAGGTTCCACAGAAGGGGGTTGGCTACAGCCCATTTGAGCTTCTGTTTGGGCATCCTGTGAGAGGTCCACTGTGTTTGGTAAAGAGGGCTGGGAGTTACCTCTCAAGCCCCCAAACAAGATGTGATGGACTATGTACTTGGTCTCCGCTCCCGGATGGCTGAGTACATGAAAAAGGCAACCAAAAACCTAGAGGCCAGACAAGAATTACAAAAAGCTTGGCATGACCAAAGGCTGTACTGACTGTATACCAGCCAGGACAGAAAGTGTGGGTGTTGGAGCCTGTGGCCCCAGCAGCCCTCCAGGACAAGTGGAGTGGCCCCCATACAATAGTTGAACAGAAGGGAGAAGTCACCTATCTGGTGAATCTTGGAACTCCCAGGAGCCCCCTGAGGGTGCTCCATGTCAACAGATTAAAGCCATATGTTGACAGGGCTGACATGGGCTTGCTCATGGCAACTGATGAGGACCAGGAGGAGGAGAGTGACCCTCTCCCCGACCTGCTCTCTCAGAACCCTGATGATGGGTCAGTAGATGGTGTTGCTTTGGCAAGCAGCCTCACTGACCATCAGCAAACTGAGTGCAGACAAGTTCTGCAACAGTTTAGACATATGTTTAGCCTGACCCCTAGTCAGACTTCCTGGTGCACCCACGAGGTGGACACTGGAGACAGTCTGCCTGTCAAGAATAAAATCTACAGGCAACCTGACCATGTCAGGGACTGTATCAGGACTGAAGTCCAGAAAATGTTGGAGCTAGGTGTAATTGAGCCTTCAGATAGCCCTTGGGCTAGTCCAGTAGTCCTGGTACCCAAGCCTCATACCCAGGGTGGTAAGAAAGAAATGAGGTTTTGTGTAGACTACAGAGGCCTCAATGCAGTCACTAGGACTGATGCCTATCCCATACCAAGGGCAGATGAGCTGATTGATACTTTGGCCTCAGCCAAGTATCTAAGCACATTTGACCTAACAGCTGGCTACTGGCAGATCAGATTAGCTGATGATGCAAAAGCCAAGACAGCATTTTTGACCCCTGGTGGGCACTACCACTTTGTGGTGATGCCCTTTGGATTGAAAAATGCACTTGCCACTTTTCAGAGGTTGATGAATAAAGTTCTGACAGGGATGGAAACTTATTGCTCAGCTTATCTAGATGATATTGCTGTCTTTAGTTCCTCCTGGCAGGATCACCTGGTCCACCTCAGGAATGTTTTGGAGGCCCTGCAAAGGCAGGCCTCACTATCAAGGCCACTAAGTGCCAGATAGGGCAGAGTCAGGTTGTGTACCTGGGCCACCTTGTAGGTGGAGGCCAGGTTCAGCCTTTACAGAGCAAGATCCAGACCATAATGGAATGGGTTGCTCCAACCACCCAGACACAGGTGAGAGCCTTCTTAGGCCTGACTGGGTACTATAGGAGGTTTGTCAAGGGATATGGATCTATAGTGACCCCCTTGAATGATCTGACCTCAAAGAAAATGCCAAAAAAGGTTCAGTGGACAGCTAGCTGTCAGAAGGCATTTGAAGACCTAAAGCAGGCCATGTGCACTGCCCCCATCTTACAGAGTCCAGACTACACCAAAAAGTTCATTGCCCAAACAGATGCTTCTGAACTGGGTGTGGGAGCTCTACTGTCTCAACTGAATGATGAAGGTCAAGACCAGCCAGTAGCTTTTATTAGCAGAAGGCTGACCCCTAGAGAGAAACGTTGGTCAGCTATAGAGAGGGAGGCCTTTGCTGTGGTGTGGGCCCTGAAGAAGCTGAGGCCATACTTGTTTGGCACTCACTTCATAGTTCAGACTGACCACAAGCCCCTCCTATGGCTTAAACAAATGAAAGGAGAAAACCCAAAACTTTTGAGGTGGTCCATTTCCCTACAGGGGATGGACTATACAGTGGAACATAGACCTGGGACCCAACATGCCAATGCAGATGGACTCTCAAGGTATTTCCACTTTGAACACGAAGACTCAACTGGTCAAGGTTTGTTTAGTGTCCCTGCGTTTGGGGGGGGGTTGTGTAGGAGAGTAGGATCTGCCTCTTATGTTGCCCTCACTTTTTTTCTGATGTTTACACTGGTTTCTGGCTATAGTCTGGCTGGGACCCTGCTAATCAGGGCCCCAGCCTCTCTGTTCTCTCTAAACGATTTGGAGTGCACTCTAGGTGCACTAGTGATTGGATACTGTGCTACCTTATGAGTCCCTGGTATATGGTACATTAGGTACCAAGGGCATAGGTACTTCACAGGCCTACCAGGGGCTGCAGCATGTATTATGCCACCCCTGGGAAGCAGACTAAATCTGACACCACAGGCTTGCTACTGCAGCCTGGGTGAGGTGGTGCTAGCACTCCTCACTGAGATATAGGTTCCCTATATCTCTCCTACACACACATATAAACCTATCAGTCACCCCTAAGGCAGGCCCTATCAATCCTGAGGGCAGGGTGCTTGGCTTCTATGTGAGGGGGTGCCTCTGCCTGAGCAGGGCCCCTCTGCAGCTCTCAGAGTCCATTCTCTGGTGCTGTTTGTGGATGCGGTTAAACCATATACTTTTAAAGTGCATTATATCCTCGCGGTAAAATGCTAACTTTGGAATGGCTGCATCGAAACATGTCGTGTTTGGTGTCAAACACCTTGGAATACTACCCCCCCGCCAGTCCTGGCGGCGGGGGTAGCATTCCACCCTTCTAGAGGGGTAGACATGTACCTACTGTGGAAACACGGTAGAATCCGACAGAGCCCTGGCATCACAAAATGGATGCCACCAGTCACAGACACTGGGCTGCCCTCCTGCTGATGACCAACACTCGCAGTGGAGGAAGCCCAACAATAGATATCCTGTCCCAAGGGGGTGTGACCACCTCCCAGACAGGGTTTAGTGTATTGGGGCTGGGTGGGTACACTCTTAGAGTGCTTTGAAGTCCTGCACTGGGGGAGCAGAAGGCTCCTCTGTGCACATGCCAGTTCAAACTGGCTCAGGGGCTACCTGTCCCTGCTCTGGCGTGAAACTGGACAAAGGGAAGTGGGTGTAGCCACCCACTCCCCTGACCCTCCCATAGGTAGGGTCATAGAGCTAGTCCCTCCCCTTCTTTTGGTATAAGAGGGGGAACCTGTGCATTGCACCCTAGATTTCCCTGGACGACGCTCTACAAGAAGAATCCCAGACCTTCGACGTTCCACTACCTTTGGAAGACTGAAGAATCTCCCTTGGAGTCAAGGAGTGACTCCCCTGCTTGGCAGGCACCAAAAACTACAAACGATGATTGCAAACTACGCCGCTCCCACCGGAGTCCGAAGTCCCTGCAGCCCAAGAAGTGGATTTCCTGACTTCTTAAAGGCCATCGTGAGTCCCCAGTGAAGCTGAGGCCAGTGGACCGCAAGAGTAACGAGGAACCGCGACCCCTGGGTACCATGCACTATTGTCGAGTGCAACCCCTCACAACATTCCACGAAATTGTGCTTTCGACCACGTGTGGTCCCAGCATCCAGCAGGAATCCCTCCTAAGATCAGTGGCCTACCACGTCCCTAGTGACCGTGGCCCCTGTGAGAGAATCCTCCTGAGGCGTCTTCGTGACCCCTTGCCAGCCAGCTTGTGGGTCCCCAGAAGACTTTCCAAAGAAACCAAAGGGCTCCCGTGATTGCTCCAGGCCTGCCCTGACTTACCCTCGCTGGGTGAGTTCCACAAACCTTGCTGGTCTGCGCCATTGCCTCTTCACACTTTCCCCAAGACTTGCTGTTACCAAGGCTTGTTGGCTCCGATCGAGTTACCGACACCGTAGTAAGCCGCAGACATTGTGGGACACACGGAATCCAGCTCCTGGTCATCGTCGACACCTCCTGGACCTCGTGGCTGAAGAGTCAAGGCAACCATGAATGACCTGAACCCTACGACGACGGTGGGCATTCATCTTCCTTGCCCCGAGTCACTGCCAAGTGACTTTGAACACTGTCCCCTCTGCTTTCAGGTCATCCTTCTACCAAATCCAGGCTTGGATTCCACCGGACACTTCTTCACACCATCACAAGCAGCAAGTCTTCTTTGTTCGCCATTGAAAACGACGCCGCGACCCGACACCAAAGGACACCTGTGCACCCGGCTTCCCTGGGTGAGGTAACTCCAGCACTATGGTGCTCCTGTAGGTGTGGGCCCTCGAACTACTTACCCTGTAAGTGACTTGCTTGTAGGTTCACCAGAAGTATCCTAAAACTCTAACTTTCCCAGTGCGACTATCACACTGACTCGTACCTCGTTCGCGTCTGTGTTAGACACACCGCGTCCAACTCCCTTGCAATACCATCTGTAACCGCGTCCTTCGACTTGTACAAGGACCGATCGGTGTGTTCGCCTCGAACACGCAAGGGACCTTTAACATTAATCTTTCAATCGCGTCTGAGTGCATAGACTCGTACAGGATTCGCATCGGTGCCAGGTCACCGCGTCCGTCCCCTGTGGGTCTCCTACAACTACCTGGGTGGTTCTTGGGGGTCCCTCGATTCTAGATGCCCTAGACCTAGGTCTAGCAAACTAAGATTGTAACATTCAATTGTGCTAAACTTATCCTGATAATATTTGACTTGTACATATGTTCCTGTCCTCTAATCTCATAAAGAGATTAGTAGAGAGTGTTTTATAATAAATACATATATATTTGATATATATACCTGTGTGGTGTCTTTTCATTTGGTGATTCAAGAGATTGTGTGGTAAAACAAGCTGCTTTACATTCCTTCAAGACTTAGCCTGAAGGCTGCTCTCCACAGCTACCACTAGGATAGCTTTCTATAAAGGTTGTCTTAAACCTATCTACCATAAGAGTCGAATTGTTCTGGTGCAAGGTGTCCACTTTAATTAGTGAACAGCATATACCAGGCCAACTTCTCACAGACCTCCTTTGGGAAACCCACTCTGGAGAAGACTCCAATGAGGGCTCTTGCCACCACAGGGGCTGTGGTGGTCCTCAGGGGATTTGCTTCTGGGTACCTCGTGGCATGATCCACTACCACCAGGATAAACCTGTGCCCAGATGCAGTTTGAGGGTCAAGGGGACCAACAATGTCAATCCCTACCCTTTCAAAGGGTACCCCCACCACAGGTAGTGGTATCAGGGGGGCCTTTGTTGTGCCACCTGCCTTACCACTGGCTTGGCACGTGACACAGGAGCGACAAAACTCCTTTTGGCCAATGAAAATGGGGGACAAGCCTGTCCCAGGTCTTGTTTTGGCCCAAGTGACCTGCTAAAGGGATGTCATGTGCTAGGGTCAAGAGGAACCCCATAAACCTCTGAGGTATTACCAACCTCCTGGTGGCTCCAGGGGCTGGGTCTCTACCCTCAGAATATAGGAGTCCCTCATCCCAATAAACTTTATGGGACCCACTAGCACTCCCAGCAGCCTCAGCAGCAGCCTGCTGTCTGAGGGGTTCAAGAGAGGGGCAGCACTGTTGCTCCTTACTCAGATCTTCCCTAGAAGGGCCCCCTGCCCCCAAGAACTCAACCTGATCAGGCTCAAGTCCCTCTGGGGCAGTTCCTTCTTCAGGATCTGCTTCACCTCCCTCTGGGGGTGAATCTGTGATCTGAGACAGAGGGGAAGGCACTGCCTTTACCCTACTGCTCCTCCTCTTGGGAAGCATCTGGTCCATTGTTCCAGGATCCAGAGCTGGTTCAGTGTTATGCATTCTGGCTTGTGACCTGGTCACAGCAAATACCTCTGCAGGGATGCCCAACATCTCAGCATGAGTCCATAACTCTACTTCAGACCAGGCTGAAGTCTCTAGATCATTGCCCAATAGACATTCGACAGGGAGGTCTGCACTGACTACAACCTTCTTGAGGCCAGTTACCCCTCCCCAGGAGAAATTCACAACTGCCAGACTATGGTTGGTCCTGACATTGCTTGCATTGGTCACCTGGTACATTTCGCCCAGGATGATCTGTCCAGGGTCCACAAGATCCTCTGCCACCCCGGTGACACTAGCACCTGTGTCCCTAAATGCCAAAGCCTGTTTGCCATTTATTACAGGCTGCTGTTTGTATTTGCCCAGATTACTGGGACTTACTAGGTAGGACATATTAAGGTCTCCCTCACAAATCAGCATTGCCTGCGTGGGCACTCTGACTAGGTCAGAGTCCACTTCAGAACCCAGGGTCAACCCTACTACACCCTTATTCTGAGTACCACCTCCACCTGTAGCTGAGCTAGGGGAACAGTTGCCTTAGGGGCAGGAGTGGTGGTGGTTTGGTCTTTGGACTTGTTACAATCAGAAGTCCAGTGCCCTTTCTGTTTACAGAATTTGCACCAGGGCTTCTTTTGGCCTTTGCCCTTGTTGGATTGTGACTCCCCACCAGATGCAGATTTTTGGGGCCCTTGTGAAGACTTCTGGTCTTTTGACGTATCCCCACCTTTCTCAGAGCCCTTAGGATCTTGCTTCTTGGTGTCACCCCCTTGGTTCTGGGGTTTCTGCCTTACCCTGGTTCTGAACCATTTGTCTGCCTTCTTTCCCAATTCTTGGGGAGAGGTCAGATCTGAGTCCACCAGGTATTTATGCAACAACTGGTTCTGGCAATTATTAAGGATCTGTTCTCTCATCATCAGATTATACAATCCCTTGAAGTCAGTAACCCTACTGCCAACCAGCCAACCCTCCAGAGCCTTGGTTGCACAATCTACAAAGTCAGTCCAGTCCTGAGTCTGTGCCTTCTGGGTGTCTCTGAACTTCAACCTGTACTGCTCAGTGGTTAAGCCAAACCCATCTATTAGTGCACTCTTCAGGACTTCATAATTATCAGCATCCTCTTCTCTAACAGTGAGGAGCTTGTCTCTACCTTTGTCTGAAAAGGAGAGCCACAAGTTTGCTGCCCACTGCTTTTGGGGGACCTGCTGTACTCTACAGGCCCTCTCCATAGCAGTTATCCACTTGTGGATATCATCCCCACTCTGGTAGGGAGGAACAACCTTGCTGAGGTTCCTATGGTCTGGAATAGATTCTCTGCCTCTAGGGACACTGTTGCTGCCACCAAGGGGTTCTAACCCCTCTCTTCTAGAAGCTCTCTGGATCTCCAGGGCTTCTCTATCCAGTGCCAACTGCTTGGTTCTGAGGGCAACTCTTGCTTCCTCATACTGCAGCAGTTTGCACATTCTTTCAGAGGAGGTCTCTCTTATGGGAAAGTATGAGTTCCTCTGGTGGACAAATTCTCTGCCAGAGTGATAAGAGTGGTCAGATTCCCTGGAAGGGGACCTATGTCTCTCCTCCACTCTGTCAGCTCTCTTAGGGAGAATTCTTCTGTCCTTTTCAGGCTCCTTGGAGCCTGGCCCTTCAATCACAGAGTCTTGGTCATTCTGATTTTCATCATCTGACCCAGATACTGTAATTGACCCACTCCCTGATTCAGACCCATTAGCTCCTAGAGCCAATCTAAGATCATCTGCTGTCAGCAGATCTATCAGGTGTAGTGTGGAGGGACTCTGTCCTAGCCTCAGGTGTCTTTCAACACACATGGCTCTCAAGTCAGAGAAAGCCATGTCCTTATACTGAGGCTGAGTGGATCCACTGGTTCCACCCTTTAAGGACATTCTAGTGTTGTGCAGTGTTGTACTACCTACACTAGTTTGTGGCCTACTGATACTAGCTTGAGCTGTAGAAAGGGTGTGCTATACCTTGGCACACAGCTCAAAGTTCAGTAGAACTTATTGATACTAACCTTGACTTTATATGTACCTTGAGTACCTATAGTGGTTTTCAGTTAGTAATTCAAATAGAGATTTTCTGGTAAAACAATAGCAAGCTGGAATCCCACCGCTGCCACCAATGTGAGAAGTTGGCCTGGTATATGCTGTTCACTAATTAAAGTGGACACCTTGCACCAGAACAATTCGACTCTTATGGTAGATAGGTTTAAGACAACCTTTATAGAAAGCTATCCTAGTGGTAGCTGTGGAGAGCAGCCTTGAGGCTAAGTGTTGAAGGAATGTAAAGCAGCTTGTTTTACCACACAATCTCCTGAATCACCAAATGCTAAGACGCCACACAGGTATATATATCAAATATATATGTATTTATTAATAAACACTCTCTACTAATCTCTTTATGAGATTAGAAGTCAGGAACATATGTACAAATCAAATGTTATCAAAATAAGTTTAGCACAATCGAATATCACAATCTTAGTTCGGCTAGACCTAGGTCTAGGGCATCTAGAATCGAGGGACCCCCAAGAACCACCCCAGGTAGTTGTAGGAGACCCACAGGGGACGGACGCGGTGTCCTGGCACCGGTGCGAGTCCTGTGCGAGTCTATGCGCTCAGAAGCGATTGAGATTTCAATGTTAAAGGTCCCTTGCTTGTTCGAGGCGAACACACCGATCTGTCCTTGTACAAGTCGAAGGACGCGGTTACAGATAGAATTGCAAGGGAGATGGACGCGCTGTGTCTAACACAGACGCGAACCTTGGGCGAGTCAGTGCAATGGAGATCTCAATGTTACAGGCCCCTTGTGTGTTCGAGGCAAACACCGATCGGACTCAGTACGAGTCGAAGGACACAGTTCTAGATAGTGTTACAAAGGAGATGGACGCGGTGTGTCTAACACAGACGCGAACCCTGTACGAGTCAGCGCAATTGTCTCACTTAGAAAATAAGAGTTTTAGGACACTTCTAGGGAAGCTACAAGCAAGTCACTTACAGGGTAAGTAGTTCTAGGGCCCACACCCACAGGAGCACTGTAGTGCTGAAGTTACCTCACCCAGGGGAGCCGGGTGCATAGGTGTTCTTTGGTGTCGGGTCGCGGCGTTGTTTTCAATGGGAGCCAGTGAAGACTTGCTGCTTGCGGCGACAGGAGAAGTGTCCGGAGGAATCCAAGCCTGGATTCAGAAGATGGAAGACCTGAAAGCAGAGGGGACAGTGTTCAAAGTCACTTGGCAGTGACTCGGGGCAAGGAAGATGGATGCCCACCGTCGTCGCAAGATTCAGGTTGTTCGTGGGTGCCTTGACTCTTCAGCCACGAGGTCCATGAGATGTAGACGACAACCAGAAGCTGGATTCGGCGTGTCCCACGATGTCTGCAGCTTACTGCGGTGTCGGCGACTCAATTGGAGCCAACAATCGTTGGTAACAGCAAGTCTTGGGGAAAGTGTGAAGAGGCAATGGCGCAGACCAGCAAGGTCTGTGGGACTCACCCAGCGAAGGTAAGTCAGGGCAGGCCTGGAACAAGCAGGGGAGCCCTTTGGTTTCTTTAGAAAGTCTTCTGGGGACCCACAAGCCGGCTGGCAAGGGATCGCAAAGACACCTTGGGAGGATTCGCTCAACAGGGGCCCACGGTCACTCGGGACGTGGTAAGCCTCTGATATTCGGAGGGATTCCTGCTGGAGGCTAGGACCACATGTGGTTCAAAGCACAAGTTCGTGGAATGTTGTGAAGGGGTTGCACTCGACAATAGTGCACGGTACCCAGGGGTCGCGGTTCCTTGTCACTCTTGGGGTCCACTGGCCTCAGTTTCACTGGAGACTCACGATGGCCTTTGAGAAGTCAGGAAATCCACTTCTTGGGCTTCAGGGACTTCGGACTCCAGCGGGAGCAGCATAGTTTGTGACCGTCGTTTGTAGTTTTTGGTACCTGCCAAGCAGGGGAGTCACTCCTTGACTCCAAGGGAGATTCTTCAGTCTTCCAAAGGTAGTGGAATGTTGAAGGTCTGGGATTCTTCTTCAGAGCGTCGTCCAGGGAAATCAAGGGTGCAATGCACAGGTTCCCCCTCTTATACTAAAAGAAAGGGAGGGACTAGCTCTATGACCCTACCTATGGGAGGGTCAGGGGAGTGGGTGGCTACACCCACTTCCCTTTGTCCAGTTTCGTGCCAGAGCAGGGGCAGGTAGCCCCTGAGCCGGTTTGAACTGGGGTATGCACAGAGGAGCCTTCTGCTCCCCCAGTGCAGGACTTCAAAGCACTCTAAGAGTGCAACCACCCAGCCCCAATACACTAAACCCTATCTGGAAGGTGGTCACACCCCCTTGGGACAGGATATCTATTGTTGGGCTTCCTCCACTGCGAGTGTTGGTCATCAGCAGTAGGGCAGCCCAGTGTCTGTGACTGGTGGCATCCATTTTGTGATGCCAGGGCTCTGCAGGATTCTACCGCGTTTCCACAGTAGGTACATGTCTATCCCTCTAGAAGGGTGGAATGCTACCCCCGCCGCCAGGACTGGCGGGGGGGGTAGTATTCCAAGATGTTTACACCAAACACGACATGTTTCGATGCAGCCATTCCAAAGTTAGCATTCTACCGCGAGGATATAATGCACTTAAAAGTATATTGTTTAACCGCATCCACAAACAGCCCCAGAGAATGGACTCTGAGAGCTGCAGAGGGGCCCTGCTCAGGCAGAGGCACCCCCTCACATGGAAACTAAGCACCCTGCCCTCAGGATTGATAGGGCCTGCTTTAGGGGTGACTGATAAGCCTCAATGTGTGTGCAGGAGAGACATAGGGGACCTATATCTCAGTGAGGGGTGCTAGCACTTCCTCACCCAGGCTGCAGTAGCAGGCCTGTGGTGTCAGATTTAGTCTGCTTCCCAGGGGTGGCATAATACATGCTTCAGCCTCTGGTAGGCCTGTGAAGTACCTATGCCCTTGGTACCTAAGGTACCATATACTAGGGACTCATAAGGTACCACAGTATCCAATCACTAGTGCACCTAGAGTGCACTCCAAATCGTTTAGAGAGACCAGAGAGGCTGGGGCCCTGATTGGCAGGGTCCCAGCCAGACTATAGCCAGAAACCAGTGTAAACATCAGAAAAAAAGTGGGGGCAACATAAGAGGCACATCCTACTCTCCTACAAGAGGTAAGAGAGTTGCGGAAACAGGCAAGAGAGGTGCAGAAAAAGGTAGCAGGGGTGGATAAAGAGGCAAGCGAGGTACAGAAAGAGGGAAGAGGTGTGCAGGAAGAGGCAAGAGGGGTGCAGAAAGAAGCAAGTGAGGTGCAGAAAGAAGCAAGAGAAGTACAGAAAGAAGCAACTGAGGTGAAGAAAGAGGCAAGAGGGGTGCAGCAAGAGGCAAGATAATTGTAGGAAGAAGCATCAGAGGTGCAGAAGGAGGCAAGAGTAGAACAGAAAGAGGCAAGAGAGTTGCAGAAACAGGCAAAAGAGGTGCATAAAGAAGCAAGAGCAGTGTAGAACGAACCAGCAGATGTGCAGAAGGAGGCAAGTTCAATGCAGAAAGAGGCCAGAGGGGTGCAGAAATTTGCAAGAGAGGTACAGAAAGAAGCAAGAGATGTGCAGAAAGAGGCAAGAGGGGTGTAGCAAGAGGCAAGAAAAGTGCAGAAAGAAGCAACAGGGGTGCAGAAGGAGGCACGAGAAGTGCAGAAAGAGGCAAGAGACTTGCAGAAACAGGCAAAATATGTGCAGAAAGAAGCAAGAAAAGTGCAGAAAGAAGCAAGAGAGGTGAAGAAAGAGGCAAGAGGGGTGCAGAAAGAGGCAAGAAAAGTGCAGAAAGAATCAAAAGAGTTGCAGAAAGAGGCAAGAAGGGTGCAGAAAGAGTCAAAAGAAGTGCAGAAAGAGGCAAGAGAAGTGCAGAAAAAGCAACAGATGTGCAGAAGGAGGCAAGCGAAGTGCAGAAAGAGATAAGAGAGTTGCAGAAACAGGCAAAAGAGGTTCAATAAGAAGCAAGAGAAGTTCAGAAAGAACCAACAGAGGTGCAGTAGGAGGCAAGAGGGGTGCAGAAAGAGGCAAGAGGGGTGAAGAAATTTGTAAGAGAGGTGCAGAAAGACGCAAGAGCAGTGCAGAAAGAAACAACAGCGGTGCAGAAAGAGGCAGGAGGGGTGCAGAAAGAGGCAAGAGTAGAGCAGAAAGTAGCAACAGAGGTGCAGAAGGAGGCAAGAGAAGTACAGAAAGAGGTAATTGAGTTGGAGAAACAGCCAAAGGAGGTGCAGAAAGAAGCAAGAGCAGTGCAGAAAAAACCAACAGAGGTGCAGAAGGAGGCAAGAGAGTTGCAGAAACAGGCAAAAGAGGTACAGAAAGAAGCAAGAGCAGTGCAGAATGAACCAACAGAGGTGCAGAAAGAGGCAAGAGGGATGCAGCTAGAGGCAACAGAAGTGTAGAAAGAAGCAACAGAGGTGCAGAAGAAGGCAAGAGGGGGTAAAGACAAAGGCAAAAGAAGTGCAGAAACAAGCAAGAGGTGCATAAAAATGCAAGAGAGGTGCAGAAAGAGGCAAGAGAGGTGCAGAAAGAGGCAAGAGGGGAGCAGACAGAAGCAAGAGAGGTGTAGAAAGAAGCAAGAGAAGTGCAGAAAGAAGCAACAGAGGTGCAGAAAGAAGCAACAGAGGTGCTGAAAGAGGCAAGAGGGGTGCAGAAAGAAGCAAGAGAGTTACGGAAACAGGCAAAAGAGGTACATAAAGAGGCAAGAGAGGTGAACAAAGAGGGAAGAAGAGTGCAGAAAGAGACAAGAATGGTGCAGAAAGGAGCAAGGGAGTTGCAGATAGAAACAAGAGAAGTGCAGAAACAAGCAACAGAGGTGCAGAAAGAGGGAACAAGGGTGCAGAAACTTTGAAGAGGGGTGCAGAAAGAGGGAAGAGAGGTGCAGAAAGAGGGAAGAAGGGTGCTGAAAGAGGCAAGAGGGGTGCAGAAAGAAGCAAGAGAGGTGTAGAAAGAAGCAAGAGAAGTGCAGAAAGAAGCAACAGAGGTGCAGAAGGAGGTAAGAGAGGTGCAAAAAGAAGCAAGAGAGGTAGAGAAAGAAGCAAGAGAAGTGCAGAAAGAAGCAACAGAGGTGCTGAAAGAGGCAAGAGGGGTGCAGAAAGAAGCAAGAGAGTTATGGAAACAGGCAAAAGAGGTGCATAAAGAGGCAGGAGGGGTGCAGAAAGGAGCAAGAGAGGTAGAGAAAGAAGCAAGAGAAGTGCAGAAAGAAGCAACAGAGGTGCTGAAAGAGGCAAGAGGGGTGCAGAAAGAAGCAAGAGAGTTATGGAAACAGGCAAAAGAGGTGCAGAAAGTTGCAAGAGAGGTGCAGAAAGAGGCAAGAGAGGTGCAGAAAGAGGGAAGAAGGGTGCAGAAAGAGGCAAGAGGGGTGCAGAAAGAAGCAAGAGAGGTGCAGAAAGAAGCAAGAGGTGTGCAGAAAGAGGCAAGAGAAGTGCCGAAGGAAGCAACAGAGGTGCAGAAGGAGGCCGGAGAACTGCAAAAAGAGATAAGAGAGTTGCGGAAACAGGCAAGAGAGGTGCAGAAAAAGGTAGCAGGGGTGGATAAAGAGGCAAGCGAGGTACAGAAAGAGGGAAGAGGGGTGCAGGAAGAGGCAAGAGGGGTGCAGAAAGAAGCACGTGAGGTGCAGAAAGAAGCAAGAGAAGTACAGAAAGAAGCAACAGAGGTGAAGAAAGAGGCAAGAGGGGTGCAGCAAGAGGCAAGATAATTATAGGAAGAAGCAACAGAGGTGCAGAAGGAGGCAAGAGTAGAACAGAAAGAGGCAAGAGAGTTGCAGAAACAGGCAAAAGAGGTGCATAAAGAAGCAAGAGCAGTGTAGAACGAACCAGCAGATGTGCAGAAGGAGGCAAGTGCGAGGCAGAAAGAGGCCAGAGGGGTGCAGAAATTTGCAAGAGAGGTACAGAAAGAAGCAAGAGACGTGCAGAAAGAGGCAAGAGGGGTGTAGCAAGAGGCAAGAGAAGTGCAGAAAGAAGCAACAGGGGTGCAGAAGGAGGCAAGAGAAGTGCAGAAAGAGGCAAGAGACTTGCAGAAACAGGCAAAATATGTGCAGAAAGAAGCAAGAAAAGTGCAGAAAGAAGCAAGAGAGGTGAAGAAAGAGGCAAGAGGGGTGCAGAAAGAGGCAAGAAAAGTGCAGAAAGAATCAAAAGAGTTGCAGAAAGAGGCAAGAAGGGTGCAGAAAGAGTCAAAAGAAGTGCAGAAAGAGGCAAGAGAAGTGCAGAAAAAGCAACATAGGTGCAGAAGGAGGCAAGCGAAGTGCATAAAGAGATAAGAGAGTTTCAGAAACAGGCAAAAGAGGTTCAATAAGAAGCAAGAGAAGTGCAGAAAGAACCAACAGAGGTGCAGTAGGAGGCAATAGGGGTGCAGAAAGAGGCAAGTGGGGTGAAGAAATTTGTAAGAGAGGTGCAGAAAGACGCAAGAGCAGTGCAGAAAGAAACAACAGAGGTGAAGAAAGAGGCAAGAGGGGTGCAGCAAGAGGCAAGATAATTGTAGGAAGAAGCAACAGAGGTGCAGAAGGAGGCAAGAGTAGAACAGAAAGAGGCAAGAGAGTTGCAGAAACAGGAAAAAGAGGTGCATAAAGAAGCAAGAGCAGTGTAGAACGAACCAGCAGATGTGCAGAAGGAGGCAAGTGCGATGCAGAAAGAGGCCAGAGGGGTGCAGAAATTTGCAAGTGAGGTTCTAGAAAGAAGCAAGAGACGTGCAGAAAGAGGCAAGAGGGGTGTAGCAAGAGGCAAGAGAAGTGCAGAAAGAAGCAACAGGGGTGGAGAAGGAGGCAAGAGAAGTGCAGAAAGATGCAAGAGACTTGCAGAAACAGGCAAAATATGTGCAGAAAGAAGCAAGAGAAGTGCAGAAGGAAGCAGCAGAGCTGCAGAAGGAGGCCAGAGAACTGCAGAAAGAGGCAAGAGAGTTGCAGAAAGAGGCAAGAGAGGTGCAGAAAAAGGGAGCAGGGGTGGATAAAGAACCAACAGAGGTGCAGAAGGAGGCAAGAGGGGTCAGAAAGAGGCAAGAGGGGTGCAGAATGAAGCAAGAGATGTGCAGAGAGAAGTGCAGAAAGAAGCAACAGTGGTGCAGAAAGAGGCAAGAGGGGTGCAGCAAGAGGCAAGAGAAGTGCAGAAAAAAGCAATAGAGGTGCAGAAGGAGGCAAGAGAAGTGCAGAAGGAGGCAAGAGAGTTGCAGAAACAGGCAAAAGAGGTACAGAAAGAAGCAAGAGCAGTGCAGAAAGAAGCAAGAGAGGTGCAGAAAGAAACAAGAGCAGTGCAGAAACAAGCAACAGGTACAGAAGGAGGCAAGAGAAGTGCAGAAAGAGGCAAGAGAGGTGCATAAAGAGGGAAGAAGGGTGCAGAAAGAGGCAAGATGGGTGCAGAAAGAAGCAAGAGAGGTGTAGAAAGAAGCAAGAAAAGTGCAGAAAGAAGCAACAGAGGTGCAGAAAGAGGCAAAAGGGGTGCAGAAAGAGGCAAGAGAAGTGCAGAAAGAAGCAACAGAGGTGCAGAAAAAGGTAAGAGAGGTGCAGAAAGAAGCAAGAAAGGTAGATAAAGAAGCAAGAGAAGTGCACAAAGAAGCAACAGAGGTGCTGAAAGATGCAAGAGGGGTGCAGAAAGAAGCAAGAGAGTTACAGAAACAGGCAAAAGAGGTGCAGAAAGAGGCAGGAGGGGTGTAAAAAGAGGCAAGAATGGTGCAGAGAGAGGTGCACAAAGAGGGAAGATGGGTGCAGAAAGAGACAAGAGTTGTGCAGAAAGAAGCAAGAGAGGTGCAGAAAGAAACAAGAGAAGTGCAGAAACAAGCAACAGAGGTGCAGAAAGAGGGAACAAGTTTGCAGACAGAGGCAAGAAAGGTGCAGAAACTTTGAAGAGGGGTGCAGAAAGAGGGAAGAGGGGTGCAGAAATTTGCAAGGGAGGTGCAGAAAGAAGCAAGAGCAGTGCAGAAGGAAACTAACAGAGCTGCAGAAGGAGGCAAGAGGGTGCCGCAAGAGGCAAGAGGGGTGCAGAAATTTGCAAGAGAGGTGCAGAAAGAAGCAAGAGCAGTGTAGAAAGAACCAACAGAGGTGAAGAAGGAGGCAAAAGGGGTGCAGAAATTTGCAAGAGAGGTGCAAAAAGAGGCAAGAGAACTGAAAAAAGAGACAAGAGAGTTGTAGAAACAGGCAAGACAGGTGCAGAAAAAGGTAACATGGGTGGAGAAAGAGGAAAGATACAAGAGTTGTGCAGAAAGAAGCAAGAGAGGTGCAGAAAGAAACAAGAGCAGTGCAGAAACACGCAACAGAGGTGCAGAAGGAGGCAAGAGAAGTGCAGAAGGAGGCAAGAGAGTTGCAGAAACAGGCAAAAGAGGTACAGAAAGAAGCAAGAGCAGTGCAGAATGAACCAACAGAGGTGCAGAAAGAGGCAAGAGTGATGCAGCAAGAGGCAAGAGAAGTGCAGAAAGAAGCAACAGAGGTGCAGAAGAAGGCAAGAGGGGTACAGACAGAGGCAAATGAAGTGCAGAAACAAGCAATAGAGGTGCAGAAAAATGCAATAGAGGTGCAGAAAGAGGCAAGAGAGGTGCAGAAAGAGGGAAGAAGGGTGCAGAAAGAGGCAAGAGGGGTGCAGAAAGAGGCAAGAGGGGTGCAGAAAGAGGCAAGAGGGGTGCAGAAAGAAGCAAGAGAGTTACAAAAACAGGCAAAAGAGGTGCAGAAAGAGGCAGGAGGGGTGTAGAAAGAGGCAAGAATGGTGCCGAGAGAGGCAAGAGAGGTGCACAAAGAGGGAAGAAGGGTGCAGAAAGAGACAAGAGTTGTGCAGAAAGAAGCAAGAGAGGTGCAGAAAGAAACAAGAGAAGTGCAGAAACAAGCAACAGAGGTGCAGAAAGAGGTAACAAGGGTGCAGACAGATGCAAGAAAGGTGCAGAAACTTTGAAGAGGGGTACAGAAAGAGGGAAAAGGGGTGCAGAAACTTGCAAGGGAGGTGCAGAAAGAAGCAAGAGCAGTGCAGAAAGAAACTAACAGAGGTGCAGAAGGAGGCAAGAGGGGTGCCTCAAGAGGCAAGAGGGGTGCTGAAATTTGCAAGAGAGGTGCAGAAAGAAGCAAGAGCAATGTAGAAAGAACCAACAGAGGTGAAGAAGGAGGCAAAAGGGGCACAGACATTTGCAAGAGAGGTGCAGCAGGAGGCAAGAGGGGTGCAGAAGGAGGCAAGAGTAGAACAGAAAGAGGCAAGAGAGTTGCAGAAACGGGCAAAAGAGGTGCATAAAGAAGCAAGAGCAGTGTAGAACGAACCAGCAGATGTGCAGAAGGAGGCAAGTGCAATGCAGAAAGAGGCCAGAGGGGTGCAGAAATTTGCAAGAGAGGTACAGAAAGAAGCAAGAGATGTGCAGAAAGAGGCAAGAGGGGTGTAGCAAGAGGCAAGAGAAATGCAGAAAGAAGCAACAGGGGTGCAGAAGGAGGCAAGAGAAGTGCAGAAAGAGGCAAGAGACTTGCAGAAACAGGCTAAATATGTGCAGAAAGAAGCAAGAAAAGTGCAGAAAGAAGCAAGAGAGGTGAAGAAAGAGGCAAGAATGGTGCAGAAAGAGGCAAGAAAAGTGCAGAAAGAATCAAAAGAGTTGCAGAAAGAGGCAAGAAGGGTGCAGAAAGAGTCAAAAGAAGTGCAGAAAGAGGCAAGAGAAGTGCAGAAAAAGCAACAGAGGTGCAGAAGGAGGCAAGCGAAGTGCAGAAATAGATAAGAGAGTTGCAGAAACAGGCAAAAGAGGTTCAATAAGAAGCAAGAGAAGTGCAGAAAGAACCAACAGAGGTGCAGTAGGAGGCAAGAAGGGTGCAGAAAGAGGCAAGAGGGGTGAAGAAATTTGTAAGAGAGGTGCAGAAAGACGCAAGAGCAGTGCAGAAAGAAACAACAGAGGTGAAGAAAGAGGCAAGAGGGGTGCAGCAAGAGTCAAGATAATTGTAGGAAGAAGCAACAGAGGTGCAGAAGGAGGCAAGAGTAGAACAGAAAGAGGCAAGAGAGTTGCAGAAACAGGTAAACGAGGTGCATAAAGAAACAAGAGCAGTGTAGAACGAACCAGCAGGTGTGCAGAAGGAGGCAAGTGCGATGCAGTAAGAGGCCAGAGGGGTGCAGAAATTTGCAAGAGAGGTACAGACAGAAGCAAGGGACGTGCAGAAAGAGGCAAGAGGGGTGTAGCAAGAGGCAGGAGAAGTGAAGAAAGAAGCAACAGGGGTGCAGAAGGAGGCAAGAGAAGTGCAGAAAGAGGCAAGAGACTTGCAGAAACAGGCAAAATATCTGCAGAAAGAAGCAAGAGAAGTGCAGAAGGAAGCAACAGAGCTGCAGAAGGAGGCCAGAGAACCGCAGAAAGAGGCAAGAGAGTTGCAGAAAGAGGCAAGAGAGGTGCAGAAAAAGGGAGCAGGGGTGGATAAAGAACCAACGGAGGTGCAGAAGGAGGCAAGAGGGGTGCAGAAAGAGGCAAGAGGGGTGCAGAATGAAGCAAGAGAGGTGCAGAGGGATGTAAGAAAACTGCAGAAAGAGGAAAGAGAGTTGCAAAAACAGGCAAGAGAGGTGCAGAAAAAGGGAATAGGGGTGCAGAAAGAGGCAAGAGAGGTGCAGAAAGAGAGAAGAAGGGTGCAGAAAGAGGCAAGAGGTGTGCAGAAAGAAGCACCGGAAGTCATAAAGAAGCAAGAGAAGTGCAGAAAGAAGCAACAGAGGTGCAGAAAGAGGCAAGAGAAGTGCAGAAAGAGGCAAGAGAGGTGCAGAAAGAGGCAAGAGAGGTTCAGAAAGAGGGAAGATGAGCGCAGAAAGAGGCAGCATGGGTGCAGAAAGAAGTAACAGAGGTGCAGAAAGAGGCAAGAGGGTTGCAGAAAGACACAAGAGAAGTGTACAAAGAGGCAAAAGAAGTGCACAGAGGCATAAGAGAGGTGAAGAAAGAGGCAAGAGAGGTGCAGAAAGAGGGAAGAGGGTGCCGAAAGAAGCAAGAAAAGTGCAGGAAGAAGAAACAGAGGTACAGAAAATGGCAAGAGAGCTGCAGAAATAAGGGAGGTGCAGAAAGCGGAAGAAGTGTGCAGAAAGAGGCAAGTGAAGTACAGAAAAAGGAAGAAAGGTGCAGAAAGAAGCAAGAGATATGCAGAAAGGGGCAAGAGAGGCACAGAAACAAGCAAGCGTGGTTTGCACATGATTAGTACCAATTTAACACCCACATTTAGCAGTAAGTAAGAGGTGACCATTCTAGGTTTGCAAAGGGCCTTCCACCACGCTATAACACTTGTCTCTGCATTTTTGGTAACGTTTGAGCCGTTTGAGCTAGAAACAAGGCTGTTTTTGTTCAAATCTGCAGATTATGCAGCAGATGAAGGATTATGTGGCAAATGCAGAAAATGTATAATAGGGCGAAAGTTGGTGCAGCCAAACAGTCGCATAATTCCAGTGGCCCTGCTCATACCTCTGACTATGGCCACAAGTGCTCCTCAGTGGCTCCTTCTTTTTTTGTCTCATTGAGTTTATAGTTTAGCTTCTATGGAAACGAGGAAGACTAAACCTTATGTTACCACTCCACAACACAGAGTACCATGCCACATAATTACTCTCCATAACATATAATCCCACTCTACATAATTCCTATACACTAAATATCACATACTTTCTATCCTCATAATTTCACTGCACAACATACCACATAATTTCACTACACACAACATACTTCCACTCCACTCCAAAAAACATTGGTAAAAAACTTTTACATTTACAATGCCAATAGCTCTAACTCTCGCAAATGCGATACCGATTGCAATGCAAATGCTTCTTAAACTAGTAGTCGCATTTGCAAAGTGGTGGAGAAAGGGGACTGGGCATCCAATCAGCGCTCATGAATTTTGCTGTGTAGGACTTACAGGAGGTACCAGGATGGCTTTTTGGCCCCCAATGCCCCCAAAGTCCCTCAGGAGTAAAGTGGACTTCATCCCCCAACCCATAGTGTGCCAGGAGGCGCGTTTGCAGAGTGGTGGGGAAAGGGAGGCATGGCCTCCAAAGACCTCTTAGCAATCCCACTGTCTGGGACTTACTGGAGGTAACAGTAGGGGTAGTTGGCCCCCAAGGACAACCTTGGGGGCCAACCATCCCTCCTATTACCTCCAGTAAGTCCCACACAGCAGCATTGGTAAGTTCTCATAGCAGGCCACGTCCCCTTTGCCCACCAGTCTGCAAACGCGCTCCCTGGCGCACTCTTGTATGGGGATTAAAGTCCTCTTCGCTGTTGGGGGTCATAAGGGGCCAACTAGCCCACCGGATACCTCCAGTAAGCCCCAGATAGTGGGATTGATGAGAGGTGGACACAGGCCACGCCCCCCTTCTCCACCACCCTGCAAATGCACCTCCTGGTGTGCTCTTGGTTGGGGAATGAAGTCCCCCTGCCTCCTGAGGGTCCCTGGGGGCCAACTAGCACTCCTGCTATCTCTAGGAAGCCGCACACAGCTAGATTGCTGAGAGTGGTCCGAGGCCACATACCCTTTTTACAACACTCTGAAAACTCGCCTCCTGGCGCACTGCTGCTCGGGGATGAAGTCCACTTTAGGCCTGAGGTCCTCAGGACACAAGAGGACCTCATCACCCGACCAGCAGTACACCAAGAGGCGTGTTTGCAGAGTGGTGTAAAAAAGGGTGTGGCCTTCGACCACCTCTCATCAACCCCACTGGGTGGGGCTTACTGGAGGTACCTGGTGGGCTAGTTGGCCCCTAAGAACCCTGAGGATTCAAGGGGACTTAATCCCCCAACCCAGAACGCGCAAGGAGACGTGTTTGTAGACTGGTGCAGGGAGGCGGCAGGGCCTCTAGCGAGATGCTGGCTTATCTTTTCTTTTTTTTTTTAAAGGGGGGCTGTGTTGCCCCCCTTCTTGTAATTTCTTTTGGGCCCTCTGGACCCCATCCCCCAGGGCCTGAGCCATTTATTTATTTTTAAAAACGGGAAGGGGGCTGCGCGGCCCCCCTCCCGAGGCCGATTTTGGCCCTGGGGACCCCATCCCCCGGGGCATGGCCACTTAAAGTAAATATATATATAAACTACATTTAAAGTAGGCCTGGGCGGTAAATTCCGTTCCGCTTGCGGAATTTGCGGAATTTGGGTAATTTCGCGTTCCGCGGAGAACACGGAATTGCCAAAAATTCCGCGATCCGCTGCTTCGCAGAATTTTTTGTTTGTTCGCGCTTTCAAAGTGCGTGTTCCCGAGATATTTCCCCCTGAGCACGCAAACAGCGTTCGCAAACAGGAAAAAAGCATCGCAAACGGGCGGACAAGCAATTCCGCATGTTCGCGGAGATTTTTTACCGTTTCGCGGAACTTTGCGTAACGCGACTACGCAAATTCTGCCCACCCCTAATTTAAAGGAGGGGGGCCACGCGGCTCTCCTCCTGAGGCCATTTTCAGCCCCGGGGACCCCATCCCCCTGGGCTTTGCCTCTTTTTTTTATAAACTTTACAGGAGGGGGCCATGTGACCCCCCTTTCCTTGGCCACTTTTGGCCCCGGGGACCCCATCCCCTTCGGCCTGGCCTCATGTTGGGGACCACGGGGGAGGCCCAATGCCCCCGTGGTTCCTGCCAACTCTGCTCCTCCTGCGGGAGCCAGCATTGCTTTTGGACAAAGGAAGCTGCAAACATGCAGCTCCCTTTGCCCAAAAGCAGAAGTTTGCAATGGGCACCCCGGGACATTGCTGGAGCCGGCCCTGGGGAGTGGCAGTCCTCAGGGCCAAGGAGGGCTCCTGGAGGGGGGCTTTTGGCCCTCCTCTCAACTGATTTGAGCGCATGGGGAGGTGGTGGTCCCCGGGGCCGGGGGGCCGCAACGGACCCCCATATTTAAATGAAGTGTGCCCTGGGGCAGTGTGGGGGGGCTGGAGCCCCCAACACTTATTTTTTACAAGTAGCCCCGGGAGGATGGCAGTCCCCGGGGTTAGGGGGGCCCTTGAGGCCCCCAGCCATAATAAATTCAAGCCCGGGGAGGTGGCAGTCCCAGGGGCAGCGGTGGGGGGAAGGAGCCCCCCATGCATTTTTTTCAAGAAGCCCCAGGGAGGTGGCGGTCTCCGGGGCTGTGGGGGGCCGTGTGCCCCCACTCACTATTAGCAAAGTCCCATGGAGATGGTGGTCCCTGGGGCTGCAGGGACCCCCGCAGGCCCCCGCTACACAATTATGGATTGCCCCCGGGACCTGGCCCACCCTGGGGCTTAAAACAAACGAAGCACGGGAGCCTGTGCTTCATTTTTCTAAAACATTTCTGCGGGATTCGCGGACACTACACAAATCCCACCAAAAATTTTGAGCAGACCTAGGGGATCAGGGTGTTTCTATCATGCCCCCTTTTCTTATTTTTTAAGTTTTTTCTTTTGACTCGGTTCTACAGAGTCTTAAGATGGCTGCCAACACTTTCTGGTTTGAAGTGTTGGCAGCCAATCAGAATTAAGCTCATGCTTGGGAGGGTTCACTGTTCCACCGCAGTCACCAGATATCAATATTTTTTATGTATGTATTTCTCAGAAACTACTGAACGGATTTACACCATTTAAAAAAAAGAACGCTTTCTGAACTAAGAGCTAACTTTTGCTAAATTTGGTGTAATTCCGTTCAGCAGTTCGGGCTGTAGCTTTGTCTGAAGTTTCCTATGGAAATTAAGATTGAGAAAACGCGTTTTGGGATCCCCCTTTTTTCTCGGCCCCCACTTGACAAATCACCCTGAAGCTTTCAAGACAGGAGCTGACTAGAGCGCCCCATTAGTTTTGAAAATTTCATGAAGATTTGTCAAACGGTGCCAAAGATATTGGCAAATCAAAAAACGCTTTTCCTATGGAAACTAGGTCCTAACTATAACTACCTACTGGCACCTGCCAGTAGATATATATATATATATATATATATATATATATATATATATATATATACATATATTGTGAGCACTCCACCCGCCGCCTGACGAATTCTTTTGAAACGATGGAGCACGGACCACAAAGTTGGTGCTGATAAGTTTTCTTTTATACCGTTACCATACAGCAGCCGTAACACGTTTCAGCCCCAAAGGACCTTGATCACATGATGCGCATCACAGCCCCCATTTGCTTTTTCAACCATTTTTTTTGCAATTTTCTTAAAGTGACATGTGCAGCTTAAAATCATAGTCATAAACATAGATAGGATACTACATGTTTACAAATTTCCTTGTTTTGCACTAACCATATATAAATGGCCAATATTTTGCCTGTGCTCCCATTTTCACAACGGACTCTAATGTCATATCTTTTTCCCGAGTTCAGGTAAAAATACCCACATTCTAAAAACGGGTTTAACTTGCCAGCAATTGCTGTTGTCCTCAATGAGAAATATAAGGTGACGCAAAACTGTAAAAGCGACCTGCAACATACCTGTCTAATACAACGTGTGCAAATATTGCTAAATACAGTACTGAAATTCCGGTGTCATTGTCTATCTCATCATGACTCCGTAAAGTGCCTGTGCCAATTGATATTTGTACATTACATGTTGTAAACCTACTGACTTCATAAAGTGCTAGTGCAAAAACTATTGTATAAAGTGCATGTGCTGAAAACACCAAAGTGCAAAAAAGCTAAGATGAATTAAAAATGACTGTGTTATCGGTCAGCTAGACGGCCAGTTCATGATTTTCAGCTAAAAGAATAAATTGTATAAATACATTTTGTCATTTATTCACTAATGGCTGAAGCCTGTTGCCCTGTGAACTCCTTAATTGAATTTATAAGCAAGTGTAAAGATCTTCGTTGGTGTTGAGACCCCCCGGGTATTTTCGAGTCTAACTCCAGGATGTAGCGGGTCTCTAATCTACGTAGGGCTTTCTCTCTATTGCCTCCTCTTTTGTTAACTGGGACGGCATCTATCAAAAAATATTTGAGTTCTTTGGGGTCAGATTTATGTGTTTCCCCAAAGTGCCGAGCCACGGGGTAAGCCTGATCTTGGTTCCTAATGGCCCTAATGTGTTGTGATACCCTCTTGTGGCCCTGAAGCTTAGTACTCCCCACGTACTTTAAGCCACAGGGACACTCAAGGACGTAAACAACATGGTCTGATTTGCAGGTTAGGGCCTTGCTAATAGTGTGTTCACGATTGCCGAATGGTGTCATATAGGTGGTTCTATTGATGCCGTGTTGGCAGGCTTTGCATACTCTGCATTTAAAAAAGCCTTTTCGTTGTGCCAGCCACGTGTTTCCCATTGGGTTGTCGTGGTTGTTCTGCACCAGGCAGTCTTTCATAGAGGGTGCTCTACTATGAGTGATGGTTTGATTAGTTGGCAACAGATGGCCTATAATGGGATCATTACGAGCGATAGGCCAATTTCTTTGAATGATACGGTTAATTGCTTTCTCCTGTCTGCTATAACCTAAAAACATTCTGAAGGTATCATCCCCCTCCTGTTGCGCTTTGCTAGTGATCGTGGCTGTCTGGATCTGTGCCTGTTGTTTGGTGTTGCTGAGCAGGTCCTCCCTAATCACTGCATTGCTCTTCTCTATGGCTGCATTGATACATTTGTTAGAGTATCCCCTCTCAAGAAACCTGATTTTACTTGCTTGCTGTGCTGTCTTTAAATCGTTTGCATTGCTACAGATTCTTCTGAGCCTGATCATTTCCCCGTATGGGATGCTTTGTATAAGGTGTCATGGATGGGAGCAGGCCACGTGCAACACCAGTGCCTGTGTACTTTTGTTTCCATCCTGCCCTCATTTATGTACACCTGGACGTCAAGGAAATGTACTGTTTCCGCACTTATATTAGCAGGTATTGCAGGTTAATATCATTTTGGTTGAGATTTTCTATAAAGTTCTGTACTTCTGACAAGGTCCCTTGCCAGATTAAAAACAGATCGTCTATAAACCTCAACCACAGTTTAACATTGTTTGATAAAACCCCCTCATAAGATTTTTGCAGGACCAGGTCCTCCCACCATCCCATGTGAAGACAGGCATAGCTGGGGGAGAAGCTGGCCCCCATTGCTACGCCTCGTAGCTGCTGGTATAAAGCACTCAGAAACAAAAAAATGTTGTTGTACAAACAGTAATCAATCATATTGATGAGCATCTTGCTGTGTTGTTCACATTGGGCTGGTCTTTTTCTGAGATAATGTTGTATAGCTCTTATTCCATCCTTATGATTGATACTCGTATAGAGTGCCGTTACGTCCAAAGTTATTAATAAAAAATCGTTTTGCCACTCAAAATCATAGATTTTAGATAAAAAATCCCCAGTATCTTTTATATATGAAGGGAGCTGTTGGACGTGCTCTTGTAGGAAATAGTCCACATATTGTGATGTTCTTTCCAGTAGACTGTTCCGCGCAGAAATTATAGGCCATCCAGGGGGTTTAACCGGGTTTAACCGGGTTTTTATGAATCTTTGGGATGAAGTAGATGACCGGGGTGGCTGGGGTATGATTCCTCAAAAATTTGTACTCATCCATTGTTAAAAGCCCCGCACTTTTCCATGCCAACTTCAAAGCGCGATTGGAGTGGCCTGTTTTCACGTTGCTGAAGGAGTGCGTGTTTCCATGTGGAATATTGGAGGTGTCTGGCACACCTGAGACAGGCCCCGACCCGTGAGGTTGAGGCGCTCCTGTTGTCAGATTGTCGTTTGGAATTTATATGGAAGGAGTGCCCACCGGCTGTGATACTGGACATGACCGGAGTTTTGATGGAAGGGCCATGATGAGAGGCCCGCCTCAACTTGGAGAGTGAACTTTGCAGCAGCCAGGGTCTGCAGAAGGGATTTCCCTGTGCACTTAGTGCTACGAGAGTACCAGCTTGAAAGGCAAGTCACAAGCTGTAAGATAACTTGGTGGTAGCGGGACTCTCCTGTGGAATACTGTGCCCGTTTTATGGAACTTTCCGTTTAAAGGCAGTGATTGCATTCGGTGCACAGTGAAACAGGGGTAGTTTTGCCAATAACAAACATTGAATAGCAATTAAGAAGAAAAACGGCAGTTATGGAGTATTATGGGAACTGTGGTCCTCTGACTACAAAAAAACAACAAATAGATTTTGCAGCGAAGGGAAACATGTATGAATGAACACTATCTGTTCAAAGGACTGAACCTGAATGAAAATGAAAGAATTGTACTTACTTTTGCTGCTTAAAAACGAACTATAAGAAATCCAAAAAACTGACTGCCTCTTTAAAAATGTGAGCGAGTGGACACCAGTCCTTTTTCAATGTTTAGAAGTCACGTTATTTAAATGCTAACGAACCCACCAACATACAGTGGCATATGATTAAGACTCGCATGAGTCGAAACGCGTAATGCCTACTTGCCTGTTTGCCTCAAATAAAGAAACTTCAAAGCGCGATTGGAGTGGCCTGTTTTCACGTTGCTGAAGGAGTGCGTGTTTCCATGTGGAATATTGGAGGTGTCTGGCACACCTGAGACAGGCCCCGACCCGTGAGGTTGAGGCGCTCCTGTTGTCAGATTGTCATTTGGAATATATATATATATATATATATATATATATATATATATATATATATATATATATATATATATATATATATATATGCACCAACACTCTCACCGACTTCCAGTAAGAAACAAGCCACTCCGATTGTAGATGCAAAGATTAAAGATTTATTCGGACAAACAAACGACGCATTTCGACCTGTCCAGGTCTTGGTCACATGGCCATCTCGACAAGCTTCCATATTTTGAGCTTTCAATTGTCCCACATGACGCAACAACATAGAAAAAAGACTCAATTTCCTTTGTATCGGCGTATTTACAGAGGATGCTGTAAATAATCAAATTATAAGTGCATAAAATACAATTATTTAACAAATAAATGTGCAGATGAAGTTGAGTTTATATTACATAAACAACTCATATACTTTGTGCATTCAATATTTTAATGTCATTGAAAAGTCCCCGTGCTCAATATCCATAGGGGTTTCCCTTTGAGTTTGTTCTGCGTTTGATAGCATTACACCTCCCTTAGATATTAAATGTCATCAATATTAGTGAGGTTATTCCTCCGTTATTAAGTGGAATTCATATCCGGGTTCAGTACCCTCGCCTTTTGCACTCATCTCTCTCACTATCGGGTTTAGTACCCTTAATTAGAGCCCATAACGTCAGCCACAGGAAAGGAAATATACACCTATCCTTAATTACGGTCTAGTACCTCAATGTCTCAACGCCAGAGTCTCCCCCACAGAAAAATAATTAATAAGGATTTCCCTAATTCAGGTATAGTACACTCGTGCCATGTATCGGGTTTCCTCCAATGCTATATAGTTCATATCCAATGGTCAATAACCCAACAGTTAATTTCATGGTTGTGTGACTTTTCATAAAATATTAAGAAGAATCGAAACAATACGAAAGAATACATGCTTAATTTTATCCTTTATCTCAAAATATAACATTTCTTATAGGGAGAAGGACGGTCTCCGTGCTCTTAACCTCCTTATTTGTGACTGTCGTTAGAGAACCATTCATTCAATACAGAGATTCTGTTAGGGGACAAAAGAACAAACTATATTAACTCTCTCTCGAATACCACGTTGGCCACTTTTCATTTTCAATTCACATGTTATGCAGTTATGATCCAATTCAATGTTCCCAACTTCTTATTAAAAATATTGATACGCTCAATATATGCTAAATTAACGTGAGTGCAAAAAATAGTGATGTGTGTCAAAAATGAAAAAAAAGAAATTAAATAAGACTAATAATATAATTGAAAGAACTCCGGAAACTCCTGTTCTAAAGTTCATGCGGGAAACCTTTAGCCTCTCACAGGTGTACGTGTAACTCTTCATCATTATTCATCCCTGCAGGGAAAACACTGCCAGCCCGCAGGATAAACCTTGATTCTGTTCTACGCAAGGCTTGAATATGGTTGCCACCTCTGGGGTTCTTGGGGACAGTGTCCAGACCAAAATACTTGGCAGTGGTCCAGTCATCACCATGTGCCTCGTGAAAGTGTTTGGCGGTACTATAACTAAAGTCCTTTTTAGTTATAGCCCTCCAATGCTCTAAAATTCTTTTCTTCACAGGAAATGTTGTAGATCCAATATATCACTTCCCACAGGGGCAGGTGATAACATAAATGACAAAATCAGTTCTGCAGTGGATGTTTCTTTTAATATTCCACTGTCTATTTGTTCTCAATAGTCTGACCTTATTCACGTTCTCAATATGGCTGCAGGCTTTACACTTTCCACATTTGTGGAATCCTCCCCCCTTTTCCAACCAATTAGTCTTGCGTTGCGCCTTGTGGCTCCTGACTAGCATCTCCTTAAGGGAAATCCTTTTTCTGTATGTGATAGCTGGAATTTGTCCTAATTTGGCCTTTAAAATGGGATCCTGTGTTAGAATATTCCATCTTTTTTTGATGATTTTCTTAAAATCTGTGGACTGGGTATTGAAGTTAGTTATGAGTCTAATAGGAGCATCCTTGTCACTTCTCCCTTGCCCTGTCTTTGGTGTTTGATATAAGGCTTCATTTCTCTTGATGGTATCTGCTTTTTGGGCTCCCAGTCTGAGCATTTTTGGGGGATACCCTTGCACTCTAAATCTTCCCATCATTTCCCTTTTATTCCTTTCATAGCTATTCTCGGAACTTCAATTCCTTTTAGCCCATAAGAATTCGCTATAGGGTATGCTCCATCTGAAATTGGGGGGGGGGGGGGGTGGCAGCTAGCTGAATGGAGTATGAAATTCCCTGCTGTATCCTTTCTAAACAGATCAGTGTGTCGTCTGCCATCCTGAACAGTTAACCTGATGTCCAAAAGATCTACGGTATGTTGGCTGTGTTGCATAGTACATTTCAGATTCACAGTGTTGCAATTCAATTCAGTTACAAATAGTTTCAAGTCATTCTCATTGCCTTCCCATATAAAAAACACATCATCGATGTACCTTAGCCACAAATTTACCTTACATGTCCAGTGTTCCAATGCTTCACTCCAGAGCACCTGCTTCTCCCACCAGCCTACCAAAAGATTGGCATAGCTGGGAGCAAAGCAGGTGCCCATAGAGGTCTCTTGTGCCTGTTTGTAATATACACCATTAAATAGGAACACATTCTCCGTCAAACAGATCTCAATCATTTGAAGTAACATGTGCGTGTGCTCAAGTAAATGTATGCTTCTGGGTTTTAAAAAATGCTCACAAGCTTTCAGACCATCTCGGTGCCTTATGTTAGTATAGAGGCTTTCGACATCTAAACAGACCAACCAGTGTTCCTGTCCCCAATGAATAGTCTCTACCTTTTGTAGGAAATCTTTTGTGTCCCTCACGTAAGAACTTAGGTCCCTCACGTATCCTGCTAGAAAATGATCTACATAAATGGAAACGTTCTCTAACAAGCTGTTTTTTGAGGATACTATGGGGCGACGAGGCAGATTTAGTAGGTCCTTGTGTACTTTGGGCAGTAGGTAAAACGTGGGTACTGTTGGTGTTTCATTTTTCAGGAATTGATGTTCGTCCCAGTTAAGTAGTTGGTTTTTAAACCATCCTTTAAGGAGGTCAGTGAATCTAGTTTGCAGGTTGGTCAAATAAGATTTGTCTACTCTTAAATAACAAGGGGTGTTGTTCAATTGCCTCAGAGCCTCTTGTATGTATCCTTCTCTACTCATAAGGACTACATTCTCGCCCTTATCTGAGGGTTTAATAATGATGTTTTCATGATTTTGTAAGGCTAGAATTGCTTCCCACTGATTCTTGGTGACATTAGTTCTTAACGGTGATTTCTTTAGGAGTCGTAAGATATCTTGGTTAACTGCCTCGTGAAATATGTCAATATTGTCTTTGGCTATTTGGGGTACATACCTTGATTTTGCCCTAAATGTGGTCTCACTGGGTACTCAGGGATCTATCCCGAAGGTTTGTGCTACAGTAGTGATGTTTGATGGATCAAACGGATCCATAGATTGTGTTATGCCACCTGGTGATTGGTCACTCAAATCATGGAGTAATCTAAGTGTGCTGATGTCTTCAATGAGTAGGGGTGAGGAGGATCTACTCTCGGGTGCAGTACTCTGTACTTTCTTTTTCATGCTATGCACTTTAAACAATTTCAACTTACATGTGAACATGGAGAGATCAATACAGGTTTGCGTATAGTCCAATGGTGTGTCGGGACAAAAGGTCAAACGCAGTTTTAAAACCTCCTCCTCCGTTTTTGTGATACTTGTTTGTGATAAGTTGATTACTGTTAGTTCTTGACCATCCATTATTATCTCTTCTGATTCTGGCCCCTTGTTCCCACGCCAGCGTTGTGGTTCTTTTCTATGGCACTGTCGTCTTCTTTCGCTTTAGTTTTTCCTCCTCTTCCTCTGCTTCTTGGTTTCCCCCTTATTGAGTGTTCATTCTTCCTCTGCAGGAGGCGCAGTTCCTCGGAAAAAGAAACAATTTTCATGGGATTTGAGTTGTTGCTGTCCATGGACTCGAGGTCAGAACTCAGGCTTGTCCCAGATTCCCATCTTCCTTTATCTGCCATTCCAAGAGCTCGGTCTTTGGTGAGGTATGCTCGTGCTTTGTCAAATTTTCTCGCGAATGTTAGAATCCTTCCTGAATTGTAGTCCCTCTCATCTCGTTGGAATTATCTCTGTTTTCTCTCTACTATCTCCTTTTCAAAATTGATAATCCTTTTATTCACATCAGCCAGAACCTTTTTAGCGTCGTTCTGGTCTTGTTCTTTCATGATTTCATCCAGTAGGTTCTGTATCTGTTCCAACAGTTCTTTATGCTCCTCCCAGGCATTTATTAATAATATTTGTAGCATGGTCCTTGAGCATGCAGTGGTGTTGTCCATCCATGCTTTTAATAGTTGCGGTTTGGGGTTGTTAGAGTAGGCACTATGAAAATCCTTAAGCCCCTCTGAATCTGATCCACATCTAAGTAATTTTGAAGTGATGTGGCTTCCCACAACCTGCTCAGTTCTTTTCGTCACAATCTCTCCAAGGCATTTCCTTTTTGTTTTAAACTGGTGGTAACATGTTGCCGGGCAGTGTTCTCCCCCGGTTGGCTACTTTCAATTGAACTCTTTTTGAAGATTAGATTTGCTGAGGCCTCCCGACCTTTTAGGAAATCCATTGCCCAGTATGCACTTCGATCAGCCGATCCTCCACTCTACAATCGCGTCCTTCGGACTCTCATCCAGACGTACCCTGGCAGCTGACTCACTCACTCCGCTCTGTTTACACGTGGTGCAGTTCACGTTGGAGCTTGTTATTTCTTTGTGATGGTCCTTCTAATGGTGAGATGCACCCACGGACCCTTCACCTGCCGAAACTGCAGCTACACCAGCATCCAGCCCGCCAACCCATCCGCCAATCAATCCAACCACCTTCGCTGCATCCTCCTAAACACCCGCTCTGCCAGGAAACACGCCGTCGAACTCTGGGACCTACTGGACACCCACACCCCTGACGTCGCCTTCCTGACCGAGACCTGGCTGAACCCCTCCTCAGCACCCGACATCGCCATAGCCATCCCGGAAGGCTACAAGATCATCCGCAAGGACCGCACCAACGGAGTAGGAGGAGGAATCGCCATCATCCACAAGAACACCCTCAACATCTCGACTAACGACGCTGACACCCTCTGCACCGCCGAACACCTGCACTTCCAGAGCCACACCGACCCCAACACCACCCTCAGAGGAACACTCGTTTACAGACCCCCCAGACCCTGACCACAGTTCTGCGACTCCATCGCCGACCTCGTAAGCACGCACGCCCTCGCCTCCACGGACTACATCCTCCTCGGGGACCTGAACTTTCACCTCGAGAACAACAACGACCCCAACTCCTCCACCCTGATCGATAACCTCGCCAACCTCGGACTCAGACAACTCGTCACGACGCCCACCCACTCCGCCGGCCACACGCTGGACCCCATCTTCTCAGCAAGCACCCACGTCTGCTTCAACCACACCACCGAACTCCACTGGACTGACCACCGCTGCATCCACTTCACCTTTCGGAAACCCGTCACATCCCACCGCACCCAACAGATGCCACGCCGCTGCTGGAGCAAAGTCACCGATGACCAGCTAACCACCACCCTCGCCCAAAACCCACCCGCAGACCCGACCGACCCGGACGCCGCAGCCCACAACCTCAGACAATGGATCGAAGACTGCGCCAATGCCCTTGCCCCATTCAAGAAACTCACCACCAGCCACACCAGGAAGAAAGCGAGCTGGTTCTCCCAAGACCTCCAGGCATCCAAGAAAACCTGCCGTAAGCTAGAGAAGAACTGGACCCGCCAACGAACCCCGGAAAGCTACGCAGCTCACAAGGACGCCACCCGCAACCACCACCACCTCATCAGATCCGCCAAGAGAGCCTCCTTCAAAGACCGCTTAGACAACAACGCACACAACAGCAAAGAGCTCTTCAACATTGTGAAAGAACTCTCCAACCCCAACTCCAGCGCCAACGACATCCCACCCTCGCAAGAACTATGCGACTCACTGGCAACCTCCTTCCACCGCAAGATCAAGGACATCCACGACAGCTTCAACACCACGATCGCCATGGCAACCACCGACAGCTTCAACACCGCGACCGCCCCGGCAACCACCGAGACACCCACGACCACCACTCGCACCAACCGCCTGACCTCCTGGACCAACATAGACATCAACGACACCATCAAGATCATGAACTCCGTACACTCCGGATCCCCGACAGATCCATGCCCACACCACATTTTCAACAGGGCCAGCACCGTCATCGCACCCCACCTCCGGAAGGCCATCAACAGCTCCTCGAGACAGCGACCTTCCCTGAGGACTGGAAACACGCCGAGATCAACGCCCTACTGAAGAAACCCACGGCTGACCCCAAGGACCTCAAAAACATCCGACCCATCTCCCTGCTCCCATTCCCGGCGAAGGTCATCGAGAAGGCCGTCAACATACAACTTACCATGTTCCTCGAGGAAAACAGCATTCTGGACTCGTCCCAGTCTGGATTTTGCCGCAACCACAGCATCGAGACAGCCCTCCTAGCCGCCACCGACGACATCAGAACGCTGCTAGACAACGGTGAAACCGCGGCCCTCATCCTCCTGGACCTGTCGGCCGCCTTCGACACGGTCTGCCACCTCACCCTACACGCACGCCTCCACGACGCAGGGATTCAAGAGAAGGCCCTGGACTGGACCACCTCCTTCCTCTCCGGTAGAACACAGAGCGTCCGCCTTCCTCCCTTCCGCTCCGAAGCCACCGAGATCATCTGCGGCGTACCCCAGGGCTCATCCCTCAGCCCCACGCTGTTCAACGTCTACATGGCCCCGCTCGCCCGCATCGCCCGACTGCACAACCTCAACATCATCTCCTACGCCGACGACACCCAGCTGATCCTCTCCCTCACCAAAGACCCTCACACAGCCAAAACCAACCTCCACGAGGGAATGACTGCCGTCGCCGACTGGATGAGAAACAGCCGGCTGAAGCTGAACTCAGACAAAACGGAGGTCCTCATCCTCGGGTCCACCCCCTCGGCTTGGGATGACTCCTGGTGGCCCTCCTCGCTAGGAACGGCCCCCACACCCACCGACCACGCACGCAACCTAGGGGTCATCCTCGATTCCACCCTCTCCATGACGAAGCAGGTCAACGCCGTCTCCTCCTCCTGCTTCAACACCCTCCGTATGCTTCGCAGGATCTACAAGTGGATCCCCACCGAAACTAGAAGGACGGTCACCCAGGCTCTCGTCAGCAGTAGACTGGATTACAGAAACGCCCTCTACGCCGGAGCCTCAGCGAAACTCCTCAAACGGCTCCAACGCATCCAGAACGCTTCAGCACGTCTGATCCTCGACATCCCGCGCCGCAGCCACATCACACCCCGCCTGAAAGACCTGCATTGGCTCCCCGTCAACAAGAGGATAACCTTCAAGCTCCTCACCCACGCACACAAAGCACTCCACAACACCGGACCAGCGTACCTCAACTGCCGCCTCAACTTCTACACCCCCACCCGCCAGCTCCGCTCCGCCGACCACGCCCTCGCCACCGTTCCCCGCATCCGAAGAACAACCACCGGCGGTAGATCCTTCTCCCACCTAGCCGCCAAGACATGGAACACCCTCCCCCTCCACCCACGGCAGGCACAGGACCTACTGACCTTCAGGAGACTGCTCAAGACCTGGCTATTCGAACAGTAGCAGCTCCCCCCCTCCCCTCAGCGCCTTGAAACCCTCACGGGTAAGTAGCGCGCTTTACAAATAGATTGATTGATTGATTGATTGAGACACTTTGGCTGCCAACATTTAAATCCAACAGAAGAAATGGCGTCTTGGAACGCCCTTCCACTTGGGTCGGGGCTCACCACGAGCGGACGCCGCCGCTTTGTAAATGCACCAACACTCTTACCAACTTCCAGTAAGCAACGAGCCACTCCGATTGTAGATGCAAAGATTAAAGATTTATTCGGGCAAACAAATGACGCGTTTCGACCTGTCCAGGTCTTGGTCACATGACCATCTCGACAAGCTTCCGTATTTTGAGCATTCAATGCGTCCCACATGACGCAACAACATAGAAAAAAGACTCAATTTCCTTTGTATCGGCATATTTACAGAGGATGCCGTAAATAATCAAATTATAAGTGCATAAAATTCAAATATTTAACAAATAAATGTGCAGATGAAGTTGAGTTTATATTATATAAACAACTCATATACTTTGTGCATTCAATATTTTCATGTCAATGAAAAGTCCCCGTGCTCAATATTCATAGGGGTTTCCCTTCGAGTTTCTTCTGCGTTTGATAGCATTACACTTCCCTTAGATATTAAATGTCATCAATATTTGTGAGGTTATCCTCCGTTATTAAGCGGAATTCATGTCTGGATTCAGTACCCTCGCCTTTTGCGCTCATCTCTCTCACTGTCAGGTTTAGTACCCTTAATTAGAGCCCATAATGTCAGCCACAGGAAAGGAAATATACATCTATCCTTAATTACGGTCTAGTACCTCAATGTCTCAACATCATAGTATCCCCCATATCAGTGATGTCACAGACCATGTCATGAGTGATGTAATATGTGACATCTTCAGCAGTGTATTGCGGGGGCGTGAGTTATAGTTAGCTCAGCTAACTATAACAGCTGAATTTCTCTGGTTTTGTATCAGTGAAATGTCAGCCTAACTATAACATCCCTGAAACCTGTGTTTTTTTCAATGATTTCTAATGTTTTTTAAATGCTAATTCCTAACTATAACGTCCCTGAAACCTATGGTTTTTTCAATGTATTTCTACGGTTTTGTAGATCATTTTATTTATGAAAAGATATTTGTAACTATTTTTTATTTTTTGTCTATTTTTTTAAGTATTTCTATTATGTTTTAAAATAATTATAATCTGTTTTAAAAAATATATATAACATAGTTCATGAAAGATTTATAGTGTTATCTATTTGAATTAACATTGTTTTATTGTTTGTAATTTTGTACAGTGTGATATTATATAATAGAATTTTTAAGTCAAAAAGAAACAAAATTAAAAAATGTATAGCATATTTTTTAAAGTATTTTTTGTTTTGCTAAATTACATTTTGTATGATTGCTTTTAATAGTATGAAAGTTGTTTTGTTGTTATCTTATGATAACTATCTTTTTTATATATATATATATTTTTTAATTTACATAAAAGGGTCGCGCACCATACGCGACCCTACGTGATGGGTGCACGGATCTGTTATACGAATATCACTCTAAAAAACACATTTAGAACAAATTAATATATATTTTTGACTTAGAGGTTTATTACTGAGTACATAAATATAGTAATAAAGGTGTTATAAATTTGTTTTCAAATGTTTTAACAGATTTTTGTGGGCGCAATGGTATTGTGTACGGGAGGCGGATCTACGCGGTGGGTGCGCGAATTCGTTACACGAATGTAACCCTAAAATACATACTTACACTCAAATAATATATTTTTTAAACAAAGAGGTTTATTAATCAATGCTATAAATTACTATTAGTGTTCTTGTGCAATATTTTTAAGATCTTTAAAGCATATTTTGGTGTACGCGTTACTGTCGCGCACCGGACGCGTACGGGTCACGAATCCTGCCATCACGTATTTCCTGGTTCTCGTAGGGGACACGACTCCGACGTTATTTCAAAAGTATGAAATATGAATGCTTCTAGTTTAAATATCTGTTTTGCATAAAGAATTTTCATTGAAATTCTTTGAAACACAATATCCTGATAGTAATTTACAGTTTTATATGACATTTAGTACATTTTACGGGTGCGCAATGGATACGCGTCGGGTGCGCTTTCCCTACGCGACTCCATGTGACATAGAAAGAAAGCTTTTCATTGGTTGAACAGCTTTTCATTCTCTTGGTGGGTTGAACCAAGACCTCTTACAGTCCTTTCTTTTTGGGTGTGTCTGGTTGAAGCCTACCTATTTTGAGGCTCTGGCAATCTTCATTTTTTTTCTGGTGTTTTTCATTTTCTACAACAAAAATGGCATCTTCCCTGAGGACCAGGAAGAGGAGATGGAGGAGGTGGAGGAGCCAGTGAGGAAGAGGAAAGAAAGTTTTGTATGGGCCTTCTTCACTGTGCCTGAGGAGAAAAAAAGTCAATGCGCGAAAGGTGACAGTACGTCACAAAGTCTTATCAAGCGTCTCAGAAAAGAAGTACTCTTGTGGTACTTCTTCCATGAGAAAACATCTCATCACCATACATCCTGTTCACCTGGCACAAGAGATGGAGCGCCGAAGACGGGAAGAAGCAGCCAACGATGATGGAGCACAACCATCAACATCTGCAGGGGTTGTTTTGACCACTCCACAACCCCTCATAGTTCCAGAGTTGATGGATGCTTCCATCCACTGCCGCAAATGCCTAACAACACTGTGTTTGGGAGAGCTGTCTATTGACGCCATCAAGATGCTCCTTAGAGCTCAAAAATTTACATTTTAGTTTTTGTTTTGTTGCTTATGTTTCTACGTTGAACAAAAACAGCAGAGCTGGAATGTTTTACTTTTATTTTTTGTTTTAAAAAAATGAAAAATACCCAAAAAATAAATTCAGAAAATACAAAAATATAACATTGTTCTAAAAAAAAAGGTTCTAATGGAACCACCTAAACTGATAAAAAATAGAAAAATTGTATGTAATGAAAGTGGTTGCTTGTATGAATGTGTGTATGATTAATGTTAGAATTGTGTATAAGCAGTGTCTCAGTGAGTGGATGAGTGCATGGGTAGTGTTTGAGTGAATGGATAAGTTCAACAGTAGTGCCTGAGAGATTGCATGAGTGCATGGATAGTGCCTGGGTGATTGCATGAGTGCAGGGGTACTGCCTGGGTGATTGGAGGAGTGCCAGGCTAGTGCCTGAGTGAACAGATGAGTGCATGGGTAGTGTTTGAGGGAATGGATTAGTGCAACAGTAGTGCCTGAGTGATCGAATGAGTGCATGGATAGTGCCTGGGTGATTGCATGAGTGTAGGGGTACTGTCTGGGCGATTGGAGGAGTGCATGGGTAGTGCCTGAGTAAATGGATGAGTGCATGGGTAGTGCCTGAGTGAATGGTTGAGTGGAGGAGTGGTGCTTGGGTGATTGCACAAGTGCATGGTAGTGCCTGGGTGATTGCATAAGTGCAGCGGTACTGCCTGGGTAATTGGAGGACTGCATGGGTAGTGCCTGTGTAAAAGAAAGAATGCAAGGGTAATGACTGTGTTTTGCTATTAGTGCAAAACTTGAGCTTCAGAGAATGGATAAATGCATGGGTAGTGTCTACGTGAAAGGATGACTGCCTGTCTGATTACATGAGCAACATAATGATAATTTTCAAGTAGTCTAAAGGATCAACATTATTTATATTAGAAACAAATAACATATAATTAAACTTTAAAAAATTGTTCACGTTATCATGCATATTATCTTATGTATTCTTACCTTTTAAATAATTTAGATACATTACTCAGTAGAAGTTTAGAGTAGTATTGTCCTAGACAGCATTAATACTCTTCTCAAACTTCAACAGTACCTACTATAAAGAAGAAGAAGAAAAACTGTTATTTAGTGATAATATATTACTGAAATTATAATATTATATTTTCAGCAACTCAACATAAATTTAGAATTATATAACATTTTCAGATTCCCTTTTTGCTGTTCTCAGATTCCACTTAACTTCACCAGACACAGTGATTTCAATGTGGTATCATCATTGAACAGCGGGGGAAAAAACAATCAAATTGATTGTAGCAAAAAAAAGATTAGTGTAAAGCATAATTTTCAATATGTGTAGCTATGTGCTTTTCTATCTACACTTTGCTAATTACTTCCTTCATCCACATAAACTCTAATATTTATCTCAAATACATTTGCAAAATATAGACTCTCATTTACATCTGATACAAAATAGACAACAAATATATAAACTATTTCCTTTTAAACAGAATTTTCAAAATGCAATATCAATTACCGCAAATAATAATCCAAACACTAATTATAAATACTAATAGTTTGCATTCCTGTCTACTTTTTGTTCACATCTTCCCAATTGGCCGAATGATGTACTCAAAACTTTGGCTTCAAAAATAACAAATATGAATTTGGTAATTCATAAGGCAATCTAGGGTTGAATTCCAAGTGGTCATCATTGCAATGTGTCCATCCTTTATTACACTTCAAATACATGAATAGCACTTGTTACAATGCATGCGTTTTCTACGCGTGCCATTACAACGCAAGTCATTACAACAACGCATTTTTACATCGCATGCCATTACAACGCAAGTCGCTACAACGACTTGCTGTAGAGGGCGCTGGAGTTTGGAATAGTATAATTTACTATTCCAACTCCAGTGTGTGCAACAGTAGGGAAGGTGTTGGATTGAAAATCCAACAAATCCAACATCTTCTGCCCCCTACAGCAAGTCATTGTAACGACTTGCGTTGTAATGGCATGCGATGTAACAACACGTCGTTGTAAAGACTTGTGTTGTAATGGCATGCGATGTATTGCATGCGTTGTAAACTATGTTTCCCCAAATACACAGTTTAGTGTCCAGATGTTGTAGTAGGTCCATCATGGAAAATAATAGCAACTTCTATAAAAGTTCTTCCTGAAATAGATATTTGACTTGCATTAAAAATTTTAATTTTCGTTTCCAATTTTCATCCAGTTGCTCTACAACATTGTAGCATTAAAATTTGACATTTTCCAAATCTTTCTATATGTAATGTAGACAACATCTCTGATTGGCTGTTTTTATCAGTATGTTAAAAGGTACTGATTTGCGGTCTAGTATAGTCAAGTATATGATTCGTTCTGTTTGTATTTCAGTGGTGGTAGTAAATGAACACTCTTCACATTTATGATCCCATCTGTAACTTAGTCCAAATAAGTTTTCAATCTATATTGCTTCATGTTCTAATACTCCAAGCATAAAGATTATACATTCTTGTGCATCTTGTTGTATATTAAGAGTAAATGTCAAAGAACCAGTACATATATCCAAAAGATGCCGAATGCCAGAAGCAGTATGGATTTTGCTTCTGTCAGTTACCAACTGTTGAAATACATGATGTAGTAAAGAACTGAATCTTTTTTCACAATCTCCCATGATTTCATGGTGAAGATCATGTAGATAAAACACAACATTCAGAATCACATTAGCATAACAGTTGATACTTGAACTATTTTCCAACTGGTATCATACAATGTCATCAACAGTTTCCATTTTCTTTTTCTTCACACCTTCATGTTTCTCTTCAATTGTTTTCTTTTTTTTGAACCTCAGTTGAATGTTTGACATATTTCCGTTTTGGACACATTACATGTTTTTCATATATGGGATATTCACCTAAATCAGGTGTATAAATTCTTCTTAAACTATTATACTCTCTTACACAATTTGCATCAGCACTAACCTTTTTCTCATCAAAATCTATCAAATACAAACCAGACAATGTTCTTATTCAAGATAATGCAACATATGCCATTCCCTCTTTGAACACTGTACTTCCAATATTTACAAAAGAATTGTCTATTCTTAAACTGTGAGATTTATGAATAGTTACTGCATATGCTAAAGACAGAGGAAACTGTTTTCTGCGAACATATACATCTTTTACAAGCAAAAAACATACAACACAAAGACCAATCTGTCTTACCTCTTTAATCTGATCAAAATGTATAATCAAAAATTCCATTCCATCTCTGTTCTGAAATTTTACAAAATCAACAACTTTTCCCATTGTCCCATTTACTAAACTGTCTTCTACATTCAAATTATGCCGTAAAATTACCCGACAGTTTATACATACATGTAAAGTATTTTCTAAGCCTGCAGTTTTAGATACAAACTTTTCCAAAGAATGCAATTTAGCCTGTAATTTCTCTGTGAGAAGAATAGTCACTCCCTGGTGTTCAATTTTATCAATAGCTTCAATTTCCACTATTTTTTGTTTTTCCAGTTTCAAAAGTTTTTGATTAAATGTAGGACACTCTTGCAGTGTAGGCATTAGGCAAACTATAGACTTCTTTTCTCCAAGCTTATTGTACATTATTTCAGCCACTGTGTTTCCAGTTGTAAACAAGTTCCTTAGTAGCCGACTTTCTAAAGCTTGTTTGCTTGTTTCCCATGTTTTGTCAAGACACCAATTCTTATATCTTGAAGAATATTTCCATAATCTTCGTCAATTGCTTGTCGCATATTCTTAATAGGTTCTTTATATTCAAAATGTGACCAAATGTTCACATTTCTGATACTGCCCAAAGATTTCCTAGTGTCTTCATGGACAAGTGTTTTCAAAAAGGTTGTTCTTTTACAAGAGTTAGTTGTAGTAGATCTCCAAATACAAATAAATATTTTCCTCCAAACAGAATATCGTATTCTGTTTTTAATATCTGTTGCATTCTTAAATGTACAAAGGCAAGCATTAAGTTTGAGACCATGCTCACCTCATCAATGATTAAAAGTTTCATTTTCTTCAGTACTCTTGACACTTCATCATAACAAGCTTCTCCAGATAGCTTCTGATATTCCAATTTATTATCATGTTCAACTGGTAGCATAATTAATCTATGTAAAGTGATCCCTTTAATGTTGTGTGCTGCTAATCCAGTTGGAGTTGTTACAACACAAGATAAATGTGATTCTGTAGTTTTGTGCAGATAACTGGTCAAAACTTTAATTAAGAAACTTTTTCCTGTTCCAGCTTCACCGTTGATGTACATTAGAATAGGTTTAAATGATGAACATTGGCATTCTTTTTTTTTGTGCAGCAAACCATGTTGTGTCTGTTCTTTCACTTTAGATATATTTCTTTCTGTTCAATATTTAGTTGTTCTTCTAAATTTTCCAATGGAATAATATCCTGTTGTGCTTGTTTCATTGCAGTTTCTACCTCATTCATGGCTATTGCTGCTTCATTTTCGACAATTGGTTGTCCCAGTAGATCTTGACTTAGTGGAGCAGAACTTTGACTATCTTGAGAACTGTCTCTAGCTATTTCAGCTGCAATATTACTTTCTTGTTCAATCTCATCATTTAACATTTGTAGATATGTAGGGAGAATTGTGCAGTGAATGCTATCTTTACATGCATTAAAAGAATATTCAGAGCAGTCAAAATCTCCAAGTATTCCATTTCACTACGCCAATGCTGGAACAGTTGCAAAAGTGATAAATAGAAAAATTCTCTCTTATCTGGATTTTCACAATAAGCCTGGGCGTAGTTTGTGGAGTTCCGCTCTGTGGACCTCAGCGAAGTGCAAAAAAACGCAGAGCTCCTCGAGCAGCGGAGTGCATTAGATAAATGCCAGTTCGCTGTGATTTTCAGTGGCAGGCGAATGGCCCCATGCACAGCACAAGCGGGCGCCTCTTCCTTTCTGCCGCTCGAGTAGATTTTTACTTGAGTGGCAACATTTCTCAACACGAAGGGATGGTTTCTCAATGCAAACAGTTGCGAGCATACGTGACCACTCACATTGAGAAATCTCGCCGGGAGGTGGATTTTCCCCACTCGCGCTCGTCAACTTGACGTAGATGATTGCGAGCGAGGAAAAAAACTCCGCTCCACAACGCGAAGTGGAGCTTTTCGGCACTCCGCGAGCTCCACGTAATGCGGAGTGTGGAAAACTCTGCAACCTCCGCGAGCGGAGCGGAGTTCACTGCCCAGACTTATTTCACAACTGAGTTTTTTGTGGTTAATAAGATTTCCTTTGGCATGTTTTACCAAACATCCGTCACATCCAACTACTGCATATTTTTCTTCTTTTATATTTTCTGTAACGTTTCTTTTAAAGCTGTAATGTTGAAGTATTTCATACAGACATAGGTTTTCCAGCTGTGGACTCCTTTTGGGATAGTATGTATCCAACATATTAGTTTTAACAATATCTGTACTTTCTGGTTCATTCAGTGCTAAGCATTCGATTTCTTGTAATGTTTTTAATACTCTATTTCGTGTGGAGGCAAGACCTAAACTTACCCAAATGATTCCTCTTTACTTTGAATATAAACTGGCAGAGCTCAAGCGATCCAAACATTAATAGGATCCAATCTCTCGATGTGAAAGCATCTTTAAGCTAAAGCTGTACAATTTCTTGCTAAGACTCTTTTCTTGTGAAATTTCTTCCCACATTTCTTTCATCTGTGTCTTTTAAGATTTGGTTATATATGATGTAACATAGCGAGCAACAGCAATTGAATTATCTGCAACATATTGAATATCCATGTTTGCATTCCACATTCTCAAAGTCACTGGATTGTAGTCATTAATATACTTTGAATCTTCGGTTCTTTTTAAGTTGTATGTATTCTTTGGAGATTTCCGAGTTATCGTATGCCTTACTGCTGACATAAAACTATTTACTCTTCCTTTAGAAATTATTGGACGTGGGAATCCAATATGACATTTTGTATAAAATGTCCTTTTAGACTTATATTTTCGTCTATATTATTTTCCACATCGATGACTTTGAAACCGTAAAACTTGTTGTCTCAAGCTGTTTTCTTCTCCTTCTCTTGGAATGGCAAGGTAACATACTGTTCGATGAAAGACAAAACACTTTCATCAGTATCAGTTACAAATTTTGGAGCATTCTTGATCCATAATAGCATGTGTATATGAGGTGCACCTCTGGCTTGGTACTCTTTTCGCGAAAAGAAATCAGTAACTTCTCCAAGAGGAGGAATATTTTTATTGCAGATAAATGACATCATACTTTGAAACCTATCGTTAAAATACCTGCAGACATTTATAGGATCCAAGGAACAGAGTTCTCCAGGTGCCTTCAATTAAATATTTTTTACATGGGAATTTTGTTTCTCGTAGAAATTCAAGTAAATCGTCCCACGCATATTCAGCACAGCTAAGTGTTACAAACCATGTAGGGGTACCTATGTTTCTTAACATACATTTAAGTTCACCGTGACGACAAAACCAATATCCATTGGTACCACCTTGACATGCCATCAAATTAATTAACTGTGATTCTAAATTTTCATCTCTTTGTTGAACTTTGTCCATGAATTCTTTTGCAGAAACATGTTGAAGACGAACTCCTGTTTTTAATATGTGGTTCACTGCATATGAAAGTGCAGACAAATCACTTTCAAACAAAAGATGAAATATATATGGAATGCTCTGTCGAAATCTTGGATCTTCAGAGTACAATCTTGTCGAGCGGTATTCTGAAGCTGGAATCTGTACAGCTCGCTCATCAAATCGTCCACCTTTTCCAGTGCGGAACAGCTGTGGAAAACAACAAGCTTCTAAACTTTTTCCCATACACTCATGGGAGTTCCCTTTGCTTCCTTCATTTGAAATAATTCAATACTTTTTCCTATCACTTCTTTTGAATGTAGAGGATGCATAGTGTAATGTTCAAAGATCTCCTCAGTCCTAGACTTGTTCACCTTTTTCTATTTGGCCACTTGAAATTTCTATTTCATCTTCTAAGCATATTTTCTGTTCATCAACATTTACATTGTAATAATAAATATTATCTGTACCAGATATAATGTAGCCTTTTGACGGTTATTAACATCTACAAACTCTTTTTTTTTTTGTCCTCATTCGCCATTGGATGTACACAGAGCTGTATGGGTTTTTCCGTGGCCCCCCTCTTGGTTGGCACCAGCTAGAGAGCTCTGTATCCAAATGGATGCACTTTACACAAAATCACTCTTTTTCGTATTTGGTTCGTTCTGACCCTCTCTCTGAGTGACCCACAGAACAACCAGAGGGATGAAGTATCCCAGTGTAGAGGCATAATCATTGGACTGTATTCACGCCATTTTCAAGCCTATCTAGCCAATCTACACATGGTAACCAGAAATCTTTTTTCTTACTCCTCTTATTCCGTGAATCCCTATCAAGCTTCATCATATATTTAACAGAGTTAATCCAATCTAAAACAGTCGGAGATGTGTTTTTAATCCAATATTTACAAATTTCTCTCTGTGCAAGTAGAATCAGATAAAACAATACCTTATTTTTATCTGGGGGCATAGACTCATAATTTGGCATAACCCCGAAAAATACCAGCCTTATGCTCACCTGCAAATACACCCCAAGCATCGCTTTGATGTCTTTACTTACACCGTCCGAAAAATGATGTAGCATTGGGCAGCTTAAGAACATATTCACATCACCCGATTTTTCCTGAGAACACTTAGGGCATTTCGGTATGGCTCCCTTCACAAATTTGGAGAGCTTTAAAGGAGACCATTACACCCTGTGGAGACAAAAGATGTGATTTCTCCTTAGGTTTGCAGCTTAGGCTGTGGAATACAAAGTGTTATAAGATACTTGCCATAGTTCTTCTGGATGGATCCCAGGCAAGCTCTCTCCCTACAGTTCCGATGGAAGTTTGAAATCGCCCTCTGCTAAGTCGATCAAAAGGCAATATAGGTTTGCCACCTCTTTTTTTCTCCCGACTTTTCTCCTTAAGGCGGACTCCAGTTCATTTGGTACGCCGACAGTTGTTCCGACTGCTTGATGCCAGCTCGTCATTTGCAGGTATTTAAATTTAGACAACTCGTTATCCGTGATGCTCCTCAGATCTTCCCAGGAAAGCAGAGAGCCCTCTGGTACAAGTTGGCCCCAGCTCAATATTCCGGCTGTTTTTAGGTATGTTGCTAGGGAGTCTTTAGTCCATTCTGGAGAGCCCGGAGCATCCCAGAGAGGAGTGAGTGCACTATAGTAGCTGATTTTCAACGCTTTCCTGATTTTATGCCATATAGAGACTAGCCCATGCAGAGTCTTTAGACGTACCTTTTTAAAAAATCTGGTATCTCCGAATTTGTATATAAAACCTTGGTCTCCTCCCTTCAGATCTAACAGCATCGCCTTTAACATTCTCCCAATGTCTGAGCCATCTGATTCATTCAGAAGCATTTTCCCCGCCTTCATGAGAATACCCATGCATAGAAGACTAAATCCGGCAAACACAACCCTCCCTTGTTTTTCTTCCTGCGGAGTTTTTTCCACGAAATTCGTGTGCCTTTAGATGCCCATATAAAACTGGTTATTTTTGACTGAAGTTTCTTCAACCCCTCTTCTTTAAAAGCTAAAGGGATATTTTGGAATAAGAAAATAAGTTTCGGTAGGGCGATCATTTTAATTAAATTAACTCTGCCAATTATTGTTAATGGTAAATATGCCCAACTAATGAGAGATTTACATATCTCCTTACTGACTTTGTGGAGGTTTATTTCTGGAATTTTCTCAATATTTTGTGAAATCATGATGCCTAAGTATCTTATCTCTTTTTTCACTACATGTAGTTGTGTATCCACATTCCAGGCCACGCACTCCGTCTTGGATGCATTTATCTCATAGCCAGAGACCCGGACAAACTGTGAAGCCACCTTATATACTATTGGACTTGCCGTAGTTAAATCTGACGTATAGACCATCAGATCATCGGCGTATAAGGCCACGTTTTTTTCCCAGTTCTTATACCTAAAGGGAGATATTCCAGTATGGCATCTAATCTTTTCAGCTAGAGGTTCAATATACAAATTAAACAGTAAAGGTGATAACGGACACCCCTGCCTTGTCCCCCTCTGGATTTTAAAGGGGGCGGACATGTTCCCGTTCACTAAAACTCTGGCTATGGGGGTTTGATAAATCAGGCTCACTGTCCTGCAGACATTTTCCCCCAGATTGCACAGTCTCAGTATCTGCATTAGATAGGGCCAGTTGACTCTATCAAATGCTTTTGTGGCGTCTAGAGTGATAATAGCCAGTGGTGCTTTGTGCAGTGTTGCTAGGTCTATTGCCCCTATCAGATTGTAGGTAAGGTCCTGAATTCCTCTCCCCTGAACAAAGCCTTTTTGATCCTTGTGCAAAAGACCTCCAACTACTCCATTTAATCTCTCTGCTAAAATGTTAGCAAAGATTTTATAGTCAACATTGAGCAGGGAGATAGGTCTATATGAATCACAGGAGTTAGGTGGTTTCGATGGTTTGAGGATCAAAGCCACTGTGGCTTCATTCCATGATTGCGGCATGCTCCCGCCCTCTTCAAAAATTTGGGAAAAAAGCTTCTCCATTATGGGGATGACGACCTCCATCAAACATTTATATAGTTCTGCAGGTAACCCATCCAGTCTTGCTGCTTTCCCAGATTTACCTGCTGTTATCGCTTTCTTCCCCTCACTTCTTATAATTGGACTATTAAGATTATACGATTCTTCCTCGTTGATTTTATTCGGGACATCTTGGTCCAACCATGCCCTTATTTCTTCCTCCAGGACAGTTGAATCTTCCTGGTACACCTTTTCGAAGTGCTTTTGGAAAGGCTCCTCAATCTCTACAGAGCTCATAAGGATGTTCCCAGAGGATTCGCATCTTAGTTCTTTTATGAATCCTCTAGCTAGGTCCTGTTTGATTTTCCTGGCTAGAAGCTTCCGCAGCCTTCCCCATATTCGAAGTGGGCTAGCTTGCTAGCTTGTCATTTCTTTTTTAACCTTAGTTCCATCACCCCTGCAAGTTCCAATTTAAGAGATTGTAGCTCTGCTAAAGTATCTTCTGTCGGCAAGCTACACCGATGAGCGGTGAGCTTTTGCTCCAGCTGCTGGATACTGCACTCTATTTCCCCCACCTCAGATCTGTATTGCTTTTGTCTGGATATCTGGAGTGACATTATGCATCCTCTCAAAAAGGCTTTGTAAGTGTCCCGTACAATTCCTATTGGAGCACAATCTATGTTAGTTCAACAGAATTCTTTTGTCTCTGCACTTAGTCTCTCTATCACTTCTTCCTCTAGAAGGATGTCATGGTCTAAAGTCCATCTCCTATGTGCCGGTCTGACTGGAAACTCTAGAAATAGGGTTACTGCCGAATGATCCGAGAGGTGTGCCCCCAAATGTTTTGCATCCTTGACCCAGCTTTTCAGATCAAGACTAACTAAGAAGAAACCTAGTCTGGACTTGTGACCATACTTCTTGTTGTGGAAGGTATACCCTCTTCTGTTTCCCATTTTGTCTCTCCATACATCGACCCATCCTAACTGTCTCATAGAGGTTTTTATCATTGATCTCATCTTGCAGTTCTGTGTTGCTCTGCTTTTTAGTCAACGATCCATAACCGGGTCTAAAACAACGTTAAAATCTCCTGCAAGAATTATAGGGTCTGGAAAGTTTAGCAATTCCGAAAGCAGGCCCCTAAAGGGGGCTGGATCGTCTATGTTTGGCCCGTAGTATCCTGCCACTGTAAATTTATGAGAGTGACACTTAATCTTAACTATGGCCCATCTCCCCATCTTATCTACTTTGCTGCTTTCTACAATAATAGCAGGGTTTCTTTTAATTAATATAACCACACCTTTTGTCGTTAATTGTTGCGTAGTGCAGACTATATCCTGGACCCAAATTCTAGACTTAAATAGGTTTATCATCTCAGTGTCTGTTAGGTGTGTCTCTTGGAGTATAAGAACTTGTTCTGGGGCATCTTTAAGATATTGAAGGATCTTTTCCATCCCATACTTCATTCTTAAGCCATTTACGTTCCATGACAGAACCCTCAATTGTACATTTAAGTCGGTTATTGGCTGTGCCATATCCCTGTCACGAAAAAAGTTTTGAGGGTCATACTAAGGCGAGTCTGACAATTTTTTTTCAAATGTTCTCCCACTGCTCCCAACCCAGTGCTCCCCACCCTCTCCCTCCCCTTTCCCCCTCGTGAACCCCACCCCGGAGAACCCCCTCTTTTTCCCTTGATGGGCCTACCCTGGCCTGTGAGGACCCCCTCCTTGAGTCAGGAACATTTTAAACTCATATTTCAAACTATCTTGGAACCATTTTGGAACTAGTTCATGCTCCTTGCCTATCAATATTTCTTGTCTTAACCAACGGGATTAAAGAGAGGTAATATTTTAACTTACTTCCTTTAGCTTACCCCTCCCCCCGAAAAAGACTGCATGACATTTTCCGCTTCCTCCACCCATCTGAAGACTTGCATTTTATTATTATGCATCACTTTTAGTGTGGCGGGAAATTTTAGTTGCGCAGTAGCGCCCTGTTTCCTGAAGGGATCTAGAAGCTTCCCCAGCTCCCACTGCTTGGTTGCTGTAATAGATGAAACATCAGACCGTATTTCCAAAGTTATTCCTTCTGCAGTAAATGAGCTCATCTTAAGAGCTTTATTCAAGATTTAATCCTTCAATTTGTATGTTAAAAGTGATCTAAAATTTTTCTGGGTCTGGTTTTATTTGGGTTCAACCTAAAAGGGTCCCTATGAACCCTTTGGATATCCACCATGAGGGCTTGCTCTGTACTGTCAATTTGGGTGGGTTGTTTAATCAGTTTGACTACGAACTCTTTGAGGTTGTTCCCTTTGGCCCCCTCGGGAATTTTGAGCAAACGTGTGTTGTTCCTCCTTTGGGAACTTTCAAGGGATTCTAGCTTCTCTTGCAAACCCATTTCTTTTTCTTTCATCCGGATTATATCTTTTGCATTTTCCTCTGTTTGAGTGACTAGCGCCGTTACAGTGGATTCCAATGCTGCTGTTCTGGCTTCTAATGAGTCCAGCTTATCCTCCATTTTTTTGCATGACAGCCTAATCTCAGCTTGATTTTTTTCTGACACTACAAATATGTTTCTGACTTCAATTGTCAGCATTTGCAGCAAATCTGAAACTGACTGGGAGGTAGTCTGGTCTACAGGATCCATTCTCTGGACTGACACTTGCCCAGGATCGTTTCCACCCAATTGTTTGTCTCTTAAGAGCTCCATTTCCCCCTGATTCGTCAATGGGCTCATATCTATATCCTTATCTCCTTCGTCTGCCATCGGTATTTCCTTCATACCCTCTTCTTCTAATATCTTCAAGTCACCTTCGAGTGCTTGACACCTATTAGGGCTTAGGATACCTTCCGGATACTCAAGTGACTTGGGGGCACTATTAGAAGTAGTGCAGTCTATAGGTTTTAATATTAAAGTCCTAGGTGCAACCTTAAAGTAGCTCCTCACCGAGTGGGTGAGCTTCGCTTTCTGTTGATTTAGAGGGGGACTTTTTATCTTCCTAGATTTTTTCTTTTTAGAAATAACCCAAGCAAGATGGCACCTGTGTAACTCTCGGCTACACCGGCGCCTACGCCATGAGTGAATCTCAGCCATCGGTCATCGGCTATGCTGCCTGGGCCAGGGACGCAGCTTCACAGGGCTCTGGTTGTACTCAGGAAAAGCCGCCACCGCTGTCTAAGCGCCATCAGTGCCGGAAACGCTGCAAGCAATTTTCGGACTGTCTCGGCGCTGAAAAGAGTGTGGGATATCCTGGCACTTTGGTCAGCCGCTGCTCTTTTGCTCTGTTCCACATCCTCGGAGGAAGCTGCGTGGTCCCTTGAAGGAACCCAGCTTTGTTTTTGGCTGAGCATGTCGTCGCGAGGAGCAAGGGGGACAAAAGTAAAAACTGCTCCCGGACACTGCACAGAAAGGTAAACAGGAGACCGGGGGTAACAAAAGGAATGCAGGAAGACTAGGGGGGGCAGAGCTCCCAAAGAGGGCACAAGTTCTCAACCTTCAATTTCCAAACTGTTCCCTACTATAAGACCCCCGGCCCCTAAGGGAGAAACTATACGAATCCCTGAGAGGGAGGATGAATGCTGTGCACCTGGTAAACTAGGACAACTGGGACAATTAAACTCGCAACTGCAGGCTGGGTTATTAATGGAAATTCAGGCCCATGCATTGGCAACACAGACAGCAGTGCCCAGTGGTCAATTGTCAGGGGCCGAGGGTTCTGTTTGTCCTACTGATGGTGCTGAGCCTGCAGCTCCCCCCTGGTCTCCATTGATGGGAATATCAGTGCAACCAGTGCAACAGTCTCTTTAACTTCTGATGACTCTGCCCCTGGCAAACTTGAGTCGAAGACAATTGGATATGCAACCTTCAACCGAGGCACTAACAGTATCCCGGTCTTACAGCATCCGCAGGCCCCTGAATCTACTGGTGAACACTTTTTTTCGGTGTCAGATGGTTCTGACTCCGTGTATGAAGATGGCTCATCCAGCTCAAGCAATGGAGATCTTTATGAGAACAATGATAGTAACCCCCTTAAAGAAACTGGAACGGTGCAATGGCTGAAGGGTGTGTGCAGTAAACCAAAGAGGTGCTGTCAGCTGAAGTGGGATTACTCCGATTCACAACTCACCTTCCCCTTTGCCAAGGAACCTGCCAAAACCTTAAATCTTGAGGAGGCAGGAGCCACATCGGAAACTGCAGAAGAGCCCTCTTTAATGTCTATAGTGGTGTCGATCCAACAGTTCCAGGAAGAGGTACTATCAAACAGTCGGCTAGCTAAGGGTGCTGCCAAGAAATTGCAAGGGGGCATGAGGAAGCTGAGCAAAATCTGTTCCGATATAGGTGATCATGTTACCATGGTTGAAGGCCGCACAGAAAGTCTGGAAACCGAAGTCACTGCCTTGAAAGATCTTGGCTCTTCCCAAAGCGCTTGTATGACTGACGTGATGTGGAAGATGGAAGACCAGGAGAACAGACAGCGCCGCAACAACCTCCGCCTACTAGGGATTCCCGAAGGGGTGGAGGAAGAAGATCCGCGGTGCTATATTGTAAAACTCCTGCGAGGGGCCTTTCCAGATCATTCGGAATGGAACTGGGAACATGAGGTTCAGCGAGCTCATCACTTTCCCTTCAACCTGAAGAAACGACAGGATGGCAGCAACATCAGTGGAGAAAAACCCAGGGCCTTTCTGGTGTTTTTTGGAAAATTTCTTCTCAGACAGCTGGTCTATGACCAAGCTAGGCATAACTCTCATAAAGGCTTTGAGGGGGTGTCCTTTTTTGCGAAGCCTGACTTCTGCCATGCTATGGTCGAGCGGAGGTGGCGTCTTTGCCAGCTATTTGTCCCCTTCCAGCAGCTGGGTGCGCAAGTATTTTTAATGAACCCTGCCAGACTGAAGGTTATTGTGAACGGGGCTACTCGCACCTTTTTGTCTGAAATTAAAGCCCAAGAATACCTTGGGGAAATCAAGGCTAGTAAGGGGCATGGTTAGATAATACTAGGTATAACAAGCTTGGCACTTAGAGCCTATTGCCCTCTTCTGTGTTCTCTTACTGGCTCGTTTTTCTCGAGGGTTTAAGCTTGGAGGACCCGATAGGTTCCCAATAGGGGATCTCTTTTCTTTCCGCCTTTTTTTCTTAAGGGTTTTTTTTTCTATGGAAAATGTTAATGTTGTTTTGTATTCTTGCACTTTAAATGCTGGCAGCTCGACCTCACCTGGTAAATGTCTTTTTCGCCTACACTAATCCTGTTGGATTGTGTTAGATTGCGTATTTTTGTACATTGGCATTGGTCACTTTATTATCAATGAACTGACACTTTAGAGTCGCTGTATCATAACGATTTATGGCTCTGCACTTTATGCACATGCACTTTAAGTATTATTTTTTTGTGGTATTGTTGGCCTAAAGAACTCTAAAACCTCAGACCGATATAAACGGCGGGGCCGGGTGGCGAGGACTTACTACGGGTGGTCATCATGCAGGGTTTACCTGATTGCTCTAATTTTGGGGGGAGGGGGGAGTGTGGGTGGCGGTGTGGTGAGGTAGGGGAGATAATTTGGGGGGGTTACTGGGTTCTACACAGTTACTTATTCTTTGCCACTTTAAGTTTAAATTTGGGGGCAAAAAAAATTCAAAAGGAAAATGTAAAAATTGTTGTGCTTCACTGCTTTCAGGATAATGGTCTTTTCAGGGCCAAGAAAGTCGTAGCAGCATTGATCAGACATTTTTGGGATGTATCTTATGCCTTTTTTTTGTCTCTTGGTATTTTACAATGCTTTAATATGACTAATGCAATTAATTTTAGAATTGCGACCGTAAATATCTGTGGTTTAAACGATGCTCAGAAGAGACAGAAGGTGTCTCAAGGGTTGCAATTGCTGGGGGCCGACGTCGTCTGCCTCCAGGAAACACATATTGAGGGATCGCAGGTTCACCATTTAAACACACTGGGATTTAGTTTAATTGGGGGGACAACACAGGGAGCATGTGTGAGAGGTGTAGGGATCTTGGCCCGACGTAATCTTGTATCACAACCCACTCACATTAAGACTGATTCTCTCGGGAGATGGGTCATAGCAGAATGCCGACTAACGTCTGGATTTCTTTTCACCTTATGCTCCATATATGGGAGTACTGCTGATGATCCGGGAGTAATTAATTGGATCTCCGGGGAATTTGCCCACTGGCCTCTCCCAGTTGTTATATGTGGGGACTTTAATATTAACTTACCCAGCAACTGGGGGACTAACAACCAGTGGAGGTATACAGGCCAAAAACCAAAGGTATACCAAGCTCTAAGAAACTTAACGTATACTCATGGGCTCATTGATGCTTGGGCTAATCTCAAACCAAACCAGCCAGGTTATACTTACTACTCAGCCCCTCACCTCTCTTTAGCAAGGCTAGATTACTTTTTGGTATCAACCTCTTTGATCTTTGATTGTGTTATTGGCATTGCCCCACGATATCTGTCAGATCATAACCCGCTTACCTTAGATATAAAGGGCTTGGCTTCCCGTAAGGAAATCTCCTCCTGGAGCTTCGAGAGAGCTCTTTTGTACGACACAGGATATCAGACTCATATGAAAAGCTGGATTCCGGAATTTCTGGAAGAAAACATCGGGTCTGCCCCAGTTATGGTTGTATGGGATGCGCTGAAAGCGTGTATTCGAGGGGAGACCCTACAATTCTCCCTAAGGAAAAATAAACAAGATAAAGCACAGATCTCAGAGCTCCAGGACAAGCTAGCAAAGACAGAGGAGAAATTAATCGGTGCTGTTCAGACGGAGGTCGAAATTGAGCCAGCACAACTAGAGGCCGCAGCTATTAAAGCTAAAATTGGCTCGATATTAGCCGAGAAAGCCACTGCAAAATGGGCCGACGCACGGGAAACATTTATGAATGTAGCGAGTTAATTTAATTGGCCATCAGCTGGCCATTAGAACCAGGCAGCAGGTTACCATCAATGAGATACATTCTATACAGGTTTCTACAGGGGAAACTACTAGTGACCAGAATAAAATTCGATGGGCCTTTCGGGAGTTTTATCAAACTCTGTACACTGAAGAGGGCGCCAGTTCACAGTAATCTAAGCAGGAGGAGATCGATAATTATTTAGACGCAGTCTCTTTAACACAACTTAGCACAGAGGATCACGATCAATTAGAAGATACTCCCTCTTGGGAGGAAATAGCGACGGCACTATCAAACCTTCCGGATGGCAAAGCAGCTGGTTCTGACTGCATTCCGGTGGAGTTTTATAAAATCTTATCTCCACAGTTAAAAGACTTCTTTATGACCCTAGTAGTTCTAATTTTTAATGGTGCTCCTCCTCCCGCATCATGGGCAACAGCGAAGAACATAATTTTCCCAAAAAAAGACAAATCAGCCCTAGAAATGGGCTCCTATCGTCCAATTACTCTCATTAACAAAGATTCTAAAGTTTATTCCAAAATTTTTGCGTCCAGAATATCCTCCAAAATTGAACAACTTGTCTCCAAGTGGCAGCATGGGTTCATTCCCTAAAAAGGCACCATAGACCATATTCGGCAGACCATTACTTTGTTTGATGCTGCACAGATTACGGGAGACCTGATGGCGTTAATACTTCTTGATGCTGAAAAAGCATTCAATCGGGTCTCCTGGCAATTTCTTTGGTGCGTCATGAGGAATATGCATTTTGGGCCGAAGGCTATTCATGCCATTAAAGCTTTATACCTTAGCCCCACAGCCAGGGTATCAATAAACGGGCAATTAACTGAGCAGATTGAAATCTTGTGCGGGACTCTGCAGGGCTGCCCCTGTTCCCCACTGCTCTTCGCTATGTATATAGATCCTCTTATAAAAAGCTCGAAAATAGTCCAGACATCCTGGCCGTAAGCAGATACGGTCTAGAAACTAAAATCATGGCCTATGCGGACGATCTAGCCTTAGTGACCCCGGACCTTGAAACAGCCATTATAGCTATAGAGCGAGAGGCTGAAGGATTTGGGAAGATCTCTGGTTACGCATTAAACAGTGGGAAGACTCAGATTATTATAAATGAGAAAATCAGATGGACAGATAGCAGAGTTGTCGTTAGGGCAAAATATCTAGGAGTGAGCATTGTGGCTGACACTGACTTAATTGTCAGTGAAAACCTGAATCCTCTGGAGGTAGAGACAAAGAGAGCGCTTAACCGGATTAACAATTTACATCTGACCATAGTGGGCCGGTGTAACGTTCTTAAAATGATTTTTTTCCAAAACTTCTTTATTTTCTCAGAGCCTTCCCCTCGAATTCTCAAATTTAATGCTGCAGAAATTTGAATATCTCTTTACTCAATTTATTTGGGCAAATTCTCAGCCAAGGAGATCGTTTAAGTTTTTATCTCTTCCTCGGGAAAGAGGGGGCTGGGCGCTTCCAAACTTAAGACTATACTACTGGGCCACTGTTCTTCAGAATTGTCTCATATTGATACAAGAGCAACCCTCAATTTTAACAACAGGACTCCCGTCTCCGTTTGAACTACTACTTGGGTCCGAGTCCTGGGGGTGCTTAAGGCATCAAGTTGAATTTGGGTACTACAAAAGGGTCAGATTTAAGACCTTCATGGGTACCTTCAAGGTCTTTACCGCTGTTTGTAAGCTCTTAGGAGTAGGCAGACTAAACCATTATACTCCCATCAACAATAACGCAAATCTAGCTGCCATTTTCGGGAGATCATATCTTCAAAACTGGTTCAACTCTTGCATACTTAAACTAGGGGCTTTGTACTCGACTGAAGGGATCCGGACTCTAGATGTTCTTAAGACCCAATTCAACTTGAGCAACAATGAGGTCTTCAAATAACTTGCCATCAGGGATTTCTTGGCACGCAAGGCTGGTGGGCCCACGGGGTTTATCCAAAACAATCTTATCGATAGGCTATGCGAGCCTACTACACCTTGCATCGGGTATATCTATTCAACATTGAACAACCTAATGCCCGATGACATTGCCAGAATCTCAAGCAAATGGCAACAAAAACTAGACACTACTAGTAATGTCTTTTACCTGGCTTTGCGATCCGCTCAGAGCGATTTGTTATCTGCCAAGCTACAAGCACAATTTTACAAAACTGGCTTCTTTCTATACTTTACACCTAGCAGAATTGCGAAATGGGGCACAGGCAAAGGCACATACTGTCCTAGATGTGCAGAATTTAGCGCAGACTCTTTTCACATGTTCGCCACGATCCAAGACATTGTTGACAGGAAGAGTGGTGGGGCCCTAATTTTTGTTGCCATTTACAGGCTATGTATAACATCGGCATGGATAGACCCAAATCCCCCCTTATTTTCACAGTGGTTGGCCCGACTAATTGCTACCTGCAACCTTGAAAAGGCTATCTATGCAAAAAAAGGCATCCGGGCCAAAAAGAAGGGTTTAGTCATCTGGGGACCCCTGTCAAGGTGGCTCAATCAGACGAACCATTAGTATACCTTAGGGATGGAAGCAAATCTTACAGAGCCTCGCGCTTGATTGAGCTGTAATTTTTTCTTATTCCCTTAAAACATTTTTTTTTTTAAATGAATGAATGAATGAAAGTTTTATGGAAAATGATTTACAATGTTTTGCATTTTTGCACTTTAAATGCTGGCAGCTCGACCTTACCTGGCAATTGTCTTTTTCGCCTACACTAATCCTGTTAGATTGCGTTAGACTGCATATTTTTGCACATTGGCACTGGTCACTTTATTATCTATGTATTGACATCTTAGAGATACTGTATTATAACGATTTATGACTCTGCACTTATGCACATGCACTTTAAGTATTTTCGTATCAAGACTAGAGCCATGCCTGAAAGGTTAATACTCTCTAGGCAAGCGTGGGCTTAAAACTGTGTTTATTGTTAAAGGACAATGGATCTCCCTGCTTGTGGCAAATGCATATTTTAGACTAGTGGGTGGAGGGTGGAGGGCGGGGGGTGGCGCTGTATTGCACTGATGTATTCCTTGTTGTTTACTGCATATATAAAAATAAAAAAAGAAAAGAAAAAAGAAATAACCCACTCTTCTACTGCTGTTTTATGCTGGGGGGCCGTGCATTTATATAGTTTTTCCCGGATTGAATTCCCTGCTTTTGAATGCTGTCCCGGCTATCTTGAGAAACTTGGAGATCTGTATTGGCGAAAGCCTTATACTGGTTAATGCTCGCACTTCTCAGGGCATATCTCCTTTGTGCCCCTGTGCCTGTGCCACTGATGCCTGCTTTCCCCCCCTCTTCCAAAGCTCCACCACAATTCTTTATCAGGTTAACATCCCCTGCCTTACACCCCCGTGCTGGACTTACTTCCCTGCCTGCTCCTGCCTTGCCACCGGCAATGCTCTTCCCTGCTGCCTTTGTCCTCCAGAAACTTCTTCGTTGCTCCTGCACTGGGAGCACCGCGCTTGTGCTGCCTCTACCGCCCTGAACGGGAATCTGGGCCGTGGCTTTCCGTCCTCGCCCCACCTCACGGGCCGCGTGGGACCAGAACGACTCTCGGGAGTCTCGACCCCCCTGGGCCAAACCCTCAGCGGCTGCTGCCGCCACAAACTCCGCCGGACCCGCCACTTCCACCAAGATGGGAGACACAAACAAGAGCCCGAGCAGGCAGCCTCCAATCCTTCACGTAAGCTCCCTTTTTTTTTTTCTTCTCTCGTCGGTATTCGTCACTGGGAATCAATTTCTAGATCATATTGCTCCCGAAGTTTTAAACTACATAACACACTTTTTTTTTCCAGAGCCTCCACTCTACTTAATTAACACATTTAACGCATTTCCAAGACATCCCGATTCCTGACTCTCGGAGCCTCCGCGACCGGCTACTCGCTGGCCGCCATGTTCTCCCCGGATCAACATCTACAAACTCGTGCCATATTTTTCGACTCTTTGTTGGTACACCATTAACTAGAATAACTACTGGCTCATTTTACTCACTGTCTATACCAACAGTTTCAATATTTTTCTTAAAATCTAAAGGTAGGTACAAAACTCTTCCTTTAAGACCTCTTTGTAAATCTGTTGGAGGCAGCTTACCTGTTTTAGGCTCCATAGGAACTATGGCCAGAAATGGGTGCACAGATTGAATAAGAATGGACTCATATGCATTAAAATCTGCCAGTACCGGAAGAATAGCTACCAACTCTAAGTTGTTATGTACTGCTCTAGCTGGCATTTTGTTCTCTTCTAATTTGTTGTAACAATATTTACAAATACGTTGATCAGTAACCAACTCAAACTAACCTTCTACCAACAAATAAGCACCAAATTGCTGCCATTTATCATTGTTTTCCTTCTCAATTTTTAAATATAAATCAACATTCCTAGTTTGACTTCTATAGTGAGTATGTCGACAACAAAAACAAACATAGTTTGGTTTTTCAGATGAAACTGTCTTAAACTTTGTCATTTCTTCTGCAGACTCGTCAATACTAATATCTTCCACCTCTTCTTCAACACCTATACTTATCAAGCTCTCACTTTCTCTACACTCCTCTTGTGAACCAAAAAACGAAACTGTATATCATCACAAACTTTTTTTACATCTGATACTGAACCGTGCAAAAGAGCTGTGTTCATTTCACTTAAACATAATGCAGGACATTTTACATAGTAGAGTTTCCTTATTAACTTCCGCATTTCTGAGTGGTGTACTGCTAGCATTCTTAAATGATGGACAGTACTTTGACACACTTTTCTTGAAAGACAAGCCAGAGAATGAGCCTGCAAGCTAGTATATTTTCTTACGTTACCAAAACAGTGATTCAGCACTCCAATGAGTTAAGGCACTAGTGTAATTTGCAGACATAAGCAACGTAAACAAAGGCACATGTCTTCAGCAGGTTCTTTTGTCTTGGTTTCTTTATTGAAAATTCTTCTTTTAAAACGACCGTAGCCAACGTGTTTTGACCCAAAAGGTCTTCTTCAGGGCTACAAATAAGTACATAGTATATACATTAAAATATGCACTAAAAACACACAATATTTACATTTTTAAAACCAGTGCTCAAAACAAACACTGTCAAGATCATGTAGAAAAAGTAATTCATATTGCCGAGATATGTCACAAAAGAAAAACAATATAAACCAATAATTTGCATTATAATGATATTATTTCACAAATTTGTTTACCGTTTTTTACATAATTTCAACCTGCTAAAGCTTTTTACATGGACGGGGAAAACTGACTACAACAACACATAATATTTTATGTATGGGGGGCCTCTAAGGGCCCCCAAGCCCCGGGGACCACCACCCCCGGGGCTTTATCATAAATGGTGCGGAGGGCTCTGAGCCCTCCCGCAGCCCCGAGACCGCCACCTCCCGGGGCTTATTTTATTTTTATTTTTTAAACCTGTGTGGGGGCTCCAGCCCCCACATGCCCCGGGACCACCACCTCCCCGGGGCACTAAGAAAATTGAAAATGGGGGTCCGTTTTGGACCCCCAAGCCCCGGGGACCACCACCTCCCGGGGCTTTCAAAATGTAGGGAGGGGGCAGCGCGGCCCCCCTCCTGGAGCCCTTGATGGCCCTGGGGACCGCCACCCCCAGGGCCGGCTCCTGCAGTGTCCCGGGGTGCCTACCCCCGGGACACTGCTGTTTGCTATGACAGGACGGGAGCCTCGCGGCTCCCGCCCTGTCATAGCAAACTTGGTTTGCATTTTGAAAGCGAGAGCAGGAAACCTGCTCTCTCTTTCAAAATGCAAACCAATTGCTTTTCCACATGGGGAGCAGCATCTTAGCTGCTCCCCATGTGGAAAAGCAATGCCGGCTCCCATAGGACGCGGGGAGCCGGTGGGACTGTGGGGGGATTGGGGACCCCCCCACAGTCCCCAACCAGAGGCCAGGCCCCGTGGGATGGGGTCCCCGGGGCCATAAGTGGCCCGGGAGGGGGGCCACGCAGCCCCCCTCCCCAAATAAAATAAAAATAAAAAAAATAAATAAATAAGGGCAAGGCCGGCCCCGGGGATGGGGTCCCCGGGGCCTTAAATGGCCTGAGGAGGGGGGCCACGCAGCCCCCTCCATATTTTTTAGTTAAAAAAGAGGGCATGCCCCGGGGGATGGGGTCCCCGGGGCCAATAGAGGCCCAGGGAAGGGGGGCCACGCCGCCCCCCTCCCTGCAGTACTCTCCAGAAAGCGCCACAGAGCTGCGTTGCAGAGAGGTGTAAAAAGGGGTGTGGCCTCTCTACACGTCTCTGCAACGCAGCCCCCTGGCGCATACTGGAGGTTCCTGGTGGGCTAGTTGGCCCCTAGGGACCCTCATGATTCAAGGGGACTTAATCCCCCAACTTAAAACGCGCCACGGGGCGCGTTTGCACAGATGTCACCTCAGGCCCCGCCCCTCCCTTCACCATTGTGCAAATATTCTTCTAAAATCTGCCGAACTACGAATTCTGATTTACTCACCTGTTATCAGGAGAGACCTCAGTGCTGCATCTTTCAGCCCAGTACTAATCCTGAAAAGTAATTTTAACCGTACTTACCAGTAACTTGAATTTCCTTCCATAGGATAGCATTGCCTGCTTTTTGCTGAAAAAGTTTCTAAGTGTTGATTTTTGAAACATACAAATATTCCTCTAAAATCAGCCGAAATACGAATTCCGATTTACTCACCTGTTATCAGGAGAGACCTCAGTGCTGTATCTTTCAGCCCAGTACTGGTCCTGAAAAGTAATTTTAACCGTACTTACCAGTAACTTGAATTTCCTTCCATAGGCTAACATTGACTGGTTTCACTTGGAAATTCTTCTGTGTGGAGTTTTGGAACTTTAAAATATTCCTCTAAAATCAGCCGAAATACGAATTCCGATTTACTCACCTGTTATCAGGAGAGACCTCAGTGCTGCATCTTTTAGCCCAGCACTGACCCTGAAAAGTAATTTTAACCGTACTTACCAGTAACTTATATTTTCTTCCATAGGAATCCATTGTCTGGTTTTCAGCAGAAAAGTTTCAAAGTGTCGATTTTCACAAACTACAAATATTCCTTAAAAATCGCCTGTATGACTTAAACGCATTCTTTCAACTGTTTACAGGAGATGCACCAGTGCTGGATCCAGGATCCAACACTGAGTAAGAAAAAGTAACGATAACAGTTTTTACCTGCTAAGTGAATTTCCTTCCATAGGATAACATTGGTGATTCTATGAGAAAAAGTTTCAGTGTCAACTTTTAAAATACAATAATATTCCTTAAAAATCACTACTGTAACCAAAATGCTTTTACTCAACTGTTTACAGGAGATGTCCCAGGACTGAATCTAGGATCCAGTCCTGTGGTTAGAAAAGTAATCCATAAAGTAACTAATTGCATTTAACTAGAAATTCACATTGAGCTGAATGTTGCATTGTGTTTGAAAATGTGTTGCCCATTGCAACAACTGTAACTACTGTACTTAAAAGTCTATTGCCTATGTGCAAAGTATTTAAACTAAAGTAATTCATTCTGAGAAAGTATTTTTTGTAATGTATAATGTAATTACAATGTAATTTAAAAAATAAAATATGTAAAAAAAAAATTTCTAAAAATGTAGTAAATCAGTATGAAAAAAATAAATATAACAATTAATACATTTAAAAACTTGTCATTTACAAAACCTTTGAAATTCACTGAAAAAACCGTAGGTTTCAGACATGTTATAGTTAGGAATTAGCATTTAAAAAACCTTTGAAATTCACTGAAAAAACCATAGGTTTCAGACACGTTATAGTTAGAAATTAGCATTTAAAAAACCTTTGAAATTCACTGAAAAAACCATAGGTTTCAGGCACGTTATAGTTAGAAATTAGAATTTAAAAAACCTTAGAAATTCACTGAAAAAACCATAAGGTTTTAGGGACAGTTATAGTTAGTTGGACATTGCACTCGTACAAAACCCGTGAAATTCCCCCGTTATAGTTAGTTCAGGTAACTATAACTCGCGCCCCACAATGCACTGCTGATGACGTCACATATTACATCACTCATGACATGGTCAGTGACATCACTGATGACATCACTGATGACTTCTCAAATGACATCACTGATGACATCACTGATGACATCATCCATGTGAGAATTTAATGCATCTTCTCACACCCTAATATAAGTTTTGATACACCCACTCTAAATTACAGACTGCCATTCTCAAAACCATACACACTCCAATACCAATAAGTACATACCCACTCACTGATTCTTAGGTCTACACACACACATCTACTCACTCACCCGTACAGTCACTCATACTTACAGTCACTCAGTACAGGACTATCATATGCACTCATACACCTATATAAACACTCACACAACGCAACTCATCCATAGAGGTACTCACACACCTAGTCAGTCATGCAAATAATTAATCACACTCCAATTTACTCACCTATACAGTTATACACACCAGCTCACTTACTCATAAAAATACTAGCACATTCTTACGCTCCTATGCAATCACTGATGCAAGCACACACTCATCCATATAGCCTCTCTCACAATCACACACTCTCACTTATAGCCATTTATATACTCCAACACACATATATACTGCCTTTCACATATGTAGTTACTCACACATGTACCACTGAGATATACATTCAATCACTAACACACCCATACACACACTCACCCACCCATACAGTCCATCACAGACGCACTCTTGAAACCATGCACCCAGTGAATCACCCACTCACACATCTATGTACAGAGTCACACACACCCCACCCACACAAACACTCAGGCACCCATACAGATACTCAGACAATCAATCAATAACCCATGTAGACACTCATGTAGCTATTCAGAAAGCCATGCAGCCGCTTACAAACCAACAGACAGACGGATACAGACATTCACACAGTTTAGTCACTAACTCATGCATTCAGTAAGATACATTTAATCACTCACTTGTAGAGTCAGTCACTCACGTACTAAATCATCCATTCAGACACTTATACACCCACTCATTCTTCAATACGCCTTTCCCTATATATATTAAACATATTTAAACTTTACAGAAACACACAGTCACTGGATGATGTCATCAGTGATGTCATCAGTGATGTCATTTGAGATGTCATCAGTGATGTCATCAGTGATGTCACTGACCATGTCATGAGTGATGTAATATGTGACGTCATCAGCAGTGCATTGCGGGGGCGCGAGTTATAGTTACCTGAACTAACTATAACGGGGGAATTTCACGGGTTTTGTACGAGTGCAATGTCCAACTAACTATAACTGTCCCTAAAACCTTATGGTTTTTCAGTGAATTTCTAAGGTTTTTAAATTCTAATTTCTAACTATAACGTGCCTGAAACCTATGGTTTTTTCAGTGAATATATATATATATATATATATATATATATATATATTCACAGAAAAACCATAGGTTTCAGGGACGTTATAGTTAGAAATTAGCATTTAAAAACCTTAGAAATTCACTGAAAAACACAGGTTTCAGGGACGTTATAGTTAGTTGAACATTTCACTCGTACAAAACCAGAGAAATTCAGCAGTTATAGTTAGTTCAGCTAACTATAACTCGGCGCCCGCAATGCACTGCTGATGACATCACATATTACACCATTCATGACATGGTCAGTGACATCACTGATGACATCACTGATGACATCTCAAATGACATCACTGATGACATCACTGATGACATCATCCAGTGACTGTGTGTTTCTATAAAGTTTAAATATGTTTTATATATATGCCAAGGTGTATTGAAGAATGAGTGGGTGTATAAGTGTCTGGATGGATGATTTAGTAGGTGCATGACTGACTGTATAAGTGAGTGATTAAATGTGTCTTACTGAATGCATGGGTTAGTGACTGATACAGACATTCACACAGTTTAGTTTGGCAGTTGGTGTGTAAGCGGTTGCATGGGTTGGTGAGTAGCTAAATGAGGATCTATATGGGTTATTGATTGGTTGTCTGAGTATCTGTATGGGTGTCTGAGTGTCTGTGTGGGTGGGTGGGGGGTGTGACTCTGTGCATAGATGTGTGAGTGGATGATTCACTGGGTGTATGGGTTCAAGAGTGCATCTGTGAAGGGCTGTATTGGTGGGTGAGTGTGTGTATGGGTGTGTTGGTGAGTGAATGGATGCCTCAGTGGTACATATGTGAGTAACTGCATATGTGAAAGGCAGTATATGTGAGTGTTGGAGTGTATAAATGACTATATGTGAGAGTGAGTGATTGTGAGAGTGGCTGTATGGATCAGTGTGTGCTTGTATTAGTTATTGTATAAGAGTGTAAGTATGTGTTAGTATATGTTTGAATAAGTGAGGTGGTGTGTGTATAACTGTATAGGTGAGTAAATGGGAGTGTGATTGATTGTTTGCATGAGTGACTAGGTGTGTGAGTAACTCTATGGATGAGTGGCAGTGTGTGAGTGTCTGTATAGATATGTGAGTGCATATGATAATGTCGTATTGATGGTTGACTGCATGTATGAGTGACTGTATGGGTGAATGAGTGGATGTGTGTGTAGACCTAGGAATTAGTGAGTGGGTATGTACTAACTGGTATTGGTGTGTCTATGGTTTCAGAAATGGTAGTCTGTATTTTAGAGTGGGTGTATCAAATGTTATATTAGGGTATGAGGAGGTGCATCAGATTAACACATGGATGATGTCATCAGTGATGTCATCAGTGATGTCATTTGAGATGTCATCAGTGCTGTCATCAGTGATGTCACTGACCATGTCATGAATGATGTAATATGTGACGTCATCAGCAGTGCATTGAGGGGGCGCGAGTTATAGTTAGCTGAACTAACTATAACGGCCGAATTTCTCTGGTTTTGTATGAGTGATATGTCCAACTAACTATAACGTCCCTGAAACCTGTGGTTTTTTCAGTGAATTTCTAAGGTTTTTTAAATGCTAATTTCTAACTATAACGTCCCTGAAACCTATGGTTTTTCAGTGAATTTCAAAGGTTTTAAATGCTAATTTCTATCTATAACGTCCCTGAAACCTATTGTTTTTTCAGTGAATTTCAAAGGTTTTTAAATGCTTATTTCTAACTATGCCTACAAAGGTAGGACATGTGAAGAAAGAGGAAGAAAAGCGCAGAAAGAAGCAAGACAAATGCAGAAAGAGGCAACAGAAGTCCAGAAAGACGAAGAAAAGTGCAGGAAGAAGCAAGAGATGTGCAGAAAGAACCAACAGAGGAGCAGAAAGTCCTCCTGTGCCCCCAACTTTTTGCTGACGGGTACTGGTGGTAACTGACTCTCACTAACCAGGCCTAGAGCCAGTGCTATGCTAAAAGACACTTAGAACACAGTGAAAACACCTACATACACTAGGGAACACTATGCGTTGGGGTACCCCTGTGATTAGCATGACCTCCTCTGTTTTTGCCATGAGTTAATGCCTGGGCCATTGCATGAGTACATGCATAGTGACTGGATGATTAGAGTGCTGCAAGGAGACTGCATGGTTAATTTATAAGTGCTGGGGTTTTGGCAGAGCGATTAGATAAGTATATGGTGCTGGCAGAGTGATTGGAAGAGTGCACAGGTAGTGACAGAGGGATTGCTGGACTGCATGGGTAGCGCTCTGGGGATTGTAGCAGTGCATGTGTTAGTGCCTGGGCCATTGCATCAGTACATGGGTAGTGACTGGATGATTACAGTACTGTAAGGAGAGTACATGGTGAATTTATAAGTGCTTGGGTTTTGGCGGACTGATTGGATAAGTACATTGTGCTGGCTGGGTGATTGGAGGAGTGCATAGGTAGTGACAGGCAGATTACTGGACTGCATAGGTAGTCCTCAGGGGATTGTAGCACTACATATGTTAGTGCCTGGGTCATTGCATAAACACATGGTTAGTGACTGGATGATTAGAGTGCTGCAATGATACTACATGGTGAAATTATAAGTGCTAGGGTATTGGAGCAGTGATTGGATAAGTACACAGTGCTGACAAGGTGATTGGAAGAGTGCTCACGGAGTGACAGGGGGAATTCTGGAGTGCATAGGTACTGCTCTGGCGATTGTAGCAGTGAATGTATTAGTGCCTGGGACATTGCATGAGTACATGTGTACTTACAAATTCACCATGTACTCTCCTTGCAGCACTCTAATAATCCAGTTACTACCCATGTACTCATGCAATGGCCCAGGCACTAACTCATGCAGTGCTACAATCCCAAGAGCACTACCCATGCAGTCCAGCAATCCCCCTGTCACTCCCTGTGCACTCTTCATGCAATGGCCTAGGCACTAATATATTCACTGCTACAATCGCCAGAGCAGTACCTATGCACTCCAGCATCCCCCCGTCACTCAGTGAGCACTCTTCCAATCACCTTGTCAGCACCGTCTACTTATCCAATCACTGCTCCAATACCCTAGCACTTATAAATTCACCATGGACTCTCTTTGCAGTACTCTAATCATCCAGTCACTAACCATGTACTTATGGAATGACCCAGGCACTAACAGATGTAGTGCTACAATCCCCTGAGGACTACCTATGCACTCCAGCAATCCCCTGTCAGTCTTTGACCACTATAGGTGTTATAGTTGTTTGGATCAGTACATGGTAGTGGCTGGGTGACTGGAGGAGTGCACAGGGAGTGACAGTGTGATTGCGGGACTGCATGAGTACTACCTGGGGAATTGAAGGAGCAAATAAGAAGTGTGTAAGAGGACTGCATGGGTAGTGCCTAGGGGATTGTAGCAGTGATCAGTTATTGCCTGGATCATTGCATGAGTACATAGCTACTGACTGAAACATTAGAACACTGCAAGGAGAGTGCCTGAGTGAATTTATAAGTGCTTGGGTATTGGCAGAGTGTTTGGATTAGTACATAGTAGTGGCTGAGTGACTGGAGGAGTGCACAGGGAGTGACAGGGTGATTGCTGGACTGCATGGGTACTACCAGGGGAATTGAAGGAGCGAATGAGAAGTGTGTAGGTGGTTAGAGGACTGCATGGGTAGTACACAGGGATTGTAGCAGTGCATGTGTTAGTGCCTGGATCATTGCATGACTGCATGGGTAGTGACTGGATGATTAGAGTACTGCGAGAAGAGTGCATGGTGTATTTATAAGTGCTTGGGTTTTGGCGCAGTGATTGGATAAGGACATAGGACTGGCTGGGTGATTGGAGGACTGCATAGGTAGTACCAGGGAGATTACTGGACTGCATAGGTAGTCTTCAAGGGATTGCAGCAGTGCATGTGTTAGTGACTGGGTCATTGCATGAGTACATGGGTAGTGACTGGATGATTAGAGTGCTGCAAGGACAGTGCATGGTGATTTTATAACTGCTTGGGTTTTGGCGGAGTGATTGGATAAGTACATAGTGCTGGCTGGGTGATTGGAGGAGTGCATGGGTAGTGACAGGGATTTCTGGAGTGCATGGGTACTACCTGGGTAAATGGAGGAGTGAATCAGTAGTGTGTAGGTGGTTAGAGGTAAGCATGGGAAGTGCTCAGGGGATTGCAGCAGTGCATGTGTTAGTGCCTGGGCCATTGCATCAGTACATGGGTAGTGACTGGATGATTACAGTACTGTAAGGAGAGTACATGGTGAATTTATAAGTGCTTGAGGTTTAGCGGACTGATTGGATAAGTACATTGTGCTGGCTGGGTGATTGGAGGAGTGCATAGGTAGTGACAGGCAGATTAGTGGACTGCATAGGTAGTCCTCAGGGGATTGTAGCACTACATCTGTTAGTGCCTGGGTCATTGCATAAACACATGGTTAGTGACTGGATGATTAGAGCAGTACCTTTGCACTCCAGCATTCCCCCTGTCACTCTGTGAGCACTCCTCCAATCACCTTGTCAGCACTGTGTACTTATCCAATCACTGCTCCAATACCCTAGCACTTATACATTCACCATGTACTCTCTTTGCAGTACTCTAATCATCCAGTCACTAACCATGTACTTATGGAATGACCCAGGCACTAACAGATGTAGTGCTACAATCCCCTGAGGACTACCTATGTACTCCAGCAATTCCCCTGTCAGTCTTTGACCACTATAGGGGGAAACATCCTGAACAACGACTCCGGAACAACGAGTTCCGGAGTCACGAAAGCGGAACTCCGCCCTGCCCGAACAACGACTCAGCCTTAACCACGCATGTGCGTGGTTAAGGCTGATTCGGTCTAGTGTTCGGGCAGGGCGGAGTTCCGAGGAGCGTCGCAGAGGAGATCGTCGAGGAACAGGTAAGGGTGGTGGGGGTTTAGGTTTTGTTTTTAGGGGTTTGGGGTTTAGTTTTAAGGTGGGGGAATTAGTTAAAATGGTGTTGTTTGTTTTTAGGGTGTGTGGGTGATCATGTATAATATTAGGGAAGGGGGAATTAGTTATTAGGTTTTGTGGGTGATCGTGTTTATTTTTAGAGTGGGGGAATTAGTTTTAGGAGGGTGGGGGAGATTGGTGTTAGTATGCAGGGGTTGGGGTGGTTTGGGGTTAGTTTTTAGGGGTTTGGGGTTAGTTTTTAGGGGTGTGCGTGATCGTGTTTGGTTTAAGGATGTGTTGGTGATCGAGTATATTTTTAGGGTGGGAGGGAATTAGTTTAGTGTGTGTGGGTGATCGTGTTTACTTTTAGGCTGGGGGAATTCGTTTTTAAGGGGTGGGGGATCGGGGTACTAGTTGGAAAGCATTTTTTTAACACGCATTCCTTTACCACGAAAAATCGTGGTAAAGGAATGCGTGGTAAAAAAAATCGTGGTTTAGACAAGGTCGTGGTTGCGACCTCGTTGTTAGGGAAGTCGTGGTTGGGGAACTCGTTGTTCCAACATACAACCCACTATAGGTGTTATAGTTGTTTGGATTAGTACATGGTAGTGCTTGGTGACTGGAGGAGTGCACGGGGAGTGACCGTGTGATTGCGGGACTGCATGGGTACTACCTGGGGATTTGAAGGAGCAAATAAGAAGTATGTAAGTGGTTAGAGGACTGTATAGGTAGTGCATAGGGGATTGTAGCAGTGATCAGTTAGTGCCTGGATCATTGCATGAGTACATAGCTACTGACTGAAACATTAGAATACTGCAAGGAGAGTGCCTGAGTGAATTTATAAGTGCTTGGGTATTGGCAAAGTGTTTGGATTAGTACATAGTAGTGGCTGAGTGACTGGAGGAGTGCACAGGGAGTGACAGGGTGATTGCTGGACTGCATGGGTACTACCAGGTGAATTGAAGGAGTGAATGAGAAGTGTGTAGGTGGTTAGAGGACTGCATGGGTAGTACACAGGGATTGTAGCAGTGCATGTGTTAGTGCCTGGATCATTGCATGACTACATGGGTAGTGACTGGATGATTAGAGTACTGCGAGAAGAGTGCATGGTGAATTTATAAGTGCTTGGGTTTTGGCGCAGTGATTGGATAAGTATATAGGACTGGCTGGGTGATTGGAGGACTGCATAGGTAGTACCAGGGAGATTACTGGACTGCATAGGTAGTCCTCAAGGGATTGCAGCAGTGCATGTGTTAGTGACTGGGTCATTGCATGAGTACATGGGTAGTGACTGGATGATTAGAGTGCTGCAAGGAGAGTGCATGGTGAATTTATAAGTGCTTGGGTTTTGGCAGAGTCATTGCATAAGTACACACATGTCACATCAGGCCCGCCCCCTCCCTTCACCACTGTGCAAAGGGCCCTCTGGCGTGTTGTAAGTTGGGGGATTAAGTCCCCTTGAATCCTGGGGGTCCCTTGGGTTCAACTAGCCCACCAGGTACCTCCAGTAAGCGCCACAGAGCTGCGTTGCAGAGAGGTATAAAAAGGGGCGTGGCCTTGGACCAGACCGTTGTAGCACTAATTCTACATTTTGGAACTAGGGCATTTTAACCTCGTTGTTCCTGCCAGATACAAAGAGAAGATCCTGTGTTATTCAGTGCCCTCGTTACCTTTTCTGTGGGTAGTGGTGTTTTTCACTTCGCTGCACCGCAGGTGCACACGACTGGGCTCCCCACCTAGTGTGCCATCTGCAGGGCCTCTGCCCTCGGATCACTGTTTTCGGTTTCTGGAGTGGCAACATAAACAGTTGCTCCCAAAGGACTAGCCTGAACACTTAGGTGATGAAAATATTTGAGTGAATCTGTAAGAGGGAGGTGAAGCAAAATTAGACCTCACTCTAGCAATCAATGCAGAATAAATCCAAAGTCCTATATTAATATATCAATGTATGGCTTATATGTATATGTTATAAAAAATGAATGTAATTAATGATCAGTTATGTTATTGCAGTACTTGAAACAATAGCGATTCAATTGTGTGAGTGTTAATCCACTGTTGCACACTATAATGTCCATAAAGTGTCCATTTGCTTGTTTGAGTTGTTAGCAAGATGACACATGGTTGCGGGTGGAGCAAAAAGCAGAGGGTGTCAAAAACAAGCTACACAGTTCCAGTTTTAAAAATCCCACAGATGAGGAAAGTCAGACAGAGTCATGACCTTGTGGCGGCCAAGGCTTCCTCAACGCAATCCGGTATACTTTTGTTCGGATTTAAGCTGGGGTCTACCATTTTGCCCAAGCATACAGTCCTGAGGTTGAACTTGCTTATCCATTAAATCAGAGCTTGACATCTGTGCTCTGACATCAGTGTGTTCTTTTGTGGAACAGCCATAGGCGTTACAGATGCTGTTATGCCAACAACTAGGCTCCTCTGAGGGCTCCCTCCCAAGCATGAAGATCTCTTCCTAGCCCCGGAGACCAGACACACCCTACCTCTTGTGATTTATCAAACTGCCATGTGCTGCAGAAGCTGAAGGCTATGGACGTGGGAGTGCCTATGTGACAAGGACATATCCCCGCCAGCCTGGGAACCAATAAAGCAGCTCTTTGTCACCACTAGGGTCGGATTGGGAAGGCGGGCAATCGGGCATTGGCCAAAGCTCTAGTGCCTAAGGGTGATACGTGGGTCGTATTTTTTCAGGGCCCCTGCTTCTTTCCTGCACTGCCAGGCCATAGCACTTCAGGCTATGGTGGGCGGGCGAGGGTGGTAACTGGTAAGTGTCATCAGCGGCATTACTGGGGGCCAGGTTTTGCTCCATTTGTTGGGCCATTCTTACCTCGGCCCCCATGGGGCCGGCTAAACCCAGAAGCAGCGTCTTGCCCCTGACCCCTCCCCTGCCAGGCTATCACATTCAGGCAATGGTGGGCCAGGGAGGATGGGAGTATGCAAGGGCCCTGCTGGGGGTCCGAGATTCTCTGACTATGGGCCATCTACATCTCAGCCCCCCTTGGAGGAGCAGCAGCAGCTGTATCCTTTTTCTTGACCCCTCCCATGCAAGGCCCTCGCCCTGAGGCTATGGAGGGATCAGGAGGTCGTGAAGTAAGAGAAGCCTTCCTGGAGGGTGTGTGAATTTGCATAGGCCTCGCTGTGAAGCAACCTTTATTAAGCTTTTATTAAACTAAAAAGGAGGTGGCGTTACAGCCAAACCTGCTGACGTGAAAGTGGGAAACCATCCTGTGATTCTGGGCAAATCACTTAATCTCCCAACACCTGAAGTAACAAGTATTTGCAATGCAATAGGTCTCGCATTTATGTGAGTTTGAGCTATTGACATTGAAAATAACAATGCCTTTTATTTTTGTTTTCGTTTTAAAAACATAAATAAAAGGCATTGTCATTTACAATGCCATTAGCTTAAACTCGGGTAACTGCGAGACCTATTGCATTGCAAATGCTTGTTGTTATTTCAACGTCGTAGAAAATCCACACGTTTTCATCTATTTGCGGTGTTTTGTGTCCTTTCATGATGGTTCACTATCTCATAGTGAAGGTTCTGGAGCGAAAATTCCAAGATATTTTTTCCTGAGTGAAATTGTTTTATTAATGGGCGGATTTCACGTTTCTCAGAATGTTTTGCTCCGTGCTGATCGTAGCCCTAACCTGGACTACTCTGTGTGAGAATCCTCGAAATCAAGAAGTAGCTGTACTATGAAGCGCTGTGAGGCCATACTAGCGGCAGAAGAGTGAAGCGACATAAACATGTCTACAATCGCATAGTATGGTAGCTTAATTACATAACACATATCCAAAGCCAGTCATCTTCCATCCCACCCCTCCGCCATGACCCTCACAGACACCCTCCTGCCTCAGCAAAGTCTCCGAGGGGGGCGGACACGGATCATCGCAAGCCACTGGGGGCAGAGGCGGCGGTGAGACAGCCCGGCTTGTCAAGGCCACCCCCAGCAAAGACTGACCCCTCCCCCTCACGGCCGTCAGCAGACACAGATCTGATGGAATGAGACACCCGGGCAGCGAGTGATTTCTATTAAAGTCACTTTCGATCTAACCTCAGACCCCTGTGGTTCCCATAGCTTCACCCCAGTTACGGAATCAGACCCTTTAAGTTTTGATGGCAACAAGAAATTATGCGGAGTGTAGCGCCTCTTGCCACCTAGCCCCCGCCTCTACCCTCGTTAGCAGTCCACAAATTGGAGTGAAAAGCACCTTCGCTGATCAGTTCACGCGCACTGTGTCTGTCAGGAGATGGATGCGTGCAGAGTGTCACGGGGCTTTTGGGGTTTTTCGTGGAACATACAAATTATATTTTGTTATCACTGCTTTCACGCAAACCCACAGTATATCTGATGACACGTTTATATTTGTAGCGCTTCATCCTGCACCTGTTCCGTTTCTAAGCTCTGTAAATAAGGTGCATTCACAAAAGAAACTTTTTCAGTGCGCATATTAAGTTACATGTGTAATGTACCCTGCTGCTCTTGTAAAGCGCTCTAATGCCATTGGGTCAAGTTTGCGCTATACAAAAGTGCAAAAAAATTGTAAAACAGTAAATAGGTATTAAAAATGAGGTAGAGTGCATACCGCTAGCTTTGCGGGTGTCCCAGAGATAGCAGCGCATCTCGGGTCAGGGTGTGATGGGGTGGGGGTGGCGGGGGATTATGCTTTACGTCGCCAGCATGTATGGAGGCCTCAGAGTGCTCGGACTGTCTTATCTCGCTCTAAACCAGCGCTTCCATCTATCTTTGGCCAGCGGTGAAAGAAATCTCCCCACAGTGACACTGTAATCCCTGGTTTTCCGCATCAGTGATAAATGAGGCCCTAATCTGTTTTCTGTTTCCCTGAACAGTCGTGGAGTGCACTGTCCGGGTCGCATCTATCACTGGCGTGCGCGCGCTCCTGTCCCTGCTGCAGGATTCTGCTGGAGGTCTCTGAGGTGGGGTGATAAGTAACAGGGCAGCGGAGATATCCTGCGGCTTGATGCACAGAACAAGCACTGCACTGCACAGAACCAGCGAGTTAACGGGACTGTCCCGCGCTCCACGGAGTCCCCTACAGACATTATCAAGGAACTCCGTCTCATACATGCACAGACGCGCAAAGAGTCCATAGCAGCAGCGCACGCGTTATGCACGGAAGAGGCCAGCCAGCCTCTGGCACTTCAGCATCTAGTCGTAGTTTCTCGTTCTAATGAAGAAAACACTCGTAAAAAAGGAAATAGAACAAAAGTCCACTAACATAGAAGGTCCCAAAGGCGAGACCGATGCATTGCAAATACTGGTTTTATCTTTTTCTCTCACCTTTTCTTTCTCCCTCCGTCCGAGCACAAGATGGCTGCCAACACTTCCTGTTTGAAGAGTTGGCAACCAATCAGAGCCAAGCTCGTGCTTGTGTGGTTAGGTCCCGCCCAGATATATAAAGTTTTTATTTTTTTAATTTCTCAGGAACTACTGAACGGATTTACACCATTTTAAAAAAAGGTCTCTTTCTGAACCAAGGGCTACCTTTTTGCCAAATTTGGTGTAATTCCGTTCAGCAGTTCGGGCTGTAGCTTTGTCTAAAGTATCCTATGGGGAAAACATGTTTTGGGACCCCCCTTTTTTCTCGACCCCCACTTCGCAAATCACCCCGAAACTTTCAAGACAGGAGCTGACCGGAGCACCCCACTAGTTTTGAAGATTTCGCGAAGATTCGTCAACCGGCGCCAAAGTTATTGGGAAAACAAAAAATGCTTTTCCTATGGAAAATAGGTCCTAACTATAACTACCTACTGGCGACCGCCAGTAGGTAATATATATATATATATATATATATATATATATATATATATATATATATATATATATATGTTTAAACACATGTACCATCTTCACATGCATAACACATATGAGAATACATGTGCAAGTAGAGACATGCCTCACTCACAAGACCATGAAGTCCTTTAAACATGTCAGACTCTACTTCCCATTTCAAAGACACACCTAAATTTATGCTGTGTACTTCAAGTGTACCATTTCACAGGCTCATACAAGGTAGCCTAATCACTAATCCCTCTGCCTACATATCTAAAATCTCACTTTTGTGCTACAGCAACACTATTAAGCGACTACTGAGAGTGTTGGGCAGCAGCAACCCTTTGCATGTGTGTGTTTTAACTCTCACTATATTCCAGAAAACATGCATGCATGTGTCTCTACCTTTTCCTAGTGGCATCACATATAAAAGAAAAATTAAAAAAAATGTATATCTATGTTTTATACCTCTACCATTTTCTTAGGCTTAACACGTGTGAGAGTACATGTGCAAGTAGACTATAAAGTCCCTTAAACTTGACAGACTGCACTTCCCATTTCAAGGAGTCCCCTAAATTTATGTGGCATATTTGAAGTGTACATTTCTATACACTGATATGAGTTAACCTAATCACTAATCTCTCTACCAACATGTCTTAAACCTCACTTTTGTGCTGCAGCTTCACTATTCAACAACTACTGAGAGTGTTGGGCTTAGCCAAATACAAAGCAGAAACTTTTTCAATGTGTCTGTTAAAATCCTCACTATATTCCTAAAAGAATGCATGCATGTGTCTGTACCTTTTACTAGTGGCATCATATATAAAAGAAACATACAAATACATGTATACCTGAGTACTGCCTGAGTGAGTTTATGACTTCAAGGGTAATGTCTGGGTGATTACATCAGTGCATGGGTAGTGCCTGAGTAAAAGGATGGCTGTAAGAGTAATGCCTGAGTCATTGGATGAGTGCATGGGTACTGCCTAAGAGAATGGTTTAGTGCAAGAGTAGTGCTTGAGTGATTATATGAGTATATGGGTAGTATGTCGGTGGTTGCATGAGTACAGGAGTCGTGCCTGAATGAATGGATGATTTCAAGACTAGTTTTCTGTGTGATTCCATGAGTGCATGGGTACTGCCTGAGTGATTTTATGACTGCAGGGGTAGTGCCTGGGTGATTGTATGAGTACATGGGAAACACCTGAGAGTAAGTATGAATGCAGGGCTAATGCCTGGGTCATTGCATGAGTGTATGGGTAGTGCTTGAGTAAATGGATGAGTCCAAATCTAGTGCCTGGGTCATTGGATGAGTGCATGGGTACTGCCTGAGAGAATGGATGAGTGCATGAGTAGTGCCTGAGTGAATAGTTGAGTCCAAGAGTAGTTTTCTGTGTGAGTCCATGAGTGCATGGGTACTGCTGTGTAATTCTATGAGTGCAGGGGTAGTGCCTGAGTGATTGGATGAGTGTATGAGAAGTACCTGAGCGAAAGTATGAGTGTAAGAGTAATGCCTGGGTCATTGCATGAGGGCATAGGTTGTGTCTGAGTGAATGTTTGAGTGGAATAGTAGTGCCGGGGTCATTGCATGAATGTATGGTTAATGCCTGAGCGATTAGATGTGTGTATAGGTAGTACCTCCTTGATTGCATAACTGCATGGGAGCGCCTGAGTGAATTCATGAGTCCAAGAGTAATACCTGCCTCCTTAGATTAGTGCATGGCTAGTACTTGAAAACAGAGATGTAACTGTCACTATACTCCAGAAAGCAAGCATGCATGTATCTGTACCTTTTCCTAGTGGCATCATATATAAAAGAAACATACAAATAGATGTATACCAGTGTTATATACCTCTACCTTCTTTATAGGCATAACACGTGTGAGAATACATGTGCAAGTAGAGACATACCTCAATCATAAGACCATAAAGTCCCTTAAAGTTGACAGCCTGCACTTCCCATTTCAAGGAGACACCTAAATTTATGTGGCGTACTTGAAGTGTACATTTCCATAGACTAATACGAGCTAACCTAATCACTAATCCCTCTACCAACATGTCTTAAACCACACTTTTGTGCTGCAGCATCACTATTCAGCAACTACCGAGAGTGTTGGGCCTAGCCAAATATAAAGCAGCAACCCTTTGCATGTGTGTATTGTAACTCTCACTATATTCCAGAAAGCAAGCATGCATGTGTCTGTACCTTTTCCTAGTGGCATCATATATAAAAGAAACATACAAATAGATGTATACCTGTTTTTTATACCTCTACCATCTTTATAGGCATAACACATGTCAGAATACATGTGCAAGTAGAGACATACCTCAGTCACAATACCATAAAGGACTTTAAACTTGTCAGACTCCATTTCCCATTTGAAAGAGAACCCTAAATTTAAGCTGCGTTTTTCAAGTGTACTTTTTCACAGAGTTATACAACGGTGCCTTATTGCTATTCCCTCTGACAACATATCTTAAACCTCACTTTTATGCTGCAGCATCAATATTCAGCGACTACTGAGAGTGATGGGCCTAGCCATATTCCTAAAAGCATGCATGCATGTGTCTGTACCTTTTGCTAGTGTCATTTTCAGATGCATAACACACGTGAGAATACATGTGCAAGTAGAGACATACCTCAGTCAGAAAACCATGCAGACCTTAAAACTTGACATACTGCAGTTCTCATTTCAAGAAGACACATACAATGATGTGGTGTACTTCAACTGTACCATTCACCAGACTCATACAAAATTCCCTAATCAGTTATCCCTGTGCCAACATGTCTAAAACCTCACTTTTCCCTTGCAGCTTCACTGCTCTGCATTTACTCAGAGTCTTGGTCCTAGGCACATATAAACAACCAACCCTTCATATGTCTCTTTTATAAGTCTCACCATATTATCAAAAGTATGCATACTTATGTCTGTACCTTTTGCTACTGTTATTATATATAAAAGAAACATACAAATAGATGTATACCTCTTTTTTATACATCTAAGATGTTCAGATGCATAACACATATGACAAATATATGTGCAAGTAGAGACATACCTCAGGCACAAGACCATGCAGACCTTGAAACTTGACAGACTGCACTTCCCATTTCAAAGAGATACCTAAAATTATGCGGCGTACTTCATCTGCACCTTTCCACAGACACATACAAACTACCATAATCACTAATCCATCTACCAATGTACACATGTTACTATGCACAAGCTATTTCAATCGTCATTTCTTTACAATAAAACAAACTACAACACACATCTGTGCATTTCATAACATATTTCAAACATCACACTTCTCTAATAATTTCCAAACTTTGAAAATAATTATTTTCAAATTTAAAAATATCACTACAAAGAGTAAAGCACTACTGCATAATACATAACACACCTTACAAATTTGTAACTCACCTTTGAAATAGTATTGCAGAATATCAAATATCAGAAACTCATTAAAGATTTTCTTTTGCACACAATAAATGTAATGCAGCACTCTCAACAAGGTAAAACCAGTAATGGCAAACTTTCCCTCTCTTTCTGCACACAAATAAATGTAAGTAATAAATCACATTGCTTCCTACACTATTTCAAATTGTGAAACACATTTCTATTGTTAAGACATATTAACCCTTTCTAACTGTCTTCCAATAGTGTCCAAACTGGTTCTGTAATTTTCTGGAGTCGCGACTCCAATGCGGGGCCACAGTAAAGCGTCGCGATGGAACAGCGAACCCTTACAGGAGTTCAAAAACCTATTTCTAATAATACTAGTATTTTTTTTTAACAACACACTACTTCTACACATACTAATGACTTAGAAAAACTTAATTTAGTAACATATCACTTATATTTAAGTTTCCATTTCACATTTTAAAACCACATTTAAGTTTCAACCCTTCCCCGATTCTGCTTAATCCCAGTTTCCATAGTAACAGTTACTGCAACATTCAACTGTACTGGCAGGTCACAAGTTCATCATATTTTCAAGTTCAGCACACTAGCTAACAAATGCAAATAGCGGGTGTGGTTGACTTTTGCAAAACATTACCTTATCCTATCTACTGTCCCTTTCAAACATTTTTAATAACCAATCAGAAACATGATTCCTCAGCAAAGTAACATGCATCCTATATTTGAGTGCACAATGTTGATGAACAGCCAATCACTTATTGGCTTTTTCAAAAATAGCATCTTCTCCACCATTTTAGATACCTGTCATTCTACAAACTGACTACCTCAGCTACAGACATCTTTTCATTCCTTCCAGACATCCCTTCAAGATGCTTACAGTGTGGATTGTAGGACACAGCTATTTTTTCTGGTCCAAATGTATGCTGAACACAGAGGTATTGACAGAGACATAGGTTTGCAAAATGTGGATATTAACTGGATTGCACAGAGAGGATTAAAGTGGCACCAATTGTTGCCTTTGGTTAATACCTTTTTCAATCTCCAACCCCCTGACCTCATGATTGTGCACTGTGGTGGCAATGACCTAGGCACATTGACTGGGGTAGGTCCGGAAATGCTAATGAAGGATACCTTTGTACAATTGATGTTGCTTTTGCCTCAAACTGTCTTTGTATACTCTAATATATGCCAAAGACAAAAATGGAAGTGGTCAAATCAATTCTGTCCACAGTTTGAGAAAGCTAGGAAGAATGTCAATAAAGCTGTTTCTGCTCACCTCAGAGACCATAGGATGGGCTCCATCTATAACAACAATCTATGTTTTGATATGGATGACATCTACAGAAGTGATGGAGTTCACTTCACAGATGAAGGAAACAGAGTATTTCTCAACAACCTTGAGCTGTGCGTCTGCATTTACATGTAGCTTCAACAAAGTCGTAATGAAAACAAGGGCTCTTTTAAGAGCCACCCTATAACCCAACAATGATTTTTTTTTAATTTTAAAACATACATACTCTTTTTATATTTTTGGGGGATTCGCGAACCTGTCGCGGATTTGCAAAAGAAAAGCACAAATTCAATGTACTACAACACAATATATAATTTTTAATTTTTTATATTATTAATAACTTTATCAAATCTTATGTGATTAATAAATTCAATCTCACTAACTTTATAAAAAAAGGTCACAAATGCAACACTACCTTCTAAAGTATATACTATTAAATTATTTATTCGTGAATCCACTGCGACGTTACACGGGGGGCCACGCTGAGAGCTGCGATGGGGTCGCGACTCCCAAAACAAGAGGAAAAAAAATGCCCCCCAGTCCCAATACTCGATGTTGGCCTCGGGGACTCCATCCCCCGGGACATGCCCTCACATTGGGGACTGCGGGGGAGCCCCAATGCCCCCGCAGTCCCTGCCGGCACCCCGCCTCATGCGGAAGCTGGCATTGCTTTTGGGCCAAGGGATCTGATAACAGGCAGCTCCCTTTGCCCAAAAGCAATTCTGCATCGCTTCATGGAAGCAAGAGCAGTTTTTCTGCTCTCGCTTCCATGAAGCGAAGCAGAAGATTGCTATGACAGGGCGGGAGCAGTGCTACCACCCTGCCATAGCAAACTGCAATGTCCCGGGGGTGGGCACCCCGGGACATTGCTGGAGCCGACCCTGGGGTGGTGGTCCCAAGGGCCAAGGAGGGCTCCTAGAGGGGCCGCGCGGCCCCCCTCCCATCTGTGTGCTGCCCCGGGAAGGTGGTGGTCCCCGGGGCAGTGTGGGGAGGCTCGAGTCCCCCCACACTTAATTTTTTAATAGTAGCCACAGGGAGGGTTCAACTACATACTTGATTTCTTCATACAGCATGCTGGGATGTGCAGTCACATCGAGCTTTCATTAAACACCTATAGTAGGTTCCAATGCTTACAGATTTCAGAGAGTCAGTTAAAATCCTTAGTAGGATCTGGATGTGAAAACGCGTCAGGCAACACAATGAACTTGGATGGCTGGGGCGGGCTGAACCATGATGCAGAATGGCAGACGCACTGTCGAGTGCATCTTGAGAAGCTTCGGCGTTTGTTGAATAAAATTATGACACGGGTGCCCTCCCGTGCAAGATGCACCATCTCGAAGGAATGAGAGGCTGAGGGAGAGGAACCTTCCTGCTCCGGTTTCCAGCACAGTGTGTCTTGATGAAGAGTGCCTGCTCCCATCACATCCAGATCCTACTAAGGATTTTAACTGACTCTCTGAAATCTGTAAGAATTGGAACCTACTATAGGTGTTTAATGAAAGCTCGATGTGACTGCACATCCCAGCATGCTGTATGAAGAAATCAAGTACGTAGTTGAACCCATGAGGGGTTTTTAAACCAATCAGCATGCAGTATAAAGAGCGCTCCAATGCGTACAGGAGAAATGCCTCTGATGAAGTGGTACGTTGGCCACAGAAACGCGTCAGGCAACACAACGAACTTGGATGGCTGGGGCGGGCTGAACCGTGATGCCAAATGGCAGGCGCACTGTCGAGTGCATCTTGAGAAGCTTCGGCGTTTGTTGAATAAAAATATATATATATATATGCAAAAAAGGAAGCAGCAGTTCCCAGATTTAGGTGGATTGCATCTCCTATATATAGCAGCCTGCGACACCAGCGACACTATGAATCTGCTCAACACTAATGTCTGTTTTTCTAGCAAAGTTTTTAGGCATAGGATTAGCATAGTGCCATCCATGCCAAGCTACAAAGGGACAACGCCTTTTGCCATTTCCACAGCAAAATCTTTAAGCATAGGATTAGCAAAGTGCTATCCATGCTGAGCTGTAAAATGACTCCTTCAAATGTCCTTTTCCTTCATGCTGAAAATTATGTTTTGTTGTCTCCACCAGAAAATGATCCTGCCAGTTTGACATCCTAAGTCCTCGTTTGAGGAGAGCAGGTTTCATTTTTGGGATTTTGACCTGGCTATGCACATAGCTTTGGGGTTCTAGTTTGTCTTTGGGTGTAGTAGACAAGACGTTCATTGTGACAACAATAAGTGAGCTCATCTTATCACCAGCCTTGCTTAACCAAACCTAAGAGGATCCTTTCTATTGATCCTTTTGTTGTTTAGCCATAGAAAATCTGCATCTACGTAGAGTATGCTTAATGCTAATAGAACTGTGATAAGAAGGTAAGGGCTAAATTACATCTTATACACTTAGGTGCATCCAATATTGTTCCTCTTCCATGTCACAGCCTTCATTCTCCTCCTTGTTGCCCACTGTTTCGATCAATCTTTGCTTTCTAGGGCTTGGTTCAGAGAGTTCATGAAATATGTGAAAGGGTGGCCATTTTGTACCCTTCCATTGGGGAAGAAGCTGATAATATAACTGAAAAGTGTGTTCAGGTCTGTCTCTGGTGTGGATTAAACATCAGTTCACATAGAGCGGTGAATTGGACGAGTCTTATGAAGATGACTGGGTGTAATCTAAGAATCACTGAATCCCATACCCAGATTAGTAAATACATGTGTATTTTACACATGTATTTATATGCTTATTCAGTTCACCATAATCACCCACAATGCAGTTAAGATACTAATTGTGCCAAAAAAGGCCTTATTAAGCCCATTCCTTGTCAGCCAGAGAAAGGAGGACTATCCTCGGTGCTGAGGCAATACCTACCTAGGTAGGAAACCTTGGTAAGGATTAGTAGTGGAGCTCCACCTACGACTGCCCCCATCCATAATGCTAGCTACCACCCAGCCCCAGAGTCAGCTAGCAAGCACTGACAACAATATTCAGGGAGAGGTTGGAGTTGTAGCTGTTCTAGCTTTCCTGCTGACTGATGAGAGAGAGAAAAGGTGAGAGAGAGTGAGAGAAAGTGAGAGAGGGAATATATGTGGCCCTGTGTCTGTGTGATTATAGCTAAGACCTCTGGTATGCATTTCCCTGTTATTTTTGACATGTTTTTCTGCCACTGAGAATGGGCCTCATTCTTGTATGTACCAAGAGCATCTCTAGCACCAACAGTTTCATTGCACCTAAATGCAATAGCACAGACGGAATATGATGTGTACCAAATAAAAAGAGCAGAAAAGAACATTTAAAACGCATTTGAAAAAACAGCCAAAGATGAAGACAACCCCAATCACACTCCTATTTGTACGACAAGAGAACATTTTTAAAAGCCTTGTTTTAACATTTACCTAATTTAACAGAGATTTATCTAATGAGCTAGCCAGTGGGAATGAGCAGCACAAATTACAATAATTTGTGGTAAATTCCTACTGGTAGACTGAAGAACTATATTGAAATGTTGGGGAGGCAAAATAACACATTGGGAAGTTACTGGAATGATTTTACATTCTTCACATCGGAGTTATGTCAAGTTGTGTGACATCACTTTCGCAAATCTGGTGAAGATCTACTGGAAACTTCAATTTTCACATAGTTAAAATGTTCTTTGATATGTAAAGTTCATCCGTGAAATCGTGAACTCTTGAGTCTGTGAGCAGAATATGTACTTAGCATGAGCATTGAAGTAGCAGAATACATATTGATATAGAAGGCATTAGTATTTATTTCTCTCCATACATATAAACGATGTAGGCCTAGATTTACTAAGTCTTTGATCTGTCACAAAGTGACACATTGGTATGTACTTTACAGCACAAAAGGTATTTTGCTCTGGAAATATGCCCTTTTCCTAGTGTCAGCGCACCTTTGCACCACTTTGTGTCAAGTGGATGCTACTGGGGCGTAACCAGAGGTGGATTAGTGTGAACACCTATAAATTTTGACACAAAAGCCTGGACTGCTAAAACAGCAGACTAGGCTTAATGTTATAAACTAATGCCTCCTTGAAGCAGGTGTTAACAAGGGTTATTATTTTATTTCTCCAAAAACCCATCTATTGTATGTATAGTGAAGTGCACAGGCCACATCCAGTGTGTGGGATAGTACTGAAATTTGTCTAGGCAAAGGGATTTCTACTGGAAGGGCATACCTCTAAGTATATAAATTCGGAGGCTAGACAGTGAACAATCAGCTCTGCACTTTTGTGTGGAGAGTTAAACCCAGGTATAGATTTACATGTCTACACGCCCTCCAATGAGCAGGCTGAACCTTCTACAGTTGTATTTATGACTGTAAAGTTGCTACAAGTAGCATTAATACCATATTCTACGTTCTGCCTAGATGGCAGACATGTCCTCCACCTGGGAAATACCTTCGGCTTAGAGATTGAAATGTTCCTATGAGAAAGTATAGGGACATCTAAGAAAAAGGTTTGTTTTCTTAAAAATAAATAAGCATATTTTAATTTATAATATAAAATTGAATTACTTTAAAATATTTATTATTAACCTGGAAATAATACAAAATACAGCACTAACTCCGCAAATTAACTATGTGTTTAATTGTAAAATATTTGGTTGTGAGGGAGGGTAAGGCCAGAGAGTTAAGTGGGACGAAGGGCAAGTGCCTTTGCATTTTGCGAATGGGATAGTCTCTGACGAGCATATCAAAAACAATATCCTGTTCCTTAATCCTTTCCCTGTACTGTAGTGCATTGCTTTTCCCACCGTCTACATGTTACAACAGGCAGACAGGAGGATGTCTGTTTGCATGATTGTTTTGACGTATATCATTCATATTAACAATTCATCTGCCTTGTAGTCAGGGTGAAATTAAAAGTTATTTAACAGATCCTGGCCATGAGGAGTAAGATAATTGTCTAGTACAGCTGCCCCACCTGCAGACAATAGCAACGTAGTGAGAGTATGCCCAAGGCACCAGCTGAGCTAGCATGCCTCCATGAATTTAGCTTAACAAGAGGGAGAAGAATACTTGTGTACTCCATATATAGCATAATGCCTGAAACTCTAATCAAATTAAAAAAATCAAATGGCCTGAGGATAGGAGGTTACAAGTATGCCAGCAAATGTACTGCCTCCAGTACACCATCTCCGCGGTCCGATGGCAGCCTCACACTGCCATTCCACCACTGCTGCTCCCCCCTATTTCTGTACATTTCAGTGCAGCATAATGCAGAGGCTGGCCCGAATGTAAGCCAGGCAAGAGGAATGGATGGAGCGATTGGAGAGGCTCCTAGCAGCTGTTAGAATCTACTGCCCTCTTCTGCCCCTTTTTTAATCCTTTTTTAGGCGGGTTGGGACTTGTTGTTTGTTGTAAGGAGAGGGTGGTAATGTGGGAGTTGGGACATTTTTTTTTCTCTTTATGGACATTAGACAATTTAGTTTTTGGACTTTTGTTGGACACTATACTTACGGGAGATTGGTTGGGGACAGGGAGAGGGGTGGGTCAGTTGTGGGTTTAGTTCGTTTATATTGTTAGGGGAATAACATTTTTATAGTTTTACATTATGATGATTTAAATCTGTTTTAGGGTGTTACTGTTTTACTTAGCACTGCTGCCTTTGCTGCAGCCAATTTTTAAAATCTGCTGATAGTGTAACAGCAAAATAGAATGCAGTACCCTCCCCTCTCCTACTACTCTCTCCTCCTAGTCTCTGTCTGCAACTTTAACCCCTAAGGACACGGGGAGCGGGGTGAATTTCCAATGTACATAGATTGCAGTTCAACAATAAATCAACCACAGTTCTCCCACCTGATTAGATGAAGTGAGGGCTACATGGTTTCCCAAGGTGCCATGGTGGTGGTAGGACTCAAACTGTAGGATAAGGACTATTCATCGCAGGGAACTAACTAAATTGAAATAAAAAATGAGTTAATGCTGTTATATGCAAGCTTTAAGAAATATTTGAGACAGTCACCAGACTAGACTACTACACAAGAAGAGAGACAATAAAGAAAACAAGATAGGTAATGCCCAATTGAATTAATCAGAACAATGGTGAGCTAGTTAAAGTTACAAAATGTGGTTGACTACAACGACGAACTGGAAGTGGACAAGGGTAAGGTTTGATGAAATACAGTGATTGAATGATGATGCTGGCAATGATGTTCCTCTGAAAATATCGAACACTGGGGCATATGTACAAGTCCCTATCGCCACCACAACGTCACTTTTATTGACGTTGTGGTGGCGATAGGGGCTTAGCCTTATTTACAAGGCAGCATTAAGCCACTTAATGTGGCTTAACGCTGCCTTGTAAATAAGACCCCCTTTCACGCTATGCTTAGCGTGAAAGGGGTAGACAGTGGGTGTTGCGGTTGGTGTTCCACCGCAACACCCATTGATTTTGACGCTGCCCCCTATGTACAAGAGCAGCATACATAGGAGGCAGTGCCAAAATTAAGACCAGGAAAAACCTGGTCTTAAGTTGGCGAAACGAGGTGAAATGCATTATTTCTCCTTGTTTTTGCTTTTTCCACGTGTGCTGCCTTGTGCAGCACACATGGAAAAAGCAAAATGCCATGCATTGTTGATGTACGGGAAAGTCCCCCTTCCTGTACATAAAAAATCTTAAAAAATGCCATTTTGTGACTTTCATGTGTGCTGCATTAACCACCACTTAGATTCACATTTGAGCCAGACAGCACAGAGCACAAACACACCCTGTAACATTGCATTTTCACAAATCAAGTTAAATCGATGCACCACTCTCACCAACACTCCACAGAGTTGGGTAGGACACTTTAAAATCATCACCAAATTGGTTGATTTCTGAGAAGTTGAAAAGTTGCTTCTTCTGGTGGCACTTCTCGAAGTAGCTAGTGACGCCCATGCCCTGAGTCATTGCATCATCCCTGATCTTCCTGACTCCAAGTAAGGTGTTAAACTCCGTACCAACTGTGTCTGACTAAAATGGAATATATCGACCTATAGTACAATTTTGTTGTTGGACAGCACGAGAAACATTGAGTCATTTTTTGTGTAGACTAGATTTGTGTTCGCCTATTGCATTATCTATTCTAAAGGGACTGGGCGGGTCTGACTCTAAGAGGAGTATAAGGCAGAAAACAATTCAACAAAGCTGTGTGGAGTGGACCTGGTGAAGAAATATCGCTATCTCTCAAAGGGGAAGGGGAAAAAACTCACCATCGTGGAAAAAATGATCAGCCGTCGTTAGGCCACCATCATCGTAAATCATCACAAGCACATTTAAGCATTATAGTTAGAGAAAACTCCCAGTGTCACTGGCTGCCACCACAAGAATCATCTCAACAACACACTCCCAAAACAACAATCACTCAGAATGCAAAGCATGCCATTTACCTGTTCTTTGAATTCAGGCGTGGCGTGAGTGTGGTACATTGCAGATCCATTGCTCACGAATCAGACATTGGTCAGTCTAAGTCAAATAATGTGGGGCAGTCCGGCTAGGGTAATGAACTAGGAAAGCATAGATAGTCACGGTCCAGATTTGGAGGCAGCCACAAAATTGTTTGTATCACTCCATCCAATGTCCTTGAGGGAAATAAGTGGTGGGGACTTCTTCGCTGCAATGACTGCACACTGCTGAAATCCAATTAGGAAATAAAATGTGTCTAAGAGTAAGACGGTGGGGATGAATTAGTCAACCACATACAAACAAATGAAAGTAAATAATGTTCAACTAGCTGTACCTTTTGTTTTTTTGGGCCTTTTTTTGGGGGGCATCAAAGAAAGAAAACAGATCAGTGACAGAGACTGAGAGAGAAAGTTCTGTGGTTATTGGCCCAGGCCTAGCAGTCAAGGAAGTAGAGCTCTTCCTCAAGCTATGGTGGTTCAACCAGAATTAGGTCATCTAACACACCACTTGCATGACCTGTCTCCCTCATCCTCCCCCTGTCGTACTTCAGGTATGGAGTAATCCTGTGGTATAAAGTGCTGATTCATTTTAATCATGGTTAATCTCTCCATGTTTTGGGGTGAGAAACTGGTCCTTCTCACTATGACAAAGGCACCAGCAGCACTGAAAACATGTGCAGCAGAGACAGTGGCCACCAGGCAAGCCAGATAGTTTATTGCCAGCCTGCTGAGCACTGGTCATTGGCGCCTTTTCTCATACCAATACATCAATGGGTTTTGATCAAGGTAGGCCTCTGTTGGGTTATCCAGATAGGCCAGGACCATCCTCAAAATCATTGTTGGTGCTCCACCTTGCTTGACCTCTTTTGTGTTTGCCTCTTCACTGCCAGTAGAAGCCACTTAGTTGCAGATTTTGGGGCTGATGCTCCTGTTCTTGTTGTTGTTGGTGTTCCTGTTGTTGGTTTTGACTGCTGTGAGCCAACAGCACTGCCCCCAGGCTCTGAACTTGAAGGCTCCCCTAGAACTTGTGCTCTGGAGGAGTGGGCCTCTACTTTTGTGCTGTTCTTTTTCTAGCTCACTGGCTAGCTCAGCTATCCATGTTTTGTATTTTCCAACATACCATCTGAAAAAGGAATGAAAGTGGACAGTAATGGTTTGTACCGTGGATCAAGAATTGTGGCACAGATGTAATGTTTGGATGACACACTGACTCTTTAACAGATAAGCGAAGGATTATGCTCTCCACCAAGTTATACGCATATTTTTTCCTCGCCGCCTATGTGCTTTGCCAACACCTCCTTTAGCTGTTCTTGTAGCATGTGCAACAACAGGATAGCTTGGCCCATGGTACTGTCCTCCTTGCTGATTTCCCCATGTTAACACCTCAAAAGGAAACAGAATCTCTGTCAGGCATTTGACTAGGCCCCATTGGTCCATCACAATGATCATGCCTTTCACAGTTGCATCCCCTCTTTCATAACATAGTCATTGATTGGTCTGTAGTGCTCAAACAGGTGTTCAAGCATGTAATAAGTCGAGTTCCAATGTGTTGGCACCTTCTGTGTGAGTGCTTTATCTGCCATTCAATTATCACACTAAATGAGCCGGGCTTTAAATGAATGGCTGAAATGAGTGCAGACTCTTCTGCAGGTAGACAGTACGTTGCCTACTTGGCCTTCTTTTTTAGAAAGTCCTGTACAATGATGCTGATGCAGTGTGCCAAACACAGGACGCTGAAATAGCCTTCATCAGCCTTGGCCTTAACTATATTACTGCCATTGTCTGTGGCAACAAATCCAATGTTAAGCCCTCTTGGTTGCAGTCATTTAAACACCTTGTTCTTAAAGACTTCCAAAATGTTTGCAGCAGTATGGGATTTCTTCATGGCGAACATGGCTACTGTTGCATGCTTCAGAGCAGCATTACAAATCTCCAATGAGCAATGATGCACATCTAATCAGTCACTTGTCACCTGGTCCACATGTTTGTTGTCAGGTGGAAACTGTGAACAGCACTCATCTGCAAAGCTTCTCTAAGCAATTCCAGCACATCATGATGTAGCGCTGGAATAGCAGCTCTGGCGAGATAGGATCAGCTGGGAACCTTTCATTTCGGGCAGATGGCTGCCACAAATTCCGGTCGAAACACGCCAAGAATAGTAGCTTGAATTTTTTTCTTTTCTGGTGCCACTGCTGCAGGTGACTTCTTGAGACGTGGTAGGCTCAATGTGTGTTTCAGCAGGGCAGTCACTGTCCTCTTTTGCCTTTGTGTCGCGACCTGAGTCTTGTGCCATAGCTATGTTGCTGATGTGGGTTATACTACTGCACTGCTGGGGAGAGGGCTACTTTGTGTAATGAAAATGTCTTCCTCTTCCTCACCTTCCACCATGATCAGATCGTATTCCCTGCTCAGCCGGCTTTCACCCCCTTCACCAACAACACTTGCAGTTTTTTGGCTGCTAAGGTGTGCCTCCCAATGGATCATATGGTGCTTTCTCTAATGGGTTGTTTAACCCCCAGTACCATAGTTTGTACCAAGCATACCCTGACTAACACTTGCTATGCAAAGGGAGCATATGGCAATGTTTACCTCCTTCTTGCTAATCGAAAATCGAACTGGGGATCTCAACTTTTTGACGCTGATCCCACAGCCAATGTTGGATGAACTAGTGGTAGGTGGGCATTTTAACATTTGACTCTCTGCAGTATCTTCTTCTACTGAGGTGGTTGTGGATGTAGGTCTCTGCCGGGACTTTGTAAAGGTGGCAGCTAGGGGTGGTATCTGTGGTGCCACATCCCTCCCAGGAAGTTTGGATGGGGTAATGTCAGTCTCCACTGGGGTTGGGCCAACATTCATGATGACTGGCTTGTTGTCATCCTCCTCTTGTACATCTGCCTCCATAACTCTAAGGGTTTCTGAAACTTTCCTTTTCCCTAGCCTCATCTTGTGGCATGTCTCCCTCTCAGACTGAGGCAGGATCCAAGTGGTGTCTAGATCATCAGAAGGAGGGCTTGAAGAAGAAGATGATGTACCAATAACTCTCCTTTTTCTAGCTGGAGATCTGGAAGACAATGGATCTTCTGAAAGAGCAGCTTCCTCAGCATGAAGCTCATTCTCCCAAACTGCTCCTACTTCGGGAGGAACTCTATTTGTGGTTGCAGCTGTTGTTGCCCACTTCTCTGAGTTTCCTGCAATGATTGGGTGCTACTTTGCAATAGAGATAAGTCAATTTCAATATCACTGCTCATCGGCGTTGCTGTGATTAGACTGGCTGCCCCTTTGACAGACATGGGTTTGGGCCTAGATTGGGTTGGGTCCACTGATACAGGGGTGTTGATCCCAACTTGCCCCCCAGTGGCTGGTGCGGCAGCACAGTCTTCTTTTTTCCAAAAAGGATCTGGGTTGACATACCAGTGGTGGTAAGCTCCTTCTTCTCACTGGCCACTTTCTGTGTAGCACCTTTCTTTGGGGCCATCTTAAGCTGGCAGTTAGCAGTGGCACTTAGCTTCACACAAGCAGAGATGTCTGTGTGATGTGTGGGTCACGCATCACATTGAGCACAGGCCTTCTGTCTGGCAGGAGTGTGGGTGATATTGTCTCTTGTGCACCTAAAAGAAAAGAAGCAAGAAGAACTTCAGTGAAACGTGGCATTGTTGCAGTTCAATTAGTGGTACAAACAAACATAATATAATTTAATGTGGTCACTGGTTACTCTTATAATAAATAACTTACAATACAGTGTATCCTTCCGTAAAACAGAAAACCTCACCAACATAAACATTCATGGTGACTGACTGTACACTCAGGAAGGATAAGAAAGAGTAACAACAACATACAGAAGTAACTCTTTGCTTTATGTGCATCACAACACATGGAATGAGGCACTCAGGGAGGTGCAGCTGACAAATGACAATGGAATATTCCTTAGACAATGAATGCTGTTGTGCACCTATAGCAGACATGGGGTTGATTCATTGATGCCTGATGTAGTGAAAATGGTTTAAAAAAAAGAACAAAACATTTAAAAAACAAAAATAATATTTAAAAAGAAACAAAATCTACAGTCTAAAAAATTAAATTAACAATTAATTAAAAAAATTATAAAAAAATGGAAAAACTTAAAATGAAATAATTATCAATAAGTGAAGTTATCCTCAAAGATATAATACTAATTTATTAACCTGCTATCTCATTGCTCAGCTTTCTATGCAAGCATATGGCAAAGAGCCACACTGACACTGGCTGGATACACAAAATGTGTGCCTGCCATTTCCACATGGTCAGCAACAACAACAACAACACTGAGCAAGAAGGCATGGGGAACAAACTAAGAAGAACACATGCAGGCCTATGAGGAAAGCTCACTGGCTGGCTATACAAAATGACCACCAGCCACATGATCATTGGTCACAACAGCAACAACTAGCAAGAAGACATGGACACAAACAAAGAACACATGCAGACCTATGGCAAAAGCACACTGACTGCTCGCCAGCCACATGGCAGCACGAAGCAGGAGGCCTGCAAAACAATGAACACATGCAGGCCTATGGAAACTGACTATAGAGAATGGCCCCTGCCCACATGGCATGGGGAGCAAAGGCAAATGGTGGACTATGGCAAACACACACAGGAGGCATAGTTAGACAGATAGAACACAGCATTGTTTAATTTAGCAATCCCCAAAATGAAAATTAACAGGGCTAAAAATATTTACAACAACTCATATCCTCCAAAGTCATTACCCCCCTACTCTGTTTGCAGGGGGAAAAAACGAGTACTACCACAAAAAAGCACATTTTGTATTTCAATCCAAATACATCCATGGCCTAAATGATGTTTCAAATTCAACAGACACAACAGAAACAGTTGTTTATTTATGCACCCATGGCTAGCACTGGGTCTACTGGCTGGACAGCCCATGGCAGACTAGGCCACATAGGGCATTAAAAGAATGCAGTAAGTTTATGCAAAAACATTGAGAAAATGTACTAAATAGTGCAACATTTTTCCGTTACAAAAGAAGAAAAATCACATGCAAACAAACCAGCAACAACCAGCAAGAAGGCTTGGCCACAAACAAAGAACATATGCAGGACGATGCAAAAGCACACTGACTGCCTACGCAAAATGGCCGCCAACCACATGGTCAGAAAAACAACCAGCAAGAAGGCATTGCCACAACAAAGAAGACATGCAGGCCTATGGCAAAAGCACACTGGCTGGCTACACAAAGTGTCCGCCAGCCACATGGTCACAACAGCAAGCAGGAGGCCTGGAAAACAAAGAACACATGCAGGCCTATGGACACTGACTATACAAGATGGCCCCTGGCCTCATGGGGAACAGAGCCAAATGGTGGCCTATGGCAAACATACACACACCGGCCAGACAAAGGATGCATTGTCAACACAGGGGTCACAAAATTAGTTCAGCAATGCCCAAAACAAAAATTAACAGGTCTTAAAATGTTTACAGCAGCACACATCCTCCAAAGGGATTACCCCACCTAAACACTGGCTGAAGGAAAAATACATGAAATATCACAAAAAACACATTTTGTTTCTCAATTCAAATCCATCCATGGCCTAAATGATCTTTCAAATTAAACAGACACAACAGATACAGTTTCATGCACCCATGACTTGCACTGGGCCTACTGGCTGGAAGGCCAATGCCAGACTAGGCCACATAGTGAATTAAATCAATATTGCAAATTTATTTTAAAAAACATGGAGAAACGTAATGAACTGTGCAACATTTTTACTTACAAAGAAATAACTATGCCCTTAGTGAAACTACAATGTCTCTTACCTGGGTGCTTGGAACTGATCAATCTGTCCCTATCCTCTGCGTCTATCCCCAAATCATGGAAACAACCCAAAGTTATTCCTGTGCTGAAAAAACCGACACTGGAGGTTTCCAGGCCTGAAAACGTCCAACCAATCTCCCTGCTTCTGTTCCTCACCAAAATCATGGAATCACGCGTTAATACTTTTTAAATTCAATACCTGGAAGTCAAACCTATACTGGACTCCTCTCAAAATGGTTCCCGGCCTCGGCTGTTAGGTTTGAAGATCCCATTCCTGCTATGCACTCGTATCATGCTACATTATTTTAGCAGTGTGTGGCTAAATAGATGCCATTTGTATTCACGTTATGCAACCCACTGAGTTATCCCTGCAACGTGCAAGCTTTAGTTAGCAAGTGTGACTCCATTTTGTATTTCGTAATCCCTATTAGGCTGTGTCTGAACTAGGCCTCATTAATCGTATTGCTTGCCTCAGCAGAACACTGTATTTAGTTATTATTTTTCTTTCCTGTTCAAGGCTGCTTACCGACTTTACTAATGAATAGGCTATTCTGCCCTCACATGCCTATCCGAGTGTGTAGTTCTGCTCCCACGTTAGGAGACGCTGAGACTCAGCACGGTAACCTTGAGTTGCTGATTGCATGTACCCATCTGGCAGGTGGTAGCCCATCCTTCTGTGCCTTCTTTGTTCATGTTCGCCCAGGCCGGTAACTTTCCACTGTGGGCGTGGTTGAATCTTCTTGGAGGAATAATCATGCATTGCAGGCCGTTGGGGAGCAAGTCCCTCGGCAGACATCTTAGGGTGCAGGTCAGATTGGACACCTCTGCAGAGTATTACTAATAAATGCTTGTTTGTATTCTCTACTGTCTGACAGACTCTTCATTTCTTGGGAAGGCATAGCAGGTGGTTGTAAGTAACCCGAGTGGGCCCTAAGGGCCACTTCCTTCAGTTGTCGCCCGAACAGGGACCCCGCAAGGTGATCCAACTCGACCGTAATCGGGTTGCAGGGTCGGGGTTGTGTCTGGTTGGTCGGGCGGATCGGGGTACCCCACACGATCGAGCTTGGTTCTCGCAGCTGCCCCGCCCATCTGATCGGGCGACTCCACATCTAGTGGTCACCGGCTGGGGTCCTGAGAAGGCGAAACCTTGGAGTTGACCATTTGGTCCGAAGAGTCAGCAGTGGAGAATAACTTGACTCAACCTGTGGGCACCAGGTGAGTGATTTGATTCTTGAAAAAATGGCACTATTCTTGAACGGCACAAGCATACGGGCTGTGTCCTGGTACGGTCTCCGGACTTTCTTGCTTGAACCGACATTAGCCAACAGGCTGTATCTTGGTACAGTCTCCAAACTGTCTTGGAGCAGTTTTCGGACTGCCTTGCTTGAACGGCACAAGACTACGGGCTGTTTCTTGGTACGGTCTTCGGGCTCTGTTGGTTTGAACTTGGTGGGGTTGCGGACCCTTTAAAAGACACAGAGTGTTTGTGAACAGTCTGCCAGGCCAACTGGAAATTTGACCTGTTCTCAAAAAGGCCTGCGGCTGTTTGCGAGCAATCTGCCAGGCCAACTGGAAATTTGGTCTACTCTTGAAAAGGTCTGGGGATAGAGCCTGTCTTCTTGAACTTGGTACAGTCTACGGACTGTAGGAAGCGGTCCTCGGACCGTTTTGGTTTGGATCTTGAACAATATTTGTACTCTTTATTTTTTTCCTTTTATTATTTTGTTTGTTGGTGTTATATTTGTCCGTTGGGGACAGCGCATGTGTCTTATATTAAGATGCCTTGTCTAAGTAAACTGGGGTGTTTTGGATGTCGGTGTTGTTCTACTGAGGCTCGATTGGAAGAGAGCCAGCCTGCGCCTCCTGAGGGTACCCTAAATTTTGATGTGTACGTCAAGCACGGTATTGACCCTATTATGTTTAGCACATTGTGGAATAAATATACGAGGGACAATACTGAGTTACAATGGCCACTTACTGGCTCGTTTGATGAGCAAAAATTGAATTTCTTGCAGGACAAATTGTTCGCCAAAAAGAGCAGGCAGTCGATGTTTGATTCTCTAAGAGTATGGCAGAAGGAAACAAAGCAGCGGCGTATGAGAGCAGAGAAAGTGGCCCAGAAGAGGCAGACGCAAACTATAACGCAGAAAGCAGTGGCCTATGAAAGGGCAGAGATAGAGAAAGGCATAGAATGTGCAGATAGAAAGTTTCGATTGCAGACAGATAAATGTTATGTTACTAGAGAGGAAGGTGATGTTTTCGTTGAAGAGCTATTGGATTCTCGCCCTCCTCCACCTTATGCTCCTGAGCGGATATACCCAAGGGTTCCCACATCTCAGTCTCCGGCCTCTGGTGCCGCTCTTCCTAGTATTTCAGCCTCTAGTCAAACTGCTTCGGCCCCAGCCCCGCCTGCTGTCTCCCTGCTCACGCTGGGAACAGGGGTAGGAGCCGTTAGCTCTCCTGTTCCGTCTACTGACTCTGTATCTACTGCTACACCCCCTTTCACTCCTACAACACTGTCTCCTTTCATGATGATACCTGTCTCCTCATCTGCTCTTTCTCCCTCAAGTATAACACCCCTAGCACTGCCGAATGGCGAGACCCCTGTACGTGGGATACATGAAGGGAACTGGACGGCAGCGCGAGACCGTATAGACAAAGGGTTAGTGCGTTCTGCTGTGGGTGATGAGGAGAAGCAAATGGTGGCGACTCAAGTGGCTCAGTGGGCTCGGAACCCGATCTATAGTGTGGAAGATGTGTGGAGTGTGATGAAAGATTATGAGCCCTTCATACAGCAGCATGCCCTTAAGCACATGTCGGTCACGCTAATAGGACTGTGGGAGCAGTGTTTTCAGGGCGTTGCACCGCAGATCATCTATGACAAACGGGACAGGGTATATGCTGCAGATATGGTGCCTAATGAGGTCTTTAGCAATGTAATGACATTGGTGGGCTATCGGGGCAGATTGCATCAAAAGGTTCCGACGATGGTGACCCAGTACCCCATGAGAGAGGTCCAACCCATTTATCATCCTGAAATACCAGAACTGCGCGACTCCACAAATGCTGTTATTAGGCCGCGAGTCGATGCTCAGTTCCAGGAACAGTGGATCTATACTCCTTGGAAGAGGAGTGAGGTAATATCCCTTAAAAGTCAGTTGCCAGACCCTCGGAAAAACCCGACTGCGTATTACAAAGAGTTGACAGAGGCGGCCTCCTCCACGGTGATGACGTTAGCAGATATTGAGTTATTCTTTGGCTTGTTGGTACCGGTGGATATATGGATGCAAGTGCATACACAGGATCATGTGGTGGAATTGGGAGGAACATGGGATCAGATCAGGGCGTGGGATAATGGCTTTACCGGGCCGCATTATCACCTATATGCATTCCCTTATCCCGCCGAGACGGGTGGATTGGGACAAGTTGACTGCATGTCGTCAGAAGAAGGACGAGAGTGTGTCTGACTTCTTTACTAGGTTTGAAGGGGTGTTTCTCGACTTTAGTGGCCAGGATCTGTCATTGGAAGGTGGTGTCCGGTTGTTTGTCAGCAGGTTCGTTACCAATTTGCTTCCAGAGATTGCGACTAGGTTGCAGGCTTCAGAAAGCATTTGGAGCACCTCTTCCCCGTTGGTAATATTGAGCATGGCACAGTAGTACGAGCATAGAGAGAATGAAGAGAAGGAGAAAGTGGAGAAAAATTCGAAAGACTTGAAGACGAGGGTGTTGATGCAGCAAGTTGAGAGGGGTAACGGAAGAGGTTCGGGTTCGGCCCAGCGGCTACCCAGGTCTAACAGGGGTGGTTCCTCGAGCGCACCTATTGGGCTCAATCAATGTGCTTATTACAAGCAGGAGGGACATTGGCGGAATGAATGTCCGGAGTTAGTCCAGAAAGACGAGACCCCGAGAGGTCGGGGTTTTAGAGGATGTGGCAGAGGAGGAGGAGGCCGGGGGGAGATGTGATCGGAGAATACATCATATAATAGACAGAGCGGGAACTATTTTGATGACCCCCGAGGGAGGCAGTACTATCATGATGACTATGACATGGAGGAAGTGACGGGGATGTCTCACAGCTAGGATAGACAGAGACAGGGCAAGGGACCAGTTCCGGTGCCTGTAGATCAGTGCGGACCCTATGTCACTGCAGATTTACACGGTACGACCGAGAAATTCTTAGTTGATACAGGGGCTATGAATAGCTCTGTTTCCCGTTCACTGGTCCCAGGGGCGGCTCTGTCTGGCCAAAACAATGTTTCGGTGGGTTTCTCAGGCGTGCTGGTTGTCAGCCCCATTTCCAAATCTCTTGCTTTGACTATTGGCCCCTTCACGGTTGATTCACCATTTCTATTAACGTCAAATTGTGGGGAGTATTTGTTAGGGTTGGATTTGTTAAAAAGGTTGCATGTGACAATTTTTTGTTCTCCAGACGGTGTTTACATGACTATTGGACCACAGGTGGCCCGTGCCACACAATGTCTCGCAAAGGATGCCCCCCTCCCCGCTGAGTTTCAAGATGTGCCATGCACACTGTGGGCTACAGGAGACACAGATGTGGGGTTACTCCAGATCCCACCGGTCTCTATACAGATTAAGGACAATGCTGTATGGCCACGTATTCCCCAGTACAAGATATCCCAGGCAGGAGAAAAGGCCTTATTGCAAACAATACAGGAGTTGATTAAGTCTGGTGTGGTTGAGGAGGCAGCGGCGAATGTGTGTAACAGCCCTATTCTTAAAAAGGCACCCTTGCATTCTTCTGATGCTCACCCTGACGTTTACCACTTCGTAATTGACCTTAGAGAGGTGAATAAAATAGTGATTCCCCAGTATCCTGTAGTCCCAGACATTACCACGATCTTGACGATGATTCCCCCGTCTGCAAAATTCTTCTCTGTAATAGATTTGAAGAATGCTTTCTTCAGCATTCCACTCCATACAGATAGCAGATATCTGTTTGGATTTGCAATAGCCGGAAGGAGCTTTAGGTTCTGTCGTGCTCCACAAGGCTATACGGAGAGTCCTAGTATCTATAGCCAAGCTTTGAAAGCTCAATTGGATTCCTTAGAAATTCCCCCTGGTAATGTGTGGTTGCAGTACGTTGACGACCTCCTTGTGGCGTCAGAAACTGAAGATGGTTGTAAAGAGGCCACAGTTAAATTGCTGTTACATTTGGCACACCATGGCCACAAGGTGTCACTTTTGAAATTTCAATATTGTCGACAGGAGGTCACCTATTTAGGTCACCTACTGTCAAAGGAGGGTCGTAGACTAACACCTGAACGCATAGCTGCTATCACTAATATGCCTGTTCCTAAGACCCAACGCGAGGTCCGCGCTTTCTTTGGTATAACTTCGTATTGTTGTCACTGGATCCCTAACTATTCCTTGCTAATGAAACCCCTCCTTTACCTGACCACCAAAGAAGTGCATGAACCCCTGCCTTGGTCATCTGCATGCCAGCAAGCTTTTGAGCAATTAAAAGTTGCGCTTTGCTCTGCTCCTGTGCTTGGTACTCCTGAATACCAGAAGCCTTTTGTGCTCTATGTACATGAGGTGGAGGGCTGCGCACTTTCTGTTCTAACACCGGGTTTCGGTTGTAAGCAGAGACCCTGCGCATATTTCTCTGCTATTCTTGATAACGTCGCCAGAGCTCTCCTGAGCTGCCTGAGGGCAGCCGCGGCGGTGGCAGTTTCTATCAGGCAATCGGCAGGGCTCGTCCTTGATACGGATCTCACAGTCATGGTACCTCATGCTGTGGACACACTGTTGAATAAGACAAAGACACAGCACCTTACTTGTGCGCGTCTGACTGGAGATGAATTAACTTTGTTTGCTCCGCACAATACCATCAAACGCTGTGCTACTCTGAACCCAGCCACGTTACTACCCCTCCCTTCGGAAGAAAAGGACATGATGTCCATGATTGTTTATTTCGGACTGAGGAAGAAACGAAGGGACGGGTAGACCTGACTGATGTTCCCTTATCTGACTCCCAAGGGGAACTATATGTCGATGGCTCTTGTTTCAAACTACCAGATGGCACTACCACTGCAGCTTATGCAATCACAACGTTACACACTGTAGTTGAGATGTCCCGTATCCCATACCAATCGGCCCAGGCTGCAGAGTTGATGAACTGGCAGTATGGGAGGAGAGGACAGGGCATTTGGACGAGGATGGGTGTTGGACTGACTTGTCTGGGAAACAGAGATGGTTACTGCCTAACGCCTATGTGCTCCCTGTTGTTACTATGGCCCACGGCCCAGCACACATTAGTGCCAAAGGAATATGTAAGCTACTGGACCCAGTATGGTGAAACGATAATATCCCTAAGGTAGCCACACACCTAGTGAAACGCTGCATCATTTGTCTGAAACATAATCCTGGGAAAGGTACTCCTACACCCGCAGGTAATTTTGCACCGCCTTCCTTCCCTTTCGAGGTTCTCCAGATGGATTTCATCAAAATGGAACAAGTTAACAACCTGAAGTATGTGCTGGCAGTGATTTGCGCATTCAGTAAATGGATTGAGGCTTACCCCACTAAGGAGAATACGGCTAGGGCAACGGCGAAGGCTCTCTTAAAAGAGTTCTTCCCGCGCTATGGATTACCACATGTGATCTGGAGTGACAACGGAAGTCACTTCAATTCAAAGGTCATTGAATTGGTGTGTAAAGGCTTGCATATTAGACAGAAGTTTCATGCAGCGAACCACCCTCAGTCAGCAGGCTTGGTTGAGAAGTACAATGGTACTCTGAAATTGAAGTTAGCAAAGATTCAAGAAAGCACAGGATTGTGATGGCCCGATGCTCTACCTTTGGCTTTTTTGTCTACCAGAGCAACAGCGCATTCTAAAACAGGGTTGTCCCCATACGAGGTGGTCTTTGGGCGCCCCGCCAACGTCAGGGGCGTCCCAAGACCCAAACGCTTTTCCGAGATAGAGTACCCCCTACTTGTGGACTATCTGTATGAGTTAACTAAAGATCTTCGCTCTGCCCACCAACAGATTCACACCATGCTGCAACCAGTACCAGAGGGGCCCGGGCATCAGCTACAGCCCAGGGACTTCGTGTTCGTGAAGAATTTTCAGCGAAAGAGCTGCCTGGAGCCTCGGTGGAAAGGGCCACTCTTGGTCCTGCTCGCCACACGCACCGCAGTAAAGCTTGAAGGCCGGAAGCACTGGGTACATGGATCGCATGTTAAAAGGATCCCTCCCCACTTCCGTATGACCAGTGGGTCCTCAACGGCATTGCTGACCAGGAAGGGGAGCGAGTGCCCCATTTCGTTCCCTTCTCTGACACCCGACTGAGGTGGGCGCAGACAGACAAGGAGAGCGACGAGGTCTTACTTGAAGCGGTCCCCCAGAGATAAGGGCTGCCCCGGATGCTCCCGCTTCTGGTGCACAGACACCTGAGTCTCAATGCCCTGCTGGGCCTGAATTTCTTCCCTCTTTTGTTGATGAAGAAGTGCCTGGGGTTGCCAGGTACAACCTACGGCCCCGACGGAAGGACAGTGAGCCAGTAGGGCAGTCCAGGAGTTAGGGAAGGACTCGAGCTTAGGGCGTAGGTGCTATGCCTAAGGTGCCTGCTTTAGATTAGAGTGAGTTACGCTGGTGCACTGCCCTGGACACTGGACAGGATTAGCTGAGGTTTCTTTCCAAGGAGGGAGGGTGCCCTATCCTGAAAGAAGAGGATTTGTTTTCCAGCAAGGGCTGCGATCGCGCAGCTCCCCCGTGGGAGTGCTTCATAGCACCATCGTTGATGAACAATAGGAGTCTACCAGTGAGGCTCTGAAGGACACTGGGTGATTTGTACCCCTCTGGTCGGTTGTATTTTTGTGGCTCCAATTCCTAAAGTTTCTTTCTCTGTACCCATTTGGCCGCGCAATTATGAAGGAGGAACAGCCTCTGGTGGCCCCACCATTACAGCAGAATGGTCCTGTGTGGTCTAGTTGGTCTATTGGGAGTAGGGTGGTAGTGGTAGTGGTCCTTCTCATCGTAACGATAACAATATTCGGGGTGGTGTGGTATTTAGAAGAACAGCATCCTGTGCACACATTGATAGGGACTACCCCGGCTCCACCTGAGCATTCGTTTGTTACACTGGACCCGCATAAAGAAAGACATAGACAGACCTATGTCGAGAATGCGTTTCTGCAGATGCTTCATCAGGTACACAGTGCAACTAATGCCACAAATTGTTGTGTGTGTGGGTTACTTCCCTCAGTTATGCACAGGAACGATCTACTGGTGTCATTGCTGTGAGAAGTTGGCCTGGCATATGCTGTCCACTAATTATAGTGGGCACCTTGCACCAGTCCAAATCGACTCTTATGGTAGGTAGGTTAAAGACAACCTTATTGAAAGCTATCCTAGTGGTAGCTGTGGAGAGCAGCCTTCAGGCTAAGTCTTGAAGGAATGTAAAGCAGCTTGTTTTACCAGTCTATAATCTCTTGAGTGACCAAATGAAAGAGCACCACACCAGGTATATATTCAAAATATATGTATTTATTACTAAACACACCCCTCTAGTCTCTTTATGAGGCTAGAGTTCGAAGTACATAGGTTATAAGATCTTAAATCACAGTAATAGCACAAATACACGTTTGGGCCCTAGGGGCGTACCAAACCATATACCAATAAAGTGGTATGCGAACCACGACTGAACTAGACACTAGGCCTAGAGCCTCTAGAAGTGCTTGGACCACAAGGAACCACCCAAGGTAGTGACACAGGGGACCCACGGGAGACGCGTGCAGTGTAAATACACAACCGCGATACGCCGTTAACTTCTATGGAGAAAGTCGGGATCGGAAAAATAGAGGAAAGGGACACTTTAAAGAGGACTAGGACAAAACCCTTCGAGATCTAGGACTTTGAAGAGTCTCTACCCACGGGAGCACCGGAGTACTCGTGTTACCTCACCCAGGGAAGCCGGGTGCATAGGTGCCTTTCGGGGTCGGGTTTCGTCGTCGTTTCTTATGGCGATCTGCTGCAAAGTGCTGCTGGCGACCAGGAGAAAAGTGTCCGGGTGGATCCAAGAGTGGATCGGAGTTCTGAAGAACCTGAAAGCAGAGGGGACAGAGTCTGGGTCACTAGCCAGTGACCAGGAGGGCGATGGACAGATGCCCACCGATGTCGAGTGCTTCAAGTTCGTTGACGGTCATCTTGACTCTTCAGCCACGAGGTCCGGGAGGCGTTGTCGGCGACCAGGAGCAGGATTCGGGCTGTTGCTCGATGTCTGTCGAGTGCAGAGGTGTCGGCGACCAGATTGGACCCAACAGGCCTTGGCAACGGCAAGTCTCGAGTAAGATGTAGATCGTCGATGATGCAGACCAGCAAGGTCTGGGGAACTCACCCAGCAAGGGTAAGTGAGGGCAGGCCTGGAGCAACCAGACTGCCAAGTAAAGAAAAGATTGGCCTTCGGTAAGGGCTACTAGCCAACGGGCTAGCGACCGCGAAGGAGCCTCGTGACGCCGCACGTGGAGCTGGCTTACAGGACACTCGTGTAGCGGGGGCCAGTGATCTTCGGTGCAGGTGGTGCTGGAGGCTAGGGCTACTCGGAGCCCAAAGCACGACTTCTTGGGAGACCCAGAAGATGATGCACTTGCAAGTGTGCTTGGTGTCCAGGGGTCACGGTCTCAAGTCACCCACGATAGCCACGGGCCTCAGCTTTGCTGGGGACTCAGGGTAGCCTCGGGGAAGTCTGAGAATCCACCTCTGGTGATGCGATGACTTCAGTGTCCGACGGGAGCTTCAGTAATGCGAACCGGACAGATGCTTCTTTGGTGCCTGCCAAGCAGGGGAGTCACTCCTTGACCCCAAGGGAGATTCTTCAGTCCTCTAATCGTGAGTAGAGCGTCGAAGGTCCAGGATTCTGTTTCAGAGTTTCGTCCAGGTATAATCTAAAGTCCTAAGGACTGGGTTCCTACCTTTATTCCAAAAATAGGGGATGGACTACTCTGTGGCCCCACCTATGGGTGGGTCAGGGCAGAGGGGTGGCTACACCCCTTTCCCTTTGTCCAGTTCGCGCCAAAGCAGGGGCTGCAAGCCCCTGATCCGGTTTGAACTGGGGTATGCACAGGGACACCAAATGTGCCCCCAGTGCAGGACTTCAAAGCACCCGAAAGTGCTCCCGCCCAGCCCCAATACACATTGTCCTGTCTGGGGAGGTGGTCACACCTCCCTGGGACAGGAAACCTATTGTCCAGGCCTCCCCTGCCGGAGTTTCGTCCAGCAGCAGGAGGCCAGACTCGTGTCTGTGGCAGCAACATCCATTTTGTGATGCCAGGGCTCTGGAAAGAAGTTACCGGACTCGTCAGAGTTAACATGCCTTTCCCTCTAGAAGGGTGGAATGCTACCCCCGCCGCCAGGATTGGCGGGGGGTAGTATTCCAAGATGTTTGACACCAAACACGACATGTTTAGGTGCAGCCATTCCATAGTTAGCATTTTACCGCGAGGATATAATGCGTTTAAGAGTATATGGTCAAGCTGCACTACAAACAGCATCAGAGATGGTCTCCGAACGCTGCAGAGGGGCCCTGCTCATGCAGGGGCACCCTCTCACATAAGAACCATGCACTCTGCCTTTAGGATTGATAAGGCCTGCCTTAGGAGTGACTTATAGGTTTATATGTGTGTATGCTTTTAGTGATATAGGTAACCTATACCACAGCAAGGGGTGCATGCACCACCTTACCCAGGCTGCAGTAGCAGACCTGTGGTGTCAGTTTGGATGGCCTACCAGGGGTGGCATAATACATGCTGCAGCCCCTGGCAGGCCTCTGAGGTACCTATGCCCTTGGTACATAGTATACCATATACTAGGGACTTACAAGGGCACTCCAGATCCCAATCAGTGATGTGCCTAAGGCACATGGAGACCCTTTTAAAGAGGAAACAGCTAGGCTGGGGTTCTGAATAGCAGGGCCCCAGCCAGACTAATGTCGAAAACCAGTGAAGTATCAGCAAAAAGTGGGGGTACCCCTGTGAAGCAGATCCTACTCTCCTACACAACCCCCCAAACGTAGGGACATTAAACTAACCTTGCCCAGTTAAGTCTTCATGTTCTAAGTGGAAATACCTAGAGAGTCCATCTGCATTCGCATGGTTACTCCCAGGCCTATGTTCCATTGTAAAGTCCATCCCCTGTAGGGAAATGGACCACCTAAGCAGTTTGGGGTTTTCACCCTTCATTTGTTTTAGCCATAAGAGGGGCTTATGGTCTGTCTGAACCAGGAAGTGTGTACCAAACAAGTATGGCCTCAACTTCTTCAGAGCCCAGACCACAGCAAAGGCCTCCCTCTCTATGGCTGACCAACGTTTCTCTCTAGGGGTCAGCCTTCTGCTAATAAAAGCTACTGGCTGATCCTGACCTTCTTCATTCAATTGTGACAGTACAGCCCCTACCCCCAATTCAGATGCATCTGTTTGAACAATGAACTTCTTGGAGTAATCAGGACTCTGCAGAATTGGAGCAGTGCACATGGCCTGCTTGAGGTCATCAAATGCCTTTTGACAGCTAACTGTCCACTGAACCTTTTGGGCATTTTCTTAGAAGTTAAGTCATTCAAGGGTGTCACTATTGATCCATACCCCTTGACAAATCTCCTATAGTACCCAGTCAGGCCTAAGAAGGCTCTCACCTGAGTCTGGGTAGTGGGAGCAGTCCAGTCCATGATGGTCTGGATCTTGCTCTGCAAAGGTTGAACCTGGCCTCCACCCACAAGGTGGCCCAGGTACACAACCTGACTCTGCCCTATCTGGCACTTAGTGGCCTTGATAGTCAGGCCTGCCTTTTGCAGGGCCTGTAAAACATTCCTGAGGTGGACCAGGTGATCCTCCCAGGTGGAGCTAAAGACAGCAATATCATCTAGATAAGCTGCACTATAGGCCTCCAGTCCTGTGAGAACTGTGTTCACCAACCTCTGGAAAGTGGCAGGTGCATTTTTCAGACCAAAGGGCATCACCACAAATTGATAATGCCCACTAGGGGTTGAAAATGCTGTTTTGGGCTTTGCAGCATCAGCTAGTCTGATCTGCCAGTAGCCAGCTGTTAGGTCAAATGTGCTGAGATATTTGGCAGAGGCCAAAGTATCTATGAGCTCATCTGCCCTGGGTATTGGATGGGCATCAGTCCTAGTGACTGCATTGAGGCCCCTGTAGTCTACACAAAACCTCATCTCTCTTTTCCCACCACTGGTGTGAGGTTTAGGTACTAGGACTACTGGACTAGCCCAAGGGCTATCTGAGGGCTCAATCACTCCCAATTCCAACATCTTCTGGACTTCAGTCCGGATACAGTCCCTGACAGGGTCAGGTTGCCTATAAATCTTGTTTTTAATAGGCAGACTGTCCCCAGTGTCCACTTCATGAGTGCACCAGGTGGTCTGACTGGGTGTCAGAGAAAACATGTGTCTAAACTGATTGAGGACTTGCCTGCAATCAGTTTGTTGCTGGGTAGTGAGGCTGCCTGCCAAGGCTACACCATCAACTGACCCATCGTCAGGGTTCTGTGAGAGCAGGTCAGGGAGTGGGTCACTCTCTTCCTCCTGCCCTTCATCAGTAGCCATGAGCAAGCCCATGTCTGCCCTGTCCACATATGGCTTAAGTCTGTTGACATGGAGAACCCTGTGGGGACTCCTGGGTGTTCCCAGGTCTACTAAGTAAGTGACCTCACCCTTCTGCTCAACAATAGTGTGGGGTCCACTCCATTTGTCTTGGAGAGCTGCTGGGGCCACTGGCTCCAACACCCACACCTTCTGTCCTGGCTGGTAAACAGTTAGGACAGCCTTTTGGTCATGCCAGGCCTTTTGAAGTTCCTGGCTAGCCTCAAGGTTTTTGGTTGCCTTTTTCATGTACTCAGCCATCCTGGAGCGGAGACCAAGTACATAGTCCACTATATCTTGCTTTGGGGGCTTGAGAGGTAACTCCCATCCTTCCTTCACCAAGCACAGTGGACCCCTCACAGGGTGGCCAAACAGAAGTTCAAAAGGGCTGTAACCAACCCCCTTCTGAGGCACCTCCCTATATGCGAATAAAAGGCAGGGCAAGAGTATGTCCCATCTACGCCTAAGCTTTTCTGGGAGCCCTTTAATCATGCCCTTCAAGGTTTTGTTGAATCTCTCAACTAAACCATTGCATTGTGGGTGATAGGGTGTGGTGAACTTATAAGTAACTCCACACTCCTTCCACATTGCCTTTAAGTACCCAGACATGAAGTTTGCACCCCTGTCTGATACCACCTCCTTAGGAAAGCCCACTCTTGAGAAAATTCCCAGGAGGGCCCTTGCCACCACAGGTGCTGTAGTGGTCCTAAGGGGTATAGCCTCTGGATACCTGGTGGCATGATCCACTACCACCAGTATAAATCTGTGCCCAGATGCTGTTTGGGGATCCATGGGACCAACAATGTCAATCCCTACCCTCTCAAAGGGCACCCCCACCACAGGTAGTGGTATCAGGGGGCCTTTGTAGTGCCACCTGCTTTGCCACTGGCTTGGCAGGTTACACAGGAGCGACAAAACTCCTTACTGTCTTCAGACATGTGGGGCCAGTGAAAGTGAGGGACAATTCTGTCCCAAGTCTTGTTCTGGCCCAGGTGTCCTGCTAAGGGAATATCATGGGCTAGGGTCAATAGGAAGCCCCTGAACTTCAAAGGTATTACCAACCTCCTGGTAGCACCAGGCTTGGGGTCTCTACTCTCTGAGTACAGGAGTCCATCATCCCAATACACTGTATGGGGACCACTAGCTTTCCCAGCAGCCTCAGCAGCAGCTTGCTGTCTGAGGGGTTCAAGGGAGGGGCAGCTCTGCTGCTCCTGGCTCAGATCTGCCCTAGAAGGTCCCCCTGTCCCCAAGAACTCAACCTGGTCAGGCTCAAGTTCCTCTGGGACAGTTCCTTCTTCAGGGCTGAGATCATCCCCCTCAAGGGACTGATCTTCCTCCTGAGCCAAGGGGAAGGCACTGCCTTAACCCTACTACTCCTCCTCTTGGAAGGCACTTGGTCCATTCTTCCAGAATCCAAGGCCTGTTCAGTTTTAGACAGTTTAGCTTGTGACCTGGTCACAGCAAACACATCTGCAGGGATCCCCAGCATTTCTGCATGGGTCCTGAGCTCCACTTCTGCCCAAGCAGAAGTCTCTAAGTCATTGCCAAGCAAGCATTCGACTGGTAGGTTTGCAGTTACCACAACCTTCTTAAGGCCAGTTACCCCTCCCCAGGAGAAGTTAACAACTGCCAGAGTATGGTCTGTTCTGACATTGCTAGCATTGGTCACTTGGTACATTTCACCAAGTATAACTTGCCCAGGTAGCACAAGGTCTTGTGTCACCATTGTGACACTTGCCCCTGTGTCCCTAAATGCCAAAGCCTCTCGTCCATTGATTAAAGGCTGTTGTCTGTACTTGCCCAGATTACTGGGACTCACAGTGGAGGTCACATCCATGCCTCCATCACAGACTAACACAGCCTGAGTCAGTTCCCTGACTAAGTCAGAGCCCAACTCAGTTCCCAGGGTGAACCCTACTAAACCCTTTGCTGGAGCACTTCCACCAACTGTACTAGGGGGAACAGGTGCCTTAGGGGCATTGGTGGATGCTGGACTGAAGTCTTTGGACTTGGTGCAATCACTGGTCCAGTGGGTCTTTTGCTTACAGACCTTGCACCATGGTTTTCTTTGGCCTTTACCCTTGGTAGACTGGGAATCCCCACCAGAAGAAGATTTTTGGGGGCCTGATGAAGACTTTTGATCTTTACCCTTCTCCCCACCCTTGTCAGAGTTCTTAGCATCTTGCTTCTTGGTTTCCCCACCTTGGTTCTGTACCTTCTGCTTCACCCTGGTTCTGACCCATTTGTCTGCCTTCTTTCCCAATTCTTGGGGAGAGGTCAGATCAGAGTCAACCAGGTACTGATGCAACAGCTGGTTTTGACAGTTATTAAGAATCTGCTCCCTCATTATCAGATTATACAATCCTGAGAAGTCACACACCTTACTGCCCATCAACCAGCCTTCCAGAGCCTTGGCAGAACAATCCACATAGTCTACCCAGTCTTGAGTCTGTGCTTTTTGGGTGTCTCTGAACTTCAACCTGTACTGTTCAGTGGTTAGGCCAAACCCATCAATAAGAGCACTCTTCAAGACCTTGTAATTGTCAGCATCCTCCTCTCTAACAGTGAGGAGCTTGTCTCTACCTTTGTCAGCAAAGGAGAGCCACAAGATTGCTGCCCACTGCTCCTGAGGGACCTTCTGTACTTTACAGGCCCTCTCTAAAGCAGTTATCCATTTGTGGATATCATCCCCACTCTGGTAGGGAGGGACAATCTTGCTCAGGTTCCTATGGTCATAGGACCTTTCCCTATCTCTAGGGATATGGCTGCCACCATGGGACTCTAGTCCCAACTTTCTTCTCTCTTTAAGGAGATCTAGGGATTCTCTATCTAAAGCCAATTGCTTCTTCCTGATCTCCAGTTGAGTTTCCTCATACTGGACCAGTCTCTTTCTTCTCTCATGAGAGGATTCCCTTCTGTGAGAAGAAACAGAGCTCCCTATTGAGGTGCCAGAGTGGTTAGACTCCTGAGAAGGAGACCTAGACTTTCTGAGCACACTCATAATCCTTCCTGGGGGGACAAAGGTGTGGTTCTCCAGATCCTCATCTTCATCTTCCCCAGAAGGTTTTGGTTTGTCCAGGTCAGGGTCATTGTCACCCTCCTGGTCAGTTTCAGAGGGGGGGCTGGGGGTAGTAGTACCCCTGGCCCCTTCCTCATCTGCTGGCCCACCCTCTGCTCCTACCCCTTCAGTCTCTGAAGACTTACTAAGATCATAAGCCACCAACAACTCCTGGAGGTGTTGGGTGGTGGGACTTTGGCCTGTCCTTAATTTCCTCACGTTACACAATCAATCAATCAATCACGGCATTTATAGAGCGCGCTACTCACCCGGGAGGGTCTCAAGGCGCTGGGGGAGGGGGTAAGTTACTGCTCGAACAGCCAGGTCTTGAGCTGCTTCCTGAAGGAGAGATGGTCCTGGGTTCGCCGAAGGTGAGTGGGGAGGGAGTTCCAGGTCTTGGCTGCCAGGTAGGAGAAGGATCTTCCTCCGGCGGTGGTTCTGCGGATGCGTGGTACGGTGGCGAGGGCGTGGCTGGTTGATCGTAGCTGGCGTGTGGGCGTGTAGAAGGTCATGCGGTCGTTGAGGTACTTTGGGCCCAGGTCGTGGAGGGCCTTGTGTGCGTGGGTGAGGAGTCTGAACGTTATTCTCTTGCTGACGGGGAGCCAGTGCAGGTCTTTCAGGTGTCCGATGATGTGGCTGTGTCGGGGGATGTCCAGGATGAGTCGTGCGGAGGCGTTCTGGATGCGCTGGAGTCTTTTTTGAAGTTTGGCTGTAGTTCCGGCGTAGAGGGTGTTCCCATAGTCCAGTCGGCTGGTGACGAGTGCCTGGGTGACGGTCTTCCTGGTTTCAGTGGGGATCCATCTGAAGATCTTGCGGAGCATGCGCAGGGTGTTGAAGCATGAAGATGAGACGGCGTTGACTTGTCTGGTCATCGACAGGGAGGAGTCCAGGATGAAGCCCAGGTTGCGTGCGTGGTCCGTTGGCTTGGGCGCGGTGCCCAGGGCCGGGGGCCACCAGGAGTCGTCCCAGGCGGAGGGTGATGAGCCCAGGATGAGGACTTCCGTCTTGTCTGAGTTCAGTTTAAGGCGGCTGTTCCTCATCCAGTCGGCGACGTCTCTCATCCCGTTGTGTAGGTTGGCTCTGGCGGTGGTGGGGTCGTTGGTGAGGGAGAGGATCAGCTGGGTGTCGTCGGCGTAGGAGATGATGTTGAGGTTGTGTCGGCGTGCGATGGCTGCGAGGGGGCTCATGTAGACGTTGAAGAGGGTTGGGCTGAGTGAGGATCCCTGTGGAACGCCGCAGATGACTTCGGTGGCTTCGGATCTGAACGGGGGGAGGCGGACTCTCTGGGTTCTTCCGGCGAGGAACGAGATGATCCATTCCAGTGCTTTCTCTCGGATTCCGATGTTGCTGAGGCGCTTCACTAGGGTGCGGTGGCAGACGGTGTCGAACGCCGCGGAGAGGTCCAAGAGGATGAGGGCAGCTGTTTCCCCGTTGTCGGTTAGGGTTCTGATGTCGTCGGTGGCTGCGATAAGGGCGGTCTCGGTGCTGTGGTTGGCCCGAAACTCGGACTGCGAGGGGTCGAGGGATCCATTCGTCTCGAGGAAGGCGGCAAGCTGTCTGTTGACGGTCTTCTCGATGACTTTGGCTGGAAACGGAAGGAGCGAGATGGGACGGTAGTTCTTAAGGTCGGTGGGGTCCGCCGTTGGTTTCTTCAGGAGGGCGGTAAGCTCGGCGTGCTTCCAGCTCTCCGGGAAGGTGGCGGTGTGGAAGGAGGAGTTGATGATGTCCCGGAGATGGGGTGCGATGGTGGCGTCGGCTTTGTTGAAGACGTGGTGTGGGCAGGGGTCGGTTGGTGATCCGGAGTGGATGGAGTTCATCGTGCGGGTGGTGTCTTCGGTGCTGATCGGGGTCCAGTTGCAGAGGGTGGTGGTGGCGGGCGTTGGTTCGGCGGTAGGGTGCGTTGTTTGTGCGTCGAAGCTGTTATGTATGTCGGTGATCTTGCGGTGGAAGAACGCGGAGAGTGAGTTGCAGAGGTCTTGCGAGGGGGTGATGTCGTTGTTACACAAAGCTCTCAGTTCCAAGAATGGGAGTGTGTCATACTTGGAGGGGGGAAGCTCAATGGCTTCCTGCAGGGCATCTCTAGATCCTGCCTTTAAAGACATTACTAGTGTGGTGTGGTGTATGCACTACCTACTCTAGTGTGGCCTACTAAACTCTCTTGAGTTGTAGAAAGGGTTGTGCTATCCCTTAACACACAACTCTAAGTTCAGTAGAACTTACTGATATTCTAAGCTTAAATTATATGTACCTTAGGTACCTTTAGTGGTTTTCAGTTGATCAATTCAATTGAGATTATCTGGTAAAACAATAGCAAGCTGGAATCCCACACGCTGCACACCAATGTGAGAAGTTGGCCTGGCATATGCTGTCCACTAATTATAGTGGGCACCTTGCACCAGTCCAAATCGACTCTTATGGTAGGTAGGTTAAAGACAACCTTATTGAAAGCTATCCTAGTGGTAGCTGTGGAGAGCAGCCTTCAGGCTAAGTCTTGAAGGAATGTAAAGCAGCTTGTTTTACCAGTCTATAATCTCTTGAGTGACCAAATGAAAGAGCACCACACCAGGTATATATTCAAAATATATGTATTTATTACTAAACACACCCCTCTAGTCTCTTTATGAGGCTAGAGTTCGAAGTACATAGGTTATAAGATCTTAAATCACAGTAATAGCACAAATACACGTTTGGGCCCTAGGGGCGTACCAAACCATATACCAATAAAGTGGTATGCGAACCACGACTGAACTAGACACTAGGCCTAGAGCCTCTAGAAGTGCTTGGACCACAAGGAACCACCCAAGGTAGTGACACAGGGGACCCACGGGAGACGCGTGCAGTGTAAATACACAACCGCGATACGCCGTTAACTTCTATGGAGAAAGTCGGGATCGGAAAAATAGAGGAAAGGGACACTTTAAAGAGGACTAGGACAAAACCCTTTGAGATCTAGGACTTTGAAGAGTCTCTACCCACGGGAGCACCGGAGTACTCGTGTTACCTCACCCAGGGAAGCCGGGTGCATAGGTGCCTTTCGGGGTCGGGTTTCGTCGTCGTTTCTTATGGCGATCTGCTGCAAAGTGCTGCTGGCGACCAGGAGAAAAGTGTCCGGGTGGATCCAAGAGTGGATCGGAGTTCTGAAGAACCTGAAAGCAGAGGGGACAGAGTCTGGGTCACTAGCCAGTGACCAGGAGGGCGATGGACAGATGCCCACCGATGTCGAGTGCTTCAAGTTCGTTGACGGTCGTCTTGACTCTTCAGCCACGAGGTCCGGGAGGCGTTGTCGGCGACCAGGAGCAGGATTCGGGCTGCTGCTCGATGTCTGTCGAGTGCAGAGGTGTCGGCGACCAGATTGGACCCAACAGGCCTTGGCAACGGCAAGTCTCGAGTAAGATGTAGATCGTCGATGATGCAGACCAGCAAGGTCTGGGGAACTCACCCAGCAAGGGTAAGTGAGGGCAGGCCTGGAGCAACCAGACTGCCAAGTAAAGAAAAGATTGGCCTTCGGTAAGGGCTACTAGCCAACGGGCTAGCGACCGTGAAGGAGCCTCGTGACGCCGCACGTGGAGTTGGCTTACAGGACACTCGTGGAGCGGGGGCCAGTGATCTTCGGTGCAGGTGGTGCTGGAGGCTAGGGCTACTCGGAGCCCAAAGCACGACTTCTTGGGAGACCCAGAAGATGATGCACTTGCAAGTGTGCTCGGTGTCCAGGGGTCACGGTCTCAAGTCACCCACAATAGCCACGGGCCTCAGCTTTGCTGGGGACTCAGGGTAGCCTCGGGGAAGTCTGAGAATCCACCTCTGGTGATGCGATGACTTCGGCGTCCGACGGGAGCTTCAGTAATGCGAACCGGACAGATGCTTCTTTGGTGCCTGCCAAGCAGGGGAGTCACTCCTTGACCCCAAGGGAGATTCTTCAGTCCTCTAATCGTGAGTAGAGCGTCGAAGGTCCAGGATTCTGTTTCAGAGTTTCGTCCAGGTATAATCTAAAGTCCTAAGGACTGGGTTCCTACCTTTATTCCAAAAATAGGGGATGGACTACTCTGTGGCCCCACCTATGGGTGGGTCAGGGCAGAGGGGTGGCTACACCCTTTCCCTTTGTCCAGTTCGCGCCAAAGCAGGGGCTGCAAGCCCCTGATCCGGTTTGAACTGGGGTATGCACAGGGACACCAAATGTGCCCCCAGTGCAGGACTTCAAAGCACCCGAAAGTGCTCCCGCCCAGCCCCAAAACACATTGTCCTGTCTGGGGAGGTGGTCACACCTCCCTGGGACAGGAAACCTATTGTCCAGGCCTCCCCTGCCGGAGTTTCGTCCAGCAGCAGGAGGCCAGACTCGTGTCTGTGGCAGCAGCATCCATTTTGTGATGCCAGGGCTCTGGAAAGAAGTTACCGGACTCGTCAGAGTTAACATGCCTTTCCCTCTAGAAGGGTGGAATGCTACCCCCGCCGCCAGGATTGGCGGGGGGTAGTATTCCAAGATGTTTGACACCAAACACGACATGTTTAGGTGCAGCCATTCCATAGTTAGCATTTTACCGCGAGGATATAATGCGTTTAAGAGTATATGGTCAAGCTGCACTACAAACAGCATCAGAGATGGTCTCCGAACGCTGCAGAGGGGCCCTGCTCATGCAGGGGCACCCTCTCACATAAGAACCATGCACTCTGCCTTTAGGATTGATAAGGCCTGCCTTAGGAGTGACTTATAGGTTTATATGTGTGTATGCTTTTAGTGATATAGGTAACCTATACCACAGCAAGGGGTGCATGCACCACCTTACCCAGGCTGCAGTAGCAGACCTGTGGTGTCAGTTTGGATGGCCTACCAGGGGTGGCATAATACATGCTGCAGCCCCTGGCAGGCCTCTGAGGTACCTATGCCCTTGGTACATAGTATACCATATACTAGGGACTTACAAGGGCACTCCAGATCCCAATCAGTGATGTGCCTAAGGCACATGGAGACCCTTTAAAGAGGAAACAGCTAGGCTGGGGTTCTGAATAGCAGGGCCCCAGCCAGACTAATGTCGAAAACCAGTGAAGTATCAGCAAAAAGTGGGGGTACCCCTGTGAAGCAGATCCTACTCTCCTACAATTGCCCCTGTCATACTTGGGTAGCTGTGAGGCATGGTTCCAATTGCTTTCTATGGTGTACATGCACTATCATGCTGACGTGATGAATATGGTACAGTCTGAATACGAAGCAGTGTTGGAGTATATAGTGGTACACCAAGGATATACACCTGGGACAGATGGAAAGGAGGGTACCCTACATCCAGAAGCTTGTATGAATATTTTTGAGGATAAGAAGAATGTCACTTGGTTACAAAACTAAATGCTAGATTTTCAAGGATTTAATGTTACTGAATATTTTAAATGTTTCCAGGAATGAAATATAACTGAAGATAAAGCCATGCCCGTCCCTGTGATCAATACAACAGCTAGTTTCTGTGTTGAGGGTACAGGGAACATTCCAGTAGGTCAGAGCAGTTGTAACTATACATACCGATTGAACACTACTAGTAGCCCACCTTTGCTCACACCTCCCAATGTATACTTTGTTTGTGGGGGACAGGCATATGCATGGCTTCCCAGGGGATGGTCTGGCCAGTGTTATGTCTCTTTTCTTTTGCCCTCTGTTTATATTGCACCATCTAATTATCACAAGGATCATAGACTACAGCGTAGGGATCTAAATTTGCATCGGGCCAAGAGAGTTGTCAATCCAGAAGATATAGATCAAACAGGTACTTCCCTACAGCAATTTACTGACATCATGAAGGGCATTTTGCTGTTCTGGGGCCCCATGTTCAATAGCCGTAATATCCGTCGCCTTGCTAGGGTAGTTGAGGGAGTCATTAACACTACTGCAGGTATACTGACTAATATTACAGTTGAGCTTCAGGCTACGAGACTTGTTGCTCTTCAAAACCGGATGGCTTTAGACGTCATCCTTGCTGATAGGGGCGGAGCCTGTTGCTTCATCGGCAGCAGTTGCTGTGTTTACATTCCTCATAACGCCCCTAATGTATACTCCGCCATGCAGAAATTACACAGGCTTGCTTCAGATATCCATCAGGATAATGGATCACGGTTCCTCACAGGGTGGTTCTGGGTTCTGCTGACATCATGGGGTTGGAAGATACTACTTGCCCTCATAGTTATCGCAGGTGTCATCTTCACATGTTGCCTATGTATTAATTGCCTTCCAGCATGTTGCACCTATTGTGTGAGCAAGCTCACCCCTACCCCTAAATTGCCAGGACATGATACTAAGGTCTCTTCTATGATGATGCAGGATGTTCAGGATATGATGCTTATTGATGAAGGTATTTTTGAATACTACGTAGATTTTGATACTCTGTGCTGCTTTATTCTCCCTTGTAATTTGACTGACCATGCACTTTCTTTCTTCCCACTTAGAATTGTAAAGACCCTACTGGATGGCCTCAATAAAGCATTTAGCCACCCATGCTAAAAGGAGGGTCTGTTAGGTTTGAAAATCCCATTCCTGCTATGCATTCGTATCATGCTACATTAGGTTAGCAGTGTGTGGCTAAATAGATGCCATTTATATTCACGTTATGCAACCCACTGAGTTATCCCTGCAACGTGCAAGCTTTAGTTCGCAAGTGTGACTCTATTTTGTATTTCGTAATCCCTATTAGGCTGTGTCTGAACTAGGCCTCATTATTCGTATTGCTTGCCTCAGCAGAACACTGTATTTAGTTATTATTTTTCTTTCCTGTTCAAGGCTGCTTCCCGACTTTACTAATGAATAGGCCATTCTGCCCTCACATGCCTATCCGAGTGTGTAGTTCTGCTCCCACGTTAGGAGACGCTGAGACTCAGCATGGTAACCTTGAGTTGCTGATAGCATGTACCCATCTGGCAGGTGGTAGCCCATCCTTCTGTGCCTTCTTTGTTCATGTTCGGCCCAGGCCGGTAACTTTCCACTGTGGGCGTGGTTGGGGGTTCTTGGAGGAATGATCATGCATTGCAGGCTGTTGGAGAGCCAGTCCCTGGGCAGACATCTTAGGGTGCAGGTCAGATTGGACTCCTCTGCAGAGTATTACTAATAAATGCTTGTTTGTATTCTCTACTGTCTGACCGACTCTTCATTTCTTGGGAAGGCATAGCAGGTGGTTGTAAGTAACCCGAGTGGCCCCTAAGGGCCACTTCCTTCACAGCACAGTACAGAGTCCACTCTGCTTGCAGTTACGGAGCAGCTATGGGTCTCTCTGGATGAGGGCAGAACCTCAGCGCTTATTTTGCTTGACCTGAGCGCAGCTTTCGACATGGTCTCCCAAAAGATCTTGCTGCACCAGCTGAGGGAGAAAAATCGGCATCGATGGCAAGACCCTCTCCTGGTTCTCGTCTTTCCTGGCCGACCAGACCTTTCAAGTCATCTCCCCTCCTTTTTACTCCCTCATCCACCCACTATGCTGTGGCATTCCCCTAGTCAGGATTTAGCGAAATTTCAGGAAGACCTTACTGCCATCTCTAATTGGATGGCTGACAATTACCTCCAATTGAATTCCACCAAATCTGAAGTCCTCCTTGTGGGTAGGGACTTCCATGTTTGGGGCAGCCAGTGGTGGCCCCCCCACACTTGGTGCATCCCCCCTGCCTAAATCTGTTGTCAAGAACCTGGGAGTTTGGGTGGATAGCACCCTCTCCTTTGATGCCCACGCTAAATCAGTAGCAGGCACCTGCTTCGGATTGTTATGTGGCTTAAAGCCTATTCTAGGACTTTTTGATCCCCACACCCAGCAGTTGATTGTCCAATCCACTGTCCTGGCTAGAGTGGACTACTGCATTGTGTAGTTCCTTGGCTCTAATAAGTCAGTGATGAAAAGGCTCCAAAGTGCCCAGAATGCCGCAGCCCGCGCTCTGTTCGCGCTCCCTAAGCACTGTCACATCTCTGACCTCCTTCGCCAGCTACACTGGCTGCCAATAGAACAGAGAATTCACTTTAAAGCTCTTTGCATCATCCACAAGATTCTTTCGGGCCTCTGCCCAAAGATTCTGAGTGATATGTGTCTCCCTTATGCACCTGCCCATGCCTTGCGCTCAGCGGATCTCCATCTGGCCTGAGTGCCTCGGGTTCATAGGGCCAGAGCGGGTGGTCGATCGTTCAAGACGTTGGCGCCTGCCCTTTGGAACTCCCTACCTTTTCCTACCCATAGCATCTCTGACCACTGGGCTTTTAGAAGGGCTGTGAAGACTTGACTATTCTCCGATCACTAAGCTGCCTTCCCCATCCCACTCTATCACACAGTCAGTGCTGGGATGTCCCATTGCTTGGGCAGCCATGCGCTTTATAAATATTTTAACATAACATAACATAACCAGCCACCCACTACAATACATTTTAAAAATCGACTAAAAGTACAAATAAATAAAGGTGCATAGCCTAAAACAAACAAACACCAGTTTTTCAACTTACTTGTGAAATCTCAAATACAAAGTCCTTAAATCCAATGGCATATGCATCAGACAAAAAGAGTGATCCTTCCAGCTCCAAATCCAAATTAAATGTGACCAGGAGATGGACAAAGCACTGGGAGGAGCCTGCTGGACAGGAACAGGAGGTTGGAGACTCTGGGGCACTTCCTTCTACTTGGAAAAAAGTTTTTAAAAAATCACTACTTGCTCAAAAAAAAACCAACGCCAAATGTCCATCAAGGAGGCTTTTGACTCCAATCGTCGGGGACGCTCGCTGCAGTTTTTAACCTACCTGGGGGCCTCCAGTAAAGCAAAGGGACACTCTTCAGGCTCCGCTGCGAGGGGAACGGCTGACCGGAACTACAAAACCCAGCATCCTTTGCCTGTCGCCTGCCTCTGACGCTGCACAGCGTGCCAGGAGGCGCCATATCTACGCCCCCAGCCTCCCGCAGCGCGGGACGCTTGCTGCAGTTTTTAACCTACCTGGGGCCTCCAGTAAAGCAAAGGGGACACTCTTCAGGCTCCGCTGCATTCCCGCTGCATTCCCGCCGTGAGAGCAACGGCTGACAGCATTACAACCCGGTCTCACCAGCCATGAGGGGAACGGCTGACCGGAACTACAAAACCCAGCATCCTTTTCCTGTCGCCTGACTCTGACGCTGCGTAGCGCGCCAGGAGGCGCCATATCTACGCCCCCAGCCTCCCGCAGTGCGGGACGCGCCCGGGCGTAGCCCAGGCCAAGGGCAGGCCCGTCCTGGCCCGTCATCGCCAGGAAGAGGCAGGGCAGGACCACCCCCTTGGTCCCAACCATTCGCACTTTTTACACAGAGGCATTCGCACCTGCGGATTTACTGGGAGACCGCAGCCGTTTACAAAGCGATGCACTATTGAGCTGGCCGTGAGTACTTAAGCCTGTGCTGCCCCTTATTGTGAACTGGCATATGGCTGTGGTATTTCCTACTGACATACCTATGATATATCCGGACTCTTTTTAAATTTATAGATGGTGATTTTATACTTGTTCTCTGCATTTTATCAGTCCATTGTCCCATCTGTTGCACTTTATATGATACTCTCTGTGGTTTTGCACTTTGCACTTTGAAATTTGGCCGTATAATTTTTTTTATACCCAGGCCCATTTTTAAGACTCAGTTTTGTGATACATATGATTTTATTTTCCTATTTTTACTGACATTATCCTGCACTCTGCTACGATTCCCCATTATAAATTTTATATATTGCACTTAGCACTTTTAGATTTGTATTTTGTATTTGCATTACCTCCTACCCTGAAGCGTGAATAAAATATAATCATCATTTACAACTAAGATGTCGAAACGTAAACTACAAAAACATTACATGAACGCGGTTGATCCTCCATGTACCACCATTGACTCCTACCTAGTACGGGCGGTAAGCGTGATTAATGATGAGATAGACAGGACAGAACGCCGCCTCTCACTAGGTATAGGGTCAGCGAACGAGGAAATAGTTGGGCATGATCCTGGGACTACTCATGTAATTGAAGATACCTCTAATACCGAACAAACATCTAATTTTGAGGGAAACGGGAACGTGGGAATCCCTGATAAAGATTTAGTATTAGTATCTAGTGGATCACGGCAAAACTCACCAACTGGTTCGCCGACCCCGAAAAGGAAAAGGGGATGCAGAACCAGCCAGGCTAAAATAGCGACTACTAATATAAGTAAAAAGGGACACATAAGAAATACAACAGCTAAGACACAAGGAAACCGTGCTGATCCTCAACCCTTACCAATAGAGCAAATAGACCATATAGTTACCCAGCTTAACCAAAAACTAGAGGCCTGTATTAGACCACTTCTTGCTAAAATAGATCACCTCAATGGAGAGGTTACTAGACTCAGTGACCTAATAATTCAAATTAGTACTAATCAAAGGGTGAACATTAATGAAGCCCAAGGGGGCATACCAAACCGAGAAGAACAAGGTACAATGGGCCCAAATCTATCAGCTGGTAACTGTGTTGGAGGAAGTAATGAGGCTGTGTCTAACTTAAGCAATGACCAGCCACAAAAGGGCCCTAGAAAGACTGAGATCAGGAGTAATCAACCTTGCACCACCAGAGGTGAAAGATCAGATAGGGTAGAGCAGATCAAGGCCCCTGAAGAATTAAGAGGGAACAGGGAAAGAACCGGAAGAACTGAAATACCCATTAATCTACCCCCAGAATGCTGCCCATATGTTGCAGTTCTGGTGAATGTACCCCAACTGGAGCTAGGCCAAAAAGAGACGGACCACGCCTTAAAAAATAAAGTGGTCAATTGGTTAGGCAAGAACTGTGGGTACCCGGTGGAGCAAGCCGAGCAGATCCTCCTAACCCGAAGGGTAAATTGGATTGGATCTCAAAGAAAGTCACTACAAGGAGATTGTATTATTATTAATTTTAGAAACCCAGACTGGGCTAGGACCTCCTTAGAGAGAGGGGCCTCTAATAACCTCAACGATTCTATCATATCGCTCCTACCATTAGGCTTCTTTTATAGCCACCTAAGACCGATATACATTAGAGTAAGAGATGAGGAGCACTGGAGAGCACACCCAGCAAGGCCGGCACCCCCACAATGGGCTTTACCCACTTTTAACAGATTTTTACCACTTAGTTCCCTGGATGCTAATGATTGACAAACCATTGGGGCGAGGATGAGTGGGGCAGAAAAACAGAAGGGCCAGCAAGGAAAGGACCCAATGAGGATAGGGTCCAATTTAGAAAGTGAGTCTATACCCTTTACACCTAATTTAACTATGCCAATGGCATGTCCTGAGGGGATCAGATCACATGGGCGCTGTACATCACATGCAGATAATGTAGCCACACAAGGGATACTCCCAGATGAAAATAAAGGGCATTCTACTGAAATAGCTATACATTTGTTACCCTCAATCCCATCTAATATTGAGGGCGACCCTGGTATGTGTATAAACGAACGATCCACCAATAACTGGGAGAATCCGATAGAGAAGGGTTATACAATTGCCACATGGAATATAGCTGGCTTGGGAAATAAACTGGATACACTGGGCTGGTCGGATTTCATTAGCAAACTTGACATACTCTGCCTACAAGAAACCTGGAGTACCGCCCCCACTTACATTGAAGGGTTTACTTCTTACAATTTACTAGCTAAACCCTCCATGGCTGGAAGAGCAAAAGGTGGTTTGCTAATACTTCTGTCAAACAAATTACCGCTGGTAGTAAAAAGGGTTATTAATGTGGACTATCACTCGCAGCTACTATGGTTGCACCACAAAGATGGTTGGGATGTTTTATTGATTAACTTTTATAATAATATATTTGACCCATCGCGTCATATTGTAATTGCTGCTATAGAAAAAGAAATAGATAAGCTGGTCACAACTGTAAATGCTAACTTTGCTATTTTATGGCTCGGTGATTTTAATATTTCAACCTGTACACAGTCTATGACCAAAGTCTGCAGGTATAGGAGCGACGTAGGGGATGATCTCTTACACTTCCCTCACAATATTTATGGTACTACCCTAAACCAGGTCCTGGTGAAATACGACCTTGAAGTGATGCAGAGTGGGCAGAATGAGTATGGAGATAGGACACCTACTTTTATTGGAAGAAATGCTAACACCACTATTGACCACATCCTAGTATCGGCAAATATCCTACACTTATGTTCTACTCCCTCCATAGTTGAACTGCTACTTAGTGACCATAACTGTATCACAATGTCTCTGGCTGTGTGGGGTAAAAAAGTTGTAACCAAACAAACTGCTATTGATAACATTACATTGTGCAGACCTAATGGTACTAGAATTAGATGGAAAGGTGCTAAAATCTACTACTATTCTAAAAAAGATTATCTTAGGATGTGGTAAGGAGATATTCGATAGTCTTGAAGTGGAGGTGGAACCAACTCTGATGTTAACAAATTTCTGTACAATTAATGTTTTTATTGATAAGTGTTTTACCGCCCAGGTAAATGGGACACAAAAGCAGAACAGGGGCTGGTTTAATCATTCTTGTACTAACTCACTGAACATGTTAAAAATAGCACTCACTAGCAGACCAAGGGACAAAGTGATAGTGAACAATTTAAGATTGGATTATAAACTAGCTCTAAAACAGAGGAAGAAGGAACTCCAAGAGGAAGCCTGGGGCAACCTCTCTATGGCAGCTGCAACATCCAACAATAAGTTGTTCTGGGATACTGTTAATTCAACATTTCTGAAAGATGACTCGTACCCAGAAATTACTTGCCATGTAAATTGTGAAGAATGGGTGACACATTTCTCTAACATTTTTAACCCATGTAACGAACTATCGGATGAGCCCACAGATTACACCAAATGGCCCACTATCCCGTTAAATATCACTCTTAGCGAGGTTGAGTTAGGTATCAGAGGAAGTAAAGGGGGCAAAGCACCAGGCCCGGACGGGGTACCCATAGATGTTTACAAATCAGTACCAGAATTATGGGGTCCGATACTTACGAGAGTTTTTAATGCAGCAGTCACAGAGGGTCCTCCGAGGTCATGGGGTCAATCTGTCATAATCCCTATTTATAAAAAAGGAGATAAATCGGAAGCTAAAAATTACCGACCCATTTCCTTACTGGACTCTTCAGTGAAGGTTATGAGCAGGGTCCTTCTGGTAAGACTGGATGAATGGGTCAAGGATAACGATATTTTAGCTAAATCACAATATGGTTTTAGAAAGGGGCTGGGTACGTTAGAACAGTGTATTAATTTAGAATTTTTAATTGGAAAATACACACGCGCAAAGCAAGGGGATTTTACCTATGTTTCGCTGACCTGAGCAGCGCTTTTGATCTTGTGGATCATACTTTGCTATGGCCAGTTCTACTCAATCTAGGGGCCCCAGAGTCCATTATCTACTTCCTTGCCAGATTGTATGAAAAATTATCAAGCAGAGTCCGGTATGGCCAACAGGGTGTATGTACCCCGAATTTCAAGGTCAAACGAGGAATTCGCCAAGGCTGCGTCTTAGCGCCATTACTTTTTACTCTATTTATTAATGAAGTAGACGCAGCCCTTAAGTCAATACCGGCAGATGCTCCTCAAGTAGATGGACAGAATATACCAGTACTGCTTTATGCAGACGATGCAGTGCTCCTATCCCGGACACCGCTAGGTCTACAACGACTATTGGATGGGTTTACTGATTTTATTAAGGGGAGGAAGTTGTTAATAAATAAGGCCAAAACATATATTATGGTCTGTGGAAAAAAACCAAAGAAAATGAAACACTTCTTTATAGAGGGCACAAGAGTGGAACAGGTTGATACCTTCTGTTACCTAGGGATAACCCTTTCTGCTAATGGCAAGTGGTCATGTGAAACATCCAATGTACAAATGAAAATGACCAAAAGTATATATGGGGTCTTTAGATTTGCTGCCAAATTAGGGGACCGACGTATTAAAGACATGATTGACATTTATAAAGCCCGATGTGTTTCCATTGCATTATACGGAGCAGGGTTATGGGGCTACTACCCCTGTCCAGATCTGCAAACAGAGGAAAATACCTTCCTAAAAAATTATTATGCCTCCCTAAATCAGCGTCCACTGAGATAGTCCATCGGGAGGCAGGGATCGAATATCTGACAGATTTGATTGCATTGAGACCCCTTTTATTTTGGAGGTCTATTTGGGCGAAAGAAGAAACCCTGTTTACACAAACAATTATTAAGGACTGCATGCGACTGGATAACTGTCTCAAGATCCCTTGGTTAAAATACATAGTAAATACCACTAGAGAACTATTTAAGTTCAGAACCCTGGACAACCCAATGGAGGTTTTAGATTTCTCTAAACAGGAGATGAGGAATATATTTTTGGCACAAAGGAAGGAGGGCAGGTCGAGACAAGTGGAGTTACAATCTACCTACCAGCAATACCAACTGCACATAGACACCATTGGGTTTCAAAGCTACTTAACATCAGTATCAAGATCATCCCACCGATTTGTACTGACAAGGATGAGATTGGGTCTTGTACATCACTTAGTGGCGTTCCCAGAAATGAAACAGCACCCAGTCACTGCATGCCCGTGTGATAATCGCACAAAGCAAAGCACTCTGCACTTTTTACTTTTTTGTGAACTGTATTCTAATTATAGATTTGTATACTTAAAACCATTGTTTAAGAAATATAATGTTACAACTTCCAATGCAGCTATGAGTCTAATGTTTACACTTAAAGAGCCGGATATCTGTTTTTTTGTAGCAACATTCATTTTAAAGTCAATTTATGCACAGAAAAGCATGGTTGTTAAAGTATTTTAATGGAATTATATTCTCGTATTGCTGAATCATTTTAAAGTAACTTTTCTGTAATAGGATGTCATTATATATATGTGTATATACATTCGCTTTCATGGTTGTTTCTTATAACCGAATAAAGCTTTTCTGAACTGAACTGACTCCAATCGTCATTTCATGGAGATTTGGATGCTTTCTGAGGAGAAACTCTTCCCCAGATTGCAGCTGCAGTAGATCCTGTATGTTCAGGATTGCGTATGGCAGAAATCATTTGTCGGAAGTCGCTGGTGCGTGCAAATGAAGTGTTGGCAACCGCAAACTCTTGGGGAGAGGATGTAGCCTTACGACTAGAGCGGTTGACCTCGAAACTGGGGAACCGGGTTCGAGTCTCTGCAACGACGCTCAATATCCTGTGATTCTGGGCAAATCACTTAATCTCCCCTTGCCTAACAAAGATGAATTTGTCCATCTGTAATGAAACTGGTGCTCATGTAAAGCGCTCTGATACCGGAATTCTCGGGTCTAGTTCGCGCTATATAAAACTCTAAATTTTTTTTTAAAACTCTTGCAGATGCATGTGGCCAGATAGGAAATCTTGTGGCGATCACGAACGGCTCTGAAAATCTCGTGGGCGGTTGCGAGCACCCAGCAAGTTGCTCCCACGCACGTGAGAGGACATTTTGAGCGCACTAACAAGAAAAAATTCTGCACTGTTGTGGAGTGCGGAGTTTATCGCCAAATTCACATTCTCCGCGGAAGGCAGAGTTGCCGAATTTCGCAAACTCCACAAGCGGAGCAGAGTTTTATGTCCAGACCTAATTACGATTGCGGTCAGACCAGCTTCCACGGTCCTGTCAGAGGCTGACAGACTACTGTGGTCTCATCAGAAGTGGTCGCTCCGACCGTCAGATTACGATGCATGGACATGCACAGAAATCCGACCGCAGCAGTCCTTCTGACTACGCCAGGAAATTTCCACCATTGTGGTGTTGGAAACGACCAATGGAGCCCGTAGGAAAGCCGACCGTCTTAGGGACTGCCCACTCAATTATGATGCACTTTTCCAACAAGCCGACTGTGGCAGTCCAACCACCTCACAAGAGCTGGCAGAAAAGGACGTATAGAAGGCCAACACTCACCTGTACACACCTCCCCACGTCCTGTGCTGCCATGGATCCGATCGCACACATCCTGCCGCTTCTGTACCAAAATTTCCCAAAATTGAGACTGAAATGGGTGCAACCGCCAGTAAGTAACACACCTACCTGACTACATAGAGTCCTCATCAAATCGATGCCCCGCCAAGGAAAAGCAGGGGCATAGCTTGGTCAGCATGACTGGAGGGTGTGAATAACCTGTTCACAAATAATCACGCATGGACATCTTGCCAATCAATACTCATATCATGAGAAGCAGGACATGAGGGGGCAGGAAGGGGCAATGGAAAGAGCGAGTAGTACCAGTTGTGTAGCAGGGCATGAAGTAGTCCGGGGCCTGTCGGTGCTTAGCACCACTAGGTCAAAAACGCTGGTGCTGAGGTGGGTCTCATCGAATGGTGCTGGCATTTTTAGGTGCAATGCAACTAGTCATATCACATATCTGGATGTTGTACAATGACAGAAGTAGTAACATACCATGTGTGCAGGACAGTATGCCAATCACAGATGTGTAGCTTATGTACATGTAAGCCATGCCCTCATGTACATCAGTGACGCCCCTGTGAGTGCCCCCGTAGTACACTCATCCCACTCACAGTCCTTTTGTGGAGAACACGAACAACATAATTAAACACAAAATTCATAACGCTGTTCAAGTCCACCACAACATAGTAGACAGAGTGTGTATGTCTCAGTGCGGGCAGGTAAAACTCCTAGCCAACTATGTACCACACGATACATCAATCATGGGGTTGTGACACTACATACACACCCCCGGAGCCACAAGACTGTAAATAAGGCTAGGTGCGCTGTATCCCAGGTCAAAACATATTTTGTGGGCCCCTGTAAGCAACATCACTGAATGCATGTTCCCTTCACATCCACATTATGCCCTCAATGTCCAGGTCACTGACAATGTATAGGCACATTCTCAAAAACACTACCTGTGTGTACATCTCAGACGCTAGTGTACTGATGTGTGCAATAACAAGTGTAACAAAACAGCACCTCCTCATGAATGATATAGCAATCATCTTTTTTGACACCCTCACATTGCTCATAAGCTATGTGCTGTTGTGACATCGAACATATATCAGTATGGATGTGTCAGGAAAATAAAACACATCTTCACTGCTAAAGCACTGTAATGGGCCTTCACACATCACCCACATGAAAATGATAAGTCAGGTAAATTGGATTCCCATATTCACGGTGTCAAACATTTGAAGTCAACAATGTAAAGACTCTTTACAAATTTGGGTTCCTCAAACCAGGGGGACTCCTGGAAGGCTATGAGCCACGGCCACAATCCATACTGCACCAGCCTCAAAGTCTCCATGTAGACAGGATTGGTGGCTTGTAGTATATCAGTGACAACAAATATTGTTACAAAGTGGCATGCACATGTGGCTAATATGTAAGTGCAAGTCCTTAAAAACACTTCAGCAATAGAAGTTGTCAGACATCTCTTAAAGGTATGTGGAAAGAGCACACATGAAAATGGTTACATGTGCACCCAAAGTACCAATTAGGTATGAAAATACAACACCCACGTATGTGGAGAAACAAATACATACTTCTGCACACATTAAACATATATCCACCCTATATCTCAGGTAGTACTGCAAGCCGAAAGATGTGGGCACTGGCCAAGGCAGGCTGCAATACTTACCATAGCAGATACAGCCCAATGCAATGTCTGCCCTAATTGGAACTCATTCCACATATACGTTCATTGAACATTGACCCTCGGCCTCTAGAACTCCATAACTTGGCCCAAGGTCTGACTATACTTTACACTGCAAATCGATCCTGGTGAGACAAACACAATTGTAGTCACACATCCCAAATTGTCCAATAACAACAATCAGCATCAGTAGCAATGACAGGACAAAGGTCTTCAAAACCAAGAGAGTTTTAATTAAAGACAACAAATTGGTGTCCCAAAACAAAGGCCAATGGCAAGGCCAAGGATTATTGTGTGGGCCAGCACCGTGCTGTGCCACCAAACTTGTCATCCAGAACACTGTCAGGGAAACTTCCCCAGGAAGGTGCTTCTAGTGAGCAGTCCAGACACCTCTATGATGTTACTTGGGTCGGGATCGGCAGGGCTGGTTTTGTCCTTGGGAGGGCTGGGTGTGGGATTGGGTGGGTTGGGTTGGTCTGTGGGAGGGCTGGGTTGGTCCATGGGAGGCTGGTCTCAGGGTGAGGAGGAGGACTGGGATTGACTACGTGTTTAGGGAGGGGGAAAAACAGTGGTTTACTTTTTTTTTATTTAGAGCATCTGGGTTGGGGTGGGGAAGAAGTTCTTTGTGTTTTAGGAGGGGTAGTTCTGTTTCAGGATGATTCCCTATTTTTTGCTGACACTCTATTTTGTCAGCAGGGGTACTGATGGGTTTAGGATGTTTTTGTGGTGGATTGTGAAGAAGAAGGGGTGGATAGGGGTGGGAAACCAGACTGGCAGGGGGTGGGCAGCTGTGGCAGGAAAGAGGTCAAAGGCAATCAAACAAAGTTCTTGGGGAGACTGAGGAGGAGGCGAGACAAGGGGTGGTGTATTGGAGGTAGAGGGATGTGAAGTGTGAGGTGTGGCTGTGTGTGCATGTCTCTGTGTGTGTGATATTTGTGGGTGTGTGATGTGGGTCGTGGCTGTGTCTACTGGTGTGGTGTCAGGCAGTACTTGTGTATTGGCTGTGTCTGCTGGTATGGTGTCTGGCAGTATGTGTGCTGTGGCTGTGTCTGTGGGTGTGGTGTCCGGTTATATCCGTGTAATGGCTGTTTCTGCTGGTGAGGTGTCTGGATCCATGTGTGTAGTGGATGTATGTGGTGCAATGGGTGTGGTGTCTGGGTGTAAGTCACCGGATGCAATGGTGAGGAGGTCAAGTGTGTGGTGAGTAGTTATGTGTCTTTTTACATGCGTTTCTGTTTTAATGTGCTGAGTGTGGATGTTGAGGTGGATGTATGCAGATGTGTGGGTATGCTTTGGCCAGGTATGGGAATGGGGATTGTGAATGAGGAATAGGCAGGAGGTGGGGTGAAAAGCTGGAATTGGTGGAAGGCTGCAGTGAGTGTCAAAGCCAGAGCCTGAAAAGATCTCTGTAGGCCAGACATGTCAGTGTGAATGGCTTCCAGGTACAACACCATATGCATTAGCTGGTGGCTTTGCACTGGGATGGCATTTAGCCCTGCACTCTGACCCACAGAGATCTGTCTCAGGATGTCAATTGCCTCCACACTGAGGGCAGCAGGGGAGACAGAGGCAGGAGGTGAGGTGCCTGGTGCAAAAGAGACTCCTCCCTTCTTAGGGGAGTGGCCCAGGACAGCTGGGTGGGGAGCAGCAGAGAGAGTGGAGATGGAACGGGGGTGGCAGACATGCATGTTGCAGACGCAGGTTCAGGGGGGTCCACCATGCCCACTGAGTGGCCACTGGAGCTCGACTCTTATGATGATGGTGTCATCTGGCTCCTCCATGGCATTCCCATCACCCTCTGGGCCACTGGTTCCCTCTATGCCACTGGCATGACAGGAACCACATGGCCAGCTGCTTTTCCAATGGCCGCAGCCTTGTCTTATCCGCTGCCCTGGGTTGATGCTGAAATAATAGTAGAAATAGGTTCATTGCAAGAACACACTGGGCAAACAGATCCTAACACAACACATTACACAATTGCCCAATCACAACACATACAAGGATGACTACATTGGCATAAGCACATACATGAATGCTTCTTGACCTGTGCACAGTCACACATAATGGTGTCATATCCATAGTCTGCTTGAACTGCATGGGTGACCTTGTCCCAAATCCACCCTCATTTGTGCAGCAGAAGATACCATCACCCTGTCAACCTAGGTACTTGTAGCATGCCATAGTTATCTGATGTCATCAAATGGAATGTTCACATGGAATGCATTACTACCTATCCACACAAGGTCCAGCAATCAGCAAATCATCAGTAGTCCCTAACCCACAACATGTAGAATTGCTGGGCACCAGTTATAGCTAAGTTGAAGCAATATGTGACTACCAAGAAGAAGGTGACACACTGTTCACGCTTCCCAAGTAACACTTTCACATCTGTCCACTTCCAGATGACGCAGTTGAAAGCTGAACATGAGAAGCTTAGCTAGGTGTCAGATGTAGCACAGAAGAGTTGAATGGAGAGAATGTGGCTCCAAGTGGTGTGAGGTTTCAGCATAAAGAAACATTGTACATGAGTAAGTCTGGGCGGTGAAGTTTTTCGCACTCCGCGTTACGCAGAGCTCGCGGAGTTCCGAAAAACTCCGCTTCGCGTAGCTTAGCAGAGTTTATTTCCTTGCTCGCGTTCGTCAATGTCAAGTTGGCGAGCGCAATCAAGGAAAATCCACCTCCCAGTGAGATTTTTCCTCATTCGTGATTGTCAATATCAAGTTGGCGAGCTCGGAAAATCAACCTCCCTGTGAGATTTCTTAACGCGGGCGGTCAGAATTCTCATTGCAAGTGGTCGCGTATGCTCGCGACCGCTTGCATTGAGAAACCGTCCGTTTGCGTTGAGAAAGCTGCCGCTCGAGTAAAAATCTACTCGAGAGGCAGAAAGGAAGCAGCGCCCACTTGCGCTGTGCATTGTGCCATTCGCGATGATTGCACAGTGCGGACAAGCACCTGGCACTGAAAATCACCAAGAGCGGCATTTATCTAATGCACTCTGCTGCTTGCGGAGCTTCGCGTAGCTCGGCAGAGTTTTTTTTGCACTTCGCGGAGTTCTGTGTAGGGGAACTCTGCGAACTCCACCCAGGCTTATTCATGAGTCTGCCTAGGAGCAGCCCCAGTCAAGGTTGGTTCATGTGAGCACACCTTTTACACATTGCAAATGCCAATGCCATTACAACACTGAAAGTTGAGTAGACATTCAACTCGACCGGCAGCTTCCTTAACACGAGCAGCAGCCTTCTCAACGCGAGTGGTTGTGACCTGCCGCAACTGCCCGTGCTGAGAAATCTTGCTGGGAGGACATTTAGCACGCGATTGCTCACCAACTTAATGATGGTGAGCAAGAGAGAGAAAAACCTTCCCACCATTTTGTGGAGTTTTCTGGAACTCCATGATCCGCATGGAGCGCGGAGTGGGCAAAACTCTGCCGGCTGAGGGGACTTCTTCGCCCACCCCTAGTCTGCATCCAAAGTGCACTGTATGCCATGCCACAAGTAAGTGATCCACCATAACATGAGACACTGTAACTGCTAATCAAGCTCCGGATAGGCCAATGCCAGTATGTGGGCCATTAGTGGGATCAGAGTTCGGCACGTGCCCCTTCTGCTATGGGAGGACGGCCCCAGCTAGACCGCCAAGATTTTCTGGGTCCAGAGTCTTAGGTCCTCCCACCTTTTCCTGCAGAGAGCACTGTTCCGACGAGTGAACCCTCCAGGGTCTGCACCTTCTGGGCGATGGCTTTCCACATGGACACCATCTGATGGGTGTTGACCTGTATGGATGCAATAGGAAAAGAGACTGAGTAGACATGCAAGATATAGGTGACCTGCTAGGGAGACACCGAGGTTGTAAACAGCTAGCATACCCATTGATCAATAGTGTGCACACTACATGTGTAATGAGCACATGCTGAGCATTATAAACAAATTACTACACAGTGCTGAAGTCATCTGAGGAGTACCCTCAATAGTGATCATGCCTCTACTGATTAGGCCAGTCCACTGACATCACCTAGCCCTGGGCCACACCACATGTGCTCTGAGATGAATTACCATGCAACAGAGCACACCATTGCATCCTCCTGAAGGATACAGTACTAGTGCATCACTGGAAAGACACCTGAACAGTCTGGACACATGACTTCATTTAAAAAGTCCAAGACATCACTGCTACCATTGCATTTACTACATTCTATGATTTGGATCACAATGAAAGGACTTTGTCACTGAAAGCTCCCACTGTGAGGATCAGTGGACATGTGATTTACTCATTTGGACATCATACTACGTCTAAATGTATTTGTACAGGAAGTCCTGGCATCTCTGGACACACCGTGTGCCATACTTGGCTTGTATATGGGACAACATCAACATACCATTGTACATACTGCATGATTAATCATTCATACACAGCTGGTGATGCACTTCTGAACTGCACTGCAGATGTACCAACTATCTGATGTGTATACGTTTCACATTAGCAATGTTGCTGTACAATGCTAGCATCACTCATAGGACAATAAAATCCCAGACCTGTTGGAGTAAGGTGCCTGTCCTAAGGCAATGACACAGTGCTATTATGGGTCCATGGACAGTATTCTTAGGCCTGGGGGTCTCATCATGCACCATAACAAATGTAGTAATACTAGGTGCATTTAGGCCAACTCATTGTCCTGTTACACTAATTTAGACCACATCTGAGCATCATCAGATCTACAGGAAGGGTACGCTGTGCACAAGTTCCATAGCCACATTAACTCTGCTACAGCCTGGGCCATGGACCATACTGGGCACAACTCATTCTGAGTGTTTTTGCTCTTCAGGCTGAGCATACTGTTCCCACATGACCATCACATGCCAACATTTTCCATACCTAACAGTACATCTGGTGGCCAACCTATACATGACGTGACCATTGTGGGTCACTCTGAAGGGGTCTGTGAGGTGTTGGTATCTCTCAGACAACAGTTTGATGAGACCTCATGTGTGCTGGGTGATATGTGGAGCTGTATACATATCTCACAACATACTCACATGCTACTTACAGGATACGTACACAAGTTAGGGTGTAAGGCCGATACATTTGTTAGACATCTGCCATGAACTGAATTGCAAATTTATCATAGGCAACACAAAATTTATAGATGCATAGATTTGTGCATAATACTGGTGTAGGATACAGGACTGATTACCATCACTGTGGTGATGTTAAGTCCACAAAGCACATTATCACATGAACCATGACATGATTGTCCTATGTAGGGGCCACACTATAACTCTGATGCCAGTCTGGGACTGGGAGGCCCATTGTGTCCTCTGGGATTGGATAGGATAATTGTTGCAGAGTACAGACTGCATTAGCAGTACTCACCAGCTCCTCTGATGAGTCATAAAGTTGGTGATACAGGGGAAGGACCTCGTTCACCAGGATCTCCAGCACCTCTGGAGTGAATGCAGGGGCTGTGCTCCCTGTAAAATGTGTCATGACTACTCCTAGAGGTGGCAAGCAGCTGCTACTGTTCAGGAGGTTATGTAAGCAGCAGTGTCTGGATGCAAGTGAGTTGTTTTTCAAACCGCAACATACATGTACGCCACATAGGCAGTCTTCTGTGTAGACGGAAACAGCTATTGGACTGCGATGGTCACATTATCCAGTGTTAACCTATGACTGTGACCACTGCGGATGAAGCCACCTACCGCATGGTTGACTTCCGCCGGTGGTGCATGTCCCATTAGGGAGGTCAGGCATCTGCCATGTTTTGCTGAAGACCACAGAGACTAATGATCTACTAAGTGCATCTCCACCACTACAAATATGTTGGAACATGTCACCTAATTTATGACACCATTCCTCTGCCTTTGACAATCCTCAAACATCAGTGTAGCGCATTACTGTGCATGAACACATGAATACAACAGGGCAGTGTACGTGTGCAATGCTGACTCCACAAAATGACGGTGTCCATCATACAGTGTAAGTTTGTATGATGTGCACAGTGCTGTGGACATCATGTGAAGTCCAGTTTGGGGATGTTAGTTAGAAATGTCAGTAATGGCAACCAATCAGATTCATACAGGTTACTCCTGTATTTCTCAGGACAATTAATATCTCACTTTAGGCTGTCTTCCACTTGAAATTTCCTCTCCTACAACAGTGGTGCAATGGGGAAATCTCTCCTCCAGATCATTGTCCGGCATCTCTTTGACTTTCCTCATACTAAATATTGATATGTGTGCAATTGTAACTTATGAAATCATGATGTGAATTGTTGTGTACTGCTAATATATGCTGGTATGTGTGGTCACATGATTTTGGGTGTGTCTTGGTAAATGTTAGTGTGGACAGTGTGACCAATATCTACATGTCTGTACACTCCACACATAGGTACCCTTTCAGAGGGAGAAGACGACAGCCTCGAATATACCTGCCATTTCCAGACATTCAAACTATGGAAGAAAGAGACAATACAACACTTATGTGACTGGTTGGAGCCTCTTTTATGCCCTCGAAGAAACAATCCCACATCTCTGTCACCAATGGTGAAACTCATGGCAGCGCTGCACTTCCTGGCCACAGTTTCCTTTCAGTACACTGTGGCTATATCTGGTGGATTGTCACAACTTATGTTTAGTGGCATACTACGTGATGTGCTTTCAGCAATGATGAGACACATGCACATCTAAATCCAGTTCTCCAGACGTGAATATTTGGCCAATGTGCAGGGTAGCTTTTATGGTTGTGCTCAACCCACATGTTGGTGGAGCTTTTGATGGCACACATATTGCCTTATTACAAACACAAGCCAGAGAATAGGTTTATAGGAACAGGAAGCATTTCCATCCTATCAACGTGCAAGTGGTTTGTTTACCGGATTTATATATCTCATATGCCAGTGCCAGATTCCCAGGATCTGCCGATGAATCCTTTGTACTGTGGAATAGTATCATACCCCAGCTGATGTCACAACTACTACCAGAGAGAGTCTGACTTTTTGGTGAGTATGATGTGTCCAACCTTTGTGTGTGTGATGTCAGGTTGTATACAATTAAAGTGTATGACTCTTTATTGCACATATGTGTGACTTCTATCTAGGAGAGTCAGCGTATCCCAACCGTCCATGGTTGTGCACACAGCTGAGGAATCCAATAACGCTGGGGAGAGTCTGCTTTAATGAGGCCCATGAAGGACACAACAGCCAGTGGAGTGGTTTTTGGGCTCCTGAAGGCAGGACAGGACTGGGGAGCCCTCTTCTACTCACCCAGGAAGGTGTTTCAGATTACCGTAGCCTGCTGCATGCTCTACAACCTTGTACTGCAACAGATCATCCCTCTCATCGCAGAGGAGGGAAACCAGCAGGAGCCACCGGGTGAGTATCCTGAAATGCCAAATGATGCTGACAGTGCTGAACAGAAAGGTGTTGACATGTGTCAATAGCTCATGAACAACTTCTCATGAGTGTAAGTATGCTGTGAGATGTCATGACTTTGTTACAGTGACTGTTGTGATGCTGTGAGGAAGACGTTCATGGATACCTGTTAGGTGTGTACAGCTGTGGTAAACACGCTGTGCATGGCTCTGTGTGGAGGGAGTTCTTGCCATATGCACACGGTGTTGAGGTTGCTTTGTGTCAGTGATATTTGCCCATGTACTGAGTACTCCTGAAGATGACAGTGATTGGTGTAGGCAGTGCGGAGGCCCCCTGCAGCTCCAACCAGGCGGTATACAGGTGCTACACCACCTCCCCGGGGCACTCTCAGTTGTGCTGGCGTATCACCGATTCACCCAGCTGGCCCGCATTCATCAGCAACCCCCCGGCTGCGCGGACCTCTTCTTGCCTCAGCAAACACTCATGGGAGACAGCGCTGCTCAACGCTGCGTCCCCGGCAGGCCTCAGACCTCTGCAGCCACTTGGCCCGCCTCCCACCTCCAGCGCCTCGCCCAGGAACTCTAGGCTGTAGTGGAAACCACGAATGCGGTGCCGGAACTGGTTAAAAATCTGGATTGGGAAGGGGACATCCCTTAACAAAGCAATCCTAAAAGATTGTCTGGCACTTGATCACGCATCCAGGGTACCATGGCTCAAATATGTAGAAAGGAGCCTCATGAGTCTGGGAAGAGGAGATCTTTTCTCCAACCCCGATGCGACGTGCAAGAAAGATCTAGCCCTCATTAAGACGGCCTTCCTTGCACGCCAGACCATGGTAAGGGAGGAGAAGAAGCTTCTGAAGCCCAGTGTACATCGCTTCATCATGTTAAGGACCACTCTGATGGTGGAGTCGTACTTGCTGGGGTTCACAAACTCATACAACCGTTTTCTCCTCACCAGGTTTTGGTTCGATCTTTTCCATCTTCTTCTTGCCCATCCCAGGGGTCAGAATAAAGGGCAAACTTTTTCGTCCTGCGGCTGCGATGGTACATCTCCACAGGACATAGTTCATTTCACGATGTTCTGCCCATTTTATGATACACCTCGAAAATCCTTTTTAATTCTTATTTTGAAACCGGCTAATTTTAGACAAGTACAGCCCGCTTTCATATTTCTTCAAATGTTGATGGGTAACACTGTTTTTTATGTGCTTAATTTTTTTAAATCCGCAATTAGGCTTAGGACGAGTTGTGACTAACCCGCCTGACCCTTGTTACTATTCCCGGCACTATGCACTTTGCCTTGCTCCACTAGCTTGTTTATCGAGTAATTTGATTAAGTGCAAGGCTTTATTGTACCATCTAGAGCGTTTTGTACAGTAGGTACTTTATGTGGGTTTGTGGTGATCTGGTAACTAAATTTGTTTTAGTATTTACATAGTTTTAAACTGTATATAATATGTTAAAACCGGATACGTTCCCATCTGGATTGTAGGTATTATCATGTGTCTGTCTTGTGCTTTTATGGTTTTATCACATGAAACCGAATAAAGTTATTTGAATTTCATAGACTTGACAGTGATTGGTGTCATGTATGGCTTCCTAGCTAATCTCTTCACCATGTCATCTTCATTTGGACATTTTCAGAGTTGTGACATCAGCAGGTATATGATGCTATTTTTAAGTAAAAAGTGGACATGGATTGTTCCTGGGAATGTCTAGCGCAGACTTTGTGTGTACTATTCTGTACCAAGCCAGCTTGCAGGTCAATCGGATGGAAGTTACTAAGACTCCATTGGACTTGTTCCCTTTTGTCTGGTGGTCCTATTGCAGTGTGTGTTCCATCGTGTTCTCCAACACAATGTTGCTGTTGGGCCAACTCATGCTAGTCTCTCTCCACATTGGTTAAGTCCTCAATGTGTATGAACTGGATGTAGCTGTTGATGTGTTTCATTATTGTATGCCACAGTGCTTGTGGCACACCACTGACATATGCTTGTGACATTTCCCCAGATGCAGCAAGACTGGATTGTAATGAACCTGCGCTCAGAATTGATTGTACTGCCATGTCTTGGTTTGTTGTTTTAAATGATGTGGGATAACTTTTGTGAGGTTGTCGATGCGGCTCCATATGATTCTGTGAACCAATTGTCATTTGACAATTCTATGTGGCATTGTCTGATGTATCCCCTCCGACCATGATGATGAGGTCTGCACATGACATTTGTGGTCACTGACACAGATCATTTCAGTGATGTATTATTGAGCTCTGTTTTTGACATTATGCCTGCCTAAGGTTGGAACTATGGAATAAAGATGTCATGAGACTGTACACTTCTATTTCTGTGTTGGGGTGACATGGTTGTGATACTCAGTTGCACATTGTTGACAGTCCATATGTCCATGCTTATACAAGTAGCTTCTACTTACATGTGGTAATTCACAAGGGGATAAATTCAGAACTTGCTGAATGTAAAACATACAGACAAATAGTGACAACACAGGAGTGTAGCAGTCAGTGTTGGTTGATGAAACCATTTTTGTAGGAACCACATTGTATGAAGTCCAACTTCCAACATACTCCTCCCATCAGTAATGGAAAAGTACACAGGAATAGTCAGCTAGGTAAACGTGTTGCACACAAAGGAGGTCCTCAGGTGCTACATTTCTTCCTGGCGGTGGTGGATGCCTTGCCAACCGAACCTCCTGGATGTTTTCTTGGATGTCCCAGCCCACTACCTGGGAAGGGGATCCGCTGCTGCAGGGTCAGTGGTGTCTGAGGAGTGTTCCTCTGACAGGGCCTCCCTTCCTGTGGCTGATGCAGATGTAGAAGGGCCAGATGTAGATGAATTACAGGAAGGAGTAGGTGGCAGGAGAAATCCCTGCAGAGTGTGGGGTTAATGTCCCCCAGCACGCCGATGAACTGGACCATGTTGTCATAGTGGGTGCCCTGTGTCTGGTCTATGGACCTCTGTAGCTGTTTCATCTCCAGTAGTTCCTCAAGTACGTGGCCCATCACTCATTTGGAGTCCTCATAGGATCCCAGAACTCAGGCAGTGGCACCAGTGGCCTCACTTTGCAGGCCCACAGTTAATCTCTCACCAACCCTGCTCCCACGGGCCTGTGCCCTTGGGCCAGCCTGCCCCCTTCCACTGGCTCGTACATCCTCAGTGAGAGTGTTGTCAATCCTCACTTCTAAGACTGGGACTGGGGTGAGGAGATGTTGCTGCCCATGCTAGGTCCACCAGTTGTTGTTGGGCAGAGGTCAGCAGAGATGTTACAGCTGGGCTGAGAGGTGGGGTTGTGGGCACAGTGAGAATTATTTTTGCCATCTGCCCAGGCTGTCCAAATGGGCCAGTTAGGTCCTCCACTCCCATGGACTCAGGAGATTCTGCATCACTGGAGGCTTGATCCATGGGCGGAGGTGGAGTCTGGGCGCTGTTGTGACTCTGGTCAGATGTTTTGCCAGATCGACCTGTTCAGACATAGATTAGATTTTTAATGTTGTAAGTGTGGTATGTACATCCACATCCTTTGGTACACAGTGAGTTCAGGCCTGAGAGGGACAAAACGGGTGGAGGTTAACATTGTGAACTATCCCCATTGTGTTTGACTCATTTGCAACATTGGGAGACATCCATTACATGAAGTGGTATTGGCCTGATCATTTGCTGTACTGATATGCTTCCTGTTGACATGAGGAATGGACATAAATCTCCTAATAAATTGAATTCAACACAGTATACAAGTTACATGTGTATTAGTACATTCCAAGTCCAAGTTGTGTACAATACAGGCATACATACAACTTGGTAGTAGATTTGGCATTGGTAATCATGTGTGCTATGCAGTGTCAATGGGTCACCAGCCATTTCAGATCAGCTAGGTTACCTTCTTGCGTTACTGATAGTTCCGGTAAACGCTTGATATGGTGTCACTCATGGCATTGTTCTTTTCAGTTATGGAGACCAGGGGAAGTTCAGGCTGAGTAGGCAGACATGTGCCTGAGCAGAGCATTGTGTGTAAAGTGCTCAGTCATTATGACCTGGGGATCAGTGGTGACATGGCTGACAAGTGAGTACAGACCCACAACACTGGTGGCTCTTGTTCAGAGTTAGAGGTACAGGCCCTCATGGTAGTTGTAGTCATTTCAATCTCTTTTACCCCACACTTGACCAATGGCTTGCTGCATTTGAGGTCAACCTCAATAGTCACATGGCTGATAAGTCAGTATGGACAAATGGCACAAGTACATCTAGTTAAGTGTACAAGTAACTGGGCCTCCTGGTAGTTGTACTGATTTTAATCTCTCCTACCCTACACATGACCAATGGCTAACTGCATGTGAGGTCAACCTCAATTGTCACATGGCTGACAAGTGAGTATGGACCAATGGCACAAGTACATCTAGTTAAGTGTTCAAGTAACTGGGCCTCCTGGTAGTTGTACTCATTTTAATCTCTCCTACCCTACACATGACCAATGGCTAACTGCATGTCAGGTGAACCTCAGTGGTGACATGTCAGACAAATGAGTACGGACACACAACACTGGTGGCTCTTGTTCAGAGTTAGTGGTACAGGTCCTCATGGTAGTTGTAGTCATTTCAATCTTTACTATCCCACACTTGACCAATAACTAACTGCATGTGAGGTCAACCTCAATAGTCACATGGCTGACAAGTGAGTATGGACAAATGGCACTAGTAAATCTAGTTAAGTGTTCAAGTAACAGGGCATCCTGGTAGTTGTACTAATTTCAATCTCTCCAACCCTACACATGACCAATGGCTAACTGCATGTGAGGTGAACCTCATTAGTGATATAGCTGGCAAGTAAGTACGGACAAACAACAAGGGTGGCTCTTGTTCAGAGTTAGAGGTACAGGACCTCATGGCAGTTTTAGTCGTTTCAAACTCTCCTATGACACACATGACCAATGGCTAACTGTATGTAACGTAAACCTCAGTGATGAAATGCCTGACAAGTAAGTACAGGTGACCAACACTGGTGGCTCTTGTTTAGACTTAGAGGTACAGGGCCTCATGGTAGTTGTAGTTGTTGAAATTTCGACTTCCCAACACTAGCAAAACTGGTTTGTGTTACATGCCTGTTTGCAAAATGCAGTTGTGCTGGGCCATACTATTAGATATTTGCACATATTATGGGTGCCAAGATGAGGATTTGATTGTAATGCATTGAAAGACAGTATTACCACATGTGGGATGTAATGGAGAATGATACATGTGATCTTATGTGCAGGGCTACTGATTGTAACTGCCAATGACACATCTCTGATACCTTGGCACCTGTATATAGGAAAGGTAGATGAAAAACACCATAGCTAGAGCTGAGATGTGTGCAAACAGAACAATGATATGTTGTGACAGTTGGTGAGGTGTTACTTAACAGACTCCATTCCCCTAGTTATTCCTGTCAAGCCCTCAGAATGCAGGATGGGATGTACCTTCTCCTCCCAGGGTGTGAGTTCTAATGGTCGGCTGGGAAGACCACTGCCAGTCTTCTGGGCCGCAAGGTGTTGCCTGGAGGCTAGGTTCTTCACCCTCGCCCTCAGGTCTTGCCACCTCTTCCTGCTGTCCTCCTTTGTGCACAGGGTGGTACCTACAGAATTCATTTTGTTTACTATCCTGTCCCACATTTCATCCCCCCCTAGCAATTGAAGTTTGTTGGACTTGGTCTCCAAACAATTGTAGCTCTACACTAATGACTTCATCCAGCATCACTGACAACTAGGTGTCAAAGAAACTTGTATTTTTGGCAGGTGATATGTTAATTAAATAAAGTGAATGACAGTGAAGAAAACAGAAAATGGCGTTACAACAAGGAATTATGCAGAAAAATGTGCAAAAAACGTGTGTGGAGTCTGTGTGTTGGGATTGTGTGAAAAAGGGCTGCCTTATCTGACCAATATTGATGCTCTGACTTACTGTGCTGCAGTTGAGAGGCAAAGAATCATGGTCTGGGATGGGATGAGTGTTATAGTGGGATTTGTAGGTGTGTCCACTTTGGCAAAAACCATCAACTGGTTTGATTTTTTTTTGCATCCAATGGGTACTGTTGTGCTGCTTTGTGGCAGCAGTAGTGCAGCGGTCTAACGCCATTGTGAAACAGCTGACACGGAACTGCCAGTACAACGGTTTACTCGTAATCTGCTTGGTGGTGTTACCACAGCACTGATGGCATCAGAGTCCATATCTGCAACATTTCTGACTACTGCGGCCCATTCGAAGGCTACTCTGCCAGCCACGGGTCATACAGAGAACACTCCGACCACCGCGGTTGGCAGTTCGGCGGTTCGGCCTGCATGGATGGTAATACCGTGGGGGTAACTTTGCGACCTTGGCAGTCAGAATCATACCAGGGCCATGGCAGTCGGACAGCCACTCTGACCAGCATCATAATCAGCCCCTTTGTTTTTCATTTGTGTAGAAATAAGTAAATTGTATGCCATAATATTTATTTTGCATTATTTTTCCCTGGAAGCTAGAAATACTATGATACCAAAAACAAACCTTTAGTAAGACCAAATCCCTTAATTATTATGGAAATGTATGTTCTGTTTGTTCAAATCCAGCTTCTCTTCACAGATAGCGTGGAAAAGAAATATATGTTGCTAACACTGAAAAGAAATGTACATGTTAAATTAATGAATGTGTTGTTTTCTCAGGCAGAGAAGAAAATCAATTTACAATATTGAACAGTGCTACTCATAATGAAGTTGTTGTTATTTCAATAAAGATAAACATACAGCATAATTGCATGTCTTCAAAATGTGGTTTAGTTGTTTTCACATTTTGTCTTGAAGCTTAATTAATTTTACTCTCTTTAAAGCATTTACTTACAGAGCTAAGTAAATGTGCATATGACTTATTCATTATTTTAATTAAAACTTGCTTTACAATGTTCAGATTTGGCCTAAGTTAGCTTCATATATACTAAAAGTAATCATTATTTACAGAGAGCACATGATAGAATGAGAGGATACGCGCAGTATCATGGAGAGCTGTGCAGGCCCAAGCAAAGACGAGTGCCTGTTTTTTTTTTATTTAAAGGGGAAGATTCACTAACAATTTCCATCACATTTGTGTAAAAAAACTCACAAATGAGTGCAAATTGTTGTTTTGGGATTTACTTGAAGTGGAAAAATGTATTTGCACTTCAAAGTACCCTTAAATTAACGCAAAGTAGTGCTAGTGCTGCTTTGCTTTACTTGGGTCAATGGAGCTTACAATGCGTGGTACATGCACATTCCCATGCAACCACCCATGGTTTAACATTTGTAGACAGGGCTTTGAGCCAAAACATAATGCCTCTTTGAGGCTGACATTTACTTGGAGAGACGTTATATTACTCCAGTTTTTTTATGTAAGAGAGAAATAGGACATCCCTGACGAGTCAAAGGTGATATCAATTTGCCTGTGGAGGCTTTTTCTATAACAATAACGGTTGCATTTAGATCTTGATACAGTGTGTGTGTATATGAAATATTTATGCTCATATTTCATAACTGTCCATGAAGCTTTCCATGATACACAATCAAAAGCATTTTCAACTTCTATTATTATTGTTCAGACGATACAATTTTTCAGACTAGCTGTGTCATACACAGAAATTGCATGATGGATATGTGTCATGGTGTCACAGCCAGAAATGAGCTCATATTAGATAATGAACACCAGCTGCTGAATACATTTTGCCAGTCTAATTGCTAAAATATTTGAATATTTCTTAGCATCAGTATTTATCAGTGGCATAGGCCTTTATGAGCCACATTTAGGTCAGGGATTATTTTTTTATTTTTAAACTGCTATATGTTTTTTATTCCAGTGAGAGGAAACTGTGTCATATTTATCTCGAGTCATCTTTTTCATAAGAGATGCTAAGACAATTGAAATGGATTTATAGATTTCTGAGCAATCCTCTTTAGCAGCCTTACCAGGAACTGAATTCTGAGGGGCATTTAGGATATCTTGAGTTGTAATTTTTTTATCTAAAATATATATTTCTTCCTGGTAAAGAGATGACAGTGTAACTCTCCCCATATAATTTAAGCTCTCATTGCTCTCTAAGTTAGTACCTTCTGTCATGTATAAACTAGAATCTACCTAATTTGTCAAGTGTTGTTTTAATTATTTTAAGCTCTCTAGTTTTGTTCCTGCTTACTACAACTCCAAGGGCTGCAGTTTGCTGAGCAGTATGTGTCACTGCATCAAATTGGATGTGTTTGGGTTTTGCTCTCCTTATAACCAATTTAGATCTTGAGGTGACAAATCACATCAGGATTGTATCCCAGTAGAATTTACCCAACCATTTGCCTCTTATGAGGTACAATTAGACTGCAGACATTCTAAATCACTACTGTGAGATTAGCATCCAGGACCTCAAATCATATTCCCTCTGCCAAACCCAGCGTAATATCATACTGAAAAAACATACATAGTGCACTGCCTGTGTTAACTTGACTGGATATTCCTCAGTCTTTTCAGCCCTCAGTGAAGTGACACACGCAAAACCCATCACAGACAGGCTACCTTGGGCACAAAGGTCATAACTGACTACAAACAGACATTACGTTAATATAAAGAATGGCAATTTAGGATCAGCTGCTAAAAAATATTGTGCACAATGCTCGGCCGCCACACCAACAGCATCAAAAGTATCATCCTATGCAACTGGAGCCTGCCTTTCTAAATGTGGTCTCTTAGAGGAGATAGGACCACACTTTTATGGTGAGGAAAACAAATCTTGCTAAATGAGATCTATAGACTTATCTCAGCACCTAGAATGGAGACTCAATCACAATATGCTGAAATTTAGACTAAAAACCCTTTGAGTGAAACCTCAGTCCAGACCATAACAATTGCATTAGGTTTAGCAATCAAACAAACTCATGAACTAGAAGTGAGAACAGCTTGAAAATAGGAAAATCACATCTTACACACAGATATCAAAAATCAAACAAAAGCTTGAAGACCTGGAAAATCAACAGCTGCACAACTTATATAATTTAGGAGTAAAAGAAGTTCTGGAAGGATGATGCTCGTAAATGCATTATTAATCTGTTTCAGGCAGCATTCCCAGATCAGTAAGACTGAGATCTTGACTATTACATCACTACCCTTTCTGTAAAAGTAATAAACCAGGTTGTTACACATCAGCAATTCTGCTCTTCATTGGTAATGTTCTTCTGAGCCAGTTACTATTACATAAAACACTTCTCTTCAACCCAGTAACTATGGGTGACACACAGTCAGCAGCCTCTCAAATGTTCTTTCTTTTGTTAAGTTAAACTTTCTTGAGGGAAATTAACACTCTGAATCCACCTACATTATCTTTTTTAAGCAGCTTCCCCAATTTCCTTTTTAGGGGCTGCTGGAAATGACCATCTTTTGTGTGGCATTCCCCCAGATTTGTACTGATCCTGTTTTAGTTAGCCATAGGACTTAGTGTCAACGTTCTAGACTCTGCCACTCACCTAAAGTCCAGGTGGTTCTGATGGGGTGAGGCTGAATCCCCTTTCCAACTGAGCACTAATCTCAGCATAAGATGGTAGGGCCCGATTCACAAAAGTAATCTGAGACAAAAATCCTATCTTTACGACTTTCGGTATTCACAAAAGGCATTTGTGAATACCAAAAGTAGTAAAGTTAGGATCTTGCCTAAGATTACTTTTGTGAATAGGGCCCATAGATTCTGCGCTGGTGTCAGAACCAGAGGGTAAGGGGGTAATCAGATTGACAAGAGAAAGATATGTGGAGCAGGTTCGATTTCACCTGGTCACTGCGCGACTGTGTCAGCACTGATCACTGCTAATCTGCTTTAGCACCTTAGGATGTTGAAGAGATACTGCACTGGGCATCTGTCAATGAAAAATAAACAATTAACTCTGCCTCCTAGTGAATGTGCTCATATTATATTTTGGTCTAGAGTTGTCTGTATCTCACCCCTAAATGCACAGGATATCACCTAGAAACTACACCCTGTTCTTCTTAGGATTCGTATGCTTGAGGGGTTCAAGGAGTATGCAACATGCATTGCATCATGTGACTAGGAACATCTAGAGTGATTAAATTGTCCGCCATGTCATGGAGCAAGGAATCATGGGATACATCATGATATCATCAAAAGTTGCAAAATAATAATGTAAGTCCTTTTACAATGTTTGATACAGTTCCAAACTTATACAATAAACCTCTGAACTTTTAGCAACAGTGTTTCATGTCCTTTATCATGTAAAGCCGAGATGCTGCTGATCAAGGAGAGAGGAAGAAGTTGTTAACTGGACATCACAGTGAGAGCCAGGAGCAGGTAAGTGGTGCATGATGTGATGAGGCATAGCACCGCCGTGTGATTGGAAGTAACTTTTATAGCCATGTATGCACATGGCAGCCAGAAGCACGTATGGCCGTTGGAGCAGGTGCTCAAGTGGCTGGGTGTGGTTGGGCGCAGCCATTAGAACACATTGGTGAGCGCTTGCACAAGCCACGTGTAAATGGACGTGTGCCTTTCTAGATTGTGCAGAGTTCTGTTTCAGTGCAAACACTGCCACCAGGTATATTTTACAGAAACAGTGAATCACAAATACATTATTCATTGTAAACCTACCTCTGCCACCAGAGATATTTATGGCAGTACAAAATGATGTATAAATCATCAAACCTCAGTAAAGCACTTAACAAAGCCCAGGGAGTCAGTTGTCCCTGCTCTTTAGCACACAAGTTGTGCATTATTGTGGCATACAGTGGCGAGAGTTGGAACCCTGACACTCTGCACACTAACCAGTGATAAAGTGCTTGTGCTCCCGCTTTTAAACATAGTGGAATTGCATATACCTAATTGACCCATTTAGTTTACTTAGAAGTCCTGAGTATAAGGTTCTACATGTACCCAGGACTGGTAAATTAAACGCTAGTAATGGGCTGCAGCACTCATTGTGCCACCCGCTAAACTAGCCCTGTAAAACATGTTCACATGCCTGTCAATGCAGCCTGTGCCTCCAGTATTAAACTGCTGTTTCAACTTGGAAAAACTAAACCTTTATGTTAGATCTAAACTTTCCTTTTAAATGATTATAGGTCACCCCTAAGGTAAGTAGAGCATGTGTATTCAGGGGCTTATTTACAAGCCCATTGCACCAACGGTGCATCACTTTTTTGATACACCAGTGGCGCAGAGTGCAGACCGATATCTACGAGGTTACACAAAGCCACTTTGCATGGCTTTTCATGGCCTCGTATATATGGAGTAAGGCAAAGAAGCGCAAGTCGCTTTGTTGCCTTACTCTGTCGAAAAGAACCGTTCCATGAGCGTTGCGGTCGGTGTTCCCATGCAACATCCATGGATTTTGATGTAATCCCAGGTTTACAAGGACTTGTAATCCTGGGAATGCGTCAAACTCCTTCACCTCTTTTGGGGAGGCGTAACAAGGAGAAATATCTTTTTTTCTCTCATATTTTGTTCTTTGTTTGTGTGCTGCATTCTGCAGCACACATAAAAGGAGGAAAACACCTCCATTGTCTGTTTATGTGCAGTAAGGTGTCCCTTCCTGCACAAAAACAATAATTCCTACAATGCAGACATGCTTGCACCGTGGTGCAAGGATGCCTGCTTTGGCGCAAGGCAGCCAATTGTGTACCAGTGCAGTGGAAGAGGACAAGAATGCGCTGTATCTCATAGATAGGGTGCATTCCTGCCCTTTTCTTTTGACTCAGGGCAGCACAGCAAAGTGACTTGCTGCCCTGTGTCAAAAACTAGCAAACAAGCCCCTGAATGTTTTACATGCCCTGACAGTGAAATACCTCCAAAGTCACTATTCACTGTGGCAAGGCCCTCATTCCCATAGGGAACTCCAGTGTTACATTATAACAGTTTATAATGCTTAATTTCAGTAATGGGGCAGCTAGAAAAATGATTCAAGGACTCATTTTAATAGAAATTAAAATCCAACTTTATTGTCAGATAGGATTTTATATTCCTATTTTAGAAATGACAGTTTCAGAAAGTTGTAGTTTTCCTGCCTAAAGTCCCTTTCTGTCAGTGTCCAGTGTCACCTGACTGCTGATGGCTCACCTGTGGTGAGAGGTGTTTTTCTTCCTTGATTGTGATGGCAGGGGGCTTTTCCCAGACCCTTCCTGAGCTTCAAAGGATGTGCATACTGTCACTGGCATATGTAGCTCAGAACTAGTTCTGCTACCCTTTGTACTCTTAGTCAACTTGGCTTCAAACGCAGTAGGAGACCGGAGCTGCCCCAGAACTGGTTTGGATTTGCCCATTATCATAGCCATTCCCCGGGGTGTGCACAGGGAGATCTGACCAGGAGATAAATAGTTCTGCCATGTTAGATTTAGGTAGAGAGGGGCACCATGGTATAGTTTACGGTAAGACACCCTGGAAGTGCTGCAAAGTAGGTAAGGTCACACTTGGGAACTTTCACCCCATTGGTTAAGTTAGGGAGTGGCCAGGAATTTGACTCACCCACAAGCTGGCACTATGCACAAATGTGGCATCCCCTGTACCCTCCTCAGAACACTCCTGGACCTGTGGAGAATCAAAAGATGGATTGCCCTGGTGCCTGAAGAACCTGAAAGAAGACTGGACCTGTTTGTCCAGAACACAGGACTCCCAAAGGGACTCCAAGGATCAGTTGGCTTATCTCCTGTTTGAGCTACAGGGGCACAACAAGCTTCTAGTGTTTCAGACTTCCAACTGGTCCTGTCCTAGACCTTCCTGCTGACCTCTGTTGAAGTGAGTCCTAACACCAAGTGGTGCCCCCCAGATTCTGGACCCTTGCTTTGTGTTAGAGTGCACTCCTCCTGTCCCCAAACTGCAAAAAAGAGTGACTTAGAAACTTTTTACCACCTTTCTGCATGGAAAACCACCATTGAAGCTGCAGCCTTCTACGTCGAATCGCCGGTCGACATCAGCTTACTGGTTTGCCCCGCTGAAAAAGTTCTGATTTCCAGAAAAGTTTCTAAGTACGAACATAGAAGGCTTCATCAAGACTGATGCTGAACACCATCTCATAATTGCTGAGGCCTTCCTGAGTGCAGACTTTGGACTTCACTTGCTCTGAGCTTTAAACATTAGTTGAAGACTGCACCGGGACCCTCCCCTCAAGCAACCCACCATCAATGTGCCCCCTTCAGATCTACCTTGTAGCTTGTCCTGTCAATTACCATTTTTCCTCGGTAAACGTTTCTAAGTCAGAAGGTAAGAGCTTCAATGGGATGATCTTGGACCCCGTATCCGACCTGTGCTCCATCTTTTTGATTTTGACCCAGTCTAACGTGACCAGATAACTGCAGTTGCTGCTTTGTACTTTTTGGTGCTATTTTCACATTTTAAAAATTCATAGCTCAAGTTCTACTTACTGAATTTTTTGTCATTTGTTCTCATTTTTCTAAATTGGTTTGGGATTTCTCTTATGTTGTTTTTTCACTTTAATACTGTTTCAGTACTGCGTAAATATTTTACACATTGACTCCAAGTTCAACCTGTCTGCTTTGTGCAAAGCTACCAGAGGGTTAAGAACAGAATTATTTAGTGACTTTAGTGGTTCACTTTGACAAGCATTGTGACTATTATGCTAAACAGGTTCTCACTAACCCTGGGCAAAGCACTACGCTACGCTCGCGTAGTTTGCGAAGTTTGCGCTACTTCGCACAACGCGAATTGCACGTAGCACAGTGCAAACATGCGTAGCGTAGCATAGTGCAGCGGTAATTTTTTGCTTGCTCGCGGTCCTCAACGTCAAGTTGGCGACCGCGAGCAAGCAAAATGACATCCCGGCGAGATTCTCAACGCGGGGAGGTCAGGTTTCTCATTGCGAGTGGTCGCGTATGCTCGCGACCGCTCGCGATGAGAAACTACCAGTCCGCGTTGAGAAAGCTGCCGCTCGAGTAAAAATCTACTCGAGCGGCAGTAAAAGACAGCTCGCACTGTGCAAGATGCCGTTTTCAATGATTGCACAGTGCGGACAAGCATCCGGCACTGTGCAATCATTGCGAACAGTGCACTACGCAGTTCGCGTAGTGCTACGCGTAGCTCGCGTAGTGCAAACTGCACTTTGCGTAGCTTTGCGTAGCGCTACTTCGCGAACTACGCCCAGGCTTAGTTCTCACCCCCTTAAACTAGTACTCCAATTTCTAACAGGGTCATACTAAAATTGTTTAGGGTTTTAATTGTGTGGTCTTCTGGAGGAACTCCAGGATCATAATTCTGGGTTCTTTTGGACATTTCCACCAATATATGGTGGTGATGTCATGTATTCGAATATGAGTTTCCGGTCATAATTTTATGCTTCAGAGTTGCAACAAAACTTGGTAAAGCAACGACCCATAGCCATTTGTTATGCCTTGCATTTCAAATACTGAGTATGCAGAATAGTAAAAGTGTTGAACGATTCATCTTTCAAGAATAATAAGTAAGCTATACAAATATAGAAAAATATATTTTTGACTCTGCAAATAAATACTTACATAATATTTGTAAGGAAATTGGTATTAGTTGGGGGGATGTGGGCATCCCAATTAATAAGTCTAAATTCCTGTCAGGTCCAACAGATAAGTTTAATAAATAAACATGGGCCCAACCCCTGGTAGTAAAGGCACAGGGCTCAGGCTTCACCTTAGGAAACGTGTGTGTTTTTTAGACCTGGAATCTTTTGCCGTGGTTTTCATTGTCTTTTTGCCTCTGACCTCCTGTTTTTGAGTGTGTGCTGCATTTTTGTGGTTTTAGGACTCTGGGCACTTTACCACAGCTGTCCAGTGCTAAAGTGCAAGAGCTCTTTATCTAAAAGTTAATAGTAATTGGTTCAATCAATCAGTCTATCAAACAGCATTTGTAAAGCGTGGCACTGTCACCCCTAGTGTGCATTAATATATATATACGAGCATAACTCATGAAGATGGACTGCGTGCGTTACGACACTTCCTTAACAAACAACCTATATCATTCTACCAACACTCAGGGATGTTAATGGAGATGTGTAGATTGTGTCTCACTAATAATTACTTTATGTTTGGAAGTGACACATTTAAACAACTTCAAGGGACAGCAATGGGCACCTGCTTCGCCCCCAGCTATGCTAATTTGCATATGGGCTGGTGGGAGGAGCAGGTGCTTAGAGTCGAACATGCAAGGGAATGTGAGGAGAACATAGTGACATGGTTAAGGTTCATAGACGACCTGTTTATAGTGTGGGACGGTCCTTTAGAATCAGCCCAACAATTTATTCAGGAAATCAATATCAACTCCTTGAACCTTAGGTTTACGGATACTATCAGCGAGTCCAAGGTCTCCTTCTTAGATCTGGAAGTGTATGTGAAGGATAGATTACTGCACTCTCGTACATATAGGAAACTGACAGCAGGAAACTCTATCCTGCATGCCAGGACATTTCATCCTCAGAGGTTAAAAATGAGCATACCTTATGCAAGCATCTGAGGATGAAGCGAAACTGCAGTGAGGCCCAAGATTTGACAGAGGCGCAATCAGGCTTGACACACAGGTTTATCCAAAGGGGCTACAGCACAAAGGTATTGGATCAAGCCCTCCACAAGGTGAATAAAATTGAAAGGGAGACTCTATTACAACCTAATGAGGCCCACACCACCAAGAAGAAAAAGAACTCAGGTGTACAAACTAGGATGATCACTGGATACAGTGCTTACCATTCTAAAGTGAGAGATAGTCTGTGTAAGCACTGGCATCTAGTTAAAAGGGATCCCATTTTGAGTGAAATGTTGCCTCGTAGACCACTATTAACTTTCAAAAAAGCTAAATCAATGAGAAATGAATTGGTTAATAGTAGCCCCGAAGTGAGCACTGGGGGAGGTTGGTTGAGAGCGAGCCCAGGGTTTCATAAGTGCTTTAAGTGTAAAGCCTGTAAGATCGCAAGTAATGAGAAGCAAGTCACATCACCATTTATGAAAAGTCCCTGGAAGATCATAACTTCATTGAATTGTAGAAGTGAATTTGTAGTTTATGTTTTAAAATGCACGTGCCCAAAACTATACGTGGGCAGTACCATTCATATGGTACATATCCATATATTACAACATCTGAGGGCAATTAAGAATAACAATAAAAACTACCCGGTTGCACAACACATAAATGAAGTCCATAAGGGAGATGTGAGCAAGTTGTCATATTTTGCAGTGGACCAGGTGCCCAAATTGAGGAGGGGTGGAAATCGTGAGATGAGGTTGCGCCAGTTGGAATCAAGATATATATTGCTTTTTAATACAAAAATCCCATCTGGACTTAATGCAGATGAAGATTTACATGTCCACTTAGGTTTATGTTTATGTTTATGTTTATTTGAGTTTTATATAGCGCTGGCTAGACCCGGAGGTATCAGACCGCTTTACATAAGGTTCCACAAAATTACAAAATTACATCAGTTACAAGTTACATCAGTTACTAGAAAAACATTTCAAGAGCGTAGAAGACTAAATAAATAGAGCTTAGAAGGGTAAGGGGGTGGAGGTAAAGAGGTAGGAGGGAGATAAGATGGGGATAGGATGGAGAGACGAAGGAGAGTCTGCCCAAAGTCCGGCTGGGTAGGTGACGGCCGAGGGGGAAGTCCACAGCCCATCTCCTCTATAGCTATCAGGTAGCTCCACCGGGCATCAGCCAAACAGCTAGGTTAATCCAGATATCTGTAATCAGCGTTTTTAAATTTGATTTTTAATGTTTTGCAGGGTGTGAATAGTAAAAGGAAGTTAAAAGAGTAGAAGTGCATAACTAAGGATGAAAAAAACCAGTGTCCTAGTATTGATTTTTTCAGACTCAAGGAGACGTATGATTTTTTGGGAATTTATTTATAGAGAGTAATGAGCAGTACAATTTTGACCACTTTTTCTCAATACGGGCCTTTTGATACATTAATTTGTCAATGTGATCATGAACACAGGTATGCCGGGGCTGCTCCTCTAAAGTCCATTGTATGTAAGCATTAGCACTTTATGTTCATTGCTATGAAATTATGCAATATTTGCACATTAGTTCTATAAAGCACTTGCACTTTAGAACTTAAAACTTTGCACAAATGCATTAGCACTTTATTCAGGAATGGATTTTAGTGTCTTTGAAAAGCAACATGGTTTTAGTGCCTGTATATCTCTTGTTTTATAAAAAACTACTGTTGGTTTTAAAACTGTGTCTAGAGTATGCAAGCACTTGCACTTTTGATATTGTTGAAGTACTTTGCACAAAGAGAAACCATATCGTAAATGCAGTGGAGCAGCCAATATGACTTTAGGCTCTATAAGTTGTTGTATTATTAGACACTTGTTGGCATCAAGGCTTAAAGCTCTGTGTTTTCATGATATATAAATTCAGCATTGTATCTAAATTATACTGTGGGAGCCCGATTCTCTGCAATTTTATTCATATGCAGGAAATAGAGGGTGATATATATAAAAAAATATGTGTGGGAAAAAAAAGAGAGAAAAAAATAACAATTCCGGAACCTCAGTAAGCCATATTACTGTGGGAACATTGCATGGAAAATTTAATAGTGTTCAGAACACACATTTCGTGGCAGTGAGAAGGTTTAAGATTCTTTGCATGAAATCGAGTCAAGTACCCTCCAAGCGGTGTAAATGAATAAGCAAAATGCCGAATTTTTACTTGCAGTAGCCGCAGCACAAATGAAATGTGATTAGGTGAGGGACAATGAATTTCAATTGCCTCTACATGTACGTGGTATATTTTATCCGGATTGAAGCATGTATTTAGAGTAACCAGTGTAATTTTTAGTCTCATGCTTCCGATGTTTTGTATTCATTTAATGAAATGTAATGTCACGAATGTTAGGCATTACTTACACTTGTGAGTCTGTTTTCCATGATCATTGAAGTTATGTACCATGTGATGTCGAGCCCTGCGCTTTTAATGGTGGAGTCATGATGACGCTTTTGTTGTGTGAGCAAGGCAGCAATTGCCGAAACGCGTAGCAGCGGAGACTTCAATAAACACGAAACGGATTGTTTGATTCAGCTCCTGTGTCGGTGTCCTATACTTTATTGAAGGAATTGGAGTTGGAGTATATATATATATATATATATATATATATATATATATATATATATATATATATATATTCAAAACAAAGGTGCCCCACCTGTTGAGGCTGCACTCAAGAACAGGCGAATCCCACAGTTTCCGGCAGCATTCTTTATTTTGGAAAACCGGTGCAGTGTCCAAAGTATATTACTAAAGCCCTACGCGTTTCGGAGTCCATTCTCCTTGTTCACGGGCATGTGCAAGCAATTGAGGCAGAGGTAAGCGAAGGTTTGAGTCTTCTTTTATCGCCCTCTGGTGGGCTTCATTTTAAATCCAGCATTCTGGGACTCGTAGTACCTTCCCTTTAGTAAAAAACCTTTAGTGGGTTCCGCCTCACAGCATAATTAATGCAATTTTAAAACTCTCCACTGAGCCTCCGAACAACCAGCCTCCGGTCAAATTAAATTCCTGAAACTGTTCCTCCGACAGCACATAGACAGTCTTTGTGCCACTAAAGGGAAGGTACTACGAGTCCCAGAATGCTGGATTTAAAATGAAGCCCACCAGAGGGCGATTAAAGAAGACTCAAACCTTCGCTTACCTCTGCCTCAATTGCTTGCACATGCCCGTGAACAAGCGTAGGGCTTTAGTAATATATTTTGGACACTGCACCAGTTTTCCAAAATAAAGAATGCTGCCAGAAACTGTGGGATTCGCCTGTTCTTGAGTGCATCCTCAACAGGTGGGGCACCTTTGTTTTGAAAATATTATCCGGCCAGTCCCGGTCAGGAGGATTGCACAGCCACAGAATGGTGGACTGTGGCACAAAGACTGTCTATGTGCTGTCAGAGGAACAGTTTCAGGAATTTAATTTGACCGGAGGCTGGTTGTTCGGAGGCTCAGTGGAGAGTTTTAAAATTGCATTAATTATGCTGTGAGGCGAACCCACTAAAGGTTTTTTACTAAAGGGAAGGTACTACGAGTCCCAGAATGCTGGATTTAAAATGAAGCCCACCAGAGGGCGATAAAAGAAGACTCAAACCTTCGCTTACCTCTGCCTCAATTGCTTGCACATGCCCGTGAACAAGGAGAATGGACTCCGAAACGCGTCGGGCTTTAGTAATATACTTTGGACACTGCACCGGTTTTCCAAAATAAAGAATGCTGCCGGAAACTGTGGGATTTGCCTGTTCTTGAGTGCATCCTCAACAGGTGGGGCACCTTTGTTTTGAATATATATATATATATATATATCAACCAACGACCACTCCAAAAGGAAGAGATCAGAGGACACAACGGGGCCTTTTTGGAAGATTCTTTATTGATGGATGCAGGGCATTATGCATTTCGGCGTATGTGTGCCTTCATCAGATGCCCTTTGCAAGACCAGGATTACACCACCCCTTCCTTTGTACTGCTACGGTCCTCCCCCTGGGCGGGAAGTCAGCTGACTCATCCAAATTGCTTGCAGCTGTAGTCAGATGGATAAAGACTACAGCACCCATCATGCAACATAATGGTAAGTACCAATGGCGGAGTCCATGCTCAATGAGCGCTGTAATACCTAGCAAAGGGGGGGGTTGTTGTCCTTGGTGAGTCCTGTATATGTCAATACAAGTCTTCCTTGGGTCCCCAATGTTCTGCCTCATACACCAGGGTCAGAACGGGCCATACAATGCGGATGCAATGATCCCGCTGTCACGTGAAGTCACGAGCTGCTCCTGGCAGTGGCCACTTGCCCGGCCTGGTTGCTGAGGCGGTACTGCGTTATCCGATACTTCGGGGGAAAAAGAACAGTGTTGCCACTGGAACCAGCAAAGCGCAGTCCTCTTGTAGAACGGGTCCTCTTAAACGCGTTGCCAGCTGCCGCGTAAAAACATCAACCAACGACCACTCCAAAAGGAGTCTAGAGTATGCAAGCATTTACACTTTTGATATTGTTGAAGTACTTTGCACAAAGAGAAACCATATCGTAAATGCAGTGGAGCAGCCAATATGACTTTAGGCTCTATAAGTTGTTGTATTATTAGACACTTATTGGCATCAAGGCTTAAAGCTCTGTGTTTTCATGATATATAAATTCAGCATTGTATCTAAATTATACTGTGGGAGCCCGATTCTCTGCAATTTTATTCATATGCAGGAAATAGAGGGTGATATATATAAAAAAATATGTGTGGGAAAAAAAAAGAGAGAAAAAATAACAATTCCTGAACCTCAGTAAGCCATATTACTGTGGGAACATTGCATGGAAAATTTAATAGTGTTCAGAACACACATTTCGTGGCAGTGAGAAGGTTTAAGATTCTTTGCATGAAATCGAGTTGAGTACCCTCCAAGCGGTGTAAATGAATAAGCAAAATGCCGAATTTTTACTTGCAGTAGCCGCAGCACAAATGAAATGTGATTAGGTGAGGGACAATGAATTTTAATTGCCTCTACATGTATGTGGTATATTTTATCCGGATTGAAGCATGTATTTAGAGTAACCAGTGTAATTTTTAATCTCATGCTTCCGATGTTTTGTATTCATTGAATGAAATGTAATGTCATGAATGTTAGGCATTACTTATACTTGTTAGTCTGTTTTCCATGATCATTGAAGTTATGTACCATGTGATGTCGAGCCCTGCGCTTTTAATGGTGGAGTCATGATGACGCTTTTGTTGTGTGAGCAAGGCAGGAGTTTCCGGAACGCGTAGCAGCGGAGACTTCAATAAACACGAAACGAATTGTTTGATTCAGCTCCTGTGTCGGTGTCCTATACTTTATTGAAGGAATTGGAGTTGGAGTATATATATATATATATATATATATATATATATATATATTAACACTCATTTGCTAGAGTATAAACCCGCCGCTGCTCCAAACCAGAGGGCGCGTCGTCTCGTCGGACCTCTCAAGCGCGGTCCAATTTACATCATAAACCCCTTGCACACCAAGGATGACGACGCCGTGTCTTTCACCAACCAAAATGTATTTGTCGGCTGTTACTGTCGGACACGTTTCGCCTGCACAGCAGGCTTGCTCACCAACAAATTGATAACGTTTTCAACCATATTTAAAACACCACACTACGTGTCACATGTGAACTACAAAATAATGAATAATGAAGACAGACTGGTAGTTTCTGGTACCCAGGCTTATTACTCTTCGTCAAATATAACAGTTAATGTCATTTTAAAATCATTTAAAAAAAACACAAAACATGGCATTAGTATTAAAAATTAAATTTTTGAAATTTAAACTAAATGGATGCCTAGAATATCACCATAATAGTGTCAATCTTATTTGTGCCTAAGTCCACAATCCATCAAATACTTTTGATCTGTTATTGACCAAAACACGGTATTCAGCCCAAGTGGGCAATTCATAGCATCTTTTTATATTTATATGCTTTTATGTATAAAGCCTTGTGCAGCCCAAGTGGGCAACGGTACATCATTTATTTACATCAGTCGTCAACCTAAAGTGCTTGTGCAAAATTTAACAAACAGTCCCTAAAAGAAATAGGTTAAAACCACAGAGAGTAGGAAATAAAAGCGGCATTATAACATTCACAAATGTGTGTGAAGATCTTCTTCCATATTGAGACCATCTGGAATTTTAGAATTTAACTCAATGATAAAACGTGATTCCAATTGTCTCAATTTCTTTTCGCGGTTCCCTCCTCTTGGATTTGGAGGAATGGCAGCAATCACAAAATATGTCAGGCCTTGTATATTTCTACCATGATGTTGATCAAAGTGGCGTGCCACTGGGTAGGTTTTATCACCATTCTTTATGGCCCTTAAGTGCTGTAGCACTCTTTTATGCACTTGCAAGATTGTACTACCTACGTACCTCAGGCCACATGGGCACTGAAGGACGTAGACAGCAAAATCTGTCTTGCAAGAGAATTGACCTCTAATCTTCTTTTCATTTGTTGAGAGGCTCGATTTGTACATTGTAGTATTTAGTCCATGAGTGCAAGCTTTGCACTTTGTGCACTTAATGAAACCATCTTTACGTTTAAGCCAAGAAGTACTTTTACCTATTGTTTTAGATGAAGATAACATATTAGAAACCAAGGATTGCTTAAGGGATCTTACTTTTCTAAAAGTTATCTGTGGTCTCCGCTGTACTAGTTTCCTTAATACAGGATCATTTTTAATTATGTGCCAGTGTTTATACAGAATATTCCTTAAGTTACTCTCTTGATGGCTGAATGTAGTTATCATTCCGCATTGATTGGCACTCTGACAATTTTTGTCTCCTTCTTTTATTTTGTTGTCTTGCCTGTCTTTAAACAGAAGTTCCTCTCTAGTTTTATTATTAGCTTTGTGTATAGCTGATTGGATACATCCCTCTGTATACCTTCAGGCTAGAAATCTTGTTCTTAAACAACTCAATTCTTTTTTCAGTTCAATCTGGTTACTGCAATTTCTCATGGTGCGTAAACATTCTCCATAAGGAATGCTTCTCACCAGGTTTCTCGGATGGACGCTTGTTGCATGTAGCAACGTGTTTCCAGCTGTTGGCTTCCGAAACAATTTGGTTTCTAGCATTCCATCCTGAATATATACAGTTAAATCTAGAAAATCAACACTAGTGGCACTTATGTTACCGGTGAAGCTTAGATTTAGATTATTGGCCTGGAGTTTTTTAATAAAGTCTTTTATGCTTTCTTCTGTGCCTTTCCAGACAATAAACAAATCATCTATGTATCGGCTCCAATGCATTACATTCTCCTGCCATTCCTCATGATACTGCGTCTGGACCACCTGCTCCTCCCATCAGCCCATATGCAAATTAGCATAGCTGGGGGCGAAGCAGGTGCCCATCGCAGTACCGCATTTCTGATGGTATAGGACTTCGTTAAATAGAAAATAATTATTCTTTAAGCATGAAGCAGTCATTGATAGAATCATTTGTGTATGTGCCCAAAGTGTTAAAGGATGATTTCTTAGATAGTACTTACTTGCATTCAGACCATCTTCATGCCTGATGCTGGTGTAAAGAGTGGTCACATCTATAGTGACCAATAAGAAATCAGCCTCCCAAGGAAGATTATAAATCTTTCTTAGGAAATCACTTGTATCTTGTATGTGTGATTCTAGATTTTTTACAAGGGGGCACAGGAAGGAATCTACGTACTTTGAAGTGTTTTCTAATGCACTCCCAATGGCCGAGATTATTGGTCGCCCAGGAGGATTTGTAGAATCCTTATGCACCTTTCGTATTAGGTACAACACTGGGGTGACTGGACTAGATATTTTCAAAAACATATGTTCCTCATGGCTGATCAAACTTTTACTATGCCACTCTTGTAGTTGACCATTGTATGATCTATGACTAATGAACATTAATTCTTTGTCAGCTTTTGCGTAATTTAGACGCTTATTTAGCTGTTTATACGCTTCGCTCAGATATTGTTGTCTTCCCCATAACACAACATTGCCTCCCTTGTCAGCATTGCGCACAATACAATCATGATTAGTTGCTAGTTTATTCAATAAAGTATAATAATTCTTCTCTTTTTGTGACAACTTAGGCTTTTTTGCATTGACATTCATATATAAACGCTTTACTTCATTAACCACAAGTTCACCAAAAATATCGACAGAATCTTTTGCAGTCATTGGGGTAAACTTAGATGATGGTCTAAAGGCAGTCGGTGCTTCTCCAAAGATGTTTATTCCTTCTGTTTCACCCATCTGTATTGCTTGCTGGGTGACTGATTGTGTCTCAGTGACAACCTCTAGACTGTCCTCACCCACTGCTTGTTCCAATCCCCTGGATTATGCTAGATGTCCCTTGGGCCCTTTTGGAGCTGCCCTGTTCATCTGGAGTCTTTGGATCCAGGCCAGCTCGAGGTCCTGCTGGCTGTCTTGCCTCCAGGTGATTGCGGTTAGTCAACGCCCTGTCATCTGTGGTGATTGTGCTTGATGTCTCCCAGCGTCCTTTAGCTATTTCTACAATGTCCGTTAGGATCTCAGGGAGGGAGGCCCATTTCTCCATGAGGGTTGAGCAGCCGCAGGAACAGTTCCCCGGGCTGGAGGCCAAGTACTGGTGGAACCTGTTGTCTAATTCATCCACCCTAGAGCTTATATTGACTAGGCGGGTTGCAATGACTTGTAGGAGGTCTATTTGGACTTCCATTTTGGATGACTGCCACAGAAGAGCTTTGTTGGTGATACAGTTTGTCTCGGTCAGGGGAGATTTCTCCAAATCCGCATCTGTGCTGACGTTACAGAGTTTGTGGTCAGCTTTTGAATTGATGCCCCATGGGGGTGTTGATGGCAGCAACAGGTTTGGGGTTAATTCTAAAGTTCTTTTGATCTTTTGACCCAGATTGTGGAGGAATGAAGATGTTAGGTCCCCTCCCGCAGGGGAATCTAGTCCCTCGGTAACTGAGTGTGACCACGGGCTTAAGCAATTTACTTCAGGCTCCGTACTCTGGGAGTCTAAACCGTGGGCTTTAGCTTGATGAATTTGCGCTTTCGACACTAAAGTTGGTGCATCCTTGGTTAGAACTGATTCATGTGGCTTGGTGAGTGTGGCGTCTCGCCCCGTGTCTAAGATTTGAAGAGGGGTTTGACACGTGATTGGACCATTGAGCTGCATTGGGTCAGGTTGCCCACGGGCTGCACCCTCCTTTTCCTTCTGTTCCCTGGATTCCTTACTTGGGAGTAGTCCCTCCCCGCATATACGGGTGTGCTCCGGGGGTGATCTGCCCAGCCCTTTGGGACTGCTGTCTTGGGCCAGGCTCAAGCCATGTGATAGAGCGCCAAGGGTTGTCCCATGGTCAGTGTTGGGGGTGTCCTTTTTTGCTAAGGAAGTGCCTTATCGAGCCCTTTTGTGCAGCGTCTTGCAGTGTTTCCTTTCGGCTATCTGTAAGTGATTTACTCCTTGTAATCCTTGTAATCCCTTTTTTTGGGGAGTGAGTTTTGAGAGTTTCCTCTGGGGTCGTGTACGCTCGCCCTTTTCTTTTGGGGCCCATTACTAGGTGGAACACTGAGGGAGCTCCTCCTGCTGTTTGCTCCAAGTGGTTCGCTTTCAGATCTTACCGGACTGCGCACTGACGAGTGCTGAGGGGCGAGTGCTCCTTTTGTTGGTGCTGAAGAATTGCAAAAGTGCTGGGGGGAGAGGAGTCTTTAAAGGGTCTTGACGTGTCTGTGGCTATACACTGTGGTCCCCCGTGAAATGTTGTCCACTCCAATGCGGTGTGCGGTGAGCAAAAGGGTGGGGCAGTGTTGCAGGCAGGCAAGGAGCAAACGCATCAGTGGGGCGGTGAGGCAGCGGAACAACGGGGCTGATGGTGGGAGGTTGGATCAAGGCTGCCCCTAGCACCGTGGGCCCCCGGGATACCCCCTCACCAAGGCCTTATGTTGCCCTCACTGGATTGTGATGACCTCGCTCACCTGTGCCTCGCTGCGCCAAGCGCCCCCGCTGGGGAAGTTGAAGTTCAGGGCAGCACAGTTCTCTGGGTCTCCTCCGCACCTCAGCCGCACCTCAGCACTCTCAGCTGCTCCGACCGGCGCCGTGCAGGACCCTCTTAGCCCAGGGCTCGGTTTTAGACTCGGTGTTAGGTCCGGTATACTCGCTCCTTAATGTCGCGGGGGGCCGGTAGTCTCCTCGGCGAGCCGGCTATACCCGGCCTTAGAAAGCTTGCGGGAGCCGTGGAAAACAGCGAGATGCGGCAGGCTGGAAATCAGCGAGGCGGCAAGGCTGCTGTGTGGCGTCCTCCTTGGGCCGCAGAATTTTGCGGGATCCGCGGGTGCCTTGAATGCAGAAGGCAGCCGGCCACGGGCCGGGAGAGCAACGTGTCAACGCGGCAGCAAGCAGCTGTCCACCCCGCACTGAAACTGGCGTTTGGCGCTTGCGGTCTGGCATGAAACGTGGACTGGAGTGACTAGCCTGATCTGATCTGAAGCCAGCTTACAACAAGTCACCCCTGTGACCTCCCCTGTAAAGCCCTAGTACATAATAGGGCAGGGGGATTAAAACTACCACTAACTCAGAGGTGCAGAAAGAGGCAAGAGAAGTGCAGAAAGAAGCAACAGAGGTGCCAAAAGAGGTGCAAAAAGAAGCAAGTGAAGTGCAGAAAGAGGCAAGAGAGGTGCACAACGAGGCAAGAGAGGTACAGAAAGAGGCAGGAGGGGAGCATAAAGAAGGAAGCGAAGTGCAAAAAGAGGCAATAGAATTGCTGAAAGAAGCAACAGAGGTATAGAAAGAAGAAAGAGAAGTGCAGAAAGAGGCAAGTGAGGTGCAGAAAGAAGCAAGAGAAGTGCAGAAAGAACCAACAGAGGTGCAAAAAGAGGCAAGAGGAGTGCAGAAAAAGGTAGAAGTGCACAAAGAGACAAGAGAGGTACAGAAAGAGGCAGGAGGGGGCAGAAAGAAGGAAGAGAAGTGCAGAAAGAAGCAACAAAGGTGCTGAAAGAGGCGCGAACAGTGCAGAAAGAACAAGAGAAGTGCAGAAAAAAGCAACAAAGGTACAGAAAGAGGCAAGGGAGGTACAGAAACAGGCAGGAAAGGTGCAGAAAGAGGGAACGGGGTGCAGAAAGAGGCAAGAGAGGTGCAGAAAGAGAAAAGAGGGGTGCAGAAAGAGGCAAGAGGGGTGCAGAAAGAAGCAAGTGAAGTGCAGAAAGAGGCAAGAGAGGTGCACAACGAGGCAAGAGAGGTACAGAAAGAGGCAGGAGGGGAGCATAAAGAAGGAAGCGAAGTGCAAAAAGAGGCAATAGAATTGCTGAAAGAAGCAACAGAGGTATAGAAAGAAGAAAGAGAAGTGCAGAAAGAGGCAAGTGAGGTGCAGAAAGAAGCAAGAGAAGTGCAGAAAGAACCAACAGAGGTGCAAAAAGAGGCAAGAGGAGTGCAGAAAAAGGTAGAAGTGCACAAAGAGACAAGAGAGGTACAGAAAGAGGCAGGAGGGGGGCAGAAAGAAGGAAGAGAAGTGCAGAAAGAAGCAACAAAGGTGCTGAAAGAGGCGCGAACAGTGCAGAAAGAACAAGAGAAGTGCAGAAAAAAGCAACAAAGGTACAGAAAGAGGCAAGGGAGGTACAGAAACAGGCAGGAAAGGTGCAGAAAGAGGGAACGGGGTGCAGAAAGAGGCAAGAGAGGTGCAGAAAGAGAAAAGAGGGGTGCAGAAAGAGGCAAGAGGGGTGCAGAAAGAAGCAAGAGCAGTACAGAACGAACCAGCAGAGGTGCAGAAAGAGGCAAGAGGGGTGCAGAAAGAAGCAGGAGAAGTCCATAAAGAAGCAACAGAGGTGCTTAAAGAGGCAAGAGGGGTGCAGAAAGAGGCAAGAGATGTGCAGAAAGAAGCAACAGAGGTGCCGAAAGAGGCAAGACAGGTGCAGAAACAGGCAAGAAAGGTACAGAAAGAGGGAACAGGGGTACAGAAAGAGGTAATAGGGATACAGAAATTTGCAAGAGAGGTGCAGAAAAAAGCAAGAGCAGTGCAAAAAAAAGCAAGATAAGTGCAGAAAGAAGCAAGACAGGTAGAGAAATAGGGAAGAGGGGTACAGAAAGAGGCATGAGGGATGCAGACATTTGCAAAAGAGGTGAAGAAAGAAGCAAGAGCAGTGCATAAAGAACCAACAAAGGTGCAAAAAGGGGCAAGAGGGGTGCAGAAATAGGTGGGAGAGGTGCACAAAGAGGCAAGAGGGGTACAGAAAGAAGCAGGAGGGGTGCAGAAAGAAGGAAGAGAAGTGCAGAAAGAAGCAACAGAGGTGCTGAAAGAGGCGCGAAGGGTGCAGAAAGAGGCAGGAGAAGTGCAGAAAGAAGCAAGAGACATGCAGAAACAGGCAGGAAAGGTGCAGAAAGAGGGAACAGGGGTGCAGAAAGAGGCAAGAGAGGTGCAGAAAGAGGGGAGAGGGATGCAGAAAGAGGCAAGAGGGGTACAGAAAGAAGCAAGTGAGGTGCAGAAAGAGGCAACAGAGGTGCAGAAAGATGCAAGAGAGGTGCAGAAACAAGCAAGAGAAGTGCAGAAAAAGGCAAGAGAATTGCTGACAGAAGCAACAGAGGTATAGAAAGAAGCAAGAGAAGTGCAGAAAGAGGCAAGTGAGATGCAGTACGAGACAAGAGAGGTGCAGAAAATGGCAAGAGTACTGCAGAAAGAGGCAAGAGGGATGCAAAAAAGGGAAGAATGGTGCAGAAAGAAGCAAGAGAGGTGCAGAAAGAGGCAAAAGAAGTGCAGAAAGAAGCAACAGAGGTACAGAAAGAGGCAAGAGAGGTGCAGAAAGAGGGAGGAGGGGTGCAAAAAGAGGCAAGATGGGTGCAGAAAGAAGGAAGAGAGATACAGAAAGAAGCAACAGAAGTGCAGAAAGACGCAACAGGGGTGCAGAAAGAGGCAAGAGAGGTGCGGGGAGAGGGATGCAGAAAGAGGCAAGAGGGGTACAGAAAGAAGCAAGTGAGGTGCAAAAAGAGGCAACAGAGGTGCAGAAAGACGCAAGAGAAGTGCAGAAATAAGCAAGAGAGGTGCAGAAAGAGGCAAGAGAATTGCTGAAAGAAGCAACAGAGGTGTAGAAAGAAGCAAGAGAAGTGCAGAAAGAAGCAAGAGAGGTACAGAAAGAAGCAAGAGAAGTGCAGAAATAAGCAAGAGAGGTGCAGAAAGTGGGAAGACGAGTGTAGAAAGAGACAACAAGGGTGCAGAAAGAAGCAAGAGAGGTGCAGAAAGAGGCAAAAGAAGTGCAGAAAGAAGCAACAGAGGTACAGAAAGAGGCAAGAGATGTGCAGAAAGAGGCAGGAGGGGTGCAAAAAGAGGCAAGATGGGTGCAAAAAGAAAGAAGAGAGGTACAGAAAGAAGCAACAGAAGTGCAGAAAGAAGCAACAGGGTTGCAGAAAGAGGCTAGAGGGGTGCAGAAAGAGGCAAGACCAGTACAGAAAGAAGCAACAGAGGTGCGGAAGGAGGCAAAAGAACTGCAGAAAGAGGCAAGAGAGTTGCAGAAACAGGCAAAAGGGGTGCAGAAAGAGGGAACAGGTGTGCAGGCAGAGGCAAGAGAGGTGCAGAAAGAGGGAAGAGGAGTATAGAAAGAGGCAAGAGGGATGCATACATTTGCAAAAGAGGTGCAGAAAGAAGCAAGAGCAGTGCAGAAAGAACCAACAGAGGTGCAGAAAGAGGCAAGAGTGGTGCAGAGAGAGGTAGGAGAGGTGCACAAAGAGGCAAGAGGGGTACAGAAAGAGGCAAGAGGGTGCAGAAAGAAGCAACAGAGGTGCTGAAAGAGACAAGAAGGGTGCAGAAAGAGGCAAGAGAAGTGCAGAAAGAAGCAACAGAGTTGCAGGAAGAGGCAATAAAGGTGCAGAAAGAGGCAAGAGCAGTGCAGAATGAACCAACAGAGGTGCAGAAAGAGGCAAGAGTGGTACTAAAAGGGGCTGGAGACTCGATAATCAAAATCACCAAATAGCTACTCTAGACCACTATCGGCCCAGGCAGCCAATCTTCAATATTCCCACATCAAATAGATTCAATGGCTTAGAAGGAGTAGATTGACTCGAGATCAAGGGCACAGGACTCGAAGACAGCTGGGTGAGCCTCAGGCGGTAATTGCTAAACCCAAGAAGGATGTAGGGCAATGTACAACTCCAGGGGAAGGGGAGACCTGTGGGAGCATGAGCGGCTCCTCAGCAGATAAAAAAGAGGGACATAACATGGCCATAACCAGCAACCAGTTCCCTTTATTATTAAATAGTGGGACCGTTAAGAAAGCTGCTTCTGGTTTTCACGGGACCACGCCCCCATCTACCCCTGCAGCTGTCGCCATAATCAGCACACCTATGTCAGGGTGGCACCCCGGGACATTGCAGGAGCCGGCCCTGGGGTTGGTGGTCCCCAGGGACATGGAGGGCTCTAGGAGGGGGGCCGCGCAGCCCCCCTCCTTACATTTGCATAGCCCCGGGAGGTGGTGGTCCTTGGGGCTTGGGGGGCCCATGAGGCCCCCCTGCCTCAAATATATTAAAGCCCCGGGGAGGTGGCAGTCCCCAGGCAGCGTGGTGGGGTTGAGGCCCCCACGCATTTTTTTTTAAGCTCCGGGGAGGTGGCGGTCCCCGTGGCTGTGGGGTGGCCACGTGCCCCCCTGCGCATAATAAACTAAGCCCCGGGGAGTTGGCGGTCCCCAGGGCTGTGGGGGCCCCCTGTGGAACCCCACATATTATTTCCCCATTGCCCCAGGGACCTGGCCCACCCGGGGGCTCAAAGAAACGAAGCTCGATTAGTTTCTTGTTTTTTTTCGGCAGTATTCGCGCACCCAGCGTGAATTCTGCCGATTTTATTTACAAAATGCCTTTTTGGACCCCCTGAGCAGGCCTAGGGGATCAGGGTGTTTCTACCCTGCCCACTTTTCTTCATTTTTAACCTTTTTTTTACCTTTTTCTTGTGACTCGATTACCGAGTCACAAGATGGTTGTCAACACATTCTGGCAGCCAATCAAAATGAAGCTCGTGCTCGGGAGGAGTTGTGACTACTAACCCTGGGCGTAGTTTGCGTACTGGCGCTACGCTACGCGAAGTACACTTCACAATACGCAAGCTACGCGTAGCTACGCGAACTGCGTAGTGCGGTAGGGAAAATGCTGTTCGCACTGATTGCACAGTGCTGGATGCTTGTCTGCACAGTGCAAGCGGTCGTTTTCTGCCGCTCGAGTAGATATGTACTCGAGCAGCAGTTTCCTCAACGCGCACTGGTATTTTCTCATCGCGAGCGGTCGGGAGCATACGCGACCACTCGCAATGAGAAACCTGACCTCCCCGCGTTGAGATTTTTGCTGGGAGGTTTATTTTCCACGCTCGCGATCGGCAACTTGATGTTGCTGATCGCGAACAAGGAAAAAGTCTCGCCGGGATATCATTTTGCTCGCTCGCGGTTGCCAACATGACATTGAGGACCGCGAGCAAGCAAAAAATGCCCGCTACACTACGCTATGTGTTTTTGCACTGTGCTACGTGCAATTCGCGTAGTGCGTAGTAGCGCAAACTACGCAAATTACGCGAGCGTAGCGTAGTCCTACGCCCAGGGTTAGTGAATACTCCTCGGTGCTCAGATATCGATATTTTTATTTTTTGAATTTCTCATCAACTACTGAACGGATTTACACCATTTAAAAAAAGTACGCTTTCTAGACCAATACCTACCTTTTTGTCAAATTTGGTGCAATTCCGTTCAGCAGTTCAGGCTGTAGCTTTGTCTAAAGTTCCCTATTGAAATTAACATGGGGAAAACGCGTTTTGGGACCCCCCTTTTTTCTCAGCCCCCGCTTAACGAATCACCCCCTAACTTTCAAGACAGGAACTGACTTGAGCTGTTCATTAGTTTGGAAAATTTCGCGAAGATCCGTCAAACGGCGCCAAAGATATTGGCAAAATAAAAAACGCTTTTCCTATGGAAACAAGGTCCTAACTATAATTACCTACTGGCGACCGCATATATACACACACATATATATATATATATATATATATATATATATATATATATATAGTGACGCCATCAGTGATGTCACTGACCATGTCATGAGTGATGTAATATGATAATATGTGAGGTCATAATCAGTGAATTTCGGGGACATAATTTATAGTTAGCTCAGGTAACTATAACTGCAGAATTTCACTGGTTTTTTATTAGTGAGATCTGATCCTAACTATAACGTCCCTGTAACCTTTAGTTTATTTCAGTGAATTTCTAAGGTTTTCTTAATTCTATTTGCTAACTATATCATATTTTTTAACTAGCGATCATGTTTGCAGAGTGGTGAGAAATGAAGTTGGGCCTCTGACCAGTTTTGCATCTTGGCCCCAAAGGTCCCTTAGGAGTAAAGTGGATTTTATCTCCCTACCAGTGGTTCACCACGAGCTGCGGTTGCAGAGTAGTGGCGAAAGGGGGCGTGGACGCCAAAGACTTTTTGCAATCCTCCTGTGTGGGACTTACTGGAGGTAACAGGAGGGGTAGCTGCCCCCCAAGGATGTCCTCCATGTTACCTTCAGTATGTCCCACAGAGCTGGATTGCTGAGAGGTTGTAGGAGTCCACGCTCCCTTTCTTCACCACTGTGCAAACGTGCCTCCTGGCACACTACTAGTTAGGGGATGAAGTCCCCTTGGCTCTTGAGGGTCCTTAGGGGCCAACTGCCCCTCCTGTCACCTCCAACAAGACTCACTCAGCTGGATTGCTGAGACGTTGTCAGAGGGCACACCCCCTTTCTCCACCACTCTGCAAACATGCCTCCTGACACACTACTGGCTGGGGAAAGTAGCCCACTTTAGTCCTGAGGCCCTCAGGAATAAAGAGGAATTCATTCCCCAAACAGAAGCATGCCAGGAGGTAGCACGTTTGCAGAGTTTTGGAGAAAGGGGGAGTGGCCCCGCACCAATCCTGCTGTCTGGGACTTACTGGAGGTGACAGGAGGGCTTGTTGGCCCCCAAAGTCCCTCAGCATTCAAGAGGACTTCATTCCCCAACTACCACTGTGCCAGGAGGCACGTTTGCAGAGTGGTGGTGAAAGGGGCTATGTACTTATTTTTAGGGAAGGGGCTACATAGCCCCCCTTCCCCGGGCTGATTAAAGCTCGAGGACCCCATCCCCTGGGGCCCGGCCATTTCCTTTTTTCTAAATAAAGAAATGGGGCCTTGTGGCCCCCCTTCCCTGGTCCAATTTTGGCCCCAGTGGCCCCATTCACCTGGCCTGCCCTTTATTTTATTAACATTTTTTTACATGGGAGGGGGGCTGCACAGCCCCCATCCTGAAGCAAATTGTGGCCCCAGTGGCTCCATCCCCCAGAGCCTTTTCCTTTTTGTATGATTTTCATTAAAGGGAGGGGGGCCTCATCCAGGGCCTTTTTTGGCCCCTGGAACCCCATTCCCTGGGACCAGGCCACCTTGTTGGAGACCGCTGGGGAGCCTGAGGGCACCCGTGGTCCCTGCCGTCCCCCCACCCCCTGTGGGAGCTGGCATTGCTTATGGACAGAGTGAGCTGCTAATATGCAGATCCATCTGTCCAAAAGCAATTCTGCCCCGCTTTGTGGAATTGCTGGAGCCAGCCCTGGGGGGTGGCAGTCCCCAGGGCCATGTAGGGCTCCACTAAGGGCGCCATGTGCCTCCCTCCTTTGTTAAGTCAGCCCTGGGGTGGTGGTGGTCCCCAGGGCTGCATGGGGGGGGGCCGTAGCCCTCTTACACATTATTATTTATTTTAGCTCCGGGGAGGTGGCAGCTGCCAGGGCTGCGGGAGAGGCCGTAGGGCTTCACCCGCATTGTTTTTTTTTTAAAATGATGAATTAATGTATGTGCCCTGAGGAGGTCGTGGTCAACGGGGCAGTGGGGGTTGAGCGGGTGCCTCTGTATTTATATAAAACAGTGCTCTGGGGAGGTGGTGGTCCCCGGGGCAGCGGGGGAGCCGCGAGGCTCCCACGCATATACTTAAGTTACTGCCCTTGGGAGGTGGTGGTGCCCGGGGCTGCGGGCTGGCCGTAGTGCCTCCCCTGCATTATTTTATCACATTTGTGCCCCAGGGAGGTGGTGGTCCCAGGACAGCGAGGGATCTGCGAGGCTCACCATCATATTATTATATCACTGCCCCGGGGAGGATATGGTCCTTGGGGTTTTGAATAGCTTGAGGAGGGGTCCCGTGTGCCACACTACTTTAATTTTACCATGCCCCCGGGGACTAGGCCCATCCGGGGGCATTAGAAAAAACATGCAGGAGACCATGCATCATTTTTTATTATTTTGCCTCAGATTTGTGGATCCACCCGTAAGTCCAATTCTGGGGGTATTCCTACCCTGCCCCCTTTTATTTTTTACTTTTTTTGCTGTGGCTCGGCTTGAAGCCGAATTCCAAGATGGATGCCAACACTTTCTGGTTGAAGTGTTGGCAGTCAATCAAATTTTAGTAGGATGTGCTAGTCTACTGCAAGGATTTGCATCCCCAGATATCTATATTTTTTGAGTTAGACATATGAAAAACTACTGAACGGATTTGCATAAAATCATAAAAAGCATGCTTACCTGACCAACATCTAGCTTTCCGGCAGATTTGGTGTAATTCCGTTCGGCAGTTCGTGTTCATTAAATGAGAAATCTCATAGACATAACATGGGGAAAATGCATTTTGGGGCCCCGCTTTTTTCTCGGCCCCCACTTTAATGATCACCTCGTAACTTTCAACCAAAGCTGAACCACAAAGAGGAAGTTCTGTGAAACTTTAATGGAGATTCATCAAGCTGCGCCTAAGTTATTGGCAAAAAAAAACTTTTCCTATAGAAACTTTGGTCCTAACTATAACTACCTACTGGCTATCACCAGTAGGTAACATATTCACTAAAAAACAAAGATTAAAGTGATGTTATAGTTTGGTGACCATGATAGTGCCAAAATAATGTTTTGAACAGAAAAAAAACACAGAAATTCAGTAGTTATAGTTTGCAGAATTAACTATAAATTGTCCCCCTGCCCCTGCCACTGCTTATGATGTTACATATTACATCACTCATGACATGTTCTATGACACCATTTAAGACATCACTGATGACATATCAAATGGCCTCATTGATGACATCACTGACAACATTTGGCTCTTTCAGTGAATTACGAATGTTTTATAATGTAAAGTAGAATAAAATAACAAATCCTAACTATAACCTCACTTTAACCTTTGGTTTTTCAGTGGATTTCTAGATTTTGTTTTACATAATATTTTTGTTACTATACAAGAATGTATTAGAGCAGTCAGTCTCTGGATGAGCAAACACTACGTAAAACTCAATTCTGGGGAGACAGAGGTGATACTGTTTGGGAATCTCCTTCCTCCACGGTCCCGAACTTGGTGGCCAGATGTGCTGGGACCCCCAATCCTTGTGTCCAAATCCAGAAAACTGTGCGTCATTATCGATGACAAATTAGTCTTGGAGCCCAGGTCTCAGCAGTGGTATCTTTATCCTATCACACACTCAGGATCATAAGAAAGATCTTGCCCTACATTCTGGATAATTCCAGAAAAAATGTGATCACTGCATTAGTCCTTTCAAAATTGGACTACTGTAATGGTCTCTATATAAACCTTCAAGAAAAGCATGCCAGTGACTTCAACTAGTTCAGAACGCCACAGCTAGAATGATCTAGGATTTCCCGAAATTTCATTCAATTTTCCCCGGTCTCCAAAAGTTGCACTGGCTCCCTGTTCGTAGTCAGGTAAAATTCAAAGCCCTTTGCCTGGCACACAAAGGTCTTCACCACACAGGACCAGCATGCCTTTCAGTGGTACACCCTCAATAGGCCATTACATTCTGTAGGATCCAAAACTCTTGTGATCCTCAGAGTCAGGAAAGCAAACTGGGGAGGTTGGAGTTTTGTTGTCAGTACAGCTAAACTGAGGAACAGCTGTTTAGCCCACATCTGAGCCATCCCATCCCTCCTCGCATTTAGGAAGGAGATCAAGACCTGGCTTTTTATCAACTGCGTCATTCCATCTGCTGCGTGTTCATGCTCAGTCAGCGCCAAGACACCCAAGGGTATTTGCACGCCTTACAAATCATCTTAACATTGACATGTGTCTTTTGGTCTGGATGTGCGGGACTGCAGTTCAGCATACAATTCCAGCTGCTAATTGCAGTAGGCTAGGTCCATCAGCCAATTCTGTTTTGTGGGAGCCTTACCCGTTCCCCAACATATGGAGACCTGATGTTTGGCTAACAGCAGTGCCAAGTGCCTGTGCAGCAGATGCCACATATACCAGCAGTGTTATTTTGGGATCTGGCTTCCCCACTATATTAGAGTGTATGTCCATCACTTCTTCCCAGTATCATAACACGGGTGAACAATACCATGCCAGATGTGCGGGGTTAGTCTCTGGAGCCCCGCATGTCACACATGTGGAGTGGTATTGTAAGCCCATCATGCATAGATCCACTGGATTGTAGTAAATTGCGTTGAAATATTTGAAATGTATGATGCAGAGTCTACTACTGGATGTTGATCAAATGAATATGTTTTTGCTATTTTGTTCGTGCATTGTTCTATGTAAGTTAGCATTTGCTGCACCATTTTATGTTTAGCCTCCATTTTGAATCTTACCATTAACTGCGAATTCCCTCCTCGAGAAGCAGGCTGTGGAAAGTTTAATTTCTCCAAGGTTAGGTCTTGCTCTGCTAATGAATACACTGTTCTTATTTGCGCATACCTTTCCTACTAGATAGAGGCCTTCTCCCACTAGTCTAGCGGTAGGCACGGACAGAACGACCTTGGCATAGAGATAGTGTGTGCCGGGTCTCAGGAATTAAACTTATCCTTCTGTACCCCCTTTGTCAGCTGTCTCCATCTGGAAATTTCCAGTCTGGGCGTGCCCTCATTGGTTCTGAATCGTACATAATGTATCACCATGTTTGCTGATTGGGCTCTGCTCTAGTGTACCTGAATAAATACTTGGTTTGTATTCTCTACTGTCTGACCGACTCTTCATTTCTATGGAAGGATGAGAGGTGGTCGTGAGTGACCCGGGTGGCCCTAATCGGGTCACTTCCTTCAGTTGGTGCCCGAACAGGGACCACATCGGGAGGCCCGGGCCATCGTCGGGTCGGACAGACGGATCAGTGATCCCTGTACGAGGAGCATTGTTTGCTCGCAGCTGCCCCTTCTGTCCCTCCGGACGGTGCCTCGCCCAGCGGTCATCCCGACTGGGGTTCTGAATGGTGAAAAACTTGGATCTCACCGTTTGGTCCGAAGAGTCGGCAGTGGAGAATAAATTTGTTTGACCTGTGTGCACCAGGAGAGTTTGTTTTGGTTCTTTGTGAATATGGTACCATTTTGGTTTGTATTTGGCATGGTCTGAGGAGCGATTTTGGTACGAAGTGTTTGCGAACACTTCGCCAGGTAACATAACAAATTTGGTTCACTTTTGAAAAATGCCTGGATTTAGTAGGTTCTTGGTTTCTTGTTGTCGTTGTTGCTCTGCAGATGCTCGATTGGAAGAAAGTCAGCCGGCGCCTCCGCAAGGCACTCCGAACTTTGATATGTATGTGAAGCATGGCCTTGGTCCTATTATGTATAGTACGCTATGGCACAAATATACGAGGGACAATGCCAAGTTGCAGTGGCAGTTGACAGGCTCTTTTGATGAACAAAAAATTGGGTTTTTACAGGAGAAGTTGTTTGCGAAAAGAAGTAGGCAGTCTATGTTTGATTCTCTTCGAACGTGACAAAAGGAGGCTAAACAGAGGTGAATGAAAGCAGAGAAAGAGGCGCAAAAGATAAGAATGCAAACATTGACTCAGAATGCTGCAGCACATGATAAAGAGAAGCAAGAGATAGGAATCAAACGTGCAGATAGGATGCTTCGATTGAATATTGATAAATCTTATGTAGCCCGAGAAGAAAATGATACTTTTGTGGAGGAATTGTTAGATACTCAACCCCCACCCCCATATGCCCCGCAGAGGATATATCCTGCTCTCCCCTCACAGGCCCAGTTACCCGGTTCTTCTGTTTCTGCTTCTGTTACTGTTGATCAGACTGCCTTGGCCACGGCACCTCCTGTCCTTTCTTTGTCTTCACCGTCTGTGGCAACTATGACTGTTAGTACTCCTGCAACACCTATTGCTTCAGCATCCCTTTCGCCTGCTATTACACCTGCGACACATCCGACAGCGACGCTAGTGCCTACTACCTCTGTTGTCACCCGCACTGTGTTCTTCCATTCCCCGACATCACAGAGTAGTGGGACACCAGTACATTGATTTGAGGATAGAGACTGGACGAAGTTCAAGGAGCGAATGGGTCCGTATGTGCAATCAGAGATGGGAGATGCAGAGAAAAATGTAGTGGCTAATCAGGCTGCGCAGTGGGCCCGAAACCCCATTTATGGTGTGGAAGATGTGTGGAGTGTGATGAAAGATTATCAGCATTTTGTACAACAGCATGCCCTTAAGCATATGTCGGCTACTTTGATCGGTCTTTGGGAGCAGTGTTTCAACGATGCAGCACCGCAAATTCTATATGATATTAAGGATCATGTATACGTTACTGATATGGTGCCTGGTCAAGTTTTTGGTAATGTTGCGACGTTGGTTGCTTATCAGGGTAGACTGCTCGGGAAGAGCCCCACCACGGTATCTCAGGTTCCAATGCAGGAGGTTCATCCCATCTATCATCCCGAAATACAAGAGTTAAGGGATCAGCAGAATGCTGTTACTAGACATGGGGTAGTGGCCCGTTTCCAAGAACAATGGGTTTATACTCCGTGGAAAAGGAGTGAAGTCTCGTCTCTTAAGACTCAGTTACCTGATCCAACTGCTTATTATAAGGAGTTGACTGAAGCTGCTTCTTCGACAGTGATGACACTCGCTGATATTGAAATGTTCTTTGGCTTACTAGTTCCAGTTGATATTTGGGGAGAAAAGTACACACACAGGATCACATTGCGGAATTGGGTGGTACCTGGGACCAAATTAAGTTATGGGATCAGGAGAGGAAGCCCAGTGAGAAGCCTAAAACAGAGATACTTGCTTTGCCAGGTCGCATTATCACGTATATGCATTCTCTTATTCCAGCGAGAAAAGTTGATTGGGACAAGTTATCGGCTTGTCGTCAAAAGAAAGATGAGAGTGTGTCTGACTTTTTCACTCGGTTTGAAGGTGTGTTTCTAGATTACAGTGGGCAGGATTTATCAATTGAAGGTGGGGTTCGATTGTTTGTTAATAGATTTGTTCCCAACTTACTTCCCGAGATTGCGACCCGATTACAGGCTTCCGAGAGCACCTGGTCTACATCTTCCCCTTCTGTTATTTTGAATATGGCACAGTATTATGAACAAAGGGAAAATGAGGATAAGGAGAGGACAGAGAAGAATCACAAGGATTTGAAGATGAAAGTATTGTTGCAACAGGCTTCTAAGGGGAATGGTAGAGGACCTGGTTGTTCGGCCCGATAGCTCTCACGCACTAGCAGGCCTTCAAATACCTCGCCTTTAGGGCTGAATCAGTGCGTATTGTAAAGAGGAGGGACACTGGCTTAGCGAGTGTCCTGTGCTTTTGCAGAACGTGACGGTCCCAAAAGGACGAGGTTCTCGTGGACGGGGTCGTGGTGCTGGTGGCCAGGACAGGGCTCAGAACGTTGTGGCCCCGCAGGGTTGTTCTGATCAGAATTGTTTTAATGACCCTCGGGGAGGCCAGTATTATCATGATGATTATGATACGGATGAGGTGACAGGGATATCTTACGCTAGGACAGCCAGGGACAGAGTGAGGGACCAGTTCCGATACCTGTAGATCAATGTGGTCTGTACGTTAGTGCGGATGTGCATGGTTCGACTAAGGAGTTCTTGGTGGATACAGGTGCAACAACCAGTTTTATTTCTCATTCCTTGGTCCCTGGGGTGGCTCTGTCGGGCCATAATAATGTTTCAGTAGGTTTTTCTGGTGTACCGGTTGTGAGCCCCATTTCAAAACCTCTTGCGTTGACAATTGGTCCTTTCACTGTGGATTCGCCATTCTTGTTGACCTCTAATTGTGGAGAGAATTTGACGGGTTTTGACTTCTTGATGAAATTGCATACTACGATTTATTGCTCCCCAGCAGGTGTTCACATGACAATGGGTCCGAATGTTGTGCGCGCTATGCAGTGCCTGTCCAAAGATGCGCCTCTTCCTGCGGAGTTTAAAGATGTACCGCCCACTCTTTGGGCGACAGGTGACACTGATGTGGGACTGTTACAGATACCGCCAGTTTCAATCCAAGTTAAAGACAATGCTATTTTACCTCGCATCCCTCAGTATAAAATACTGCAGGCAGGTGAGCGAGCTTTATTGCAAATTGTACAGGACTTGAATGAGAAAGGAGTGGTAGAGGAGACGACTGCTAATGTTTGTAATAGCCCTATTCTTCCCATTCTTAAATGGACACCTAGGGGTTCCTCTGATGATCATGCAGATGTTTATCGCTTTGTGATTGACTTGTGGAAAGTTAATAAAATAGTGATTCCCCAGTTTCCGGTGGTCCCTGACATTACGACTCTTTTGACAATGATTCCTTCTTCTGCTACATACTTTTCTGTCATTGATTTGAAGAATGCGTTCTTCAGTATTCCCATTCATCCTGACATCAGGTATCTGTTTGGGTTCACCCTAGCTAGTAGAAGCTTTAGATTAGGTAGCGCTCCTCAAGGCTATACAGAGAGTCCGAGTATCTATAGTCAGGCATTGAAAGGTCAGCTGGATTCCTTGTCGCTCTCTACAGGTAATGTATTGCTTCATTATGTCGATGACTTGCTCATCGCCTCGCATATAGAACAAGGTTGCAGAGACAGTACGGTTAAATTACTGCCACATTTAGCTCAACATGGCCATAAAGTATCCCTTTCCAATTTTCAGATTTCAGTACTGTCGACAGGAGGTCACATACTTAGGTCACCTACTGTCGAAGGAGGGTAGGAGATTGACCCCTGAGCGCATCAGTACCATTTTTAAAATGCCCATTCCGCAAACTCATAAAGATGTGCGCACTTTCATAGGTATCACTTCCTATTGCAGGCAGTGGATACCTGGCTATTCGCTGTTAATCAAACCCCTGCTTGCCCTAACACTAAAAGATGTGCATGAACCCCTGCCCTGGACGCCTGAATGTCAGCAGTCTTTTGAGCAATTGAAAACTGCACTTTGTTCGGCTCCAGTAACGGGCACCCCATGCTATACTAAGCAGTTTGTGTTGTACGTCCATGAGATTGCTGGTTGCGCGCTTTCTGATCTAACACAAAAATTTGGAGATATACAACGGCCATGTGCTTATTTCTCTGCTGTGCTTGATCCAGTCGCACAAGCCCTCCCGAGCTGTCTAAGAGCGGTTGCGGCAGTGGCTGTCTCGATAAGGTAATTGGCTTGACTCGTACTTGATACTGACCTCAAAATCATGGTACCCCATGCTGTAGATACACTTTTGAATAGGACAAAGACACAGCACCCCACCAGTGCACGTCTGACAGGTTATGAGTTAACGCTGTTCGCCAAACATATTACGATCAAACGATGTGCCACTCTGAACCCAATAAATTGTAGGTAATGGATGCACACCTATTGATCAAGAATATTCTCGTTTGTCCCATCCTCCAAGAGTGCGTGCGCACTGGAAATAATGCCTTGCCCACATGGCACTTGAGTAAACATCACCTTAAGTGTGGTGCGACACTTCGCCACCACTTCCAGTCGCACAGCTAAGATTACGCGCGTTCTGCGCACTTAAATGTTCTTCCATTTTAATCCATATTTTCCATGTAATCCGTGTTTTTCATTCTGATTTTCTCCACTTCTTTTCATTCACTCCACCCGCAGGAATACTGCGCCATTTCCAAAGCTTCCCATGTTTTCATTGTGCCCTCCGGGCCTCTTACAAAAACACGAACTGATGCACATTCGTCCAAGACAGTGTTTATTAAAAACCCAATGCATTTCGGGCTACCAAAGCCCTTCTTCGAGGGTAACTGTAAACAACAATAAAACATTTACCATTATCTTCTTATTTCATTGATGTGCATTTTACATATTGTTTCAATTATCATTCTGATATGTTTAGCATAATCGCTTTTCACTATACACTACTAGATTTCAAGTGCCTGTTATTACTAAACATGATCTCCATTGCCAATCCCCTGCAACAACAGCTCTACCAATAAACAGCTGTTTGCTTCCCCCAACCATTATCGTCACGTAATCCTCAGCTAATCCCATTACATCCTCCCTTTATCCTCACACACTCAACCTCTCCTTACATTCACCAGCTTTCGTCTTTCCTCAGAACCTTTTTCTAGCTGCCCATGTTACCAACTTGCTTGCGCTGCATTCATGCCGGTTCTGTTCACCAAATCTCATATTCTCTTATGTCACATTTTACAAGACTCCTCTCGCCTATCCAGATTCAACCGTCCTCTCAGCCACTGGACCACGCTCTGTGCGCACACCTTTTGCTTATACATGTGGCAATACACGCTATCACTCGTTGTTGCTTATAGCTCACGTTTAAACCAGCTCACTGACACACTGTTCAATTAAGAATGTCCTCACTGCGCTGCACGTACCTGCCTTGGCGTTTAAAATCAGTCAATCCTCATCTCACCAACAAAGCGTAATTCATCACCTGATCCTTCCGACCATCTAAAGGCAGTTTATAAACACCCAAACCCCTCCCTCGTTGATTTTTCCTAACTACCCAGCTGTTCTCACTTTCCCTCCCACTCGTGTTGGGGAATAGCAGAAAACTACACTTCCCATACTTCAGTGTGTTAACAGAACCTCTTAATGGAAAAATGATGGTTTACATATTTTTCGTATATCACAGGACTCACTGCTTAGTAGAAAGTATAAACACTTTTGACACCTAAAATTACCAGTTAGCAAAATGTAAACATTGTGAAGTTCATTAATAATATTCTTATAACACCAGCTTGCATCGACGAACCAAGATGTTACACCATGCGAGTGGATAATATCACTGTCATTAAATGTTCATCATCTTCAACCCATTTTTACTGTCGGGTGCTATCCATTTGTGTAGGCAAATTATTGATTAATAAATTGTAGGTAATGGATGCACACCTATTGATCAAGAATATTCTCGTTTGTCCCATCCTCCAAGAGTGCGTGCGCACTGGAAATAATGCCTTGCCCACATGGCACTTGAGTAAACATCACCTTAAGTGTGGTGCGACACTTCGCCACCACTTCCAGTCGCACAGCTAAGATTACGCGCGTTCTGCGCACTTAAATGTTCTTCCATTTTAATCCATATTTTCCATGTAATCCGTGTTTTTCATTCTGATTTTCTCCACTTCTTTTCATTCACTCCACCCGCAGGAATACTGTGCCATTTCGAAAGCTTCCCATGTTTTCATTGTGCCCTCCGGGCCTCTTACAAAAACACGAACTGATGGACATTCGTCCAAGACAGTGTTTATTAAAAACCCAATGCATTTCGGGCTACCAAAGCCCTTCTTCGGGGGTAACTGTAAACAACAATAAAACATTTACCATTATCTTCTTATTTCATTGATGTGCATTTTACATATTGTTTCAATTATCATTCTGATATGTTTAGCATAATCGCTTTTCACTATACACTACTAGATTTCAAGTGCCTGTTATTACTAAACATGATCTCCATTGCCAATCCCCTGCAACAACAGCTCTACCAATAAACAGCCGTTTGCTTCCCCAACCATTATCGTCACGTAATCCTCAGCTAATCCCATTACATCCTCCCTTTATCCTCACACACTCAACCTCTCCTTACATTCACCAGCTTTCGTCTTTCCTCTGAACCTTTTTCTAGCTGCCCATGTTACCAACTTGCTTGCGCTGCATTCATGCCGGTTCTGTTCACCAAATCTCATATTCTCTTATGTCACATTTTACAAGACTCCTCTCGCCTATCCAGATTCAACCGTCCTCTCAGCCACTGGACCACGCTCTGTGCGCACACCTTTTGCTTATACATGTGGCAATACACGCTATCACTCGTTGTTGCTTATAGCTCACGTTTAAACCGGCTCACTGACACACTGTTCAATTAAGAATGTCCTCACTGCGCTGCACGTACCTGCCTTGGCGTTTAAAATCAGTCAATCCTCATCTCACCAACAAAGCGTAATTCATCACCCGATCCTTCCGACCATCTAAAGGCAGTTTATAAACACCCAAACCCCTCCCTCGTTGATTTTTCCTAACTACCCAGCTGTTCTCACTTTCCCTCCCACTCGTGCTGGGGAATAGCAGAAAACTACACTTCCCATACTTCAGTGTGTTAACAGAACCTCTTAATGGAAAATGATGGTTTACATATTTTTCGTATATCACAGGACTCACTGCTTAGTAGAAAGTATAAACACTTTTGACACCTAAAATTACCAGTTAGCAAAATGTAAACGTTGTGAAGTTCATTAATAATATTCTTATAACACCAGCTTGCATCGACGAACCAAGATGTTACACCATGCGAGTGGATAATATCACTGTCATTAAATGTTCATCATCTTCAACCCATTTTTACTGTCGGGTGCTATCCATTTGTGTAGGCAAATTATTGATTAATAAATTGTAGGTAATGGATGCACACCTATTGATCAAGAATATTCTCGTTTGTCCCATCCTCCAAGAGTGCGTGCGCACTGGAAATAATGCCTTGCCCACATGGCACTTGAGTAAACATCACCTTAAGTGTGGTGCGACACTTCGCCACCACTTCCAGTCGCACAGCTAAGATTACGCGCGTTCTGCGCACTTAAATGTTCTTCCATTTTAATCCATATTTTCCATGTAATCCGTGTTTTTCATTCTGATTTTCTCCACTTCTTTTCATTCACTCCACCCGCAGGAATACTGCGCCATTTCCAAAGCTTCCCATGTTTTCATTGTGCCCTCCGGGCCTCTTACAAAAACACGAACTGATGCACATTCGTCCAAGACAGTGTTTATTAAAAACCCAATGCATTTCGGGCTACCAAAGCCCTTCTTCGGGGGTAACTGTAAACAACAATAAAACATTTACCATTATCTTCTTATTTCATTGATGTGCATTTTACATATTGTTTCAATTATCATTCTGATATGTTTAGCATAATCGCTTTTCACTATACACTACTAGATTTCAAGTGCCTGTTATTACTAAACATGATCTCCATTGCCAATCCCCTGCAACAACAGCTCTACCAATAAACAGCCGTTTGCTTCCCCCAACCATTATCGTCACGTAATCCTCAGCTAATCCCATTACATCCTCCCTTTATCCTCACACACTCAACCTCTCCTTACATTCACCAGCTTTCGTCTTTCCTCAGAACCTTTTTCTAGCTGCCCATGTTACCAACTTGCTTGCGCTGCATTCATGCCGGTTCTGTTCACCAAATCTCATATTCTCTTATGTCACATTTTACAAGACTCTTCTCGCCTATCCAGATTCAACCGTCCTCTCAGCCACTGGACCACGCTCTGTGCGCACACCTTTTGCTTATACATGTGGCAATACACGCTATCACTCGTTGTTGCTTATAGCTCACGTTTAAACCGGCTCACTGACACACTGTTCAATTAAGAATGTCCTCACTGCGCTGCACGTACCTGCCTTGGCGTTTAAAATCAGTCAATCCTCATCTCACCAACAAAGCGTAATTCATCACCCGATCCTTCCGACCATCTAAAGGCAGTTTATAAACACCCAAACCCCTCCCTCGTTGATTTTTCCTAACTACCCAGCTGTTCTCACTTTCCCTCCCACTCGTGCTGGGGAATAGCAGAAAACTACACTTCCCATACTTCAGTGTGTTAACAGAACCTCTTAATGGAAAATGATGGTTTACATATTTTTCGTATATCACAGGACTCACTGCTTAGTAGAAAGTATAAACACTTTTGACACCTAAAATTACCAGTTAGCAAAATGTAAACGTTGTGAAGTTCATTAATAATATTCTTATAACACCAGCTTGCATCGACGAACCAAGATGTTACACCATGCGAGTGGATAATATCACTGTCATTAAATGTTCATCATCTTCAACCCATTTTTACTGTCGGGTGCTATCCATTTGTGTAGGCAAATTATTGATTAATAAATTGTAGGTAATGGATGCACACCTATTGATCAAGAATATTCTCGTTTGTCCCATCCTCCAAGAGTGCGTGCGCACTGGAAATAATGCCTTGCCCACATGGCACTTGAGTAAACATCACCTTAAGTGTGGTGCGACACTTCGCCACCACTTCCAGTCGCACAGCTAAGATTACGCGCATTCTGCGCACTTAAATGTTCTTCCATTTTAATCCATATTTTCCATGTAATCCGTGTTTTTCATTCTGATTTTCTCCACTTCTTTTCATTCACTCCACCCGCAGGAATACTGCGCCATTTCCAAAGCTTCCCATGTTTTCATTGTGCCCTCCGGGCCTCTTACAAAAACACGAACTGATGCACATTCGTCCAAGACAGTGTTTATTAAAAACCCAATGCATTTCGGGCTACCAAAGCCCTTCTTCGGGGGTAACTGTAAACAACAATAAAACATTTACCATTATCTTCTTATTTCATTGATGTGCATTTTACATATTGTTTCAATTATCATTCTGATATGTTTAGCATAATCGCTTTTCACTATACACTACTAGATTTCAAGTGCCTGTTATTACTAAACATGATCTCCATTGCCAATCCCCTGCAACAACAGCTCTACCAATAAACAGCTGTTTGCTTCCCCCAACCATTATCGTCACGTAATCCTCAGCTAATCCCATTACATCCTCCCTTTATCCTCACACACTCAACCTCTCCTTACATTCACCAGCTTTCGTCTTTCCTCGGAACCTTTTTCTAGCTGCCCATGTTACCAACTTGCTTGCGCTGCATTCATGCCGGTTCTGTTCACCAAATCTCATATTCTCTTATGTCACATTTTACAAGACTCCTCTCGCCTATCCAGATTCAACCGTCCTCTCAGCCACTGGACCACGCTCTGTGCGCACACCTTTTGCTTATACATGTGGCAATACACGCTATCACTCTGAACCCAGCCATGTTACTACCCCTCCCTTCTGAGAATGAGGAGATTGACATACATGATTGTATCTTCCGGACGGAAGAAGAGATGAAAGGACGGGTAGACTTGACTGATGTTCACTTATCTGACCCCCAAGGGGAACTATATGTCGATGGCTCTTGCTTTAAATTACCAGATGGCACTAAAACCGCTGTGTATGCTATTACTACGCTGCACACGGTAGTTGAGACATCACGAGTTCCCTTTCAGTCGGCCCAAGCTGCAGAGCTCGTTGCCCTTATACAAGCCTGCGAATTGAGTGAGGGACTGGTTGTTAATATTTATACTGACAGCCAGTACACCTTTGGAGTCACCCATAATTTCAGGCGACTCTAGGCAGAGAGAGGATTCCTTACTTCCCATGGAACAAAGATCCAGCACGGTCCTCTTATATATAGGCTTATGTCTGCTTTGACACTCCCTAAGAAATTGGCAATAGTAAAGTGTAGCGCTCATAGGAAAGTTACTGATGATGTAGGTAAAGGAAACGCGTTTGCAGATCAGACAGCTAAGGAAACATCCTGGACTAGAATGAAAAGAATGTTCGTAGCAGGTCCCGCTAGGTGGGTGCCTGAGGTCACCATGTTTGGGGATACACTTGAGAATGTGAAGGAAATACAGAGTGAGGCCACAGTGGAGGAATTAGCAGTGTGGCAAGAAAGTACAGCACAATTGAACAATGAGGGATGTTGGATTGACAAGTCAGGGAAGCAGAGATGGATGTTGCCAGATGCATATGTTCTTCCTGTAGTCACCATGGCCCATGGCCCAGCGCATATTAGTGCTAAGGGTATTTGCAAGTTGTTAGACCGTGTATGGCAAAATAACAACATTTCCAAGACGGCTGCACATTTAGTGAAGCACTGCATGGTGTGCATGATGCACAATCTTGGGAAAGGTACCCCTACACCACCCAGTAATTTTGCACCACCCACTTTCCCTTTTGAGGTCCTCCAGATAGACTATATTGAATTAGACAGGGTCAATAACCTGAAGTACATGGTAGTGGTTGTCTGTGCATTTAGTAAATGGGTTGAGGCTTACCCCGCTAAAGATAATACAGCCATTACGACTGCAAATGTACTCCTGAAGGAGTTCTTTCCTCGTTTCGGCTTGCCCCGTTTGATCTGGAGTGATAACAGAAGTCATTTTAATGCCGAGGTTATTCAGTTGATTTGTGATGGTCTGCACATAAAGCAGAAGTTTCATGCTGCAAATCACCCACAATCAGCAGGTTTGGTTGAGAAGTACAATGGTACTCTCAAACTGAAAATGGCAAAAATTCAAGAGACAACAGGGTTATAGTGGCCAGATGCTTTACCATTAGCTCTTTTGTCGACAAGAACAACAGCACACTCTAGGACAGGATTGTCACCATACAAGGTCGTGTTTGGACACCAGGCATTTATTTGGGGCGTCCCGCGACCCCATCGGTTTTCCGATATTGAGTTTCCATTGTTGATTGACTACCTGTGCCAGTTAACTGAAAATTTGCGTTCTATTCACCAACAGGTCAGGGACACTCAGCCAGATATACCAGAAGGGCCTGGACATGACATTCGGTCTGGCGATTATGTATTGGTAAAGAATTTCCAGCGGAAGAAGAGCTTGGAGCCTCCTCGCAACTCGAACCGCTGTGAAAGTTGCCGGCCGAAAGAACTGGATTCAGGCCAGCCATTGCCGCAGGATACCCTTGCCCTATGTTCAGTGGGTGAGGGATGGCATCAGGGATACTGTGTGTGAAAAGGTGCCTCAGTTCATCCCCTTCAGCGACGCAAAATTAACGTGGACCCAAACGGATGCAGAGAATGATGACGCCCTAAATGCAGCTGTCCCTCCAGAAATCCGAGCCATTAAAGAGCCGCTGTTTGTTGACCCCTCTGTGCCTGGAGTCACCAGGTACAATTTGCGCCCTCGGCTGAGGAATAGTGCACCAAAGGAGAAGTCAGATTAGTTAGGGATGAACTGTGTAAGTTAGGGTGTGCTTTGCTATAGTACCAATGGTGTTAGTTTAGGGTGTTGTGAGATTGGTACAGTGTTCTGACATTGGACAGGAAAAATTGAACGTGCTCCCTAGAAAGGGGGTACCTTATCCTGAGCGACGTAGGATTCATCGTGAGCTTAGGACTGAGCAAGCTCCACCGCTGGTGCTCAAGAGCGCCAACGTTGATGAACAATAGGAGCCTATACCAGTGAGGCTCTGACGGACACTGGGAACACTTACCTTTGCTATCAGTTTTATTGCATTCTTCTTCTTGCTTCATAATGCATTTGTTTGGTTGACCTATTGAGGAGGAGGAACACCTGTTTGCACCACCGCGTTTAGCGCAGGGGTGGTCAACAAAGAGCAAAATAGTTTGCATGTTAATTGTTGTGATTACACTAATAATAATACTTGGAATATCCTGGTTTCTAGAGGAGCAGTATCCTGTGCACACTTTGGTTGGTATGACGCCCATCCCCCTGAACACATTTTTGTTACTTTGGCCCCTCAATCAATCAATCAATCAATCAGACATTTGTAGAGCGCACTACTCACCCGTGAGGGTCTCAAGGCGCTGGGGGGGAGGGGTGCTGCTACTGCTCGAACAGCCAGGTCTTGAGCAGTCTCCTGAAGGTTAGAAGGTCCTGGGTCTGTCGCAGGTGGAAGGGGAGGTGGTTCCAGGTCTTGGCGGCGAGGTGGGAGAAAGATCTGCTGCCGGAGGTTGCTCTTCGGATGCGGGGGATGGTGGCGAGGGCGAGGTCAGCGGAGCGGAGCTGGCGGTTCGGGGTGTAGAAGGTGAGTCGTCTGTTGAGGTATGCTGGTCCGGTGTCGTGGAGTGCCTTGTGTGCATGGGTGAGGAGCTTGAAGGTGACCCTCTTGTTGACGGGGAGCCAGTGCAGGTCTCTCAGGTGGGGTGTGATGTGGCTGTGGCGGGGGATGTCAAAGATTAGGCATGCAGAGGCTTTCTGTATATGTTGCAGTCGTTTCAGAAGTTTGGTCGGGGCTCCGGCGTAAAGAGCGTTCCTGTAGTCCAACCTGCTGCTGATGAGGACCTGGGTGACCGTTCTTTTGGTTTCGGTGGGGATCCATCTGTAGATCTTGCAGAGCATGCGGAGGGTGTTGAAGCAGGAGGATGAGACGGCGTTGACTTGCTTGGTCATGGAGAGTGCTGAGTTGAGGATGAACCCCAGGTTGCGTGCGTGGTCGGTGGGTGTCGGTGCTGCTCCCAGTGTGGTCGGCCACCAGGAGTCGTCCCAGGCTGAGAGGGTGGAGCCGAGGATGAGGACCTCCATCTGGGCCGTGTTCAGTTTCAGTCGGCTGTTCTTCATCCAATCGGCGACGACCTTAATTCCTTCGTGGAGGTTGGTGTTGGCGGTGAGGGGGTCCTTGGTGAGGGAGATGATCAGCTGGGTGTCGTCGGCGTAGGAGATGATGTTGAGGTCGTGCGATCGGGCTATGTGGGCGAACGGTGCCATGTAGACGTTGAACAATGTTGTGCTGAGGGATGATCCTTGGGGAACGCCGCAGATGATCTCGGAGGCTTCGGATCGGAATGGTGGGAGGCGGACGCGCTAGGTTCTGCCGGAGAGGAAGGAGGTGGTCCATTCCAGGGCCTTGTCTCAGATCCCTGCGTTGTGGAGGCGTGTGCGTAGAGTGCGGTGGCAGACTGTGTCGAAGGCGGCTGAGAGGTCCAGGAGGATGAGGGCCGCGGTTTCTCGTTGTCCAGCAGGGCCCTGATGTCATCGGTAGCGGCGATGAGGGCGGTTTCGGTGCTGTGGTTGCTGCGGAACCCGGACTGGGACGGGTCCAGGATGTTGTTCTCCTCGAGGTAGCGGGTTAGTTGTCCGTTGACGATCTTCTCGATGACCTTCACCGGGAACGGGAGCAGGGAGATGGGCCGGAAGTTCTTGAGGTCTCTCGGGTCCGCCTTAGGTTTTTTGAGTAGGGCGTTAATCTCGGCATGCTTCCAGCTCTCCGGGAAGGTCACGGTATCAAAGGAGATGCTGATGATCTTGCGGAGATGGGGTGCGATGGTGGCACTAGCTTTGTTGAAGATGTGGTGCGGGCATGGGTCTGACGGTGAGCCGGCGTGGATGGTGTTCATGATTTTGATGGTGTCGTCCACGTTCACGTTGATCCGGGTGAGCAGGGGATTGGTGTGGATGGTGGGCGGAGAGTCTGAGGTGTCGGTGGCTATCGGGGCGGTCTGGTTGTTGAAGCTGTCGTGGATGTCTGCGATCTTGCAGTGGAAGAAGGCGGCTAGGGAGTCGCACAGGTCTTGCGATGGCGGGATGACATTGGTGTTGGAGCTGGGGTTGGAGAGTTCCTTCACGATGTTGAAGAGCTCTTTGCTGTTGTGTGCGTTGTTGTCGAGGCGGTCCTTGAAGGAGGCCCTTTTGGTGGATCGGATGAGGTGATGGTGTCTGCGGATGGTGTTCTTGTGGGCTGCATAGCTGTCCGGTGTCTGTTCGAGGTGCCATTTCTTCTCGAGCTTTCGGCAAGTTTGCTTGGAGGCCTGGAGGTCGGCGGTGAACCAACTGGCTCTTCTGTCGGTGCGTCTGTTGGAGGGTTTCTTGATCGGGGCGAGGGTGTTGGCGCAGTCGTCGATCCATTGTCTGAGGTTGCGGGCGGCGGTGTCGGTGTCGATGCATAAAAAGTCTTACACAGACAATGTATTCATACAAATGTTGCATCAAGCCCATGATGTGTCTAATACAACTAATTGTTGGGTTTGTGAATTGCTCCCCTCAGTTACTCATAAGAGCGACAATTTGTTGTCCATGCCGTTGTCATATATTGGTAGCTGTGAAGGTTGGTTTGAATTGTTCATTATGGTACACTACCATTTCCAACTCTCTACTCTCGTTATGACCCCTGCTGATTCTCGCACTAAGGCAGAGTATATACGTTTTCATCACAGGTTTACTCCCATAATTACCGGCAGGACAAGGGACCTTCGGTACATTGTCCCCAAATTCATGTATGAGCACATATGAACAAGTGAAGAACGAAACATGGCTTCAAATGGAAATGGCTGATTTCCAAAGGTTCAACACCTCTGAGTATTTTCAATCTTTCCAAGATTGCAATATTACCAAGGACAAACCGATGCCGGTGTCCGTGGTCAACACAACAGCTAGTTTCTGTTCCAGGGGACTGGGGAGGTAAAGGTGGGGGAGAGTAGATGCAATTTCACCTACAGACTGAGAACGATTAATAGTCCGCCTTTGATCCTACCCCATAATGTCTATTGTGTCTGGGGATCCCAAGCTCATGTCTGGCTTCTGAGGGGATGGTCAGGCAGATGTTACCTCTCTTTCCTCCTTTCACCTGTGTATGTTGCCCCATTCAATTATCACAAAGATCATCAGCTGCAGCGTAGGAGTACATACTTGCCCCAAGTCAGAAGGGTTTTTGACAGAAAGGATATAGATCAGACAGACACTACTGCACAACAGTTTGGGGATGTCATAAAGGGTCTATTACCTTATTGGGGTCCCATGACTAATAGTCTCCAAATTCGTCGGTTAACAAGAGTGGTGGAGGGGGTTAATAATACAATTGCTGGGATACTGACAAACATCACTGCTGAGCTTCAGGCTACGAGATTAGTCACTTTGCAGAACCGGATGGTGTTAGACGTCATACTTGCAGATAGGGGTAGGGCTTGTTGAGTCATTGGCAGCAGCTGTTGTGTTTACATACCTGACCACACTTCCAGTGTGTATGCAGCTATACAAAAATTGTAAAGACTTTCGTCTGACATACACCAAGAGACAGGTACTGGGACCCTAACAGGGTTGTTCTGTAACATACTCACCTCCTCGGGTTGGAAGATCCTCACTTTTCTGGCTGTAGTTACCAGTATCTTCTTCATGTGCTGCCTCTGCATTCAATATCTTCCAGCTTGCTGTTCCTATTGTGTCACTATCCTTATTCCCAAGCCGAAAATGCCAGTTCATGATACTAGTGCAGCAGTCATGTTACAAAAACAGATTGATGAAATGATGCAGATTGACGAGGGCATCTTTAATTCTACAGCCTCCCTTGCAGTGTCTATTCCTGATGCTGAGTATATGGATTGTTCTGAGTACTGCTGTCCTTTTGCTTATTAGAATGTTATGTCTTTTTCGCCCACCATATAAAATTGTTAGCAAATGCTAAAAGGAGGGTCTTACGAAATGAATTTGTTTTTGCTATTTTGTTCGTGCATTGTTCTATGTAAGTTAGCATTTGCGGCACCATTTTATGTTTAGCCGCCATTTTGAATCTTGCCATTAACTGCGTATTACCTCCTCGAGAAGCAGGCTGTGGAAAGTTTCATTTCTCCAAGGTTAGGTCTTGCTCTGCTAATGAATACACTGTTCTTATTAGTGCATACCTTTCCCACTGGATAGAGGCCTTCTCCCACTAGTCTAGTGGTAGGCACGGACAGAACAACCTTGGCATACAGGGTGGGCGGAATTTGCATAGTTGCGCAACGCAAAGCTCCGCGAAACGGTAAAAAATCTCCGCAAGCACGCAAAAGTTCCGCGAACACGCGGAATTGCTTGTTCCGCCCGTTCGCGATGCTTTTTTCCTGTTCGCGAACGCTGTATGCATGCTCGTGGAGAAATATCTTGCGAACACGCGTTTTGAAAGCGCGAACAAGCAAAAAATTCCGCGAAGCCGAGGATCGCGGAATTTTTGGTAATTCCGCGTTCTCCGCGGAACGCGAAATTACTCAAATTCCGCAAATTCCGCGAGCGGAACGGAATTTACCGCCCAGGCCTAATAGAGATAGTGTGTGCCCGGTCTCAGGAACAAAACTTATCCTTCTGTACCCCCTTTGTGTAACTGTCTCCATCTGGAAATTTCCAGTCTGTGGGTGCCTTCATTGGTTCTGAATCATACATAATGTATCACCATGTTTGCTGATGTCAGTCCCTCTGCAGCAATCCCTAGAGACTGGGCAAATTGGGCTCCGCTAGAGTGTACCTGAATAAATACTTGGTTTGTATTCTCTACTGTCTGACCGACTCTTCATTTGCAGTAGCGGCTCGTGGTGGGAGTGCTGCCGGGCGGTGACGTGGGGTGGGGGAGGGACAGGGTGGGGGTTAGTAAAGTACGGAATACGGCCGAATAGAGGTAAGTAAACATATAAATAAATAAAACGAATTTTGTTGCGCGCGCTGCATCGCCAAATGCGATGCAGCGCGCCCAACGAAATTTGTTTTATTTATTTATATGTTTACTTACCTCTATTCGGCCGTATTCTGTACTTTACTACCCCCCACCCTGCCCTCCCCATGTCACCGCCCAGCAGCACTCCCACCACGGGCCGCTACTGTTCATTTGTATGGAAGGCTGAGAGGTGGTCGCTAGTGACCCGGGTGGCTCTAATCGGGTCACTTCCTTCAATGTCAAGCAAGCTGTTTGCATAAAACAAAACTCCCACTCCTTGTCAGTTAACTATACATGCAATGCCTGGTCCCATTTCCTTCTAGAGTTAGCAACTGTGCTGGAAGCCTCTTTATGAGTGGTAGCATACAGGGTGGACACCAATTTACTAGGTGATCGCGTAGCTATCAGTGCATCTGATGTTTGAACGGAGTCGGCTCAGAAGGGAAATCAGGTGTATTGGCCTTAAGTGTAGCCCTGAGGTGATAGTACAGGAAAACATCTAGTGTTGTGTGCCGTTCATCCTCCAGGAAGACAGTCTGCTCAAGTAACATACCTTCCTGATATAGGTCAGCCCAGCATTTTATTTTTAATCTTTTCAGTTGTGACTGTACAGTTGGTTCATATATCAGGGGCAGTAGCAGGTGATGTGTTAGGGGGACAGATATGTAGTACAGCAACAGACGTGTATTCCTGTTACAGAGAAGTCAACAAGCTCGAGCTATCCAGGAGAGCACATCTATTTCAACAGATTGTGAGGGGACCTGCTGCCACAGTGCCATTGTAAGCAGAGTGGGCCGGGCAATGTCTGTCTCAATAGCTAGATGATGTATGTAAGGTGGAGGGTGATGCCAGTAGTATGCATATTGTGCTTGTGCACATAGATAATAGAGGTGTAAGTCTGGCACTGCAAAACCCCCTTGCTCCAAGGGAAGCATTAATGTTTCACAATATAAGTTAAGCTTGCCTGTTCAGTGCCAAGCTACCAGAGGGTGAGCATAGGATAATTTATGGTGTGTGACTGACTTACCCTGACTAGGACTGTGGTCCCTACTGGGACAGGGTGCATGCCAACTAGAGACCCCATTTCTAACAACATTGTTGTAATTTTAAAACAGGAAAACAGGTGGGACTTTTATTGTAGCATATTCCTAACAACCCATTGATACTTCATGTAAAATTTATAGAACAATATTTGAAACTATTGATTAAAAGATGGAATAAATATATTAGCGATGTCTCAATTATAGTAAACACATCATGAAATATATTCTTGATATTCGGAAGCACAAAATGTGCATGGCAATCATATGACCTCACTTGAAATACAGGCCCAGATTTACTAAGGGCTTGCGTTGCCCTTGCGTCACACAAGGTGATGCAAGGGCAATGCATCCCTTTAAGTGAGATTTACTATGCCACAGAGAGCCACCTTAGTTTGCTCTGCATGGCATAGTGAATCTGCAGTAACGCAAGACAGCATAAGTTGCTGCCTTACCATTACTCTGTCCTGGGAAGGCATTCCCTAGGTGGAGCGTGGCTGTTCTCACCCATCAACCCATGGTTTTTGATGCATTACTACCACATTTACGAACACAAGTAATCCTGTGAATGCGCAAAATGGTACTCCTCCACAGAAGAGGCATAATGAGGAGAAATATTTTTATTTCTCCTTGTCTTTTCCTCTTTTTAGGTGTGCTGCATTCTGCAGCACACACAGAAAGAGGAAAAAGCTTAGAGCATTGTTTTTAGGCTGAAAGGTGTCCCATGGTGCAAAGGTGACAGGGTTGGTGCTTGGCAGCCATTAATGTGCCAGCTCATAGAGAAAGCAGGGATGTGTCATATCTTACTAGATATGGCATACTTCTGCCCTCTCCATTTAACACAGCACAGCAAGTTGTCTTGCTGCATTGTGCTATGTCAAATGTTATTAAATCTGCCCATCAATGTATAAATCCATGCAGCATACATTTTTGTGACTGTGGCCATAGGCTTTCCTTAAGCTTGCTCAAATATCATAATAATATGTTAATTCTCAGTTTGAATCTGATCAGTCATCCTAACTATCATGAGCCTCGTTCACAAAGATTCTGCTATGTGTTAGTGTGACTTACTCTTCTAGTATTCTTGGCCTACTCCTGAAATTCCAGGAGTTAACGATGGGTAATAATGGTGAACTCCTCAAATTCATCAGTAAGCCAGACTTACAACAAGACTTAGGGCCATATGTAGGTAATTTTTATTTACCGATTCCTAAATACCGAATTTTACCGATTCGGTATTTAAGAATCGGTAAATAGTATGTAGGTAAACATTCGGTAAATTTTACCGATTCGGTAATATTCGGTATTACCGATTTGGTATTTACCGAATCGGTAATAAGGAATACCTTCCCATTCATTCCTATGGGCCTGTAGGCCCATAGGAATGAATGTGAAGCCATTCACTATTACCGATTCGGTAAATACCGAATCGGTAATAGGGGGAGCATATTCAAGGGTGGCAGGGTGTCAAATTGACACCCTGTTGCACCCCTGAATCGTGCATGTGTGCACATGTGGCGCACATACATGCCCTAAGGGCATGCATGTCTGCCACATGGCACTTTCAAAAAAGCACAAAATTGCTTTTTAAGAGGTATTCAGTATTTACCACCAACCTGTAGTTGGTGGTAAATAACAAATCCTTAAACCGAAAATGCACTCACTTGAGTGCTCCCTACATAGGATTTAAGGAATCAGTAATTTACCGATTCCTTAAAATAACGAATCGGTAAATTACCGATTCCTTAAATCCGGCCTCCTACATCTCAATTGCCTAAATACCGGTCGGTAACGGGAGATTTACCGAATTTCGGCCGTTACCGACCGGTATTTAGCTACCTACATATGGCCCTAGGTCATATAAACGAGATATTATATCTACATAACAGTGATGAGTGATGACCTATTAAGGGAAATACTAGATGGTGTATAGTTTGTACGTGATGTAGGTTCCGTTTCATCCAAATTCAGTTTCAGATGCATAACAAACATTCGTTAATGAATAGCTGTTCGTCAATAATAAAAACAATTTACTAGCTTCTCCAGAAGCTGAGAATCATCAGCTTAATTGAGAAAAATGTAAATTAAAAGATCGATTATGAGAGGTGAAAGAAACCATATAGACATTAAAAAGTATTGAACTCAGGAAGAGCCCTGAAAATCACCACATGGCAAACCATCAAACTGGGAACAAAAAGGTGGAAGAGTCACAACTTTCATTCTGTCAATAAGAATAAATGTCAATAGGAAAAGATGGTACCTGTCTGGAGGCAAAGTGAGATGAAATCCAGTATTACAGGACATGTGCTTTGAGTCCAAAGGACACACCTCTGCTTGCACACTGGACAGTCGCATTTCCAATGCTACCTACATTGTTGAGTGCCTTGCTCTGTATGATGACCAACATTCTCCTGGAACAGGAAAATGTATGATGCTCTGATTTACTGATCCCCATCCATTGTGCCTTTACTTGCCTTAGGGCAAACTCTGAAGTAGTCACGTGACCTTCCTAGTCATGCCAATACTTCAGCAGTTCTTTACATTTTGACTTTCGTGGACCCCCTATAAGCCAGTACTGGAAGATGGGGACCCCGCTTTAGGAATTTCGATCATTTGAACAATGCACAAAAATACTTAAGCAAGTATACATCAGACAAATATACTTATTATGACCTATTTTAATTAATTTAAAGGAAAAAAATACAAACATTAAAATTTTAATTAGAATGGGATGGTCGGAGCTTTGCAATATTTGGTTTTATTTTTAGCCTCTAGCAAATCGCTTTGTCTGTTTATGCACCAAAGGCATGCTCTTTTTGTCCGAGCATACCAGTGTTTATTTTAAAGGCTGCTCATCGTCCATACTGTATTCTCTACTAGATGGACTTGCATTGTTTTCATAATATTCCTTCGATTCCTTCACATTGAGAGAGCATTTTAGAATTTACGATTTTCAATTTTGCTTTTATTAATGTATACTTAATAATCTTCCCAAATTATTAGCATTTTTAAACAGTTGTGGACCGTCTGAGAAGGTGTTGTGGACCCCATGGGTCAGTGGACTACTGGTTAAGAACAGCTGTTCTACTTCATGAGTTCTTCAGTTTTCCTCCTGTTGTTCCATTGGCAATGCACTGATGAATATTTGCCTTTTAAAAAGAAGCGAAAAACTTTCCTGTTTCCCAGGTACTAGAGAACTAGCAATCACTCAAGAATAACCCACTCCGCTACCACATATACTTCCTCACAATGCTTTGTAAGCTCTCCTAGCGCCGTGATGTCCCTCAGGATGAATGTTGCGCTCTACAAATACAAATACAAATTCACTTAGATAGAATATTGCTTCAAATATTGGTCTTTAAATAAGTTGACAATTTCAGCACTTCTAAGTCGAATGTTCTGAACTTTAGTTTCAATGACAGTGACAGCTATTCTAGCCATTAAAAAAAATCGAATCTAACCATATTGGGGGATCTGAATGTCCACTTTGATCGCATAAATAACCTGCGAGCATCAGGCCTATTACATGAACTTGGTTCCCTACAATTAACTCCAAGAGTAGATGTGCCCACCCATGAAAAAGGGCATCTCCTCAATCTGTTTTTTTTTAATGACCTCAATCTTAAGGTAAAAAAACCCCTGGCCTATGCTGTGGTCAGACCACCTCCTGCTTCCATTGACGTTGGACTGGAAATCAGCAAAAAGCAAAGATACATGGAACACTTTTCTAGCCTCCGCTAAACCAGTCTTAGGTGAACACCCCACTCTGGCTAATAATAAATTTGAAGATTGGATCAAACAATCTCTAGTTGAAGTCATTCCAACCACCTCGATTAATAAAGGCCTCATGGAAAATTCCTCACCATGGTTCACCCCTCACCTACTATCCTTAAAAAAGTAATGCAAAAAGCAAGGAAGGAAATGGTGGAATACTTATGAAGAACGAGAGACAAAACATCTATCGTCTAGCAATCAGGAACTTTTACCTTGAAATTAAAAAGGTCCAAATTTGTACTAAAAAGCCAAAATTGGCAAGGCAGCTAATTCCCCAAGGGAATTGTTCCAAATTGTCAAAACCCTTACCACACCTAAGTCAGGCAACAATCTCCCAGAATCCACTGTGGCATGTTACAATGACCTTGCAATGTTCTTCACAAAAAATCTCTAACATATATAGCTCATTACAAAAGACACCACCAGAGCCACCTCAGAGATTCATACTTTTAACCCACCCTCCAAATGCCTTTCAAACTTCCCCCCCATTTCCAGTGAATTACTCCCAACATTTTTCAGTGTTTAAAGTGAAATCAGGATCCGCTTTGGACCCTGCACCGCCCCACATATTCCTTGTAGAAACAAAATGTATCTTCCCTGCATTACCTCATCTTCTCACTCTCTCTCTCACCATTCCATTTGTCCCATTGGCATGGAAACATACTATAGTTAAACCTTAAATAAAAAAATGCAGTCTTGATCCCTCATGCCCCGGGAATTCTGGGCCCATTTCCATGCTTTCGGCTACAGGGAAGATTTTACAAAAACATGTGAATAAAAGTCTCTCCCTATTTCTGGAAGAAAACTCTCTCCTTCATCCCACACAGATGGGATTCTGCCCACAACATAACATGGAAACTGCCTTCTTAGCAGTCATGGAGGAACTAAAGATCCTTCTGGACCAGGGAGGATCTGCCGCCATCATCCTCCTTGACTTGAGCGCGACGTTTGGTACAGTTGACCATGAAATGCTAACACAAAGAATGAGTGAAGCCAAAATAAAAAGCAATGACTTGGCTCAATGCCTTCCTAAAAGACAGAATATTTCAAGTCTGCGATAACTCATGCTATTCAGACACTTTTCCCCTTACGTGTGGGTACAGCAGGGCTCTACCCTCAGTCCCACTCTAGCTGACATCATTCAGGATTTCAAGCTGTCCATTGTCTTGTATGCCGACGACACACAACTGTTTGTCTCCCTTAGACCTGGAAAAGGAGCACACTTCCAGCAGCTGTCTCCCTGTTTAGAAAAAGTAGCCAGTTGAATGGCAAATTGCTGTCTCAAACTAAATGGAAAAAAGACAGAGATTATGATTCTGGGTAATAGACCCAACCCCCAAACAACTCTCGAATGGCAGGAGTGTCTTGGCAATTTGCCAATCCCTTCCTCCCCCATAAAAAGCCTAGGAATGTGACTTGACAGTTCTCTCTCTATAGATGCACAATCCAAAAAGTTGCTGCAACATGCTTTGGCATCCTTAGAACACTCCAAAAAATTCTAGACCTATCACACATCTCCTCAAGAAGAATTGTGGTCCAATCCCTAGTTCTCCCTTGCCTGGACTATGGGAATTCCTTGTACCGAGGTTTCTCAAATCACTTAAGCAAAAGACTCCAGGTCATTCAAAATGCAACTGCACGGGCACTACTCAATGTCCCAAAACACATCTTGGCACAAAAATGCCTTGACCTCTCTCCATCGACTATCCATTGAGTAAAGGACAAAATTCAAAGCATTATGTTTAGCACATAGAGAGCTTCATTGCAAAGAACCCTCCTTGATTAGGGCTTTGTTGACACCATATACACCTAGCAAGGCACTATGATCATCTACTGCCTGACTCCTGAAGGTTTCTTAAATTCATAGGACTCGATGGGGGGGTCTTTCTTTCACCCACCTTATCGATAAACTATGGAACTCACTGCCCTTAGAATTAAGATGCTTAGACAAGGAGACACTGTTTAGGAAACAGCTCAAATCCTGGCTCTTTCCAATTTAACTCTTCATATGGTCCCCTGTCTACTCAAGTGCAGCATTGTGGTCAGACAGCACTGGGAAGCCTTCGGGTAGCCATGTGCTTTGATATCTGCATATAATAGAACAGAATGTCTCAACGAAGTCAGTGAGATTGTAATTGTGGCTTCTTCTTTGTTTTTTTGTCAAACACTGTAGCCTTTGTTCATCTCTTCCATGCAGACTGTCTGGAGATGTTGATTTGGAATAATAGCGTAATTAATTTAATCATTAATGCTGGGAGCATAAATATCAATGAAGAATGACGTGTGGAGTCACAGCTTTCATTTTCAAAACTTCCCATGAATTTTCTTCTCTTTTTTTATTGGTATTCCAATTTTCCTTTAATGTCTTCATTCTATCTAGAGAAAAATGTTTAGCTTTTCAAAGTGATATATTTTCTGAAATAGGACCTATCAAAGTGCAGACATTGGTGGTTAGGATGCAATTCTATGTAAAAATTGAGTCTGGTTTCTCTTATATAAATTATGTTTATAGGCTTATGCTTCATGCTACATTTTCTATCCCCTGATATTAATTATTTCATTGAAAGTACTTGACAAAATATTTGAAGCCTGAATCGTGTCACTATTACACATGTTAATGCGGCATGGTCGGTACAGGGACATTTTTTGCTGATGTAACAATACATTGTCAAATTGATGTTTCCTATAACGACTAAAAACATTGCATATTCTGTAAATTGGAGGCGAGAAATGTGCATCAATTCACATATTTTCACTCCATTGACTTTGATGATTTCACAGTCTATTTCTGGTTTCCATTTCAACTCAACCTCAAAGTGGCTTTCTATGCATCTATCTGTGCGATGTTTGCAAAGGATTGGAATACATTTTTCAGTAAACAGAGTTATGGTAAACCATTTGTAAGTGTCTGTTGAATTGCCTTTTTGCAATACTTTGCAGGGAGAAAGCTTTCACGGAGAGATGTAATAATTGTGTAAACGTGGGAGGCATATATGCCATTCTGATTTGAAGTACATTTCTTAGGAACCTTGATGAAATAAGACGCACACTGTACAAATGTACACGCTGAAAGGATTCATTTTTTAGATTACTGCATAGGCCACTATTCTGAAGTGAATAATAAAAATATAGCTAAATAAGCATATTCGTCTTCTTTTTTCTGTTTATGCATTTATGTATAGTACACAATCCCAACAGGATTTGTAAATGCTTAGGGCCCCCACACTAGGTATGGATAATCTCTTTATTGATTTCACGACTCTTTGAGCACAGGTTGTCTGTTTATTTCCATTTTAAGACATTTATGTAAAACAAATTCAAACAATTATGGCCTGAATTAGAGATTGGAGGACGTAGCAAAAGCAATCAGTTTCGCCGAGGTTTTTATGTCCACCACCCAATCTTTACTCGACCAGCCAAATTTACAGTTCACCGCCAGCCTTACGGTAAACCCTATGGTGTGTATGACAAACCATCAGGGGGGTTCATATGAAGCTATTTAAAAGTTTGCTGTGCATCTGTCATTGGAGACAGATGCTTGCACTAAACTTTTAAAAGGTTTAACCTTTCCAAAACCAAGCTACCAAAGCAGGAGTTTATTTTTGTAAAAATAAAACCAAATGGCCGTAACCACAACAATGTTTTCTCCCATTATATGAGGGTATTTTTTTTATTTTAACTGTTTCTCGCCATCAGGTTGTTCTTGATGGTGACAAACAGTAAAAAATAGCCATCCGACCACCTACTCAGATGGTCAGATAATTTACCTCCAACAGCCAGTTCTACCTTGGACCATTGGAGGAAGGTTTACACCAACGAAGTAAATTTTACTACGTCAACATAAACCTGACAGTGTGCCCAACTTGAAACTGGGTGGGCAAACAAGAGTTTGGTGGGCAGGTTAATTTGTCACCATTGCGATGGAGTACCCTGTTCTCCAAAGTCTAAATCAGGGCCTATGTTTTGTGACAACATGTAGGTGGACATTAAGGGGCATATTTACAAGCCCCTTGTGCTGCCTGTGCGTCACTTTGTCCCATATTAAAAGTGGCGTACCTGCGGCGCAAGAGGCTTGTAAATATGTCCCTAAGGGCCTGATTACTACTTTGGCGGTGTGGCGCCGGGTCTGCCCCTACGCCACACCGCCAAAGTCGTGGTGAGTTAGCCCACCAGAATAGGAGTTTCCTCCTGTCTGGTGGGATTTTTTTGGGCATTCCCTCTAATTAACAGGCACCGCAATGGGAACGCCAAAAACAGTTCCTGCACGGCATGGACTGTTAAGTCCATTCCGTGCAGGAACTGGTGTGCATGCACACAGGGGGCACATCCACAGAGTGCTGAGGCACCAGGGGGCCCTGTAGATCCCCTTTGTTTCCTCTCTGCCAGGGTTTTCATGGAGTAGGAACAGCGATAAAACCTTGCAGAGAGGAAACTATTAATATGCTTGGACCACGGTGGTCCCACCAAACATATTGATGCCTCTACACTGAGGCAACACCACCAGGAAATGGCTGTTCCCTGGCGGCTGCTGCTGGGCTGTGATGGCCTGACTGCCTGACTCTTAATAGGGCTTTCGGGAAACCGCCACTGCCGCACCCCCACGAGTCTGGCAGTCCATGGACCGCCAGACTTGTAATTGGGCCCTAAGTGTCATGAGATAGCAATCAGGGCTAGACTGTTGTTAACTTTGGTACTTGATGATAGGAAGTGGTGAACAAAAGAGGTTTGTGCTGTGGAATATTGAGTCAAATGTATGTAAAGTTGTCTATTTATATGTACATTTCTATTTATATGCTTTCCACACTGCAACTGATTTACTACCTACAGGGATATTAATATTCCCCCTATAGGTATGTATGTTATATTTGTATAGCTTGAAACAAGTTGGGGAGCAATGGAGTACTGAATAAGGGCAAGGGCCTTAGGGAATGGCTGGAGATTATTTACAAAAAGGGTAGCTCCCTATCATGTAGGGTGGAAGTTAAAAATGGACTGGAAACCTCATTCAGCTGTGGTGGAGATGCTCAACTCAACCCCACTCTGCAGGAGGCCACAACTAGAATGGAGCTTTGGGTAACATACGGGCCATAGTAGCGTCCTAGCCTGAAGCTCAAAGTGGCAGAATGGCTAGCACAGCCCTGGAGTTATTGATGTTTGAAAGATATGTCTCCAATTTGTTTCTGAGATACAGGAGGTTCAAATCCGTTAAAATGACCAAACTACCAGATTTTTTCATTATCTTTACTCAAGTTTTGAACCTCCACTGAGAAATGAGGAGTGAGGTCTGTATTTTTGCATAAGTATTCATGTCCTAATATGTGATTGAGATCTGTACTGAGACGTTTGTTAAATGGAGTTTCACCTAACACTAGCTCAACAAATTGATATGTGCAAGGTGTGTAGGCTTACTAGAAATGGAGCAAACAAAGGCATTTATCTGAAATGTGGAAATAAGCCCTTGCCAGATGTCTTGCACCATTTTAAAGTATGTCATTTGATAAATTCGGCAGTTTAACTTTTGCCTAATTTTGTTTTAGGCTTTCCAGCAGCTGGTGCAAAAAGACTTCCATCATGCAAACATATTTTCTCAATTCCCTTAAAAGCAGATTTACTTTAATAATATTTTTCAAGATGCATTGACACGTTTCTACATTTGTATGGTTAAGATCTGTTTTCCAAAGTGATAGTCTATGATGAGGTTAAGTTGCTATTTGATCCCCCTAACTCTGGAATCCAGCATGGGTATACCTCGGAAGTAGGTTTCTGGGCAAAGTGTGTTATTTGAGCTCAACAGTCCTTAATATTTGGACGTACTACTCTGAGGAAAATCCGAAGTAGAGCAGATTAGATAAAGACCAGGATTGGTGCACTAACATTGTGTAAGATGCACAAGTATGATTAGAATAATGCCACGTAGAGACGATAAGATGTACTCACAACCCATGGAGCAATTTTGGAGGCAATGATGAAAGTTGTGTTTCCTGCACACTGAGTTTAACGGTCATAGATTGCTGGTATGATGACTGATCTCTGCTGGATTTCTGGGCTACAAAGTCTATACTACAACTAGTGGTGGTTTCCAAGCAGCAGCATTTGAAGTCCGACGGTAGTCTCAGTGGTGATACTTCTGCTCTTATATTTTAAACAATTTTGAAATTCTCAAAATAAATTCAGGACAAATCTCTGAAACCAACCTGAGAACTTCTACAACTTCTGCAAATATGTTCCCATTCAGCCGTTTTCCATCGAAACACTCTACACATCTCTTTTGAATCCATTAAAAATATGGATCTATATTTGGCCTCAGTATGAGATAATAGTTCACTGAAGATATATTGAAGCACTGTAAAACCTGTAAACGAAGAACTGACTAAGGAAAACAATTCATCTCGTCGCACAATGTTTCTCCCGGCATAATCTGCTGAGATGCACCCTGACCCCCTAGGCCTGCTCAGGGCTTAATTTTCGGCCGGAGTCGGCCAGAGTCGTGCTGGGTGCGCGAATCAGGTAGAAAATAAAAAAAAAACGAAGCGCGGACTCCCGCGCTTTGTTTTCCTTAAGCCCCCGGGTGGCCCATGTCCCGGGGGCAATCAAAATTAATGTAGCGGGGGCCCGTGGGGGCCCCCACAGCCCCGGGGACCACCACCTCCCCGGGGCTTTTTAAAAAAAAACTGCGTGGGGACTCCTGCCCCCTCATGCTGCCCCGGGGACTGCCACCTCCCCGGGGCATTTCTTATTATGGGGCAGGAGGCCTTGCGGGCCCCCCAAGCCCCAGGGACCGCCACCTCCCTGGGGCTATTAATGATAATATGTGTGGGGGAGCTTGAGCCCCCCCACACTGCCCCGGGGACCACCACCTCCCAGGGGCACTTATTATTGAAATGCAGGGGTCTGTTGCGGACCCCCGGCGACCACCACCTCCCCGGGGCTATTTTCACGTTAGGAGGGGGGCCGCGCGGCCCCCCTCCTGGAGCCCTTTATGGCCCTGGAAACCACCACCACCCAGGGCCGGCTCCGGCCATGTCTCTGGGTGGCCACCCCCGGGACATTGCAGTTTGCAATGACAGGGCGGGAGCACGGCTCCCGCCCTGTCATTGCAAACTTCTGCTTTGCTTCGTGGAAGTGAGAGCAGGAAACCTGCATGTCAGCAGCTCCCCTTGTCCAAAAGCAATGCCGGCTCCTGCAGGAGGAGGGCAGCCAGCTGGGACCGCGGGGGCATTGGGACTCCCCCTGTAGTCCCCAATGTAAGGCCAGGCCCCAGGGGATGGGGTCCCCGGGGCCATACTTGGCCTCAGGAGGGGGGCCACACAGCCCCCTCCCACAAAAGAAATCCAGGCTGGCTAGGCCCTGGGGATGGGGTCCCCGGGGCCATAATTGGCCTCAGGAGCGGGGCCACGCAGCCCCCTCCAAAATAAAAAAAACATTGGAAAGGCTGGCCAGGCCCCGGGGGATGGTGTCCCTGGGGCAAATAGTGGCCCAGGGAAGGGGCCCGTCCCGAAAAAATTATTATTTAAAAAAAAAACTAGGCAATGCCCCGGGGGATGGGGTCCCTGGAGCCGAAAAAGGCCTCAGGAGAGGGGGGGCAGCGCGGCCCCCCTCCTTTAAAAAAAAAACATAAATATGTGGCCATGCCCCGGGGGATGAGGTCCCCGCGGCCCAAAAAATATTGAGGGATGGGGGGGCCACACAGCCCTCCTTCTAATCCCCCAAAAAATGGAAAAAAACGGCATCTCGCTGGAGGCCCCGCCCCCTCCCTGCAGCACACTGCAAACGCACCTCCTGGTGCGTTGGGGGTTGGGGGATTAGGTCCCCGAGATCCTTAAGGGTCCTTAGGGGCCAACTAGCCCACCAGGTATCTGCAGGAAGCCCCAGACAGTGGGATTGCTGAGAGGTGGTCCGAGGCCACGCCCCTTTTTACTCCACTCTGCAAATGCGCCTCTTGGAGCACTGCTGGTGGGGCAATGAGGTCCACATGTATCCTGAGGACCTCAGGACCAAAGTGGACTTCATCCCCTGAGCAGCAGTGCACCAGGAGATGTGTCTGCAGAGTGGTGTAAAAAGGGAGTGTGGCCTCAGACCACTCTCAGCAATCCAGTTGTGTGGGGCTTACTGGAGGTACCTGGTGGGCTAGTTGGCCCCCAGGGTCTCTCAGGATTCAAGGGGACTTAATCAGCCAACAACCAGGAGGCACTTTTGCAGAGTGGTAGAGAAAGGTGGCGTGGCCTGTGTCCACCTGTCAGCAATCCCACTATCTGGGGAATACTGGAGGTATCAGGTAGGCTACTTGGCCCCAATGGACCCCCAACAGTGAAGGGGACTTTAATCCCCATCCAAGAGCATGCTGGGAAGCACGTTTGCAGACTGGTGGTCAAAGGGGGCGTGGCTTGCTATGAGTACTTATCAATGCTGCTGTGTGGGACTTACTGGAGGTAATAAGCGGGGTAGTTGGCCCCCAAGGTTGTCCTTGGGGGCCAACTACCCCTCCTGTTACCTTCAGTAAGTCCCACACAGTGGGATTGCTAAGATGTCTTCGGAGGCCACAAACCCCCTTTCTCCACCACTCCGCAAACGTGCCTCCTGGCACACTACGGGTTGGGGGATGAAGTCCACTTTACTCCTGAGGGACTTTGGGGGCCAAGAAGCCCTCCTGGTACCTCCTGTAAGTCCTACGCAGGGGAAATCCTGAGCGCTGGTTAGAGGCCCAGCCCCCTTTCTCCACCACTCTGCAAACACAACTACCAGTTAAAGAAGCATTTGTAATGTAATAGGTATCACATTTGCAAGAGTTAGGGCTATTGATGTTGTAAATGTAAAAGTTTTTACTAATGATTTTTGGAGTGGAGTAGATGTACGTTGTGTGCAGTGGAATTATGTGGTATGTTGTGCAGTGAAATTATGTGGATAGAAAGTATGTGGTATTTAGTGTATACGAATTATGTAGAGTGGGATTATGTGTTATGGAGAGTAATTATGTGGTATGGTAGTCTGTGTTGTGGAGTGGTAACCTCAGGTTTAGTCTTCCTTGTTTCCATAGAAGCTAAACTATGAACTCAATGAGCCAAAAAAAGAAGGAATCACTGAGGAGCACTTCTGTACCTAGTCAGAGGTATGAGCAGGGCCACTGGAATTATGCGACTGTTTGGCTGCACCAACTTTCGCACAATTATACATTTTCCGCATTAGCCACATAATTCATCATCTGCTGTCTAATCTGCAGATTTGTACAAAAATAGCCTTGTTTCTAGCTCAAACGTTACCAAAAATGCAGCGACAAGTGTTATAGCGTGGTGGAAGGTCCTATGCAAACCTAGAATGGTCATCTGTTACTTATTGCTAAATGTCGGTGTTAAATTGGTACTAATGGTGTGCAAGCCACTCTTCCTTCTTTCTGTGCCTCTCTTGCCTCTTTTTGCATTTCTGTTGCTTCTTTCTGCACCTTTCTTTCTTTTTCTGCATTTCTCTTGACACTTTCTGTAAATCTCTTCTACTTTCTGCACCTCTTTTGGCTCTTTCTGCACCCCTCTTCCCTCTTTCTGCACCCCTCTTGCCTCTTTCTGCACCTCTGTTCCTTCTTTCTGTACTTCTTTTGTTTCTTTCTGCACCTCGCTTGCTTCTTTCTGCACCCCTTTTACCTCTTTCTGCACCCCTCTTCCCTCTTTCTGCACTCCTCTTGGCTCTTTCTGCACCTCTGTTCCTTCTTTCTGCACTTCTTTTGTTTCTTTCTGAAGCTTTCTTACTTCTTTCTGCAGCCCCTTGCCTCTATCTCCACCACTTTTCCCTCCTTCTGCACCCTTGTTGCCTCTTTCTGCACCTCTGTTACTCTTTCTGCACTTCTTTTGTTTCTTTCTGCACTTCTCTCGCCTCTTTCTGTACTCAAATGGGAAGTGCAAGCTGTCAAGTTTAAAGGTTTGTGTGCTCGTGACTGAGGTATATGTCTACTTGTGTATGTATTCTCACATGTGTTATGCATCTGAAGATGGTAGCTTAAAAAGTGGGTAGCTTCTTCTATAGGTGGTTAAATGTTCTGCTCTGTCATTCAGTTGCACAGGCAGACATATCTTATGTATATAGGTGTTATAGAGCCCCTCAAATATACTATTGAATACCTATGTGCCCTGTATTATGAGCAGAAAGAAATACATACACCTTTTTGTACACATATTTACAGAGTATGCTGTTTGAAACAGAGGTATTCAAGTTTTTCTATGTTTATTTTTATGTAACATGTCACTCGGTAAAAGCAGAGACACGGATGCATACCTTCACAAACTTGGTCAGACTTACAAAGTGACATGCGTACGATTGCTGTTTTATATTTGGTAGGTAGGCCTAACATTCTGAGCAGCCGATTAATAGTGAACCTTCAAGAGAAAAGTGAGGTTTAAGACATCTTGGGAGAAGGATTAGTGATTAGGCTAGTTTGTATTAGTCTGTTGTAAGGTACAGTCAAAGTAGGCCTCTTTCTGCACCTCTGTTGGTTCTTTCTGCACTTCTCTTGCTTCTTTCTGCACCTTTCTTCTTCTTTCTAGACTTCTGTTGCCTCTTTCTGCACTGCTCTTGCTTCTTTCTACACCTTTCTTCTTCTTTCTGCACATGTCCTACCTATGTAGGCATATTTGAAAATTAACATTTAATAAACCTTAGAAATTCACTGAAAAAAACAGAGGTTTCAGGGACATTATATTTAGGAATTAGCATTTAAAAAACTTTTGAAATTCACTGAAAAAACCATAGGTTTCAGGGACGTTCATGTTATAGATAGAAATTAGCATTTAACAAACCTTAGAAATTCACTGAAAAAACCACAGGTTCCAGGGACGTTATATTTAGGTCGACATTTCACTTGTACAAAACCAGAGAAATTCAGCCGTCATAGTTAGTTGATCTAACTATAACTCACGCCCCCACAATGCACTGCTGATGATGTCACATATTACATCACTGATGACATGGTCAGTGACATCACTGATGACATCACTGATGACATCTCAAATGACATCACTGATGACATCATCCAGAGACTGGGTGATTTTTAAAAGTTTAAGAATGTTAATTATAGATACGCAAAGGTGTATTGAAGAATGAGTAGGTGTATGAGTGTCTGAATGGATGATTTAGTGGGTGCATGACTAACTGTTTAAGTGAGAGATTAAACGTGTCTTAGTGAATTCATGGGTGAATGACTAATCTGTGGCTATGTGAGTGGGTTCATCAATATCTGAGTACGTCTCTCAGTGGGATCATCCATCTCAGAGTGTGTTGTTGAGTGAACATGTGAGTGCTCCATAATTAAAAAAAACATTTTCAGTTCAGGAGGGCCGCGCTGACGGTCGTGGCAAATTTGCAAATATTGCGTGTGGAAAAAACCCTCTTTTTCAGCATATTATAGTCATAAGAGGTTCCTCAAACACCCCTATATTCCTCTCATGCGTTTAGGGCACATTCAACCTGACCACTTATGCCAGTTTCTCATATTTGCTAAGAGCCCCATGGACTGTTTCGATGAGGTAAAACGATGGCCACAACTCTCTGCTCAAGTTGCATCCAGCTGATCACGGCATTCCTGGGGGCGCATGCATTCACGATTAATTGCAAAATCATCACAAATTAGCCACGATCGTAGATACACAAATTTGGATTTCCTTAAATGTCTCAACAACTGTTGAACAGATTTACACCGGATTACTGAAACCGTGATCTGCGAACCAAAATCTATCTTCGTGCCAAATTTGGTGTAATTCTGTCCAGCGGTTGGGGCTGCAGGCATGTCTGAAGCTCCTATGGGAATTAACATGAGAAATGCACTTTTTTTTTACCCTCCCACCCTTTTTCTTGGCTCCCACTTGACAAATCACTGCAAAACTTTCCATGCACAACAAGATTCAAAAGGGCACTTTTTTGGGAAGATTTCATGAAGACTCATCAAACAACGCCAAAGATATTGGCAAGTCAAAAAACGATTTTCTTATGGAAACATGGTCATAACTAAAATTAAACTACCTACTAGCAACCGCCAGTAAGTAATATATATGTATATGTATATATATATATATATATATATATATATATATATATATATATATATAACAAAAAGAAACCTCTACTCCACTTTGGGAAAGAGCACGCACACGAGGGCTATTTGGGTTAAGGCCTTTTATTAGATAAGCCTCCTCAGACCCAGCAAAAGAGACGCGTTTCAGCTGACACAGCAGCCTTCCTCAGTCTAGTGTGCGCCATTTTGAAATCAGCCTTTATACTTATTAAAATCATAGACATAGAAAACAGTTCATGACATCAAAACTATATATATATCACATTAAGTAATCTTAAAAACAGTGAATAAATACTGCACATTACATTGATACTGTGTACCAGATGGCTGTAACTGACGGTAACTGTAAAATGCCTAGTGCATTAAGAGATGTTTAAAAATACATAAAGTGCATAGTGCAAATACCAAACCAATATAGTACATGTTGTAATTTGTGTATCAACGCAGACACTGAACAATAAGTGCCTTTCACATTGTTATGAACCTGGTAATCAACCATAATCACCAAAGGCCATTATGTTAAAAACATTCGCGCTGGTTACATAGATTGAAAATGTCTGGCAATCGCGCTGCTCAAAACTACAATTTCAGGGAGAATACTGCGTTCCGATGACATTACATAACTATTGGAAGCTCCATCAGGGAGCAATAAAGTCTCGGCAGGCTCAATATGAAAAGCGACTGAGCTAGTGTGCTGTATCCATATTGGAAACATTTTTACAATCGGTGAAGATATTTTTTGGAACACACGCCGCATGAATTATAACATAGAAGCGCTGAAGTGCAGCAATAGTTACCACATCCCCAATGTGCAACTAATGCCTCAATGTTCACAGTCTTTGATACTCATAGTCAGTCGACCAGTGGACCGGGACTACTACTCCCATAATGCCCCAGGAATGTCAATCCATTACTTAGGGGCACCGCCTGCATCAACCATGAGATCTGCATCAAGTCCCAAATATCTCAGGCACTGCACGCGTGGACTCGTTGTTACGGCGTCTATTACTCAAAGGTCATACCCACAGTTTCATCAGTTTTTCTGATGACCCATATCACAGCAACCACAGCGCTTACCAGCCCGGACTCAGCCAGGGCTCAGAGTAGCTTAAGATCATCTGTATCCGAGGCCAACCGGAATGTGCATATCACGGAACGTCTCCATTAGTGCAGCCGCCAAATTGCCATGCAACCTTAAACACACAGCGGGGTCAGGGGAGACTAATGTATACAAAATGATTAAGCCCCATAGTCCTCACCGCATCACACGGTGCCCAGTCACCATGAGTCACGTCGTTATCCAGAGTAGGGCATTTCGAGACAGGGAGAGGACTGAGCCCTGCGCTGAATGCCGAACGACCTCCTCGCTGCAGAGACACTGCCTCCCACTCTGCTGTCATCCACAAATTCTCTTCCCGGCGGACATCATGGGGGCCGTCAGTATAGCACTACCATGCTGTATCCTCCAGTTTGCGGCTATATATATATATATGTATATGTATGTATGTATGTATATATGGTAGGTAGTTATAGTTAGGACCTAGTTTCCATAGGAAAAGCGTTTTTTGATTTGCCAATATATAAATATATATATATTTATATATATATATATATATATATATATTTATATATATATTTATATATATATATATATCCACCAAAAAGAATCTCCGAATAAGAGAGCCTCCAACCCTGCAGGGCGGCCCGGCGTTGACAGGCACGGAGCAGCCTGTACATTAATCCATCACACAAAACAGATGCCAGGGCTCAGTTCGTGAAAGCAACTGCATTTATTATCAGAACACAACCTGCTCCCAATTCCCTAACGTTTCGGCTCCATTAAGCCTTGCTCACAGGTGGGGCAGTTTGTCGTTAGGCGGCTGCATGCTTCCTTTAAAGGCTTGCCCTCACGTGACCTTCCTGAAATTACTGCATACAAGTCCCACAATGCACCATTGATATACACAGTCTAAGATTATAACTGCGATACAGAATTCAGGTAAGTCATAGTTGCATTATGTCACTTACGCTGTTATATGCTGTCGAATTCTATGACGTGGTGCATTTGAGGCAATAAAGATGTAACAATGGAAAAAGTCTCGTGAAATTATAACACAATCTGGCAAGCACGATGGTGATTCAGAGCACAGCCTTGAACACATTTCTTAGGATGCTTCCTCAATAGTGCAATGCAACACGAAGAGTCAAGAGAAGAAAAATATCCCCCTTCTCTCGATCCCTTTCTCACCGTTGCCTTCCAACTCTGCTGTTTGAGGTCTGGTACAAAAGATGATGTTAGTAATGTAGAGGAACACAACCACCCCCAAATATGAAAGAAATGGAAGCAAGGGAGGTATCACAGGTTATAAGAGAGGCAATCACTAGTTCCCAGGACCCCACAACAAAAAATCTAAAAGATTTCCCCGAACACAACAAAGGCCAACTGCCATCTATGCTAACTTTAAAATGTTTAATTACATTGATTAAAAAGCCACTAGTGATAATTCTCCTGCCCCTAGAAGTATAGAAATACCTGACACTTAGAAATTACACATAATGATGATCCTTTCCTGTTAAATGACAACCTAAACAATGATTGATGAATCCAAACATTTTCTACAGCAGATAACTTACTAAACTTAAGCCATTGTTAAACCTGGATGATGGATGGGATCTTTATAATGTGTCCCAAACCATTCACTTGGATATATACCATACATGGTGACTAGCAAAACACAAATATGCCTGTTACATATGCCCTACTAACAAATAAACAAAGTGGACTTGATACAAACTCTTCGACCACATTAAACATAAAACAAATAACTACTATCCACAAACAATAATCATAGACTTTGAACAAGCCATGATTCAAACCGTTTTAAAGATCTGTCCCCACACAGCCATGCAAGGCTGTTACTACCATTTCAATCAAAGCATAGAGATACACCGCCAAAAATGTGCCCTAAACTTGCTACAAAAGTAAAATGAAATAAAAGCACTAGACTATGTGCCTGTCACTGAGGCAGCCAACCACTACAATTTACTAATAGAAAGCCCTTTCTACCAACAAAAGGAACAGAAAATAAGCACCCTAATGGATTATTTTGAAGATATTTGTGTTGGCAGACCACATGGTTCTGGACACAGATGCCAACCCAAATTCCAAATACCATGGTGGAATATCTATGACAGCACCTTGGCAGAGGGAGTCAAAGCAAATAATGCAGTGGAAAGATGGTACTATTCCTTCTAATCCACACTAGGCAGAACCCAACCTACAATCTATAAATTTATAGAAGCATTAAAGAGAGCAACGCTACCAACAACTACAAATGGAGCATTCTTTAACCCAAATCAATCAATAAATCAAGCAATCAATCAATCAGGGGGTTTAAAGCGTGCTACTCACTCGTGAGGGTCTCAAGGTGCTGGGGGGGGAAGGTGCAGCTCCGGTTCAGCTGAAGAGCCACGTCTTGAGGCTGTTCCTGAAGGTGTGCAGAGTTGGGGAGCATCTGATGTTGAGTGGGAGCTTGATCCAGGTTTTTGCCCCAATCTAGGAGAAGGCTCTTCTTCCCGCTCTGGTTCTGTGGATACACGGGATTTCTGCTAGGGCGAGGTCAGCAGAGCGGTGATTTCTTTTGGGTACGCGTAAGGAGACTCTTTCGTTGAGGTATTTGGGTCCGGTGTTGTTGAGGGATTTGTAGGTGGATTTGTAGGCGTGGGTGAGTAGCTTGAAGATTACTCTCTTCTCGACGCAGAGCCAGTGGAGGTTTCGCAGGTGTTGGGTGATGTGCTCATGTCGTGTGATGCCGAGGATGAGTCTGGCCGCGGTGTTCTGGATGGTCTGGAGTTTTCGTAGCAGGGATTTGTTGAATTGCACCTAAACTTACAAAACAAGCCAAAAGAATGTACAACATGTTATACTTTAAAGTAAAACACTTCATAAACATCAGAAAAGTAGATTACTTAGAAATAATAGCTAAAGTATATTATGAAATAAATACTAGCATACAAAACTCCCAAAAAAGTATACCCTAATCTTAAATAACAGTACACATCATTTTTTATATAAATGATAAACATAATATGTTAATACATCAGTCAAAACATTAAATAAACTCCAATTTTAAATAAGACTAATATAATAAATTAATATGTAAATTATTTATATTAAAAACAATAAAATATCACATTTACTACCCAAAACAAAGATACACGTAGTCAAAAAGTATAATCCACCAAAAAGGGAAAAATATTTTCCAAAAGTCAGAGAAAATGCATAAATAAGACCAATTTAATAGAGCTCTAGCAAAGCATTCCAAAGTATCTATGAACCATACAATAAAAAGGTGTTTAAAAAAAGGAAATGCTCCTGGAAACTCCAAAAAAGAAAATCTAAGTAACAAATATTGGGTTATGAGAATCCAAAATAGATTTCCTTTAAACAAAAAGTAAATCCATATGCCCATAGGACACGTTAGTAGAGAAAAGCCTGGAAGGTACAACCGAAAATCCACCTACAAAAAACATTACATTCTCTAATGTACATATACATTACAGTTAATAATCAAATAACAAGTACCATAACACAATATCACATAACATATCGATACATTACTAAAACAGTGCACAAAAACCCAAAGCAACACACTAGTGAAAAACACTATGATTAATACAACTAAATGTGCAAAAACCCCCACAAACAACACTATAACTAACCTCTTGACCTTCCCTGTACATCCCCCTACCCTCAAACCCTAAAGAAAACATTTAAAAAGTGCCTACACATTCCATCAAACAGCAACACTTTACTACAACCTGTGTCCAGAAAAATAGACAAAAATTTAGACAGACTACAAAATAGAAGACAGCAGTAAAAAAATGTCTGATAAACTAAACAAAAAAAGGCTACAGTCTGGCATGATTAGAGCTAACAATATATACACATATGTATAAGGGTGAAAATTGCAATTAATACATATCATCTCCTTATATAAACGAATGTGAAAATAAAATGATGAAAAAATGCATTTAAAAATGTAAATAAATATTAAGCATGCAAAACATGTCAAAAAAGTATGGAAAAAATGTAAAAGTACTGTAAAGTATCAATTAAATAATAGTATACAAATATACAACTACTTATTATATACTGAAAGCAATTATGCTAACATTATTTTAAGAATATGTATATGAAACAATTTAATAAATGTTAAAATGTGTTAAACAATAGAAACAAACCTGGAAAATGTACAACATACAATACTATTTAAATAATATTAACAATGTTTATGTAATAATAAAAATGCGTCAAAATTGTTTTATTTATCAATATGTAAATGTTTATTTAACTCGAAATATATGTTAAAAAATGTACAAATATACATTAAAGACTCCGAGAGTCGGTCGAATCCGCGTTGGAATGATCAGCCGGTTTATGCTCTGACCGCCGACATCGTAATTCGGCGGTCAGACTGCAAACCGCCCTTGTCGGTCAGAAGGCCTTCGACCACGGTCAGAAAGCTTTCGACTAGCGGTCGGAGGCTTTCCGACCGATATCGTAATCGGCCCCTCAATGTATTATGTTTGCTGTTCTTATTACTTATGTTTGGGTAGCCAGATGTTGCTCTGCCACTCTGGGTTTGGGAGTTGGGGAGTTATGTTAACAGGCCTTTCTTATCTGCTGCCAGATTAATTTCTGGAAGCACTACATAGACGACATTCTTCTCATTTGACTCCTCATGCCTTTTTGTGGAGTGGCTTAACCTAATACAAGAACATCTAAAATTCCCTTTTAAGGCCAAACGTGACAACCTACCTTTCCTTGACCTCACTCCCCAAACACAAGATGAGGAAATGGAAACTACACTCTACAGAAAAACCACAGTGAGGAACACACTTTCACTCTATTCAAGTAATCACCCAAGGGGTCTGCAAGATGGGTTACCTTATGGCCAATTCCTCTGTACACAGAGGAATTAAAAAAGGGAGAAGGACTACTTCCAGGAGGCAGCCATTCAGTCCAACAAATTAACCTCTAGAGGTTACTCATGCCACCTGGTATTGTGTGCCTTAAAGTGTACCTGGTATTGCCCAATAGAGGCAATACTTACCCAAAAATCAGAACACCTAACAAATGCATACTATTTGTTTCCTCCTTTTGCTCCTCTAGCAACAAAATCAGCAAGGTGATGAAGAGAAACTTTGATATTCTGCATACCAAGGCCGCCTTTACCAACCCCCCCTTTGTTGGCCTTCAAAAGAGACAACAATTTAGGGGACCATTTGGTACACACTGTTGCATTGACACCTAAGACCAGCACGAAGCAATCTATCACAAAGTCTTTAGGCTTACCCACAGTCAGAGAACATTTCAAATGCCAGAACTGCATTGTATGTCCTTTAACATGCAACACGAAAGAGTTCCAAGTGGGTACTCAAATATATCCCTGAAACAACCAAGCAATTGCCGTATGACCAATGTCATTTATGCAATACATTGCCCATGTGACTTGATCTACATTGGGCAAACAACGCTGATGATAAAAACAAACACAAGAGTCACATCAGATGTAAAGTTGAAAATGCCCCCTTGGTCTCCGACTTCACATCCCTGAACCACATGGAGACTGATTTCACCTGGCAGATGATTGATCAATCTACCAAGTCCTTGCAAGGTGGTAACCTTTCACAGCTCCTGCAGTGTTGCGAATGCCATTGGCTCACACGCTGGGACTCTGTTAATCATGGTCTCAATATTCTTGAAGACTGGAATAATATGGTCACCACCTAATCTGTTCCCTCACAGAGAACATACTAATGAGCCCTAGAGCTATCACTTCTAAGCACTCTATTGTGCACTAATCCAGATGATATGTATTAATTGCAATTTTCTCCCTTGTGCATGTATGTATATATTGCTAGCTCTAATCATGCCAGACTGTACCTAATATTTATTAAATAAATTAACCATTATGCATGCTGTATATGTAGAAGGTATACCCTACTTATAGGGTAAGTGTATTAAGTGTTCTCTGCCTTTTTCTTTTCTGCACGTCACCATAATCGGTTGCTTTCCTGACTGCCACCACCGTGGGATCCACTATCCTGTTGGTAGCGGTGGTCTTGCAGTGGGTTTGAGGTGGTCCAAATCACCCAACTCATAATAGGGCGGTCATTCCGACAAGGGGGCGTCAGTCGGACCACTGCCACGGGTACTGCAGTTTCCGACTACCGTACTCATAATCGGGCCCTATGTCTTTATTTACAGTAATAATATAAATATAGAAAAATAGCTATTTACTAAATGTTTTTTATTAATATACAGTTAAATCAACATTTTTTAAAACTTACTTGTATGTTATTCAGAGAAGGTTTGTGTTGTTGAAGTTTTTCCGTCTCCAAGCTTCTTTGTAAAACAATTGTTGTTTTCTGTTGGAAGAGAAAAAGTCATTTTATTTATTGCATATATTAAAGTATTGATGTTTAGCAATGTTTAGGTTATACAGTCTTTCAACCATTGTTGTTGTAGTACGTTTAAAGCAGTTTTTTAGATATACTCACTTTTTTGGAGGTCATTGGTAAATCTGTTGAAAAGGACAAACTTTAAAAAGTGTGTTAGTAATTGTTTATTAATAATATCTTTTACAAGTTAAAATTATTTAACTTTGTATTTTAAATATAATTACTACTAACTTGGAGAAATGGATGTATGGTTATATATGTTGCAGGCTTGTCTTTTGCAGTAAAAATCCAGCAGAGGTTCCTCCTCTTCAAATGTTTGGCATTTTTTTAGATTAATATTATTGGTTGTTTTAGCTTGATTTTTTTCAGTTATGTCCTTATTTAGAAAACACCAATTAATGTTTTTTTATACTCGTATTTTAGATAACTTTGTTTAATATTATATTTATTTATTTTAAGAAAATAAATAATATTGTTTGTGAATATAAATATCTGTTTTATGTAAGTGGGATATAAATATGTGCAATATATAATTTAGAATTATTTTCTGTTTATATACTTTAAATGTAATATTTTGGTTAAGTAAAATATTATTTATTTATATATTGTAGCTATTATAGTATGATATATTATTGTTGTGTGTTGGTTTAAATATTATGTTTTTCAAAATCTTTATTGCTATTTATTACTTGTTTTAACAATAGTTTTGTAGTTGATATTGTCGGTTTCGATTTATTTTTTTGACATAGTCTATGGTCATTTATAAGTCATAATATTTTAGTTTCCGATATTTTTTTCGATATATGTAAGATTAGATATTTTTGATGTAAATATTTATGTTCACGATATTTGTGACTTTTTAATTAAGTATAGTAACTCAATATTTTTGTAAACAATATTACATTTTCGATAATTCTGTAAGTCAATATGTCTTGTCTCGATATTATGTCAGTGATACGCTAGATCTATATCAGGTAAATGATTAAAAATATTGAGCTCTTTCACCCCTGGATAATAATACAATAGATTTCTCTTTCTATCAGGGCAAAATGTTTGATCATCAATGGTCCCTAAATAAGCGTTAAACAATCTGATCCACAGTCTCCATTTCAGTGGTGGCTCGCCAGGCTCTTAGAGAAAAGGTGCTGGTGGAGCTACAGATTGCATCATGTTGAACATCAATAAGGAGTAAACAACCACCAGAAATGACAACAAATACAACAGTACATCCTGCAAAAATATAATAGGCAGTATATACAGTATATATGAGTCTGCTGGGCACAATTCGCACAGAATTTACTGAGCCAAGTACTTTAATTGCCCCAAAGGGGTGCGTGTCCCCGAATATGCAATGTTCTATGACACGCTGCCCAAACCCGGTGTGAATATCACCGTAAATATAGTCCGACAGGCCAATGATTGCACACGTAAGGCTTGATGTGCGTGTTACCACTTGAAAAAAATCATGCCGAAGGCAGAAGAGAGGAAGTGCACCGCTCATGACGTGAATAGTGTGCACATCACTGTGAAGATGTGCAGATATGCCATAAGTGGCCTAATCCAAGGGGCTGACACCGCGTGGACAAACATGCTTACGCTGCACATTGAAGGAGCACAGGGAAGCCTCCAACGTCTCTGCAATGTGCGTGAAGTAGAATAATCCTGACGCACGTTCAAGAGGAGCGTGTTCACTGCTGAGTATGGGCTGAGATTTAAAAGAGACAGCTCACGCACTACCAGCTACAGTGCAATGCAAAACCAGTTACACAGGTACCAACCAATACCATGCACAATGATAGCCAAAACACAGACTGTAGCTAGGTGGTGCCCACAATACATAGCACTGAGACAGCCAAATGAAGTGCAGAAAGCTGCCTCTAACTCACAGCTTCACACACTGACTACCCCCAAAAGGGTGGTCAGGATTCCCACCAGAGAAGGAGGGGGTAGAGAAAAAGAAGTAGTTCTCTTCAGGCTCCCAAAACAACTCATAAGGGAAAGGATCTAGTTCACAATCCCACTCTGGCCACCAGAAGAAAACGTACCCTGGCAAGCATCAGCAGCCCAGAACTCCCAAGTGCTATGGGTGCAGTGAGTAATGACACTACAAGGGGAACCCCAAGTGTCCAAAAAGCACACATCCTCCCACTGGAGTACACTTATAAGCTTTAATTCCTGATCTAAGAGGAGTAGCTCTTTCATGTTTTGTATATTTGGAATAGTAATGATAAATCCTCCTTAATAGTGAAGTTGGATTTAACATTACTGTTTTGGAAATGCAAAGTGAGGTTCATCTGCATTCCAAGCAATCATCCGCAGTCACCTGCATTTTGATGGGATGGGATAACATTTACACTTCAATAGGTAGTGTCCTGTCCACACACAAAGCACTGATTTACCCCCTACAGATAGCCTGGCAGACAGGACTTGGTTGAAGGGAATCCTTGTGCACTTCAAAGAGCTGCTTTGAAATTACCCCCTAAATCAAAGACATTTTAGGTAAAAGTACTGGGTCTCTGACCCCTAAATTCTAACATTTCTGGATCTTGAACTGAAATCCTGCTGTGCTGCTTAAAGGATTCAACTTGCCTGCTTTTCTGGAAAGACTGGTTTTCTGCTTGTTGCCCTGCTGCTCTCTGACTCTGCTGAAGGAGAGCTGAACTCTGCCTTCCCTCCAAGTGATCACCAATGGCTTGCTGGCTTGCCTCCCATTTGCTGAAGTCTCAGAGATACACAATTATTCCCACAGTGCTGCTGGTGCTACTAGACTCTGCCATCTATGAGCTATACCCTTGCCTATGGAGCCCTCTCCAGTTCCGGGCCCTAGAATAGAGTTTTCCATCTGTATTGCTATAAAACCGACGTATCATCACCTTCGCACTGATCAGAACCAACCCATCGCCCTTTGACACTGACGCAGAGGCTGTTCGATGATAGCAGTTCTACAGCTGTCCAGCCAGATGATGCTCTGTACAACTCAACAACGCCACATTGCCTTTATCTCAGCGAAGCTCAACGATGACGCATCAACTCGACTGCGTGGAAAAGATTCATGCATCGTTCCCTCAGCATCGGCACTTTGCTCCATCCAAGTTCCTTTGTCAGCGGGCCCTGTGTAGGTCCTGTAACCGGCTTGCCCTTGATCATGGTAGGCCTGAACGTTAGATTTCCACCTGTCCCTTGCGACCTCAGCCAACCTTTTGACTGCTAGTTACTTCTAAGCACTGTTTTTGCATTTTATCTTTAAAAATTCATATCTTGACTTCTACTGATTGGATTTTTGTCATTTTGGTCTTGTTTAACTGATATAAATATCATCTATTTTCTGAACCTGTGTGGAGTCTTTTTGTGGTGTAATCACTATGTTACTTTGTGTGTGTTGCAAAAATACTTTACAGTTTGTCCCTTTAGATAAGGCTGACTGCTCTGTGCCAGGCTACCAGAGGGTGAGCACTGGTTATCTTTTAGTGTGTCTCTAGCTTACCCTGACATGAGTGGTGGTTCCTGCCTGGCCTGATGAAAATCCTCAGCCAATTAGGAATCCCATTTCTAACATACCCTGAAACAGGTCCTAGGATGCTTGTTTCCGGTCTGGGGAGGACCTGGCCTGGCACTTCCAGGTGAACTGTTACCATGGGTAGCAGGATCAGGACTGATTTCCATATGGTTGGGTCCAAACTGAAATGTCATGGTGACCAAAATAATGATGGATTTAGGCCCAGATCTCTGCACTAGGGTTGAATGTTTGACATTGTTCATCATTCCATTCATTATTTGTTCTTTCTGCATTTGTCAAACGGAGTGGTACAGGTATCCCCAGAGGTAGGCCCCCTGCTCACCATGCCCCCAGAGACTAGGTATTCTGGCTGATGAGGGGTGATACCCCAAAGCTGGTCCTAGGATGCTTGTTTCCGGTCTTGGGAGGACCTGGCCTGTCAGTTCCAGCTTGACTGTTCCCATGAGGAGCAGAGTCAATACTGATTTGCACATGGCTGTGTCCAAACTGGAATGGTGTGGTGAGCAAACAAAAAAAACATTTAGGCCCAGATCACTGTACCGGAGGTGAGTGTCTGACATTTTTCCGCTTTCGTTCCATCATTTGTTCTACATATATATATATATATATATATATGAAAAAGCAAATCCCGGTTGTCACCAGACCTCCACGGCGTACAAACACAGGTACGGACCACACAAGGGATGATTTGAAAAAAAATGCTGTGCTTTATTTAAAAATGACAACAGCAACCAGTCAGTCCTGGCCAGTGCCCCAGCATGACGCGTTTCGACCGAAACAACTCGGTCTTGTTCACATAACGCGCTACAAGACATTCAGTCATTAAATAGTGCAAGTGTTTAGAAAAAAGTTAAAAAAGCAACACACCTGTGTACCTTTCAACCAAAGTCACATGACAAATAGACATGGAAGACATACTATAAATTATTACTACACAATGAATAAAGAGTACCTAAAATGCATTTAAAATGTGGAATAAACATTTAAAAATCTACACCAAATGTAAATACAAAATTGGAGTAAAAACAATGAATATCTAAAACCACATTAAAAAGAAGGAGGGAGAATGAATAATGCATCCATGGGTGTCAATGGCCACAATAAGTAAAATTAAATACATAATATATATATATGATTGACACATATAAGAACACTAAACCCTCACAACTAATGTGTGCAAAATGGTACATATGAACTCATACTCATGTGCAAATAGTCTGCAAATGTAAACAATGTGTTGAATCTTATGGTTACTTAATGATGGTATGTAGCCAAAAAGTGCAAAAAAGTGCAAAAATGTGCTCATAGTGTAAAAAGAAAAAACTTAAATATTATATTTAAATGACAACAAATAATCTCTGAGGCCCAGAGGAAACCCTTAGACAATCAAATCAATAAATGGCTAACAGCATCACAGTTGTGATCACGGGCAAGTGCCCTTGCTAAATCAAAACGAATATATGAAAAAAGAGTACCATGAATTCATGAATATAGAAAAAACTGGGTTGAAAAAATCAAAACTAAGCGCGGAGGAATCATTACGGAGTCATAAATGTAACCATCACATAGAAAGACAACGGGAATAATCAGTATAGCTAAAAACCATGCTAAGAATGTTGCAGCATAGAATAGATGCGGAAGTCAGAAGAAATGAAATGGGAAGAGATGAAATGGGAAGAGATTATAAAAAATTGTACAAATCCTCCCCCATATTCAACCCATTAGGCATCTTAGTGTTGAGTTCAAGAATGAATTTTGATTCAAGTTGTCTTAACTGGCGTTCTCTATTGCCTCCACGAATAGATTTAGGAACTGCCCCAATGACAAAATAAACCAAATCATTTAAGTTACTGTTATGGGCTAATTTCAAATGTCTTGCAACGGGATAGCTGGGATCAGAATTGACTGTGGCTCTAAGGTGTTGTAGTATGCGGTTATACACCTGGAGCTTGGTGCTCCCTACATATTGCAAGCCACACGTGCATCGGAGCACGTAGACTGCAAAGTCTGTGCGGCAGGTGAAATGACCCTGTACTTGGACTGGAGTGTCACTGAATGCAGTCATGTAATCAGTTGTATTGATCCCAAACTTACACGCCCTGCAAGAACTACATTTAAAAAAGCCACGTTTGGGCGTTAGCCAAGTGCTGGTAGAAATAACTTCTGGGCTGGTTCTTACCAGAATGTCTCTCATAGCAGGAGACCTTTTAAATGTAAGGACAGGCAATGCGGGTAAAATTAAAGAGAGGGTAAGGTCAGTTAATATAATAGGCCAGTTTTTTTGCACAATGCTTCTAATCTGTTTATGTTGTCTAGAATAGCCCGTGATAAGCCTCACTACTTGCGTATTGTCATTTGCAATAATTGCAGAATTGTCAGTAATCTCAATCTGTGAATTGGGCATGCCAAGGCAGGTGTCACGAGATGAGGCATTAGCTTTAGTGCGGGCAGAATTCAGATCTTTAGACTTGTACCCACGTAATAGAAATCTCTGTGTAGCTTCATTTTGACAGGATTCTAATTCCTTGTCGTTGCTACAGATACGGCGAATACGCAGGAATTCCCCAAATGGGATGATATATATATATATATTACCTACTGGCAGTCGCCAGTAGGTAGTTATAGTTAGGACCTATTTTCCATAGGAAATTCACAACATTCTATTCCCAATAACTTTGGCGCCGGTCGACGAAGCTTCGCGAAATTTTCAAAACTCGTGGGGCGCTCCAGTCCGCTCCTATCTTGAAAGTTTCAGTTTCGGGGTGATTCAGCAAGCGGGGGCCGAGAATAAAAGGGGGGTCCCAAAACATTTTTTCTCCATGTTATTTTCCATAGGAAACTTTACACAAAGCTACAGCCCGAACTGCTGAACGGAATTACACCAAATTTTGCAAAAAGGTAGCCCTTGGTTCAGAAAGAGCCCTTTTGTTAAATGGTGTAAATCCGTTCAGTAGTTGCTGAGAAATTAAAAAATAAGAGTCAAAAATCAATTTCCCATAGGGAACTTTGTGCAAGGCTACAGCGGAAACTACTGAACGGATTTACCCCAAATTTGGCATAAAGGTACTGCTTGGCTCAGAAAGCGACGTTTCAGTAGTTTTTAAAATATTAAAGGAAAAAGAACTATATATATCTGGGCGGAGCCTAACCACACATGTCATCGTGAGATCTGATTGGCTGTCAGCACTTCATCCAAGAAGTGTTGGCAGCCATCTTGGGACCAATATACATGATAGCACCCCAATGAAATGCATTGTAGTGAATAGAAGATTTTGAGGGTCACCAAAAGGAGAACTATAAAGGGTGATAACAGACTTTAGTTACATTAGAATTCATTTGTTGATGGTACCATACTAATTTTAGGAATTGTGGTGTGTTCTAGGGTGATTTTACCCTGTGAAAAACCTTCTGCTGGGATTTCATGAATCATGTTTGAGAGAAAACTGTTTCTCATGCTTGTCCCACAGAGGTTTGGAAGGTGCTCCAGAAGCTAAAATGAGAGCATATTTTCTGTAAATTCACATTATCTTTCTCAGTCATGTGAGAATGAAGTCTGACATTCTCAGTAAAACATGTAAATCCAACAAGGGCAGAGACTGTCAGTTGATTCCTTTGTGTTCTACTGCAGCTTCCCAGAGTGTTCTTAAGAACAACTAGAGCGCTAACAACCTTACCTATGACAAAAGTATGGCACACCTGAAGCCATCTTGATTGGAATAAACTGGTAACACTTAAAACATTTAATTTAAAAAGGAACAAAATGATGGGGTTCATTTTGTCATAGAAATTATGGTTAGTGCTGTAGAAAGAAAAATTAGGACATGTTTTAAGTGAGATCTCAAATATCTTCCTGTTATATTTCAACAGGAGCAGCCTGCCAGTTGATTCCTTTGTGTTCTACTGCAGCTTCCCAGAGTGGTCTAAAGAACAACTAGAGCGCTAACAGTCTTACTTATGAAAAATTATGGCACACCTGAAGCCATCTTGATTGGAATAAACCGGTAATACTTAAAACATTTAATTTAAAAAGGAACAAAATGAGGGGGTTCATTTTGTCATAGAAATTATGGTTAGTGCTGTAGAAAGAAAAATTAGGACATGTTTTAAGTGAGATTACAAATATCTTCCTGTTATATTTCAATAGGAGCAGCCTGCCAGTTGATTCCTTTGTGTTCTACTGCAGCTTCCCAGAGTGTTCTAAAGAACAACTAGTGCGCTAACAGTCTTACTTATGACAAAATTATGGCACACCTGAAGCCATCTTAATTGGAATAAACCGGTAACACTTAAAACATTTAATTTAAAAAGGGAAAAAATGAGGGGGTTCATTTTGCCATAGAAATTATGGTTAGTTCTGCAGAAAGAAAAATTAGGGCATGTTTTAAGTGAGATCTCAAATCCTCTTTTATTTCATTAGAAAAATCTGACATGCAGACTGAAACAATCACTTTCAATACCAGCAGTATACTTCCAGTTAACTCCCTGGTGAGCAGTAGCTTTACTACAGTGATCTAATGAGCAACTAGAGTGCTAACATTCTGAATTTATGGCAAATGTGTGACACATCTGAATGCCTTCTTGATGGAATGAAAGTAAAAAACTGAAAGCATTTCCTACTGAGGAGACTGCAGTAAATGAGGAAATTAGGAAACTTCATAACAAATAAGTATCCCAAGATGGCCACCAGAGAAAAAAGAGCCCAAATGTAGCACAAATATCACCCACATGTAGCCCACATATAGCCCAATGACAGAAGTGTGGAAAACACTTTTTATTTTTAGTTTTTTTGCAGTTTTATATAGTGCAGACTGGTCAGGTATTGGAGCGTTGCATCTTACTTGGACCCCTTATTGCGTATTTTTCACGAAGTACATGAGATTGATCTTGCAAAACATTGAACTTTACTATTCTGTTAACCTGAAGTTGCTCTGAACCGGGCTTTGTAACACCCGTTTTTACCTACTGGTTTTAATTAATTCTCACTGTATTGTATTAAGAAAGAGGATTTACTGTTTTTATGTACACTTTTATGATCTATGTTTCTAAATCAGATCGAATAAAGTTTAATGAATGTAATTGAAGTCTCCCAAGATGGCCACCAGAGAAAAATGAGCCCAAATGTAGCACAAATATCACCCAGAAGTAGCCCACGTATAGCCCAATGACAGAAGTGTGGAAAACACTTTTTATCCTTTGTTTTTTTGCAGTTTTATATAGTGCAGGCTGGTCAGATATTGGAGTGCTTTACATGAGCATTGGTTACATCATACAAGGACAAACTCATTTTGGTTGTAGTCATGGGGAGATTAAGTGATTTGACCAGAATCACAGAATGACGAGCTGAAGCAGAAACTCCAACTTGGTAACACCACATTTTCTCCCCTAAGCGTAACATTTAATCAAGTGGTCAACTGGATAAAAAACATAGAGATAACAAATAATTCAAAAGTGCTTTGTCGCTATTTGAGAACTGCTTGGCTCAGAAAGCGACCTTTTTAAAAATGGTGTAAATCCTTCGGTAGTTGCTGAGAAATTGTAAAAAACAAATATCGATATCTAGAGGCGCGGTGGATCCGCGAACCCTCCCGACCACGAGCTTCATTTTATTGGCTGCCAACACTCCAAACCAGGAAGTGTTGGCAGCCATCTTGTGACTCGGTAGAACCGAGTCACAAGAAAACAGGGAAACAAAGGTGAAAAAGAAGAAAAGGGGGCACGGTAGAAACACCCTGACCCCCTAGGCCTGCTCAGGGGGTCCCACAAGGACCCCCAGGGCCCAAAAAAGCATTTTTTTAAAATAAATTGGCGAAATTCGCGCTGGGGTCACGAATCCCGCCGAAATGTAAAAAACAATGAAGCGTGGGATACCGCGCTACAATTAATTGAGACCCCCGGTGGGCCAGGTCCCAGGGGCATTGCCAACAAATATATGCAGGGCCCGCGGGGGCCCCCGCAGCCCCGGGGACCGCCACCTACCGGGGCTTGTTTTTTTAATGTTTGGGGGGCCTCCAAGGCCCCCCCAAGCCCCGGGGACCACCACCGCCAGGGCTTTTATCAAATAGGGACCCTCAGGATTCAAGGGGAATTAATCCTCCAACTTACCCTGAGCACTACTGATGCAGTCCAGCCATCGCCCTGTCACTACCCATGCACTCCTCCAATCAACCAGCGAGCACCATGTACTTATCCAATCACTCCGCCAAAACATAAGCACTTATAAATTCACCATCCACTCTCCTTGCAGTACTCTAATCATCCAGTCAGTACCCATGTACTCATCCAATGACCCAGGCACTAACTCATGGCAAATACAGAGGAGGTCATGCTAATCACAGGGGTACCCCAACGCATAGTGTTCCCTAGTGTATGTAGGTGTTTTCACTGTATTCTAAGTGTCTTTTACCACCAGAGACAGAGTCAGTTACCACCAGTACCCATCAGAAAAAGTTGGGGGCACAGGAGCACTTTCTACTCTACTGTTGGTTCTTTCTGCACATCTCTTCCTTCTTCTTGCACTTTTCTTCGTCTTTCTGGACTTCTGTTGCCTCTTTCAGCATTTGTCTTCCTTCTTTCTGCGCTTTTCTTCTTCTTTCTTCACATGTCCTACCTCTGTAGGCATAGTTAGAAACTAGCATTTAAAATCCTTTGAAATTCACTTAAAAAACCATAGGTTTCAGGCATGTTATAGTTAGAAATTAGCATTTAAAAAACCTTTGAAATTCACTGAAAAAACCATAGGTTTCGGCACGTTATAGTTAGAAATTAGCATTTAAAAAACCTTAGAAATTTACTGAAAAAACCATAGGTTTTAGGGAAAGTTATAGTTAGTTGGACATTTCACTCGTACAAAACCAGAGAAATTCCCCCGTTATACTTAGTTCAGCTAACTATAACTCGCGCCCCCGCAATGCACTGCTGATGATGTCACATATGACATCACTCATGACATGGTCAGTGACATCACTGATGACATCACTGATGACATCTCAAATGACATCACTGATGACATCACTGATGACATCATCCATGTGATCATTTGATGCATCTTCTCACACCCTAATGTAACCTTTGATACACCAACTCTAAATAACAGACTGCCATTCTCAAAACCATAGACACTCCAGCAGCAATAACTACATACCCACTCACTGATTCTTAAGTCTAAACACATATCCAGTCACTCACCTGTACAGTCACTCATACCTACAATCACTCAGTACAGGACTATCATATGCACTCATACGCCTATATAGACACTCACACACCACCACTCATCCATAGAGGTACTCACACACCTAGTCAGTCATGCAAATAATTAATCACACTCCCATTTACTCACCTATACAGTTATACACACACCAGCTCACTTACTCATACAAATACTAGGACATTCTTACGCTCTTATACAATCACTGATACAAGCACACACTCATCCATACAGTCACTCTCATAATCACACACTCTCACTTATAGCTATTTATATATTCCAACACACATATATACTGCCTTTCACATATGTAGTTACTCACACATGTACCACTGAGATATACATTCACTCACTAACACACCCATACACACACTCACACACCCATACAGTCCATCACAGATGCACTCTTGAAACCATGCACCCAGTGAATCACCCACTCACACATCTATGCACAGAGTCACACACACCCCACCCATACAAACACTCAGGCATCCATACAGATACTCAGACAACCAATCAATAACCCATATAGACACTCATGTAGCTATTCACAAACCCATGCAGCCGCTTACACACCAACAGACAGACGGATACAGACATTCACACAGTTTAGTCACTAACCCGTGCATTCAGTAAGATACATTTAATCACTCACTTATAGAGTCAGTCACACACCTACTAAATCATCCATTCAGACACTTATACACCCACTCATTCTTCAATACGCCTTTCCCTATATATATTAAACATATTTAAACTTTACAGAAACACACAGTCACTAGATGATGTCATCAGTGATGTCATCAGTGATGTCATTTGAGATGTCATCAGTGATGTCATCAGTGATGTCACTGACCATGTCATGAGTGATGTCATATGTGACGTCATCAGCAGTGCATTGCGGGGCGCGAGTTATAGTTAGCTGAACTAACTATAACGGGGGAATTTCTCTGGTTTTGTACGAGTGAAATGTCCAACTACCTATAACTTTCCTAAAACCTATGGTTTTTCAGTGAATTTCTAAGGTTTTTTAAATGCTAGTTTCTAACTATAACGTGCCTGAAACCTATGGTTTTTTCAGTGAATATATATATATAAATATATATATATATATATATATATATATATATATATATAGGCAAACACACAGTGACTCACTCGAGAAGCACTCGGGAAACGTGCAAGGTCACCAACCTAAAATAAAAAGATATTGACAAGTTCAGGAGCTGGTACATGATTGACAGCCTTTCTTTTTGCCTGACGCGTTTCAAAAATTTCTTCCTCAGAGGCTCAAGAAGGTAGGTGCTATTTCTCCTACCCCAGCAGCATTTATAACATGTCCCACCCTTGAATAGGGCCATCATCATTCTTTGGCATTCTGGGAGTTGGAGTTCTTAATCTTTCCATATTGTTGTGCACAATTACTGCTTGCGATAAAGCCCAGATTGGGCCCCAGCCACTGATCAAAGTCATAATTCTGCAACGTTTCCCCGCATATGCGGAGGGTGAATCACTCCACGCGGCCCCCTCTGGATACTGGGGGGTTATAAAAACAGATTAAAAAAATAACTTAACATCTGAACTCACAAATAGAACACAACTATCAAACACTCATCAAACTACCCTGTGTTACTGAAACTCATGGGGAATTAAAAACTGCTACAAAATGAGTACAATGCACAATCTGCGAACATCACATGACTGGGAAAGTAAGGAATATCATTGGATAATATACTTTTCACTAAAATGAAGAGAAAGTATACACCCAATCCTCCTTCTTAAATCTTCTTTTTCCAGAAGTTTGAAGGTGGTAGATTTTGTCTGTAGACTTTTTTGGACTCATGTGGGGTGACATTCATGTTATAATATCTTAAAACATATCATAGAAAATGTTTACAACTGCCGATCAAGCAGAAGAAAGATGGAAGACCCTTCTACATCAGTGGCAGCAGCAACAATTCCCAGCCAGAGAGTCCTTTCACAGGTACAGACTACTACAGCAAATATGGCTCCAGAGTTTTCAAGAATGGCCACATATTGCATGGACTGTAGTGTTGTTATATGTGCTGGTGAGCAGTGTGTTACAGCTATTCACAATGCTGCCAAAAATCATACTTGGTAATTCTTTTCCCCCTTTCATATTTTTTTGCAAATTTCATAAAACACGTTCATAGTGAGCAGCAAGAAGGCAATGCAAAGCTGGAGGACCCTCGACTTAAATAGCAGCACAACAACATCCATAACGGCACTTCGCAATGCTGAAAAGAATAATACATGTTGATTTGTATTTTTTTTGGCCCTTCATAGTTTTTCTTCATTAGCAGGAATTGTATTGTCTTACAAAACAGGTATTTAATATCTATATGTTGTTCATTTTATTATCTTCTAATTTATTGTAACACTACTTATATATGACTTGCCATAAAGACAAGTCAAACTATCCCTCTACAAATAAATACACAGGTAACTTTTGCCAGTTATCATTATTTACTTTTTAACTTTTTAAATATAAGTCAACAGTCTGTGTTTAAATCTTCTAGTAAGTGCATCAACAACATATACAAACATCCTCTGGCTTTTTTAGACAACACTGTGTTAAATTTTGCCATCTCTTCTTTAAAACTATCAACTGTAATATATGTGTCTTATTCTTAAACTCCTCCTCTTAACAACTCTTCATTTTCCCTAGAATCCTGCTCAGGACCAAAGAAATGGCTGCATAGGTTCTGCACAAATATTATAATGATTGCATACTTACTGACTTATTAATTGCATAAGTCAATAGTTAGTACTTAGGTGATTAGATGAATGCATGGGTAGTGCCTGCATAGTTCAATGACTACATCATTTCTGCCTGCCTGACTGCAAGAGTACATGTGTAGTGTCTGGGTAATTGAATAACTCAATGGACAGTGAATCACTGATTTGATGATTACCTGAGTAGTGGCTGAGTGATTGCATGTGTGCCTGAATACTGCCTGATTGACTGTGAAAGCACCTTCATTGCTGTTAGACACATAACAGTTGTCACGATATCTCTGACTCATTGGTTATCTCCTTCTGTCAGTATCAAACTACCTGTATTTCTGTATATATGCTTTTCTTCTGAGCTATGTGTGAGTGAAATCTAGGTATCACACTTGATATATGATTGCATACATGGCTCTCTAGAAACATACATAGCTGCTATGTTACTGAGCATGCACATGCAGCAATAAGTTTGTAAAATGGAAAACAACATTTGGAAATTTTTCAAAGCACAAAACCTTTTGCGAATGGCATACCTACATCATTTCTCAAATACTTCTTCTGCTTATAAAACATATATTCAGCATATCTCAAACAAAAGTTACACTTGAAATGAAGCTAGCACAAGAACGTTTGAGGCATTCTGCGCAATTAATCCTTCTCAATTTTAAACAAACCATTTTTAAAGAAAAACACTACCCTCACCATATGCGTAACATTTTCATCAGCCTTACTGAACATAGATCACCATGTAAACATATATGCGATTTCTTAATAGATGTACACCTTCAAGCCACCTTTCCAAACATATATACCTCTCTGTATCTTTAATTAAACTCAAAAATCCCACCATCAATATAGCTATGTGCAAGCACAAAAACCATATCTGATCATCTAAGCACATGGAAAGCGATCATATAAGTTAAAAACCACACTGACAAACACTTCCCAATAAATACCCACCAAGTGTTACTTCTTTCTCATCCTTTATTTATCACTACACTATTCTTGTTTAATAATGTTACTAAAAGTATTACAACTCCCAGAATGAAAATAACAGATGTATCTTGTCTGTACATGATGTTTGAACATTTAAAACATTCTTAGTTCCTCATTGCAACTTTCCACAAGACTATTCTGTTATTTTTCAATAAAATACACAATGTAATAAAGAGGCACTAATTCATTTTTCTGTTAATTCCCAAAACATTCACCACTCACCTCTTAAACACATACCCTCTAATAGATACAGTTCATCTCACATATTTTTTCACATGACTGTGATGCTCCTTTTAATGAAACTCCCATAAACATCTTCATTTCTGATGTACATTTGTAAAATAATTACAAAGTTATATACATACTCGTGAATTGAGTTTGTAGATTATATTGTTGTTTTAGCTCTTCTCTATAGTTTTGACACTGTTAAGATTTGTAAAAACTAAGCACAAGAATGGTACACCACTCTCATACAAAGCAACCCTAAAATGGCAACCTCTTCAACTTTCCACTCTTTCGTCATGAGAAAGGCAGCAAATGAAATAATGTCTTTCATTTTAAACTACTGCATCTCCACTTGTGAAAGGTTAGTATCTGCTAACCCTTTCCCTCTCTTTCAAAAAGTGATTTGTATCCATTTGTGTTCACAGTTGCATTTGAGATGAACGCAGAGAAACCACAAAAAAAACGTGATTGCAAACCTACAGCTAGCATCATTTTTCTGAAATGTAAATACTACATAACAGTCTATTAAGTAGTCCTGAGTTGAACATTAAAACTTGCCATTACTTACATTGTGTCTTCCCTCCTCAACCTTTTAAAAAATGTTTTGTCTCTTTAACACCTTTCCCCCCAATACACTGTTAGCTCATTGTACCTAGCAACCTAGTGGAACCAGTAGGTCACAAGTTCACAACACATTCTAGAAGGAACATGCTACTTCCAAATAAGATACAGCAGGTGTGCTTTACTCCACAGATTCAAATGAATATCCATGTCTGTATTTCATTTCTTTTCTTAAACAACAGCCAATAATAAGACTACTTACCAAAGGCATCCAAAACACTACCTATTTTTATTCATTTTCATGCTGACAGCATCCAATGAAATATCTCTTTTTATAAAAAATAAAAAAACACGTACATTTTAACTGCTTTTCCTTCAGGAAACTACCTCATTCAGCTCCAGCCTTCTCCTTACTACTATTGCTCCTTCACTTCAACATGCTTAGAGTATGGATTGTGGGCCACAGCTATATTTATTGGGCTAAAGAGGCTGCAAAAAAGAGAGGTGTTGACAGGGACTTGGGTTTGCCAAATATTTTTCAGCAGTTGCTGGTGTTGGTTAAATCCATTGTGGATTCCCCAGCTCCTCACCTCATGATTGTGCATTGTGGTTGCAATGACCTAGGCACATTGACTGGAGAGGGCTGGCAATCCTAATTAAACAAACCTTTGCAGAACTGATGTCGCTTTTCTCTAACACTGTCTTGGTGTACTCTTATATATGCCAAAGATAGAAATGGAAGTGGTCAAAACGATTCTGTCCACAGATTGCCAAAGCCAGGAAACATGTTAATAAAACTGTTTATGTTTTCCTCGGAGACCTTTGCATGGGCTGTATCCATAACAACAAGCTTCATTTTGACATGAGTGGAATTTATAGAAATGATGGAGTGCACTTTACAGATGAAGGCAACAGGGTGTTTCTAAGTAACCTGAAACTCTGCATCCGGTATTATGTATAGTAGCCATAGACAAACAACCAACGCAACAGCTGTTGTCAGAGCCACCCTAGTACCCAAAATACTGTGAAGTTTTTTTCTAAAGGTTTTTTTTCTTTAGTTTTTGTGGATCTTCTTGACGATGTCATGATCCCCGCAGACACATCGCGAAAACGGAAAACAAAAGCAGACATTCAATGACCACCAACACATCCAAAATAATATGTAAAAAAATCCATTCAAAACATTGCACTATGCATATTACTATCTGCATTTTCTCTTACAGCATTTTTAAACTCATATTTAACACTACATTTCTTTAAAAACTATCTTTCAGACCTATTTTACGTTTTCATGGTTATTCGGAACGTCGCAATGACGTCGTAAACCGTGATGATCTTGCCTTTTCCATAAAGTAAAAACACATATATGCACACATATTACAGTATTTTACACACTAGGGGTTTATTACTGTACACTTCAAACTCATATTTTTCTAGTGTATTTCTAGTACAACCATCTCTAAAACCTATTTTCAGTTTTCGCGGTGAGGCCAGAAATCGCAATGACGTCTGTAATCGTGATCCCCGTGGTTACGTCGTGAAAGCAGAAAGGAAAAGCAGGAATTCAATAGCCACTACCACAATAATAAAATATAACTATATAATTAATTCTAACCATCACAGTAGATAACTCACTATATAAAGAAGTCTATAAAAACATTTATCAATATCTCAATATCTCTATATTAGAATGCATATTAATGATTCATTGATATTTTTTTATATTTCCACCAATATTTGCGATGACGTTGATAGTTGCGATGTCCCCCTGATGGTACATGGGGGGGCGCACTGGCTGTCGCGTCGTCATCAAAAAAAATTGCGGGCGATAACACAAATCTATTTGGAACACATAGGGGCCGATTCCGATTCGGGCCGGAAATCTCTCTGACCGAGCCGGACTCGGAGAGATTTCCGACCCAATCGGACCCTAGCAGCCCGACCGAACGAGTACGATGCGCACGTATGCCATCGGACTCGAAGTCGGTCGGACTCCCATTGAAGTCAATGGGAGCCGGTCGTACAACGCGTACGCGGGCTCCCATTGACTCAATGGGTGCGAAGTCGGACAAGGGCGCCCTACAGTGTGTACGCGGCGAAGCGACTCACGCCGTACACGCACAGGTAGGGGGACCCATGGGTCCCCCTGTGTGCGACTCGGGCGGCTACGCGTATAGGGGGGTCCGACACGGACCCCCAAAGTATGGCTCCGACTGCTCTTTTGAGCCGGTGTGCGCGGCTCGGTCGGACTGCTCGTGGCGCGCATCGTACTTACCCGGCCGGGGAACGTCTCCATTGCGCGGTGCGAGTCGAGTCCGAGCGAGTCGGTCGGTGCGGTTCGACCCGGGAACGAGTCGGTCGGTGCGGTTCGACCCGGGAACGAGTCGGTCGGAGCGGTCGGGACGCCCGGACGAGTCGGTCGGCGAATTCGCATCGTACTCGCTCGTCCGGACGCGCGTACGAATCGGTCGGGAAATAGGACTCCGAATCGGATCCGGTTAAGCCGAATCCGATTCGGAGCCCTACCGGCCGAGATCGGAATTGGCCCCTTAACTTGGGTCACTAACACTCCCATTTCTCAACCATGGGCAAAGATTATTTCCACCCTGACCTCTTATGTGGGCTTTCACACAGATTTTCAACCCCCAACACCATTCCCTTAAGATAAAATGGCGGCCACAACTTTCTATTCAGATTGCGTCCAGCCAATCAGAGCATTCCCGTTGGCGCGTGCATTTGCGATTCATTGTGAAATTACCCCGAAATATCCATGGCCAGAGATATCACTATAATTTGAAACTTAAATTTCTCAACAACTACTGAACGGATTTACACTAAATAAGCAAAAGGCACTTCCTTGAATTGACATCTACCTCCCTGCCTAATTTGGTGTAAGTTGGTTCAGCGGTTCGGGCTGTAGATGTGGCTAAAGTTTCCTATGGAAATTAACATTACAAACACAACCTTAGTTATTTCACACCACAATATCTCAGTCCCCACTGCGTGGATCACACCCAAACTTTCCATAACAATAGTACCCACTGTGACACTTTTTGGGGAAACTTTCATGCAGATTGGTCAAACGACACCAAAGTTATAGCCAAGTCAAAAATGCTTTTCCTATGGAAACTAGGTCCTAACTATATCTAACTACTGGTGACGTCATATACAAATATACATATAAATGGGTATGTTTCATTAACAACCTTTTTCTAATATGGGAAGGGGAAAAATCAGACTTGGAATGCTTTCTGAGATCCTTGAATCAAAACAAACTGAATTTACAATTCACATTTGACATCCAGGACAAAGAAATCAAGTTCCTGGATACCACTATCTATATAGAAAATGACAGGATCTGCAGTAAAATGTACAGAAAACCAATAAGTACAAATAGCATATTCCATGCCAACAGTAGCCATCCCCTCCCCCTAAAATGGAGTGTCCCATACGGAGAGTTTCTGAGGGTAAGGCATTGCTACTCAGAAGAAACAGATTTCAAACACGAGGCAAGAGAAATGTTTGAAAGAGTCTTAATAAGAGGCTATCCTGAAATGGTTCTAAAATGGACCTAAAAAGAGCAAGTGCAAAAAAATGAGAAGCACTGCTTATACCAAAGGAAGCTCCCAATCCAGAAACAGACATCCAGGATGTGAGGTTTAGAACAGAATATAATACAACTAGTGGAAAAGTAAGAAACATACTAAGTGATAACTGGAGAATTCTGCTCATGGATGAAGATCTCAAAAAGATACTTCCAGGAACACCGAATATCACGTACAGCAAAGCACCATCATTGGGGTACCTTCTGACCAGTATCTATATGAAACCTATTAATCTTCAAACCAATATGGCTACATGGCTTCCAGTTCCCACAAATGGCTTCTTCAAATGTGTCAAGTGTAAGGCCTGTAAATATGGCACAAACAAAACGGAGTATAAGACGATCTATGAAAAAATGAATAAGATACAGGAAAAGATCACATGTGAAACTGAAACAGTGGTTTATGTTCTGGAATGCCAATGTGGCACAAAATATGTGGGCAGCACGATTAATAAACTCAAGCTCCGCATATTGCAACATCTAAGAGCCATAATAAATAAGGACTATCAATATGCCATGGCAAGACACATATGGGAGATGCATGATGGAAAGCCAGATAACATTAGATACTATGGCATCAAACATGTACACAAAAGACCTCGAGGAGGAAACATAGAACTGGGGTTACGCCGTGAAGAATCGAAGAAGATTCTGCTATTGGGAACGGAGACCCCCAATGATCTAAACATGGATGCAGAACTGTACATTCACATTTAATCATTTTATGAATTTATATGAACCTTTTTCATAACTCTGTATCATATACTATTTACAATCTTTTTAACACTGTGGGTAATAAATTAGGTAACTTTTTATATCCTGATGATACATAATTGAATCATATCATCGGATACACTCACAGACAGAGTAGCACATGAATGGGAGACTGCTTCTTATCTACTTAATCCTGACTCTTTCTTTATACTCATGTTCTTAGATCGCCAGCATTTGCACTTTTGAAATCTAGTTATCAGATCACCTTAGCCACCCACCCCCCTTTCTTTATACAATTGAGCAATATTTTAAGATTTATTCTGGTCCATGTTGTTTGTCGGTACTTTCTATGTGCATTATTAAGTGCATTTTTAGAATGCTATTTTTCAATTAATTAGATCTACTGATCTATTTTATAGTTATTTACATCATAAAACACTTTATGACATAAGTACTGTATTGGAGATTTATTTGATATGTGAAACTAATCAAATCAACTCACCAACTTTTGAGTGTTTACAGCACATAGCACTTTGTGATCGTAGTACTGTATACTAATCAAATTAATGGATCAATTTTGAAGTGTTTACAGCACATAGCACTTTATGATCATAGTACTGTACATGTGGATCAGTAATATATACAAAACTAACAATTGTATTCACTATAATAACGATGGAGAACTATCAACATTATACATCTATAGTCAGGGGTAGTATGTAGACCGACTTGTTCCATCGATCTTTGTCTTGCTCCACAAACTACTCATTGTCCCTATTTCTAGAATGTAACTAGACTGTTTGATATATTGAACAGAATGCACTTTATAAACTAGGCAGCACCTTACTCACCATAGGATTTTATACCCAAATTGGGCATAAACATAAGCCTATTACCATCATGGTAGGCACATGGATGGAATTGGCACTTGTCATTTGTCACCCTGGCCTATATAATCATCAAGTCCTGTATATAGCCGACAGTATCCAGTGCAGTTCCCTTCCCTCTCCATCCCCCTCCTCCCCCCTTTTTCAAATCTCTTCTAAATCTCCTAAAATCTCCCTATTTTTCATTGAGACTATAACTGTTTCCCAGCTTAACCGTCATACTTTATGGAATGGTACACAAACTTGCCTCCAGCCCCTCTTAACATCCTCCTCCTCTGAATATAGAATGTCCAAAGTTGAATACTTCATTATCATTAATCTCTATAACACATTAAGATCATAGCATAACGGGTAACAGTTATAGATATCACATTGGTTAAACATGTGGACATTAAATAGTAGATTTCTCTGGGATAACGACTGAATTGATCAAACTGCACTATTGCCATCGTGTTAACTATGGGTACTTTACCATTATTCAGAACGAAGGAGAAATGCAGTAAATTATAATTACCTGTGTGATATAATGCGGAGAATTGTGGCAATATATTTGAAACTTTACGAATAAACTTGCTTGTGTAGTGTAAAAATATGCAAGAGAAATATGCAAAAAGAATATATGTAAAAGATTATATATGTAAAAATATGTGTGTGTTTCTTTTAAATGTGAGGCTATTTTGGCAGGAACTTTCCCTTTAAATGTCTTGTCTACAACAAAAAATCTATGACCCTGTTGAAGACTCCGCCCGAAATGCGTTGGTCTACTTGCTGCACTGTTGGTGGATATAAATATTTAATAAAAAGGACTACTTACAAAACTGCTGGTACCTACCCTCGGACTGTGGGGGGTTTGTCTTGAAGAGTGTTTGGATATATATATAGATATCATAGATTTTTAGTGTGTAGACAAGACATTTAAAGGGAAAGTTCCTGCCAAAATAGCCTCCACATTTAAAAGAAACACACACATATTTTTACATATATAATTTGTTTTACATATATATATACATACATATATATATATATATATATATATATATATATATATGTATATATATATATATATATATATATATATATATATATATATATAATCTACTGGCGGTCGCCAGTAGATAGTTATAGTTAGGACCTATTTTCCATAGGAAATTCACAACATTCTATTTCCAATAACTTTGGTGCCGGTTGATGAATCTTCGCGAAATTTTCAAAACTCGTGGGGCGCTCCGGTCCGCTCCTATCTTGAAAGTTTCGGGGTGATTCGGCAAGCGGGGCCGAGAAAAAAGGGGTTCCCAAAACGTGTTTTCCCCATGCAAATTCCCATAGGAAACTTTAGACACGGCTACAGCCCGAACTGCTGAACGGAATTACACCAAATTTGGCAAAGAGGTAGTTCTTGGTTCAGAAAGAACCCTTTTTGTTAAATGGTGTAAATCCGTTCAGTAGTTGCTGAGAAAATCAAAAGTAAAAACACATATATATCTTTGGCCGCGGAGGATCCGCGCACCCTCCCGATCCCGAGCTGTATGCTAATTGGCTGTCAACACTCCAAACCAGGAAGTGTTGGCAGCCATCTTGTGCCTCGGTAGAACCGAGGCACAAGAAATCAGAGAAACAAGTGCGCAAAACGCAAAAAGGGGGCAGGGTAGAAACACCCTGACCCACTAGGCCTGCTCAGGGGGTCCCACAAGGACCCCCAGGGCCAAAAAAAGCATAAAAAAAAATAAAAAATAGCGACATTTGTGCACCCAGCAAGAATTTTGGCCGAAAATAAAAAAAGACGAAGTGCAGGCTCCCGCGCTCGTGACTCAAAAGCCTCGGGTGGGCCAAGTCCCGGGGCAGTAAAAATGTATGGGGGCCCCAATCCCCCACACTGCACCGGGGACCGCCACCCCCGGGGCTTTGCATAATATTTGCGGGGGTCACACGGCCTCCTGCAGCCCCGGGGACCGCCACCCCTGGGGCTTATTTTATTAAAGTTTGGGGGGGCTCTAAGGCCCCCCCAAGCCCCGGGGACTGACACCCCCCGGGGCTCTCATTAATAATATTTGCGGGGGGCACACTGCCCCCCCGCAGCCCCGGGGCCCGCCACTCCCTGGGGCTTCTTTTTTTAAAATAATATACCTGTGTGTAGGGGCTCGAGCCCCCCCACACGCCCCGGGGACCGCCACCTCCCAGGGGCACTAAAAATGCTAATTTGGGGGTCCGGAACAGACCCCCGAGCCCCGGGAACCACCACCTCCCTGGGGCTGTGCAATAGGTGGGAGGCGGTCCGCGCGGCCCCCCTCCTGGAGCCCTTGATGGCCCTGGGGACCGCCACCCCCCAGGGCCAGCTCCTGCAGTGTCCCGGGGTAGCCACCCCATGGACACTGCTGTTTGCAATGACAGGACTGGAGCCTCGCGGCTCCCGCCCCTGTCATTGCAAACTCTGCTTTGCTTTCATTGAAGCGAGAGCAGGAAACCTGCTCTCGCTTCAATGAAGCAGCAGATTGCTTTTCCACATGGGAGCTGCATGTCAGCAGCTCCCCATGTGGAAAAGCAATGCCGGCTCCCGCAGGACGCAGGGAGCCGGTGGGACCGTGGGGGCATTGGGGCTCCCCCATGGTCCCCAACGGAGAGGGCCAGCCCCGGGGGATAGGGTCCCCGGGGCTAGAAGTGGCCCAGGAGGGGGGCCACGCGGCCCCCATCCCCATGATTAAAAAATTAACTAAAAAATAAAAATAAAAATAAAGGCCGGCCCCGGGGGATGGGTCCCCGGAGCCAGTAGAGGCCTCAGGAGGGGGGCCACGCAGCCCCCCTCCATAAAAAAAGAAAAGAAAATCTGGCCATGCCCCGGGGGATGGGGTCCCCGGGGCCGGAATTGGCCACGGGAGGGGGGCCCACGCGGCCCCCTTCCCGTTCATTTTTTTTTTTTTTATTAAAAAAGTGGTCAGGGCCTGGGGTTGGGGTCCCCAGGGCCCAAAAAAAGTAAAAAGAAGGGGGGCCACACAGCCCCTTTTCCCCCCAAAAAAACCCCCAAAAAACACGCGATCGTGCCGGAGGCCCCGCCCCCTCCCAGCAACACTGTGGCGCGTTTTAAGTTGGGAAATTAATTCCCCTTCAATACTGGGGGTCCCTGGGGGCCAACTAGCCCACCAGGTACCTCCAGTAAGCGCCACAGGCCTGCGTTGCAGAGAGGTGGTCCAGGCCATGCCCCTTTACACCTCTCTGCAACGCAGCTCTGTGGCGCTTACTGGAGGTACCTGGTGGGCTAGTTGGACCCCAGGGACCCTCAGGATTCAAGGGGACTTTATCCCCCAACTTAAAATGCGCCACGACGCACGTTTGCACAGTGGTGAAGGGAGGGGGCGGGGCCTGAGGTGACATGTGTGCAAACACGCCCTGTGGCGCGTTTTAAGTTGGGGAATTAATTCCCCTTCAATCCTGAGGGCCCCTGGGGGCCAACTAGCCCACCAGGTAACTCCAGTAAGCTCCACAGGCCTGCGTTGCAGAGAGGTTACTGGAGGTACCTGGTGGGCTAGTTGGACCCCAGGGACCCTCAAGATTCAAGGGGACTTAATTCTCCAACTTAAAACGCGCCACAGGGCACGTTTGCACAGTGGTGAAGGGAGGGGGCGGGGCCTGAGGTGACATGTGTGCAAACACACCCTGTGGCGTGTTTTAAGTTGGGGATTGTCCCTTGAATCCTGGGGTCCCTGGGGTCCAACTAGCCCACCAGGTACCTCCAGTAAGCGCCACAGAGCTGCGTTGCAGAGAGGTGTGAAAGGGGCGTGGCCTCGGACCACCTCTCTGCAATGCAGGCCTGTGACGCTTACTGGAAGTACCTGGTGGGCTAGTTGATCCCCAGGGACCCTCAGGATTCAAGGTGACCTAATCCCCAACCTAAAACGCGCCACGGGCGCGTTTGCACAGTGGTGAAGGGAGGGGGCGGGGCCGCAGGTGACATGTGTGCAAACACGCCCTGTGGCACGTTTTAAGTTGGGGAATTAATTCCCCTTGAATCCTGAGGGACCTTGGGGGCCAACTAGCCCACCAGGTACCTCCAGTAAGCGCCACAGGCCTGCGTTGCAGAGAGGTGGTGTGGTCCAGGCCACGCCCCTTTTTACACCTCTCTGCAACGCAGCTCTGTGGCACTTACTGGAGGTACCTGGTGGGCTAGTTGGACCCCAGGGACCCTCAAGATTCAAGGGGACTTAATTCTCCAACTTAAAACGCGCCACAGGGCACGTTTGCACAGTGGTGAAGGGAGGGGGCGGGGCCTGAGGTGACATGTGTGCAAACACACCCTGTGGCGTGTTTTAAGTTGGGGGATTAAGTCCCCTTGAATCCTGAGGGTCCCTTGCGTCCCACTAGCCCACTAGGTACCTCCAGTAAGCGCCACAGAGCTGCGTTGCAGAGAGGTGTTAAAAGGGGAGTGGCCTTGGACCACCTCTCTGCAACGCAGCTCTGTGGCGCTTACTGGAGGTACCTGGTGGGCTAGTTGGCCCCAGGGACCCTCAGGATTCAAGGGGAATTAATCCCCCAACTTAAAACCCGCCAGGAGGTGCGTTTGCACAGTGGTGGACGGAGGGGGCGGGCCTGATGTGACATGTGTGTACTTATCCAATTACTCCACCAAAACCCAAGCACTTATAAATTCACCATGCACTCTCCTTGCAGTATTCTAATCATCCAGTCAGTACCCATGCACTCATGCAATGACCCATGCACTAACTCATGCACTGCTACAATACTCTGAGCACTACTGATGCAGTCCAGCCATCGCCCTGTCACTACCCATGCACTCCTCCTATCACCCAGCGAGCACCATGTACTTATCCAATCACTCCGCCAAAACCCAAGCACTTATAAATTCACCATGCATTCTCCTTGCATTACTCTAATCATCCAGTCAGTACCCATGCACTCATGCAATGACCCATGCACTAACTCATGCACTGCTACAATACCCTGAGCACTACTGATGCAGCCCAGCCATCTCTTTGTCACTACCCATGCACTCCTCTAATCACCCAACCAGTAACATGTCCTTATCCAATCACTCCGCCAAAACACAAGCACTTATAAATTCACCATGCATTCTCCTTGCAGTACTCTAATCATCCAGTCACTACCCATGTACTCATGCAATGACCCAGGCACTAACACATGCACTGCTACAATCCCCTGAGCACTACTGATGCAGCCCAGGCATCTCTTTGTCACTACCCATGCACTCCTCCAATCACCCAGCCAGCACCATGTACTTATCCAATCACTCCGCCAAAACCCAAGCACTTATATATTCACCATGCACTCTCCTTGCAGTACTCTAATCATCCAGTCAGTACACATGCACTCATGCAATGACCCAGCAACTAACTCATACACTGCTACAATACTCTGAGCACTACTGATGCAGTCCAGCCATTGCCCTGTCACTACCCATGCACTCCTCCGATCACCCAGCGAGCACCATGTACTTATGCAATCACTCCGCCAAAACCGAAGCACTTATAAATTCACCGTGCACTCTCCTTGCATTACTCTAATCATCCAGTCAGTACCCATGCACTCATGCAATGACCCATGCACTAACTCATGCACTGCTACAATACCATGAGCACTACTGATGCAGTCCCGTCATCGCCCTGTCACTACCCATGCACTCCTCCAATCACCCAGCGAGCACCATGTACTTATCCAATCACTCCGCCAAAACACAAGCACTTATAAATTCACCATGCACTCTACTTGCAGTACTCTAATCATCCAGTCACTACCCATGTACTCATGCAATGACGCAGGCACTAACACATGCACTGCTACAATCCCCTGACGACTACTGATGCAGTCCAGCCATCTCCTTGTCACTACCCATGCACTCCTCTAATCACCCAACCAGTAACATGTTATTATCCAATCACTCCGCCAAAACACAAGCGATTATAAATTCATCATCCACTCTCCTTGCAGTACTCTAATCATCCAGTCAGTACCCATGTACTCATCCAATGACCCAGGCACTAACTCATGCACTGCTACAATACTCTGAGCACTACTGATGCAGTCCAACCATCGCCCTGTCACTACCCATGCACTCCTCCTATCACCCAGCGAGCACCATGTACTTATCCAATCACTCCGCCAAAAACCAAGCACTTATAAATTCACCATGCACTCTCCTTGCATTACTCTAATCATCCAGTCAGTACCCATGCACTCATGCAATGACCCATGCACTAACTCATGCACTGCTATAATACCCTGAGCACTACTGATGCAGTCCAGCCATTGCCCTGTCACTACCCATGCACTCCTCCTATCACCCAGCGAGCACCATGTACTTATCCAATCACTCCGCCAAAACCCAAGCACTTATAAATTCACCATGCACTCTCCTTGCAGTACTCTAATCATCCAGTCAGTACCCATGCACTCATGCAATGACCCATGCACTAACTCATGCACTGCTACAATACCCTGAGCACTACTGATGCAGTCCAGCCATCGCCCTGTCACTACCCATGCACTGCTCCAATCACACAGCGAGCACCATGTACTTATCCAATCACTCCGCCAAAACACAAGCACTTATAAATTCACCATGCACTCTCCTTGCAGTACTCTAATCATCCAGTCACTACCCATGTACTCATGCAATGACCCAGGCACTAACACATGCACTGCTACAATCCCCTGAGCACTACTGATGCAGCCCATCCATCGCTTTGTCACTACCCATGCACTCCTCTAATCACCCAACCAGTAACATGTCCTTATCCAATCACTCCGCCAAAACACAAGCGTTTATAAATTCACCATCCACTCTCCTTGCAGTACTCTAATCATCCAGTCAGTACCCATGTACTCATCCAATGACCCAGGCACTAACTCATGCACTGCTACAATACTCTGAGCACTACTGATGCAGTCCAGCCATCGCCCTGTCACTACCCATGCACTCCTCCTATCACCCAGCGAGCACCATGTACTTATCCAATCACTCCGCCAAAACCCAAGCACTTATAAATTCACCATGCACTCTCCTTGCATTACTCTAATCATCCAGTCAGTACCCATGCACTCATGCAATGACCCATGCACTAACTCATGCACTGCTACAATACCCTGAGCACTACTGATGCAGTCCAGCCATCGCCCTGTCACTACCCATGCACTCCTCCTATCACCCAGCGAGCACCATGTACTTATCCAATCACTCCGCCAAAACCCAAGCACTTATAAATTCACCATGCACTCTCCTTGCATTACTCTAATCATCCAGTCAGTACCCATGCACTCATGCAATGACCCATGCACTAACTCATGCACTGCTACAATACCCTGAGCACTACTGATGCAGTCCAGCCATCGCCCTGTCACTACCCATGTACTCCTCCTATCACCCAGCGAGCACCATGTACTTATCCAATCACTCCGCCAAAACACAAGCACTTATAAATTCACCATGCACTCTCCTTGCAGTACTCTAATCATCCAGTCACTACTCATGTACTCATGCAATGACGCAGGCACTAACACATGCACTGCTACAATCCCCTGAGGACTACTGATGCAGTCCAGCCATCTCCTTGTCACTACCCATGCACTCCTCTAATCACCCAACCAGTAACATGTTATTATCCAATCACTCCGCCAAAACACAAGCGATTATAAATTCACCATCCACTCTCCTTGCAGTACTCTAATCATCCAGTCAGTACCCATGTACTCATCCAATGACCCAGGCACTAACTCATGCACTGCTACAATACTCTGAGCACTACTGATGCAGTCCAACCATCGCCCTGTCACTACCCATGCACTCCTCCTATCACCCAGCGAGCACCATGTACTTATCCAATCACTCCGCCAAAACCAAGCACTTATAAATTCACCATGCACTCTCCTTGCATTACTCTAATCATCCAGTCAGTACCCATGCACTCATGCAATGACCCATGCACTAACTCATGCACTGCTACAATACCCTGAGCACTACTGATGCAGTCCAGCCATTGCCCTGTCACTACCCATGCACTCCTCCTATCACCCAGCGAGCACCATGTACTTATCCAATCACTCCGCCAAAACCCAAGCACTTATAAATTCACCATGCACTCTCCTTGCGTTACTCTAATCATCCAGTCAGTACCCATGCACTCATGCAATGACCCATGCACTAACTCATGCACTGCTACAATACCCTGAGCACTACTGATGCAGTCCAGCCATCGCCCTGTCACTACCCATGCACTGCTCCAATCACACAGCGAGCACCATGTACTTATCCAATCACTCCGCCAAAACACAAGCACTTATAAATTCACCATGCACTCTCCTTGCAGTACTCTAATCATCCAGTCACTACCCATGTACTCATGCAATGACCCAGGCACTAACACATGCACTGCTACAATCCCCTGAGCACTACTGATGCAGCCCATCCATCGCTTTGTCACTACCCATGCACTCCTCTAATCACCCAACCAGTAACATGTCCTTATCCAATCACTCCACCAAAACACATGCGTTTATAAATTCACCATCCACTCTCCTTGCAGTACTCTAATCATCCAGTCAGTACCCATGTACTCATCCAATGACCCAGGCACTAACTCATGCACTGCTACAATACTCTGAGCACTACTGAGGCAGTCCAGTCATCGCCCTGTCACTACCCATGCACTCCTCCTATCACCCAGCGAGCACCATGTACTTATCCAATCACTCCGCCAAAACCCAAGCACTTATAAATTCACCATGCACTCTCCTTGCATTACTCTAATCATCCAGTCAGTACCCATGCACTCATGCAATGACCCATGCACTAACTCATGCACTGCTACATTACCCTGAGCACTACTGATGCAGTCCAGCCATCGCCCTGTCACTACCCATGCACTCCTCCTATCACCCAGCGAGCACCATGTACTTATCCAATCACTCCGCCAAAACCCAAGCACTTATAAATTCACCATGCACTCTCCTTGCATTATTCTAATCATCCAGTCAGTACCCATGCACTCATGCAATGACCCATGCACTAACTCATGCACTGCTACAATACCCTGAGCACTACTGATGCAGTCCAGCCATCGCCCTGTCACTACCCATGCACTCCTCCTATCACCCAACGAGCACCATGTACTTATCCAATCACTCCGCCAAAACCCAAGCACTTATAAATTCACCATGCACTCTCCTTGCATTACTCTAATCATCCAGTCAGTACCCATGCACTCATGCAATGACCCTTGCACTAACTCATGCACTGCTACAATACCCTGAGCACTACTGATGCAGTCCAGCCATCGCCCTGTCACTACCCATGCACTCCTCCAATCACCCAGCGAGCACCATGTACTTATCCAATCACTCCACCAAAACACAAGCACTTATAAATTCACCATGCACTCTCCTTGCAGTACTCTAATCATCCAGTCACTACCCATGTAGTCATGCAATGACCCAGGCACTAACACATGCAATGCTACAATCCCCTGAGGACTACTGATGCAGTCCAGCCATCTCCTTGTCACTACCCATGCACTCCTCCAATCACCCAACCAGTTCCATGTCCTTATCCAATCACTCCGCCAAAACACAAGCGTTTATAAATTCACCATACACTCTCCTTGCAGTACTCTAATCATCCAGTCAGTACCCATGTACTCATCCAATGACCCAGGCACTAACTCATGGCAAATACAGAGGAGGTCATGCTAATCACAGGGGTACCCCAACGCATAGTGTTCCCTAGGGTATGTAGGTTCTTTCACTGTATTCTAAGTGTCTTTTAGCATAGCACTGGCTCGAGGGCCGGTTAGTCAGAGTCAGTTACCACCAGTACCCGTCATCAAAAAGTTGGGGGCACAGGAGGACTTTCTGCTCCTCTGTTGGTTCTTTCTGCACATCTTTTGCGTCTTCTTGCACTTTTCTTCGTCTTTCTGGACTTCTGTTGCCTCTTTCTGCATGTCTTGCTTCTTTGTGCGCTTTTCTTCCTCTTTCTTCACATGTCCTACCTTTGTAGGCATAGTTAGAAATTAGCATTTAAAAAACCTTTGAAATTCACTGAAAAAACCATAGGTTTCAGGGACGTTATAGGTAGAAATTAGCATTTAAAAAACCTTAGAAATTCACTGAAAAAACCACAGGTTTCATGGAGGTTATAGTTAGTTGGACATTTCACTCGTACAAAAATAGAGAAATTCCCCCGTTATAGTTAGTTCAGCTAACTATAACTCGCGCCCCCGCAATGCACTGCTGATGACGTCACATATTACATCATTCATGACATGGTCAGTGACATCACTGATGACATCACTGATGACATCATCCACGTGAAAATCTGATGCATCTCCTCACACTCTAATATAACCTTTGATACACCCACTGTAAAATACAGACTACCATTTTCGAAACCATCGACACACCAATACCAGTTACTACATGCGGACTCACTGATTCCTAGGTCTACACACACATCCACTCATTCACCCATACAATCACTCATACATGCAGTCACTCATCAATACAACACTATCATATGCACTCATACACCTATACAGACACTCACACACCGCCACTCATCCATGGAATTACTCACACACCTAGTCAGTCATGCAAATAATTAATCACACTCCCATTTACTCACCTATACAGCATATAATGCATACTTACTCTCTTATATAATCACTGATACAAGTACACACTCATCCATACAGCCACTCTCACAATCACTGACTCTCACGTATATTCATTTATACTCCAACTCTCACATACAGCCTTTTCCCTATGTAGTTACTTGGACATGTACCACTGAGACATCCATTCACTCACCAACACACCCATACACACACTCACCCGCCCATACAGCTGTTTTCACATGCACTCTTGAACCCATACACCCAGTGAATCAACCACTCACACATCTATGCACAGAGTCACACACCTCACACCCACTCACACACACACTCAGTCTCCCATACAAATTCTCAAGCAACCAATCAATAACCGATATACACACTCATGTAGCTACTCACCAACCCATGCATTCAGTAAGACACATTTAATCACTCACTTATACAGTCAGTCACGCACCTACTAAATCATCCATCCAGACACTTATACACCCACTCATTCTTCAATACACCTTGGCATATATATAAAACATATTTAAACTTTACAGAAACACACAGTGACTGGATGATGTCATCAGTGATGTCATCAGTGATGTCATTTGAGATGTCATCAGTGATGTCATCAGTGATGTCACTGACCATGTCATGAATGATGTAATATGTGACGTCATCAGCAGTGCATTGCGTGGGCGTGAGTTATAGTTAGCTGAACTAACTATAACGGGGGAATTTCTCTGGTTTTGTATGAGTGAAATGTCCAACTAACTATAACCTCCCTGAAACCTGTGTTTTTTTCAGTGAATTTCTAAGGTTTTTTAAATGCTAATTTCTAACTATAACATCCCTGAAACCTATGGTTTTTTCAGTGAATATATATTTATATATATATTTCAGCACACCGCTTTCCTTTTACAAACAGGCTCCAATACGCTCGGGCTTGCTTCCAGTGGACTTTATTGTGACTATATATATAGCCACTTTGGGACAGATGTATCAACCTTGCATTTTGCGAGTCCTTAATAGCGAATTTTACCGATTCGCTATTAAGGACTCGCAAAATGCAATGTATGTAGGATTCGCATTTCAAATAGTGATTCCTACGCATTCCTTATTTGCGAGTCGCAGATTGCGAGTCGCAAATAAGGAATGGCTTCCCATTAATTTCTATGGGCCAAGAGGCCCGTAGGAATGAATGGGAATTGCATGCTCAATTTGCGAGTGCCCAATAGGTACTCGCAAATTGTGCATGCAATTTCAAGGGTGCCAAAAGGACACCCTGTTGCACCCCTAAAATATGCATGTGTGCACATGTGGCGCACATACATGCCCTAAGGACATGTATGTGGCCACAAGGCACTTAAAAAAATGCAAAACAGTGCATTTTAACAGAAATCGCAAATTACCCCCAACTTGAAGTTGGTGGTAATTTGCGATTCCTTAAAGAGATATCGCAATTTGCGAAGGCTACAAAAATAGCATTTAGGGAATCGCAAATTGCGATTCTCTAACTGCATTCGCGTATTTAGGTAATCGCAAATAATTGCGATTACCCATATTGCGAATTCTTATTGCTAGATACATGTCAAAATGCATTTTGGAGATCGCAAACGGGCCGATTCTGCGAATCGGCCCGTTTGCGATCGCAAAATGCGTTGATACATCTGGCCCTTAATGTCTAGACATCACAAAATTTTTAAAATAAGTTCCAGATATACAAAGCAGAGAGCATTTGGATGTATGGGCAAAATGTACATAAATCACTGAACAAAAATCAAAGAGCTGTTTTCTAAGATGACATAGCTTCTGGCCAAGACTGGACAGAGCTGGCTCAAAATAACACACGTTTGTACTAACGTCTCAAAGTTCTTGGCCAAGATTGTATAACACTTAGTCAAGATCCTCAAAACTGGTATAAGATCACAGTCTATGTTCTAGGTGAAAAACACAAATAAGCACTAAGTTGACACTGGATATTATCACACAGCACTCACTCGGGATCAGGCAGTACTGTCAGAGGATAACAAAATGAGGGACAAAATTGCACACATAGCTAGACCAAAACAACCTTTCAAGGAGTCAAAAATATGCAGTACTGGACCAATTATCAAAAAGAACTGATCTATGGTCACACTATTGGGCGAAAATCACACAGTTCTGGGACAAGGACATAGCATGTGTGCACAACATTTTTTGTTCTCAACCTGTCAAGGAACTTGACAGGATGAGAACTGATCCAGCATGACTGATTTGGGGATCCAAAGTGGGCTGTCCATGTATAGTAATGATTTTAGATGAAACACATGATAGTTGATTGAATAGAAATATGGTTGTGGCTCTTTATATGAGGGTCACATGAGAACTCAACTGCTCTAGGGGAAATATTGGTTGTACATCGATGAGCAGCCTTTGCTACAGCCAGCTGCACTGGATCGAATGGAGAAATGTCCATAGTTAGAACTGAATAAGCAGTGGGTGATACAGGAATGAAGTGGTGGGTGGTACAAGTGGACCAGCAGGTGGATAATAAGGAGGGAAGTCAGTGCCAGGGAAGGCCATTGGAGGGGATGTTCGCAGCAAGGTATAAAACTACTACAAGGTGACTACGTTTGTGGATGAAGTTGTAGAATTCAGTTACTTTATAGACATTTCACACAAATTGGTTACTAAGGAGCTTATTTATGAGAGGGTTGCATCAAATTTGCACTTCGCAGCATGGTACATGTGTGATGCAAACCTCTAAGTCAGATTTAAGCTACACAAAGTCAATTTCAAAAGTCTGAGGCAACGCAAAGCAAATCACTCTGTTGCGTTACTCTGCACTGGGAAGGAGTTTCATGGGTGTTGTGCAGTTATTGCCATGCAACTCTCATGGATTTTGACGCATCTCCAGATTTACAAGAACCTGTCAACCTTGGGATGTGCCAAAATCTTACATCCTCCCAGGTAAGGCATAACGAGGAGAAATATATCTATTTCTCTTCCTTTCTTCCTTTTTCTATGTGTGCTGCATCCTGCAGCACAAAAAGAAAGAGGAATATGCCTTCCAGGATTGGTTTTGTGCAGGAAGGACCCCTTCCTGCACACAAACCATTATGCATGCAACACAGGCACCCTTGCACCATGGTACAAGGGTGCCAGCTTTGGCGCTAGACTGACAAAAGTGCACCAGTGCAAGGAAAAAACAGGAATGGGCTGTATTGACTTAAATATGGCACATTCCTGGCCTTTCCCTGTGACGCAGTACAGCACAGCAAGGTGATTTGCCTTACTGTACTGCGTCACATGCTCATAAATGAGCCCCTAAGTTCACTGGCAGCAAGGTAGGCTGTAGGAGCATCTGAATGGTACCTCCAGCCTGATTGGCTATGTGTATTGCTGGCTATACCCTCTTGCCCTTCATCCATTATGATGACAATGAGGAGAAGAATACAGACAGTGTTGCTTAACTTTGGGCTGCTGTATTGAAATTCACTTACTTTAGAGCAATGTAACTTGTGTTGCTCAGGATTGTTTACTAAGCACAGCAGCATTTAACCACAGTGAGGTGGACTATAGGAACATCTGAACTGAAGCTACAACCGGATTGGCTACTTGTCCTGATGGCCACTCCCAATGGCCCATCATCACCTCAGACACTGAGGGGGAGATTTTCAAAACTTTTGCGCTGGTTTAGCGTCTCAAAAGTGATGCAAACCAGCGCAATTTTTTTGTTGTTGCTATTTTCTCTCCAGTGCAAAACTTGTTTTGCGCTGGAATGTACTCTTCAAGTAGCGGAGAGCAAAGCACTGCTTTGCGTTACTTTGCGCCGAAGGGGCATTACGTGGGTGGTACATGGGTGTTCCCATGCAACCACCCATGCCTTTTGACGCAAAACCAAGTTTGCAAATATTTGTAAACATGGTTTTGCGGCAAAGGTTAACGCCCCTTCAAAGGAGGTGCTAACAGGAGAAATGCTTTTATTTCTCCATGCTTTTCAGACTTTCCATGTGTGCTGCACTGTGCAGCATGTATGCAAAGTGGGAAAAGCTTTGCATCATGCCTTGCATAGTATTTTGTACAGGAAGGGTACCCTTCCTGTACAAAACCTATGCTACACTCATGCACACACCCTAGCGCTGCGGCGTTAAGATGTGTGCATGGCGCACGGCAGCTGAAATCAGCGCCGGCGCAAGGGAAAGGGGAGGAGAGAGCCATATCTCTGAAGATATGGCGCTCTCCTGCTCCTTCCCTGTCGAGCAACGCGGCGCAGCCTCGCGGGGGGCCGCGCTGCGTTGCGCGACTTTTTAAAAAATCTACCCCTTAGTGAGACTAATGTGTTGCTGATGTGCTGACACAGGGTCTGGACAACAATTTCTGCTCCCTACATGATAGTTGCCAAGATTAAACATTCATAGGTCTGTTATTCATCATTTCTTTTTGAGCTTAACATGACCTGGAAGAGTGTTGATTGATAACTTTTACCTGGGTCATGTTTTATCCTTGTGCTGCTAGTCGGAGATGAACCAGATCTAAATATATATCTGCAGGGGATAAAGGACAAATAACCTATATTTAAACAGAGAGTGTGGGGAGGCTTTTTAAAACTCAGCCTCGTTGGAATACAAGAAAGCTGATGGGCATGAAAGTGATAATCACTGCATCTCTAAACTTTTTCCATACTTACCAATTTACAATGAGCAGCCAGGTCAAACAAAATGCATTTGCTCCCTGTTTGCATTTTGTGGCAGCAAAAACAAAATATTAATCGCAGCTTTCATTCATCAAGAACATTTGCATCTTAAGTCTTCTTAATCAGAAATGGCTAACCGTAACCCCTTTGCATAAGAAACTTTTACAGTATTTCTTTAGTAAGATCACACTGAAAGGACACACCGTGAGATTGATACTAACCCTGGGGAGTAAAGATGGTCCTCTCTGGATGTGATAGAATCATAGTAGCCCTTGACTTTCTATTGAAGTACAAGGTCCCATTTTCCCTCAAAGATCTTCACTTTTACTTATTTTACATTGATTCAAAATCTCTGTTTTATCTGAAGACAATTCAGGTAAGCTAGAGCAAGGGCCCGTATAAAAAAAACTTTGGACGCCATGACCGCTTTACTAAACAAACACCTCAGAAGCCCCTAACTTCCACTCAACAAAGATGAATGTAGAGGTAGATCTGCTAGAAAAACGTATCCACGTTATTAATGGAAATCTATAACAACCTAGACAGTATTGTAGCCTTCAGTAATGGCAAGTTAGCTCCAACCCTTAAGAAAAATCCTGATCGCCACTCTTTTTATGCCATTATGAGAAACAAAGTACCTTGCAAAGAATACTGGAGGTGATGCTTGACGGGTGTAAAAAAAATCAGATACAATTTTAACCGCGTAAAATCTTACAATAATACTCACAGGGGGATATTCACAAGGACTTATCTCTGAGTTATCGCCAACTTAACGCAACAAAAGTGGTGATAGATTTAACACCCCATTCACAAGCGGTTGCAAACTGCAGACAACGCAAGTATTCCCGCAATAACTGCCTCAACATTTACCTCCACGGGTGACACCACCAACTAACCTTAATGAGATGCAGAGTAGGCGTTCCCGTGCAAAAACACACCACTACACCACTTTCACAACGAACTGCCAGATCTGCGATGCGAACCAAAAACAGGCGATAAGCCGCGGTAGCAGCAGGGAATTAACACCTGCCTTTTGCTGGTGTTGAGCAGGACGACTACCTGCTGCATGAAAGGGAGCCCAGCCAAGAGCCACATCTGAAGACCCACAGATGTCATGGAGACAATGAACATGCATCTCGGAGACCCATGAGGGCCACAACACCCACAGCCACCACCCCCAGGCCCGCCACCACTCCCAGGACCCGTCCCGCCCCCCCCCGGACCACCACAGAGGCAGCGTACACAAAGACAGCGGACCCACCTTAAACGCACCAGCCTCACAGACCGAACTCCAGAGGAGGACATTTCCCACCACAGGCCCAAAAGGACAACCATCCCCCGCATCCTGACCCACATCACCCACCTGCTGATGGTACCAACACAGCGCACAACGAACATCACTCCGCAGACAAAGCTGCCGGCTGTGCTGCACATGTTGGCTTCTGGTACCTTCCAACCCACAACTGCCAGAGTCGGAGGAGTCTCACAGCCAGCCCCATCCAAGTTTATCACACCTGTCCTGGATGACATCATCAGTCTGGTACCCCAGCACCCCCACTCCACCCACACTGCGCAGGAGCAGCTGGAGACCAAGCAAGGCTCCCACGCCATAGCTGGATTCCCTCAGGTGTCGGGGGCAATCAACTGCACACATGTACCCCTCGTGCCCCCTGCCGACACTGCACACAACCACCACAACAGAAAGCACACGCATCCCATGAATGTGCAGGCAATAGTGGACCGCCCGGGACTCCTCAACAATGTCGTGGCCAACTCCCCAGGCAGAGTGCATGATTCCTACATCTCCTGACAGTCCATCATCAACCAGCTCTCCCAAGATGGCACCTATGGAAATGCAGTGCCCGTTGGTAAGTCGCAAATGAACACACCACACACCTCCACCCCACAGTCATGCAACTCACGACACTGGCAATGGGCATGCAGCACAACTACATTCAACATGCCACACAACATGCCAGCCGACCACACACGACAACACGACTCCATTGGGAACCTGGGCTTGCCATGCCCACAACCCAGCCATGGCATGGCACCACAGCCACACAATAGCAGTATGTGAGGAGAGGCTTGGACCAGGCATGTGCGAGAGCGACAAGTGACCAATGAATGAGAAACTACCCAATGCCGGGTGTGGCGTGGAGGTGGCGGACAGGCTCCAGTGTGCAAACTACGGAAATGGCCATGCGGACATTAACTGTTGGTGCATGGAGTGTAGTGGCCAGTGGACGCCACCATGTCCCCACAGGCTGTGGGGCAGAACAGAGAAATGTCGCACGTTACGTCCCCCCCTGCATGCGCATGCGGAGTGGGTTGGCCCTGCGTATGCCAGGCCTGCGTAGGGGTGTGAATAAAAAGGCCTTCGCACTGGGCGTGGTCCTCTTTCGGAATGGCCAATGCATCTGCCAGGGCGGCGCCTCCCAGCGCGCCACGAGGCCGGCGCCGTGCGCGGCGGGGCCTGCGTCTCTGTGCGCCTGCTGCACCCCGGCCTGCTGGTCCCCAGACCCGTCATGCCTGACCCAGCGCACCAAGGAGGCTCCGCTCACCTGCCGATACCAGCGTGTGTCAAAGAGGGCCCACCACGTGCCGGTGCAAGCTCCAAGCCCCAGTCCCGCGACCTCTGCAGCCTCCACAGACCATTGCTGGCCTCCACGGCGCTGGCCCACAGTACTCCTCTCTCATTGACATACTCCACCGGCATACTCTTCGGCCCAGCTGTTGGCACAAGTTGAACTGAGTCGTGAGTACTGAATGGCAGTGACCAAAGGTCTGTGGCAGCGTCCACATCACTATACTCCCTCCGATCAGTGAAGCAAAAGTCTGCATCCCAGGCCTGCGACACGTGGTGCCACCAACCCTGTTCAACGCAAGCCGGCGACACGTGGTGCCACTAACCCTGTTCAACGCAAGCCGGCGACACGTGGTGCCACTAACCCTGTTCAACGCAAGCCGGCGACACTTGGATGAGGGCTCAGGCCTACATTGCACACCAGTAGGTCCTACATGTGGAACTGTGTCCTGAGTCTTGAATGGCAGTGACCCCAAGTCCGTGGCAGTGTCCACATCACCATACTCCCTCCGATCAGTGAAGCAAAAGTCTGCATCCCAGGCCTGCGACACGTGGTGACACCAACCCTGTTCAACGCAAGCTGGCGACACTTGGTGTCACTAACACTGTGCAACGCCAGCCGGCGCCACTTGGATGAAGGCACAGGCCTACACAGCGGTCCAGTGGATCCTACATGTGGAACTGTGTCCTGAGTTATGAATGGCAGTGACCAGATGTTAATTGCTGAGTTTATATCACTGAACTCCCTTCCATCAGTGAAGCAAAGGTATGCATCGCAAGCACACGTTACATGTCTGTGGGCCCTTGCTGACCTCTGCCCCCGGCCTACACTGCGGTCCAGTAGGCCCCACATCCAGTACTCAGTCGTGATTCATGAATGGCAGAGTCCATACCAGTGAACGCACGGAGAGGAGTAAGAGGAAGATGCGGTTCTGTCCGGATGAAAGCCGGATCCTCGTTACGGAGGTGACCGAACACTAGCAACAACTGACCTGGTGCCACTAACCTTGTTCACCGCAAGTCCGTGTCCCGTGGTGCCACTGAACCTGAACTACACAGGCCGGTAGGACCATCCAACCTAAGCCGGCGACACTCGGTGAATGGCCCCTGCTGACTGCTGCCTCAGGCCTACACTGCGGGCCAGTAGGCCACACATGTGGAACTCTGCCCTGGGTAAGATATGGAGGAGTCCACACCATTGGACATGCCTCATCGCAGGGGGCATGCCCTATCAGCACTGGTGCCACTGACTCTGTGCGCAATGAGTCATGGGCACTTTCTGGTTGGACTTCGGTGGCGTCTGAGTCCATGGCCTGAGGGTTGTCTGCATCATCATCTGGCTGGGCCGGACTTGGTGTCCGACATGTGTCTGTTCCATTCATCTCCACCATGGGACTGTTTCTGCGTGGTTCTGCCCTCTGCATCATGCCCTGGGGGTACACCTTCCACTGTCCACCGAGACACTCCACGACAACCCCCTTTGACATCTACGAGAACCTGCTCTGCTCTCGTGACCCTGCCCCAGTGCACCGCAAGTCAGCTGCCCGTGGCGGTAGGCCCATGCAGGACGCTGTGCATCCAGGGCCACTAACTCTGTGCAGCTGAGGTCATGGAGCCTTTATGGTTGAATGGTTGTGTCCTTTACGATGTACACTGTTGTCGTTTTTGACTGCACCAGGCACTCCATGACAGCTGGTGTACACACACCCCACACACATCCAACACAGGTGTCACTCGACATGTGAGCCTGCTAATAAAAGTGGCCGGGCGCCCGTGCCCGTAGCCATTCCCACCATCTAAGCAAGTGGTCATTATGTCAGCATGATGGGCCGGAGCCCTGCAACATCACAGTGTGCTGTCTTCAGCGGAGGATACCATGTCACCTCAGCAGTGGCTGAGACCTTGGACATGTAGTTTCGCCCACCCCCCCTGCATGCACAGCGGTGTGTGCTGGTCCGGTGTATGTCAGGTCAGTGCAGGGGTGTGCTGATTTGGCAGGGGGATCAGGGCGTGGCTCTGGTCTGGCCTTGAACAAGAAGTGAGGTAAGTGTGTCTTTGTGTTGGGGTGTTGTCGCCACCAGGGCCACAGTAGTTGATGTTGCAATGTAGCATGCACCCGGAGGGCGGGCCCGCACGTACAGGGAAATGTAGGAGCGCAAGCCCGCTTGGGGTCTTGGCACATGCATGCCAAGTGTTATGTGTATCAGTCATGCGGCTGCATGAGTAAGGTGTCTAGCCCCAATCGCAGCGCGATCACAGCCAGCCATGGACTGTACACCTGCGTCCGCCCTGTCCGGACCATTGGCCTACACTCACGTGGCCGCACACCCTCAACGGCCAGCTTACAGGTGTTGTTGGCATGCCGCTGGACATCCGCGGACAGGCATGACAATGGTGTGCCATAGGAGTGCACGTGATACAACCGCGCAGCACACACATGTGTGGGGGCTCGTGGGGGGGAGGAGCAGCTGTGAGGCAATGTAACACACAGTGAGGCCGCTCATGTTCCACATGCTAGGCATATCATCCATGATTCCCTGCGTCGCAGACATCCCACCCCACCCACAATAGGCCTCAGTACATCTCCTGTATGCATGCAGATGGTGAAGTTACTGTAGGGATGAAAGGTCCTTTTCTGCACTATCAGGCTGTAGCACATCTGCAGCTCCTAGATGGGACTTGCATGTGCCCAGCACCCCCTGACAGATCCGATAGTAGTTGCTGGCGACTCCCACACTACGCACTGCCCGACGTGAGACCAACGTGTACACATCCAACACACAGAAGTCCTTGGTCGTAGTTAGTGTGCGTGAAATGGCCTTCACACGTACTCCCACCACATCCCAGGCCTGCACCTGTTGCACACAGACACTGCTCATTGCTCCGAGCTGTGGCATTTCATCCACAGGACTGGCGCAGGTCAGCAGAGTGCCGCTTCAAGCAGTGCCACTGACACAATGGCAGACCATCCCGGACACATGCTCAACTCCAGTCACGTGGACCTGTACCGTGCACGTCTGCTGCATGTACTGGGGGCACTGCCATTGGCAGTGCTGCGGATCAGTTACAGGCTGAGCTTCTGCATTGCCAACGTCACCTGCGTTCAGCCTGTGTTGCACTGTCGCTCGTGCATATTCGAGTGGTCCATGGATGTCTGCCTCTCCAATGTTACGGTAGCTGACCTGGATTTCGATGTGTGTGTGCGCCCCCTGTTGGTCCACGACCAGGAATGTCACCGTGATGCCCGTTTATGGCATGGCTGGATGTTTGGCATGCATGCTGGCAACTGGACCTGGGAGATTGCACAAGTCGTCGTGTGCAGTGACCACATTGAGCCGCTCCCCGATTGGGCTTTTCGTGCATATTGGGGCCAGGGGTTGGAGTTAGCACATCTGTCCGGGACAGCTGATGGGTTACGTCGCCGACATGTCAGATGTGGTGGACAACGATCTCGCACTGGAAATGTTGGCCTACGCTGCTGCACTCGCGTTCATGGACGAGTGACAAGGTTCCTGCAGCCAGGACTGCATGTAACCCATTGCACATGTCCCGACGCCTGGTTGCATGTTGGGGATCTGGTCACATGTCCCAAGACGACAGGTGACATGGCTGCATTGGCCTGGACTCCTGATCCATGCGCGGACAACAGACGCGGGTTGGCAATGACTTGTGTTGGTGATGGACTCCCCCGGGGTGGACATGGGCGCTTTCCGACGTTCCTCATTCAGACATGCTGCTGCATTGGTCTGCATGCTGTGGCACTTCCCTTGGCCGTACTGACACGCAATTGTTGATAAAGTTTCCGCACGTTCACTTGTCTCCAACTGTGTTGAGTGTTTATTTGTATGCCAATGTGTGTGTCATGGCCTATCTGGGTCCCTGCCTTACATGCATTGTACCCCATCAGGGCTGTGGGTTGGTACTTGTGCTTTATCATGTCCCTGTTTCGTGCTTTGCTAGATGTGTATGGCCATTTACAGGCCACAAGTGGGTGCACTTGTGTCCTGTGTTGGGTTGTGCATATGTTGGTGTTTGTACCACAATGTGTTGGATGTTGGGGTGCTCTGCTTCCTATGTGTGTGTGCTGCATTGTGTGTGAGATGTCCCTTCAGCTCTGATTTGGCTCACCCTTCTCCCATTCAGGCAGTGTGGTTTTCACTTCTGTGCTTGTTCAGTGGTGTGGTATTGCCGACTTGTGTGACTTGTGCTCTTGGTTGGTGTTGTTCCTCTTGGGCATGGTTTGTCTGCAGTTGTGCTGTGCTTAATTGTGCATGTGTGCCATTGTGCCCATCTCCCCCCGTCCCCCCAATCCCTGGTCGTTCCTCTCCCGGTTGCTGTTGTGTCTGTTGATTTTGAGCAGTTTCCGGTCCCCGACTCCTGCCACCACCTCCAGACTGATGTGGTGGACACCATTTCCTCCATGTCATCCAGCTCCTGGTGTGGCGCTGGACTCCCACCTCCGGTGTGCATTGCTGCCTTCTGATTGTTGGCGTGTTTCTGCTTGTTTGTGCGTTTCGCATCATTCCAGCTGTTCAGGTTTTCTTCCATTGTCCTCCTTCGCTCTCCAGCTGCATTCACCTTGTCCACGTTGGCCTGCCATGTACAATGTTTTGTTGCCAATGGTGCTTGTGGGGTTGTGTACTAGCTCTGACTGCCTCCATTGTGCTTCGCTGTTTTCTGTTTGGTTTGTCTTTCTTTTTCCTGCTTTTGTTGTGCTTATTCCCGCATGTCCTATGTGTGTCGCGGGCCTGGCTCTGCATATCGCTGCTTTCCTCCTCGCGAATGGGCTCATCGCATGTTTTTTGGTGTTGGGGTTTGTGTCTTTATCTCCGTCGCGGTGGTTGTATCGCGGACATTGGCTGCATTTTCGGAGGACTATCGCATGGTACCGCCGTGTTGTGAATTCCACGTTAACACAGGGTTATTTTCCCGCGATAGCCTGCAATGTGTAAAGTTGCGTTAACATTTTTTGGAGATGTTTAGCACACGTTCTTGTGAATATACCCCCTAGTGTTTTACTTCTCTCTCCTCCAGGCCATGTTTAGCCTTGCCCAGGGGCTGACTGGTCCTCTTCCTCCTCCTTCCAGGCCATCATTTTCAGTCCTGTTATGTGAGCATTTACTAGCTCTCTCTCTTTGGACTTCTTTAAAAGTTTGTTATTTTTTGTTGTCTTGCTGGCTATGTGTTTAAATTTAAGGAGTAGCAGAGACTTTCCTTTCGGTAACTAAACAGCTTTCCAAATACTCCATCATGCAAGCAGCCGCAGCGCGTGCTTCTGTACTGCTAAGCAGTGATGGGAGTTGCAGTCCTTTCACTTTATTCTCTTCACATGATCTCCCAGGCTTAATCCTGGCCACACTCAAATCCTTTCTTTCTTCTGTAGTTGTTGACCTGTCCGTGTTTACCGTGCCATTCTCAGGGATCACAATTGGACATTTTTTTGACAAGGTGATCCTGTGCAAAATGCTGGTGCTTTTTTATGACTGGTGGCACTGAATTGCAGTAGATGGCTGCTGGTTGTCAGAGGCCTTTGGAGTACCGTGCTGAGAGTTTGTCCTGTTTTCTTTTTATTAGGCAGGTCAGGCTTGCCTTAAATAGTTGTATGATTTTGGGACTCATTCTGTCTGGTGATGTAGTGGTTGTGGATCATTTCTAAAGGGGGAAAAAGGTTGTTGAGGTATTTTTCTTATTAATGAGGAATGATGATCTTCGTGGTTATGCCATGTTTTTTAAACTGCACTTACTTTCCCAAAGGTCTGGCCTTGTTGCACTGGGGAAGATCTCTGAAATATAGCAGACAAAAGGAGAATGCTACTGTTCCAGAAAAAAAAATCTACAAAATAACGGCAGGTGGTTTGCTAGGTGCAAAATGTAATTGTTCCTTTTCATTTCTTTATGTTATGCGGTGTGAAGGACAGTTTCTTCTGGTGGTTAATGGGTTGTGAAATTTTTCTTAGAGGTTATGTAACATGTGGTAATGAGGTTTTAATTTGAAGTATGGTATAAAGTAGTACTTCCTCATTCTAAGTTCTCTAGGCAGTGCTGCTAGCTGCTTCTCTAGTCTCATCGGTAATTCATCATTCTAAGTCCTCTAGGCAGTGCTGCAGCCTTGTCTCTGTTCATACATCCACTACACTTCAAACCAAAACATGTTGTCATTTACAACCCCAATAGCTCTAACTCTAAAAAATGCGAGATCTAATGCATTGCAAATGCTTGTTAACTTGTTTGTGACTTTATTGATGTTTGAAAGAACGTGTTGTTATGCTGTGTCACTATTAATCTATGGAGCCGGGCTAATGCGGGCTCATAACACACTTTTAAAATATCATGTGCAGGTTTATTATGCATTTCTAAGACATCGAGGCATGCCAAGCACTTTCTGTGACCCTAGTTTTTTTTACTTGCTTATGACTTTATAGATAATTGAAAGAACATATCGTCATCTCTTGTTGCTATCGGTCTATGGAGCTCGATTCAACTGCACATGTTCTTGAATATGCGTTGATGAACACGTGTTATTCTTCCATTTGCTGCAGTTTAATTGATGGTCACACGGACTAACCGTTTGTACCAACTACTATGGATTCCTTTATAATTAATGTTGTGTAGTTGCCAACAGGATTCGGCAAATGTTTGAGTTTGTTTCCCCCTTCTTGTTTTGTATTGTGTTGGCTCTGATGCGTTACTTTAAATCATACCATTGGATTTCTGTTTTTTCAAGCATTGATGAACACAAACTAATTCAAAAAAGGTATTGCTCATAATTCATGACAAACTTGTGCCATAAAAACCATGGCAAAATCAACAATTGATGGACAGAATGCAGAACAATGTCATACATTCACCCCAGTACAAACATCTGGGCCTAAATCCATCGTTTCTTTGCTCACCATGCCATTCCAGTTTGGACCCAGCCATATGCAAATCAGTCTTGACCCTGCGCCCAATGGGAGCAGTCCAGCCTGAACTGCCAGGCCAGTTCCTCCCTGGACTGGAAACAAGCATCATAGGACCGGTTTCGGGCTTTCAGTCCTCATCAGCCAGGATAGCTTGACTCCAGTGGCATGGAGAGCACAGGACTCACGTCTGGGCATGCCCATCCCACTCGGGGTGACAAATGCAAAAACAACAATTGATGGACAGAATGCAGAACAATGTCATACATTCACCCCAGTACAAACATCTGGGCCTAAATCCATCGTTTTTTTGCTCACCATGCCATTCCAGTTTGGACCCAGCCATATGCAAATCAGTCTTTACCCTGCGCCCAATGGGAACAGTCCAGCCTGAACTGCCAGGCCAGAGTCAAGACTGATTTGCATATGGCTGGGTCCAAACTGGGGTGGTGTGGTGAGCAAAAGCATGATGGATTAAACCAGATCCTTGTGACTGGGGGTGAATGTTTGCATTGTCCAGCATTCCGTCCATCAACTGTTTCTTTTGCATATGTCACCTTAAGTGGGAAGGGTATGCCCAGACGTGGGTCCCGTGCTCACTACACCACTGGATTCAAGCTAGCCTGGCTGATGAAGGGTGATGCCCTGAAACCGGTCCCAGGATGCTTGTTTCCGGTCCAGGGAGTACCTGGCTTGGCAGTTCGGGCTGGACTGTTCCCACAAAGAACAGGGTCAAGACTGATTTGCATATGGCTGGGTCCAAACTGGGGTGGTGTGGTGAGCAAAAGAATGATTGATTAAACCCAGATCCTTGTGACTGGGGGTGAATGTTTGCATTGTCCAGCATTACGTCCATCAACTGTTTCTTTTGCATAAAAACCATGGGGGCATATTTGCAAGCCCCTAGCACCACCGGAGCATTACTTTTTTTGACACTCCAGTGGCCCCCTATGAAAGCCCATATTTACAAGGCTGCGCTAAGCCAATTTGCATTGCTTAACACAGCCTTGTAAATATGGCCCCCTGCAATGAAATTTTCCTGTGGCAAGGGGCATGCAATGTGTGTTGCTGTGGACATTCCCAGCAACACCCATGGCTTTTGACACTGCTCCAGATTTACAATGATCTGTAAATCTGAGGCAGCGCCAAAAACGAATGCCTTTCAAATAGAGGCAATAATGTGGCGTAACGAGGGGAATTACTTTTATTTCTCCTCGTTTTTGCTCTTTCTATGTGTGCTGCATTCTGTAGCAGACACAGAAGGAGCAAAATACCATTAATTATTGTTTTTGTGCTCCTCTGTTGGCGCTAGGCAGCTTTTTTAATGCCGGCGCAGGGGTGATCACATGGATGTGCCGTATTCTTGTTAATACAGCACATCCCTGCATTTTGAAAATGATGCAGTTTGGCACAGCAAAATTTCTTGCCGCACCACGCTGCACCATTTTCATGTAAATATGCCCCCATTTGTTTAATTTACTAGAAAAACTTGGACAGAATGTGGAGAATGTTTAATCTTTCATGCACTGGTGTTGACTATCTTCTCATCAGTTACTTCCCCTCCCTTCTCCTTCCCCCTTTTTTTATGAGCCTGATAAAAGGATGGTTTTCTAGTAGTGCAACACACTTTTTGCTTTTTATGACTATCTTGCTTGTTGTTATAGTTCTCATCGGAAATTGGTTGTTCCTTTTTACTTGCTTGAGCAGTTTGGCTGATAAGCTTTCCATGTAAAGCTGGTATGAACTTGTACTTGTTGCCTATTAGGGTGAATTTTGATCACATTTGCACCTTAATGTAGTGTCAGATGCTGTGCACTACCTTACACTACTTTTTATTTTCTTATAACATTGAGGGTTTTTTGCGGTTTTTCTTTTTCTGTTTAAATTTGTTTATCGTTGCTGGAATAGCATTGTAAGGTAAACGATCCTCTGCTGAGCTGGCGTCAACATTCAGCCACTATCAGCACTATTGCAACTTATAACATTAAATCCCCCCCCCCCCCTCCACCCATCTCCCTCCCCCTTTGGGTGCCTGCATCGTTAGAAGTACATCCTAGAATAGCAGGCTTTAGATCATGAGGTCAATCGAGTTCGAATGTGGGGGTGGTTCTGTGAAGCGTAGCAACCTAAGGTATCTAGGGCGTGGTTTTTCTTTTTAAGCAATTCTTAGATACTTTTTTACATTAAGTTTCACAATGTATGTATCTCTAAAAAACTTTTTCGACATTTCTTTTGCCCCTTTTTAGTTTGTATAGCTTATTGTGTATTATATATGCACTTCATATGTGTCAGGTATTTCTGATGATATATTTATATGATGGCTGACATTACAGATGTTGTTCTATTTCTCTACATGCTTTTTTATAGATACAACATCTGTGTGAATCTTAGCACTGTATAATTTTGTGTAGTGTAGATTTATAGACCAACTGCCACATGTATGACAAACTATGTGATGTTATGTGCAAGCATCTTTTTTGTGTGTCATTAAAAGGATCCCCTTTTTAGTCTTTGATCCATATTTTGATTGGTTAAAGTGGTGTAGGTTTGTAATTATTGATTGTGGTTAACTGATACATTAATGAAGCTTGCATCTTTTACTGAATATGCACATCTTTATACTTATGTTCTTTACATGTTTCCAGCCTTGAGGAAACCTTTTGAAGAAGAACACAAATAAAAGACAGATGCAAAACAAAAGTACCCACTAGTCTTATCTTTGTTGCTTCTTGTGCATCTTCTCTCTGTGTACACTTTGTTTTGTTGCCTCTCGCTTGGCTGTACCATAATATTGTGGCCTTCTCTAAAACCTTGGGGTTAGTCAAATGTTCAACTTAATTAGGGGATTAGAGCACATATGGTGGAAACTCTTAAGCTGTATCCCAATGTCTTGAGGAAATACAGGGCAGTAATCCCAGTTTTATAAAAGAAGAAATCAGGAAGAACACTCTACAAAAAGTGATTTTCCGTGCTGATAAAAAACCAAATTGAACTTCGCACAGCATTGTGCAATATTGCAAAATGAAAATCTTAACTAGGATTCTTAAAATTTTAACTAATTTATGGTTTCGTTTTTGATTCCCAGATCTTAAAAATGATGGTAGGTAATTCATTTTACTCAGTGCTAAACTCTGAAAGAATGAAAACAAATTTTACATTCCTGCTACGAGAAGCCTCCTCAATGACCCATTAAGAACCCTCATAACAGTTGACAGGGAGAAAGCATTAATGTTGCTATTTAGTTTCAGTCACATTAACCTGTTCACCAGTGTAATATTTCGGTTCTACTTTCAAAAGCAACTCTAGATTACTTAAACTATCTTCAATCTGAGACAACTCTCAGATTTGTGTCTCTTGTAAAATGTTTCACCGGTGTACATGGATCCCACATGGTGCTTCCATCACAGACCGAGCAATAAAAGGTTATTTCAGTGTCTCCTTAGTAGCCTACAAAAGACCAAACACCTTCAAGTGAGGCATGTTTCAAGTTTATTGTTATTGCTCAGTTAATTAAACCCACTGCAAAGGTTTAAACATTAAGAGACATAATTAAAAAGACAGATTCGATATCAAATAATACTATGCATCAAATTTACCACATTACCTACAACAAATGTAAATAAGCTCAGTTTTAGGGAAAGAACATGGCGGCGGGCTGAATAGTCCGGTCGGCAGCTCCCGTGCTATCCGGGCGTGTTATCTCACAGAAATGAAGTGCGGACAATAACCCCGGGATACTCTCCTCCCCTCCCTCCTACCTCTGAGGGTATGCAGCACAGTGACGGTCGAAGCCCCCACAAAGTGATCGAGCAGTGCGGTGAATGGCGCAGAGGACGGCTGGAAGGATCACCGGCACAACCAAATCAAGGAAACACTGTCTGGCCGGGCACGGTGTCGGCTCACCGTGCCGATCGGAGCGCCCGCGAGGTGGCTGGGCAGTGCGGCGAGCAGCGAGGCGGACAGCAAAAAGGGTCGCCGGTGCGGCCCATTGTAAGAAGCACTGTCTGCGCGGATGCACAGTTCTCTGTGTCAGGAGGAGGGCTGCTGCTCGGCTTTCCTTCCGGGGCAAGCTGGGAAGCCCCCAGTACAGCAGACCAGTGCCTCAACAACCACATGGCCTATGAGCAGAGGGAACAGTCGTCTGGCCACGTATGGGCCTGGTAAGTGAGCAAGGCAGGGGGGAGGAAGGAAAAAAGGAGCCTGACACTGTCTTTGGCCTGAATGCAGGAAAAAAAAGTGGGAGGAAGCCCTCTTCCACAAAAAATCAAGCACAAGAGCAGAGCCTCAGCCAGAAGCGAGGGATAAGCTATTGCTTACGGAACAGGGGGTTAAACATAGACACCACAACTGGGGGTACAAGGAAAAGCCCCAACTAGTAGGAAAAAGGCAAAACAACGTACGGTGGATCAACTTGAGAATCCCACCGCTACTTTGGGAAGGGCCAGACCTGCAGGTACTAAAATCAAGATTACCCCATCCCTACGTTCCTTTTTCAAAGTCCAGTCTAAACAACCCCCCCCCCCTTCGTGGGCAGAACTCCCTACAGGAACTCAGATGGAGAGAAAGGAGGGCTCTAACACAACCGAGGAAACCCTCTAGGGGAGAAAATGTTAAGCAACAATAGATACCATGCCCTAGCTATAGAGGAGATTGTCAGGCAGGAAGTGCCCCAAGCCCAGCATCAAGATGGGCAGGAGCAGGATGAGCTCAGAAGGCAAGACGAGGAACGATGACCTCCAGAACTAAGTGGGCACACAGGCATGGAGAAGATGATGGAGACCTTAATAACAGAGGGCCAACTTCACTACGTCTAAGAACAACCAAGAGAGAATACCAGGGTAATGTGAAGCCCTTGAGGCCAAGATCAACACTCTAATGGAACGAGTATCAACAGTGGAAGCATCTTTGGAGGAAATGGGCAGAGAGGTGGAGGCAAACCAGGAAGAGATAAAGATGCTGAAATCCAACGAGAAGGACCTCAGGGAAAAAATTGAAGCCATAGAAAATCAAGCGAGAAGAAACAATCTGAGGCTCTGCTTATCGCTGCTTTCCTCCTTGCAAATGGGCTCATCGCATGTTTTTTGGTGTTGGGGTTTGTGTTTTTATCTCCGTCGCGGTGGTTGTATCGCGGACATTGGCCGCGTTTTCGGAGGACTATCGCATGGTACCGCCGTGTTGTGAATTCCACGTTAACACAGGGTTATTTTCCCGCGATAGACTGCGATGTGTAAAGTTGCGTTAACATTTTTTGGAGATGTTTAGCGCACGTTCTTGTGAATATCCCCCTCAATCTCTTGTAGCTTTTACAAATTCAATTAGTGACAATTGCCCAAGTGACAGTGAAGGAACAACCATGATAATAATAATGGGATAATAATGGGCAATGATAAAGCACATCGAGCTGCCAGAGAGTCTGACTTTGAAAAAGTGCTGATCAAATAAAATACGAAAAACTTAAACATTGCACAAAGTTGAAAGTGACACGCAGGGGCATATTTATGAGGGCTTTGCATCATGCTTGTAGCACCCAACATAGTAGATGCATGATGCAAACTTCTAAGTCATATTTATGAAGCCACGCAAAGCCACTTGCGCATCTTCGAATGGCTTAAAAAATATGGAGTAATGCAAAGCAGCGCTCATCGCTGCATTACGTTACTCTGCACAAGGGAGGCATTCCATGGGCATTGCGGTGGGTGTTCCCACGCAAATACCATGGTTTTTGATGCATTCCCAGATTTACCAAACTTGTTAAACCTGGGAATGCGCCATAAAGATACGCCTCCCCAGGTGAGGCGCAACGAGGTGAAATATGTTTATTTCTCCTCGTTTATTTCCTCTTTCCACCTGTGCTGCCTTCTGCAGCCCACATAGTAAGAGGAAAATGCCTCTATGGATTGGTTTTCTGCAGGAAGGTGGACCTTCCTGCACAAAAACAATTCTGCCTACAACACAGGCACATTTGCACCATGGTGAGAGGATAAATGCGTTGGCGCTAGGCTGCTGAAACAGCACCAGCCCAGTGGGAAAGGGCAGGAATACACCATACTTGATAAATACAGTGCATTCCTGCCCTTTCCCTGTGACACACGGCAGTCCAGCCAGGTAACTTGCTGTACGGCCCTGCATCACAGTTCCCATAAATATGCCCTATAGTGTTTTGGGTGATGAATGGTAAAGTTAGTGAACCTTCAGAGAATAATAAAATCATTTTTATAATTAAGAGTCCTAAAAATGAACAGATCTCCTGAGACAGCCCCTCTATAAACTAGTAAAATGGGGTAGAAATAGATCCACCCATAGTTGGCATACGTAAAACAAATAGAAGATTAACAATAATGAACTCCTGCTACTGGCAAGAAATTGGGCACATAAATCGGCCTTCATAAAGACAATGACTGGCAAATTGTTTTAAAAAAAAGTGTGTAAAGATGAAATAATGAAAGCAAATATATTTTATTAAAATCTGAGCAGGGAGGGGGGCGTGGTTTGACGCGCAACCAAGATGGCCGCGTCCTTCTAAGCTCCGTCGGATCGCGGGTGCGACCGCTGGTCGGAACATGCTGTATCGGTGATTTTTTGATCACCATACGGCGGATTTGAGTGGCGGAACACCTGGGGAAGGCTGCTTATCATTTTCGGGCTGTTTGGAGTCCTTTTGGAGTGCTTTCCGTTTCGGCGATTTTCTCCTCAAGTTCGAGCTTCAAAATGGCGGCGGAAGTGAAAGTCCTTGCTGCTTCACGGATCACTTCAGTAGGTCATTGAACTGCATCACGGCTTTTCCTGACCTTACTCCCTTCATGTATGAGGTATTGCGTGGATAGCCTTTCTGCTTCACTATGTCATGCTCTGTTTTTTTTTTTTTTTTTTTAAAAGACGCTAAGCTGAGGAGGCATTATTTTTTTACAAAATGGCAGCAATTATTGAGTGCTGAGTGAATTACTTGCGACCTGTTTTCAGTTGGTTTTACCTCATTGGGGGGGTCTACACTTGTCAAATTGCGAACTTTAAACTTTGCGACGCTTGAAGATCATATTTGCTCTGTCTGAGAGAGCAGTTTGTACCTCACTCTATTTCCTGATACCAGTGGTTGCTTGTTTGTCTGTTGGCGATTCATTTGGCTGTGTGGGAATTTTAATTCTCCCCAAGTCTTCCTCTGTGCTTGCTCTTCCTTGCTGTGCTCTACAGTGGCGTGTTCTTCAATATACTTCACAGCACCTTCGTCTGCTCTACGTCTTCTCTACATTGATACAGTCATTCTGTGAGGTGTTTTTGGTGTTGAGCACGGCAATGGCAGAGGGCATGGGTGTGACCCCCAAGGACAGAGATTCGAAAGGGAATCTGAAGCGGTCTAAACAGATCTCACCCACGCCCGATACTTCAGCGAGAAGCAATATGGATTCTGCTGCAGCATTAGATACTATTCTAACTAAACTTAATGCAGTTCATGACATAGCACAAAGCACCAAAACAAATACAGACTTACTTCAGGTTGAGGTGGCGGCTATCCGAAATGACCTCAAGAATCTCTCATTACGTGTCTCCAATGCGGAAACACGAATAAGCTCTGTGGAAGACTTCACGAATAAGCAAGCTAAACAGGCGCAAAGTTTGGAGCGTTCCTTGGCCTCATTGAGAAGAGACCTGACTGAGCAGGAAGATAGGAACCGCAGAAGTAATCTTCGAATTTTTGGCCTACCGGAGGACTGTGAGAACTCTGCTCCGTCAATGTTGGACTTCTTGCTTACATGGATCCCTACGGTCTTGAACATTTCATTTGTTAAAGACTTTGAAATAGAACGTGCTCATAGGGTCCCCACCTTTAAGCCTAAAACGTTAGCTTATCCAAGACCAGTGATTCTGAAACCTCTGCGCCACCAACACTCTGAGCAAATCCTAGCTCACATGAGGAAGATTAAATCATTACAGTGGGAGGGGCACAGAATATCAATATCACAGGATTTTGCTAGAGATACTGTTATTCGCCGTAAAGGTTTCTTGAATTTACGAAGAAGGCTAATTGATATGAGCATTCCATTTTCCTTTGCAGGTCCTTCGCGTTTTAAAATAACTTTTAGAGGTCACGCTCAGATTTTTTATGAACCTGCAGAGCTTTCCACTTTTTGGATAACCAGTCTGAATCACAGATGGATCAGTTGGCTTCTGGAACACTTCCTAGCACGTCTCATGGTTAATGTATCTCAATGTTGTTAACCTGATTTCATTTGCCCTGTGTTCTTGCCATGATATATGGCCTTATCGTGCCTATGTGTTCCTTGCGGATATAATAAGAGTCAGTAGCGGTGTTGTTAGTTCATTGTGGTTACTCTCTCTTGACTGACTTTTTCTTCACAGGTATTTTATCTGTTTTTTTTCTTCACAGGTCCTAAAATTGCTCATACCTCTAGGTAGGTTTCTTAGAAGTTATTGTTGTCTTGTGGACAAGGTTTAGGTATTGTCCTATTACATAATGAGGGTTATTATGTTTCTATTTTCTTCTCCGTAGTCTCTTTCTCATCTCTTGTCATTTCTGGTCTACTCCAACTTTGTCTATTTTTCTATTTTCGGTCATCCTCCTCTGCTGTTCTGATGATTTATTGTTGATTTGTACCTCTAAATAGTTGTTTTTTGGGTTCTCTTTCTCCCTATTAACATGTTATTGGGGTTCTGTCTTTTCCACCTACTTCAATATCTTGTATATGCTTTTTATCCGTTTGGCTTGCACTTTCTCTTTTCTTCTTTTTCTGACTGTGCTGATAGCTAATCTTTTTCGTGTGGTTAGTATTCATTTGTATCTTCCTCTGTTTCCCATTCTTCCTATATTCATTTATTTGGTGTTTGTATAATTTTTATAATGAGAATATATTCTCTTATTAGCTACATATTTAGCTCATGAATTATTTTTCTTTTTATTGATATTTCTAACTCCTCACTTTATTAATTATTACATTATTTATGACTGTTTACAAGGCCTTAGGCTCTTATCTATAATAGCTAGTTCTGTTATTTAGGATGCCTTAATTTATTCATTATTACATCATTTATGAATATTTACCATGTCTTAGGCTCTTATCTATAATATCTAGTACTGTTATTTAGGATATTTTAATTTGATATTGTCTTAGTCTGACATTCATACTATTTATTAGTTATTTATAATGTCTTATTGCTGTTGATGAGACCTGAATTGATTATTGAACCGAATACTGCCTTAAATTGTTATTTATAATATCTATTACTGTTATTTATGATGCATTATCTATTGTTGCCTTAGCTTGATATTCATAATATTCATTATGGTTATTTATGATGCCTAAATTTAATATTGCCTTACTTTAGTGTTCTCAATATTTATGATTGTTATTTATGACTGGAATATTTATTTCTGCATTAATGTTCTGTTGCTCAATGATATATCAATTTTATTACTGAGCGGTCCACAACATCGGTGTGCGCCTCTGTGGTTGCTCCTCTACCTTTTTCCCCCATGCAAATTGTCTGTTACGGACATCCCCTGGTGGGGTTTTGCTTGTTTTTATGCTCCTTCTCTTTTCTTTGGAGCATTTTTTCTCTCTCCTTTCTTTTTTCTAGCCTTTTCCTCTTCTATTTCTATCTTTTTTTCCCTGGGGACTCCTGCTTCGGCTCCTGTTTGTTATGTTGTCCTTGCAGTCCATCTATGTATGTGCTGGTCGATATGTTGTATAGTGCTCCCTTTCTCTTTTATCAGATACTATTATTTGTTTACTGGCGTGTCTCCTCATGTCTGGTCTAAATGTAGTATCTCTTAATGTCCGTGGATTGAATCATCCTGTTAAGAGGGCCAAGATACTAGACTACTGCAAAAGCCTATCTGGTGATGTTGTTCTTCTCCAAGAGACTAAGATAGCCTTTAAGGAAGCTTTGCTTCTAAGGAAACAGTGGGTTCTTGATGTTGCTTGCTCGGAAGCCTCCGGTAAGAGGAATGGGGTTGTAACCTTGATTTCTAAAAATTCTGGTCTTTCCATTGTCACAACGGAACATGATACGGATGGCAGATGGTTGCTTTCTCGTTTGTCCAATGGCTCAGACGAATTATATGTTATGAATATTTATGCTCCCAACATTGATGATCAACTCTTTTGGCGTTCAATAACCAAAAAGCTCTCTGACATCCCTCAAAGTGCTAGAACCATTGTTGGAGGTGACTTTAACTTGCCTTTAGATCCTATTTTAGATAGACATTCTGCTTTTAAATTTCGCCCTCCTAGGTCACATAAACAAATGCTCAATATGTGCTCCGCTCATCAACTTGCTGATGTTTGGAGGTTACATAACCCGAAGGGTAGTGATTTCACGTTTTTCCTCGCCACATTCTAGTTTCTCACGTATTGACTATCTTTTAGTTGATGCTGCTCTTCTAAAACACACTAGTAATGCTATAATTCACCCAATAGTTGTTTCCGATCATGCAGCCGTATCTTTTACTCTTCTTAACTTGACGGATAAACAAGGCCCTCGTACTTGGCGTCTCAATACAGAGATTTTGGAAGATAAGGATGAAGTTAAAGAATTATCTGTGGAGATTGACAATTTCTTCAATGAAAATGAGTCTTCGGTTAACTCTCCAGTTGTGTTATGGGATGCATTTAAATGCACTATTAGGGGTCACATTATCAAAAAATGTCAAAAAGGAATAGTGATATCAGAAAATCATTACAATCTTTAGGAGATGAGATCAAATGTAAAGAGATTTTATACAGAGGTTCTAATGATAAGTCTCTCTTGCAAGACATCAAGAATTTGAAATATACTTTTAACTCCATTGTTACTAAGAGAGCTTACCTTGGTGTACATGCTCAAAAGTCTAGACGCTTACTCTTACAGAATAGAGCTGGTAAGATGTTGGCTACCACTTTAAAATACCAAACTGATAATGTCAAAACTACTCAGATTTCTTATATTAATGACACTAAGGGCTCTAGGAAATTCCACACTCAAGAAATCCTACACGTTTTTCGTGATTTTTACGAAAAACTGTACACTCCTAAGGATCAATGTGACATATCCGGGTGTCAGAAATTCTTGTCATCGATTCCTACACATACTATTTCACAGTCGGAGATGACTGCTCTGGGGCAACCGATTGACTCTGAAGAGATAATTCAGGCCATTAGGTCGACTCGATCTGGGAAGGCTCCAGGGCCTGATGGTTATCCTATTGCTTTCTACAAGACTTTTTCATCATCAATAATAAAATATCTTAAGAACGCTCTCGATAACTTTGTAGTGTCGGGTAAAGTCTCTGGTTCAGCTGCTGAGGCTACTATTGTTGTGATTCCAAAAGAAGGGAAAGATCATTCTGACCCGAAAAACTTTCGTCCAATCTCGCTTCTGAATATGGAGGCTAAGATTTTTGCCAAAATCCTGGCTAAGAGATTAGAGCGCCATATCCCTAGCCTTATTCATAACTCCCAAACTGGCTTTGTAAAAGGAAGACTTGCTAGGGATAATATCCGAACCTTTTGCCATATATTGGAGAAAGCGAAACTTTCTGCATTGCCATCAGCCGCGATTGCTCTTGATGCCGAAAAGGCTTTTGATAAAGTTTCTTGGCCTTTTTACACGCAGTACTCCAGGCTCATAATTTAGGAGATTCCTTTATAAACATGGTAATGTCCCTATATTCCCAGCCTAAAGCTAACATCAGAGTTAATGGGGCTACGTCTTCCTTTTTCAACCTACGTCAGGGAACTAGACAAGGTTGCCCGTTATCACCCCTTCTTTTTCTATTGACCATTGACCCACTCCTTCGGTTACTCAACTCAAATGACAACATCAAAGGCTTCCAATTTGGTACGCATACACTTAAAACGGCTGCGTATGCAGACGATGTTCTCATATTCTCTGAAGATATTGCTACTGCCATCCCTGCCATCTCTAATACCATTAAAGAATTTTCAATCGTTTCAGGGTACACTTTAAACAGAGACAAAACGGAGATGTTCCCTCTTAATGCGTTGTGCTTCCCTTCTCATATGGGTGAGGCTGGCTTTAAATGGCAATCGACTCGAATTAAATACTTAGGAATTTGGTTTTGCAATAACCTTGCAGATACTATTTCTTATAATGAATCTCACATTCTAACTAAGATTAAAAATCTTTTGTCCTCTTGGTCTCCGAAATATATTTCCTGGTGGGGAAGGCTCCAAACTCTCAAGATGATGATAACGCCGATTATTAACTTCTTATCCTCAATGTTACCTGTGAGGCCGTCCTCATCCTTTTTCCGTGAGATTGATTTAATTACCTCAAAGTTTCTATGGGGTGACAAACGTGCTAGAATTGCATACAAACATCTTAGGAAGCCATTGGTCTTGGGTGGTTGTAATCTTCCAGATTGGAATTTGTATCAAATTGCTTTCTTATCGTCTCAGGGGGCTCTCTGGTTTTTATCGAATTCACACCATACTCCTCCGTGGATTTATATTGAACAAATGTTGTGTTCTCCTCTCTCTACCCCCTCTTTTCTCACTGCCTCTAAACTTGTGTTACCTCATTCAAGCCGTATTATTTCTGACACAATTAATGCTCTGAAACACATAGATAAAAAGGTCTCCAACCCTATTCATAAATCAAGATGGTCCTCACTATGGTATAATCCTAAAATTGTTACTGATATCGATCCTGCCACAATGTCTTCCTGGGCTAATAGAGGTCTTACGTTGGTCAAACATCTTTATGATTCCAGTCATGATCCTCTTCCCTTTTCTTCTTTGGCCAGTAAATATAATCTTAACAATATGGATTTCTACTATTTTTTGAAATTAAAGGTTGCCCTCTCTAAAGTGACCCTCTGTACAGACTCGGTTACTATTTCACTTCTGTCTATGTGGTCTCGTTCAGGTCATACTGCCTCGAAAATATACAAATTTTTAGCTGCGCCACTGCCTTCACAGGCTACTATTACACAAGATAAATGGTCACATCATTTTGATAGTGATATTTTTAAACATGTTACACAAGAGACATGGCAGTTAATTGGGAAAGTTTCATTACGAAATAAGATTGCTCCTTCCTTATGCAATCTAATTTTTTTCGATGAATCTTCTGCATTGGACCCCTGCTCGCTTACATAAACTGAGGCTGAGGGATGGGGATCTTTGTTGGAATTGCAATTTGGTCCCAGGCACTTACCAGCATATGTTTTTTGAATGCTCGTTATTACAACCCTTTTGGGATTTAGTTCAGAAACACTTATCACTAATTTTTGACACTACAGTGGAACTATCATTTCCTATGATCTTATTGGGTCCATGGGCCGCATGTTCCCCTCTTCCTCTGGACGATACGGATATGCAGTTATTAGATCTTCTTATTTCAATTGCTGTCAAAATTATTCTAACTGAGTGGAAATCTTTTAATCTACTGTCCTACCATACTTGGTGGGCTTGGGTATCATTTCTCCGTGGGGCCCATACTTCGGTTGAAGAGAGACACTGTACTCCTTCCATTTCCAATATTATCTGGAGGTCACTGGATAATTATATGAAATTGTCATCTCAGGGGTTGGTGGCCAAATATCCCTTTGTCTCTATTGCTTAATTTATTTTTCATACTGTAGCAGGTGTCCCCAGCTACCCATCTATCCATTTATCCATCTGCACTATTTAATTATCTGTCTATCTACCCATTTATCTATCTATCGATCATCCCCTTTCTCTTTCTTTTCTTCCTTTCCTTGTTCCTGCCTTTTATTCTCTCTCTCTATTCTTTCCTTGTTTCTTTCGCTTATCCTGACACTTTTTTGGTATCTATGCGATACAACTAATTTTTTGCTATTAATCCAGTATAAGATACTCTCTTTATATGACATATTGAACCGGTACTATGTGTGACTTCATTATTTTCTGTCATAAATTTTAACTTTGTGTATATTTTTTGTTAAACGTCTTAAGTATCTATTGACTATGTTGTTCTGTTGTATTGCATCTTATTACAATTATATGAACTCTTACTTTTTAAAAAACAATAAAGATATTGAACAAAAAAAAAATCTGAGCAGGGAGTGGAGACACTGTGTTTGTGGATAGGGAGCTGCCTCATTACAGAACATTTCTGCGACAAGCAATCAAGTTCCACTGAGACGAAACCCGGGTCTCATTGACATTGATGTATCTGGGTACCACTTATTTTTCAGTAGCGTGTCCAGTTAACAGGGTCATCATGAATCAGAAACCAATGCCCATGCGACAGAACAAGAAGTAATCTATTTCAACCCACAGCAATAAGAAGAACTCACAAAAGGAAAATAATGGCCAAGCAGAGAGTTTCTAACCTCCCATGACCACCGAATGTGTTATGTGCAATAATAATTACAACATGTACATACAACGTAGTTCAGCGTATTCTTTCCTATTCCTTGGAATGCACACATCCTGATGCAGAGAAATTCCTGAGCTGTTAAAATATGTTCACAGGAAAGATGATCAAACGCATAAATAGACTTGGTTTGTTATTCGTCATGGGTCCTTCATGCATAAAGAGATTATTAAAAAGATCGTCAAAGTGCTGGCCTCTTAACCTTTGTTTTGTAAAATTGGTATTATATGGTGTCAGTGTTAGTGTTAAATGCTTCTCCGGAAAACAAATAGGCAATTCAAGTGAATTTGAAAGATGTTTCTGGCAACAATTTGATGAAAGTAAATCTCTTCAACAATCAAATTCATCCTGATAAAGAATGAAATTAGTTTTTACAGATGATTCTGTTAGACGAGCTACAAACTTGATATGCCATAGATGTGGAAGGAAATATAACTATATCAGGGATTTTACTGACGTACAGTAGCGGCCCGTGGTGGGAGTGCTGCCGGGCGCTGACGTGGGGCGGGGGAGGGGCAGGGTGGGGGGTAGTAAACTACAGAATACGGCCAAATGCGATGCAGCGCGCGCAACGAAATTCGTTTTATTTATTTATATGTCTACTTACCTCTATTCGGCCGTATTTCGTAGTTTACTACCCCCCCACCCTGCCCCTCCCGCCTCACGTCAGCGCCCGGCAGCATTCCCACCATGGGCCGCTACTGCTGACGTATGTAAGCTCTTGTACTCATGCAGTGAAAGTGACATGCTAGGTGATCTTTGGGAACCTCTCTAATCGTTTCCTCTAGCAACCCTCTCATTAAGATTTAATGGAAGAAAACCCCTGATATTCCAGCCCGACTGACACATTTTACTGCACAATGGACATTGTTTCAGCTATGCATGTAGAGGTCTGGGACATTTTACAAGTGCATGCTCGTTTGATATAATACCCAGGCTTGAGATCAATCGTATGGTTTTTATGACATAATATGCACAAATATCTTGGAAAAATATCGTGGTACTAAATATCCAGTGAATATATTTACAATGGAACCCAAAAAAATATTTTCTATAAAATATCATGGTACCAAAAATTAGGTATGTATAGTTAAATACATTTAAGCATATATTAGCTGAAAAAATAATTTGAAAAAATACATATAGTCATACTATATTTGCAAAGAATATAATACTTAAATTGAATTCAAATAAAGAAACAAATATGTAACAAACATTATAGAATTAAAAAAACAAATAAATATGCAATTAAAAAACATTATATATAAATAAATATATGTACACACAATATATATTTTTTAAATGAAATAAATACAATTTACAATATAATTGATAATTAATTAGAGTGACATTTTAAAAACACATTAAAACGCATATTACTCACAAAAGCTACTAAATAAAAGAAAATATTATGTGACAATAACATTACACTAAATAAAATTCATTAAAAGCAAAAATAACAAAACAACAACAAATAAAATTAAAACATAACCAAAACTCAAAAATACTAATATAAAAACTACAAGAGTTAAGAAAGATATATATTTATATATATTACCTACTGGCGGTCGCCAATAAGTAGTTATAGTTAGGACCTTGTTTCTATTCAAAAGCGTTTTTCTTTTGCCAATATCTTTGGTGCCGTTTGAAACTCAAAACTAATGGTTCACTCAGGTCAGCTCCTGTCCTGAAAGTTTCGGGGTGATTCGTCAAGCGGGGGCCGATAAAAAAGGGGGGTCCCAAAACGCGTTTTCCCCATGTTAATTTCCATAGGATCTTTAGACAAAGCTACAGCCTGAACTGCTGAACGGAATTACACCAAATTTGGCAAAAGGTAGGTCTTGGTCCAGAAAGCGTGGTTTTTTAAATGGTGTAAATCCGTTCAGTAGTTGCTGAGAAATTCAAAAAATAAAAATGTATATATCTGAGCACCGAGGGTTTGCGAACCCTCCCGAGCACGAGCTTCATTCTGTTTGGCTGCCAACACTCCAAACCAGAATGTGTTGGCAGCCATCTTGTGACTCGGTAACCAAGTGACAAGAAAAAGGTTAAAAAAAAAGATAAAAAACAAGAAAAGGGGGCAGGGTAGAAACACCTGACACCCTAGGCCTGCTCAGGGGGTCCCAAAAAAAGCATTAAAAAAAAAAAAAAAATTGCCCGAATTCGCGCTGGGTGCATGAATCCGGCTGAAAAAACAAAACAAAAAACGAAGCGCGGATTCCCACGCTTCGTTATCCTTAAGCCCGAGGGTGGGCCAGGTCCCGGGGGCAATGTATAATTATATAGCAGGGGCCCGCAGGGGCCCCCGCAGCCCCGGGGACCGCCACCTCCACAGGGCTTTATCCATAATGTGCGGGGGCATGCAGCCCCCCCGCAGCCCCGGGGACCGCCACCTCTCTGGGGCATAATTTAAATATAGGCAGGGGCCCCCGCAGCCCCAGGGACCGCCACCTCCACGGGGCTTTATCCATAATGTGCGGGGGGCACGCAGCCCCCCTGCAGCCCCGGGGACCGCCACCTCTCCGGGGCATAATTTAAATATAGGCAGGGGCCCCCGCAGCCCCGGGGACCGCCACCTCCATGGGGCTTTATCCATAATGTGCGGGGGGCACGCAGCCCCCCCGCAGCCCCGGGGACCGCCACCTCTCCGGGGCATAATTTAAATATAGGCAGGGGCCCCCGCAGCCCCGGGGACCGCCACCTCCACGGGGCTTTATCCATAATGTGCGGGGGGCACGCAGCCCCCCCGCAGACCCAGGGACCACCACCTCCCCGGGGCTATCTTTACGTTGGGAGGGGGGCTGCCCGGCCCCCCTCCTGGAGCCCTTGATGGCCCTGGGGACCGCCACCCCCCACCAGAGCCATGCTCCCGCCCTGCTATAGCAAACACTGCTTTGCTTCATTGAAGCGAGAGCAGGAAACCTGCTCTCGCTTCAACAAAGCAAAGCAGTATTGCTTTTGGGCAAGGGGAGCTGCATGTTAGCAGCTCCCCTTGCCCAAAAGCAATGCCGGCTCCCGCAACTTGAGGGCTGGCCCCGGGGGACGGGGTCCCCGGGGAGGGGGGGCCACATGGCCCACCTCCCAGGAAAAAAAATAATTGAAAGAAAAAAAAAAAGGAAGGCCGCCCCCGGGGATGGGGTCCCCGGGGCCATAATTGGCCTGAGGAAGGGGGGGGCACGTGGCCCCCCTCCCAAAAATGTTTTTTTTTTAAAAAGAAGGCTGTCCAGGCCTTGGGGTATGGGGTCCCCGGGGCCATAATTGGCCTCAGGAGGGGGGCCACGTGGCCCCCCTTCAAAATTTAAAAAAAATTTAAAGGCTGGTCAGGCCCTGGGGATGGGGTCCCCGGGGCCAGAAGTGGCCCAGGGAAGGGGGGCCATGCGGTCCCCCTCTCAAATATTTAATTATTTAAGAAAAAAGTAAAGCCAGCATCTTGCCGGAGGCCCCGCACCCTCCCTGCACCACTCTGCAAACGCCCCCCTGGCGTGTTCTAATTTGGGGGGTTAAGTCCCCTTCATTCCTGAGGGTCCCTGGGGGCCAACTAGCCCACCAGGTACCTCCAGTAAGCCCCACACAGTGGGATTGCTGAGAGGTGGTCCGAGGCCATGCCTCTTTTACACCACTCTGCAAACCCACCTCTTGGCGCACTGCTGGTGGGGCGATGAGGTCCTCTTGTGTCCTGAGGACCTCAGGACACAAGTGGACTTCATCCCCCGAGCAACAGTGTGCCACGAGCCACGTTTGTAGAGTAGTGTAAAAAGGGGGCTTGGCCTTTGAGCACTCTCAGCAAACAAGTGGTATGGGGCTTACTGGAGGAAACAGGAGGGCTAGTTGGCCCCCAGGGACCCTTATGAGGAAAGGGGACTTCATCTCCCAACCAAGAGCACACCAGGAGGCGTGTTTGCAGAGTGGTGGAGAAAGGGGGCGTGGCCTGTGTCCTCCTCTCAGCAATCCCACTGTGTGGAGCTTACTGGAGGTAAGAGGTAGGCTAGTTGGCCCCTAAGGACCCCCAGCAGCAAAGGGGACTACAATTCCCATCCAAGAGCGCGCCAGGGAGCGTGTTTGCAGAGTGGTGGGCAAATGGGGCGTGGCCTGTTATGAGAACTTAGCAATCCTGCTGTGTGGATATAGGAGGGGTAGATGGCCCCCAAGAATGTCCTTGGGGGCCAACTTCCCCTCTTGTTACCTCCAGCAAGCCCCACACAGTAGGATTGCTAAGACGTCTTCGGAGGCCACGCCCCCTTTCTCAACCACTCTGCAAACACGCCTCCTGGCAGACTACGGGATGGGGGATGAAGTCCACTTTACTCCTGTAAGTTCTACGCAGTGGAATTCCTGAGCGCTGGTCGGAGGCCCAGCACCCTTTCTCCACCACTCTGCAAACGCGACTACTAGTTAAAGAAGCATTTGCAATGTAATAGGATTCGCATTTGCGAGAGTCAGAGCTATTGGCGTTGTAAATGTAAAAGTTTTTTACTAATGTTTTTTGGTGCAGAGTGGATGTACATTGTGTATAGTGGAATTATGTGGCCTGTTGTGCAGGTAAATTATGTAAGTAGAAAGTATGTGGTATTTAGTGTATAGGAATTATGTGGAGTGGGATTATGTGTTTTGGAGAGTAATTATGTGGTATTGTAGTCTGTGTTGTGGAGTGGTAACCTCATGTTTAGACTTCCTGGTTTCCATAGAAGCTAAACTATAAACTTAAAGAGACACAAAAAAAGAAGGAACCACTGAGGAGCCCATCTGGACCTAGTCGGAGGTATGAGCAGGGCACTGGAATTATGTGACTGTTCGGCTGCACCAACTGTCACATATTTAAACATTTTCCGCATTTGCCAAATATTCTATCATCTGCTGCGTAATCTGCAGATTTGAACAAAAAAAGCCTTGTTTCTAGCTCAAACGTCTCAAATGTTCCCAAAAATGCAGCTTCACGTGTTACAGCATGGTGGAAGGCCCTTTGCAAAGCTGGAATGGTCACGTGTTACTTATTGCTAAATGTGGGTGTTAAATTGTAGGCCTGGGCGGTAAATTCCGTTCCGCTCGCGGAATTTGCGGAATTTGGGTAATTTCGCGTTCTGCGGAGAACGCGGAATTACCAAAAATTCCGCGATCCGCGGCTTCGCGGAATTTTTGGCTTGTTCGCGCTTTTCAAAATGCGTGTTCGCAAGATATTTCTCCCCGAGCACGCAAACAGCGTTCGCGAACAGGAAAAAAGCATCGTGAACAGGCGGAATAAGCAATTCCGCGTGTTCGCGGATCTTTTGCGTGCTCGCGGAGATTTTATACCATTTCGCGGAGCTTTGCGTAGCGCGACTACGCAAATTCCGCCCACCCCTATTAAATTGGCACTAATGGTGCACAAACCTCTCTTCTTTCTGTGCCTCTCTTGCCTCTTTCTGCATTTCTCTTGCATCTTTCTGCACCTTTCTTCCTCTAACTGCACCTCACTGTCTTCTTTCTGCACTTCACTTGCCTCTTTCCGCACTTCTCTTGCCCCTTTCTGCATCCCTCTTGCCTCTTTTTGCACCTCTGTTTGTTCTTTCTGCACCCCTTTTGCCTGTTTCTGCAACTATCTTGCCTCTTTCTGTAGTTCTCTTGCCTCCTTCTGCACCTCACTTGCCTCTTTCTGCACTTCTATTGCCTCTTTCTGCACCTCACTTGCCTCTTTCTGCACCCCTTTTGCCTGTTTCTGCAACTCTCTTGCCTCTTTCTGCAGTTCTCTTGCTTCCTTCTGCACCTCACTTGTCTCTTTCTGCACTTCAATTGCCTCTTTCTGCACCTCTCTTGCTTCTTTCTGCACCCCTGTTGTCTCTTTCTGCATCCCTGTTGTCTCTTTCTGCACTTGTCTTCCCTCTTTCTACACCTCTTGCTTCTTTCTGCATTTCTCTTGCTTCTTTCTGCACCTCTCTTGCTTCTTTCTGCACCCTTCTTCCCTTTTTTGCATCCCTCTTGCCTCTTTCTGCTGTTCTCTTGTCATTTTCTGCACCTCTCTTGCCTCTCTCTGCACCTCACTTGCCTCTTTCTGCACTTCTCTTGATTTTTTTCTACACCTCTGTTGCTTCTTTCAGCAATTCTCTTGCCTCTTCCTGCACTTCTCTTGCTTGTTTCTGCACCTCTCTTGCATATTTCTGCACCTCTGTTGCCTCTTTCTGCACCTCACTTGCTTCTTTCTGCACCCCTCTTGCTTATTTTTGCACCCCTTTTTCTCTTTCTGCACCTCTCTTGCGTCTTTCTGCACCCCTGTTCCCTCTTTCTGCACCTTTCCTGTTGTTTCTGCACCTCTCTTGCCGTACCTCTGTTGCTTCTTTCTGCACTTCTCTTGCTCTTTCTGCACCCATCGCGCCTCTTTCAGCACCTGTTGATTCTTTCTGCTCCCCTCCTGCCTCTTTCTGTACTTGTCTTGCCTCTTTGTGCACCTCTCCTACCTTTTTCTGCAATCAATCAATCACGGCATTTATAGAGCGCGCTACTCACCCGGGAGGGTCTCAAGGCGCTGGGGGAGGGGGTAAGTTACTGCTCGAACAGCCAGGTCTTGAGCTGCTTCCTGAAGGAGAGATGGTCCTGGGTTCGCCGAAGGTGAGTGGGGAGGAGTTCCAGGTCTTGGCTGCCAGGTAGGAGAAGGATCTTCCTCCGGCGGTGGTTCTGCGGATCGCGTGGTACGGTGGCGAGGCGTGGCTGGTTGATCGTAGCTGGCGTGTGGGCGTGTAGAAGGTCATGCGGTCGTTGAGGTACTTTGGGCCCAGGTCGTGGAGGGCCTTGTGTGCGTGGGTGAGGAGTCTGAACGTGATTCTCTTGCTGACGGGGAGCCAGTGCAGGTCTTTCAGGTGTCCGGTGATGTGGCTGTGTCGGGGGATGTCCAGGATGAGTCGTGCGGAGGCGTTCTGGATGCGCTGGAGTCTTTTTGAAGTTTGGCTGTGGTTCCGGCGTAGAGGGTGTTCCCATAGTCCAGTCGGCTGGTGACGAGTGCCTGGGTGACGGTCTTCCTGGTTTCAGTGGGGATCCATCTGAAGATCTTGCGGAGCATGCGCAGGAGTGTTGAAGCATGAAGATGAGACGGCGTTGACTTGTCTGGTCATCGACAGGGAGGAGTCCAGGATGAAGCCCAGGTTGCGTGCGTGGTCCGTTGGCTTGGGCGCGGTGCCCAGGGCCGGGGGCCACCAGGAGTCGTCCCAGGCGGAGGGTGATGAGCCCAGGATGAGGACTTCCGTCTTGTCTGAGTTCAGTTTAAGGCGGCTGTTCCTCATCCAGTCGGCGACGTCTCTCATCCCGTCGTGTAGGTTGGCTCTGGCGGTGGGTGGGGTCGTTGGTGAGGAGAGGATCAGCTGGGTGTCGTCGGCGTAGGAGATGATGTTGAGGTTGTGTCGGCGTGCGATGGCTGCGAGGGGCTCATGTAGGCGTTGAAGAGGGTTGGGCTGAGTGAGGATCCTTGTGGAACGCCGCAGATGACTTCGGTGGCTTCGGATCTGAACGGGGGAGGCGGACTCTCTGGGTTCTTCCGGCGAGGAGCGAGATGATCCATTCCAGTGCTTTCTCTCGGATTCCGATGTTGCTGAGGCGCTTCACTAGGGTGCGGTGGCAGACGGTGTCGAACGCCGCGGAGAGGTCCAAGAGGATGAGGGCAGCTGTTTCCCGTTGTCGGTTAGGGTTCTGATGTCGTCGGTGGCTGCGATAAGGGCGGTCTCGGTGCTGTGGTTGGCCCGAAACCCGGACTGCGAGGGTCGAGGATCCATTCGTCTCGAGGAAGGCGGCAAGCTGTCTGTTGGCGGTCTTCTCGATGACTTTGGCCGGAAACGGAAGGAGCGAGATGGGACGGTAGTTCTTGAGGTCGGTGGGGTCCGCCGTTGGTTTCTTCAGGAGGGCGGTAAGCTCGGCGTGCTTCCAGCTCTCCGGGAAGGTGGCGGTGTGGAAGGAGGAGTTGATGATGTCCCGGAGATGGGGTGCGATGGTGGCGTCGGCTTTGTTGAAGGCGTGGTGTGGGCAGGGTCGGTTGGTGATCCGGAGTGGATGGAGTTCATCGTGCGGGTGGTGTCTTCGGTGCTGATCGGGGTCCAGTTGCAGAGGGTGGTGGTGGCGGGCGTTGGTTCGGCGGTAGGGTGCGTTGTTTGTGCGTCGAAGCTGTTATGTATGTCGGTGATCTTGCGGTGGAAGAACGCGGAGAGTGAGTTGCAGAGGTCTTGCGAGGGTGATGTCGTTGTTTCCGGCGCTGGGGTTGGAGAACTCTTTGACGATGCTGAAAAGTTCCTTGCTGTCATGGGCGTTGTTGTCCAGTCGTTCTTTGAGTGCCGACTTCTTGGTGGCACGGATCAGCTGGTGGTGTTTGCGGGTGGCGTGCTTGAGGCGGTCCTGTTGTCTGTGGTCTGGTCGAGTCGCCAGGTTTTCTCGAGAGTGCGGCAGTTCTTCTTGGATTCCTTGAGTTCGTTGGTGAACCAAGGGGTTTTCTTGCTTCCGGGTCTGCTGGGAGGGTTTTTAGTGGTGCGAGGTCGTCGGCGCAGGCGGTCAGCCACTTGGCGAGGTTGCTGGCTGCTTCGTTTGGGTCCGTTGTGTTGGTGGGTGTGTTCTGGCTGAGGGAGGCGGTGAGCTGCTCGGCGGTGATCTTGCTCCAGCTCCGGCGGGGAGCCTGTTGCGGGTGGTGGTGGGTCGCAGTCTTTCTGAAGCTGAAGTGGACGCAGCTGTGGTCGGTCCAGTGGAGTCCGGTGGCGTGGCTGAAGGAGATGTGCTTGCTGGACGAGAAGACGGGGTCAAGCGTGTGGCCGGCGTAGTGGGTGGGCGTGTTCACCAGTTGCTTGAGTCCGAGGTTGGCGGGGTTGTCCAGCAGGGCGGTGGTGTTTCTGTCGTTGTTGTTCTCCAGGTGGAAGTTGAGGTCCCCTAGGAGGATGTAGTCGGCGGAGGGCATGGCGTGCGGGCTGATGAAGTCTGCGATGTCTTCGCTGAATAGTGTGCGTGGTCCCGGGGTCTGTAGATGAGGGTGCCTCGGAGGGTGGTCTTGGGGTCAGTGTGTATCTGGAAGTGTAGGTGTTCGGCGGCGGTGAAGGTCTCGTCGGAGTTAGTCGAGATGCGGATGGTGTTCTTGTGTACGATGGCGATGCCTCCTCCCGTCTGGTTGATGCGGTCCCTCCGGGTGATCTTGTATCCGTCCGGGATGGCTATGGCGATGTCGGGGCGCTGAGGAGGCGTTCATCCAGGTTTCGGTGAGGAAGGCGATGTCCGGTGCTGTTGCGTCGAGCAGGTCCCAGAGTTCCACGGCGTGCCTGTGGACGGAGCGGAGTGTTCAGCAGGATGCATTTCAGGTGGTTGCTGCTGGTGCTCGACTTGGCGGAGGTGGTGCACGTCCGGGGGCAGGTGAATCGGCAGGTTTGGCAGGTGAAGGGTCCGTGGGTGCGTCTCGGTGAGGCTCGGTAGCAGGCAGGGTTCCGGCCGGCATTGAGTGCGGTGAGTGTGGCGGCGTCGTAGGTCCGTCGAGTGGTGTTGCATCGGTGGGATCCAGGGGTTCTGGCGCTGGGCGCGGTCCAGTCGCGGACGGGCGCAGACGGGCTTGCCTTAGGCGCGCCTTCGGCGCGCCAGCTGGCAGCGCCCGCTGCGCGCGGCCGCCATTTATGGGGAGGTGGGAGGGAGGAGCAGCTGGGAGGCGGGAGGCAGGGGCAGCGAATGGGCAGTCAGGGGCGGGGCCGCAGGGGCGCAGCGGCGGGAATGGCGAGAGGCAGCGGGGCACAGAAAGGAAATGGGGGAAAGCAGACAAAATCACGGGCACAACGACAATGGGGCAGCGAGGGGCACAAAAAGGAAAAAGGGGAGAGAGCAGACAAAATCACGGGCACAACGACAATGGGGCAGCGAGGGGCACAAAAGGAAAAAGGGGAGAGAGCAGACAAAATCACGGGCACAACGACAATGGGGCAGCGAGGGGCACAAAAGGAAAAAGGGGAGAGAGCAGACAAAATCACGGGCACAACGACAATGGGGCAGCGAGGGGCACAAAAAGGAAAAAGGGGAGAGAGCAGACAAAATCACGGGCACAACGACAATGGGGCAGCGAGGGGCACAAAAAGGAAAAAGGGGAGAGAGCAGACAAAATCACGGGCACAACGACAATGGGGCAGCGAGGGGCACAAAAAGGAAAAAGGGGAGAGAGAGCAGACAAAATCACGGGCACAACGACAATGGGGCAGCGAGGGGCACAAAAAGGAAAAAGGGGAGAGAGCAGACAAGATCACGGGCACAACGACAATGGGGCAGCGAGGGGCACAGAAAGGAAAAGGGGAGAGAGGCAGACAAAATCACGGGCACAACGACAATGGGGCAGCGAGGGCCACAAAAGGAAAAAGGGGAGAGAGCAGACAAAATCACGGGCACAACGACAATGGGGCAGCGAGGGGCACAAAAAGGAAAAAAGGGGAGAGAGCAGACAAAATCACGGGCACAACGACAATGGGGCAGCGAGGGCACAAAAGGAAAAAGGGGAGAGAGCAGACAAAATCACGGGCACAACGACAATGGGGCAGCGAGGGCACAAAAGGAAAAAGGGGAGAGAGCAGACAAAATCACGGGCACAACGACAATGGGGCAGCGAGGGCACAAAAGGAAAAAGGGGAGAGAGCAGACAAAATCACGGGCACAACGACAATGGGGCAGCGAGGGGCACAAAAGGAAAAAGGGGAGAGAGCAGACAAAATCACGGGCACAACGACAATGGGGCAGCGAGGGGCACAAAAAGGAAAAGGGGAGAGAGCAGACAAAATCACGGGCACAACGACAATGGGGCAGCGAGGGGCACAAAAAGGAAAAAGGGGAGAGAGCAGACAAAATCACGGGCACAACGACAATGGGGCAGCGAGGGGCACAAAAAGGAAAAAGGGAGAGAGCAGACAAAATCAAGGGCACAACGACAATGGGGCAGCGAGGGGCACAAAAAGGAAAAGGGGAGAGAGCAGACAAAATCACGGGCACAACGACAGTGGGGCAGCGAGGGGCACAAAAGGAAAAAGGGGAGAGAGCAGACAAAATCACGGGCACAACGACAATGGGGCAGCGAGGGGCACAAAAAGGAAAAAGGGGAGAGAGCAGACAAAATCACGGGCACAACGACAATGGGGCAGCGAGGGGCACAAAAAGGAAAAGGGAGAGAGCAGACAAAATCACGGGCACAACGACAATGGGGCAGCGAGGGCACAAAAGGAAAAAGGGGAGAGAGCAGACAAAATCACGGGCACAACGACAATGGGGCAGCGAGGGGCACAAAAGGAAAAGGGAGACAAGCAGAAAAACGGGCACCGGGGCCACAAGCGGAGGGCGATCTTACCTGCAGAAGCAGCGGGCAGACAACACAGGCGGAGCTGTGTGTGGGGAGAGCGACCTACCTGGCAAGGTCAAGGGTCGCTCTCCTCACCGCGCAGCGGCCGCCATTTATGGGGAGGTGGGAGGGAGGAGCAGCTGGGAGGCGGGAGGCAGGGGCAGCGAATGGGCAGTCAGGGGGCGGGGCCGCAGGGACGCAGCGGCGGGGAATGGCGAGAGGCAGCGGGGGCACAGAAAGGAAATGGGGGAAAGCAGACAAAATCACGGGCACAACGACAATGGGGCAGCGAGGGGCACAAAAAGGAAAAAGGGAGAGAGCAGACACAATCACGGGCACAACGACAATGGGGCAGCGAGGGGCACAAAAAGGAAAAAGGGGAGAGAGCAGACAAAATCACGGGCACAACGACAATGGGGCAGCGAGGGGCACAAAAGGAAAAGGGAGAGAGCAGACAAAATCACGGGCACAACGACAATGGGGCAGCGAGGGGCACAAAAAGGAAAAAGGGGAGAGAGCAGACAAAATCACGGGCACAACGACAATGGGGCAGCGAGGGGCACAAAAAGGAAAAGGGAGAGAGCAGACAAAATCACGGGCACAACGACAATGGGGCAGCGAGGGGCACAAAAAGGAAAAAGGGGAGAGAGCAGACAAAATCACGGGCACAACGACAATGGGGCAGCGAGGGCACAAAAAGGAAAAAGGGGAGAGAGCAGACAAAATCACGGGCACAACGACAATGGGGCAGCGAGGGCATGAAAGGAAAAAGGGGAGAGAGCAGACAAAATCACGGGCACAACGACAATGGGGCAGCGAGGGGCACAAAAAGGAAAAAGGGGAGAGAGCAGACAAAATCACGGGCTACAATCGACAATGGGGCAGCGAGGGCACAAAAAGGAAAAAGGGGAGAGAGCAGACAAAATCACGGGCACAATGACAATGGGGCAGCGAGGGGCACAAAAGGAAAAGGGGAGACAAGCAGAAACGGCACCGGGGCCACAAGCGGAGGGCGATCTTACCTGCAGAAGCAGCGGGCAGACAACACAGGCGGAGCTGTGTGGTGGGGGAGCGACCTACCTGGCAAGGTCAAGGGTCGCTCCCCTCTTGCCTCTTTTTGCACCTCTGTTGGTTCTTTCTGCACTGCTCTTGCTTCTTTCTGCACCATACTTGCCTCTTTCTGCACTTCTCTTGCTTCTTTCTATACCTCTATTGCTTCTTACAGCAATTCTCTTGCCTCTTTCTCCACTTCTCCTCCTTCTTTCTGTAACCCTCCTGCCTCTTTCTGTACCTTTTTTGCCTCTTTGTGCACCTCTCCTACCTCTTTCTGCACCCCTCCTGCTTCTTTTTGCACCTCTGTTGGTTCTTTCTGCACTGCTCTTGCTTCTTTCTGTACCTCACTTGCCTCTTTCTGCACTTCTCTTACTTCTGTCTACACCTCTGTTGCTTCTTTCAGCAATTCTCTTGCCTCTTTCTGCACTTCTCTTGCTTGTTTATGTACTTCTCTTGCGTCTTTCTGCACCTCTGTTGCCTCTTTCTGCACTTCACTTGCTTCTTTCTGCACCCCCTTGCCTCTTTCTGCACCCCTCTTCCTTCTTTCTGCACCTCTCTTGCCTCTTTTTGCACCCTTGTTCCCTCTTTCTGCACCTTTCCTGCCTGTTTCTGCACCTCGCTTGCTTCTTTCTGTACATCTGTTGCTTCTTTCTGCACTTCTCTTGCCTCTTTCTGCAACCTTCACACCTCTTTCAGCACCTCAGTTGCTTCTTTCTGCACTTCTCTACTTCTTTCTGCACCCCTCCTGCCTCTTTCTGTACTTCTCTTGCCAATTTGTGCATCTCTCCTACCTCTTTCTGCACCCCTCTTGCCTCTTTGTGCACCTCTTTTGCTTCGTTCTGCACTCTTCTTGCCTCTTTCTGTACCCCTCTTGCCTCTTTCTGCACCTCTGTTGGTTCTTTCTGAACTGCTCTTGCTTCTTTCTGCACCTCTGATTTAGAGGTAGTTTTAATCGCCCTGCCCTATTATGTACTAGGGCCTTACAGGGGAGGTCATGCCAATCACAGGGGCACCCCAACCCATAGTGTACCCTAGTGTATGTGGGTGTTTTCACTGTATTCTAAGTGTTTTTCTGCATAGCGCTGGCTCAGGGCCTGGTTAGTCAGAGTCAGTTACCACTAACCCTGGGTGTAGTTCGCGAAGTAGCGCTACGCGAAGCTATGCGAAGTGCACTTCGCACTACGCGAACTGCGTAGTGCGCTGTTCGCGATGATTGCACAGTGCCGGATGCTTGTCCGCACTGTGCAATCATTGAAAACGGCATCTTGCACAGTGCGAGCTGTCTTTTACTGCCGCTCGAGTAGATTTTTACTCAAGCGGCAGCTTTCTCAACGCGGACTGGTAGTTTCAGCATCGCGAGCGGTCGCGAGCATACGCGACCACCGCAATGAGAAACCTGACCTCCCCGCGTTGAGAATCTCGCCGGGAGGTTTATTTTCCACGCCGCGATCGGCAACTTGATGTTGCTGATCGCGAACGAGGAAAAGTCTCGCTGAGATGTATATTTTGCTTGCTCGCGGTCGCCAAATTGACGTTGAGGACCGCGAGCAAGCAAAAATGACCGCTGCACTACGCTACGCTACGCGTGTTTGCACTGTGGTACGTGCAATTCGTGTAGTGCGAAATAGCGCAAACTTCGCAAACTACGCGAGCGTAGCGTATTGCTTTGCCCAGGGTTAGTTACCACCAGTACCAGTCAGCAAAAGTTGGGGGCACAGGATGACTTTGCAACAAGGCCTCTTTCTGCACCTCTGTTGGTTCTTCCTGCATATCTCTTGCTTCTTTCTGCACCTTTCTTCATCTTTCTGGACTTCTATTGCCTCTTTCTGCATTTCTCTTGCTTCTTTCTGCGCCTTTCTTCCTCTTTCTGCACATGTCCTACCTCTGTAGGCATAGTTAGAAATTTTCATTTAAAAAACCTTTGAAATTCAATGAAAAAACCATAGGTTTCAGAGATGTTATAGTTAGTAATTAGCATTTAAAAAACCTTTGAAATTCACTGAAAAAACCACAGGTTTCAGGGACGTTATAGTTAGTTGGACATTTTACTCGTACAAAACCAGAGAAATTTGGCTGTTATAGTTAGTTGAGCTAACCATAACTCGCGGCCCCGCAATGCACTGCTGATGACATCACATATTACATCATTCATGACATGGTCAGTGACATCACTGATGACATCACTGATGACATCTCAAATGACATCACTGATGACATCATCCACATGATAATCTGATGCACCGCCTCACACCCTAATATAACCTTTGATACACCCACTCTAAAATACAGACTACCATTTTCGAAACCATAGACACACCAATACCAGTTACTATATACCCACTCACTGATTCCTAGGTCTACACACACATCCACTCATTCACCCATACAGTCTCTCATACATGCAGTCACTCATCAATACAGCACTATTATTTGCACTCATACACATATACAGACACTCACACACCGCCACTCATCCATAGAGTTACTCACACACCCTAGTCAGTCATGCAAAGAATCAATCACACTCCCATTTACTCACCTATACAGTTATACACACACCACCTCACTTATTCATACAGATACTAACACATACTTACTCTCTTATACAATCACTGATACAAGCACACACTCATCCATACAGCCACTCTCACAATCACTCACTCTCACATACAGTCATTTATGTACTCCAACACTCACATATACTGCCTTTCACATATGTAGTTACTCACACATGTACCACTGAGACATCCATTCACTCACCAACACACCCATACACACACTCACCCACCCATACAGCCCTTTACAGATGCACTCTTGAACCCATACACCCAGTGAATCACCCACTCACACATATATGCACAGTCACACACCTCCACCCAACCTCACAGACTCTCAGGCACCCATACAGATACTCAGACAACCAATCAAAAACCCAAGTAGTCACTCATGTAGCTACTCACCAACCCATGCAGCCGCTTACACACCAACTGAAAGACTGATACAGACATTCACACAGTTTAGTCACTAACCCATGCATTCAGTAAGACACGTTTAATCACTCACTTATACAGTCAGTCACGCACCCACTAAATCATCCATTCAGACACTTATACACCCACTCATTCTTCAATACACCTTGGCATATATATATATATATATATATATATATTATCTACTGGCGGTCGCCAGTAGATAGTTATAGTTAGGACCTATTATCCATAGGAAATCCGCGACATTCTATTTGAAATAACGTTGGCGCCGGTTGACGAATCTTCGCGAAAGTTTCCAACTTGTTGGGGCGCTCCGCTCCTACCCTGAAACTCTCGGGTTGATTCGTCAAGCGGGGCCGAGAAAAGGGGGTCCCAAAACGCGTTTTCCCATTCATTTTTCCATAGGAACCTTTAGTCGCAGCTACAGCCCGAACTGCTGAACGGAATTACACCAAATTTGGCAAAGAGGTAGCCCTTGGTTCAGACTGGTGCCTTTGGCTTAAATGGTGTAAATCCATTCAGTAGTTCCTGAGAAATTCACAAGTAAAGTCACATATATATCTGTGGCCGAGTAGGGTCCGCGTACCCTCCCGATCACGAGCTGCATGCTAATTGGCTGTCAGCTGGCTGTCAACATTCCGATTCAGGAAGTGTTGGCAGCCATTTTGTCCCTCGGTAGAACCGAGGGACAGAAACAAGTGCGCAAAGCGCACAAAGGGGGCAGGGTAGAAACACCCTAACCCCTAGGCCTGCTCAGGGGTCCCACAAGGACCCCCTGGGCAAAAAAGCATTTTTTTTTAAAATCGGCAGGATGCGCTCAGGGTGCGCGGATCCTGCCGAAAAAATCGAGCGCGGTCTCCCGCGCTTCGATGTTAATTTGCCCGGGTGGGCCAAGTCCCGGGGGCATGGTGGGGGTTAAATTTATGTATGGGGGCCTCTAAGGGCCCCCAAGCCCCGGGACCGCCACCCCCGGGGCTTTAACACAAAATGGTGCGGGAGGGCTCTTTGCCCTCCCGCTGCCCCGAGGACCGCCACCTCCCGGGGCTTCTGTTTTAATGTTTTTAACCTGTGTGGGGGGCTCCAGCCCCACACGCCCGGGACCGCCACCTCCCGGGGCACTAAAAATTAAAAATGGGGGTCCGTTTTGGACCCTGAAGCCCGGGACCACCACCTCCCGGGGCTTTGAAAATGTGGGGAGGGGGCCGCGCGGCCCCCTCCTGGAGCCCTTGATGGCCCTGGGGACCGCCACCCCCAGGGCCGGCTCCTGCAGTGTCCCGGGGTGCCTACCCCGGGACACTGCTGTTTGCAATGACAGGACAGGAGCCTCGCGGCTCCGTCCTGTCATTGCAAACTGCTTGGATATTGGAAGAGAGAGCAGGAAACCTGCTCTCGCTTCCAATATCCAAAGCTGATTGCTTTCCACATGGGGAGCAGCATGTTAGCTGCTCCCCATGTGGAAAGCAATGCCGGCTCGCGCAGGAGGCGGGGAGCCGGCGGGACTGTGGGGGGTTTGGGGACCCCCACAGTCCCCAACGAGAGCCAGGCTCCGGGGGATGGGGTCCCGGGGCCATAAGTGGCTGAGGAGGGGGCCACGCAGCCCCCTCCCCAAATTTAAAAAAATAAAAAATTAAAAAAAGTGCAAGGCCGGCCCCGGGGATGGGGTCCCCGGGGCCAATACATGGCCTGAGGAAGGGGGCCACGCGGCCCCCTTCCGTTTTATTTAATAAAAAAATAGAATGCTCAGGCCCCGGGGATGGGGTCCCCGGGGCCAATAGTAGGCACAGGGAAGGGGGCCACGCAGCCCCCTTCCCATTAAAAAAAAAAAAAAAACGACCGGCATCGTGCTGGAGGCCCCGCCCCTCCCTGCAGTACTCTGCAAATGCGCCCCTGGCGCGTTTGCAGAGGAGGAACAATTCCCCTTGAATACTGGGGGTCCTGGAGGCCAACTAGCCCACCAGGAACCTCCAGTATGCGCCAGGGGCTGCGTTGCAGAGACGTGTACAGAGGCCACGCCCCTTTTACACCTCTCTGCAACGCAGCTCTGTGGCGCTTTTGGAGGTATATGGTGGGCTAGTTGGACTCCAGGGACCCTCAGGATTCAAGGGGACTTAATCCCCCAACTTAAAACGCGCCACGGGCGCGTTTGCACAGTGGTGAAGGGAGGGGCGGGGCTTCAGGTGACATGTGTGCAAACAGGCCCCGTGGCGCGTTTTAAGATGGGGAATAAATTCCTTTTCAATCCTGAGGGTCCCTAGGGGCCAACTAGCCCACCAGGTACCTCCAGTAAGCGCCACGGAGCTGCGTTGCAGAGTGTTGTAAAGGGGCGTGGCCTCTGAACACCTCTCTGCAACGCAGCCCCTGGCGCATACTGGAGGTACCTGGTGGGCTAGTTGGCCCCTAGGGACCCTCGGGATTGAGGAGGAATTAATTGTCCAACTTAAAACGCGCCACAGGGCGTGTTTGCAGACATGTCACCTTAGGCCCCACCCCTTCCTTCACCATTGTGCAAATATTCCTCTAAAATCAGCCGAACTACGAATTCCGATTTACTCACCTGTTATCAGGAGAGACCTCAGTGCTGCATCTTTCAGCTCAGTACTGGTCCTGAAAAGTAATTTTAACCGTACTTACCAGTAACTTGAATTTCCTTCCATAGGCTAACATTGACTGGTTTCACTTGAAAAATTCTTCTAAGTGTGGAGTTTTGGAACTTTATAATATTCCTCTAAAATCAGCCGAAATACGAATTCCGATTTACTCACCTGTTATCAGGAGAGACCTCAGTGCTGCATCTTTCAGCCCAGTACTGATCCTGAAAAGTAATTTTAACCGTACTTACCAGTAACTTGAATTTCCTTCCATAGGATATCATTGCCTGCTTTTTGCTGAAAAAGTTTCTAAGTGTCGATTTTTGAAACATACAAATATTCCTCTAAAATCAGCCAAAATACGAATTCCGATTTACTCACCTGTTATCAGGAGAGAACCTCAGTGCTGCATCTTTCAGCCCAGTACTGATCCTGAAAAGTAATTTTAACCGTACTTACCAGTAACTTGAATTTCCTTCCATAGGCTAACATTGACTGGTTTCACTTGGAAATTCTTCTAAGTGTGGAGTTTTGGAACTTTATAATATTCCTCTAAAATCAGCCAAACTACGAATTCCGATTTACTCACCTGTTATCAGGAGAGAACCCAGTGCTGCATCTTTTAGCCCAGCACTGACCCTGAAAAGTAATTCTAACCGTACTTACCAGTAACTTGTATTTCCTTCCATAGGAATCCATTGTCTGGTTTTCAGCAGAAAAGTTTCAAAGTGTCAATTTTCATAAACTACAAATATTCCTTAAAAATCGCCTGTATGACTTAAACGCATTCTTTCAACTGTTTACAGGAGATGCACCAGTGCTGGATCCAGGATCCACCACTGAGTAAGAAAAAGTAACGATAACACTACTTACCTGCTAAGTGAATTTCCGGCCATAGGATAACATTGGTGATTCTATGTGAAAAAGTTTCTAAGTGTCAACTTTTAAAATACAATAATATTCCTTAAAAATCAGTACTGTAACCAAAACGCTTTTACTCAACTGTTTACAGGAGATGTCCCAGGACTGAATCTAGGATCCAGTCCTGTGGTTAGAAAAGTAATCCATAAAGTAACTAATTGCATTTAACTAGAAATTCACATTGAGCTCAATGTTGCATTGTGTTTGAAATTGTGTTGCCCATTGCAACAACTGTAACTACTGTACTTAAAAGTCTATTGCCTATTTGCAAAGTATTTAAACTAAAGTAATTCATTCTGAGAAAGTATATTTTGTAATGTAATGTATAATGTAATTACAATGTAATTTAAAAAATAAAATATCTAAAAATAAATAGTTGAAAAAAATGTTGTAAATCAGTATCAAAAAAATAAATATAACAATTAATACAATTAAAAAATTGTCATTTACAAAACCTTTGAAATTCACTGAAAAAAACCATAGGTTTCAGGCACGTTATAGTTAGAAATTAGCATTTAAAAAACCTTACAAATTCACTGAAAAAACCATAGGTTTCAGGCACGTTATAGTTAGAAATTAGCATTTAAAAAACCTTTGAAATTCACTGAAAAAACCATAGGTTTTAGGGACAGTTATAGTTAGTTGGACATTGCACTCGTACAAAACCCGTGAAATTCCCCCGTTATAGTTAGTTCAGCTAACTATAACTCGCGCCCCGCAATTCACTGCTGATGACGTCACATATTACATCACTCATGACATGGTCAGTGACATCACTGATGACATCACTGATGACATCTCAAATGACATCACTGATGACATCATCCATGTGATAATTTCATGCATCTTCTCACACCCTAATATAACTTTTGATACACCCACTCTTATTTACAGACTGCCATTCGCAAAACCATACACACTCCAATACCAATAACTATATACCCACTCACTGATTCTTAGGTCTACACACACACATCTACTCACTCACCCGTGCAGTCACTCATACTTACAGTCACTCAGTACAGGACTATCATATGCACTCATACACCTATATAAACACTCACACACCGCCACTCATCCATAGAGGTACTCACACACCTAGTCAGTCATGCAAAAAATTAATCACACACCCATTTACTCACCTATAGAGTTATACACACACCAGCTCACTTAGTCATACAAATACTAGCACATTCTTACGATCTTATACAATAACTGATACAAGCACACACGCATCCATACAGCCACTCTCACAATCACACACTCTCACTTATAGCCTTTTAAATACTCTAACACACATATATACTGCCTTTTATATATGTAGTTACTCGCACATGTACCACTGAGATATACATTCACTCACTAACACACCCATACACACACTCACCCACCCAAGCAGTCCATCACAGACGCACTCTTCAAATCATGCACCCAGTGAATCACCCACTCACACATCTATGTACAGAGTCGCACACACCCCACCCACACAAACACTCAGGCACCCATACAGATACTCAGACAACGAATCAATAACTCATGTAGACACTCATGTAGTTATTCACAAACCCATGCAGCCACTTACACAGCAACAGACAGACGGATACAGACATTCACCCAGTTTAGTCACTAACCCATGCATTCAGTAAGATACGTTTAATCACTCACTTATACAGTTAGTCACGCACCTACTAAATCATCCATACAGACACTTATACACCCACTCATTCTTCAATACGCCTTTCCCTATATACATTAAAAATATTTAAACTTTACAGAAACACAGTCACTAGATGATGTCATCAGTGATGTCATTTGAGATGTCATCAGTGATGTCATCAGTGATGTCACTGACCATGTCATGAGTGATGTAATATGTGACGTCATCAGCAGTGAATTGCGGGGCGCGAGTTATAGTTAGCTGAACTAACTATAACGGGGAATTTCACAGGTTTTGTACGAGTGCAATGTCCAACTAACTATAACTGTCCCTAAAACCTATGGTTTTTTCAGTGAATATATATATATATATATATATATATATATATATATATATATATATATTTATATATATATATAAAACATATTTAAACTTTACAGAAACACATAGTCACTGGATGATGTCATCAGTGATGTCATTTGAGATGTCATCAGTGATGTCATCAGTGATGTCACTGACCATGTCATGAATGATGTAATATGTGATGTCATCAGCAGTGCATTGCGGGGCCGCGAGTTATGGTTTACTCAACTAACCATAACGGCCGAATTTCTCTGGTTTTGTACGAGTGAAATGTCCAACTAACTATAACGTTCCTGAAACCTGTGTTTTTTCAGTGAATATATATATATATATATATATATATATATATATATATTTATATATATATAGATATATATATATATATTTCAACCACGACCTGTCCAAGAATACAACAGGTAATGACACAGCACAGGGCACAGGATACCAGTTTCTTCAACCACTGACTTTTATTCCAAGACTTCAGCCAACTTGAGAAAAACTGATGAAAGCTTTCAACTTTTGGAAGGGTCAGATTTACTTTTTACTACTCCAACCTAATCAAAAGTAGGGAAGATCCTGGAGTTTAGAGAGGCCATTTTAGAAATCGGGTTGTTGACTGACTGGGGTGTGAGCTACAAACCCTTGCAGGGTGAACCACAAAATGTCACTAAATTAACCTACCACGTTTCCTTCTGAAATCCGTGCCAAGAGTCCTGTTCGCGATTGTGGGGGACAAGAGGAGCAGGGAGAGTGTTGCTTGAGGCTGCCGGCATAGCGCGAACAGCAAACCAGGTGATGTTGGCTGAAATTGCTGGACCTTCACGTTGGCAGTCCCCCACTAGCAGTCAATGCTGTATCGCACAGCGGCGGCTGCTGGAGCTTTGTGCTGAATCGTGGTGAGATCATTGAGGTTTTGGTACAAACAGGTCTGTTTGCTGTTGCGAGGAACACAAAAGCTTAATTACAGCTCTCTGAGCCACACCAAGGGTCAAGGGACCTGAGAAGCACCAGTCGGAGGTCAAGAACTTACTTCAGCTGGGTCCAGGGGCTGGTGCATGATGTTCGTGAGCTTTTTATGTCCCTGAAGTTCAGATCATGAGGCCAGCAGACTAGCCTTTAGATTCACTCTGGTAGCCCTGGGTTCAAGATGAAGTTGCAGGTCCAGTTCTTGTTCTCCAGGAAAGGAGGCAGCAGAGCAGAAAGGCAGCAATTCAGCAAGGCTGCAGCAGGTCAGCAATCTAGCAGAGTGGCAGTTCTTTCAGCAGCACAGCAATCCTTCTTCCTGGCAGAATATCCACAGGCCCAGAAGTATACTGAAGTGTTGGTGTCTGCAGTCACTTTTTATAGCCTGGTGCCCTGGTTCCAGAAGGTAGGAGAAGCTTCTAGGCAGTGACTTTGAAGTGGATGGAATTTCCTGACTCCCCTGCCTCTAAGCTGGCTGCAGCAACAACAAGGGGTTGTTAGGCCCTTTCTGTGAAGGTAATGCACAGGCTATTCAGTTACAAGTGGGGCTGCCAGCAAATGGCCCATTTATACACACCTAATCCCGCTATTGTGTGACTGTCTGGGAGGCATACACATAGTCTAACTGTCAATCACCCAGCCATGTGACCCAGGCCAGGGTAGAGGCACAAAAGTGCCAAAAGCAGAAAAATGCTAACTTTCTAAAAGTGGTATTTTTAAAATTGTAGTCAATGTCTCTACAATTCCAAAGACAGCAAACATGAGAGATCTACCAGCTCCCATTTGGAAATTACAGCTTATTAAATGTAATAAGGAATCTCTAATGTTATCCTAGGGGAGGGCTAGGCCTCACAGTAGCGAAAAATGAATTTAGGAGCCGCTTATTGCCTGCAAGGGACTACCTGTCCCAGTGTCCAATGGGGAAGAGGAGGAGCCTTGCAACATACTAGATCTGTGCACCTGAAAGTGCAACATAAGTGCACTTCGTGTCTTGCAATGCGGGATGCATGCAGGCCATGGGCGGGCCTGTCCTGCGCTCGTCAGTGACTGGCAGAGGCTGGGATGGGCTACCCCTATAACATCTTGATCTTAAAGTAATCAGTTTTCTCCATTAAGCAGTAGGGCACATCCAGTAGCTCTAACATGGGAAAGCATAAGGCAAATCTCCTGGCTCCCTCTACTAGTAGTGTTGTAATTTGGCAGCACTTAAGTTAAGCATTGGCTGAAGACAGCCTGTATTCAGAGGCTAAACTGTCCGCTTTGTGGAATCCATTTTGTATTTCTGGCAGCCATTTTGGTTGCCATGTGCTCACCATGTGCTCTGTCCTACCTTCCTGTTAACTGCTCTTGAAATCTGCCTAGAGACAAGTTATATTTAGTTCCTCTTGCTTTGCACATGCTCAGTTGAGCTTGCAGCTGTTCTGAGTTTATAAATGTCAGGATGTGTCTACTAGAAGTAGAAACTGTTAGCTCCACCCACTTGTCGACTGTGCATTTTCTGTATGACCTTATATGTACCTAAAACCAGCATTTGTGTTTGTACCGCCTTCATTTGAGCCCCTGTGTGGGTATAAAAGGACCAGGATCCTTCCATTCACTGTGCTACTTCATGCATTACTGAAGGGTGATGTGTGAATGTTAGCTCCACCTTATAAGGTTTAATAAACTCTGTTTTTCCTATTCCAGTTTCTGTGCCAACTTCTTCATAAGGGTCTGAGGACTCTGTGCAGAGAAGGGAGAACTCCTAAGCACTGGTAGGCCTTGCTGAGGCTAACTACTACAAATTGGCGCTTCCAACGTGGGACTCATCAAAAGACTCGGATGCCCGAAGGACTGGTCGCGACGAAGGATTGGAATCTCGCTTTTGGACGCGATCGCTGCCTGAGGAGACCTGAGTCTTGGCACCCATGGCGTTTTTCCTTTCTTTCTGATCTGACCATCCCGGCGGCGCCGGTCCTTGACTGAGATCTCTTCTGTTGATTTGCCGTGCAGTGACCATTTGGTCGATTTGAGAACTTGGCAGTTGGAACCTGGACACCATTTGATTGGTAAGAGCCGTTTTGCGGCACTTGCTGTTGGTTTGATGCCTTTGATTGGTAAGGTAGTTTTAGTAACACTTACTGTGGCTTTGTTTGTATGATTGGCCAATTTTGGAATTTGTTTTGTAATTATATATGCATTGCAATACATATAGGCAGGTAATGAGGAGATTTTTCTCTATTTGAAATTGTTTGAACAGCGCAACGTACGAGGAGTACCTTAAGCGCTACTTTGATTATAATACTGCATATTCTGCACTATTTTTGGCATGCCTGTTTCCAGTACACTTCGCAGAAAGTGTTGCTGTTTTGGAGGTACCAATAGGGATTTAGTAAGTACTCAGTTGACTCCCCTCAGAGGGGATACCTAAATAGGTTTAAGGTATAGTAAAAAGATATTTCTTCCTTGGTGACTAAGTACCCCATGGACTTAAATATGTACATAAAACGGATCCGGATCTGCGCACTTAGTAACATTCATAAGTGGTGATATGCAGAGCGCTTTTTGAGTGTTCTACCAGCCAAAACTGGCGAATTTGGTGTATTTTGGCTTCTTGAACATGGAACAGTCTTTTGGGCTACTTTTGAGAGCTCTTCTTGTAAATATGACTTACAATTAGTATTTACAAATAGTTTGGTTTTTGCGTACAGTTTGTAAGCTGTCTTAAAGTCCTAAGTGTTGATTTGTGGGTTAAATGTGTGTTTAAATGTCTATGTGGTTTGTGGTTTGACATTGGTGATACTTGTGTGAGTAAATAGCGATTGCGCTCTTTGTGTAAGAATGGCTAGCTTTAAGCGCGCTGTATTGTGTGTTCTGAGTGTATGACCCCCTTTTGTAAATGTCTGGAATGAGCTCAATGAGTTTGTTTATGTTTTTTTGCTGTCATCATTCTGTTATGCAAACTGTCATTTAGTTACTTATATATTAAATAAAAATCCAGAAATGAATTATATAACATATGCTAAACAGCTGCATGTTACTATTAAATTGACAGAGTAAGACACTATACATGTGTGCAAATTGCCACAATGCTAAAGATAAAATTAGAATTCGTATTCAATAGGATTAAAATAGGCCTCATACAGAGGAAGAAAAACGAAATTGTGTGTTTTGTAATCAATAGACTAAAATACAACATGTTACAGCATTTTCCTTAGATACATTGTATTAGACATTAAAAGGCATTCACATCATTTGAGTGAATTTGGTCGTTGCTGAACTAAATACACATTATAGAAAGATAGATTTGACTGCATTGAAATGCCTCAGTTTTTAAATAGACTGTGACATGCTTTCTTTCAGCACCAGAGAAAAAAGCTTTCCAACAGCTGTGTTTAAACTGACTAACTGAAAAGAAACTGTTTGACACAGCAAATGGGGATTTAACTCTGTCAGGGTATTTCAAATAATAAAGGGGTTTTTTCCTGAGAAAGGCGTGAAAATTCGACGCCTGCTGACAAACAACAGCTGCATAAATAGCATATGGCTATTCCTGATCACGGCCACAGACAGGAATGCTGAGTCAGCAAAATTTTAAGTCAGTGTAAAACTGGTATAAAGTCCTGCCTTATTTTAAAAGTTTCAAAACACCAGTTTCATTATTTTAGATAACAGAGAACAAAATTGAAAGTAGGGATTTCCTTTCTTAATGCCTTTTTTACATAAGTACATCTGTGGTTCTGATGTTAAATGATAACTGTCCTTTAAAAAGTGGCGCAGACTTTTCATGTTTCAAGTAAGGCTTCTGTGCTTAGGGTTATAAATGAATGCGTTTAAATATGATAGGCAAGGAATGAAGCTTGCTTTTCAAATGTGGAATCATCAGAATGGTTGGTTTTATTAAAAAAAAAAAAAAAGAATTATATGAAAAAAAATATATATTATTAAAAATAAATGCTTTAAATTCGTTTTTTAATCTTTATAAAGCCTAATCATCATACTGTGAATTCCTAGCATCAAAGTTGAATTTAAGCAGTGCTGTACCGAAAAGAAGGGAACTTAAATGTGAAATGTCACTTTACCCAGCCGTACAAAACTCATTTTTATAAGGGTATACCTTATACATTTCTGATTTCCCATTCCTGGGCTATCTAGAGAACACTCTGGGGGTTCCTATTATGCAAAAATATTGTAGGATATTCATTTTTAAGTGCCCCTACCACCAAAGTCGAAATTGAGCTAAATTCACTATTTTAACAGCAGTTCTACCACTCAGGGCAGGTTTCAAACTGATCTCAAGCTAGAGCTGGTACATATGCAAATATAGAACAAACAGCTGACCTCTGTATTACTAGACTGCACACCACATACTGTACACAAATGAAAATAAGTATACAGAAACCAGCAGACGTTATTATCCTACCTTTAAATTACTGGCAAACGGATCGGACAGGACTGCCTTTCAGCTGTGATTCTCCAGAGTTGCTTTGAATTACGAAAACCGCATGGCAAGCCTTGCACAAACAAAATGAACAGCTGCTGAACGGGTCAAAGGTCGGAGTTCTGCATTTAGCAACTTAGCAGGGTGAAGGGTAAGGTTTGCTTGGACACTTGAGATGACAGCGCAAAGAGAGGAAGAGAAGCTTTGCTTCCTATTTTTGGCAAACACACGTTTTGCGCAGTCATATGAAACAAAGGAAAAGCAGCCCTCAGTTGAGCATTTGATCTGCCATGTATATAAAAATAATGGTTTTAGTTTAAAGAATACTGTGTAGGGGCTAAGATAAGGAGGAAATGGATTTTAGTTTGCATTCATGCGCCCTCATGTTAATCTAGTACAATTGCTCAAGGAATTGATACATTGGTTGCTAACGCTTTCTACAGTACTCAATGTGCTTGTGTTAGGCTGAATCAGAGAATAGCCACTTTCTAAGATATCTCCTACAAGTTTGTTTGTGCCCAGTTGCTACAAATAGGGGTTGAAAGTGTTGACAGAAGTGAAACCTGTTTCAGGTTTTCCTACTGTCAAAATGGGGGAAGGAGGCTAGCTCCTCTACAAATTAAGGGTAGGCAAAATTATGTTTTCTCTCTTCTTTTTCTCACTTTTTTTTTGAGTCTGTCTAAAGCTGTCTAGGAAATGGCCATGAGACAGTTATTGGCTATTCAGTAATACTGTTTTAAAAATTGTTAGCATTAATAAAATGATAAAATCTATGCTATGTTACTGCCCATCCTGTATGAAAGAATGAGTAATCTAGATTGCTGTTCCCTTATTTGATCTTTAAGGAGAACTGTATAGTGGGGGTTTCTGTTCAAAAATCTCAGGTGGCAATCCCATTATTGTTTATGTTATTCTCATGTTCTATACAGTTTTGTAAGGGCATTGCTAGTCTTTTATTAGCTAGTCTCTGTCAATAAGCTGACAGCCCTTATTAGAGCTGGAGATAGGGTTTTTTTCCTTTTGAAAATGATGTTGCAAAGTCCAGATCGTGAAAAGTACAATGCAGGAAAGACGCTCATGTGATCCTTAGCAAACATTTTGAAGGAAAATATTGTTTTATAGGAGTTTGTTTGTCATAACATGTTCTGCTGGAGAAAATGTACCCACTATGTTGAAGTTTAGTTCTTTTTGCAATAAGAATCCCTGTTAAATTAGCAGTTTTAGATTTTCCTGCTGCGCCTATAACATGAGAGCATGGTCCTAAGCATAACATGTAAGAGAAATTATTTTACAAGTGTCTGCAGTCCTGTATAAGTAATGTAAAATCTATGAGTAAAAGTGTAGAACATTTCCTTTTTCTTGAGGGTTCTTCAGATTAGTAATATAGGAATACACCAATGTAAGTATTTGGAGTATGTCTGTATTGTTTTTCTCTTTTCCTCAGAATTTAGTAAATGAACACAGACTTCCTTGGCTGTTTGGGATTGGGTGATGTATTACTCTTGTCAGTTCACCAAAAAGTTCCTTTTATACTTGCCAATAGGTCTAGGGTGTTTTTTTTTACTCTCAGATAGATGAAGTGGTTCTTGGGTGCCTTGCTAATGTATGGGGTGCCCCAGGACTAAGAAAGTATTCTGAGACTATCCTCTCTGTTGATAGATTATTTCTGTGCCTTGTCTAAAGACCTTTTTTTTGTTCTGTCCACCAATAGATATTTGCTGCCTTACAACCATTGCCAGAGGGGCCCGGACATCAGATCCAGCCTGGGGAGTCAGCGCCACTCCAGTTTGAAGCCAAAGTGAAGGTAACCAGCACAGGCGTTGCTGCCAACTAGGACCTCAGTGAAGGCGGAAGCCCTGGGATGTGAATTGTGTACCCCTGCCACTGTCTTGGGCGAAAGACGGGGTCACAAATCAGAAAGGAGAAATCATGGATCAAGTTTTTGATGCCCAGCTGAGAGAGTCACAGACCGACCAGAACGGCAAGGAGGCTTTGCTTGAGGTGACCCCTTTTGAAACAAGGGTTGCTTCAGAGATCCTAGCATCAGGCCTCTGAATCCTGGTCCCAAAGTGAATGCAAGTTTGCACCTTTGTTTGTTGATCAAGAGATACCTGGGCACACTGGATGCAATTTGTGGCCCCAACAAAAGAGCAGTGCGCCAGCAGAGCAATATAGGAGTTAGGGAAGGACTTGAGTTTAGGGTACAGGTGCTGTGCCTCTGGTGCCTGTTAGATTAAAGTGAAGAGAACTTGTGCACTGCTTGAGACACTGGACAGGATCGTTGAAAGACTTTTTCTTCTCAAACTGGGCCGTGATTCTTGAGTTGCGAGTTGTGCAGCTCCACCGTGGGAACAACAAGAGCCTGCCTGTGAGGCTCAAACGGACACAGGGAGAAGACTCCCCTCTGGCTGGTTGTACTGCGGCTCCAATTTCCCAAGGACTCTTTTTTTGTTAGTAATGTACCCCTTTGGTCGTCCCATTTTTGAGGAGGAGCAGCCCTTTGCGGCTCCTTGTCCTAATTCCTATGGCCCTGTGTGGTCCTCCTGGTCCTTTGGAGCCAGGATTGTTTTTGTAATAATCTGTCTGACTTCTTTAATATTTGCATTACTTATAATGCTTATTCTACACGAAAAATGTTTTCCTGAGCAGTTGACAAATGTTACTTTGCCCTCCTCCTAAAAATATATTAAATTGATATTTTAGCCCTCATAAAAGAAATACTGGAAAAGTCTATTGAAAATGTTTTTATTAGGTATGTGCTGTTGGCTATTAATTGAAATAGATAGTCACTGAAATACATCAGAGCCCTGAAACTTAGAATTAGATTAGATGGTTTTGAACTCTTGTTTCTGCTTGGGGCTGGAAGCTACTGACTATCCTGTGTGTAATGATTAATACTTTTTACATGCTGTGTATGTATCCAATGTGGTCCAATGCTTTGCTCCATTTGCATCTCTGCTTGTATACCTGTCAGAGGGAACGTTGTTGAAACAAAGGCCCAACAAATGTTGAATAAAGAGGTGGCCGAAATAATGTTAATAGATGTACGGGATGAATATCTAGATTACCCCAGATAAACGAATGTCTTCAGCCAATGCTGAAAGGGCCGTCTGTTGTAATTTGGCAGCACTTAAGTTAAGCATTGGCTGAAGACAGCCTGTATTCAGAGGCTAAACTGTCCGCTTTGTGGAATCCATTTTGTATTTCTGGCAGCCATTTTGGTTGCCATGTGCTCACCATGTGCTCTGTCCTACCTTCCTGTTAACTGCTCTTGAAATCTGCCTAGAGACAAGTTATATTTAGTTCCTCTTGCTTTGCACATGCTCAGTTGAGCTTGCAGCTGTTCTGAGTTTATAAATGTCAGGATGTGTCTACTAGAAGTAGAAACTGTTAGCTCCACCCACTTGTCGACTGTGCATTTTCTGTATGACCTTATATGTACCTAAAACCAGCATTTGTGTTTGTACCGCCTTCATTTGAGCCCCTGTGTGGGTATAAAAGGACCAGGATCCTTCCATTCACTGTGCTACTTCATGCATTACTGAAGGGTGATGTGTGAATGTTAGCTCCACCTTATAAGGTTTAATAAACTCTGTTTTTCCTATTCCAGTTTCTGTGCCAACTTCCTCATAAGGGTCTGAGGACTCTGTGCAGAGAAGGGAGAACTCCTAAGCACTGGTAGGCCTTGCTGAGGCTAACTACTACAGTAGGGCCATACACAGTTTTTTACAGCAGGCAGTAACTGTAATTAACAAAGAAATTGAGCTGGCCAAGAGGAGGTTTTCATTGTCATCTCCCATCGCTGCTTGTGTCCAAACTGAACTAAATCAATATAAATGAAGAGATTCAGGACTCTAAACTCATATCCGTGCATTGAGGCACCACCACAGCTCCAGCTTTAGGAGATCAGGGGAAGAAATGCAATCCCTGGGCTGAGCTGCTGGAAAAGTGATTCAGAGGAAATACAAAGCGGGAAAAGTAAAAGAGTGGAGGGAGTCAGACAACCTAAAAGAGAATGCCCCTGCTTACCGCTAGGTGAGCAAAGCACTGGAGAAAATAGCGTCAATGGCACGATGCAGCCTGGTGGGGAATCATATGCCATCTCGGTCGATGAGATTTCTAAGGGCGTGCTTTCATCATTCTCTGCTGCCTTGAGCCCCATATTGGCACGCCTAACCAAAATCGAAGAAGCCCTAACAAAATTGAAAGCATTGCTTGGGGAGGGGGGTATGCGGGCCAGCAGAATATAGACAAGAAGAGTGCTATGGCTTTGTCTCCGTGTAGGGGGCATACTGCAGAGTGGAGCTTACCACGGGGGAACAGGCCTCAAGCCAGCTGCCAACAAGGGTATTCCACCAACTTCGGGCAGCGGCTAATAGTGCCCGTAATGGGAGGGCAGAGTGACCATTGCAGCTGTGTGCTACGTCCATCAAATAACCCTAATGACCCAGAGGCCTATATACAGGAACAGCATGCCCCTAATAAAATCCATGGCTAACCACTCCATAATGTCTTTGATGCTACCAACATTGCAACTCCCTCCACAAGTCACCCCGTATGTGATGGAATCAAAAGGCGACCCTCCCCTGAGGCAGGATGTGAGGGAAAATCATGATCAACTCCTGAACAAAGCAGTACATTGGATCAATAGCCAAATAGAGGGGCAAGAACTTTTACATAAGCAGATCAATCTTGTTTGAAGAGTTGGTTTGGTGGGCCACTCTCTGAAACCATATTCTGAAGACTACATAGTCATCAACTTCAAGAATAAGGCAGCCACCCAGAACATTTTGACAAGGATCCCCTTCTCTGGCCAGGCTCCTTCATCAATTGAAGCCCTACCATTGGGCTTCTTCTATAGGTCCCAGAGGCAACATCCTACTGCCCCCCTTCAGCCCCCCTACCAGGTGCCAACTTATAACAGTTTTTCTGCCCTACCGCACCTGGATCTTCAGAACTGACTTTTTCATCTTCACAAGTCGCTGGCAGCAATATAAGTGAATTTTGCAGTCAAGATCCAGGAAAGGATGACAGTGGGACAATCTTTACTACCTGGAATATTGCTGGGATTGCTAATAAAATGAACACACAGGATTGGGTAAAATATGTGAAGTCTGCAAAATTATATGCTTGCAAGAGATGTGGACATCCGATATAATAGGTATGGATGGTTGCAGCCTTTAATTCTCTTGCAATCCCCTCTAACAATGGTAGGTCAAAGGATCTGGTAACATTTGTCTCCACAAGTATAGCCCCACATATCAAGAAAAGTTTTACAGATTCCCCTTATGACCACCTCATTACACTCACCCTAGGAAACAATCTGGTTACAACGCATATAAGTTTTTATAATATTGTCTTCGACTCAACAAAGGTGGATGTGGTTAAAACATTAGAAATAGATCTAGAGCGATTTATTGACCTTGCCAGGTAGGTCGCTCCCCCGCCACACAGCTCCGCCTGTGTTGTCCTGCCCGCTGCTGCTGCTGGTAAGCTCGCCCCTCTGCTGTTGCCTTGGTGCCTGTTTTGCCTCTGTCCCCCTCGTGCCCCCATTTTGTGTGCCTGTTTCGCTTCTGTTTCCCCTCATGCCCCCATTGCTTGTGTCCTTTTGCCTTCTGTCTCCCCTCGTGCCCCCATTGCTTGTGTCCATTTTTGCTTTCTGTTTCCCCTCGTGCCCCCATTGATTGTGTCCTCTTTTGCCTTCTGTCTCCCCTCGTGCCCCCATTGCTTGTGTCCATTTTTGCTTTCTGTTTCCCCTCGTGCCCCCATTGATTGTGTCCTCTTTGCCTTCTGTCTCCCTCGTGCCCCCATTGATTGTGTCCATTTTTGCTTTCTGTTCCCCTCGTGCCCCCATTGATTGTGTCCTCTTTTGCCTTCTGTCTCCCCTCGTGCCCCCATTGCTTGTGTCCATTTTTGCTTTCTGTTTCCCCTCGTGCCCCCATTGATTGTGTCCTCTTTTGCCTTCTGTCTCCCCTCGTGCCCCCATTGATGTGTCCATTTTTGCTTTCTGTTCCCCTTGTGCCCCCATTGATTGTGTCCTCTTTTGCCTTCTGTCTCCCCTCGTGCCCCCATTGCTTGTGTCCATTTTTGCTTTCTGTTTCCCCTCGTGCCCCCATTGATTGTGTCCTCTTTTGCCTTCTGTCTCCCCTCGTGCCCCCGTTGACTGTGTCCATTTTTGCTTTCTGTTTCCCCTCGTGCCCCCATTCTGCTGTGCCCAACTTTGCCTTCTGTACCCCCGCCGCTGCGTCCCCTGCGGCCCCGCCCCCCTGACTGCCCATTCGCTGCCCCTGCCTCCCGCCTCCCAGCTGCTCCTCCCTCCCAGCTCCCCATATAGGCGGCCGCTGCGCGGTGAGGAGAGCGACCCTTGACCTTGCCAGGTAGGTCGCGCTCCCCGCCACACAGCTCCGCCTGTGTTGTCCTGCCCGCTGCTGCTGCTGGTAAGCTCGCCCCTCTGCTGTTGCCTTGGTGCCCGTTTTGCCTCTGTCCCCCTCGTGCCACCATTTTGTGTGCCTGTTTCGCTTCTGTTTCCCCTCGTGCCCCCATTGCTTGTGTCCTTTGCCTTCTGTCTCCCTCGTGCCCCCATTGCTTGTGTCCATTTTTGCTTTCTGTTTCCCCTCGTGCCCCCATTGATTGTGTCCCCTTTTGCCTTCTGTCTCCCCTCGTGCCCCCGTTGACTGTGTCCATTTTTGCTTTCTGTTTCCCCTCGTGCCCCCATTCTGCTGTGCCCAACTTTGCCTTCTGTACCCCCGCCGCTGCGTCCCCTGCGGCCCCGCCCCCCTGACTGCCCATTCGCTGCCCCGGCCTCCCGCCTCCCAACTGCTCCTCCCTCCCAGCTCCCCATATATGGCGGCCGCTGTGCGGCCGCGCAGCGGATGCGCGCAGCGGGAGCGCCGAAGGCGCGCCTAAGGCAAGCCCGTCTGCGCCCGTCCGTGCCCAGCGCCAGAACCCCTGGGCCGCGCGCCCCCCGCTCCAGCCTCGAGGACCGACGCCGTTACGATGCCACCACACTCCACGCTCTCAACCCCGGATGGAGACACAACTGCTTCAAGGCCGCCCCGAAACGCACACATGGCCCCTTCACCTGCCGGAACTGCAGCTACACCAGCCTCAGAGCCACCGAAGCGCCCGCCAAGAAGGACCTCAACCACCTCCGATGCATCCTACTGAACACCCGCTCCGCACGCAAACACGCCGTCGAGCTCTGGGACCTGCTCGACTCATCATCACCAGACGTCGCCTTCCTGACAGAGACCTGGATGAACGACTTCTCCGCACCCGACATCGCCATAGCCATCCCAGACGGCTATAAGATCACCCGCAGAGACCGCGTCAACGGAGTAGGAGGAGGAATCGCCATCGTCCACAAGAACTCCATCAGGATCTCGACCAGCACCGACGACGTTCTCTGCACCGCCGAACACATGCACTTCCAGATCCACACGGACCCCAACACCACCCTCAGAGGCACCCTTGTCTACAGACCCCCTGGGCCCCGACCCCAGTTCAGCGACTCCATCGCCGACTTCATCAGCACGCACGCCCTGACTTCTACCGACTACATCCTCCTCGGAGACCTGAACTTTCACCTGGAGAACAACAACGACAGCAACTCCACCACCCTGATCGACAACCTCGCCAACCTCGGACTGAGACAGCTCGTCACAACACCGACACATTCCGTCGGCCACACGCTCGACCCCGTCTTCTCCTCAAGCTCCCACGTCTCCTTCACCCACACCACGGAACTCCTCTGGACCGACCTCCGCTGCATCCACTTCACCTTCCAGAAACCCACCACACACCACCGCACCCAACAGATCCCACGCCGCTGCTGGAGCAAAGTCACTGAAGACCAACTACGGGCAAACTTCGCTCTCAGCCCTCCCTCCGACCCATCCAACACCGACGACGCTGCCTGCAACTTCAGACGATGGATAGACGACTGTGCCAACACCCTCGCCCCGCTGAAAAAACTCACCTACATCGACACCACCAAAAGAGCCAGCTGGCTCACCCCGGAACTCCTAGCTTCCAAGCGTACCTGCCGGAAACTTGAGAAGAAATGGCACAGTGATAAGACATCGGACAGCCACGCAGCCCATAAAGATGCCATCCGTAACCACCACCACCTCATCAGGTCCGCCAAGAGAATCTCCTTCAAAGATCGCCTCGCCAACAACGCACACAACAGCAAGGAGCTCTTCAACATCGTGAAGGAACTCTCCAACCCCAGCTCCAACACCAACGACATCCCGCTGTCGCAAGCCCTGTGCGATTCCCTCGCCACCTTCTTCCACTGCAAGATCGCCGACATCCACGACAGCTTCAACACCCAGACAGCCCCCACCAAGATAGATACTCCAGACCCGCCGCACACCATCGACCATGACCCCTTGCCAGCCTGGGCCAGCGTGAACATCGATGACACCATCAAGACCATGGGCACAATACACTCCGGCTCCCCGTCAGACCCTTTCCCGCACCACATCTTCAACAAAGCCAGCAGCTCCATCGCACCCCACCTGTGCAACGTTATCAATCTCTCCTTCGAGACCGCGACCTTCCCAGAGAGCTGGAAACACGCAGAGATCAACGCCCTACTCAAAAAACCCAAGGCGGACCCAAGAGACCTCAAGAACTTCCGGCCCATCTCCCTGCTTCCGTTCACAGCCAAGGTCATTGAGAAGATCGTCAACAAACAGCTAACCCGATACCTAGAAGAAAACAGCATCCTGGACCCATCCCAATCGGGGTTCCGCAGCAACCACAGAACTGAGACAGCCCTCATCGCCGCCACTGACGACATCAGGACCCTGCTGGACAACGGTGAGACCGCAGCCCTCATCCTGCTGGACCTCTCCGCCGCCTTCGACACTGTCTGCCACCGCACTCTACGCGCACGCCTCCACGACGCAGGGATCCGAGACAAGGCCCTGGAATGGACCACCTCCTTCCTCGACGGCAGAACCCAGAGAGTCCGCCTCCCACCTTTCCGATCCGAAGCCTCCGAGATCATCTGCGGCGTACCCCAGGGATCTTCCCTCAGCCCAACACTGTTCAACATCTACATGGCCCCGCTCGCACGCATCGCCAGACAGCACGACCCTCCTACGCCGACGACACTCAACTGATCCTCTCCCTCACCAAGGACCCCCTCGCCGCCAAAGCCAATCTCCATGAAGGAATAAAGGCCGTCGCCGATTGGATGAAGATCAGCCGACTAAAGCTGAACACGGACAAGACGGAGGTCCTCATCCTCGGCTCCAACCCCTCAGCCTGGGATGACTCCTGGTGGCCAACGACGCTGGGAGCAGCCCCGACACCCACCGATCACGCACGCAACCTGGGAGTCATCCTTGACTCAATGCTCTCCATGGCCAAGCAAGTCAACGCAGTCTCCTCCTCCTGCTTCAACACCCTCCACATGCTTCGCAAGATCTACAGGTGGATCCCGACAGACACAAGAAGAACAGTCACCAAGGCCCTCGTCAGTAGCAGACTTGACTATGGGAACGCCCTCTACGCGGGAGCCCCGGCCAAGCTAATCAAGCGACTGCAACGCATACAAAACGCCTGCGCACGCCTGATCCTCGACGTACCACGCCACAGCCACATCACCCCCCCACCTGAGGAACCTGCACTGGCTCCCCGTCAACAGGAGGATCACCTTCAAACTCCTCATCCACGCACACAAGGCACTCCACAAAACTGGCCCAGCCTACCTCAACAGACGACTCTTCTTCTACGTCCCCAACCGCCAGCTCCGCTCCGCCGACCTCTCCCTCGCCACCGTCCCTCGCATTCGAAGAACAACCACCGGCGGCAGATCCTTCTCACACCTCGCCGCCAAGACCTGGAACACCCTTCCACTAAGCCTACGACAGACCCAAGACCTGCTGACCTTCAGGAGGCTACTCAAGACCTGGCTGTTCGACCAGTAGCAGCACCCCCCCCCCCCTTCCCTCTCCCCAGCGCCTTGAGACCCTCGCGGGTAAGTAGTGCGCTCTACAAATTCTGTGATTGATTGATTGACTAAGATCCCTACATAATCTGGGTTGGTGATTTTAAGATCAAGGTATGACCTAATATGTCCAAACTAACCTGTGGGTATAGTGATGTTGGTGGAAATACTTTGGCTCACTTCAAACATAGTCCTCATGGTGTATCTTAACGATCAGATGATGAAATTCAATCTGAAATTGGTTGAACACTGCTATAATAGTAATAATCCTCATTTATCCACCTTTATGGGATACAGCAGTAATATCAGTCGTATTCTCACCTCAGATAGTGATAGAGTAAACATTTTAGACCTACAGGTGGGAACCAACTGTATAAACGACCACAATCCAGTGATCCTTAAACTGAAGTTTAATATTCCCACATTCCCAGATTCAGGGAAGATCGATAACATTATCCCCACAAGCCTGAATGGTGTTAAAATTAAATGGGCAGGTTTTGACCGTGCTAGATTTTTTTAAAATTTAGTAGTCAGGAATCTGGATCAATTTATGATAGGTCTGGCCCCTGAAACTAATTACGCGGGGACATGGGGATGCCTATATCGAAGAATCAAACTCCATTAATCAAGCATTGACATCCAGTCCAAAGCGATCTAGAAATGATATGAAGTGCTGGTTCAATGGCCAATGCACAAAGGTACAAAGAATTTAGATTAGAATACTAAAACAACATCTAAGGGAGGCACAGGCAGTACAGGAAGCCAGACCTACTTATAATAATGCAAGAAAGCAGAGAAAAAAAGACCTACAAAGGGAGGCTTGGGTGAAACCTCCTACATGCTGAGGAAACTAAGTATAGTACTCTATTCTAGAGAAAGGTTAATACCCGTAGGGAAAAGGCCTAACCTGGAATACTCAATCACACCTGCACAGTGATTGGATCACTTTTGCTCGATCTTCTTTCTCCCCAATTCAGACGGGTGAGGCCCCCACCCTCAGATGCAGAACTCTCCAACGGGGATTGTCTTTACTCTCAATCAGGTGGTGAGGGCCAATCATAAAATCCCAAAGGGGAAGGTCTTCAGGTCCCAGAGGGGTCCCAGGAAATGCCTACAAGGCTGAACCCGACTTGTGGGTTCCATTCTAACCAAGGTCTTGAACGCGGCAGGGGCTGGCCATATACCTCCATCTTGGTCTACTTCTCTCATCATACCCATTTTTAAAAAGGGGCTTAGGAATGATCCAAAATGTTATTGTCCCTTCTCTCCACTTGACTCCTCCGGCAAATTACTCGAGGGAGTCTTTTTAGAGAGATTAGAGGCATGGGCAGAAGAAAATTAAATCTTCTTGGATGCCCCATATGAGATTAGAAAAGGTTTGGGGACGGTTGAGCAGTCGCTCAACCTGAACCTATTAATGGGGAATTATAGCTTGTCCAAGGAAGGGTCTCTGCAATTATGCTTCATAGATTTAAGTAGTGCTTTTGGCCTGAGTGATCACAGGAGACTTTGATTGTGTTTGGATAAAAAGTTGGCTCCAAGGGAGATTACTGAGCTGTTGGCTTATTTGTTCAATAATTCAACAGTCAAAGTCCATTTTGGAATACAGGATGAATTGACTCCACCATTTGGCATAGGGAGAGGGGTTCTTCAGGGGTGTGTACTGGCGCCCTTCTTCTTCTCCCTATATATAAATGACATGGAAGAAATGCTCCAGGTGGCTGGTGCAGATACCCTAGGATAGGGAGGCTGCAAATTCTAATACTCATGTACGCCGATGACACAGCCATGCTGGCACTTATTCCAAATAGTCTGCAGGTTCTAATAGACTCCTTCTCAGACTTTATGGAAGGGAGGGGTATGAAAATTACCATCACCAAAACTTACACTATGAGCTGTGATCGTGCAAGAGGGAAACATAATACCTTTTTTATTCATGGGATTAAACTACAAAGTACGAATACCTTTAGTTATCTAGGAATTCAGTTCTCCTCCAAATTGTATTGGAGGTGCCACAGAGATGATCTGAGTATCCGACATAATCTGATATAATGAAGGTTTGATTAGGTTTGGCCCAAAGCTAGATATTGAACCCATGGCTGAGTTGTTAACCCTCTATAACGCTAAAACAATTTCTGCTGCGGTATATGGTGTGGGGATCTGGGGCATGGGGGACAATGGGGTTCTCCAAAAACAGAAAATACATTCTTAAGGAGGTTGTTAGCTGGTCCCCATTCCACGCCGGAATACATTGTTCATTGGAAAGTGGGAGCTGATTTTCTATCAGATACCCTCGAAAGCAAGCCGCTTCTATTATGGCGGTCTGTGTGGTCCTAAAAAGAAACCATGTTCACGAGATCTAATATAAGATAAGATGAATAAAATCCCCTGGTTACGGCTCATAAGGGAGGTTCTGCTGGGCCTGGGTCAAACAGAGAAGAATCTCTGGGTACACCGGAGGACATTGTTAGGTTTTCTAAAAGAGATCTAAAAGAGTAGGCATGTAGGCGATGTTATGAGAAAGGGCTCAAACATATCTTCATAAGCTGTCAGTGGCTCTCAATACCACACTGAATGACCAGCAAGGTTGTAAACTGTACCTTATGATTACAAATAATGTTCTGCATAGGTACCTTTTAACTCACTTTCCCCTTCTTATTTTTCACTGTATGATTGCATTTCCTAGAAATGAAGGGTGGGGATCAGCACTTTTCGTAAGTTCTGCCAGACTGCCAGGAAAACCGATCTTAAACCCCTCTTTTTAGGCCTGGGCGAAGTTTGCTGAGTTTTACTCCATGGAACTCTGCAAAGTGCCAGAAAGACACCACCATGCTCTGGGGAGTTTCGCCATTGGCGGAGTCTGTTAAGTCGCACTGCTCACATTGATTTTTAGTACTGGGTGTTTGTCCCGTGCTGTAAAATCAGTGCAAATGGCACTACACATCGCGCCAGTGGCCGCTGCTGCTTTCTGCCGCTTGAGTAGACATTCTACTCGACTGGCAGCTTCCTCAGCGTGAGCAGCAGATTTCTCAGCGAGAGCAGTCGTGACTTGCAGCGACAGCCCACATTGAGAAATCTCACTGGGGGGAGGTCTAGCACATGATTTTTTCAGAAAACATTCCGTGCCACTTCGCAGAGGTTTTCGCAAATTTTGCGCTCCGTGCGGAGTGGGCAAAACTCTGCAAACTCCACAGGCAGAGCGGAATTCTTCGACCTCCTCTACTCGTTCTACAGGAAAGAATAATTTATCACCAGTTGGCTTTTAAGTATATGTATGATCTAGGAGATGCAACAGTGTGCTCTAGGATTGCTTGTTTTGTTTCCTTCTAAGGTGCTCTGTATTAGAGACTCTTTGGATGATACAGGGAAGTAAATAAATTAATGTGCTTCGTGACTTTATTATGTGACTGAGACCTATGTATTATGTTATATTAGGTGTTTTATTAGATACATTTTAACATTTTTATTTCAAATCCAGTTTTTATATGTATTAGCGTTTTTATGAGTTGGTATCAATTTTCACATATTGAACTTTTCACGTATTGATATGATGCTTTTATCGTTTATACATTATGAACCAAATAAAGTTGTTTAAACTTGAATTTAGGAGTTTTTCCCTAGCAAGACATGTAAAACCTAACAGTATTTGTCCAAATTTTAATTACACAGCGCCCTGCCCTATGGGCCATCTAAGGCTCACCTTACGGGTGATTTATATGTAATAAAAGGGGAGTTTAAGCCTTGGCAAGGGGACATGGCTGTTTAACATTGCATTCAGGCTGCATTAGCTGGTATGGGTCATGTTTTAAAATGCTGCTTAAGTGGGTGCCACAAAAAGTGATGCAATCCCACGAGTAGCATTTATTTTGCAGGCCATGGGCATATAGTACACCACTAAACAAGAGATTTACAGGTAAATTAAATATGCCAATTGGATTTAAGCCAATGTACCTATAATTTAGGGGAGTACAAGTACTTTATCACTGGCCAACAAAAATAAGTGCTGAAAAATGAAGGGGGTGAGGCAAAAAGTTTGAGGGAAGACTAAGGCAGACAGGGAAGATTTATTTCCCCCTCATGGAGTCCTCCTCGTCCCAGTCATAAAACATGAGGTGTCCCTGATGTTGTGGATGCCCCTCTTTCTTGCTCTATACAGGGACACTCTAAGATGGGGATCTCTGCATCCTGGGCAGATGAAGCTGGAATTCCCTTGGTAGAGATATGTAGGGTGGCTACCTGGTCCTCAAGCCGCACTTTCATCAAGCACTACCATTTGGATTTGTCTGATTCATTTCAAGATAATTGTGGTTCTGCAGTGTTGTTTTTAGCAATGAAGTAATTGTTGATGGGATTAAATATTTGCTGCATTCACATGGCAGCGCATGTGTTTCTTGTGAGATCCTCTTACTTTAGGAATGGGATGAGGAGGCGTCCATGAGGGGTTAATAAACCTTTTATTTACCTGTAATCTTCATTACCCCAATCAGGAATCCTCCTTGTCCCGGTTTTATTCCCTTCCTCCCTCCCTATGTTGCACCTTCAATTGTTCATACCTTGGTGCAGGTACAAGAGAAAGGTTGGGGGTGAGGAGCTATTTATAGGGGTAGTGAACATAGAGGTAGGATGGCAATCTATTTTTTATTTAAAAATGTGTTTTTAGTGTGTAATATGCTGTTGTAGAGGCGGGGTACACCTCACGCTTTAGGACTGGGATTCAGGAGGACTCCTAATCGGGGTAATGAACATCACCAGTAAGTAAAAACTTTGTTATTCCCACTTCAATCTAAACAAAAGCGCTGTGATTTGAGGCTCGAGATATTCTATTGCCACTTCAACTTAAGCGACAGTAGGGCAATCATGGATTTTGGAGAAGTCAGATTCACTGGCCTGGGCGTAGTTCGCGGAGTTTTGCTACGCAGAACTCTGGGAAGTTACAAAAAAGTGGCAGAGTGCAGTGCGAGCTGCCGTTCGCGCTGGCATTCCTGCCGCTCGAGTAGAAATTCTACCTGAGCTGCAGCGATCGCGAGCGGGGAAAAAACTCAGCTGCAGTACGCAAAGCGAAGTTTTCTGCACTCCGCGAGCTCCGCGGAGCTCAGAGTGCAGAAAACTCCGCAAATTCCACGAAAGGAGCAGAGTTCACCGCCCAGGCCTAATTATCCACTCCAACTTAAGCAAAGTTGGGGAAAGTTTTTAGACTTTAGATGGGTCAGACTTTTCTTTTCCCACTCCAATGTAAGCAGATTTGGTGAGAGCATGGCACTTTGGAGGGGTTAGATTAACTATTCCCACTCCAACTTAAGCAACTGTGGTAAAAGTGTTAGGAAAAATATATAATAATTATTACAAAATATTTTTAAATACCAACACTAAAAATTATAATAAAAATCATTTGCAAAAATGCATACAAAAGTGAATTTAATGAAACAATTTCTATAAACAACCCCAAAAAACTAAACTAAACAAGTATATTGCATATGAATCAATTTCGAGTTTAAGCATAATTTGCCAATTAAAAACACAAAACAAATTACTGTAAATTGTCCCATCCCCCTCCCCTACAATCCCATCAACCCACAAATCATGTGTAGTCATACAACAAAAATTAAATAAAACACAATAAAAAACATTCCAAATATACTACAGCTTTTAAGAAACAAAGACATTGGGGAAGGAGTCTGGTGCTCGGGAAGATGTCGGCTCACTAGGAAAGACCCCACCAGCAGTCCCCCTTCACTCTTAGGGGCCTGATGCAGCATCTTGGAGGGGGGTTTCTGTGCTGACCCTCCCGAGCAACCAAGGGCTTATAGTTTAAGCTGCGGTGGCCTCAGGCAGCATGCTGCTAAATGACTGTCCAGAACAGATGGGGCCCTATGGCTGCAATCTTTATTCGGTGCGCCCCCCCGCTGGCAGGCCGGGAACTGGAGGTGGGTTGAGCCAGACGGGCAAGTGAACACCCAGCCTCTGGATGCACATCCATTTTGAAAGCTCGGCGCTATGTTTCCTAAGATTTCTCTGCATTTCTGTAAACTGGCCAATTTTTGCGACTTCACATTTTCCATCCAGCTTGAGTTACTTGGATCTTTGGTTTAATAGCTAAATTTTGGAATAAAGGAAGGAGAGTTTATGCCGAACCAACTGCTAACATGATCTAATGGTGTCTTTCCTCTCTCTTTAATTCACCTGGAGGAAAAGCAACACATCATAAGCAAAAAAATCAGCAGTGCACTGATGGTTAGTGTTTGTGTCACTCTCGTAGAGTGTCTGTACAAGAGAAGACTGTAACGGGCATGTGAGAAAATGGCTCTTTTTGCTTGGTCACCCCCATATTTTGTGGACTGATGCTGTGGGATTTTGAACTCTCTACAATAGGGTGTTGCTGTCCAGATCCCAATGTTGGACCTGGCCCTCTCTGTTAGACCTGTCAGCCTTAGTGTGGTCTTCCGGCAAACTTGTTACCTTCATCCCTGTTTTCTGAATTTGTCTTTGTTGACATAACGACTCTGTGCACTTTACCACTGCTAATATGCTAACATGCTTCTGCTCTCTACCTAAAACTTGGTAAAATTGGCATTTACCTGACTGATAAATTTAATTTACTTGTACTTCCCTAGTAAAGGGTACCACATGTACCCAGGGCCTGTAAAATAAATGTTATAAGTGGGCCTGCATTACTGTTTGTGCCACCAACTTAAGTATCCCTCCAAAACATGTCTCATGCATGCCATTGCAGCATGTGTGCAGTTTTAAACTGCAAATTCGACCTGGAAAAATGACGCCTTGGTCAGACCAAAACCTTTTTTAATACTTAAATGTCACCCCAAAATTAGGACCTGGACAACTCGTAGAGCAGGGTGCAATGTATTTAAAAAGTTTAACATGTACTTTTAAGTTTTACATATCTTGGTAGTGAAAAAAAAATGAATTTGATTTTTACTACTTCAAGGCCTACCTCTCCCACAGGATGACAGTGGGTTGTCAAATTACATTTAATAAGTGATATCTTTTGTTTGGGAGGTAGAAAACAATTTTATTTGGAAAATTGTCCATAAAACATTCTAAAAACAAATAAAACGGTGGGGGCGTGGCCGGACCACGGACCAAGATGGCAGCGTAGCTCCATAGCTCTGCTTGGTTCCCGGGACGATTTGGCCAAACCAGCAGCCCTGGACACCGCGGAACGGTAACGAAGGTTGCAGTCAACCCCCTAATGGCTCCGGTCTCTGCCGAACCCCGCCTTTCCTCCTCCCGTACCTCCGGGCCGCTGCGGCGCCGAGATGCGCATTGGGCCTAGCGCGCTCGGCGGAGCCGGGGACTAGAGTTGCTCATTTGCCTGCCGGAGCCGGAAGACGTTCCCGCGAGTGTGATCGGAAGTGGCGGCTTCCACATCAGGGAACCACCTGTGGCTTCTCGACATCCGCAACGGGGTGCCCAACGTGCCACTACATGCTAGGACAGCCGGGAGCGGAGAATACCACCAACGCTGCATGCAGGTAGGCCCGCACAGTGCCCCTAGAGGCCCCGTGGAGACCGGCAACCCGGCCGGATCATTGCGGAGGCCCTTCTGCCCCTGCTTCCTGCTCCCGCCTCACTGCTTGGCTCCCCTGCCTGCCCTGGAAGAACGGTGCTTGCGGCGATGTGCTTTGGGCCACTGGCCCCCCTATCCTGGCATTCACCGATGCATCATGACGATGGGCCCCTCAGAAACAGCCAGTTAAGTGTGTGGTACAGGACCATTAAAAGGGCATAATAAATTGTATTGTCTTGTGCTTCACCCTGCTTTTTGCCAGCGGCGCTCCGGAACAAGGGGGCACCACTACCACATGGACACCCAGACCGGCCAGCCCTCCCCCTTTTACCCCGCACAAGTCAACCAGCTGCCGCCAACTTTGATTCTGCCCCGGTGCTTCTCTTTGTTTTTTTGCTCTTCCTTTCCCCCTTCAAGGCTATGGGGAGGGTTGACCCCAAACAGCAAAAACTGCTGTCTGAGAAGACGGCGGGTGGCACTGATCCCACTGGTGGCACTATGGCAGAGGGGGCGATTCTGTGTACCCTCCCCAAACACCGGGTCCTGGTAACGAGGCCCTGATGGCAGAACTGTGGGCTGGATTTAAAGCTCTTGACACAGGATTCGACGCCCTGGACAGGAGACTGGACACGATGGGGGCTAGATTGGATAAACTGCCCGGAAGGCTGATACAACGTGTTGCGCGTTAGAGAGACCCGTTTATGTTATGGGCATGATTGATATCGAGAAAATATAAACAAAATATAAGAAGCAACTTGAAAGAGCAGCACCATTCACTAATTAGATTGATTTTAACAAAAAGCCTCTGGACCATTTACATGAGGGACTATTTTCCTTCCCAAGTATAACAAAAGAGCAGAAATGTTCAGTAACTGAGGCCTCTATATCCATAAAGGGCTGGATAGAGGTGTTTATTCCCTACGAGAATAAATCAACTAAGAGTATTGCCCGAATAAAGAAGGGATTGCTTTGATAAGTCTCTAGGTGTTTGTAAAACCAGTCTTTGGATAAACATTATAAATCAGGAGAGTCGCAAAATACAGTCTTGATAAAGATGGTGCAATAATCCTATTCCATCGAAACGAGTCAACGCTATTTTACACAATCCGTGGACTTGCTGGAACCACAGATTATTAATCAATTAAAATATCGGGTTCTAGTTGGTGTTTATTGTTTTACCACGGATGTGGTTGTTATGACAGTCTGTTGTCTTCTTTTATGTGTACTCTCTTTGTATAGTTTGTGTTTTACTTTTTTGTACCATATATGATTGATTTTAGATTGTTTTTGTTCAATGAATTTTGTCTTTGTTTTTCTTAATACACATTTATAAATAAAATGATACATTGTCTTTTTAAACAAACCTGTGTTTTTCTAGTTTGGGTTTAGCTTTCTATTCGCACTGCATGAACAAAATAGGTGGTGTGTGAGAGGTTTGAGTGGATGCCGGGACCACTTCCAGATTGGTGAGTCTGTGTGACTATTGGAGTAATTTAACCAAGTCTTGCTGGTTATATTTTCAGTGTTTAGTCCAAAGGAAATGTTCTTGTTGACATAAACATGTTGCGCGCCTTGACACAGCGGAGGGCAGAATTTCAGACCTGGAAGACAGGTCGGCCCAGGCGACCAAGTGCCTTGAAAGGATGGAGAAGGTGCTTAAGACCATTACACTGAAGAATGAGGACCTGGAAGCCAGGGGGAGGTGCAACAACATACGAATCATGGGTATTCTGGAATCTATTATCACTGGGTGGCTTGATAGGTTTGTTGAGGGCCTCCTGTGTGACCTATTTGGCTGTGACTCTTTCACTCCCACTTTTGTCATTGAGAGGGCGCATCGGACACTTGGCCCCCTCCCCAACCCTGGTTGTCCACCTCGTCCGAATATGGCGCGTCTCCTGAATTTCAAGGACAGGGACACCGCCCTCCGCTTGAACCCGGAGCGGAGATCTCTGGACTGGCAAGGTTCCTCCAACTCGCTGTATCCGGACTTCACCGCGATGGTACAGGAAGCCCGCCGGAAGTTTGGACCAGTCAAACTTGCTCTTCGGAAGGCTGGTCTATGGTACGGGATGCTCTACCCTGCCCGCTTGAAGGTGGACGTCGATGGTAGATCTAGGGTCTTTGACTCCCCAGCCGAGGTCCAAGAGTTTCTCCGACACGGGTAGAACAATGCCCAGTTGAATCAATCGCCCACTCCTGATCGTTCACCCCGCCTGCCAGACTCTGGCGCTAGTGCTGATCTGTTCTCCGCCAGTTGACGCTCCCCCGCACTTCAACGAGCTGATAAGTACTGATCCTCTTCTCCTGACTCGCTCCCCTCACTGTCTTCAGTGGGTCTGCTTGGTTTATGGCTTTTCCGATTTGTTTCCATGAGACTCTATTCAGGTCTGGGGAATTAGTCATAGCGTTGCCTTCCACCCTGTGCTTTGGCACCTATTTGTGGTTTATAAGGTTTGAGTGTAGTAACGTTTGCACATGTTTCTAATTGGGATTTGGGATTTCCCCTACGTAACGGGTATGGGGATGGGTGGGGATGTTGTAGGTTAACGATTTTTCTTTACTTACACAGTCTAATTGTCAAATCTATTGATATGTCTTCTGATCCAATACGCAGCTTTCTCAAATATTTTATTAATGTCACTTAACACTTATCGTACAGAGTCTATCACCCTGCTGTCCTGGAATGTCCGGGGCTTAACGATACCCGCAAGGGCAAACAGGTTTTACATTATTTACAGCGCCATCAGGCGGATATTGCCTTCCTCCAGGAGACACACCTTCCCCCCATTCCTCTCCGAACTTTGCCTGCTTTTGGGGTCCCAACAGGTACTTTGCGGGTTATAGCAATTACTCTAGGGAGGTCTCAATCCTGGTACATAGGCGTCTGCCGTTCAGATCGGTGGCGGTACACTCCGACCAGGCAGGCAGGTTCCTTTTGGTGAAGGGCTGGCTCCTCGGCCATACGATCCTCCTGGTAAACATCTATGTGCCCAATATAGACAGCCCAGATTTTTTCACGGAGCTCCACTCCCACATTTATGCAATGGAAGCTTAACACATTTGCTTGGGGGTTGACCTTAATATTCTCCTTGACCCTCGGCTGGACAGCACTGCCACCTCACCAGACACAAAACCAAGGGCTAGAAGAACACTTACTACACTGATTGACACTCATCGGTTATCTGACGCTTGGCGCCATATGCACGCAATCACTCCCGCATATACACACTACTCCGCCCCTCACAACACCTGGACCCGTTTGGACTACTGGTTATTCTCCCCAAGTGCTGCTACTTGGTCGAGCTCAGTCACATACCTCCCACGCACTCTCTCGGACCACGCTCCAGTGGTACTTGGGCTTCGGATCCCGGGGGCTGGGGACAGATTGGGGCAATGGTGATTTCCGGAGATGGCCCTTCGAGACTCTGTCTTTGAGGAAGAGATGCACGCAGCCGTGGAGGAATACTTTGAACTCAATGTGAACACTGTGGAGTCCAAGGCCACATTATGGGAAGCCTTTAAAGCTTATATTAGGGGGATATGCATCTCCAAAAGTGCTGGCATATTGAAAGATCTCCGCCGCACCCTGGCTGGGATTGAGACCAAATTAGCCGCTCTGGACGCAATACATGAGTCCCCCCGTTCCAGTCCCGACCTTCGACTTAGAGCAACATTACTGATGGAGTTTCAGGAGGTGGCAGATAGGGAAGCTCACTTTCTGGGGAAGTATGCTATAGCCAGGCGGTACGGGGAGGGTGAACGCCCCGGACGCACACTGGCCAGACTGATACACCCCCATTGCGGACCCTCGTATATTACCAATCTGTTTGGCCCGCAAGGTGAACAGGTCACTGACTGTGAGGGCATCATCAATAGGGTTTTTTCTTATTATCAGGACCTCTACAAGACCAGGGTTAATTCTGACCCGGCTGCCAGTAATGCCTATCTGGACGAGGTAGCCTTGGTCTGGCTGGAACAGGTACACAGAGACTTCCTAGCTGAGCCCTTCACGAATGACGAAGTGATCCAAGCAATCGAAGATATTGATGGCTCAAAGACACCCGGCCTAGATGGGTGCCCCGGTTGTTTTTATAAGGTCTTCAAAAAGACCTTAGCCCGCACCTAATTGATCTGTTCCAGAAGGCCATTGAGGTGGGTGAATTACCTCCCATGCTTCGTGAAGCGGTTGTCACGCTCCTCCCTTAAGCCGGCAAAGACCCGCAGAATTGTGAATCCTACAGGCCCCTCTCACTGTTGAATTTCAATTATAAAATTCTGGCAAAAATGCTTGCTAACAGACTCTCCCTGATCATCGATAAGATGATATCACCCGCGCAAGCCGGTTTTATCCCGCACCGGTCTACCACATTGAATTTGCGTACGCTGGGCCTGGTTCACAGAACTAACTTACGTCAAAAACGTAAAGTTAGTACTTTTTGGTATTCACAGAATACACTTACTCATTTTGGTATTCACAGAATGAACTTACTCATTTCGGTATTCACAGAAGTTAGTAGTCCTTAGGAGTTTAGGAGTAGTAAAGTTAGGACTTTACTACTCCTAAACTGAGAAAAATCCTAACTTTAAGACTTTCGGTATTCACAGAAGGCATTTAGGAGTCCTAAAGTTAGGACTACTAACTTCTGTGAATACCGAAATGAGTAAGTTCATTCTGTGAATACCAAAATGAGTAAGTGTATTCTGTGAATACCAAAAAGTACTAACTTTACGTTTTTGACGTAAGTTAGTTCTGTGAATCAGGCCCGCTGTTTTCCACTCTCCACTGAATTAATCCTTCTCTCCCGGCTGCGGCGATCCTATTGGACGCCGAAAAAGCTTTTGACTCGTTGGAGTGGCCCTTTCTTAGAGCCACCCTGGTGCAGCTCTGCCTCCCACCCAGGTTCATTTCAGTGATTTCACTATTATACACTCACCCCACAGCTAGAATTCGGTTAAATGGCACACACTCTCCCCCTTTCAAATTGTCCAGAGGGACCAGACAGGGCTGTCCCCTCTCTCCGCTCCTCTTTATAATTGCAATGGACCCACTTGTTTGTCATCTCCTAGATAAACACTCCCACAAGGGCATTCAATTCAATACTGGACCTTTGTTGCTTACTCTTTATGCTGATGATGTCATTCTCTATGTAAGGAACCCGGACGACAACTTAGAGCCGATCCTTCGTGAATTTACCCGTTTTGGCACCCTGTCGGGTTTACAAATTAACTGGGGTAAATCTGAGGTCTTTCCTCTGACAGATGCCCCATGCACTCGCTCCTCGGAGTTCCCACTCAAGTGGTGTGACGACTCTGTCAAGTATCTAGGCATCCACATACACCAGGACCAATCACATATCCTTCAGCTGAACTATGGTCTGGCCATGGTGAAATTGTCTGACAACATTAACAGCTGGCTGAAGCTTCCCTTGTCAATGGCCGGCAGAATGGCTCTAATTAAAATGGTTGTTCTCCCGCAATTCCTGTACTTGTTTCAGAATATCCCCATACCCTTGTCCGGGAGCTTCTTCACGACCCTTCGTTCACAAATATTGCGGCTGGTTGGGGGGGTGGCCAACCCCGGGTTAGCTGGGACGCCCTGACTCTGCCCTTTGAGCTCGGGGGATTCGGTGTTCCTAACTTTCGCATTTACTATTTGATCGCGCAGTGCAGCTTCTCACGTGATTGGTTTCACGCCGATGCCCGGATCCCATATCTCAGGCCTGAAGCAGATTTCGCCCTCCCCACTCCTCTGTCGGCCCTGCTCCCAGACGGGTTGCCCCGAGATCCTCAAGATTTGCAAACACTTTCCACAACCAGTTGGGCATGGAAACAATTGGCCCGGGCAACAGGGGTTTCACTGCTTTATTCCCCATCTCTCCCACTAGCGGGAAACCTATGGATCCCCATCACCAAGGAGGCAGTAGTGCAGTGCACCCTCTCTAAATTTAACTTGGGAACATTCAGGGATCTTTTCCCGAACAATCACATCTTCTCTCGCTGCGAGGACACTCGCTTCACCGAAGCCACATTCCTAGACCACTTTATACTACGCCGGCTACTGAGCGCGCTGAGGTCCACTATCCCGACTTACCCGATAGAACCCCCCGATTTTCCCCCATTGTCACTTCTAATCAATGATGCCAGTGGAGACCATTTAATGTCTAAAATGTACAAAGCCTCTATTGCTCTTCTCCCCCCTTGGGATTTGAAACTACGGCAGGCGTGGGATCGCGACCTGGGTCAGCCCCTCTCGGACGAGCAGTGGTGCTTTTGTTGCGAACAAACCCACAAGATTTCCTTTAATTATAGGCATAAATTGTTACATATGTAACACCGAGCACGGTCCACCGTATGGACCCGTCTAGACCTCACACATGTCCTCGATGCAGGACTCCCATGGCTGATTTTCCACACATGGCATGGACTTGCACCAAAGTCACTTTTTTGGGGGGGAAAGTGTTTGAGGCGCTATCTTTAATGCTGGCTCAACCCCTCCCTCCATCCCTCCTCATGGCCTTACTAGGTAATGTCAGAGGTCTCCTCAAATCATCCAGGCGTTTTTGCGCCCTTGCACTGCTTTTGGCTAAAAGGGAGGTCGCTATCCACTGGGGAAACAAATGCCCCCCCACACTGAATGGATGGATGTACAGCATGACCTATTGCAATACTAACTCCGCACTGTACGCCCAGCTGCAACCTCCTATGTCCCGCCCCCTCGATATTTGGCAGCCCTTTAAATCTTATCTGTTGGCCCAAGCATCAGTGTGCTCACAAACCGACCCGGTGTCTACCCCGGAGCTGTAGTATCGTATTTGTTGTGTTGATTCTGTCCCATATTGTATGTACTCAGGGAACAAGATGATGTGAATTGTTACGATATGATTGATATGTATAACTGTGGATCTATAATGTACTGACTGTCTTTGAAGGAAAAACTTTAAATAAAGGTTTTTAAAACAAAAAAACACATAAAACGGTTACAGTATAAAATTAGTTAAAAACCCACCTGGCCAACCCATCTCCTCCCCTCCTACTGTAATCCATCATTAAAACTCTGTTTACAGGACGTAAAAATCGAGCCATTCCCACTGCCACATCTAAATAATGCATTTGTGACAGCAACTCTACAGCCTTCTTCCTTTGTACAATTCTATATTTAAAAATAACGGGGTCTTAAAAATGTAATGAGGCTTGAAAGATAAAAGGAACAGTCAAAAAGCATATGCAAAAAAGAGCATTTTACACTTAGTTATAATGGACCCTGGCCCAACAAGAGCGGGATGAATGGATTTTTTCTTACCCTTAAAATTTCATTTTGCAGGCTGAGGTCAGGTATCTGCATCAGGTAGGGAAAAACAGTATCCATACCTAAAGAGGGTATAGAAAAACTGAACAAAGTTTTCTGACTCAGGTAGACCAGGTCGAAAGTCCTGGCCACCTTTGCTGCAGACTCCTTCAATGCTTGTTTACCTGGGAAAAGGGGACTATGACATAATTGTACCGCAATCAGAATGGATGTTATTGATATGACTTAATCTATTCCTTACTTCCCTTGCCCACCTTCTTTCACTGCTTTGAATCTCGTCCCAGTAGAGTTTAGAGACCTTTATCACTTCATCATCCTCCAAGAGTCTATTAAAGAAATATTAAAGCCCGGGTAAATGACAACAAATTCCAAGAGGTAAGATTGAAATCCCTCTGTATGTCCTGGACCATGGTACCAGGTGGAAGTGACAAAAGTCTTCAGAGAACTGCCCCTTCCAACCGGTCCCACTCATAGGAGGAATCAAGGGAAAAGACCCCTCTGCCATACAAGCCCAGGGGAGGTATTTTCCCTTCATAGGCCCTCAATAAAGGAATATGAGACAACACTCCATATTTCCAATGAAATCTGGACAAGCAGCTGGCCTGCATCAACAGCTTCTGCTTAATACAGTCCCAATGTGTGTCACATTTAAAATTCCTCCTAAATGTCAAACCTAAATATTTATTTTAATCAACTGACTCCACCTCCCAGGTGTTTAAATGCCAGCAGAATTTTTACTCTTTTACCAAAGATCAACACCTCGGTCTTCTCTATATTAATTTGAAGATGTTTCTGCTTACTATATGTTTCATGGGCATATAATTTCTTCTGCACACCAATTGGGGTGCATTCTAACAGTACTAGGTCATCTGCCTAAACAGACAGGCAATGTGCTGTTTACCGGCTTTTGAGGAAAAGGACTTTGTTCGGGATATAAAAGTAGGGAGGTCGGCAAAAAATAAACTAAAAAGCAAGGATGCTAGAACGCACCCCTGCCGAAGGCCATTCTTAATGGGGATTCTCAGGATAGCCATCCCGGTTTATCTAGCTGTACCTGAGCCCAATTGGTGGAGTGTAGGGATTGTAATACACTAAGGAGGTTCAGAGGAAACTCCCAGGCAGGCAGATTTTCTCCATACTGAATCAAAGACTGTCCTGAAGTCAAAAAAACAACAGCACAGCCTTTGATTCACTTCTAAAGCCTTCTTAATGATGGCCCATAGCGCCAGGCAATGATCTATTTTGGAATGGTCCTCCCAAAAGCCCCCTTGCTCTATTGAGTTTTCTTGGATTTGCAGGCTCACTCTACCAATTTAGAATAATTTTGGAGACTACCTTAACGGAAATATCCAAAACTCTAATCAGCCTATAATGTGTAGGATCTGAACCATACCCTTTTTTAAGATAGGTTTTACTATAGACCATTTACACAATGGAGGATGGGGGCCCCTTGAGGCAATACAACTGAACAAGAGGGAGTATACGATTGCCCAATAATCACTATTTGATTTAATTGTTATCACTGGAATGTTTTCAGGACCGGTGGCTCTGGAGAGCCTTATTCTGTCAATAACTGCTCTTACCTCCTTTATTGAAAACCAAGTGAGGGAGAGCTTTTTATCGAGAGTTCCCTGGGTCTAGATGAAACAGAAGTGCTGTTATATAAATCTACCAGATAGGTTGCCCAAAAATTTTCAGGAATCATACATACTGGAGTCCCCCTATTTTGGCCACTGGACTTGTTGACCTTTGCCCAGAACTTTAGTTGCTCCCCGGAAAGAATGATTTCCTGAATCTCTTTTCGCATAGTATGATAGAAGGATACCTTTTTCTCCTTAACCAAATACTTATATTGGGACTTAACCAGCTCCTGGGATACTACAGTATCTGGGTATCGCCTAGCTCTCTTGGAGGGCCGTCTCACCAAGCACTTCAACTCTTGATAGGCTAAGTCAAACCAACCCTTTCCCTTTGCATGATGGCCAGCGTGTAATCCCCACTCCCTTACATTTATAGCGATGCAGGCCAGCATATTGAGAACAATTTTATTGAACCACACAATTCTGTTCTCCGAGCAGACGGAGAGAATCTCAATATTCTCTTTTAATTGGAATGCAACTAGGTGTTGGAGGTGAATTGGATCTAGACTTGTTGAAAGCCTCCGCTGATAGGATGCTTTCAAGGGCAATACCCTCTCTACAGCCACCGGCTAGCTAGCCCAATGGTCGCTACCCTCGTACTTTGCCACTTCAAAATCTCAAAGTGCCAAACAGGCGTGAACATATACTAAATCAGACCTGGCGACAGACCCTGCTGGAACGTTGCAGCTGCAGGCATATCATTATTAAAAACATAAATTTAAACAGATCAAACCATTATTCACCAACCATTGACTCAAGGCATTGGCCTCCTTTTTAATATCACCAGGGGGAAATTGGGCTGAAGGGATGTTATAAAATTCCAGGGCATCTTTCATCTGTAAGTCAGCCTGGGTGGGAAAAAGACAGGCATTAACGTCCCCGGCCATTATTATAATTGCTTCTGGAAATTTTGCTACCAAATTCTGAAAGTTTGCTCAAAAGATTCCAACCAGCCTTCCATTCTCCAGTACGCTTCTTTATGAAAATATACATTTATAAGAAGAAAGCACCTGGAAATATTATTACTCAGACTGGTTTCCACCACAGAAAGCTGTAAACCACTAGACACATTTATAACATGCAATGATTTCTTAATCACCTTAATAGATATTAAGGTGAGAACTCCTGCAGATGCTCTCCTCTTCCCTCAACTCTGACCTTTACTCTTCAGTGCTATGAAGCCTTCTATGGTCTTTTCCTCTCTCAACCAGGACTCCTGAAGGAACACCAAATGGTAGAGCTTCAATCTTCCTTGCAATTCATCACTATTCATGAGGAACTCAAACCCTTGGATATTCCAGCTCAGGATTCTCAGGTTTGGAGAGGAACCCTCGCTCTATATGAAATGGGCCCAGGCATCCTGACCACCGACATCTGGGAGTTGCAGCAGGGGGGGTGAATCTGTTACCCTGCCCCCATACAGCAGCTTCAATCTGCTCAGAGGGTCACTTGTTTACTAAAATCACCCTCAAATTCTTGGGCGGCTGACTATCTTGCTATGATTCTTCCAGGCCTTGAGAGCGGCCTGTCATATGAATAAGTTGTAAGTCACTCCCATTGGCTAGCGAATAGCCCACAATGAACACTTAAAAAGGAGGCTGAGATAAGCTCAAACTGGGGGGCAAGCAGGGTGGGGGTCCTCTTTGGGGGGCTGGAGGCTTGTAAGCCTGCCTTGGCCAAATAATCTACTACCATGAGCACTAACTGGGCAATGCAGGGGGAAATAAAAGAAACTCTTGATACTTCTCCTCCTTGTTCCCCAGGCTGGAACCCCACAGAGATTAAATCCTCCGGGGATACCCCAGAAAGTGAAGGCATTTGATGAAATATATGATGAATTTTTGAACGATTCAGGGGCCATAATTTCTTTGCTTTTTTCCACCTGCGGGTAATATCCAGCAGTAGTTCTGAGGACCCCAGATCAAACTTAAGTGGGGATTCGCAGCCGATGGAGGGTTCTTTACAAGGATTATTGGAGCTTGAGGGCTTAAACACCTTACCACTAGCTAATGTTGAATGCTTTTTACCTGACATGGAGCGAACACTTGAGGGTAAGTAAGTGGTAACTGGCCGAGTTTGAACTTGAGTTTTTGTTATAGCCTTATTACAAGTAGGTACGGCTGTTAAAAAGCGACATGGGAGGCCTTAAATACTGTTCTAAACAGGGGACATCCTGACAGGACCTTACCTTTGTATTCAGAGTTTTCCTTTTTGCCAACACATGGGTTAAGAGATCTAGCAAATCTACTCTGGGTTCTAGCTCTCTGGGAAAGGTACAAACTTGAGAATTTGAGGGGCCAAAAATATATTGTCATATCCTTACAAGTACTGGGCATTTAGAGATGTAAACCGAACCCCTAGAGCTGGATGAGCCCCACATTTTTCTGCTGTTATTGGTCTTTGATGCCCCTGAGACTCTGGGGCAGGGACCTTGGAGCCTTTGGCTTCACATTCATTTAATACCTCACTGTTAGAGTTACGGAGTTTGCACCAAATGTCTTTAAGAAGCTATGGTTGGTCCACCTGATTTGATCTCACAGACACAAGAGATTCTAAAATACCATGCAAAGTCTTTTGCATACGCAACATTACGTCCAACAGAGATGAAGAAGGGGTCGGCTGGATATTTATGGACTCTCCCAAAGATCCGAAGGTTTAAGTTGGCTCCCTGATCAAGGAGGCTTTCTGAGATGGAAAGATACTTTGATTCGGGAAGCCACTGTTATGATCTAGCCGCGGGGACTCAAATCCTTCCAATGACATAGAGGATAAAGAAATATCAAGGTGAGGTGAAGAAGACAGTCTTGGACCTCTACGTGGGCCCTCAGTCCTGGGCTGCAAAGGGGCTTCTAAAGTATTGAATAATTGGGCACAATACGTTGCCGAACACGCCGCCTCTATTGTGAACAGGAAGCACTGGGTAATTCACTAAGTATTTTGCACCCCACTGTTGATCTTGGGAATACTGGTCTTCACTGAGCTTCACTGCCCTCAATAGACTTCACTAGGCACCATGAGGCAATCTGGGGACAAAAAAGAAAATGCTGCACATCCAAGCCCCCTGGCTCCCCGAGGGGGTAGGACGCAGTGGGGGAGGGGAACCTAAATGACCAACAGCCTCTTCGGTTCCCGCAACAGAAAAGCATCTTGTTGCCCCTCCTTCACAGTCTGCCTGAGCCCACAAACCTCCTAAGGCTGTCCTCAGCTTAATAGATGACTACAGCCATTAAGACACGCTGGTCTTGACGCCGTAGATCAACATGCAGTCCTGGCGAAAAGAGATTGCGGCGTGTAAAAGCTGGAGTGTCTAACCAAGCAGTTTGAATTATCCTGCTGCGTTGGCTGCATCGGTATCCGGGCTGTGCCGGTCTCCAGCTCTGGCGTTCCGATGTAATGCTGCAGGGCCAGCCAGCCGGCCAGCTGATGGGAGAAGCGGAAGCAAGAAGCAGGAAGTTACAGGTCAGAGCTGGGCTGGGCTGGGAACTGGGCTGGGAACAGGTAGCAATATCATGTTTGATCTCAAAAGAATTGCAATTTAAAATCATCTTTGAAGTTAAAGTTGGATTTTAAGTCAAAATTGTTAAAACACCACTTTTAGAAAATTCGCATTTTTCTTGTCCTATTCTTTTGGAGTCTGTGTCCTAGGTCATATGACTGTGCACAGTTGGAAGTTGACCTTTGTGTATTTCTCCCATACAGTGAGAAAAAGGGTACTAGGTTTTTGCAGGATGTGCCATTCTACAAGGATGCAAGGGGTGGAGCTGTTTCCTGACCCACTTACATTTCAGAGGGGCTGCCTCAGCACCCACACAAAAAACTTCACAACAGTCTTTTGTCACCCTAGACTATTTAGACCCAGCGCACGGAAGAAGAAAATCCCAGAACCATCTGTGTTGGGGAAAAACTCCAGGAGTTTACTTTAGAGGACTACCCTACTGCTCCTAGAGGACTACCCTGCAGCTCAAAACTTGCCATGATGGCTCAGTAGACTGCCAAGCTGCCTGAGGACTACCTTGCTGCTTAAACCAAGGACTAGTAGATTGACTCCAATGGCTAGTTGGCCGGCCTCCTATTCTGAACTACAGGGACACAAAACACTCCAACAACTTGACCCGTGCAGCTGGACACTACCTTTTAAGTGATGCCCACGAAGTCCTGGACCCTTGGAAGGGGTGCTAAATGTGCCCAAACAGCCAAAACCCAAAAATTGGGACTTGGAAATGTTCACTCAAAAAGTACTCTGAGAACCAACAGGAGACCGAGGCCTACCAGCTCGCCGATCCACCCTATGTTTTTTGTTTTTGTTTTTTTTATTAATTTATTTTATTAAGTTTCTTAAAACATACAACAAAGAGACTCAGCATGTAGCATCATATTATACAGAGCACCCAAATCAATCATATAAACAATAGTATCGGCTTGACAAAAGCACCATGTCCCGCCAGCCACACTGCACATGTACAAACCCCATGTTCGTCTAATCATTATAGGTAGATTACAGACGTCCCAGCAATTATGGAGCACACACCTAGAAAGCAAGTATAGCTGAGCTTACAAGGCAAAAAGCAATGACCCCCTGCCACAAACAATCTAACTCTGCGTCGGTAAGGGTGGACCATTAACACCACTGTCAGAGGTAAGCTTATAAGTATTATACAGTTCCTAAAATATTTTTGGCCTGCTGCGTGGAGGGGAAAGCTCGCTAAAGATCTCCATCTGTGTACAGCAGAATGTCATGTCATTTTTCCATTGTGCGAGTGTAGGGAGCGGACCACGAAACCAGTTAATAGCCACCCTGCGCTTGGCCATCAGCATTCCCATGTCCACCAGCCGCCTTACCCCCTTGGGAATAGACTTAGAGTAACCTAACAGTGCCAGTGCAGGGTCAGGATCGAGGGGCAAGTTAGTGATCAGACCTATTTCCTTGAAGACGGCGACCCAAAAGGCTGCGATTCCTGGACATGTCCAGGCCAGATGGAGGAAGTCCGCCAACCCAGCATGACATCGTTCACATTTCGCAGTCTCCCTTAAACCGTACCTGTGCAGCCTCTCCGGCGTATAATAAGTCCTATTTAGGAACTTGAAGTGTACCAGACGGTGCCGGCCATTAAGTGAAATCCGCTTGGTACTGGTACATCAATAGGACCACACCGTGTCTGTTATTTCGATGTTCAAGTCGCTTTGCCATGCCAAACTTGCCTTTATATAATGGTTAGCTCTATAGGACATGGATGAATTGTAAATAATAGCCACTATGCGCTTGGGGGATTTCGCACGTATAGTGAGTGTTAAAGCCGCTAGTTCAGGTGGTTCCAAATAGTCGTCACCAAGTTGCTCTTTCAGAGCATGTCGCGTTCTATGAAATTGGAATCTCATCATTATAGTAGGTTCTGCTTCATTGGTAGCGAACTCCTCCCACCGTCTAGCCACTCCAACGTCAAACAATTCCCCCACAACACGGACGCCCAAGTCATGAAGTGCTTGTGTGACTCCCTTCTCTTTGCAGGGGGACAACCATGTACACCATTCTACTAAAGCTAATGGGGAATACAATATAGCACCGGCCTGTAATTGTAATAAATAGTGCCAAGCATGTGTTGTGGCATTATTAGAATCCAATATGCAAGTCCTGCGATCTGCAGCTTGAAACAACAGGGCAGGGAGCGGGAGTGGTGCCGCTACATCCGATTCAATACGAAGGTGAGGTATATCTGGGGGGCCATGCATCCAGGTATAGGCGTGAGAACATTGTGCGGCCCTATAATATAAATTGAAATCCGGAGCACCAAGTCCACCCATAGAATAGGGAAGCACCAAAACCTGCCACTTCACGGGTGGCTGCTTACCCGCCCACGCTAATCTAACCATCAAAGTGGTGAGACGGGCAAAGAAGGCACGAGGCAGAACCATGGGTATATTAATAAATAAAAACAAAAGCCTCGGCAACACCACCATTTTCATGATGGATATTCTACCGAGAAGTGATAGCGGAAGCTTAATCCACTTTTCAACATCCTCTTCCAGCTTGCTAAACACAGTCCCGTAATTTTCCTTAAATACCGTGTCAGAATCCGTATGAATTCTGATACCCAGATATCTGACCGCATCCGTGGTCCATCGCAGCGGGTAATCTAGTTCAAAACGAGGGGTATTCAGCGTGAGGGGAAAGATAATAGATTTTGACCAATTCACATGCAGTCCTGAAAGCCCACCAAATCGCACCACCTCCCGTAAAACAGCTGAGAGGTTAACTTCTGGATATCTGATGTATAGGAGAGTATCATCAGCATACATGGACACTATAATTTTGTAGCGTGGAAAACGTATACCACGATTTAGATGATATTCCCGCAATGCGCAAGCCAGCGGCTCCGCCACCAAAGCATAGAGCAATGGAGATAACGGGCAACCCTGCCTCGTCCCCCGGGTTATGTGTATAGAGTCCATCACTATATTGCCTATCTTAATGCGGGCCGTGGGTTTACTGTAAAGAGTGCCAACTAGTTGTAAAAAGACCGGGCTCACTCCCATCTGAGAAAAAACATGCTTCATGAACGACCACTCCACAGAATCAAATGCCTTCTCTATATCTAAGAAGACCGCCACAGCGGGTGTTTCGGCATGATATGCTGTAAGGCTCCGAAGACAGTGCGTAAATTGTAAGTTAAATTTCTGCCGGGAACAAACCCCGCTTGTTCTGGTGCTACCAAGAGTGGGACCAGGGGGACTAGTCTGTTTGCAAGGATCTTTGCAAATATCTTCGTGTCTACGTTAAGTAGAGACAAAGGACGATATGATGCGCAGTCATCCGAGGATTTACCGGGCTTAAGAAGTGCTACTATTACTGCCTCGGACATGGATGGTGGCATATTACCTGTCACACACATATCATCAAAGAGCGTGGATAATTGTGGGAGCAATAAATCTAGAAATGCCCTGTAGAATGCGACCGTTAACCCATCCGACCCTGGAGCGCTCCCTGCCCTCATGCTAGTTAAAGCAAGAAGAATTTCATCTTTCTCTATGGGCCTCATGAGAAACTCCCTATGTGTGTTAGTAAGCCAAGGGAGTCGTATATGGGACAGATAATCAATAACCTCATCGTCGGTCGCAGTGTTCCTAGAAGCATAGAGCTCAGAATAATATTGTCGAAATCTGTCAGCCACTTCCGCAACTTCAGTTAAAAGTTCGCCCTCAGTGGATCTGACGCACACCGTATTCAACGTCTCTCTGCATTTCTTAAGTAGGCGAGCTAAAACCGACCCGGGCCGCTCGCTCTCACCATACGCCCTAGCAGTGGCGTATTTACCAAGATACTTGATCTCTTCGTCAGCTGCTGTGTTATATTCACGTAGTAGTTCCACAAGTTTCTCCCCATCGAAACTGTCAGCACGGGTCAACAACCATCGCTCAAAAGTCTTGATTTCCCCCTCTAAGTCCGCAAGACGTTTACGTATGGAGCGGAGGACCCCTGAGTGCTTAGATATAGTGATCCCCCTGATATAAACTTTGAAGGTTTCCCAGACAACCTGGTAGTCGTCCACAGAGCCCACATTCATCACAAAAAAAGTCTCAATAGCCTCAGCTAGTTCTTCCTGGAAAACAGCGTCTAATAAAGAATAGGGAGGAAAACGCCATGTGAATGGGGGTATGCGTCTGCAAGGTGTGTCCAGCACCAATAAAATTGGCGAATGGTCTGAAAGTGTTCATGGCAGCACCTGGCATGATCGAACCCTGTCACAAAGTGGCCTAGCTGCAAGCCAATAATCAATTCGGGTGTGTAGCTGATGGTAGGCGGAATAGTGTGTATAGCCACCTGCGGTCGGATATTTCAAACGCCACACATCTGCCAGGTCGAACCTAATCAACGCACAATCAAGCTCCCTAGCGGCAGCAGAAATGTTCCTTACAGGCCCACCTGACCTGTCCAATGAAGGACTTCGAACAAGATTAAGGTCACCCCCCCACAATAGGTGGCTCTCGCTATAGCCGGCCACCTTATCCGCCAACCCTGCAAAAAAGTCCGGGCAGTCAAAAGTTGGGCCATAGATATTGACAACTAATAAAGTCATACCCTTCCCAGAGCACCTAGTGATGACGTATCTGCCCTCGGCGTCAGTGAGTAATGGGTCTATGGTGAGCGCAGATCTAGGATTGGCCCATGTGAGCACACCACGTGCGTGCGTGGTGAAGCCAGCAGCATGTATGTTACCCAGCAGGCCCCTGCTCCGTAACATAGGGGAATTAAGCGGGAGATGAGTTTCTTGCAGCAGGGCGACGTCTATATTATGCCTCGTCAGGTATGAAAGGACCTTACGGATTTTTCTATGATCGTTTAACCCGCGGACATTCCACGTGAGCACTCTGAGTGTGTCCACTGGTGACTCACCCCCACCTCCCTCTGTACGTGAACCAGGGCCAATCATCGCTGCCATACATCAATTGTGTGTGGTGCTATGTTACAATGCAACAAATGTACTTGTCCAATACCTTGCATGATCCAACATTTGAGTCTCAACAGCCCTCCACCCCCCTCCCACATCAAGATCCCCCAACTCGGACCTGACGAACCAGTACCCCAAATTCCACATGATACAAATCAAACATTGCGTTGCTCTGGACCGAAACGTAACAATCCCTCCCGCCAGAAAACAACAATAACAAGACCCCAAGTGTGTATAACACTCGTAGGCGGAGGTTGCCAACTACGTACCGTCGACCAAATGGACGACAATCTACAGCCCTCCGCATTCCATCTAGCACATTATTAGCGTTTACAAAAGACGCTCGCACCGCGCTTATCTTATATACGTGAAGCAGAGCGCGCAGCCCAACCAGACCCTCAGCCCAACACTAAAGGGCAAACTTGTGCAAAAATATACAAAAAGCAAAAGCATCACGCACCCAAAACATATTCAAAAACTCTCCCCCATCTTGCCAGTGTCAATCACCTTCGGAAAAGTATCTGGACAAAGTGACATCCCCCCAACACATAAGTCTTATCTGTGAGGCGAATGACAAGTTCAATCCTGTTCCTCCAAGGAGCCTCCGACCGCACCAGTCATGGCTTCCTTATCTGGGCTACGCCTCTGCTCCTTTGCCCAGTCCTTCATGGCCTTTTGAAGCGCCTTGGGGTCCGTGAAAATATGCGACCTGCCCTGGCGGTTAACACGGAGTCGAGCCGGATATAACATCGCATAATCAAGGTTCTGGTCACGCAATTGCCTCTTAAGTGTCACAAACTGGCGGCGCACCTCCTGCACCTTCATCGTGAAATCCGGGAAAATAGCAAGTGTAGAACCCTCGTAATGCAATGCCTGCTTCTCCCTAGCGGCCCTTAACGTGGCATCCCTATCACGATAATGAAGCAACTTTGCTATAATGGGCCTCGGAGGCGCACCCGGAGCCGGACGCGGGCCCAAGGAGCGATGTGCCTGTTCAACCACAAACAGGGGCGAAAAGGTGTCAGAGCCCAGAAGTGTAGTTAGCAGTTTCTCGATGAACTGTTCCATGTTGCCGATAGATGTCGATTCCGGCAGACCAGTAATTCGCAGGTTACTTCTCCGAGACCTAGCCTCCAAATCCTCCGTCTTATCTAGTAGCACTTGTAGCGCCCGATCCATACGCTTATGACCGGTGTCCATTTCGGTCTGTGCCTCTTCCACCTCCTTGATGCGTCGTTCCGCCATGTCAAGGCGTTCCACCTGCTTGTCCAACCTTTCAGACATCCGGTCCATGCGGTAGGAAAGGGAGTCTATCTTCGTCCCCAGTACCGTTAGTGAGTTCTGCAGACCTTTTTCCATGGAAACCAAAATGGCCTTCAGATCGCCACCCTGCAGTGCTTGCTCCCGATTTTCAGCTTGCTCCGTTTCTTCAGCCGTCCGAGAGCGATCCCTGGGATTGCGTTGTTCAAAGGACAGTTTTTGTTGTGTTTTATCCGTTCTGCCCATAGCTGCGTGCAACACCCACCAGAACTGGAGCCAGTAGATCAAGCAGCTAAGATAAGCACACTGTGTGTCAACCGAAACCCGAGCAGAAAGAGCCAGCAATTGGCCACAGTTCATCGGGGCTCCTTTAGGAGTGGCAGCCCAGCTCCTGAAACAGCGCGTTAATCCCTCAGTAGAAAGGTATGGGCGTCGTCTGTGCCACCAGCCCTACACTCCTTTCAGCCCTGGTACGCACGCCGTGCAGCGTTCCACTATGAAGTCAGTGCGAGCCCCAAGCACTATCTTGCTCAACAGTGGCCTCCACAACAGCGAGAGAAATGAGGGGGAGGGGGCGCAGGGCACATCCACCGGCACAGCAACCGGCTGCTAGCAACCTCCAGAAGCATCCGCAGGAGGAGAGAACGCCGAGCACCTTCATGCAGCCAATGGCACGATGAGCAAAACGATGGGAGGTGCCAGATGCCGCTCACACCACCATCACAACCATGCCCACCGGCTGTGGGGCGAAGCAACACAGGCCAGGTCCTTCCGCAGATCGAGCCAAGTCAAAAGGAGGCCCCAAAGCCGCTATGCCTCACCACCAGCACCACCGCTCCCGGCCTGTCCCCTCCAGGCGCCACAGATGCGTCAGCTATTCTCAGAGGCAGCGCCCCGCTGACTAGCGCTCCCCCGCATCTCTGCAGTCCGTGGGTGTGTAATCTGCGTGTCGCTTACCGCAAGCGACCCCCTACAGATAGCGGCAGCCTCGAAAGGGAACACCAGGCCCGCAGAGCCACAACCGGGACGAGGCGGCATGGCCGACCGGCTCGGCAGCCCCTCCGGTCAGCAGGCGGCAAAATCGAATCCGGGGATTCGCGGCCCAGGCAGCTCGCCGCACGGACTCACGCCACGCTCCGCTAGCTCTCGTCTTCGTCGCAGCCGGGGGACCCGCGATGGAAAGAGGGTCCTCACAGTAGCACCAAGCAGCAGTTTGTGGGAAAGCAGACCCAGGTAAACGCAGGATTTCCTTAAGGATTGTTGATGGTAATGCGGAGCACTACACTCAGGCGGCCATCTTCGACGCCGGCAAGCTCCGCCCCCCCAATCCACCCTATGTGCTTTGCCAGTCTTCCTAACTTCCCAATAGCACCTGCTAAATTCTCCGCAGCAGCATATCCTGTTTAGTCGCTCCTCGTTGAATGGGTATCCGGCCTTGTGGAGCCCTTGTCAGCTACAGCCTGCATCTTCGTCCCCCTGGAGATTTTCAATTTACAAAAAAGTAACTGCAGAAATATTCACTGCAACTTCATCCTGCAGCTCCCTGGTGAAGACGCCTTCTTCATAGAAATTGCCGGCTGCCATGCCCAACTGAACTTTATCTTCTCAGACATTTTTCTTCAAAATGTCTTCTACGTCAGAAGGTAAGCCAAGACCAGGCCCAATCCACCTTGTGTATCTGAACCGCGCCTCATCATAGTAAGCAATAACTATTGACATTGACTCGTTCTCACGCAATTAGATGCCTGTGGTTGGGGCATCAATCCTTTAGACATTAGTTTCTACTAAAAACCTTAAAAATACATAACTCCAGTTCCACTGATTGGAAGTTTGTAGTTTTGGTGTCAAATAATGTATTCATCATTTCCAAATTGGTGTGGTAGATTTCTTGTGTTGTGTTTTCACTTTATTGCTTTTGAATGCTGCATAAATATTCTACATTTGCCTCTAAATTAAGTCTTACTGCTTTCGGGCCACGCTACCAATGGGTTAAGCACAGGTTAATTTAGTGACTTTTGGTGGTTCACCCTGACAGGGATTGTGGTTGTTTTGAGAAGCTGGGTTTCTGTTGCAGTAACCCCCCCACCTTTTGCCAGACTACTGATGAACTTTGACTTGATGTGCCCTGGGTCCCTGCCAATCAGGTTCCCAGGGCCTGTGTTCTTTCCCCAAAGCTAACACAGTTGGCATCTCTGGCCACAGGTCAGCCCCTGGTAAATGGTACCACAGGTACCAAGGGCACTTTGACCAGGGAAGACCTCTAAGGGCTGCAGCACTTATTGTGCCACCCTTAGAGGCCCTGTACCTTTACACACACACACACTGCCTTTGCAGGCTGCGTGTTTTGGTGCAGAACAAAGTGAAGAGTCGACATGGCACACATCCCTGTGTGCCATGCCTACAACCCACTGCCCTGGCATAGATCAGTCACCCCTCTAGCTGGGTGCCCTATACCAGTGGTGAGGGTACAGGTGCATGAGCCCTGTACCCCTACAGTGTCTAAGGCCATTCTTAGACAGTGTAAGTGCAGTGCTGCCATTAAGAGTATATGGTGCTGGGAGCTTGTCATTACGAACTCCACAGCACCATAATGGCTACACTGAAAACTAAGAAGTTTGGTATCAAACTTCTCAGCACATTAAACCCACACTGATGCCAGTGTGGGATTTAATGAAAAATACACACAGAGGGCATCTTAGAGATGCCCCTTGAAAAATGACCAGCCTCTGGTGGGTTCCCTGACTGGTACACACCAGCCTGCCACCACGAAACATGTTTCTGGACCCCTAGGGTGAGAGCCTTTGCTCCCTGAGCCCAGAAACAAAGCCTTTCCCGGGCAGAGGTGTTCACACCTCCCCCAGGCCAGGAAGAGCCATCTGTGGCAGGGGAGCTTCAAAGGCCTGGCAGCCTTTGCAATGCAACCCCCAGCCTCTCCTGCTATCAGGAGCAGGCCCCCTTCCTGTCTCCCCTCCTTTTTGGCGGGAAGACAGGCGAGAAAAACTAGCCAGCCCAGAAGGTGTGCCCACCTCTGCCAACTCCACCCCTCAGGTGGGGAAGGCGAGGTGAAGCCCACTCTTCAGTGCCCGCCATCTTGCAGATGGCAGGCACTCCCCAATCAGGATTAGGGATTGTTCTCACTCCCCCACGTGGGGTGAGCACACCAAGGGTGTAGTCATCCTAAGGTCAGTAGCCCATTGGCTACTGACCTCGAGACCCCTAAAATGCCCCCTACATTTTGGTCACTAGATCCACTACAAATAAAACAGTGGTATAACCTTGCTCAGTTCTTGCCAATTCCACAATAAAATCCATAGGTATAGTTTGCCAAGGGGCAAGAGGTGTGGGTAAAAGTATCAATAACCCTGCAGACGCCTGATGTGAGATTTTACTTTGTGCACATGTACTGCATTACAATATGTATTGCTTAGTGTCAGTTGAAAGGGAAGGCCACCAGAACTATCTCCGAAGAAGATATAGGGTCTTCTTTTCACCTGGATGTCCAGTGAGCATATGTGCGTGACACCAATCCAGGGCTTGTTTTTGTGCATGTAATACTTCATGAATGAACTAGCCTTTGGAATATACAGCCCCTAAAATCACTCGAAATTATGTGTAAATGTACATCTGGAGTTTCAAGCATCTCATATCCCAACCATGAGAGAGCATTAGCTTTCCCATGTTGGTGACCTGACTGAAACTGGATAACAAAATCAAAATCTTTGAAAAATTGTGTCCAGCGCAACTGGCTCATAGACAAAGCACATACAGACTTCAAGAATTTTAGATATCTGTGATCAGTCACGACAGTAACAGTATGAAATGCACCAATCAAATTATATCACCATTCATCAAAACCCTTCTTGATAGCCAATAATTCACTATATCCAACTGAATAGTTTGTCTCTGAAAGTCTCAATTTGTAGGAAAAGAATGCAACAGGATGTAAATTCTGAGATTTCTTATCTCTTTGGGATAAAACCCCTCCCAACGCTGCCCGAGAAGCATCCACCTACAGAATGAATGGCTGGGTTGAATCTGGATGTTGCAAGATGGTAGCGCTAGTAAAAGCAGCCTTAAGTTGTTGAAAGGCTTGTTCAGCTTCATCACACCACATGGTGGTATATTCAGGGAGAGTAGGCAGTGGACCGGTCCCAGGATGCTTGTTTACGGTCCAGGGAAGACATGGCTTGGCAGTTCGGGCTGGACTGTTCCCATGAGGCACAGGGTCAGACTGATTTGCATATGGCCATGTCTGAACTGGGGTGGTGGAGTGAGCTAAAGTATGATGATGGATCAAACCCAGATCAATTGACTGGGGGTGAGTGTTTGATTAGCCCAAACGCTCCGTCCATCATCCCCTTTGGTACCGTCAGACTATCACCAAACGTTTTACTTTTTTAAAGCAGCCTCATCTCTTTTAAGAAACTGTGGATTGTGGTCTGCTGTCTATTGACGGCCACTATCCCGATGAAGTTAGCAAATCAGAGGGATTCGCAACTTGAAATCTGCCTAATGAATTTTAGTTAGGTAGGCAGTTTTGGTACTCCCTCTGATTTCTTGCTTTGCAAACAGACCTCTTAATACATACATAGGTTCGGTTGGCAAAATATATCACTGGTTACAAAAAGTCAATGTACAATTTGTGACCAGTACTATAATATATCTAATGAAGGCAACCTGACTCTTTTAATTGACCGAAAACTATACCGATATGGGTGGTGAAGGCATTATGACAAGTAAACCATTCATTAGAGTGACCAGTTGCCATTAGTGTTTTACTGAAACTTATGAGGAAATTTATCACTGCAGTTTTGCACGAAAAAATGCAAAGCAAATTATTGTGCAAACTTTTATGCAGTTGATGCAGCTGATGATGTTATGTGGTACAATATAGTGAAAGAGCACAGGGAGCCTAAAGTATGATTTGCCGCACTCATTTTTATGCGTAGTAGGAGATGCACTGTGATTTTGCTCTCTAAGATTTCAAGAATAACAAACAATTTGCAATGTCATATATGTTCATTAAATGGACACTTTATTTCACTAGGGCTCATATTACAGGCTGTGCACTTGGGTACAATCACAGGGTACAATTAAAGTGCACCGTTATTTTTACATGGAACAATGTAGGTTTACAAGTAATTACTTAAAAGAAATGCAGAAAATTCAAAAAGACATTTGTGGGCTGCTGTCTTTTCTGTCTTGCTCTGATCTCTGCTGAAAGTGAGAGAGCCAAGCAAATGCCAACCACTACTTCCCTTGTCAATATGTGTCAACACAGGGCCAGTGTGGGACGGTGGCACACCACCAAGCAATGTTACTTTATTTTTTATTTTTGGTATGGGTTGCAAAGGCTGTATTGAAGGGCAGTGTGGGTTGCTGGTAAGGCACCAGGTGCTAGATGTACGACACATTTTACTGGTTGCAAAAGGCCCATAGGACCATTTGCGACCAGTAAAAGGCATTTTTCTAAGTACAAACCCTATTTTGCTAGTCAGCAACCTATTAATGACTTGCATGGTAGGGTTTGCGAGTCACTATTAGGAAGGGGCATGCCAAGAGAGTCCTTTCCTAATAGCAAGTCATAGGGGGATGTAAGATTTTTTTGCAACCAGAATGTGGTAAAACAAAATCGCAAATGTGAATGGCAGCGAAAACATTTTTTAAGAGCAGCCAGTGGTCCCACGGACCACTGCTTACCCTTAAAAAAAGAAAACAGAATCATTTAATTTTTCTGTTTGAAACGCATCCTGTTTTCCTTTAAGGAAAATGGGCTGCATTTAAAAAAAAATAGTTGCTTTATTTGAAAGCAAACACAGAGATGGTGGTCTGCTGTCCCCAGCAGGCCACCATCCCTGTGTTATTTCCCATTCCCAATGGGTTGCAAATTGTGACCTGCCTCATGAATATTGATGAGGCAGGTCAATTGCGACCCCATTGGAAATTGCTAATATGTCTGAGGCACATTAGTACAATTCATTTTGCGAGTCTCTAATTGCGAGTCACAAAAAATCGCAAAATGAAATGCTAGTACATCTGGCCAAAAGTATATTCTGTGTAATTGGGAAGAGGAGGGCTTTGAAGAGGACTGTGGGGTACATTGGCAGGACACCAGAAACGGTTATTGAATGTACATTTAGAGAAAGGGACTGAAAGAGGCGACGCCAATTTGTGCTATGCTTCCTATGACTCCTCTTCTGCTGCACAACTCGCTCATTGATTCAGCTGTGTAGGGAAAGAGTATTTGTGGGCCATACATAAATTAAAATTGTAGAAGTGTAGCTGTCAAAATATGGCATTTTTCATCTTGAAGTTCCGAGTAAAATCGATTTCTGTATCATGGGTCCCTTGGGAGAGCAAGCTTCACCATATGGTAAGTTGTGATGTAAATTGTTAAGAAACAAATGATTACATGTATTACATGCATAATACTGTTGATCTACTTCCTGCTCAGCTCAGTTACCTGTACAAAACAAAATCAATTGTGCAGCCCATATAATACATAGCAGGAAAGAGCCACAGGTGCTAGTGATAGGATTATGGGTGACAGAAATTCCGACTAGTCAATTTTCCACCAACAGCTTAATTACTTTCAGTAACCTTATCTGTGAGCCTAATAACCTTTGAACCCAGTTCATGCAGTCTTTTTTTTTAAAAAAAGTGCACATGTTATGCTATTCGTTTCATCTATTATTCACTATGGGCCAGATGTAAGACCATTGCGTTTTGCGGGTTGCAAATGTGTTTTTTGCGACTAACAAAACAGAATGTACTAATCTGTCTCAGACACATTTAGCGATTCTCAATAGGGTCGCAAATGACCTGCCGCCTCAATATTCTTGAAGCAGGTCGCAATTTATGACGCATTGGGAGTGTGCTACAATCACAGGGATTGTGGCCTGCTGGGGACAGCAGACCACCATGTCAGTGTTTGCTTTTAACTGAAGCAACTTTTTTTTAATGCATCCTGTTTTCCTTAAAGGAAAACGGGATGCGTTTAAAAGAAAAAAATTGAAGTTTTCTTTTCATTTTTTTAAGGACAGGTGGTGGTCCATGGGATAAAAATATTTTCACTGCCAAACATAAAGGGGAAGGGGTCCCCTGGGGCCCCTTCCCATTTGTGACTGGCTTACCACCGAATTTGAAATTGGTGATAACTGCAATTGTTTTGCGACCACATTTGCGGTCGCAAAACAATCGTACATCCCCCTGCAACTCGCTATTAGGAAGGGATGCCCCTGGCATGCCCCTCCCTAAAAACGACTCGCAAATCCTATTTTACGAGTTGCTAAAAGGTTACCAACTCGCAAAATAGGGTTTATTCATGCGACAGCCCTTTTTAGCGGTCACAAACAGCCTGATTTTCCGTTTGCGACTGCTAAAAACAGTCCTAATGCAACAAATGCTATTTTAAGGAACAGGGTAAAACTCCGGAAGGTGGTATGAAGTGTGGAGAAATGGCAGACATATGCTGTAAAAACTACATAAAACATATTATAAAAAATCATAAGAGCATCATTTAGAAGGTATGCTAAGATTTTTTGACTAGGAAAGGCAGAAACCCTTCTCTCAGTCTCGGCAAGCCATCATTACCTTATCATGAGTGTTCAGAATACTCATATAGTTCTGCCATGATAGTGGAAGTGTGTGTGAGGGCCTGTAATCCTAAAGTCTGCCCGGGCAGAATTTGTGTAGTCACGCTACCCGAAACGCCGTGAAGTGGCAAAAAAACTCCACAGTGCTACGCAGAGTTCTGTAAGCAGGCAGAGTTGGTCGCTGCACCCATTCACGTAATATACGTGACACAAAGTGTGTTCTCGCACCGAAAGTCATGCACGAACGGCACATCGCAGTTCACATGGGCGCAGCCATCTTGTTTTTTGCTCTGGTATGGTGCTGGGGCCTGTTTTTGAATCCCTCGTTTATCTGTTTAATCTTACTCTTCTCTAATTTATCTATGCCTCATTTCTATTTTTAATATTTATTGATTTTTATTTATTGTCTTTGTGTTTGTGTTTTTTTTTGCTTTTTTGTAAGTCTCTTGTGTTTTTTTTGTGACTTTTGTTTAACTTTCTCATTTTATTTCCTTCCTTCCTTTCTATACTATTATTCTCTTCCTCCCACCCAGCGCCATGGCAGAGCAGTGGAGCAACATGCCAGGCCCCCTTTGAATGAGCACCACCAGCCCCATCCGCCTATCTTACGGTCAGCTGTGCCTTGAAGGGGTGCAGCTCAGCGCCATCTTCTCATAGGTGGAGGTGGCTGTGCTCATTTTTTTATGCAGCGCCACTTCCCCTCCACCCTTGCAGCAGGCGGCAAGCCTGGCAGTGGGTACCCCCGCCGAGAGCATAGGCAGCGCTGTGAGAGGGTGCGCCGGGCTGTACATCGCTGCTCTGAGGTCCGACGCACCCAACAACAGCTTACACACCGGTGGGATGACATCCTGGATAGGGACCAGGACCTGCTCGACCTGCTGGGTGGCTCAGTGATTAATAATTATTTATTTGTCGTGTTCTATATATGCTAATATTTTTTTCCCAAATAGCAAAAATGCTGCTCACACTCAGGTATAGTCCTACTCATTGGTGCTTGCTTGGGCTGTTTATATAAGAAGTCATGCAGAGACTCCTCTGTCCTGTCACTAAGATAGTGGTAGTTATCAGTATTAGTGAGTTAGCGTGTTCTCTCACTTCTCTGTGCCTTTATTTTTTTGTAGCTTATACAGTGTCAACCCCAAGCAATTTCCCAGTGATGTGTAGTATGCATGCATCTATGCATTAAAAAAATGCAGAATGAGTTGGCACATCAAAGGGGGTTGAGACTGAGAGATTGAGAATGAGACAAGAAGCAAAGATCATTTGTTGCAATTTATTAGTAGTTCCAAAATGTAGTTTAAAAAATCAATTGTGCAGCCCATATAATACATAGCAGGAAAATATGGTTAGGTTTAGGAAATTAGCAATAGGTCCACGATACTAGTAGCACAATAGGAAATCTGATTTAGAAAAGTTCAATGTTACTGTGCTTGCTCTTCCCTGTCAAAATATTTTTGTGGAGATTATTATTAACTGTACCACTAATCTTATTTAATTTATTTCTTATATGAGCATCCAGGGGCAAGAAGAGGGATGAACCTGGAGGATCCAGCGAGGCGGGTGAGGGAGCTGGAGGTGCCACTGCCTCCACAAGTGCCTCGGCAGATGGCTCTGCTAGCCCCAGTTAGTCCTCCTGTTGTTAATATTATTATTTTCCCTAACGTTTGCCTCTCCACATTTAGAATTATTTTTCATAATTTTTTTCCAACTCCTCTACATTTCGTTCAATTTGTTTGTTTCCTAAATTCCACTTATCCCTGTATTAGCTTATTTACTTATTTTCTATATTTCAATTTACTGTACTTGACATCAAACTGTCTGTACTGGTATGTCTGTTCTGTAGCTTCTTTTCCTCTGCTTTGTCAGTAAGCTTTCCCTCTCGCCTTATATATCTTGTGGAGTGGTGGTACTGGAAGACTCAGGGAACCCATGTTAGGTCAGGTACTACTACTCTACTGTGAAGATTGCATGCCCAAGTAAGGTATTGTAAGCATGTTTGTTGAGAAGGATTTTGTATTCTTACTCATGTCAAACAGTAAACCGAGAGAGTAGACATGGTCATGGTGGACCCCGCAATGTTGTGTATGTGTTATTATCATAGTATACCAGCAGTTGATGACAGTGCAGCATTGCAGCATGGTTAGAAGTATGAGGATGGCCCCATTGCATTTGCCAGCCAAGACCATATGTCCTTTGTTGATCAATTATTCCACCCCTTCATTGCGCTTCATTTACTCAGATTTATCATAGTTCTGCCCCTCCATTACAAAAAGTTTTTGGTTGGCTTGACTACCTGGATTTTCAAACATTGCCAGCCAACAAAATGCCCAACGTGATATTATTTTGATAGAAGATACTTTAATCGAACTGTAGTGATGTATTGTGGTTGTATTTTGCTAAAAAAATTAATAATGGGGAGGTCCATCTGGCATCTAAAATCAAATGTGTCATGTTTTTTCTAGCTTCACAGGGCACCAGTGCCAGAGCCAGCAGAGAGGGCGCCAGTGATGTGAATGCGGCAGCAGCATATAAAGGTGGGGTCCCAGCGGCTGCATTGACGGGGCGGTGGTAAGTCACATTGCTTGCTGATTGACAATTAGTAATATATACTCACTGCAATGGCGTTGACTCGTGAACACTCGGCTTTAGCAGATACAGCAGGAGTTGTGCAGTTAATGGCCTCTTCTATCTGGAACTCAGCAGACAAAGGTTGATCATGAAGTTTAACAACAATGAGTTGATAGAAAAGGGAAAAAAGAATGGAAGGATGGATGGAGAAAGGATGGGTGAAATGTAATATGAGTGAAAGGATGCATGGGTGAATACGTGGATGAAAGGATACATATAGGTTGCTGATACGATGCATGGGTGGGTGAAGGATGGATGAAAGGAAATACACAGTGAAAGTATTCCTGCCTGGGTGGGTGAAAGGGCATGGGTGAAAGGATGCCAGCCTGGGTGGGTGATAGGAATGCTCGGGTGGATTAAAGCAAGATGGGTGAATGTGTGAAAGGATTTGTGGGTGGGAAAATGGATGTTGGTGAAAGGTGCATTGAGAGAAATGTTTGGATGGATGGATATATGTGGATGGATGGTTTTCAATCTTGAAAGACTGGATGAGTGAATGTATTTAAAGCTTAGATGGTGTGTATCGAAGCCAAGGGTGAGGAATACTTGAAAAATGAAATAACGAATGGATAATTGCTTGGATGAAGAAACAAGGGAGCTCTTCTGGATAGGGGCGTACTCACCTACTTCACTTACTTAGAATGGTTTTACCAAAGCTTGGATTCAAAGGGTTGGGGTGGTATTTCTGCCTACTCCATTGTCCAACAGTATTTTTTTAAGCGAGGCTGATATTTGTATCCTACCCATCATCAATCATCACCTCCCTCCCTACCCATGGCATTTTGCTAGTGCTACCCATGATAACCTTACTGCTGCAAGGTTCAATTTGTCACTGCAGTGTTGGCTGTGCAATGTGCATCTGCTTGAGTTAATGTGACATTTACAAAGTTTTCAATGCATAGCAATGTGAAAAGAAGGTGTGTTTCCCTTCCCTCCCTGTGCCCACACAGTTACATCATAGTACTTCAGTCCTTTATTCCTTCCCAACTTCTCTCCCAGCCTTCCCAAAACCTTTGAAAAATCCATTCTTTGCATGCGCCACATTTTTCTAGCCAAGTGATATATTTCATCATGGCTTCCATAATGGATTTATGCCTGTTTAAATTCTTCCCTTTCAACATGTCAACCAAAGTAACTCAGCAGCCAAAGCTTAGGCACATGATGATCAGTGTAATGTCTACTTACCTGGCCTAATCCCTCTAACTTACCCTGCAGTAGACTAATTTAAGTTTCCTTTCCTTACTGTCAAACAAATGTATTTGTTGGAAAAATAAATTATAAAGTGTAGTGTAGGGTGAGGCCAGGGAGTAAAGTGGGACTAAGTAACTACCTTGACTTTTGCGGATGGGATAGTCTGTGATAAATGTGTCAAATACAATCTACATCCTGTTCCTTAATCCTTTCCCTGTACTGCAGTGCATCGCTTTTCCCACCGTCTACTTACGGCACACAGGATGTCTGCATGATTGATACGTTACGTGTATCAATAATCTGCCTTGTAGTCAGGTTAAGATTGAAATGCATTTTGGAGAAGAGCAGGGCCATTGGAATAAGATATTTGTCTATTACAGCTGCCCCAGCGGCAGGCTGCAGAGAGTAGCAAAGTATGACTGACTAGTAACGAGTACGACTAGGGAACCAGGTAAACTAGCATGCATTCATTAATTTAGCACAGCAAGAGAGAGAATAATTGTACTCCATAGTGCATAATGACTTACTCACTAATTGATTTTTATGTTTCCACATATGTCTGTTTAGTTTTTTTAACTAGTAAATCCTCGAAAAGAAAGAAAAATAACAGTTTTTTCAAACTGGTGTGCTGCATTTGTATTCTGCCTTAATTCCTTTCAGACAGTTAGTTCATTTGCTATTTGCCTTTAGTTTTATGTCAGGCATGTGTGGGTAATGGGTGTGACTCTAAATACATCAAATCGAATGGCCCTAGGGGACCAGCAATGTACTGCTACTATGCCATCCACTACATAATTTTAAACAAGTGTTTTGCAAGGATCATTGTTTATAATTTCTCCTTTTTCTTTCTAGTTACTCCTGCTATTAGTAGTCATCCAAATCGTCAGGAAGTAGAAGCCCGGCTGTGGCAGCAGAGGCTGGAGGCGACACATGATGCGTACAAACGACTAGAGTCCCAGAAGGAGGAGGAGGGCACTGCCCAGGGCCCCAGCCAGCACCTCCAGCCTCTCAACACTGGCACCGCAATCCACTGACAGCTGCCCGTCGGTGTTCCATCAATGCTACCACACCCTCAATATCTGAGCACAACTTCTGCGGCATTATGCTCAGGCTGGACGACATGGAAGTCAGGCAAATCAAGATGGAGGGGCACTTAAAAATCTCATGGCCCGCTGTTAGTGCCTCCTCTGCCCCTTTTTTAACCTTTGTTTTGGTGAGTGGAACTTGTTGTGGGTGTGATTGGACAGTTTTGACTTTACATTTACTTTTTTAGACAATTTGGACATTGGCTGGGGACACTGAGAATTGTTTGTGGAGAGTGGTGGGCCAGTTTAGGGTTGAAGAGGCAGGTTTATATAATATTGTTGCTGTACCTAGGGTAATACATATCATTATTATGCTTCAAATCTTTATTCAAGTGTTTTACTTTGCACTGCTGCCTTTTAGCTCAGCTGCAGTCTGTTTTTAAAAACAGATGATAGTGTATAACAACTAGTTATGTGGTACCCTTGTCCTACTACTACTACTCTACTAGTCTCTGCAGTCTGCAACTATATTGACCAATAAAGGGGAGTGAGTTTCCTACTTTCCACTGCCTATATTGCCTACAAAAACAATGCTCCATAGTTCTCTTACCTGAATAGATGAAGCTAGGGCTGCATGGTTTCCCAAGGTGCCATGGTGGTGGTCGTGGCTAGTGCACTAACAGTGAAGGAGAAGTGAGGTCCTACTCCCACCTAGGTGAACTCCAACTGTAGGATCATTCATCGCAGGCAACTAAATTTAAATAAAAACTGAGCTAGTGGGTTATATATATTATTATATCATATCTATACAAACAATTGGGACAGACTATTATGCAACAAAGAAATCCTGATAGTGAAAATATAACATGCAGTACTAAATTATTCAGAGCAATGGTGAGCTAGTAGTTTAATTAAAACTAAAGTAGTAAATACTCGAATCGTGAAAGGGACAAAGTTAAATGTTTATGCAGCACAATGCCTGAATGATGATGCTGATGAATGATGTTCTTCATATATAAAATATCAATCACTTTTATGCATGGATGGGTAAATGGGGCCAGTGTGGGCTATTGTTTCTGTAATAGAAGGAGAACTGAAGATACTGCACTGAGTTGGTGTTGTTTTCACCCCATCTGCCCCACCAAGTGTGTGATCAATTAATTGCGTAAATTATAAGTCACACCTCAATAAATCACACAGCCTGGGGGAAGAGGATTAGGGGTTTGATGAATGGATGGGATAGGAGATTTGGGTAAAGGTGTGACAAAGACAAACACTACACAAAAACAATATTTATCTGGGCAATGAGCAGCCAACCATCATCATTCTGTTGTGGGAGGAAAAGAAAACAAAGGAATGACTATAACACAGTTAACTCAAATTCAATGCAAACCAGTCCGTCAGCCCCAGAGTGACCCAAGTTGCATTATTATATATCTAAAAGTTTTGTCACCTACGTTTGAAAGATACAAATTATGTAGGAGTGAAGCGAACATCACACACACTTTTAAAAAATGGTTACTAAAATAAAAATTATACTGTATTGCCAGATTGGGAGGTGCATCTGTATTCTTCTTGGATTGTCCATCAATCTTGGGTGCCTGGCTGATGTGGTCTAGTAAGGTAAGCATGAGTGTTATGGTGTTTTTGCCTTTTTGGGCAGGAGAAGAGAAGGCGTGCTGATTGTAAAACTAAAATGATATTGTAGAATCAAGGAGAAGAACAGAAGGTAAACTTCATAAAGAGTGCACCAAGAAGACTCAGAGGTAGCGCAAGAAAGAAGAATAGTCCTTTTACATTCATTAATTTTATGACTGATGTGTGATCAATGAGGTGAAAGCAATTACAACAAAGAAGAATTACAGACAAGTGACCGCATGTCGCGGGCTGATCAAACTCGCAACTGTCATGATCATCATCATAATAATAATATGCAGCCTAGAACGTGCATAATGTGATGATCACCATGTGTCTGTCTCCAGTTACCTACAACAAGCCCCCCACCCAAACACCACATAGTTGCAAATTTGAGCCAGCCAGCATACACACTCAGCAACATTGCATTTCTCAAATCAAGTAAAATCAATGTACCTCTCTCACCACCACTCTACAGAGTTGATTGGGCCTCTTAGAGTCATCACCAAATGTTGGTTTTTTGAAGTTGATAACTTCCTTCTTCTGGTGATAGTTGTTAAAGTAGTCATGCCCAGAGTCCTTCCATCATCCTCCTGACTCTGAATAACTAATGTGTCCAGCTCCATAGCAACTGAGTCCCGACTCAAATGCGATAGATTGACCTGTAGTGCAATGCTGTTGATGAACAAAAAGAGAAACATTGAGTCATTTTTTGTGTAGACTAGATTTGTGTTTGTTAGTTAAAGGGACTGGTTGGGTCTTTGAAGAGCGTGAAGCAGAAAACAAAGCATTGTGGACCCTGAAAACAAATCTCGCTAAGTATCAAAGGGAAAGGAAAAAATCACCTTGAAGAAAAAAATTATCACCTGTCATTAGGCCACCAACATTGTAAATCAATTAAAACAAGCACAATCAAGCTTAATAGTTATAGTCAAACAATAAACACCCAGTCTCACTGCCTGCCCCCACATGAATCATCCCAACACACTCACAAATAACAATCACTCTTAATATATATCAACCTTTGGTGCGTGCATGCCATTTACCTGTTCTAATTCAATCGTGGTGATGGTGGTACATTGCGGATACATTGTTTCATGGAACACACATCGGCCAGTCTTGCATATCAAAGAATATGGGGCAGTCAGGCTAGGGGAATAAAGAAAAGAGAGATAGGCGCGGGATGGAGGCAGGCACAAATTTGTCTGATTATCTCTCCAATGTCCTTGAGGGGAGTCTTCTTTACTGCACACTTGTCCAACTCTAATCCAGCTATAAAATGTGTCTGAAACAATCTGCATTAGTCAGTCGGGTACAAACAAAGAAAAGAAAATAATGTTCCCCTAGCTATATCTTTTTTCTATTTGCCATCAATGCAGTTCGGCGATACAAATAGAAGGTTCTATGGTTGGTGGCCCAAGCCTAGTAGTCAGGGAAGTAGAGTTTGTCCTCAAAATCAGATGGTTCACACTGAATTAGGTCAGCTAACATACTACTACCATGAGCTGAGTCTGACCAATCACCCTCATCCTCCTCCTGTCGTACTTCAGGTATGGTGTAATTCCATGGTATAAAGTACTGATTCATTTTGATCATGGTTAATGTCTCCATGTTTCGGGGAGAGACTGTTCCTTCTCACTGTGACAACTGCACCAGCTGCACTGGACACACGCTCAGTGGACACACTGGCCACCGGGCAAGCCATATATTTTATTGCCAGCCTGCTGAGCACTGGCCATTGGCGCCTCTTCCCATACCAATACACCAATGGGTTTTGAGCAAGAAAGACTTCGGTTGGGTCATCCAGATAGGCCTGGACCATCCTCTCAATAGTCATTGGTGCTCCACCTTGCTCGACCTCTTTTGCCTTCGCCTCTGCACAGGACTTAAGCCCTGCCTTTAGACACCAATCATATGCCAATTTTGGGGCTGAACCTCTTGTTCCCGTTGTTACTGGTGTTCTTGTTGTTTTTTTGGCTGCTGTGAGCCAACAGCACTGCCCTCAGGCTCTGAAATTGAAGGCTGCACTGCAGAACTAGTGCCCTTGAGGCCTCTAATTCTCAGCCGTTCTTTTCTACATCACTGGCTTGCTTGGCAGTCCATGTCTTGTAGTTTGTAACATCCCCATCTGAAAAAGGAATGAAAGTGGCCAGTAATTGTTTGTACTGTGGATCAAGAACTGTGGCACAGATGTAATGTTTGGATGACACAATGTCTCTTTGCACCCTTGTATTAACAGATAAGTGAAGGATTAAGCTCTCCAGCAACTCATGCGCATCTTATTTTTCGTCGACACCTGCATACATTTCAGACACCTCCTTTATCTGTTTCTGTTACATATGCAACAATGGGGTAGCTTCGCCCATGGTACTGTCCTCTTTGCTGACTTCCCGTGTGAACACCTCAAAAGGAAGCAGCATCTATGTCAGGCATTTTACTGGACCCCATTGATCCATCTCAATGACCATGCCTTTCAAACTTGCATCCCCTCTTTGCATGACATATTCATTGATCGGTCTTTACTGCTGAAACAGACATTGCAACATGTAATAGGTCGAGTTCCAACGTGTTGCCACCTCCCGTATGAGTGCTTTAACTGACATTCTATTATTACACTGGATGACCCTCAGCTGCTTCTGGGCTTTAAAAGAATGGCTGAAATGAGTGCAGATCCTTCTGCAGGTGGGCAGTAAGTTGCTGACTTGGTCTTCTTTTTTGAGAAAGTCCCATACAATGATGTTGATTCAGTGCACCAAACACAGGACCCTTAAATAGCCACCATCTGCCATGGCCTTAACTATATTTACTGCCTTTGTCCATAGCAACAAATCCAATGGTAAGACTTCTTGGTCGCAGCCATTCAAAGACCTTGTTGGTAAAGTTTTCTAAGATGTATGCAGCAGTATGGGATTTATCCATGGTGAACTTGGGTACTGCTGCATGCTTACGAGCACCATTAAAAATCTCAGCAGTGTCAACACCTGCAGATATCATTTCTCTAACCACAAAAGAGATCCTGTGTGCAGTGATACACATATATTTAGTGGCTTTGCAATTGGTCCACATTAACCCTGGGTGGAGTTCGCGGAGTTGCACTACGCTGCACTACACGAAGTGCAAAAAAACCTCCGCCGCACTACGCAGACCTACGCGAGTACAATAGAAAAATGCAGTTCGCGGTGATTGCACAGTGCCGGATGCTTGTCCACACTGTGCAATCATTGCGAACGGCATCATGCACAGTGCAAGCAATCCCTGCTTTCCTTTTCTGCCGCTCGAGTAGATTTTTACTTGAGCAGCAGCTTTCTCAACGCAAACGGGCAGTTTCTCAATGCGAGCTGTTGCGAGCTTACACGACCACTCGCAATGAGAAACCAGACCCCCGCGTTGAGAAATCTCACCGGGATGTTGATTTTCCACACTTTGCGCTCGTCAACTTGATGTTGACGATCGCGAACAAGGAAACATCTCGCTGGGAGGTTGATTTTCCTCGCTCGCGGTCGCCAACTTGACGTTGACAAACGCGAGCGAGGAAAAAAACTCCGCTACGCAACGCAAAGCAGAGTTTTTCAGAACTCCGCGATCTCCGCGTAACGCGGAGTGCAGGAAACTCCGCAAACTCTGCGAGCGAAGCAGAGTTCATCTCCCAGGGTTAGTCCACATATCTGTCATCAGGAAGTTAATGTGAACAGCAATCTGCTGCAAAGCTTGTCCAAGCAATTCCAGCACATCCAACAGCAAATCTGGCAAAATAGGACCGGCTGGTAATCTTCCATTTCAGGCAGATGGCTGCCACAAATTCTGGAAAACCCACCCCTTCCACAAAAAAAGAGAGGAGGTCCAGTGCTAACATTTCGCATTGTACAAACGTGCTGTTGTGTGGCTGCGTTCATACTGCCTCTCCTGCCTAAACATGCCAGGAATAGTAACCTGGATTTTTTTTCTTTTGTGGTGCCACTGATGCAGGTGACTTATCGAGAGTAGACAGTGGTAGGCTCAATATGTGTCTCAGCGGGGCAGTCACTGTATGCTCTTGCCTTGGTGTCCCGACATGAGTCTTGTTCCATTGCGATGTTGCTGGGGTGGGTGATACTACTGCACTGCTGGGGATAGGGCTGATTTGCATAACGAAAATGTCTTCCTCTTCTTCACCTTCCACTGTGATCAGATAAGATTCCCTTCCCAGCCTTTCACCCCCTTCACCAAAACCACTTGCAGTTTGCTGGTCGCTAAGGTGCTCCTTCCACTACATTGTCTGGTGTTTTCTCAAATGGGTTGTTTGGCCTCCGGTACCATAGGTTGTACCAAGCTTACCCGACTAACACTAGCTCCACAAATGGAGCATATGGAAATATTCGCCTTTTTCTTGCTAACCGTAAAAAAGTAACAAAATGGGGAGGTCCACTTTCTGATGATGGCTGCACTGCCAATGTCAGATGAACTGGTGGTAGGTTGGCATTTTGATGTTTGCCTCTCTGCAGTGCTTATTTCTACTGATGTGGTTGTGGATGTTGGTCACTGCTGGGGTCTTTCAAATATGGCAGCTGGCGGCGGTGGTATCTGTGCCACATCCCTCAGAGCAGGTTGATATGGGGTAACGATGGTCTCCACTGGGGCTGGGCAAACACTTGTGATGATTGGCTCGTCATCCTCCTCTTCTGCATCCATAACTCTAAGGCTTTCAGGAATCTTCCTTTTCCCTAGTCTTGATCATCAGAAGGGGCGATTGGAGAAGAAGATGGTGGACTAACTCTCCTTTTTCTTGCTGGAGTTGTGGAAGACAATGGATCTTCTGAAAGAGTGACTTCTTCTACTTCCTCTGCATGAAGCTCTATCTCCTGAACTGCTCCTACTTTGGGAGGAACTACTATTGCTGGCTCTGTCTGCTGTCCACTCATCTGAGTTTCCTGTAACGATTGGGTACTATTTTGTGAAAGAGATACGTCCATTTCAACATCACTGCTCATTGGCATTGCCGTGATTAGACTGGCTGCCTCTGTGACAGACATGGGCTTGGGGTGGGCCCACTGATGCATGGGTGCAGCTCCCAGCTGGCTTCCCGTAGGCCGTTGAGGCATGCACACTTTTGCCCAAAAAAGGTTCTGGTCATCATGCCAGTGGTGGAACTCAGCTTCTTCTCTTCCCCAGTGGCCACTTTCTTCACAGCACCTTTCTTTGGGGCCATCTTGAAGCTGTCAGTTGGCAGTGGCACTTAGCTTCACAAGCTGAAGAGAGGTCACGCATCATGTCATGCACACGCCTTCTGTCTGGCAGCACTGTGGGTGATGTCTCTTGTGCACCTAAAAGCAAACAAGCAAGAAGAACATCAGTGAAACGTGGCATTGTTGCAGGTCAATTAGTAGTACAAATAACTATATCATTTAGTGTGGTTACTTGAGTTATTATAAATAATTAACAATACAGTGTATCCATTCGTAAAACACCACCAACATAAACTTTCTTAGTGTACACTTAGGAAGGATAAGAAAGAGCAACAACAGCAGCAAACAAATGCTACTGTTTGCTTTATGTGAAACAAGTTGGGATGTGGCTATATTGCTCTTATAGCAGACATGGGGTTGATGCAGAATGTTAGGAAAATGGGGGGAAAAATAGAAAAAATTAAAAAGAATTAACATTTTTTTTAAATTAATTTAAAATAAAAACAAATGAAATATATATATATATATATATATATTTTTTTTTTAAATGATCTGCTATCTCAACCATCACATCAGAAGCGCATGCACATTGCACATAGGGCATGAACAAAACCAAGGGGTAATAGAGGTATTTTACCTATAAAAAAGTTTTAGTGTTGTAATTTTAAAATATAATATTTGGTATTTTACCATTTATGAATTTTTTATTAACAATGTTAATTTATCAACTGCGGTTTTAGCCTCTAAAGTAGTCCATTTTAGAGTCAATTTTAGGGTGTATTGTGCATGTGACACTGTTTTTTACTGCAGCTAAGGTTGTAATTTTACCATGTCTACTACGGCACTTTGCACGTGATGATAATTTAGGAGCACCTGTCAATTTAAAAGAGCTTGCATACCAGTAGTAAGATGTCATGTGATCGAGGCTCAAACGAGCCGAAACGTTATGGCGGCATCGCAAGAAATAAATCAAATTTAATGCACTGGAAACTTGGTCCGTGTCCGTGTTGTGGCAGGATTGCTACGAGGGAAATGCGGAGTGTGGTGATATATATATATATATATATATATATATATATTTTTTTTTTTAAATGATCTGCTATCTCAACCATCAATGCAAGCTCATGGAAAAGGGGCACATTGGTTGAATGCACAAAATTGCTGCCAGCCGGTGCTGCATGGTCAGCAACAATAACACTAAGCAAGAAGGCATTGGGAACAAAGAGAAGACATGGAGGCCTATGGCAAAAGCACCCTGACTGCCTACACAAAATGGCCACCAGCCACATGCTCACAACAACAAGCAAGCAAGAAGGCTTCGGGGACACAGAAAACATGCAGGCCTATGGCAAAAGCACACTGGCTGCCAACACAAAATGGCTGCCAGCCACTCTGTAAACAACAAAAAAAATTAACAAGGAGACATGACCAGAACAAAGAACACATGCAGGCCAATGGCAAAAGCACACTGGCAGCCTACACAAAATGGCTGCCAGCCACATGGTCACAACAACAAGCAGGATGCCGGGAAAACAAAGAACACATGCAGGCCGTTGGACACTGACTATACAAAATGGCCCATGGCCACATGGCATGGGGAACAAAGACAAATGGTGGCCTATGGCAAACACACTCACACTAGCTATTCAAAGTAGGCATGGTAACATAGAGAACAGCAATAATTCAGCAATGCCAAAAATGAAAATTAACAGGGCTAAAAATATTTATAACAACACACATCCTCCAAAAGCATTACCCCACCTATAAACTGTTTGCAGAAAAAAATGTGAAATACTTAAAAAAAAAACATTTTGTATTTAATCCAATGTCATCCATGGCCTAAATGATGTTCCAATTCAACAGACACTACAGAAACAGTTGTTTTATGCACCCATTAATAGTACTGAGCCTACTGGCTGGAACGCCCATTGGCAGACTAGGCCACATAGTGAGTTAAAAGAATATTGAAAATGTACAATAAACATGGAGAAAATGTATTAAACTGTGCAACATTTTTCCATTACAAAAGAAGAAAAATTACATGCGAAAAATAACTAGGCCCCTACTGAAACTGCGGGCCACCCACACCACAATAAATTTAAAAAATCAAATAAAAATATAAATAAATCCTGGTGCATGCCCTCTCTCAAACTAACAAAACCCTTATACAACAGTTTTTTAACTTACTTGTGAAATATCATATGCAATGTCCTTAAATCCATCAGTATATGCAGAAGACACAAAGAGTGATCCTTCCAGCTCCAAATCCAAATGAAAAGTGACCAGGAGATGGACAAAGCACTGGGAAGAGCTTGCTGACAAGAACAGGAAGTTAGAGACTCTGGGGCACTTCCTTCCTGTCGGAAAACACTTAAATGCTTCTTGAGGAAAGAATCTTCCCCAGGTTGCAGCCGTAGTCGATCGTGCTTGCTCGCTATCGCGTACATCACAAACCAAGAGCCAGAAGTCACTGGCGCAACCTAAAGCTGTGTTAGCAGGCACAAAATCTTGCAGGAGCTTGTGGGCGGCTTGCAAATCTAATGGCGCTAGCGATTGGCTAGAAAATCTCGTGAGCGCTCGCGAGCATCTGGCAAGTTGCTCCCATGCACGCGAAACAACATTTTGAGCGCGCTATTAAAAAAGTTCCGCTCTGTTGCAGAGTGTGTAATTTATCAGTAACTCTGCACTCTCCTCAGAATGTGGAGTTGCTGAATTCCTCAAACTCCGCAAGCAGAGCAGAGTTTTACACCCAGGCCTAGGCCCATCCTGATGTGCTATGGCTCCTTACAGGGCATTTCAATTCTAACTTGTTGGTGCAAACATTAACATCAATGTGTCAACAAATCGAGGACTCTGAGATGGGGATCCCTCCAATAGTCAAGAACAATGCTAGGGAAGTATAGAATGACTTCCAGCTGGCCAGGACACTGAAAAAGTTAAGCTTCCGTGCTCTGAACAGTAGTTTCACAACTGACCATCCCGCTTGATATACCTGTATATGGGGAACCAAAGAATCAAAAATGGAGTACATCTGGATTACAGCAGCTCATTTCAAGAGAATTTTTTTTTTTCATGTTGATTACACTGGTGACAGAGATAATTCGATGCTGCAGTGCCAATTATTGCTGAACCTGCGCTGGAGGGGCCCCATTCCCCTGCTGGGCAATCAAATCGATATCACGACCATTAAGAAAGTCATATGGCAACTAGAGGCTCAGGAAGAAGACATTACCAAACTGACAATTTCCTTAGCCTGCGGGAGCAAGGAAAATGGAGTCTCAATAGCAACCTGCAGCGCTATTTTTAAATAGCATACAAGAAAGGTTCGCAAGCTCAGGTACATCATTTGATAAAACTAGCCCAGAAGCTGAACTCTCCTGTAATGATATCAGGGGAATCGCTCAATTAAAAAGAAGAGTGAATTATTGTGCCAGGTTTCTGGCAAGAAATAGACAGAAAACTTTGGCACAGATAGCACTAAGGTTTGCACGGAGGTAATGCAGAAAGAAAAGTTGGAAATCTGATGGATTACAAGAAGAAAAACAGTGGATAAAGCTACATACAGCAGAAACATCTACTAATCCTCATGCTTTCTGTGTGCTGGTACATGGTATAATAAGCCCTAAGAACCAACAAAAACATGGTAACATCATGGCATCACCTTGGTTGTCCTATGTTGCCAAATTGTACAGGACTAGCCAACAACTGGAACCACTAAGTCTTTTTGATATAGAGGAGCATTTCTATGACCTGGCTCCGTCAGCTAAAAACCTACTCTTGAAAAAGTACTCATGAGCATAAGGTCAATGCAGGTGGCAGGCACACTGGGACAGAATGGCCTCCCGCTAGCTTATTTAAAGCAGCAAGATTAGAATAGGCAGGGATGATGCACTCATTATTCTTTCAAGGTCAGATGTACAAATCCATCCCACATTGCTAGTGAGGCTCGGTCCAGGTCCCTATACACAAAAAGGGATCTTGTGATAACCCTGCCAACTATATATTAATCGCTTTACTGGATGTAGACAGCAAGGCATGCCAAGATCCTACTTCAAGAGTTGGAACAATGAGCCACAGAATAAAGGATAATACTGCCACCCAGACGGGCTACCGCAGTAGCTGTGGGACAGAAGATAACTTAATGGCACTGGCCTGTCTGTCAGACATAGCCATGAAGAATAATTCTCCCCTTTGTTTGCTGCATTTATTGATTTTACTACTGGTTTTGATTTCATGAACATAGGAAGGTTGTTGTATATAAACTTCATAAGTGAGGGGTGCCAGTCCTACTAAACACCATTATTAGTCTGTATAAAGGTAAAAGTGCGGATTACGACTAACTGGGTAACATCTAATAAGATTCTAACCACGAGAGGGGTGAAACAAGGGTGCATCCTGGCCCGCTCCTATCCAACTTGTACCTCACTGATATCAACGATCATCTAGCTACCATGAGAGCCTTTACACCAAAACTGGCAGGGACCAAGATCAATCTTCTCCAATAACTGGCTACCTTTCGAGGCCAGAATCCATTTGAAAATTGCCTGTATGACACATAAGGCATTGCATCACAAAACCCCGAGATACCTAGTGGAGAAACTAGTACTATCGGGTGGTAACAGTTCTACTAGGAGTTCTAACAATCTTCTACTTAAACCACAACGTTTCTCCAAGAAGAAAACGTATGACCGTACCTTCTCAGGAATGGCTCCCAGGATTTGGAATGCCTTGCCCCCAGAAACGAGACTTAATCCGTCCACACCTTTTTTTAAAAAAGAAGTGAAATCGATTCTCTTGGCCAAATTCACCTGAACTTTTTTTATACACTCTTGTAAATATGTGCTAGTCTCTAATATTTACCACTAATGTATTCACATAATTCATTGTACTTATATATATATGTCGATATATTTGCCCTGTAAAGCGCTCTGATACCCGCAAGGGTCTTGTTCGCGCTATACAAAACCGTCAAAATAAATATGCTGATGAGACCATTATTTTTGATCAAACCCAAATAGGCTTACAGCAGTCTTTGAATTCTCTGAATAAGCATTGCCAAATAAATAATATTGAAATCAACAGCGGAAAAACTAACATTTAGTGATTCATAGTAATAACATCCGAAAGGGATCATAGCACCTGGGTCTCAAAAAATGATTAAATACTTGGGTATACATTTCAATGGTCAAGGCAGCCATAAAGATCTCTTAGCCGCTCAGAAGCAAGTTGGCTTAGCATTAACGGTCTTGTTTTGTAAATTGATAAGCAAAATGAATGGGCCACCCGGTAACAACACATTGTTGAGTAATAAAAGTCAAATTAGTGGCAACTCTAACGTACAGAGCCTTTACCATTAAAGACCACTTAGAGTTTCGGCGAGACTGTGTTCAGAACCGATGCTATTGTGCAGTCTTTTCGCTGTTCAACTGTGCAATTGCAGCATGCCTGTGTCTCGAATTTAACCTGCCCAGACAGAGCCTAATATTAAAATATCACTTTATTGCCTATTGTGCAAATGCAATGAGTGCTGAGGCTGACACACTGAGACACTTGATTTGGCTGTTAATGTCAAGTAAGGACTTGAAGTGTCATCATTATCTTATATCAGCAGTAAATGCCTTGCCAGCAGAAGAAACCTGGAGCAGTAACATGCCACTAAAACGTGTGTCCAGAGTCTTGTCTAAGCTAGCCAGGTTAATTTCTAGATCAATTTACATTGAAGCTGTCTCTGCTATGGGGCGTCCTGGAATCCTTCTTTCCCAATACAATGAATCTGGTGTCTCAGGGTTTTTGGATTTGCAATGGAAAATGTCAATTAAGAAGAGTCTAGGATGCCTAAGGTGTAGGGTGATTCCATTGAATATCACGCTGGGCATATTAAAGGTACAAAGGAACGGTCATGGTGACTCTGAGGAGTGCAGTTGGAGTCTCTAATGCATGTTTGTATCTATGCCCCTTTAATTCCACTTAGAAGGTATTGGCTGCAGATAGTTTTCCTGCAATTACATTTGAGAACCTGTAAAGATGCAGTTGCTGCCTGCCAATCTGGGAAATGCACACAATTGTCTTTCTGCTATTTGAAATGTATATGCCCGGCAGTCAAGCACTTGAATGACGCATCCCTGTAAGTAGGATTGCCCAGATCAAGAATTAGGATGTGTCTGGGACTTGAAAGTACAAATTGAACAATTGAGCAATGACAAAAGTCCAAATTTGTTAATGATTGTACACCATTCATTTGAAAAATATATATTTTTAGAATTGAACTGAATTTATTGAATATTAAGTATTGGATATTTAGGCTACAGACAGATGTTTCCACTGGACTGTTATAACTTCCTGCTATTGCTCTGAAATGAGGGATGACATTTTATCAGGGAGCCAAGCATTTTAGAACACGTATTTATCCACTGGAATTGTGAGTTTTTCCATGCACTTAGTCACTTTAGAGATACTCGTGCTCTAAAACATTTAAAAGAACCATATGCTATCAGCTATGCTTAGGCCAAGTCAACTGCTGCTAAATTTCTGCATACTACTTCTTACAAGCAGAAATGAGATTATTTTGATTTTTTTCTTCTGTTTTCTATTATTCTATGTATTATTTTCTTTTAATCTTTTGTAAAAGTTATAATGAATTGAAATGAATAAAGACTTCTCACTCATACCCACTTCCTTTGTCTCAGCTCTGGGAGCAAGTTCACATCTTATGAAGAGGGCTATTCAGCTCCCGGGTGACAATTGGGCTCATGCAAATGGGCACCCAGAGTATTTAGGCAGGGAGAAGATAACTTTCGAACACTACCTTTTCCCAAACATCTGACTTCACCAGAGATTTATACCTGTAATAAATATTTCAAAATGTTTAAGAATTAAATTTGTAGCAGCTTCTCGACCAGAGACAACAATATTAAATATAATATTTTAACCTAATGCTTGTGGAATAGCGAATTCTGCTCCAGTGAAAATAACTTTTGGGGCTTTTTGCTGTAAGAACATGTTTAACATTAAACATTTATATGTACTACTTAAAAATACCATGCACCCTGCCTTATGGGCAGTAAGGCCTACTTAAGGATGGCTTATTATTCTTTAGAAAGGAAGGCTTAGGACTGTCAAAAGGGGTTAGTTTGACAGGTAGAATTTGCAGTATAAAACTGTACAGCCAAACTACAGAGTGGATGCCTACAGTCATGTTTACACTGTCAAGGTCGCTACCAGGCTACAGAGCATATGCCTGCATTCATGTTTACACTCTCACTGTAGTGGATGTCACACGGGGGCTCCAGTCTACTTGCAAAATTAATCTTATAGGTCCAGGGTACACATTTGTACCATACACTCTGGGATCGTAGGCAAGTTAAATATCCAATTAGTGGTATACCAATTTCATCATGTTGAAAGGGGGAGGGTAGGCACCTGATCATTGTTGAGCAGGGGTAAAGTGAACATTGTTTTACAACCAGCAAAAACAGTCAAGGCAAAATTCTGGGTGTTCACCACGCAAAAACCTATCATTTCCAACAGTGATCACACAGACACTGCACAAGGGGAGAAATGTGTCCCTGTCTTAGATTTTGAGAGTGAGGGACACTGGGGTATTGTTTGCAGTAAGGCAAACAGGAACTGCTGAAAAAGAGGTTAGGATTGCCCCCAAGACCTTTTACCTCATGAGTTACAGAGTTTCCAGGAGACAACCCCACCCAATGGCTAGAGCCAAGGGTTCCATTGCCCACACAGAAGAAGACTTAACTCTGATTGCTGTAATCTGAGGGGAGCCTTGAAGGACTAGATCTGCTCCCTCTTCTACCCACAACAAAAAAGTGGACTCCAGGGGTCAGTGGGCTGAACTCATGTGTGGCCACAGGGACACAAAAAGCTGACAACATTGTTTTTTCCTGGATTACCAGTTGTCTAGTCCAGCACATTCCTGCACTGGAACCTGCTCAAGTCCTTTGCTGGATTATCTCTTCATGCACATTAACAATCCTGCCTGAAATGCAGGCACCCTTGCACTATGGTGCAAGTGTGCCTGTGTTTTGTCCTAGGCAGTCAAAAGTGTGTCAGTGCAAGGGGAGGGCAGGAGTGCACCATACCTTGATAGATATGGTGCATTCCTGCCCTCTCCTTTTCATGCAGTGTAGCAAAATGTCTTGCTGCATTGCATGAAAAAATAACAAATACTTCTGAATGTAAATTCCTTGACCGAGCTGCCCTGCTAGTTGTGTTCGACCTCCGGATCCATCATGATCAGCTTCAAAGTGCGCTAAAGCCCCGATCTACTAGGTCCACAGACTATCAATGGCAGTTAGTGTTGTAAGTTAGTGTTATTATTCCTTGAGATGGGCAAGCACCCACTCAAAGTAATAATCCACTATCTTACATTGGTGTTGAGAGTTGGAATCCATGAAATTCTTTTCTAAATTGACAGCAAAAACGTACTTTTTGGAGTTTTAATTGGCTTTTAATTTTAATTGGGTAATTTTGTATGTCTTTTTCTAATTTGAGTCGTGCACTTACTTTATGCACCTCAACTTTTTTGGGAACATGGAGGTCGATCTGGATGCCCTGGCTAGCCTTACTGTGGCTGAGATTAAGGCTCTCTGCATGCAGAGAAAGCTCAGGGTGAGCTTGATTGCCAAACAGGAAAGTATGAGAAAGCCCTCTGGGCCTTGAAAGAGGCCTGACAAGTACAGATCACCTTAGAGGAGTGAAAGACTATCACCACAGTGCAGGAGGAAGATAGCCTTCCAGGACCACCATCACCTGTGTGGTACAGGGCAGCGAGCAGTATGTCCTCTCGTAGCCTGACCCAAGCAAAGCTGGAATCTTGCAAGCTGGAGCTGGTGGACAGACATGCTGAGAGGATCGTTGAGCAAATTGGCATTCCCAGCCCTGGAGGTGAGGCAGCAGCTTTGGAAACTGAGGAAAGCAGGCAGCAGTCGCTCTTGCACTGAAGGAAAAATGATTGGCCTTGGAGAAGTGAAAGGCTATACTGACTCATGAGAGGAGCCAGAGGAAGATTGACTTGCAGTCTTAGGGAAGATCAGAGTCCATTGATGATGGTGGCAAGTCTTTAGAAGTACCTACGAGCGGTACAACAAGGTCCACATTACAAAAGACCTGGTGCCTAGTTATGTGGTTGGGGATGGCATTGGTAAATGGTTGGCCTTTTATGAGATGGCCCTGTATATGAACAAAGTCCGAGAGGAGGACTGGTGGGTTAGCTTGTAGAAGTGCATGCCCATTATTGGGAGGGATACACCATTGGCCCTAGATACAGCAGGCCGGAGTAGGTATGCCCAGTGAAAAAGGCACACACACACAAATTTGGTTTAAGCCCAGACAGGTATTGCCTGACGTTCAGGAATGCTCAGAAACCAGTTAGGCCCCAGATTGTTAGGTGAAGGGAGGTAAAGTAAAAGGTTATGATGGGTTGTACAATTTGATGATGAAAGAGCACATCTTGGGTAATTACTTTACAGATTGATGCCAGAACCTAGTAGTCTCTAAGCTCACATTATTCTTTCGAAGCTTGGGAAGGAAGTAGACGTCTGGCTGAGCACCAGAGTGTCCAAGAAGGTACATGGAGTAGACCCAGAAGAAACGTGGTTTGAGTCTCTACTTGCAGAAGGAGGGTGAACAAGTATAATGCAAAGGAGTTCTATTAAAGCACCCAAAGAGAGGGATTCTCATACCACTTCTGAGCAAAAGCAGGGGTTTTCTAGTGGGTAGAAACCCAGGTGTCATATCATGGACAGATCATGAGAATGAAGAGTTTGTGTTTCCTTGGTTTCCTTCGACAAGTGGGCAGTCTCCAGGGATTGCCAGTGAAGGGCTACGGGAAGAGGTTGGCCCATTGGGAGCTGGGATGTAGACAGAGATCACCCTAGAGTCTCGCGGTGAGAAGGAGATGGAACCCACCAAAGTCCACATGCCTGATAAAACTAATAAGTACAGACAATGGCCTTCCATCAATGGGAAGAGTTTGGAGGCTCTGTGAACACAGGAGCTAGCATGACTACTGCTAGGTGTCAGCTGCGGTTCATTCTCAATGTCATCCACCTTGTGGTGAATGCTGAAAAAAAGGTCAGTCATCATCCCATGTCGATGGTTTCCCTGGAGTGGTGATGGGTCTCTAGTTCATTGAAGGAAGTTGTTAGCCCTGCCTTACCCATAGGTTGTCTGCTTGGGAATAACCTTTAACATGCCATCTAGAAAGAGGCATTGCTTAAGGCCCATGCAAAGATGTTGAGATTGCCTTACTGTGTGCTGTTGACTACACAGTCTATGGCAGCCTTTCCAAAGGAGTGAGGCAGACCGGGGAGCTGGAAACAGTAGTCCATGTTCCCACTAGGAAAGAGGAGACAAGAGGCTGAGAAACTAACCCCCACAACTCCATTAGGCTGGGAGTAGCCCAACTCAGTACCTACAGTGGAGGAGGTAGCATCCCTTGGTGACCTGCCTGAGCAGACTGGGTGGCAAGCTGCAGGATTAACGTCCCAGGCAGAGTTATGTAAGATGCAAAGAGAGTGCTCCACTGTCTAGGGTCTTTGGCGCCAGATTGAGGCCCAGAAAAAATTGAGACACCTCTTTTGATCAACACATTTATTGGAAGGATGACCTCCTGTATAGTGAGTCTAAGGGCCCTGAGCCTGGGTTAAAGAGAGCATTGGTGCCCCATCAGTGCTAAAGTGCCTTCATACTGGAGCTGGCTCATGACATCCACTTGGCAGGACATCTAGAGCAGGCCAAAAGGTTTGACTGCCTCATCACCCACTGTTACTGGTCCCAGATGCTTTATTACAGTCCTGTCTGACTTGTCAGGCAAGTTGCAAGTCAGGAGGGAAGTGAAGGAATCACATCCATAATGTCAAAGTTGCAGAGACCCCTTTTGAATGAATAGGTGTGGATATTGTCAGGCACCTGGAATGTAAGACAGCCCTAGGGAGCTAATTTATCCTGGGGCTTGTCGACCATGCCACCCAGTATCCCGAGACCTTACCCCTCAGAATGGTGACTGCATCTCTGGCGGCCAGGGCACTAATGGGGATATTTACCCTAGGGGTTTTCCCAAGAAGAAAGTATCTGACAGTGAGACTAACTTCATGCCAGCACACATGAAGTCCATTTGGGATGATTGTAGGTTTGCCTGTACATTCTCCACACCCTATCATCCCCAAGCCAATAGGCTTGTTGAAATGTTTAACATGACCCTCAAGGCATGATTGTGGGCCTTAATACATAAGTGGGCCATATTACCCCCATGCATGCTGCCTACAGGGAGTCCTGCAGAAGGGAGTATGCTTTAGCCCATTTGAACTTCTGTCTGGGCACCCTGTGAGTGGGCCTCTCAGTCTTGTGAAAGATAGGTGAGTGAAGGCTCCCAGGAAGCCCTCACAGGATGTAGCTGTCTACATGTTAGCTCTCAGATCCAAAATTGGGGAATAAATGAAAAAGGACAACCTAAATTTAGAAGCCAACCAGGAGGTAATCAAGCAATGGTACAACCAGAAAGCTACTTTGGTAGAAAAATAGCATTGCAAGAAAGTGTGGGCAATGGAACCCTTGGGGCTGAGCCCTCTAGATCCTGTGGACTTGGAAATATGAGGCGAAGGAAAAAAGAGTGAGGTCACCTCTCTGATGAACATGTACACTCTGAGGAACCCTGTGAACACACTATGAGAGGTGCGAGATGAACATATCCATGGCGACTTCTGATGGAGAGAAGGAGGAAAATGAGTCCCTCACAGATCTCCTGTCACACAAGGAACAAGAAGGCTTACTGGAGGGAATAATCCAGTCTCCCACTCTGACAGAGAAGAAACAGAGGGACTGCCACCAGTTTGCCTCACTGTTCTCACTGACCCCTAGGTTCACCAACTGGTGTAACCATGAAATTGACTTAGGGGACAATAAAACTGTCAAAAATAAAAATGTATATGCTGTCAGATAAGGTAAGGGGCCAGCATCAAGGGTGAGGTTTCCAAGATGTTGAACCTGAGGGTGGTTGAGCCCTTCAGTCATCCTTAATCTAGCCCAGACATCTTGGTATCAAAGCATAACTCTCCCCACCCCCCGAGTGGCACCCATGAACTGCAGGGAATGTAATCCAGTCACCAAGACTGATGCACACCCTACAACTCCAGCTGATAAACTCATTGACAGTTTAGAGGTTACCAAATTCTTTCATCAGTTCCTTTGACCTGACAACATGGTACTGGCAGATCACCTTGACAGAGGGTTTGATAGAGAGGTCAGCGATCTCCATTCCTAAGGGGCATTTCCAGTTCAGAGTATTGACCTTTAGTGTGGAGACTGCTCCTACCACCTTCCAGAGGTTTGTCAAATCGGCTCTGCAGGGTTGTAGGATTTCTGCGCTATCTATCCAGAATTTATCACAGTATTCATCTCAAGCTGGGAAGACCACCTGGCCCACCCAAGTGCTTCCGGCCTAGCAGCAGGCAGGCCTGACTATCAAGGCCAGTAAGTACCAGATAGGGTCTGTGGTGTACTTGGGCTGCCGATTGGTGTGGGATAAGTGAAGCCTCCCCAGCCAAAGAGCCAAGTGCTACTATTACAGGTTTGTGAAGGGTTATGGGAGCATTGCTACACCATTCACTGAGTTTCCCTCTAAAACGCAACCAAAAAAGGTGATCTGGACAGAGGCATGTCAAAAGGCATTGACACTCTGAAGGAGGCACTGTGTACTGTGCCAGACCTCAGAGCACCTGACTTCAGCAAAGAGTTTGTAGTGCAGATGGATGCTTTAGATCAAGGCACTGGGGCAGTTCTATCTCAGCCGAATGAACCAGGGCCAACCTGTAGCATTCATTAGTAGACAACTACTACCCAAGGAACAACTGTGAAGTGTAGTAGAAGCATTTGCAGTGGTCTTGTCTTTGAAGAAAGTAAGATCATGGGACGCTGACTGGATTATCACCCAAGACCCTTGACCCGACAAATCTGCCCTCGAGAAAAGCAGGAATATGTACAGACATTTACTACAGGACTAAATCATAGACCATGCCCTTCTTGACCTGTGGAAACGTCTTAATCCTCAAGAGAGGGATTATATGTTTATGCCTTGTGTCCATGGAACAGAAACAAAGATTGAGTTTTTGTTGTTGTCAGTCTCCCTGCTACAGAAATTTGTAGGCTGTTGAATTCTAGAAAGTGGAATCTATGACCTCTCACCAATGTAACCGAAAGTTAACCTTGAACCTTCCCAGCTGGGTGACTCAACTTTGCAGCTACCTTGATGAAAGAATGAAGACCCGGAAAGTAAGAAGAAACTAAGGGTCTACCTTGAGAAATATGTGGAGTATAATAACTCTGCTGAGATCTCACAACAGATACTTTGGGCTGCCTGTAAATCCTACATGAGGGGCTTACTAATTAGGGATTTAGTGTCTAGCCACTAAACCGTCCCTTGGAGGACGCTCTAAAAACCTGAATTTGTGCAAAATTAGACTTAGACACACTGTTTCCTGCTGTGGCAGAAATGGGTCTCTCCAAGATTAAACATAAGCAATATGAAAGCCAGCAGACTTCTAGGTATGCAATTAAAACAAATGGATTCATCCTGAACTATAACAGATTTATGAACCTGAGCAGACAAGTTGATTACATTTCTGACTTAAATCCTGGGAGAATTTGAAAATTTCTACAAGGCTATATGTACCTTTAATGTTCACCATGAGAACCAGAAATATGAGAATTACTTTTTCACAGGCCTGACTCTACCTCAGTTATGTTGTGACGTAGATGATCAACTTGAGACAGATATTTCTAATGAAGAAATTTTTGAGGTAGCTAAATCTATGCTGTTGGGTAAAGCCCTAGGAGAGGATGGTTTAAATGCAGATCATGTACCCCCTTGCTGTTTAAGGTGTATAATCATGCAGATGAGATGAATAACTCGTTATTGGAATTCAAAACAGAAATGATTGTCCTGCTCCTTAAGTCTGACAAAATTTGCCTGGACTGGTGCAACTACAGGCCAATCTCACTTATAAATTCTGGTGTCACGAATTTAGCAAAGGTTCCTGCTCATTGACATGGGAAACTGATGCTGGTGTTCCTCAAGCCATAATGAGAGACTCCTTTTTCATCTATTCTGACAAGTTAAAGATAAACATGACAACTATATAGTTATGTCTTTTGACACAGAAAAGGCTTTTATCTGGGAAATATTGGCTCACCATTTCAGCAGCTGTTTTGCGTTTCTCTTCTGCTGATTTGTTTTGCCACTTTTCGCTCTATGTTGTCACTTTTTGCTCCATTTTGCTCTTTCTCTGTCCTTTTCCAGCTGGTGCCACACCTTCGGGCTCTTTGGGTGCTCCTTCCTACCTCCTATGCTCCCTTCCCCTTTCCTATTTAATAATGGCTGTGTGCAGTGTGCATGCCAATGGTGCACCACGTACCCGAGTACTCCAAATACCCACCAAATGCTACCCCGATGTGGCCCTCTGAGCTTTTAACCCTGACCGCTGCTCACCACACTGTTACCACGCCTCACCACACAACACTGAGGGGGCATTCCCTTGCGTAGCCTGCAAGTAAATATGCACCTCCCAACATCCACAGTTCAAGACTCATATATTGACAGCAGCCCACAACCAACTCTCTCTTACCTTCACTCACCACCCACCAACAGGCACAGCACACCTCACTGACCTGCATAGTACTTAACAGCTGTTCTGTCACCAAGCATTCTACATCGGACCTGCTATTCCTCATGGAGACATGGCTAAACCTTGCATCGTTCCCCAACATCACCACAGCCATCCCTCCCAGCTACAAATTCACAAGGCAGGACAAACAACACAAGCCTGGTGGCACAATTACTATAATTTTTAAATATACCATTAGCTGCACCATCTCCTCAGAAACTACTCCCACCAACATGGAACACTTGTCCTTCAAACTCCACTTTACTGACATTTTCAGCATGAGCTGCACCCTCATTTACAGACCACCAAGTCCACACACAGACTACGATGAACCCCTCATCCTCAAAGTTAACAACTTCCTTTTCCTCAGAGACCTGAACTTCCACTTGGAATACCTTGCAGAACTGAGCACGATAGACATACTTGACAAGCTAGGACACTCACCCAACTGGTGACAGGTCCCACACCTCCTGGACCCAATCTTCACCACCTTCAGCAACATTTCTGTGGACAATGTCACGCCTATCACCTGGACCAACCATGCCCTCATCAAATTCATCATTTCTGTCACACACCATCACAGAGCCTCCACAACCATGACATCACACACAGATTGGAACTGCATAACAGAGGATGACTGGATGACCAAACTCACAGAACACTAGTCCAAATGCAGCAGCAGCCTATCAGATGCCATCACCAACCACAGCAGCTGGATCACCACCTGCACTGACAACATGCCTCCCCTCAAGCCCAGCAAAGCTACAAGATTCAGGCAATGAGCCAACTGGTACACAGAAGAACTCAGGATATCAAAGTGCTATTGCAAGCAACTAGAGTGCAGATGGAGATTGACCGCAAATCTGCGCTGAGCTGTTACCACCAGCAGAATCGGGCCATCAAACATGCTGCACTCGCAGACGCAGACCACATAAACACCAGCTCCAAAAGCAGCAAAGAGATCTTCGCTATTTTGAAGGATTTCACCTCCTCAGCAGCCACTTCCAAGAGCATAACTCCATCAGAGGACCACTTCAACAAACTATCACAATTCATCTGCAGCAAGCTAATCTCCATTTATGTCAACCACCCTCAGCCAGAGCCATCAGACCTCAAATCACAACCCTCCATCAATCCCAAAGACACAACCATGCCCATCTGGCCCACTATCACCACAGACGAAACCTCCTCCTCCACATTGTACATTAACTCTAGGGTCACATTGGACCTTTGCCTTCACCATGCTTTTGACAAAGGACCGCACCCCATCAGCTCGGCTCTCACCTAGATCCTGAATGATCCTCTTCAGCCACCTTTCCAGACCCATGGAGACACAACACTGTACTCATCCTGAACAAAACGCCTTCATGAATCCTAAAATGCTTTCTAATTACAGGCCCATCTCACTGCTATGGTACCCAGCAATCCCTCTCAGGGACCAAAGCCTCACCAATCATCTCAATGACTGCCAACTCCATCACTCACTCAATCCTGCTTCAGACTCAACCACAGTATGGAAAAAACTCTCATCACCGCTACCAACAACATCCATATGATTGGCTCCCTGTAGGGACGGAGGGGTAATCCGAGCACTGCATTCACTAAACATAGATGTGGCGGGAGACCTGTTTCAAGATGGGGTGGTTAAAACGTGGGAACAAGCTGCGAACGGGTCAGACGTTAACACCTTGCTCCAGCAATTTCAGTTTTATAGAGTGCGTAGTGCTATGCGCGATTTGATGGGTGAGGACCTGAGTGAACCCCCAGAGGTATCGGAATTGTCCTATATTATAAATACTGAGTCCCCCCGGAAGGCGATCTCCAGCATATACAAAATGGCTATGTCACATAGAGCCAACCAGTATACGAAGGCCAGACTGGCGTGGCAAAAAGACCTGCAAGTGGTAATAGATGATGATATGTGGACGTACTGCTGTGCTAACACTAGGCGCATCTCACTACACGGTAAGCATAGATTAATACACTTCAAATATATTAATAGAGTATATTATACCCCAGAAAGACTTCATAGATACGGGCTTAGGGAAGATGAACATTGCGACAGATGTCGCGCTCGCTCTGCGGACTTTATCCATCTAGCGTGGCAATGTCCGGGAATATTTAATTTCTGGGAGGCCATATTCCGAGAATTGAGCAATGTGGTAGACAGGGAGCTCGTCCCGGATCCTGCAATCGCACTCCTAGGGTACTCTAAAACCCTCCCCAAAGCAATACGCAGGCTAGTGGATATGGGACTACTCATGGCCAAGAGAAGGGTTGCGATGTGCTGGATGAGAGGCCCTGTTCCTACGGTGACTCAGTGGTCGCATGATATGCTTTACTGCTGCACACAATCAGAGACTTTCAGTGAGCTGCTCCCGCCCCGCAGCAGGCCTAAGAATTTTTGGGGACTGTACACAATATATAGGCTAAATAGGACTGTAGAGACACGTAGAGATACATCGGCAGAACCTGAGGGGGAGGCATGTTAAGGCGAGACCAGAGGGATGCACTAACACAGGGGAACATGCAGATAGTTGAGGCGGGATCCTCGGTTAGGGATTTTTCTCAGGAGGCCAACGGAGGGGGAGTCGCAGGCCCGATTAGTATGCCTCGCCTATTATAACTATTGGGTGACAATCTGAACTGAACAAATTCCTGATCGCCGTAAGGTATGCTGATTATTACTGTACTGGGCTTTTCGTGTGTTATTGTTAGTATGAGTATGAAGCACATAGCGTTTTCAAAATGTTTTACGCAGACTGACCTTTGGGTTGTTGAACATGAAGCTGTGTTAAATTTATTTGTATGCTCAAGCCGCCGGCCTCAGGGTTGTAGGCGAAAGGCTGTGCACGAATGACCAATTCTCATGTAATAAACGCTTTTAAAATTAAAAAAAAACAAAAAAAAAACATCCATATGATTCTGGAAAGGGGAGACACTGCCGCCCTCATCCTCCTGGACCTCTCCAAGGTATTTGATACTGCATCCCACCCAACCCTCATTCAACACTAGCATGAAAATAAAATATGTTGACATGCTCTCCACTAGTTTGGCTCCTACCTGACCAGAACATAGTCTATCAGTCTGACTCTAAGCATCAGATGCCAGCAACCTCATCTGTGGATTACCGCAAGGATCCTCACTCAGTCCAACCATCTTCACTGTCTTCATGATCCCGCTTGCCAACACCATCTGCACCCACAACATCAATGTCCTTTCATATGCCAACAACACTCAGCTGATACTCTCCCTCTTGTACAAGACCCCAAAGTCTCAGACCAAGTTTGCTCCCTACATGACCAAGATAGCCAATTGAAAGACACACCAACAAGACAAAAGTCATGATATTCAGGGACAATCCATTGCCATGGGATCTACCTGGTGGCCAGCCGAATTGGGACCTACTTCCCACTCCACCACCCATGGAATGAACTTCAGCTTTATTATTGACTACCACTTCAACATGGCTGCCCAAGTCAACGCCATCACTGCCTACTGCTTCCACACCCTGAAGATTCTTAGGAAAATGTTCAAATGGCTCCATATCACTCACTCCATATTTACGAGCAAACTAGACTACATGAACTCAATCTATACCAGGATCAGCAAACCACTCACCAAACAACTTCAAACCGTCCAGAGCTTAGCAGCCTTATTCACTCTCAACCTCCCATGCCACAAGCATGTCACACTGTAACTCAGAGACTCCACTGGCTTCTTATACACCAACTGCCCAGCTCAAACTCCTCATGCATCACTTCAAAGCATCATACAACAAGGGACCTGCCTATTTCAAAAGCTGCATCTCATTTCACAAAGCCACCAGCCACCTCAGCTCAACTGGACTTCTACTTGCACACATCCCACAATACATAAAACCAGAACTGGCAATTTGGCTTTCTGGCACATTGCTTCCAAGGCCTGGAAAGAACTGCCTTTACACATCCAAGCCTCCTCCTCACTTGTTGAGTTCTGCAAGAAGCTGGTTCTTCAAATTAGCCACTCAACAGCCCTCAGTGGGCCAGGCCACACCTGCCTCATCACCAGAATACCCTCTACAAATATTTATAACATAGCAAAGGCTGAGACTTTCTAACCAATCCCACTCTTAGGAATGCTGAGATGCAAAGACCCAGCAGGGTATATGCTACATCTGACATGGGCATATAGATCAGCGTACACCTTTTGGCATGAGGTGGCAAACACTATGAATGAAAAAAACAATGTCATATAAGATTCAATCATGCACTGATCATCTTACCAAACACTTTGGACTCTTCAGGTGAGTCCCCTCATAGGAAAGTTGAACAAGAATCACAGCAAGGAAGTGGAGAAATTGTTTGTCTCTTACCACACTGACTGGCTCCATGACATAGCAAAGGTAGCATTTTATGAGAAAATAACATATTGTCTTGCTGATCAATCGCAGATATATGATTCTCTTTGGTTTTCTTCATATTCTCCCTATTTTAGGACATGATTGCACTCGTATTCTGAATAAGTTACTTGATGTAAATTTAAGGAATTGCCATCTGGTGCATGCATACTATCTATTCTCACATACCTTGCTTCTATAAAACAAGTATAAAACAAAGTATTACTTAGCTCGCTGTTTAGAAGCCCTTGCCTTGTTCTCTTTCGAGACTGTTGAATCTAACCAAATAAGACTCATCAGACAACTCTCATCAGATATGTTACTATCTTGGTCATCAAACCATTGGGGCTGATTTACATTTTGGTGGATGAAGGTATTGCAGGCAGGGGGATGGAGTCAATCAGTCAGTCTGTCAGTCTGGTTTTGGAGTAATTTACCCTGACTGCACTTCCTCCAGACAAATCAGCCAAGCTGGCAATAATTTCTAAAACGTTTGCCAGGAACTGCCATTTTTGTAGTTTAGTGTTTGCCTGTCAGTGATGGGCAGTAAAAAATGTCTATATGTCTTTCCATCCAAATTGGGTTAATGGACATATTGCAATTTTCTGATGGCCCTTACTCCGTCGGGCCATTTGGAACAGTTTAGCCATGGCGGAGACAAAGTACTGTCTGCTGTGGTCAAACTATGGTCAAACTATGGTTTGCTCGCCATTAAATTCAGTGGGTGGACCATAATGTTGGCGGTAAGTACACTCCATCATCTTTGCCCTTCCTCGCTTTTTCCCATTTTTTTCACTCTGCTTTCGGTAACAGAAAGTGTCTATGTATTGGAATAGAAAATTGAATAAATAAGAAAAATCAAAAAAAGAAAAAAGTTTTGTTGGAATTGGAACTCTCTGCATTTTACCACTGCTAAACAGGAGCAAAGTGCCTATACTCCTCCTTTAACCCCTTCACTGCTAGGCCTTTTCCTCCCCATGTGCTAAGCCTTTTTTGGGGTATATGGGGTAGTTTGTGCTTAGGCCCCCTTAACTTTCTGTCCACATAAGATATTCACGCCAAAATTGTACCCTTTTTTCTCAACATCCTGGGGATTCTAAAGGTACCCAGGTTTTTTGGATTTCCCTGGAGGCCAAAATACAGTAAAAAAAAGTGCTGCAGAAGAAAGCGTCTATTCTTTTCCCTGCAAATGGTATCAACAAAGGATTTGTGGTGCTGAAATCACCATCTTCCCATCTTTCAGGAACAGGCAGACTTTTGTCAGAAATCCAGATTTTTCAACAAGTTTTGCCATTTTACAGGGACATAGCCTATTTGGTTGTGCTTTAAGCCTCCTTCCAGTTAGTGGTAGAAATGGGTGTGAAACCAATGGTGGATCCCAGAACGCTATACATTTCTGAAAAGTAGACAACATTCTGAATTTAACAAGGGTCATTTGTGCAGATCCTTCAAGGTTTTCCCTTAGAAAGTAACAGTTGAAATAACAGAAATGTTGAAATTGAGCTTTAAAAAACAGCATTTGTGCCGATGTTTTCACCTATAACTTCTTCTAAATGAGGCAGAAAGCAATATACCACTAAGTCTGCCTGACCCTTCTGGTTGTAGGGATATATAGGTCTTATAGGTTAACCAAGAACACGAGGTAACCAGAGCCAGTAACTGAACTGCATCTTGCAATGGTTTTTCCTTATGTTCCGGGTATACAGCAATTCATTTGGTAAAATATAAAGAGTGAAAAATAGGTATCAAGGAAACCTATATATTTCCAAAATGAGAATAAGATATGGAGTTTAGAAGCAGTGGTTATTTGCGCATCTCTGAATGTGTGGGTACCCATACTAGCATGTGAATTAGAGGGCATTTTTCAAAATCACTTCCTTTTCACAAACTGTCTTACATTTGGAAGGTAAAAGGCAGAGAAAGACAATTGGTAATAACACTTATTATTAACCCTGGGCGTAGTGGGCGTTGCGGGGCTACGCGGAGGTCCACAGAGTTGCAAACAAACTCCATGGAACTCCGTGGAGCTCCACTACGCCACCCGCCTCCACCCCCCCTATTAACAAGTAAGTAAACATTAATTAGAAATAAATGTAAAACCACTTACCTCTGCACTGCGGCGTCCCCGGGCTGCCCTCCTCCTCTTCCTCGCTGTATCGGTAATCCTTGTGAAAACTGCCCATGCACGCGTGCCCGCGCATGCGTGCGCGCATGCGCAGTTTTCACAAGGATTACTGATACGGCGAGGAAGAGGAGGAGGGCAGCCCGGGGATGCCGCAGTACAGAGGTAAGTGGTTTTAAATGTATTTTAATTAATATCTACTTATTTGTTAATAGTGGGGTGGAGGTGGGGGCTGGCCAACTCCGCTCCGCTGTGAAGTGTGCAGAGATTTGCCTTCTCTGCGGAATGCGGAGAAGGCAAATCTCCGCACACTCCGCGGGCGGAGCGGAGGTCTCCACCCGGGGCTACTTATTATACCATTCTGTGTTCACATAAGTCTCCCAATAAAAATGGTGCTTCACTTGTGTGGGTAAGCCTAATGCCCGCACAGGAAACAGCCCAAAACACAACATGGACATATCACAATTTTCCAATGAAAACTGACCCTTTTTGTTAATGTACCTTGCTGTGTATTTTGTGCCCTAGCTCAGCCGGCAACTAAGGGAACCTAACAAACCTGTACATTTTTGAAAACTAGACACCCAGGTTAATCCAAGGTGGGCTGATTTGTGTGGCTCTCACCAGGTTCTGTTACCCAGAATCCCCTGCAAACCTCATAAATCGTCTAAAAAACACACTTTTCTCATATTTCTGTCACAGAAAGATCTGGAATCTGTGGGGAGCCACCAACTTCCACATACCCAGTATTTCTCTGAGTCTCCAAATAAAAATGGTACCTCACTTGTGTGGGTATGTGAGAAGTAGGCCAGGTATATGCTGTCCACTAGTTATAGTGGGCACCTTGCACCAGTCCAAACAACCGATTATGGATGATAGGTTAAAGACAACCTTTATAGAAAGCTATCCTAGTGGTAGCTATGGAGAGCAGCCTTCAGGCTAAGTCTTGAAGGAATGTAAAGCAGCTTGTTTTACCAGTCTATAATCTCTTGAGTGACCAAATGAAAGAGGACCACACCAGGTATATATATAAAATATATGTATTTAGTCTTAAACACACCCCTCTAGTCTCTTTATGAGGCTAGAGTTCAAAATACATAAGTTACAAGTCAAATATCAGCAGTATTTAACACAATACACGTTTGAGCCCTAGGGGCGTACCAAACCATATACTAAAATAGTGGTATAAGAACGACGACTGAGCTAGACACAAGGCCTAGAGCCTGTAGAAGTGCTTGGACCCCAAGGAACCACCCAAGGTAGTGACACAGGGGACCCACGGGGGACGCGTGCAGTGAGAGAACACAGCCGCGAGCCACCGTTGACTTCTATGGGGAAAGTTGCGGTTGGATTTTTAAAGAAAAAGGACACTTCGGAGAGGACTTCCAGTTAACCCCTTAAAACTTAAGAGTTTCTAGGGCCCACACCCACGTGGGTACCGAAATACTCGAGTTACCTCACCCAGGGAAGCCGGGTGCATACGTGTCAAAAGGTGTCGGGAATCGTCGTTGTTTCCAATGGCGATCTCGTGGAAAGTGCTGCTGCCGTGAAGAGAAAGAGTGTCCGGTGCGATCCAAGCCTGGATCGAGGAAGAGGAAGACCTGAAAGCAGAGGGGACAGAGTCTGGGTCACTAGCCAGTGACTAGGGGCACGATAGTCGAATGCCCTCAGATGTCGGGTGCTTCAGGTGAGTTGATGGGTGCATTGACTCTTCAGCCACGAGGTCCAGGAGACATCGATGACAACCAGGAGCTGGAATCGAGCTGTCCCACAAAGTTTGTCAAGTGCTGCGGTGTCGGTGACCAGATTGGACCCAACAAGCCTTGGCAACAGCAAGTCACGGGGAGATGAAGAAAAGGTTGCGATGCAGACCAGCAAGGTCTGAGGGACTCACCCAGCAAGGGTAAGTCAGGGCACTTCTAGAGCAATCAGAAAAGCCCAAGCAATTGAAGAGTTGCCTTCGTGGGGACCCACTAGACAACGGACTAGAGATCGCAAAGGATCCTCAAGCGGTTGCTCTTGGAGCTGGCCCACGGAACACTCGTGAAATGTAGGCCAGTGATCTTTGCTGCAGTTGGTGCTCGGGGCTAGGGCTACTTGGAACCCAAAGCACGTCTTCAAGAGATGTCAGGAAGTTGGTGCACTTGCAAATGTGCTTGACGTCCAGGGGTCACGGTTCCACATTACCCACAACAGCTACGGGTCTCAGCTTTGCTGGGGACTCAGGGCAGCCTCGGGGAAGTCTGGAAATCTACCTCTGGTGATGCAAAGACTTTGGCGTCCGGTGGGAGCTTCAGTGATGCAGACCAGACAGATGGTGCCTGCCAAGCAGGGGAGTCACTCCTTGACCCCAAGGGAGATTCTTCATTCCTCTAATCTTGATGTAGACCGTCGAAGGTCCAGGATTCAGCTTCAGAGTTTCGTCCAGGGATATCTAAAGTCCTGTTGCCAGGGTTCCCTTACTTATACTAAGGAAGGGGGTTGGACTAACTCTGGGGACCCACCTATGGGAGGGTTTGGAAAGAGGGGTGGCTACACCCATTTCCTTTGTCCAGTTTCGCGCCAGGGCAGGGGCTGGTAGCCCCTGCAACCGGTTTGAACTGGGGTATGCACGAGGACACCAAATGTGCCCCCAGTGCAGGACTTCAAAGCACTCAGAGAGTGCACCCACCCAGCCCCAATCCACTAAGGCCTGTGTGGGAGGTGGTAACACCTCCCTGTGACAGGAAACCTATTGTCCAGGCCTCCCCTGCCGGAGTTTCGGTCAGCAGCAGGAGGCCAGACTCGTGTCTGTGGCTGCAGCATCCATTTTGTGATGCCAGTTTCTACCGGGTATACCGGTGGGGACATGTCTCTCCCTCTAGAAGGGTGGAATTCTACCCCCGCCAACAGGACTGGCGGGGGGGGGGTAGGATTCTAAGGTGTTTGACACCAAACACGACATGTTTACGTGCAGCCAGTCCAAAGTTAGCATTTTACCGCAAGGTTATAATGCACTTAAGAGTATATGGTCAGGCTGCACCACAGACAGCTCCGTGTAAGGGATTCTGAAAGCTGCAGAGGTGCTCAGCTCATGCCAGAGCACCCTCTCACATAAAACCAAGCACCCTGCCTTCAGGATTGATAAGGCCTGCAATAGGGGTGACTGATAGGTTTGTATGTGCAGTGATAGGTGAGATATAGTGAACCTATATCTCTGTAAGGGGTGCATGCACCACCTCACTCAGGCTGCAGTAGCAGTCCTGTGGTGTCATTTTGGATGGCCTTCCAGGGGTGGCACAATACATGCGTTAGCCCCTGGTAGGCCTCTGGGGTACCTATGCCCTGGCTACATAGTATACCATATACTAGGGACTTATAAGGGCACTCCAGAATCCAATCTGGGTTGTACCTAAAGTACATGGAATCAATTTATAAGAGAAAGCAGATAGGCTGGGGACCTGAATAGCAGGTTCCCAGCCAAACTAAGTCAAAAACCATCAAAACACCAGAAACAAAAGTGGGGGCAACCATGTAGTCAGATTCCACCTTCCTACAGGGTAGGCCTAGCGCCCGCAACAGGGAATGGCCCAAAATGCAACATGGACACATCACATTTTTCCACTTGAAAACTGACCATTTTTTGTAATGTGCCTAGCTGTGGATTTTGGGTTGTAGCTCAGCTGCTATCAAGGGAAATCTAGTAAACCTGTACATTTTTGAAAACTAGACACATTGGGGAATCCAGGATGGGCTGACAAATCAAGGATGGGCACACAAGAGGTTAGCCAACTGATACTAGGAGTTCATTTCTTTGTCCTGGGTACAAGAGGGAGCAGGATGCATCCTTCAAGGCTCCTCTCAGGTCACGGAGAGTGCATCCAGTTCTCTTTTGTAAGGAGGTTTTATTGTTGTGGCTCATTTATGGTTGGCCCTAACCAGTGGGTAGGCATGACTCTTGGACATTCCCTAAACAATGGGGAAAAAGTTCCCAGGTGCAACCATCCCTATTTTTCAGCTGTTCATGTTTGCTCTACTGCAAACAATCCCACAGTGCCCCTCACTGCTAAAATCCAAGATGAAGAAAGCTTTCCTTTCTTGTGCAGATTGCATATTTCCTTCCTGAGGTGTAACCAGAGAAATGAGCACTCCCTTCCCCTGTGCCCACTCCAAACCAATTCTGGGGTAACTTCCCTCCCATTGCATTAGGAGTCACTTGGCTAGTGTGGGCCGTGGGGACAAAAGCTTTCCCTTCTTCACCACTCTTCCTTACACTAAACTATGAATGGGCAGGCCTCACCTCTCTCCCTTTCAAATGAATGAATTTCCTGGGTCCGCCCCAAATGGTGTCTGTCCTGGGTTGACAGTTATCAAATGCCTCACGCTCAGTCCATCCTTTTACCATGCCTAAGCCATTGTTCTGCTGTGGAGCAGTTTTCACTATGTGGACTGACAAGCAAGTTAAATATGTCAATGTTAATGTAAATATTAACCATGTTTAAAGGGGAAGCACATGCACCTTACTCCTATTTAGCAAGAGTAAAGTGCACAGAGTTAAAAACCCAACACAAATAGGGTCCAGAAAAAGGCAACAAATCTGGGGTGACCATGCAGAGAAGGTGGGTTTGCTATAATAACATGCTTATAATGCAAATATGTTGCTGAAGTACATGTTGCAAACAAAAGTGCAAAAGGTTATACAACTGCAAAAGGTTTACTTATTTCTTGATATCTTTTAAATCTAAAACTTTAAGTCCCAAAAGTCCCATGTTTAATGGAATTTATTTTTAGCCGATATTTTTGATGCGCACATTCTTGCATTTTGTTCTACGTCCGTCATTTTGGATATCCATTCTTCAAATTTAGGTAGTTTAGTTTATCCAATTTTTGATTATTACCAACATGGCTACCAGCATAGTGACAAAGACATGAATGATATGTTTATTGGGTGGATTAATTGGCTCAGTAGTACAGCATAACAATGAGAGTACTGAATTAAAGTTAAAAGGATTCTGGATTTTGTGACATCATTAGCAAAATATTTTTCCCATACAGAAGGGTACATGACCAAAAACACGTGAAGCCAGTCTTGTGAACTTAAGGACTGCACCTTGGACAGCCAAAACTCTTTCTGGTCCCTATTTTGGGGGAAAAATTGTTGAGGGTAAATATATTAACCGTTTACTATAGTAGTGCGTTTGCTGAAAATTAGCCCATCAAGCTATTGTAAAATGTTATATGTTAGTGGTTTCCAATAATTGTTGTGTTAAGTTTAAACCTGTTTCTATTTTCCTTTTACTGGCAATCTCTCCATATTTTTTACAGTGTTGTATAGTTATTAAACTTTTATAGCAGGAGCAAACATATTTTGTCCATGGGGTAATTAAATGATACAAAATATCTGCCTAATCGTATATTTTGGGCAATGTGGAAATATCACTAGCACTTTTCAACTAAAGAAATGCCACCCAAAACCAGCCTTTTTGAGCAATGCTTAGACGCAGAAACCTCTGCAGGGGTTTCTAATTTGCATTCAAGACAAATCACTTATTAAATGAAAACCATTACTTTGCCAAATTTTATTCACCCCTGGCCTCAAAAATGAGAAAGTCTATGCATCATCTACCAATTCCATTTGGAGATTGATATGGGGGTTTTTAAATATATAATAAAACTGCTCTTTACCTTTATAAAACACCAAAATAAATCGTTAAATCTAACTTTTTGGAACATCTGAATGGAATTTGAATATATAGAGAAAGCCAAAGTTTCAATAAACAAAGCAAATAGGATTGGGGACATCAAACATCAGCTTCTCATCCTTCTAGAGATATCAACCAGCTATACTTTATTGATCCTTGTAATGAAAGTAGCTTTCTTGTATAAATTGGCTATTAAATTAGTAAACATATGTGAAATTCCATACTTTCAAAATAATAAGTAAAGCATCCCATGAAAAATAATTTAATTCTTTCTCAGTGTCCCATATTATTATGGCCTCTAGAATATATGCATTTTGGGAGATGAAATCTATGGATTCAATGAGAAAATGTATATTTGTATGACTTTATTGACTGGCTACAAACCTTTTCTGGTCCCGAATAAATAACTTTGTAGCAAATCTGGACATCCTATTCACCAGAGACATAGCAACTATTTCATAATCAGAGTTAAGTTACAGGGCTACATGAATAAACATCATTCTTATTCCTCTTCGGCAAGCTTACTATTTTAACCTTTACAAATTACAATGTATTTATCAATGTTGTAATGACTGTTGCCAGGTTATGCTAAATGTTTTGCAAAATTCAGTCGAGAAACATCGTCCCCATCTTCCTTGTGATTAAGTAGGTGTTTGAGAACCTCCTCTTTTTCCTAGATCAAGAAAGGGGATTTCAAAGCAACTCCCAATCAGCATTATTTTCACTGGATCAGACTCAAAGGAAACATGGATCTGGGTTTGATCTGGGTTAACCTCTTCATGCAGTCATATATCTTTATAATTACCAGCTCTCATGCTCCCGTTACAGACAACCCTCAATCAATAAATAACTTATGCATTTCTGTATCACCATTAGAAGGGGACTTTATCAAGTAGAGGATTTCAATTTTCTGCAAAACGCAGCACTGGACACATTTTAAGGGAGCTTCTATGACAGATTCCTATTTGGTCCCTTCCACTTTAATTGTGGATGCTTTAATCCCCAAACCCAATTGCTATCATATCATTCGGATGCACTATGCTCTATCACCATAACAATTACCAGTAGCAGGAAGACTGAGGGGCAGATGAGCCAGTAACTCTCAATGACGATAACTGGCTAGCAGTGACACACACTTACTTTAGGTGCTATGTTAAACATATTGCCTATGCCGAATATAGCATTGTTTGGGATGATTTTAAGATTGTTATCCGGGGCAACATTATCTCAAGAACAAAAGCAATTAAGGGGGAGAGGAAAAAAGAAGAGGGAAAAGCAACAAGACAATCTTAAGCTAACACATTGTGCTTTTCTCAAAAGTAAAACACAACAGAAAAAAACATCATTGGGTAGCCGCAAAGTCCACATTAAAGGACCACTATCATAAAGTTGAGAAACTTAAGCCACTTCACTCAGCCAGCATTGATATAAAAAAGGGACTACACAGGCAAAGTGCTACTCAGGGCAGCAAATCAATAAACAACTAAAACAAAGTCAAATTTTTGTTTAATCCCATTTCCAATAGCTCCACTTCTGATCCAGGTGAAAGTACATTTTCATCAACAATTATATATGGGATATAATCCCCTGTCGTACATTGTAAGGATATTGGAAATCACGAGGAGTTCCATGACTATATGGAGGAATGAAGCCGAGAGTGCTTTACTCCTTATTATACATGGTCACATCATCACCTTTCCCACAAACCACTTAAGTGTTTGGTGCTTTGCGCTTTCATATGAAAAAGATCGCATGTTTGCAATCACAAAGAAAAAAAGTAGAATAACTAGTGCAAAATTAAATTCACCAAAAAAGCAGTTAGATGTTAGTTGCTGAAAAGAAATTAAAATCAGTTTCAAATTACATTCAGAATCAGGTTAAGTATGTCAGCTTTTGAAAAAAGCGCTATAGTTCATAAGGTGTAGAAACATGCAGAGAAAACCTAGGTTTTATATAATTTAACTGAGGTGTGCAAAAAAATAAACATGTTGCCTTAGATAGCTTGTATCTGCTTATCATTGTTCAGCTACACAAATAGAGCAGAAAAAGGAAAAGTCACATTTTGTCTTTTTGTCTGCTTTAATTATACTCAGTGTCTACTTCCTTTCACCTTGGCTGCTGGCAGCAGGCATTGTGAGGTCAGCACTCAACTGTAATACGTTTTTACAGATGAGTGTCTACATCACTTCTTTATTTCAGGTGACTAGGTGCATTACAAGTCGCCTATAATAGGGAGAGTAGAGATGAGTATTTATACAGGGATTGCAGGATCCCATGTATTTTAAAACAATTTGCAAGCAAGTGCATAATATAGACGAGCATCGGATAGCCAGATAGTCAGATAAATTAGTTATCCCTCAATTAGTGAATTTGAACCTGGTCAGCTTATACTCATCATTACTGTGTACTTCAGTGAAAACATGTTCTCATGCTAACTATGATCTATGCTTCTGCATATAGATAAACAATGTAGATATGAACTACAATGAGTGATAATATTAAGCGCTATTTTTCCGTTCCGTGCATCTTTGGTCGAAGGGTCAATATAAAACACATGGGGCATATTCTCAAGGACTCATCGCCGATTTAGTGGCACCTTACCGCCACGAAAGTGGCGATAGACCCATCGCCCCATTCACAAGCCTGCGCTAACAGTCCACATCGTCAATTTCCCTGCGATAGCTGCCGCCAAAAACATTGCCAAGGCTGACAGCGACAACTAACGCTATCATATGCTGAGTAGGCGTTCCCGTGCAAAAACCCACAATAACACCACTTCGCGATAGTCCCAACGACCAGCCAGATCGGCGATGCGGTCCAAAAACAGCCAATAAGGCACGTTAGCAGCAGGAACTTAAGACCTGCTTTCACCTGGTCTTAAGTAGGACGAAAACCTGCAGCACAAAGGGAGCCCAGCCCAGAGCCACATCTGAAGACCAACAGATGCCATGAGCTACCAATCATGCAGCCTGGAGACCCAAGAGGGCCACAACACCCACCGCCACCACCCCCAGGACCACCACCCCCCGGACTGCCACCGAGGCAGTGCAGAACAAGACAGCGGACCTTCCGAAAATGCACCAGCCCCAGAGACTCAACGCCAGAGGATGTCATTGCCCACTACAGGCTCAAAAGGACAACCATCCACCGCATCCTGACCCACATTGCCCACAGGCTGGCGGCACCAACACAGTGGACAACCAACATCCCTCCTCAGACAGAGCTGCTGGCTGTGCTGCACTTGTTGGCCTCTGGTACCTCCCAAACAACAACTGCCAGAGTCGGAGGAGTCGCAGAGCCAGCCCATCAAAGTTCCTCACACCTGTCTTGGATGCCATCATCAGCTTGTCACCCCAGCACCTTCACTATCCCCACACTGCGTAGGAACAGCTGGAGACCAAGCAAGGCATCTACGCCATAGCTGGCTTCCCGCACCTGTTGGGGGCAATTCACTGCACACATGTCCCACTCGCGCCCCCTGCCGACTCTGCACACAATTACCGCTACAGAAAGCACACGCATTCCTTCAATGTGCAGGCAAAAGTGGACAACCCGGGACTGTTCACCAATGCCGTCGCCAACTTCCCAGGCAGTGTGCATGACTCCCACATCCTCCGACAGTCCATCACCAACAAGCGCTTCCAGGATGGCACCCATGGAAATGCATTGCTCATTGGCAAGCACCAACGGAACACACCACACACCTCAACTCCACAATCATACAACTCACAACTGTGGGAATGCACATGTTACAAAATCACATACAACATGCCAACAAACATGCCCACCTACCAGACATGACAACACAAGCAACTGTGGCAACAGGGGCCAGACATGTAGACAAACCATCCACAAAGGCATAATCCCTCTGCCACACGACTGCAGAAGGTGGGGAGAGGTGGGAACCAAGAATGTGCGAAGGAGGCAATGGACCCATGAAGGAGAATGTACACAATGCCAAGTGTGGCAGTGATGTGCTGGACAGTCCTGAGTATGCAGAGCACAGACATGTCCATGTGGACAAATACTGCTGGTGCCTGTAGTGACGTGGACAGTGGACGCAACCATGTCACCTCAGGCAGTGGGGAAGACCCTGGACATGTAGCCATGTCGCCACCCCTGTAAGCGTAAGCGTAGTGGGCTGGTCCGGCGTACGCCAGTCCAGCACAGGAGTGTGAACTAACAGCCCGGGGCCCTGGGCGTGGTCCACTTCCGGGATGGCCACCAAAGTAACTATGGCATGTGTCTCTGTTGTGGAGTCGGTGCCACCCCGCACTCAATTGACAATGTTGCAATGTAGTGTCGTAGGGAGTCTGCACATACACAGAACTATGCACAGCAATGTGGGACTAAGGTATATAGGGGCTATGCCTCCTACAGCCTTAGTACCCATGAGCCCACGACCGGCTAGCTATGGTGTCCCACCTGCCCTCCTATACACAGATTGGGAAACTGGCGTTTAGACAACCCAGGACACAACACTCCCCTAATCACTCAGGGATCGTGGTAACAGGTCATTCTCCATCGCTCAGACTCTTGTACTCATCCACAACAAGAGATTGACAGAGCCACTAAGTCAGTCCAAAATGTTTATATCAACTAACGTGCTCTGAAATGCAGCATACGAGCCACTACTAAAATTAGAATGCAGAAGACAAACATTGTCAGCATTGTAGCAAGTCCATAACAAATAATAGGAGAAATAATTGTACATTGACCCTGGAGACAGGACTATCAATCCTACACTCCCTCCCCATGGACGGGAAAACCAAGATGACAACATAGCAGAACCCTGGGTCTGCAGAGCAGACCCCATACCCCTAAGACATAGATTGTGTCTCTACATCACAGCTCCATACAGCTCCTGATTCTTGAAAAGTCACTCCTCAAGTGTGTCTGCGTGTAACATGCATTCTCCTAACATCAAGAAAAAGGTGCGTGTCCCACAAACAGCAGCTGCAGGGTATGTTTTGTCAACGTGCCAGGGCCTGACCAGATCAAAATCACAGGGGACGGTGTTGTTTGACCTTGCTCATGATGTACAGACTAAACTCCAGGAACAAGCAGGGAACCAGCGCAGCCAGCGGCTCGAATGTGGCCAGCGAACAAATTCTTGCATTAGAAGAGGCCTGTAGTGTTGTGTGCTAAAGCAGCATCGTGGCCTCCGGACCCATTCTACCTAAAGATGCCAACGGGCTCCCTGAAAGCCACATGAGACCCTTCCCCTGGCCAGGTTGCAGAAGAATAGAAAAAACAAGATCCAAGTCGCAAGCAGAGTCAAAGCACTGAGCATAGCAGGGGCAAAGTTCTATAGAATCAGAACCAGAATGAGGTTGATTAGTGGTAAAATACGAGAAGAAGAAGAAAACAAAAATGTCTTGTTGAACATTAATCATCGGAATCATATGAGATCCGTTGAACCTTGGAAGGCAAGGTGTTCCAAAAGACGGTCCCCCTCCTCATAGACAAGGAGGGACAACACCAAATTCAACAACTCGAAGGAGCATACGTGCTCATCATAATCCATAGCTTCAAAAAGCATGGTCGGACAACCTGTATCTTACTCAATGTAGCTGTGGCGCAGCAGGCGCGACGCCCCTTCACAGATGTCCCATTCTGCCAGCACTCCATTCACGGCCGCCATCAGCATGCGGGTACCAGTTGCACATGATTGATCATGACACAATAGGGGCCACAGCAACAGGTCGTAATCAGGGCAAGGCCGTATGGCGTTTGAGAGGCACAAATCCAAAGCCCAGGAGAAGGGACAGTCGCAGCACCAAAAAACTGGATGTACGCATGTAAAGTATGCGTCTCTGTAAGTCACATTGTAGGCAGTACCCACAACAGCCATAGGCAGGCAACCAAGGAATTCCTGCAATCAGCTACGGTACAGCTCCGGCTGGACCGGATGATCGAGTACCACATGAAGGGCAGCCATTACTAAGTAGTAATACAAGTACCAGGATAGCACCAGCAAGCAACAGGATAAACGGCAACCCAGCCAATAGTGCTGGAAAAGAATGGAATGAATAAAAGCCGGAATCACACCAAATATCCTTCGAAACAAGGACACAAGACCTGAGCCCAACAATTTAAAAAAAGGTGCAAGGCCTCCTGTGTCAGATACATTGTATAATTGGTGTATCAACTCCCCAAAATGTGGGAGGCGATTGCTATTTAATTGGGGTTGTATTTCACTTGATGTCCGAGCCACCTGTAGCTCAAATGTTTCACGGCCCAAGGTCAAGGCAACCTCATGTTGGAATAACAGTGCTTCGAGCCTCCTTAATTTGTTGAAGCTTGCTTTCATAGTGGGAACAGAAGGCCACAGAGAGCTATCAGCAATGCCATGCGGGGGCAGAAACAGGACGTTGCTGCAAGAGGCACACCGTTGCCGAAACACCGGCGTGCGCCGAAGCCGTGCCCTCATGTGCAGCTGTGATCAACACATGTCTGCGGTCCTCGTTGGGAATCAGCGGATCCCTAACGGAAGGAATTGTCACTGTCGGAACTTGTTCAGGGAACAATTGGTATTCATATCTGTACAGAAAGCCCTGTGGATATTACGTCCCGTCTCTGGTAGCCGCCACGGCTGCCAGTGTGTCAGTATCGACTTTTGTCACAGACCTTGTGACTGCTGCTACTGAAAAAGTGGCTACTGCATTACTGGCTGCCTCGTCAGCCAGAGTGTTGCCTACAGCGTGGGGTCCCACGCGCTGATGGCCAAGAGTACGTGTTACATGTGTAAGTGGCAAGCCCTCTATGAGAGCCACCACTCGTACCCAAAGCGTTTCATGCTTGATCGTGTTACCCACATGACATGACATGACAGTAGCATGCACCCGGAGTGCGGGCTCGCACGAATGGAAAATGGAGGCGCGCTCGGGGTCTTGGCTCATACATGCCAACTGTTGTGTGTGTATCTTCATTGCCGCAGCATGAGCCAGAGGCCTAGGCCCAATCGCAGTGCGAGATCAGCCAGGCCTGGACTCCACATCTGTGTCCGCCCTATACTTACCAAGGCCTACACACACGTGGCCGCCCACCTTCAACGGCCAACATTGCAGTGTTGTTGTCAGGCTTGTGGACATGCACAGACAGGCATGACTAAGGTGTGCCGTAGCAGTGCAAGTGATGCAAGCGCACAGCGCTCACAGGTGAATAGGCCCGGGGGGGAGGGAGGAGCAGCTGTGAGGCTACGTAATACACATTGTCCCTGCACATTTGCCTGAAGCAATACATGGCAAACATGAATCCCAAAGTCACACAAATCACACACCACAAAACTTGTGAGTCTGCCAACACAGCATGCAGAACCACCAGTTTACACTGGTCTCACTTACCTCTCACAGGTGGTCAGGGATATGCACTCTGCCCGTGGATGATGACACCCCTCCGAGCCCCGAACACCCTGGCAGAGAGGCAGTACAATGTGGCCCACAAACGCACCAGTGGCATTGTTGAGCACACATTTGGCTCGTCTAAATCACGTTTCAGGTGCCTGGATGTCACAGGTAGTAGACTCCTGTACAGCCCAGGAATAGTGTGCAAGTTGATCATTGCATGTTGTGTATTGCACAACATATGTGTACGTAGCAATGCCCCATGGATCCAAGTGCCAGATGCACCGGACGATGATGAGGGAGATGGGGCAGGTGGCCCACACCCCACTGCAGCTGCAGCAGGAATGGCCCGAAGGAACACAATCATTGACAATTTCTTCGCATGGGCACGTCACATTGTGACAGTCCTTAGCAATCATGGTGCAGTACGGAATGACCACATGACCAGCATGTGCAGATAAATTCATTGCAACACACATTCCCTGTGTGCATGTCAGTCCTCTGTATTTGCACATCACTCGGACAAGTGTAAATGCAACATTGAGTGGTAACAATCTCACATATGCAAATAGATGGTGGGTATGTCGCCTCTGTACAAAGGGGCTGTTCAGGGTGTCACGTATTCGGAATGCCATTTCAGGGTGTCAGATGTAGTATTCCCACTCTTCAGCGTATCACATGTGTACATATACATGACATGGAGGCTGTCATTGGTGTTCCAAATCAGACAACAGGGTGTCATTCGGGGTCAGGTGTGAATTTGTGGGTGTCATTTGGGTCAATTATGAAATAGCGGGTGTCATTTGGGGTCAAATATGGAATAGCGGGTGTCATTTGGGGTCTAATATGAAATAGCGGGTGTCATTTGGGATCAATTATGAACTAGTGGGTGTAATTTGGGGTCAATTATGAAATATCAGGTGTCATTTGGGGTCTAATATGAAATAGCGGGTGTCATTTGGGGTCAATTATAAACTAGCGGGTCTCATTTGGGGTCAATTATGAAATAGCGGGTGTCATTTGGGTCAATTATGAAATAGCGGGTGTCATTTGGGGTCAATTATGTAATAGTGGGTGTCATTTGGGGTCAAATATGACCCACCCTGATGCAGAGATGCACCCTGTGACTCAAGTCCCACAACATGAGCAACATGGACGTAAGGGGGATGGGGGCACAGTGAACACCTCAGCAACATGGGAGATGCGCACCAGCTAAATAGGCAGCAGGAATACCGTGCCGGAAGGCGAAGCAGTGACACCCCCCCCCCCAAACACATCACTCTTCCAGAATGCTAGCAGATGACAAACTATCATTAGGGAGGAGTGCTCCTTTGTCTGTACTGGAGGGGGTAGCACATCTGCACCTCCAACCTTGGAGTTGCATGCGCCCGGCTCCCCCTGAGAGATGCCATAGCAGCTGATGACGACTCCCACACTACGCACAGCGCAAACCAGGGACCAACGCATACACACCCCACACACAGAGGTCCTTGCTCGTAGTTCTCTTGCATGGAATGACCTTCACACTTACGCACAGACCATCCCAGGAGTCCAACCGCTGCACACTCAAACAAATCATTGCTCCGAGCTGTGGCATCCACATAACTTGGACTTAGGCATTTTTACACACAGCTCTATTTCCTACATGACGTGGGGCTAAGTTGGGAAATTGCGATATTGTTGTTTAGGAGCACTGGGCCCACAGGTGGTTCACACGTTCCCAGTCTTCTCACTGCCTATCTGGGTCACGGTCAGACATGCGCATTGATATCAGTTCCCAGGGAGTACCTTTTTCTGGTATCACTGCCCCTGCATTCATCCATGATTTCATACTTGCTTGCTAATAGACATGACACATCTGTGTGAATTAGAATGTGTTGGTCACATTTGGTGGAGTGTTGTAGCTGGACCAGTACATGGCCATGCATACCCCACTTTACATTGTTGCCCCATGGAGGGCCAACCGTGTGCATGTGCATGGGTTTGTTGTGAGATTGGTGATGTGTGCGGAGGACCCCCTCTGGGCACATTGTCGACGGGGGCCTACTTGCTGTTTCTACATGTGCTGCAGTATGCCAGGGAGATCTGGGACATGATCCATGGTCATTGTGGGTGTGCACTGTGCTATACTTAATTGTGCATGTGTGCCGTTGTGCCCATTTCCCCCCGTCCCCCCAGTCCCTGGTCGTTGCTCACTCTGTTGCTGTTGGCTCAGGTCATGTTGTACAGTGTCCGGTCCCCCAACTCCTGCCACAGTCTTCCCACTGATGACTGTGGACACCATTTCCTCTGTCTCATCCAGCTCCTGCTGTGGCGCTGGACTCCCACCTCCAGTCTGCATTGCTGCTTTCCGGTTGTTGGCGAGTTTCTGCTTGGTTTTGTGCTTCACATCATTCCAGCGCTTCTTGCAGTTGTCCACTTCCCTTCTCTTCACTCCGACTGCATTCAGCTTGGCCAAGATGGACTGCCATATATCATTTTTAGTTGCCAATGACACAGTCGAGGTGATGAACAGTTGTTGGTGGTGTTCTATCACCTCCGTAATCAGGATCTTGTTTTCCTGCGGACTGAATCGTGGGTTCCTCTTCTTCTTCTCCTTCCCCGAGGTCCATGGCTGGTCCTCCGGGGGGTTTGTGGGGTTCTGGTTGGGCTCTGAAGTAGCTCCAGCGCCCTCCATGGTGCTTCTCAGTTGTTTGGGTTTTGATTTCTCTTTTTTTTTTGCAGCTTTTATGGTGATTTTTCCCACCTGACGTGGGAATTGCAGGCCTGGCGCTGCTTATCGCTGATGTTTTTATGGCTGTTGGGCCCATCGCCACTTTTTCACGTTCGGGTTTCCTTTTTATCGGCGTCACGGTAATTTTATTGCGGACATTTGACGCGTTATCGGGGCACTATCGCCTGTTGCCGGCGTGTTGAGAATACGCCGTTGACGCGGCGTTAGTTTCCCACGATGTACGGCGTTGTGTTAACTTGCGTTAGCCTAGGTTGGCGATAATTATCGCCCGCTCTTGTGAATATCCCCCATGTTTTCTAATTTGGCGGGCACTTTAGCTTCGCCCTTTCAATTTGCATTCATAAAATACTGCATGACAGCTAAATTAAGCAAAAACAGCACACAGATTTAAAACTTAAACTTGACTGTTTTTCAAATAAATCTCGTTTTAAAAAAAAAATCAAACAAGATACCTGTTAGCAAACCTGTCCATACTTGAAAATTCTGTGAAACCTTTTCTATGACCCGAAGACTATGAGGTACTAAAGAGGTTCTCGGATGCATGTAATTTTCATCTGAAACGTAGATTACATTGAGTTAGAGCCAATTATTCCAGAGAAAGGAGGCACTAAAGGTAAAATACTCAAACCCATTTGTTGAAAAATTATGAACTGCACAGCATAACTATTCCAGGGTCAAGGCAAAATTAAATTATTGATTTATATCCATATCCTTCTAGTCCATGCCAATGTTTCAAGAATTTTTATATATAATCATATATTTATTACCTTCAGTGCTTGAGATGAACAACCCCTATTATAAATCCTCCGTCTATGCTGAACTATAGCATTCGTAAATTAACTATCTCGGAACTCACATTTGGAGGGCATGAAAAACACTCAATTTTCCAATATTATCGCCCCTTAAATCAAAATCAAAATTCATATGGTAGGATGTACACATTGCGCTTAGCAGTTCATAAGGGCATGTCGTTTAGCATTTCCTGTAACGAAGGACAGCACACGTACTCGAGCAGTGCTACTTTGCTTAGTAGTTCATCGACTTGCTGCTGTCGGTGGCTTTTAACATGGTGATGTAAAAGAACAAAATAACTCTAAAGCAGAAATTATTTGCCAGTATGATCACAGTAATTGAAATAATGTCACAGTGTACTACATATGCACATTGACGTAATTATATACAGCAAATGTCCTTTTATACCATACTTATTCAACCTCCCTTGAAATATATCAGAGATTGCATATTTGTCGTCTATAGCGAATCTAATGAGATTTAGTGTAGGACTGACGCATGCACTCCTTGATGTGTTTGGTCATGCTTCTTTGATGTCTGATCCAGCATAGTCCAAGTTGTTGGCTGTTAACCTGACAACCTTGGCGTGGTATTCTCCCAGCCTTTTTGCCTTCACCCCTGCTGTTTGCAGAATTCGTTTTTTTTTTTGCTTTAGCGCTCTGTGCACTTGCACTCTCTCCTTCAAACGTTGTGAAATTGGACTAAACCTAATTGTCATATATAATTTTTTTGTAGGTCTCTAGTAAAGGGAACTATGAGTACCCAGGACCTATAAGATATATCCTAATAGTGGGCAGAATCACTAATTGTCCCACCCACTAAAATGGCACTGTAAAGCATTTTAGGTCAGCCGCTGCAGCCTGTATGTGCAGTTTAAAACTGCCATTTTGACCTGGCAAAATAAACCTTTTACCAGGCCTAAACCTTCCCTTATAAGACCTATAAGTGACTTAAGGGCGGCCCTAAAGGCTCCAAGTGCAGGGTGTATTGTATTCGAGAAGTAGGACATAAGTACTTAAGTTTTAAATGTCCTGGCAGTAATAAACTCCTACAGTTGTTTTTTACTGTTTTAAGGCTTATCTTTCCCATTGACTTAAACTGGTTTATTTTATTACGTTTAACAAGTGCTAACTTTAGATTGGGAGCAGATAGAGATATGCTGTTTACACTTAAATGAATTGTAATTTAATGGTGACGTTTTATTTTAAATTACAATTTTGAAAATGCTGCATTTAGAAAGTTGATAAACAAAACTAGGACAAACAGTCTTAGACAGAAAGTGCACTACTACAAAGCACTCTAAGAGTGTCTACTACATGATCATCTCAATCCGCTACATTCATATGCTTCAAACATAAATTTATGGCAACATTAAAAGCAACACAACAATTGATAACAGTATCCCATTGAATATACTTGACACCGTCACTCCGTTGCTTCAACAATATCCTTTTTAATTCGATTTTGTAATTCTCAAAAAAAGTTAATTGATTTTCAAATGCCAATCAAAAGTGCCATGCGTGGATAATACAAATCCCAATGCATTTCGGGTGAAAAAGACACCCTTCTTCAGGGGAATCTACAAATAAATCATAACAGCAATAAATAAACTTCATTTAGAAAGTTGGCATTTTCTTGTCCCAATCAACTGTATCTTCTGCCAGTGTTCTGGGTCACATGACTGTGAATGGCTCTGCAGTTAGGGTTTGTACATTTCTTCCAGTGAGAGAAAATGGGCTTAGGTGTGGGCAGGAGGGGCTATCCTGGCAGGATGATTGGGGAGGGGCTGTACTTAGTCCCATTAACACATCAGAGGGCTTTGCCAACAGCATACACAAAGGAACTTGACACCAGGCCTGCCCTGCCTTTTGTCACTCCAGATATTTTGTAGCCTGGACCAGGGAAAGGAGAAGATATTCCAGAACAAAGTGTTGTGGGCAGGTCAGGGAATCGCCTGTTACTTTCACTGTCTTTGTGTGATGCATTGTGCAGCACACATAGAAAGAAGAACATGCCTTTAAGGACTGTTTTGTGCAGTAGGTTATCGCTTCCTGCACAAAAACAATCCTGCCTGTAATGCAGGCACCCTTGCACTATGGTGCAAGAGTGACTGCGTTGGCACTTGTCAAAATACAGTGTGCCAGTGTTAGGAGACAACAGAAATGTACCATACGCTAGTAGATATGGTGCATTTCTGCTGACTTCGTTTCACACAAACCAGCACAGCAACTTTGCTTGCTGCCCCACGCTGCATGAAAAATTATTAAAGATCCCCATTAATTTCTGAAATGGAAGTCAAAGTCCCCAGCAGGGAAAGGCAGCAGGCTGTGGCCAAGAAAGGCTTCATGAGTCCACATAGTAGCCTGAAAACGCCCCAGTGAAGTCAATTACTTTTAATGGGAAAGTTGTGAGTTTTATATAAAGTGGGAACAAGGGAACTATGGAACGCTAAGAGATCTTTTTGGAGAAAAGATCACTTAAATTCAGCTGAGCCAATAGGTATTCCATCCTGGAAATAAGGAAACTTACCCTATATGAGAAATCTCTATGCTCCCATGACTCACAGAAGGGTCTAATAGTATTCTTACAATACATCACCCCCTAAAATATATCACAGATAGGGGATATAGGACAAAATAGGCAGCGGAGCAATATCCATGGAACCACGGGAGGGTTTATGCAGCTATACAAAAAGTACGCTTGAATGTCCTGTACCCGATTACCCCTTTTTTATACTATTAGGAATATGACTACCTCAATAACAGTCTTACTAAAAATTATTAGACTTTGATAATATATGCTATGGCAGGCAAAGCAAGAAATAGCAGTGTAGTGGAAGAAAGCTCAACATTCCACAATAGATATCTGGTCATGAAGACTTTGGACAATTTTGCCTAAAGAAATGCTGACTAATGACATAAGAAATGAGAGGCCACAGTTTAAAATGGCCTGCAAGCCAATTAGAGACTATTTGAGCCAATGGGACCAAGGGAATGCAGCCATGAAATGCCCCAGAATAATTTGAGCATGGACCCTTGATTGGGAATGCATTCTTTGAGAATGATAGATTGAACAGTACATGTTGTGGATGTGGTGTTACCATATGAGGATTCATACATGACTGGTATTCCATAGGTTAACCATTATTTTGTGCCTAAATACCAGTTTTTGGAATAGGTCCATCCATCCAGCAGAGAAAGGGTGGTGAGCAGTGGGTCTATGGTGCAATAAAACTGTAATGGGAGTTCACCGGTGATCATACCTGCTGATTAAATTGTGCAAAGAGTGCAATAACAGATAACTAAAACAAAACATCACAATATAAATTATAGTTATGTATACCACCAAAAAAATAAACACTGTCATGGTCTAACAAAGTTTCCCAAAACCACTACAATGAGTTAGGGCCAGATATCATATTATTGTACTGGTCGCAAAGAGCAGTCACAATTTGCACAATTACTTTTTGCATCCAGCAATTTACTTTGAGAACTGATCAATGTATTAATAAGTCCGTTCGAACAATAAGGAATCAGAGGGGTTCTCAGAATGACCTGCTCAATTAATACTCATTAGGCCCACTCCCCCTGAATCTGCATTCATGATCCCCAAAGGAGAAGGGATCCCTAGGTGACCCCTTCCACTTTATGAACCATTTACCACCCCAACGTGGGAAATCAGTAACTGATTAATGTCAGAAATCATTGACATATTGAAAAACAATTTGTAGTTTGAAAGGAAAACCCCAAAAATGTCCCTTCCAAATTTATAGACTCAAAGCTTTTTTGTAATTGCTAAATGGATTTAGTGTATTAGAAAAAGCCTTTGTATCAATTGCAATCCCTCTGTTTTCGAGAAGGGGTGGTGTGTCCAGTAAAATTGTATTCATCTGGATCATATTGATATATTTGTGGGTGCTATTGTGAAGCATTTGGAGACAGGCTCTTTGTGCGACAGTGCCATATTAGGGAGTACCCCGACCCCAAAAGAAGCATCAAAGGGCCATATGTATCAAGCTGTTTTGCGGTCGTAAACACTGCGAATCGCAAAAAAACAGTGTTTGCGATCGCAAAACAGAGCTGTCCGATGTATGACGGTGTTCCGCCATGCAAAATAGGTAATCGCAAATTTAGCGATTAGCAATTTTGCGAGACCCTGAAATAGCAAATTAATCTGCGAATTCGCATTCTGTGACACGCTATTAGCGAGAATCACAAATAGCGTAATCGCTAATACCGAAATCGCAAATAGATGTATGAAAAATTCGCAAATTGCGATTCTACGAAATTCGCAATTTTGCACATGGATATTACCACCACTCAAAGCAGGTGGTAACCAGGTGCAACCTACTTAAACAGGCCCACAATGCTTCAGGGAGTTTCACAATGGCAGCGCTGTATGTGATAGCCAGGAGGATGTGAATCCGAGCTGCTGCACAGAGAAGGAGACGACAGGAGAGCGCGCGTCACAATGTTCCAGCAGACTGAGGAGGAGATCCATGAGAAGTATAGGCTGGACGCAGCCAGCATCATGGACTTGATAGATGAGTTAAAACCAATGCTGGAACACCCCACATGCAGGACACACACCATCCCAACCCATGTACAGGTCCTGTGCTCACTGCACTTACTGGCATCAGTGAGTTTCCAGGGGGTGATAGCAGCAGCAGGAGGGGTCTCCCAGAGTTGCCTGTCGCGCTTCTTTCACGCTTTCCTGGATGCAATGACACAGAGGCTGCATCACCACATACAATTCCCCAGCACACAACAGGCATTACAGCAGACAAAACAGGAGTTTTATCGGATAGCCCAATTCCCCCACATAATTGGCTGCGTAGATGGGACCCATGTTGCCCTCTCACCCCATCACACAATGAGTATGTGTTCAGGAACCGCAAATCCTATCATTCCCTGAAAATACAGGTAATCTGCAATGCCAAACATGTCATCACCGATATTGTAGCTAAATTCCCAGGAAGTACACACGACTCATTCATATTTCGCCACAGTGGGATATACCAACGACTCACAGCTGGCGAGTTTGGTGAGGGCTACCTGCTAGGTAAATGCATGGCTTACATTCACACATACAGTAAAGGTCTGAAGTGGGAGGACAGTGAATGATCTAATGTCTTTCACCCTGCAGGCAACAGTGCATATGCTGTACGTGACTTCATTCTGACTCCTTACCTCAATCCAGCCAATGCAAGGGAGCGGAGGTATAACAGCGCTCACAAATCTACACGCTGTGCCATTGAGCAAACCTTTGGAATACTCAAGAGCCGTTACCGCTGCCTGCATAAGAGTGGAGGTGCGCTACAATACGGCCCTGAAACGTGCTGCAAGATTGTGGCCACATGTGCCATGCTCCACAATATAGCCACCAAAAAAGGCATCCTAGTCGAGCTTACGGATACTAAGGCATCTGATGATGAGGGCCCAGCTCCACGGGGCAGACCAGCAGGTGGGGTCGGGGCAGCGGCGGGACGCCAGAGACGTGATGAGATCACACAGGACTATTTCCTGGTGAGTAATGATGACACAATACTACAAATTGGTGCACAACTGTGTTTTTTATTCCTTTGGGTGCAGGAAAATATCTGTCACACAGCCTGACGCACACCTAATGTGTGTCACAAGATGTTGCACATGTTAGACCCACAGTGCAAGGATGACGCACAAACACAAGTCCACATGCAATGGGTTGCCTCACTCATTGCCATGCTTCACTGATGCCACTTCATTTCTTTCGGGTACGGCCTGTTGCTGCTCGCACAGGGTGCTCACTGCTCTCCTTTGAGTCATCGGGTGTGGCTCAATGGTTAGAGCGGCAGACCCTGATGCAGAGATCTGGCCCGGGACCAGGGTTCAATTCCCGCCTTGGCGGGTCTTGGGCTCAATTTCCTCGGACCTGATAATTCTCGCCTCGGTGCCTATTCTAATCATGGGTCCCACTCTGCAACTCTGGGCAATAGCTTGCTTAATCTCCACAACGGCCCCACCAGCACTGGGATGCCTGGCTTCACCTTGGGGGTGCCCAGGAGTGGACATTTCACAGGGAAAAGACAGGAAGGGTTCCACAGCGGTATGCGTACAGCGCCAGGACACCCTAGGGTAACAGTGCGCTTTACACGTACAAATTTCATTTCATTTCATTTCCCCTGCCTCACACTCCGCCGTCTGTTCTCAGGAATTGGTGGGGTGATGCTTCTCCTACTCGACTGCTCCTCACTCTCCCCTGAGCCCAGGAGTCCTGTGCCACCTGTGGTAGCTGTCTGCAGCTGTTCCACCACATGCGTCACTTGCACCAGGCCCTTGGCCACATCCTGGCTGCAGTGTGCCATTTCCACCTGCATGCTTACAGAGCAGCATGACAGCAGGGACGTGGCAGTACACATGTGGTTGACCGCCTTGCTGTATGTGTCCAGCCGGCTGTGGAGACGTTGTCTCTCCCTGCGTCTGGCTACCTGGTCTCTCCTCATTGTGGCACACAGTTCTTGTATTGCACTTGTCATTTCCCTGATGCCCTCCCTCATTTCGCTCAGGTTGTGGTTGACAGAGACCAACTGCCGCTGTATTGACCGCATCGATTTTGCTTGCAGGCGCTGTACTTTGACCATGGTGCCTTCCAGCCCGACAAACACGGTGTGTTCCTCAACGGCAGCGCGCTGGTGGACGGCCTTGCCCTGCGCCTCACCCCACTTTCTTCCCTATGGTGGTCAGGGGACTGTTCTTGGAGCTGTGCTGCACGCTGGCCCTGGACTCGCTGGGCTTCTTCACCTGTGTCCTGTGGTCCTGCCTCCAACAGTGGGAGTGGAGGTACTATTTTACGCTGTCTCCGTGGGACAGGGATTGTAGGTGTGTTTTCCTCCTGCTCCTCTTGCCCTGCCTGGTCCTCATTATTAGCTGGCTCCTCAGCTCCTGCACTGTCTTCCTGTGTTTCAGGTGGTGCTGTCAATGAAAATGCACAAATTAATGGTGTGTCCTGCCTCACATTGTCCACTCAATAACGTTTTTTGATTTTGCATTCGCTAAGTACCCTATGTCTGTTTTTTGGACTATGCTGATTTACATGTCATGTTTCTACCTTGCTGTGTCTCATTGCTCCACTGTTTGGTGCATGTGACAACATCTCCCATGATGCATTGCTGGGTGTGCTTGTGAACGTGTACTGGATTTGCATGATTGTGTTGTATTTGGGGCATTGCTGTGTGTGGATGATATGGTGGTGTGTCAGAGATGATTAGGCATGCATCTTACCTTGTCTGGTGTTGGGAGGGTCGGAGCAGTCAGGGTCAGCCACACCACTGACACTCTCGGGCTGAACGGTGGGCTCCACCAACTCCTCAAGGGGTGTAGTCTCGGTTGCAGTGGATGTTCCCCCACCAGTCTTCTTTGCCTCTGCCAATATGGTTGCCACCTTTTCCTTGGATCTGAGGCACATGTCATACCACCTCTAGCGCAGGTCATCCACAGTGCGGTGGGTCAAACCCAATGGCATTTACCTTCTCCTGGATGTCCAGCCATATTTTTCTTTTACGTGCCTCTGGCACACGTAATGATTTTTTCCCAAAGACGAGCTCATGGCTGTGTACCATTTCCTCAATCAGCACCTCCTGCTCCCTCTCGCTGAACTTATGCTTCCTTTTTCTCCCAGCCTCCTCCTTCTCCTTCTCTTTCTCCTGGGGATCCATTTGCACTTGACAGACTTGCAGTACACTGTTCTTTCACTCTCCTCCCAGCCTCTCACTCAGCTTCAGGCAATCAGGTGCAGCATGGGCAGTCACACTTCCTGGGTGTGATGTCATCAAGCTGCACTTGGATTGCAGATTCTCTGACTTGCGATTCTTTATTTGCGAATTCGCAATTAAGGAATCGCAATTTGGGGATTCGCAGACTTATTCTGCAAATGTTAGAGAATCGCAAAAATTTGCGATGTTTTATTTACATCGGGTTTTGCGATTCTCAAAATGCGATTCGCTAAAATTTGCATTTTAAGGATCGCTAATTCCGATTTTGATACATATGGCCCAAAATTACGTGTAATTGTGACTGTATGTGATAAATAAAGAGTAAAGGGGATTAGGTGCCTGATGTACTGTTGTTTCTTTCACCAAATTATAAATTGCGATTCTTAAGAAATCGTATTTTGTGATTAGGTAAATGAAATGTACTATTGCATACAGGTTCCTATTAGTGATTTCTTAGGATTCTCTTTTCTAAAAATGCTGAAAAACTAAAAGTGATTTCTACACATTCGCAAATTGCGAACGGTACCCAGAGACATACTGATGACAACACAATCAGGAAATACATTGTTGCTCTGCCATTTTTCAGCACAGGAGCTTGTGCTGAGGACCAGTTTGGACTCCCAGCTACTCTTTTTCCAAAAATGGAAACTCAGGAAGGGCAGACAGAGAAAACAGAAGAATATGTTCTCGATTGATGAGATAGCTATACTGGTGGAGCAAGGTGTAGTTAACACAGACCAACTTTTCGTAATATTCTTCCTAACTGTGCCTTAAGACACAAAAACATGGGTTTAGAGTTGTGTCCAAGGAAAAGATCAGTGTTATGGGTGTTACAATTTTCAGTACTCCTGAAATTCGAAGGTGGTAGTCTGACCTTCTTTCACACACAAACAGAAGCCACAGGCAGCTGATGGGGTCCTTCTACGCAGTCACCACCAACAGCAATAGACAAGACCAAGAAAAGCACTCTCACAACAGAGGGTATATCTTGCCTCACTAATATTGATGCCTCTGAACATCCTCAGCAGCACACAGATTAGTGTTTTTTAAAAATATTTAATACAGTACAAATGTTAAAGCTTAAAATGTTGTTATTATAACTGTAATTCAATCATATAATACCAGATGAAATGTGTTTGAGGCTCAAGTAACAGTTCAATCCATTTACATTTGTTATGTTCAATTGATTGCATTATGGCATTTGTAGTTTAATAACAGTATTTATATTTGTATTTGTATTTATTGAAAGCACATAAAACCCGGAGGCATCAAAGCGGTGAAACAAAAAAGGTACAGTAAGGGGCGGAAGTGTCTAACTGGAGTAAAACAATACCATTAAAGCAACTTTCCATTAGGCAAAGCTGCCTACGAAAAGTCAGATGCAAGTTAAGACTCCTAATGTGTTCCGGGAGGGGATTCCATAACTGAGCAGCCACCACCGTGAAGGCACATTCGCCCATCTAACTTTCCTGCACCTGGGAATCATAAACTTACTCTGACCTGCCTATCTGAGAGATTTGGTGGGAACATACCAGTTGAAGATAGTACTAAGTTAGCAAGAACCTTGCTGATGAAGAGCCTTATGCACCATTCACAGGGCTTTGAAGGATACCCGCTTCCTAACTGGTAACCAATGGAGAGTTCTCAAGCCTTCCCTGGCAGAGAGGTGTTGTGCCAGACCTAGGACAAGTAGAGCTGCAGCATTTTGGATAATCTGGAGCTTATTTAAAGAGCACTGATTCACTTTTTAAATAAAGGGTTTAACAGTAGTCCAAGCGAGATTTGATGAATGCACCCTCTGCTCCTTAGAAAGAAAAGGAAAAATGGTTTTCAAAGACTTGATGATCCAAAATAGGAGCTCACCATTCTTTTAACCTGGGAGTCAAGGTGTTATCAGAGATCACCCCCAGGTTGTTGGCTGTGGCCACCATCATTGGCAGAGTTCTACAACTTTCGGGCCATCAACGGTTGGTCCAAACCAAGTTTTCAGCTCGAAAGACCACAATCTCCATCTTCTCCCCGTTCATTTTCAGCCAGTTTTCCCTTTTCAGCTGGAATTTCTACCATGCACCCACCCCCCTTCCCAGTCATCAGAGATGGATATGATGATCTAGGTGTCATCTGCAAAGGATGCCATCTGGAAACCAAAAGAACGTACCAGTTTGCCAAGGGGACGACATACAAGTTGAACAGAGTAGGGCTAAGAAAGGACCCTTGCGGGACCCCACTGGGAAGTTGAAAGGGGTTAGTTCTAAAATCCCCACAGATAACTGTGATAGTCCTGTTTACTAGAAGGACTCCAGCAGGTTGAGGGCGGCATCCCTCAGTCAAGCCTGTCGTAGCCTTTGCACCAACAGAGAAGGAGAGATGGTGTCAAAGGCTGCCGGAAGATCTAACAGGACCAGATTAGCAGCACCTCACTGGTCGACTTGCCTATGAATATAATCAACAGTCACCAACAGTCACCAACAGGCACAAACAGTGCTGATTCCGTAATTGCGATTCCTCCTGAATCCATTTTGAGAGGGGTCCAGGAGTTCATGGGAAAAAAAAACTGGGCCAGTTCCTGATTAATGTGCTTCTCCAAGCCTTTAGCTGGAGTAGGCAACAGAGAGACCTGGTGCCAATTTTTTTAAGTCACCCGAGTCCCCGTCAGGTTTCTTCTTGAGACGGGTGACTACCCCCTCCTTCCAACACTGTGGATACACTCCAGACTCCAATACCTGGGAATAAACTTTCTCCAATGCATCTGTAATTAAGTCTGGAGCTAACTGCAATATCCTGGGTGGACAAGGATCATCCAGCAATCCCGATTTGATTTCCCCTAAGAGGTTTTCATTTTCTTCACCAAAATCAGAGAGTACCTAGCTAACCAACAGCTAGTAGGCTTTTTACAAATAATACCTTCTGTGCCGGGAGTAGTGGGCCTTTCTTTGGAAGCTTCCAACCAGGGATCCGCTGGCCTATCATTGGGATCGGGGAAGTCTGCCAAGATCTTCGTAACCTTTTCTCGAAAGAATGCGGCTACATTATCACAAAAGTCTTGAGAGTTTTCGAACGCCTCCTGTGTGGGGTGGCACAAGAGAGTGCATACTGTCTTAAATAGTTCCTTTATGATTTTATATGCAGACCCTATTCTCTGAAAAATATATGACAATTTAGCCTCATGAATTGCACTTTTATATTTGAGAATTAAACTCTGTATTTGCTTCTCTCTTCTAAATTGGGGGCCAATCTCCATCTCTGTTCCTGCCTCCGACATTGTCTTTGGAGGTCTTTGAGTGCCTCTGATAACCATGGGGTGGAGGATTTCCTCCTAACCTTAGAATTATTTCTATTTAGAGGAGCAACCTCCTCAATAGCTGACAAACCTAATAATTGGAATTATCAGCAGAGAATCCGGGGCCCCAGAGGTCTTTTCCTGGAGATCTGACAAGGGCTTCAGCTAAATTCTCTCCTGTGACCATGTTCCATTTTCTAAATCTGCTGACTTCGCCCAGGGTGCTTTTTACCCCTGGATCCCCATTCACCATGAACATCACCATGAGGTGGTCAGACCAGCTTAAGGGAAGACAATACCCCACCGTCAGGGCATCTTGATTAGAAAAGATCCCGTCAAGCATATGGCTGGCTACATAAGTAATAGCCCTAACAGGTTGAGAGAAGCCAAAGTTATTCATGAGATCTACAAAGGCCCTGGTATCCTGATCTTCCTTCTCTTCTAAATGGAGATTCAACTCCTCTAAAATGGTAAAATTGCTGCATGAAATAACGGTGTCCAACACCTGAGTCCAGTTCAAAAGGAACTGCTTTTTAGGAACCCGGGCCGAAAACCAGCAATCCCGCAAAAATCTCAGTATGTCTGTTTTTAATCCTAAAGTGGCCCACCTCGCTTCCCACATTGGCAGCCATATTCAATGGCTCTAAAGTGTAGCACAGCTGCTCCTTCAAAATAATGTCCAGTCCCCCCACCTCTCCGTGTGCCTCTGTTGAGCCTCACCATAGCAAACCCCGGTGGAGTAGCTACAGCAAAATCCGGTCCAGAGTCATCCTTGCCCCAAGTTTCAGTAATGAATAAACAATCTAACCGTGCAGTTACCATCAACTCGCTAATTGCCATACAAAGTTTTACAAGAGTTTTAGCAGTTCAAAGGAATCCAAATATAAATTGTAAGTTATCTTGTAATTATTGAACACATTACAATAACTAAAACATTTGTGACATGATTCTGGAAAGACAAAGAAAAAGTTAGTGCATCATAGGTTGAAGAGGCTTACACTTCAACATATGCTATGTGCCATTCAAAATTACATACATATTAATTACACTTATATTGCATTTTATATACAGAGATGGAATGCAACATTACAGAAGAACGTGATGGTTATAATCTGGAAGAATTAGCCAATCAGGAGTGAAACAACAATGATTTGGCTAAAGTAATGGAGATCACACCAACAGCAATTTTGTTTGAAACAACTTTTCCTACATAGCATAGCTCTCTTTTATGCAAAGACTCAGGAGTCAAAGATTCTTACTACTTCTACAACAGTTTCCAACCAGATCTGCTGATACAGGCACCACACCTTCTAAATCTGAATTTGTGAAAATTGAAAAAACAATAGGCCTGATTCACAGAAGTCATCTGAGAGAAAGTCTAACTTTACGACTTTCTGTATTCACAAAGGGCATTTACGAGTAGTAAAGTTAGACCTTTGGTCTAAGTTTAGACCAGAAGTCTAACTTAGACCAAAAGTCTAACTTTACTACTACTAAAGTTAGACGTTTGGTCTAAGTTTACACCAAAAGTCTAACTTAGACCAAAAGTCTAACTTTACTACTACTAAAGTTAGATGTTTGGTCTACGTTTACACCAAAAGTCTAACTTAGACCAAAAGTCTAACTTTACTACTACTAAAGTTAGACTTTGTGTCCTTTATGAATACTGAAAGATTACTTCTGTGAATCTGGCCCACCGTTAGACATTCGAACAAAACTATTTGATGCAATTAACATGCTTGCAAGAAACACGGATAAAGGCATGTCTTCTATGATTAATAGTTTTGACAATTAAAATTAAACAATGAAGTCACTAAGAGGTTCTAATGTTGAGGAGACACAGCAAAAAATAGAAGGTATTAAAATTTGGCATTTAAAATGCAACATTTTGGAAAACGTGTTGAAAAATTGGCAGCTGCAATAGGGATACTCAGTCGTCACATCATACATATCTAGAAAGGAATGTTCCACTGTTGCAAAGATGTAGCTAAGAGTTTGGGGCAGATTGCATCATGTCTTGAATTTTTTACATTGAAACCCAAACATGTTCTAGCAGTATGGCTACCCATTCTCTAGAGAGAAGAGGCTTTTATTCACAGTATTATGTCTATCTCTGATGCTATAAGATCTAGGCATATGCACAGTCAGGCTGTTGATTTGTAATTGGATGTGTTAGCAACTGATTTAGACAGGCCCACTCCCAGAAAACAAAAAAAGGAATTGAATGCATATTTTGTGAGATCCAAAACAGATATTATTGTATTACAAAAATGTGCATTTAAACATGATGTGAAAAATAAAATATTTATTCAGTCCCTGCTGTGACTCTTCATATTCCCTGTGAAGAAACACGGAGAAAAAATGTATTTTCTGCATTCTGACAGCGACCTCCTCTTTATACATTGCATGGTTTACTTGAACTATACTAGCCTTAGGAATAATAGTTGATAATGTAACTGCATCTCTCTCTTCCCTCTGCCGCTCTGCTGGCTACTTGGTATGTATTTGCTGGGGGGTGGCCTTCCTCTTAATCAGAGCTCCCCCACTACTATGAAATCAGAAAAATTTTGCCTTATGAAGTTCAAATGTACGCTCTGCAACTGCCTGTATCCACTTGTTGGCAATATGACAACAGTGTTTACTCTTTGTACTTGCATTTAGGTATGGGGTGAAAATCCATGTGCATAGTGCATTAACACTGTCCCCTAACACAAATGAAAAATACAATTAAAAATACTCTGTTAGACCTGTCAGCCTTATGGTACTCCACCAACCAGGGCCGGACTGGCTACCGGGCGTTTTGGTGTGCTGACAAGCGTTGATGGGGACCTGCGTGTGCTTAAAACCATTCGTTTTGTAATGTTTATTTAAAAGCACACGCAGGTCCCCATCAACAATGGGTCCTTGGTTGGTATCACAGTGCACTGCTCTGAAGAAAAGGAAGAAATCCTGATGTTTTGGGCTCTTCACGACCACGAACAGGCCTGTTCGTGCTAAGATCTTGCCTCTCATTCCACCGGCCACCACAAAGGTTTGATGAACCCAACTCTTCTGTCTCACTACACATTGCAGCATCAACAGCCCGTGGTGACAGCCAATGCGAAGCTCTAGTAACGACCAGCCATGACGCCCAACAGTATCTTCAATGCTACAGTGATGACTGTCCTTGATGCCGGGCCTGCTCTTTGCGCTACAATGAAAACCATCTGTGATTCTCTCCCTCCTCTTCCTGGCCTTCTCTGCCTCAAACTGAACTCCTCGCGTCAGACTTTGAGAATGTAACTTTTTCAGATCGACAACCTGGTACCTGTATCTGGCCCACACTCTATTGCAGGCGGCTTGAACTTGTGTCTTTACCCCAGTCTAGCACGACCAGATAACCATAAGTTGTGCTTTGTGCTTTTAGGTGCTATACTTACCTAAATCTTTAAAATTTCATATCTCCGGTTCTCCTGAATGGTTGTTTTTTGTTTTGGTCTCAATTTATTTATCAAAATTTACTCTATTTACTAAATTAATGTGGGATTCCTCATGTGCTTTGTGTACACTATATTTCTGTTTGAGTGCTGCATACATTCTTTACTCATTGTCTCTAATTTAAGCTTGACTGCTTTTGTGTCAAGCTACCAGAGGGTTAAGCACGGGTTAATTTTGTGACTTTTGTGGTTCACCCTGACAAGGATTGTGGCTACTGCTTGAGAAGGGTTCACACACCCCCTTAGCGAATCAACAGAATATTCCAAAATAAGAATGCAAATTGGTAATCACTAATAGGTAAGTGCAAATTCTAGTCACAAAAATAGTGAATCAGTAAGATTCAGTCTGGCCAGGTCTGGTGGCTTAGTGGACTAATGCATCCACAGTATGGGGCTGTGCTTGAACTCAGGGCCACAGGTTCAAATCCCAGGGATGCTCTCAGCCCTTCATCCTTCTGAAGTCAATAAAATGAGTACCATTAAGTTGGATAACAATAGAAATCTGTTATTCAATGCCAAGATAACCTCAGGTGAACATGCTCTTTACATATACACGTTATGTTATGCAGTTCCCATCAGTATTTTTGTGATTGGAGATGAAAACCACTTTGATACATTCCAAACATACCTATTACCATTTGTTAACCTATTTGCGATGGACTACCTAATTGCAATTTATTTGTATATTTGACCCCTGGTGATTAACATAAAGATTATTATATTTGAAGGGTATGTGTTTTAGAGGCTGCGTATGAGGATATGTGTGTGTGATGACAGCAAAACAGTTTAGGGTGGGGACAGACAGACTGGCACGAGTGGTCATAGAATGATATGAAGGGCTAGAAAAAGTATGTCATTTTTACCTTATGTTAGAGTTGGTAACAAGAGACAGGCCATATAGCAGGCCTAGGTGTATTGTGAAGAGAACACACTCTTTGAGGATTGTGAAATGGAGATGGGTTCCAGGTCTGCCATGGGAGAATAGTTTTTGCTACATCAGTTTTGGAGAACTTCTCTTTCACTGACCTCCTCTCATCCTGCCATTTCTATTTTAGGTCCCCAATGGCATGTTCCTCCTCCCCCATTGTATTTACAGAGTCAGTGACCTTCCATCACAAGGCCGCTTTATTCCACTGAAGTCCTCCTCAGTGACGTTTCTCTACCTCTTAAGTCTAGTGATCTGCATCATGGAGATTAGATTCTTAACTAGACGTTGTTAATTGTCCTGCCTAGGCCAAGAGGCCGGGGGTTATGTCTTCAAACCAATGTATTTGCCATATGATGTAAAGAAAAATCTTTAGTTAAAAATTTCAGTTGCCACAGAGACTTTTCAAAGTTGTCCTGACAGCTTGACTGTAGTCAGTAATTGGCGCCTCACTGCCAGGGGAATCAATTTCACTCCATGGGGCTGCTCAGGCGACGCCCATCCCGATTCAACACTTCTTTAAACTTAGTCTGGATTAAATTGTTTTAGAACATTCTCCACACACCCGATGTCTGCTACAATTCAGCATTTGCTAAAGATTTTTCGTTACATCATATGGCAAATTCAACCGTCAGGCAAGAGGTTTCAATTATTCCTCTACACACAGGGCGGACGCACATCGCGCCGCTTTTAAGATTTCAACCTTGTCCAAGTCCTGAGGAGAATCCGTGAATTGTGGGCTCTTGTGAGCTCGGGGGATTGTGTATATATTGTGCCTTAAGGAATGTAGTAATAATTTTTCCCTCTAGTGTAGGCAACATTGGTTTGAAGACATTACCCCCGGCCTCTTGGCCTAGGCAGGACAATTAACAACGTCTAGTTAAGAATCTAATATCCACTTGGTGCCTTATGTAAAAACTAGGACTGGTGTTGTACTCTTAATGTAAATGTTATTTCACATGATTGTATAAGTTTGTTTCACCTGTCATTTTTGTTTTTGAATTTTTTCGTTTTTAAGTGGAATATAACACTGTGTATAAATGTGTTTTTGTAAATGTGGTGTTCTGTAAATGGAAGGTTTCTTTTCTGAGATATAAAAAAATATTTATTTGCTTTGCTATTCTAAATAATTTAAAATAAGCTAAATAAAGCAATAAGAACCCTAGAATTGATGGTCTAGGGCTTTCTTTTTAAAGTAGGTAAACTAGTCCTTCTGGACATACTCTTTTTTCTCGTACTTTTAGAAAGTTGGCATTTTCCTGCCTTAGCCAATTAGTGCCTTCAGTCTGCCTCTGGGTCACATGACTGGGTGCAGCTGACAGTTGGGATTTCTGTATTACTCCTAGACAGCCACTCACAACAGAGAGCTTAGATGTGCCTGGATGGCCTTCATCTGCTGGATGGGAGGGTGGAGTTGGGCACAACCCTACTTACACTTAAATAAACTGTGTCCTGCCTTCACACAAAGGGCTGCCTACTCTGTGTAGTTATACATATTGGACCTTCAACACCAATTCTTCAGTACACTTCTGGACCATGCTGGACCACTGCCTTGCTGGACTGCTGCCTTGCTGGATTGCTGTCCTACTGCCTTCCTGCTTCAAACAGAAGGATTAGACCTGCACCTGAATCCAGGACTCTGAGAGTGACTCCAAGTGCTAGTCTGCTGTCCTCCTGTTCAGAGCCACAGGGACATTACAGCCTCTTAACCACCTGACACAGCACCCAGATCCAGCTGGAGCCAGCCCCTGACTCCCAAGTGGTGCCTCTCAGGTCTTGGAACCTTGATGTGGCCTGAATTGAGCTGAATTGAAGTTTTGGGCTCTTAATGATCGCAAACTGTCCCATTGGTGCCAAAACCTTGTCACTTGCACTGCCCGCCAATGTGAAATTCCATCAATCTGATTCTTCGTGCCACAGCATCGACCACTGTGCAGCTCCGGCCTGACCGTTTGCAACATCAACAGTATCTCTGCTTCCTTTGCAATGCATGGACTTTGCGCTACAGTGATAACCATCCATGATGCCAGGCCTGTTCTTTGCAAACCCCTCTACCACCAACAGCACTCTTTGCACTGGCCTGAGAAGGTAACTTTTCAGAAGGTCAAATCTTTTCCCTGTATCCTATCCACCATCCATCGTGGTTCTCCTGAACTTGTGACTTTCTCCCAGTTTTGCAAGAACAGATCGCTGCGAATGGCACTTTGGGCTTTTTGATGCTATTTTCATTTAAATCTTTAAAATTGCATATCTCTGGTCTATGGATTGAATTTTTGTTGTTTTGATATCAAATTATTTATTATATTTTGCTGTATTTTTCTAAATTGGTGTGGGATTTTTGCTTTTGTTATATTTTCACTTCATGTCTGAAGTGCTGCGTAAATATTTTACACATTGCCTCTAAGTTAAGTTTGACTGCTCTGTGCCAAGCTACTAGAGGGTTCAGCACAGGTTGATTTGGGTTTTACTTGTGCCTTTACCCTGACAAACATTTTGGTTCCTGCTTGAGAAGGGTTTCACCCCTTCAACCTGTAACATAATTTCTTACAGATAGCTTTTGCTCTCTACAAGAACTATGCTGTGAATACAAATAAATATACACACAGATGACCCTAGATCTTGTCCTTTCTTTCATGGTTATTTTCTTGCATCCTCTATCAGCCATTTCTCGTTGACCGTGCCAGACACATTTTGGGTCAGCACATTGAGCATTGCCCTTTACCACCATTCAGCCATGTATTTGGTGCATCATGTGCATGAGTCTGTCTATGGAGTGCTTCCTTGGCAATGCATGCACTGAAATGAATGGTCGTGGTGATTCTTATTTATGCTTTCGCTAGCACTATGTGTAGTGGTGGCTGCCGTGCACATAATGAAGACATTCCTTCTCTCAGAGCACACCCAGTCCAAGTGGCTGACTGTCAACTTTGTCAATCACATGCACGGCAAGGATCGCCTCCTCATTCCCATACTTAGTCTTTCACATGCCGTCCCTGCAAAAGTTACTATTGCCCTGACTGAAGTCTCTGTCTGGTTTGGATTTGTCACATGTTTTCTTCACAACTATGTCACACCTTGACCACGTCTCCACCATTTCCACTCAAAAGGAACCATGTTAAAGCCAGGCTAAAAGTAACTTTCTAGGCATATGGCTTGGAACGAATAGTACCAGAATAACATGGATGAAGTATCATTACATTGTGACATATACATCATCTACCAAAAGATTGTGATGGTAAGCATATGTTTTAATATAATTATCTCCACCTATATGTATACAGACAATATATATATATACCTTCAAATTAAGTGGATGTGAATTTAAGAATACTTAATCTGATAAAAAATCTATAATTATTAGTATATATTACCTTTCACAATATTTTGGATGTCGATGTTCGGTTATTATTGTGGGACCAGCTTGGAAAGGATGTTGACAGTTTCCTGTTTCTGACCCTTCACTGCAATCATGTTTACAAGAAGTAATGACACAGGGCAGCGATAAAACACAATATTCTCATATTGTCAGGTGCAAAACAATTTGCCTGAGATTATCAAGGTGCCACAATATTGTGCTATTGTTTAAACCTCATTCCTGTCCATAGCTACTGGTGATCTTTGACATTGGTGGGGTGTAGCGCTTGCCCTGTATTCCACGGAGGGAGTACATTTTCTTCTAGAAAGGTTCAGGTGAAGGAGGTAAAGGGGGGTTCTTGTACGGCATACTCATAAGTGTTAACATACTCACATGTAACAGTCTCACTCACTCTTGCTCAAATTAATTCACTCATTCGTACTCTCACTCATACTCATTCATTCTCATTTACAATCCCTTACTCTGATTCCTTCACACTCTTACACTTTTTCTCAGTCACTCACACTCACTCTTTCTACAACTCACTCTCATAATGTCACTCTTGTTTGTACTTGTCTGACCATTGCCTTATGCGCTCAGCAGAGAGGCCAGGGATTGGATGAGCACATAGTCTACACACCTTTATTACCCAGTGACAGGATTTGTGAGAGGTTAGCATTCTGGAGCAGGACAAACTGAAGACTGAGACGGACTGGCTGCAGGAGGCGACTGGGAACCCAATTTACCTGTGATGGGAGGTGAGAGGTGAGACACAGTTTTATTCTGCAGGAACACTTCTCTGATGTAGTGCACAGTTCGCAGCCCTAGTCGTGTCTTTCTGCAGGTCCGGCAGTTTGGGAGGCAGAGCAGCAGTCAGGAGAAACTGAAAGCAGGTACTGGTTTATAACAGACACAGTGTGTGTGTGCACAGTTAAAGCATGTGCAGTGTATCTGCTTGTTACATGTGACCCGTCGTCACAGGGTCATCAAAGTTCCTGAGTCTAATGGTGCCAGGTCACATGATTATAGACTTGCCGATCCCCTCCTTCCTTCCTAGGATGCCTGTAATGGTGCTTGTGAAGTCACGATTCTCAGTGTGTCTTCTATGTTCATCACCATGTTCTATAATGTTTTGCTACATCTTTTAGTTCTAGTGCGGCTTGCGCTAGCAATAGCATGTTTAGAATTAAAATGTATACCTCGTGCAGCATTTTCTCCTTAATGAACTCAGAATGCATGCAACAATCAGATGCACTCTGATCTTCGCTTTAGAGAGACGCACTCCCATGATTTCCTCCTCAAGACTAGAATAAAGAATTACTTGAATACCTGGAACAATTCTCTTTGCTTCCTTCCTATCACCACCACTTTACATCTGGCGACGAGTGGTATTTGGCAGATTTTCACCATTTTTGTGCTGTTTGTTGTTAAAAAGAAATATATAAAGAGTTACTTCGGAAATTGAACGGCTTCCTACTGCAATCGCTTCCTGGAATTTTCTTGCTCCGCTTCAAGCCTGAGGATTTGTCTGCTTCTTATCTGGATCATTTCCTCGGCAAAATCCATCGGCAGCCTCCTTCCTCCCCTTTCTAGGCTCCGAGAGTGTCGGAAGTCTACCTCACGACGCATGGTGGCCGTCTTACTTTTGTAGGAAGTTTACTTTTCCTCATTCCAGCCAGGCATTTTCATTTGGGCATTTCTCTTCGGTACTCAAGCTGCATTTCACGCTAATTTTAACAGCGTGCAACAACAATCGATCCTGCTTTCTTTGGTTTGGCATAATCCTGTGTCCTCACTTAATTCTCTCTTCTGTGGATGTCATCGTCAAATGTGAAATTCTGGTGAGATTTTAACTTTATTTCAATTGTAATCATTCTACAACAAGCATGGCTTCAAATCAGCAAATTGTCCAGTTAAGTCATTTCTTACCTTCTCCTGGGAAGCCAAAAGATCCATGGAAAATATGGTTCCGCTCCTTTGAGAATTATTTGGTGGCCATAGATGCGGAAGAATATTCCCCTAGATGGAAACTTACAATTCCTTTTAGCTGTTTGGGCAGTGAAGGTCAACAAATACACGATAACTTTCCAGTTTCTATACCACCATCAGGTGATGGGGACGGTTGGAACGTTTACACAGATGCCATACAAAGACTTAATAAGACATTTCTGGATCAACCAAGTGTTATTCTTGAAAGATTCAACTTCATGAAAAGAAAACAAGACCCTAATGAATCTGTTGAGGAGTACATCACTGCTTTGAGAAATGTAGCATCAAAGTGTAACTTTGGATCTGCTTTAGATATTTACCTTAGGAATCAATTTGTTTATAGCTGCTACAATAAAAAAATCCAAGAACGCATATTAAGCTGCAGAGACCCATCATTGGCAGAGGTTTTTGACATCGCAAAAAGTATGGAGAGAGCCATAATTTAGTCAAAATGTAATTCAAATGATAACTCTTCTTCCGTTAATTTAATGAATGCAGACTCTTCTATTAACCCCTTCGATGCTCATGACGGAACCCAGCCGTCATGAGCCACGGGTGGCCTGTGCGCATGACGGCTGGGTTCCGTCACGACCACGCCCGCGATTGGAATGTCCAGCACCGGGCTGGAATTCCTGCCGCAGGCAAGGTGTTAATGCAGTATCATTTAAAAACAAAAGTTTTAAACCCTTTCAGAGAAATCCCAGTGCTATATGCTTTAGATGTGGGTCAAGGTCGCTGCCAGATAACAGTCCTCTGTTCCCTGCTTTAGGTAAACGATGTGCAAAATGTAACAAGCCTGGTCACTTTCAGTCAGTGTGTAGAGGTAAAAGTGTAGTTCAGGTTAGCACGGTTCAAACTCATGATTGTATTGAATCGAATGCTACAAAACTTGATTTTGAGAGATGTATTATATCTATTGATGATGATGCTCCCAACCTTAAGGCTCATAAAGCCAAAGATCCATTGTGTCAGGTCATTGTGGGTGATCTTGAGCTTGACATGATGGCAGACTCAGGAGCTCTGGTCACAATATTTTCTGATCTCTTATTCAATAAACATTGGGCTTCACACATCATCCTTGAGCACACTGATATTATTCCAAAAGCTGACAGTGTTAAAGAAATTGACATGCTTGTGTTCTTTTTTGAAAGCATAACTTGTTTAGGGAGAAAGGTGTACACCAAAGTTTATGTTGCCATAAAAGGTAAGAATATTGTGGGGTGGCGGGATTTGGCTAAAATGGGCCTCAAATTGGTACCTGGTTCGGACAGTCCATGTAATGATATCTTTGATTTTGGAGTGCATGGATGAAGATGTACAAAAGGTTATAACTGAATTTCCTGAAGTTTTTGGTACTGCTATAGGCAAAATAACCAAGTTTGAACATTTGATCAAATCGAAACCAAATGCCATTCCCATCTCCCATAAACCTAGGTCGATATCATTGAGTGTGAGGGAAGATCTCAAAAAGCTACTTGACAGATTGGTTTCTGAAGGTATCATTCAGGCCACTGATTCCTCAGAATGGGTCAGTCCCATTGTAATTGTTCGAAAAAGGAATGGGGACATTCGCTTGTGTGCCAATTTATGCACACTGAACAAAAATATTTTGGTAGACTGCCATCCACTACCCAGAATCCAGGATTTGCGTGCAGATATTAGTGGCTCTGAGTTTTTTAGACTTTTAGACATCAGATCCCACAGTCTCCCCTGTCTACTGACTTAAAAACTTTTGTTACTCCGTTTGGAGCTTATAAATTCTTGCGATTACCCTTCTGATAGGCCTCTGCGGCTAGTGTATTTCAGAAGTTCATGGACCACATACTTAAGGGAATTGATGGTGTACAAGCATATTTTTTCCAAGACCAAAGCAGAACACATGAATACACTCAAAAAGGTCATGAGCACATTTAAGGATGTTGGTGTCACGTTAGCATTGAGCAATGCAAAGTTTTGGCACATTCTTTTGAGTATTTTGCTCACACCATTTCCCCTTCAGGTATCAAACCCAAATTGTCGCTCACTTAGGCTATTTCTCAAGTTCCCACACCTAAAGATAGACTTTATAAAGTGGTTCCTAGGTATGACAGAATATTACTCTAGATTAATGGCAGGATATGCCCAAGTAGTTCAACCTTTACGTTCTCTACTTAAAAAGAATTCAAGTTTTATTTGTAACCAAGAAGCTCACAATACTTTTGATGAAATCAAAAAATTAATTATCAATGCCCCTGCATTGTCCTCTCTCTCTCAAGGCCAAAAGTGTTTCATTTCAGTGGATGCTAGTCAATATGGTTAGGTGCTGTCTTATGTCAATGGGTCGGTGGTAAAGGGCACACTATAGGCTTTGCTTCTAGACCTTTAACTGTTGCAGAAACCAATTAGAGCACCATAGAAAGAGAGGTTCTTGCTTGTTCTTGGGCAGTGAATAAATGTAAGACTTTTATATGGGGTACATCTTTTGACATGTATACTGATTATAAACCTTTATTACACCTCCTAAATGGTAATGGTATAGGCAAAGCCTCTGCGAGGTTAGTTTGCATTTATCTCACTTACACAAATACAACTTTGTTATGAAATACATTCCAGGTGGTCATAATGTCAGGGCAGACTGTCTATCTAGAGTACCACTAAAAGACATTTCCTCAGAAACTAAATTTGATGATATTGACTGTGTCGTCGCTAATATTGAAGACATTTTTGGTACCAGAACCTTGGTTACATACAAGGACTGGCTTGATGCTTCTGAAGAAGACAATGTCCTTCAGTCTGCAAAAAACAAGGTGGCTACTGGTTGGCCCAAAGAACGTTCTTTGCCTGCTCCTCTTAAATCATTTGCTCAAATTTCAGAGGAAATATCCATTGAAGAAAACATACTCATGTGGGGCGATATGTGTGTTCCCCCCATTTCACTTTGCTTCAAAATCTTTCAGGCAGCTCATGAAGGCCACTTAGGAGTTGGAGGTACTGCTAGAAAGTTGAAGGAACACTTTTGGTGGCCTGCTATGGATAAAGATGTGTCTCAATGGATAGGTAATTGCCGGACCTGTCTAGTTTCTGACAAGCATTGGGAAACCGTCCAAACACCTTTAAATACTTGACCTGTTCCTGAAGAAGCTTGGTCAAAACTAGCTCTGGACTTTGCTGGCCCCTTTTAATTATTACCCTGTGACAAGAGGTATATCATGGTCTTGTTATATCCTACTTTTCAAAATGGGTAGAATTTGAATTCACTACTACCCCTAACACGATGTCTGTGATTAATTTCCTGTCCAGGATATTCAGTTCAGAAGGGTTCCCTAAGGAAATAGTTACAGATAATGCCACACATTTCACTTCTTGTAATATGAAGGATTTTCTTTTACGTCACAATATAAAACATTAAAGAGTAGCTTTGTATTTGCCTTCTTTCAATGGTCTAGTTGAAAGAAGGAATAGATTTGTGAATTTACCTGTTGAAGAGTTCCTGAAAAAAGAAATTTTCTTACGCAACTACTCCACATTCAACTACTGGGACTTCACTTTTTAGACTACTTAGGAAAAGAGATCCCAAAGGTAACATGTGTCCAGATTGGTTAAAAGAGTTAAAAAAAACAGAACATTTCATGTTTAGCTTGTGATGACAAACAAAAAATGAGATAGAATGTGTCTATACAGCAAGATATAGAGAAGCAACACTTTGGGGCCGATTCCGATTCGGGCCGGAAATCTCTCCGACCGAGCCGGACCCGGAGAGATTTCCGACCGAATCGGACTCGAGCAGTCCGACCGATCGAGTACGATGCGCACGCATGCCATCGGACTCGAGTCGGTCGGACTCCCATTGAAGTCAATGGGAGCCTGTCGTACAACGCGTACGCGGGCTGCCATTGACTCAATGGGTGTGAGGCGGACAAGGGCGCCCCCTATAGCGTGTACGCGTCCAAGCGATTCGTGCCGTACACGCACAGGTAGGGGGGACCCATGGGTCCCCCCTGTGTGCGACTCGCGCGCCTACACATACAGGGGGGTCCGACGCGGACCCCCAAAGTCCGGCTCCGACAGCTTTTTCGAGCCGGACGGCGCGAGTCGATCGGACTGCTCGCGGCGCGCATCGTACTTACCCGGCCGGGAAACGTCTCCATAGCGCGGTGCGAGTCGTGTCCATGCGAGTCGGTCGGAGCGTGTTGAAGCCGCGTTCGAGTCGGTCGGAGTTTTCGCGGGTGCCTGCATCGTACTCGCTCGGCCGGACCCGCGTACGATTCGGTCGGGAAACAGGGCTCCGAATCGGATCCGGTAAATCCGAATCCGATTCGGAGCCCTACCGGCCGAGATCGGAATCGGCCCCATAGACTCTAAACATACCAATTTACAACATGACTTTCAGTAGGTGATTGGGTCATGGTTAAGAAACCCAACAGAGTAAAGAAAGGTGCTTCAAAGTTTTCACTACCTGTACAGGTTCTGAAAACTGTGAAAGGTTCACTCTTTTTGGATAAGAAGGGGTGGTGGAATAAAAGAGTGGTTGTCAAGCTGTTACCTGAGCAGGCAGCCAAGATTCTGTTATCTAAGAATTTAACTGAAGAAGATAATGTCAATTGCACTCATTTCACCTTGGGTTCACTGTCTGACAACAAAGCAATAACTGGTTTATCCAATGAGTCCACTTCACATGGCGTATATGTTCATACCCCACTTGTAAGTTCACACTTTGGTGAACCTTCTTTGCAACAAGATGCTCATTTGCAGCAAGGTACTTTGAGTGAAGAAGCTTGCTCTTGAACTTCCAAATCTCCACGTAATTGTTCTTTGCCCTCTAGGTTTAGAGATTTTTATATGTATTAAGTTTTCTTTAAAAGAAAGGGGATGATGTAATGATGCTTGTGAAGTCACGATTCTCAGTGTGTCTTTTATGTTCATCACCATGCTCTATAATGTTTTGTTACATCTTTTAGTTCTAGTGCGGCTCACGCTAGCAATAACATGCTTAGAATTAAAATGTATTCCTCGTGCAGCAGTTTCTCCTTAACGAACTCAGAATGCATGCTACAACCAGATGCACTCTGATCTTCACTTAAGAGAGATGCACTCCTATGATATCCACCTTAAGATGAGAATAAAGAATTACTTGAATACCGGGAACAATTCTCTTTGCTTCCTTCCCATCACCACCACTTTACAATGCCTCTAGGATCACTGAGTTAGGAAATACAAGGCAGTGAAGGGCTGAGAGCCAAAGCGCTCAGGCCACATTAAAAGGTGATGCTTGCTGTACATCATCTAGGGGTGGTGCAGGCAGGCCTTGAAGAATCACAGGCCGGGGCTGAATCAATGTAAGTTCTGGCTTACCCACTGAAGTTATAGTGGATGGCATATGCACACCAGCGCAAGTGTCCGTGAACAGGGCCTGGCTGCCTGACCCTTGCTCAAGTGAGGGTCACAAAGTGACAGCCAACCAGGCTTGACTTATTTTCTAATTGCTATTATAACATGTTAACAGTAAACAGAAAATGTGTATGTTTATGATGCACGAAAATGGGTGAGTGGAGGCCCAAGGACCAAAGAAACTATTCCTCCATGTCTCTCTTTCATCTCTTTGCATGGCCACAGGAGTACAGGGTGAGGGGGAAGCACACATACTTAAGTCACACTGAATGCGTTCTAGCTCAGGTGTTTATTGCTTATTGTTGCAGACATGAGAAGGACCTCGGGCTCTGAGCGAAAAGCCATCTGCGCCCAAAGAAGAGACAGAGCAGTGGGCACCATGATAAATGCTTTGTACGCTTGGTCATGTCACACACCAAGACTATATAGTGCATGCATGATGCAGCCCCAAAATACAATTTATCAAGCCACACACAGCCACTTTCAATGAATCTGAGTGTCCTGAGTGTCTTAATAAATCCAGAGTAACACATTGCAAATCTCTGCTTTCCGTTATTCTGACCCAGGGAGGCGTCCTGTGGGCGTTGCATAGGTGTTGTTACGCAACACCCATGGAATTTGACGCATTCCCAGATTTACCATTCCTGATAGACATGGGAATGCGCCAATATGCTATGCCTTTCCAGTGGAGGGGTAATGAGGAGAAATATCTGTATTTCTCCTCGTTACCTCCTCTTTCTATGCATTCTATGCATTCTGCAGCACACATAGAAAGAGTAAAATGCCTCAGGGGGTTCTTTCTGTGCAGGAAGGTGCCCTATAATGCACAAAAACAATCCTGCATGCAATGCAGGCACCCTTGTGCAAGGGTGCCTGCATTGGCGCTAGGCAGTCCATTGTGCACCAAGAATGGCAAAAGGCTGGAATGCCATATTGTGATAAATATAGTGGATTCCTGCCCTTTCCCTGAAACGCACTGCAGCGTAGTAAGGTGACTTGCTGCGCTCTGTTACTTTTTGATAAATATGCCCCTCAGTGTTTACAAAAGCAGTTCAAATGCAGTGACTAAAAGGATGCAATACTGCCGATAATGTCACTCTGCAACCCCGCCAATAACGTGTTTCGCAGTAATCTTCCCTGACACCTGAAATACCTTGCGAGATATATCACCTCACAATCTTTATGCGAATGAATTGCTGTTGAAACTCTATCTCTTAGAGGACCCTTTCAAAACATGTGCTAGTTTGGAAGAGCATCACTTTTTCATTGTGTGACGGTTTGTGCATTGAAGAGAGTGATCCACAGAGCAATCACCTGCAGCAAGGAACGCCCAGGAAAAAGAGCACAGACCCTATCAGAAGGCTAATTTAGGGGTGGCAGGTGTACCATTGTCTGTCAGTACCACTGCCACCTTTTCATTGACATTAGATAACATTAGTATCTACCATCTATAGTTTCCTCAAGAAAGAGATCCATTGAAGCTATATAAACATGCCATGATTGCATTGTAACATCTTTAAAAAATCCAGACAAGTCCCCATTTCAACATCCTCAGGGCAATCCTTTAGCAAAATGTGTGTCCTCATGATGAACTTACCCGAAACACGGAACTACAAACGTTTCAATTTAACAACTTCTCCATTTTGCTTGGATATGATCGTTATTTTGGCAATATTATTCTCTTTCGGATTTCCATCAATATTTTACACTTGGTTTCTCTTACCAGAGTTTAGGAGTCCCTCTAGACGTTTTTATTTATGGCTGTTATTGTACTGAAATTAAGAACTCACTCACATTCAATCACCACTGACACTGGCCATCAAAGCGAACAAATTATCCCATCCATTGACATTTATCCATCAAGTTACTCAATCTTACATGCACTCACACACAGACAAACACACGAGAACACTGCACACACACCTTGCTATGCAAATGCTTGTCTTCAAATGCTACGAAGGGGAAACATTGTTTACAACGTGTGTAATACATCGCATGCCATTACAACGCGGTCATTACAATGACTGTGTTGTTACATCGCAAACAATTACAACGCAAGTTGTTACAACGACTTGCTGTAGGGGGCAGAAGATGTTGGATTTAAAATCCAACACCTTCCCTACTGTTGCACAGACTGGAGTTGGAATAGTAAATTATACTATTCCAAAATCCAGCGCGCCCCCTACAGCAACTCGTTGTAATGACTTGCGTTGTAATGGTATGCAATGTAACAACGCAGTCGTTGTAATGACCACGTTGTAATGGCATGCGCTGTATTCGCATGCATTGTAACGTGGTCTATTCGCTACAAAGTGGTAGGAGTCCAACCCTAGCTTTTCAGTTGTTCACTTTCATTGCCAGTGGTAGGTCTCAATGTGCAATACTAGTGTTATTTACATCTATCCCTCGTGCAATCTGCCTCTCATTTGCCATTTAATACTTAAGTGAGGCCTCTGTTCCAGTTCAGGGAATAATACACTGCAAAAATGTGCTGCTTGGTTAGGAATGAGTGATCTAAAACTAAATATGGCTAACACAGAGTTCATTGTCCTAGGCATAAAACACATATGCTCATCTCGTTTGCTATGCCCTGCCTTGTTAGCTCTGTGCCTCAAGTTTGTGGATGGAATCAAAATCAGGGTTTTATTTATTAATTGAGATAAAATCCAAACCAAATTTAGATCGTGTCGTTAAGGAATGTTAATTCATGGTATGCCAACTCTGTCAAGTACTCTGCTTCCTCCCTATGCACCACTATAAAGTAGAAGCAAATGTCCTCCTTCAGTCCAGGGTACGTTATCAAAATGGCTTGATGGCAAATCATTCAAAATGGAGAGCTGGTTTATTTGTGTTTGACTTGAAAATGACCGTGTAATAATTACCAGTAAAGCCCAGGGTGAATCTTAAGAGTCCATCTCTGATTTATAAGTGCACTGAGCTAATTGGCACAGAAGATCTCCTGCCATCAGCCCCGTAAACTTCATCCTTCATGTTATGTTTCTCTTTTAGTAGTCCCTCGTTCCAGATACAAGTGTAATAGTAGTTGGAGGTTTTTAGTCAAAGGTTATGTTTTGGAATCAAAATTGAAGGGAACACCATATGCTATCCTACCTGCTCCTATTCAACGATCAGTCAGTGTAATAGCCAATATAAATGCATACATAAGTAAATATAAATATGAATATGAATATCTATCTATCTATCTATCTATCTATCTATCTATCTATCTATCTATCTATATATATATATATATATATATATATATATATATATATATATCTTTTTCTTTGACAATCATCTATACCAGCAAATCAGGGGAGTAGCCATGGGGGCCTGCTTCTCTCCCAGCTATGCCTGTTTGCATATGGGGCTGTGGGAGGAGCAGGTCCTCATGGGCAAATTTAAGAATATAATTGATCAGCATGTGCCCCTATTTCTGCGATACATTGATGATGTGTTCCTTATCTGGAGGGGCTCGGAGTTACGGGCTCGGAGTTACAAGCTCTTGAGTTCATTGAACAGATTAATGACAATCAGTTGAACCTCCAGTTTACTGCAAATATCAGTAAAAGTTCCATTTATTTTTTAGATGTGGAGGTTTACATCAAGAATGATAACATTGCAAGTAGATTATATCGCAAACCTACTGCTGGTAACACACTGCTGCACGCCGCGAGTCATCACCCGCGCCACTTATTAGAGAGCATCCCGTATGGGGAGATGCTGCGGGTAAAGCGTATTTGCAGCAGTGAAGAGGATTGTCAAATAGCACAGCAAGCAAGTAGGAAGAGATTTCTAGAAAGAGGATACTCTTCGAAAACTATTGAAAGGGCCATTAACAAAACTAGGTCAATCACCAGAACACAGGCGTTAACAATCAAAACCAATCGACAGGATACTGGCCTGGATCATTTAGAACAACCCTGTAGAATAATTCTAACCTACAATAAGCAGCACCAAGCGCTAAGGAAAATATTAAATAAAAATTGGAACTTGGTGCGCAGTGACCCTGTGGTGGGTAAATGCTTGCCTAAAAAACCAGAACTGACATTCAGAAAAGCAAGGTCAATGGGTGACAGTCTAGTTAGAAACAGTGTAGAGCTTAGACCACCTGCTAATTGGCTCACCTCACACAAAGGCTTTACCAAATGCCCGACGTGCAAAGCTTGCAAATTTGCTCAGAATAGGAAAAGTTACATCAGCCCGTTCAAGGTAGATCCTATACCGATTAGCAAAAGACTAACATGCAAAACAGAGTTTGCGGTCTATGTGCTGGAGTGTCCGTGTGGCTTAAGATACATAGGCAGTACCAAACTGCCAGCTCATAAAAGGATACTCCAGCACATAAGAGCAATCACTAATAAGGATCAAGCCTATCCAGTGGCAAGGCATTTTGAGGATAGGCATGATAGTGATCCAGCAAATCTACTGTACTTTGTGATTGACTCTATCCCCCCATTAAGAAGGGGAGGAAACCGTGAGGCCCAACTTCGTTTGTTAGAAACCTGTTATATATTGGAATTAGACACAAAGGCACCGGCAGGGTTGAATGCGAGTGAGGATTTCTTTACTTGTTTACAGTAGATGAGTATAATATGTCTAGATATTTGCACTATACGATCTATAGCATTGTCAATTTGATTCCACACAATGAGATGTGCATATGCACAGTTGGTAATCAATACTTCCCTCACCACTTCCCTTGGTCAGCCAGAACATTTCACAACCCTATAGCTATAAGAATCTGCTTTTTTATCTGTAAATTAAGGCACAAAGCACTTTTTTAGAACTCATAGATTTTATTGGTGATATAAATTATTATTTGCACATTTGCACAATATTTATATAATCTGTGTATACATGGAAATAGGATTGGCCCACTGGGGCCGTATTATATTAAGTGCTATAAGACACAAGGATCAAAAGAACATGTAACCATGTAGCGTATGATTTTATCATAGTTATGAAAAGGGCAAAACTGCGCTTTTAGAACAATTATATATGATTTTTGGGAGTTCCCAAAGAGTTAAAGACTTTTTAACATGTGTATACCTTTATGTACTAATAAGATTGACACCAATCAATGACCAAAACAAGGCGGATGTGATTAATGGTATTTTTTAAATTATCTGTTAATGCAATTCTGATCATTTGAATGCTTTTAAAAGATTTTAAATACCAATTAACATATATTTTGTTTATATTTAAATGAACCGGCATTTTGCAACATTTTATATATATTTATTTATGAATATATTTTACATTAATGTAATTATTACTTATATCGAATGTATGCTTATTTTGCACAAGGTGATCTCTTTGTTGTGTCAGCACTCATGGTGGTATCATTACCATGTAGTATTTTTTCCATGTCTACTAGCGGTCACCTGACTGCTACGTTTTGCACTTGCACTTTAAATAGGGGTTAAACAAATGGCAACGCGTCATGTGATCAAGGCCCAGGTGGGGCTGAAACGCGTCATGGCGGAGATGCAGGGCACATAATAAACATATTGCACAAAGAACTTTGGGTCCGCGTTCGTCTGTCCGAGTGCAGTGGATGTTTGGAGACGGAGCCTGCAAAATATCTGTATATATATGTATGTATATATATATATATATATATATATATATATTCACTGAAAAAACCATAGGTTTCAGACACGTTATAGTTAGGAATTAGCATTTAAAAAACCTTTGAAATTCACTGAAAAAACCATAGGTTTCAGGCACGTTATAGTTAGAAATTAGCATTTAAAAAACCTTAGAAATTCACTGAAAAACCATAGGTTTTAGGGACAGTTATAGTTAGTTGGACATTGCACTCGTACAAAACCCGTGAAATTCCCCCGTTATAGTTAGTTCAGGTAACTATAACTCGCGCCCCGCAATGCACTGCTGATGACGTCACATATTACATCACTCATGACATGGTCAGTGACATCACTGATGACATCACTGATGACATCTCAAATGACATCACTGATGACATCATCCAGTGACTGTGTGTTTCTGTAAAGTTTAAATATGTTTAATATATATAGGGAAAGGCATATTGAAGAATGAGTGGGTGTATAAGTGTCTGAATGGATGATTTAGTAGGTGCGTGACTAACTCTATAAGTGAGTGATTAAATGTATCTTACTGAATGCATGGGTTAGTGACTAAACTGGGTGAATGTCTGTATCCGCCTGTCTGTTGCTGTGTAAGTGGCTGCATGGGTTTGTGAATAGCTACATGAGTGTCTATATGAGTTATTGATTGGTTGTCTGAGTATCTGTATGTGTGCCTGAGTGTTTGTGTGGGTGGGGTGTGTGCGACTCTGTGCATAGATGTGTGAGTGGGTGATTCACTGGGTGGATGGTTTCAAGAGTGCATCTGTGATAGACTGTATGGGTGGGTAAGTGTGTGTAAGAGTGTGTTAGTGAGTGAATGTATGTCCCAGTGGTACATGTGTGAGTAACTACATATGTGAAAGGCAGTATATATATGTGTTGGAGTATATAAATAGCTATAAGCGAGAGTGTGTGAATGTGAGAGTGACTGTATGGATGAGTGTGTGCTTGTATCAGAGATTGTATAAGAGCGTAAGAATGTGCTAGTATTTGTATGAGTAAGTGAGCTAGTGTGTGTATAACTGTATAGGTGAGTAAATGGGTGTGTGCTTAATTTTGTGCATGACTGATTAGGTGTGTGAGTACCTCTATGGATGAGTGGCGGTGTGTGAGTGTTTATATAGGTGTATGAGTGCATATAATAGTCCTGTACTGAGTGACTATAAGTATGAATGATTGAACGGGTGAGTGAGTAGATGTGTGTGTGTAGACCTAAGAATCAGTGAGTGTGTATATAGTAATTGGTGTTGGAGTGTCTATGGTTTTGACAATGGCAGTCTGTAATTTACAGTGGGTGTATCAAAAGTTATATTAGGGTGTGAGAAGATGCATTAAATTATCTTATGGATGATGTCATCAGTGATATCATCAGTGATGTCATTTGAGATGTCATCAGTGATGTCATCAGTGATGTCACTGACCATGTCATGAGTGATGTAATATGTGACGTCATCAGCAGTGCATTGCGGGGGCGCGAGTTATAGTTACCTGAACTAATTATAACGGGGGATTTCACGGGTTTTGTACGAGTGCAATGTCCAACTAACTATAACTGTCCCTAAAACCTATGGTTTTTTCAGTGAATTTCTAAGGTTTTTTAAAAGCTAATTTCTAACTATAACGTGTCTGAAACCTATGGTTTTTTCAGTGAATTTCAAAGGTTTTTTAAATGCTAATTCCTAACTATAACATGTCTGAAACCTATGGTTTTTTCAGTGAATTTCAAAGGTTTTGTAAATGACAATTTTTAAATGTATTAATTGTTATATTTATTTTTTTGATACTGATTTACAATTTATTTTTAAACTATTTATTTTTAGATATTTTATTTTTTAAATTACATTGTAATTACATTATACATTACATTACAAAATATACTTTCTCAGAATGAATTACTTTAGTTTAAATACTTTGCAAATAGGCAATAGACTTTTCAGTACAGTAGTTACAGTTGTTGCAATGGGCAACACAATTTCAAACACAATGCAACATTGAGCTCAATGTGAATTTCTAGTTAAATGCAATTAGTTACTTTATGGATTACTTTTCTAACCACAGGACTGGATCCGAGATTCAGTCCTGTGACATCTCCTGTAAACAGTTGAGTAAAAGCGTTTTGGTTACAGTAGTGATTTTTAAGGAATATTATTGTATTTTAAAAGTTATCACACAAACTTTATCACATAGAATCACCAATGTTATCCTATGGGAGGAAATTCACTTAGCAGGTAAGTAGTGTTATCGTTACTTTTTCTTACTCAGTGGTGGATCCTGGATCCAGCACTGGTGCATCTCCTGTAAACAGTTGAAAGAATGCGTTTAAGTCACACATGCGATTTTTAAGGAATATTTGTAGTTTGTGAAAATCGACACTTTGAAACTTTTCTGCTGAAAACCAGACAATGGATTCCTATGGAAGGAAATTCAAGTTACTGGTAAGTACGGTTAGAATTACTTTTCAGGGTCAGTGCTGGGCTAAAAGATGCAGCGCTGGGTTCTCTCCTGATAACAGGTGAGTAAATCGGAATTCATAGTTCGGCTGATTTTAGAGAAATATTATAAAGTTCCAAAACTCCACACTTAGAAGAATTTCCAAGTGAAACCAGTCAATGTTAGCCTATGGAAGGAAATACAAGTTACTGGTAAGTACGGTTAGAATTACTTTTCAGGGTCAGTGCTGGGCTAAAAGATGCAGCACTGGGTTCTCTCCTGATAACAGGTGAGTAAATCGGAATTCATAGTTCGGCTGATTTTAGAGAAATATTATAAAGTTCCAAAACTCCACAGAAGAATTTCCAAGTGAAACCAGTCAATGTTAGCCTATGGAAGGAAATTCAAGTTACTGGTAAGTACGGTTAGAATTACTTTTCAGGATCGGTACTGGGCGCAAAGATGCAGCACTGAGGTCTCTCCTGATAATAGGTGAGTAAATCGGAATTCGTAGTTCTGCTGATTTTAGAGGAATATTTGTAAGTTTCAAAAATCGGCACTTAGAAACTTTTTCAGCAAAAAGCAGGCAATGATATCCTATGGAAGGAAATTCAAGTTACTGGTAAGTACGGTTAAAATTACTTTTCAGGATCAGTACTGGGTTCAAAGATGCAGCACTGAGGTCTCTCCTGATAACAGGTGAGTAAATCGGAATTCGTAGTTCGGCTGATTTTAGAGGAATATTTGCACAATGGTGAATAAAGGGGGCGGGGCCTGAGGATACATGTCTGCAAACACGCCCTGTGGCGCGTTTTAAGTTGGAGAATTAATTCCTCCTCAATCCCGAGGGTCCCTAGGGGCCAACTAGCCCACCAGGTACCTCCAGTATGCGCCAGAGAGCTGCATTGCAGAGAGGTGTTCAGAGGCCACGCCCCTTTTTACAACACTCTGCAACGCAGCTCCGTGGCGCTTACTGGAGGTACCTGGTGGGCTAGTTGGCCCCCAGGGACCCTCAGGATTGAAGAGGATTTAATTCCCCATCTTAAAACACGCCACAGGGCCTGTTTGCACACATGTCACCTGAAGCCCCGTCCCCTCCCTTCACCACTGTGCAAACGCGCCCCGTGGTGCGTTTTAAGTCTGGCGGTCCGGAGGTGGCGGTCCCCGGGGCGTGTGGGGGGGCCAAGAGCCCTCCCGCACCATTATTTTTTAAAGCCCTGGGGGGTGGCGGTCCCCAGGGCTTGGGGGGCCTTCGAGGCCCCAAGATTTATTTATTTTCGGCGGGATTCGTGCACCCTAAGCGCATCCCGCCAATTTTTTTTCTTAAAAAATGCTTTTTTCTGCCCAAGGGGGTCCTTGTGGGACCTAGGGGGTCAGGGTGTTTCTACCCTGCCCCCTTTTTGCGCTTTGCGCACTTGTTTCTGTCCCTCGGTTCTACTGAGGGACAAAATGGCTGCCAACACTTCCTGATTTGGAGTGTTGACAGTCAATTAGCATGCAGCTCGTGATCCGGAGGGTACGCGGACCCTACTCGGCCATAGATATATATGTGACTTTACTTTTGATTTTCTCAGGAACTACTGAACGGATTTACACCATTTAAGCAAAAGGCACGACACTGAACCAAGGGCTACCTCTTTGCCAAATTTGGTGTAATTCCGTTCAGCAGTTCGGGCTGTAGCTGCAACTATGGAAAAATTAATGGGGAAAACGCGTTTTGGGACCCCCCTTTTTTCTCTGCCCCCGCTTGACGAATCACCCCGAGACTTTCAAGATAGGAGCGGACCGGAGCGCGCCAACAAGTTGGAAGCTTTCGCGAAGATTCGTCAACCGGCGCCAACGTTATTGCAAATAGAATGTTGCGGATTTCCTATGGAAAATAGGTCCTAACTATAACTATCTACTGGTGACCGCCAGTAGATATATATATATATATATATATATATATATATATATATATATATATATATATATATATATATAAACAAACCTTCCCAGAATGGGATTCTTCCCGCACTCACAGTTTCCACAATAATTTAGTCCAATCAATTGTGCTTTTCCATGGGGTGTTTATTTACAGCATGCCAGCAACCCCTACGCGTTTCGATCTCAGCCGAGATCTTGCTCACGGGGAGCAAGATCTCGGGTGAGATCGAAACGCTTAGGGGTTGCTGGCATGCTGTAAAGCACAATTGATTGAATTAAATTATTGTGGAAACTGTGAGTGCGGGAAGAATCCCATTCTGGGAAGGTTTGTTTGGAAGTGTAACGGCGAGGCTCTGCCGTACTTCATCGCACCACCGGAGAGCGCCCGAAGGTCGGGAAAGTGGGGCACACTTGGAAGGATATATATATATATATATATATATATATATATATATATATATATATATATATATGTATATATATATAAAATATGCTTTATTCGATCACTAGTATCATAAAAGCAATGTGCAACAAACATGCAAAAACGTTAAAATTATACAGTAGTTCACAACAAGTTAAAACGTGATTAAGCTATATTTTTGAATTGCTAATTTTATAAAAGGTTATGTAATAAAAGAAGGATACTAGTAAGGGAAAAAATTCCTGGGTGATGATTTTTTTTTTTTGGGTTTTAAAAAATTATAAAAACAAGAATATATAAAACAGTGGAAAAAGAGGCATTAAAACACCACCAAACAGTAATGTGTAAAACATAAATATATAAAAACTATAGAGGAACGCTCACAAACAAGGAGAATGTATCTCAAGATAGGACACTCTACTTTTAAAAATACGTGCGCTCCTCCCAGAGGTTCAAAATTAGTGAACTATTCAACATATTGCAATGAATGTAAAAATGGGGAAGAAACTGCCATTATTACTTATCACTCGACATATGAGAGCCCTTCAAAGCTTTGTGTCTGATAATCCAGGCACGACTCAGAAACTTAGCCACCCCACAAATAAAAAGCATGCTTGAGTCAGTTTTGAGGATACGCAGGGCGACCTTGTAGTCACGTGTGCCCATGGATTTACAGATTGGTTTTATCCATTTGGACCTGATGATAGAATAAGTCGGGCAAGCAAACAAAACGTGGGACACACTTTCCATCGGAGCTCTGCAACAAGGGCAAGGGCAAGCCTCGTTTCGATGTTTGTGCGGGCTCCATTTAGATGTTGTTGCATGAACTGGGAGTGTGCCTAACCTAAATTGGGTGTATAGCAGCCTATCACGTGGGGCCTGGATAATATCTAAGCCTCTACACTGCTTGTGAAGTCATCAGTCAATCTCCTCAAATTTGGTTTACTCAGCTCGTTGGAATCAACCCAGTTCCAATAAATATACTTGAGCTCTGGCTTGTTAGGTGGGACTTGAGTGTCCCATGATTCCGAAAGACCCAGCTTTGTCAGCGTCATTCTAACGTTGGATATCCACTTAACCCTGTGCCCCACATCTAGATTAATCACCTCAGTCAGGGCAGCGGCATAATTTGCGAGCTCAGCGGTGCGCATTACATGTGCCCAAACAGCAATGGGCGCAACTTAGCAATATCCCTGAGAGGCCATCTACCCATGTCAAACATTAAGGGGGTTAGTGGGGTATTACGGGGGAGCATCACCAGGTCCCTCAAGAACTTGTGCTCGGATCTGCAAATATCCTCAATGTTGTCAAAGCCCCATAACTCCGCACCATACAGTGCCGTGCTAACTGCTTTGACTTCGTAAATTGCGAGAGCTGGAGCAACCGGCCTGCTATACGAGGACCGGTGTTCTTTACTTAATGCCCCGACTACGCGCTTGTGGTTCATGAGCATCTTCGCTAAGTGGGGCTTCCAATTTTTTTTGTCAGAAAGCCGAATGCCCAGATAATCGAACATGCTTACTCTCTCCAATAAAGTGTCATTTAACGTTAAGTTATTTTTAAAAGACTTGTGAGGATTAAAAACCATGAATTTTGTTTTAGTGGTGTTTATAACTAGACCCCGAGAGTCACAAAATAGTTGATATCTATTTAGCAGTTTTTGCAACCCAGATGGTGTTTTTGACACCAACAGGGTGTCATCGGCAAACAAGAGGGTTGGGACTTTGTCGCCCGCCAAGATTGGCACGTCGGCCGAGACCTCCTGAAGAAATCTCACCACCCCATTGACGTATAAAGAGAACAGGGTGGGGGCCAAGACGCAGCCCTGGCGGACTCCTCTACTAACTGGTATCTTCTCCGTAACCTCCCCTTGGGGCCCCCATCTCACTTGGGCATAGTTTCCTTCATGTAAGCGAATTAAAAAATTAAGTCTAGGGGGGGAATACCCAGGTCCCTCAACGTCTGCCACAATCTTATCCTGGGTACGAGGTCAAAAGCAGTTTTCAAATCGATGAAAGCATGGTAAAGGCTACCCTTGCCAATAACAACGACCTTCCAATATATAAGTAATAATCTAAAAACTTGGTCGATCGTTATATATATATATATATATTTATATATATATGTATGTATATATATTACCTGCTGGCGGTCGCCAGTAGGTAGTTATAGTTAGGACCTAGTTTCCAAAGAAAAAGCGTTTTTTGATTTGCCAATATCTTTGGCGCCGTTTCATGAATCTTCGCTAAATTTTCAAAACGAATGGCCCGCTCCTGTCAGCTCTTGTCTTGAAAGTTTCGGGGTGATTCGTCAAGCGGGGGACGAGAAAAAAGGGAGGTCCCAAAACACGTTTTCTCCATGTTAATTTCCATAGGAACTTTTGTCGCGGCTACTGCCCGAACTGCTGAACGGAATTACACCAAATTTGGCAGAGTGGTAGCTCTTGGTCCAGAGTGCAATCTTTGCTTTAAATGGTGTAAATCCATTCAGTAGTTCCTGGGAAATTTGAAAATAAAAAATATCAATATCTGGTGACAGCGGGGGATTCGCGAACCCTCCCGAGCACAAGCTTCATTTTGATTGGCTGTCAACACTCCAAACCAGGAAGTGTTGGCAGCCATCATGTGACTCAGTAAAACCGAGTCACAAGAAAACAGTAAAAAAAGGATAAAAAACAAGAAAAAGGGGCACGGTAGAAACACCCTGACCCCCTAGGCCTGCTCAGGGTCAAAAAAAGCATTTTTTAAAAATATTTTCAGCCAAATTCATGCTGGGCGCCCGGATCCTGCCTTTCGTTTCTTTGAGCCCCCGGGTGGGCCAGGTCCCGGGGGCAATGAGGAAATTATATGCGGGGGCCTGCAGGGTCCCCGCAACCCTGGTGACTGCCACCTCCCCAGGGCTTAGTTTTTCATATGTGGGGGGCACGCGGCCCCACCTCAGCCCCAGGGACCACCACCTCCCCAGGGCTTTTTTTTAAAAATGCGTGGGGGGACCGCCACCTCCCAGGGGCAGTTAATTATTTTAGGGCAAGGGGGCCTCGTGGGCCCCCCAAGCCCGGGGGACAGCCACCACGCTGGGGCTTTGATTTATTTTGGGCAGGGAGCCACACAGCCCCCCACAGCCCCGGGGACTGCCACCTCCCTGGGGCTACTTTCAAAAATAAAGTGAAGGGGGGCTCGAGCCTCCCCACACTGCCCCGGGGACCACCACCTCCCTGGGGCACTGTTGATTAAATGGAGGGGGTCCGTTACGGACCCCTGGCCCCGGGGACCACCACCTCCCCGGGGCTTTAATCAGGAAACCTGCTTTCGCTTCCAAGAAGCAAAGCAGAATTGCTTTTGGGCGAAGGGAGCTGCATGTCAGCAGCTTCCCTTGCCCAAAAGCAATGCTGGCTCCCGCAGGAGGCGGGGAGCCGGCTGGGACCGTGGGGGCATTGGGGCTCCCCCCGCTGGCTCCAACGTGAGGGCCGGCCCCGGGGAATGGGGAAGGGGAGCCACGCGGCCCCCCTCCCTAAATAAAAAACAAAATAAAAAAGAACGAGGCAAAGCCCCGGGAGATGGGGTCCCCGGGGCCAATAATGGCCTCAGGAGGGGGGCCATGCAGCCCCCCTCCTTAAAAATAATAATAAAAAAAAAAAAAATATGTGGCCATACACCAGGGGATGGGGTCCCCGGGGCTGAAATCGGCCATGGGAGGGGCCCCCTTCCCGTTTTTCTTTTTTTTAAATGCTCAGGCCCTGGGGGATGGGGTACCCAGGGCCCAAAAATAATAAAGGGAAAGGGGTCACACAGCCCCCCTTCCAAAAAGCAAATTAAAAAAAAGCTGGCATCTCGCTGGAGGCCCCGCCCCCACCACTGTGCAAACATGCCTCCTGGCGCATTCTGGATTGGGGGATTAAGCCCCCTTGAATACTAAGGGTCCTTAGGGGCCAACTAGACCACCAGGTACCTCCAGTAATCCCCACACAGTGGGATTGCTGCGAGGTGGTCCGAGGCCACACCCCTTTTTACACCACTCTGCAAACGCGCCTCTTGCACACTGCTGGTGGGGCAATGAGGTCCTCTTGTGTCCTGAGGACCTCAGGACTAAAGTGGGCTTCATCCCCCGAGCAGCAGTGCACCAGGAGGCGCGTTTGCAGAGTGGTGTAAAAAGGGGGCATGGCCTCAGGCCACTCTCAGCAATACAACTGTGTGGGGCTTACTAGAGATAACAAAAAGGGCTAGTTGGCCCCCAGAGACCCTCAGGAGGCAAGGGGACTTCATCTCCCAACCAAGAGCGTGCCAGGAGGCACGTTTGCAGAGTGGTGGAGAAAGGGGGCGTGCCCTGTGTCCACCTCTCACCAATCCTACTGTGTGGGGCTTTCTGGAGGTAACAGGTAGACTAGTTGGCCCCTAAGGACCCCCACAAGTGAAGGGGACTTCATCCCCCAACCAAGAGCATGCCAGGAGGCGCGTTTGCAGAGTGGTGGGCAAACGGGGCGTGGCCTGCTATGAGAACTTAGCAATCCTGTTGTGTGGGACTTACTGGAGATAATCGGAGGGGTAGTTGGCCCCCAAAGATTTCCTTGGGGGCCGACTACCCCTCCTGTTACCTCCAGTAAGTCCCACACAGTGGGATTGCTAAGGGGTCTTCGGAGGCCACACCCGCTTTTCTCCACCACTCTGCAAACGCGCCTCCTGGCACACTACGGGTTGGGGGATGAAGTCCACTTTACTCCTGAGGGACTTTGGGGGCCAAGAAGCCGTCCAGGTACCTCCTGTAAGTCCTATGCAGTGGAATTTCTGAACGCTGGTCGGAGTCCCAGCCCCCTTTCTGCACTACTCTGCAAACGCAACTGCTACGTTATAGCTATAAATTAGCATTTAAAAAACCTTAGGAATTCACTGAAAAAACAATGTGGGGGGAGCCCCAATGCCTCCGCTGTCCCAGCAGGCTCCCTGCCTCCTGCGGGAGCCTGCATTGCTTTTGGGCAAGGGGAGCTGCTGACATGCAGCTCCCTTTGCCCAAAAGCAAATCTGCTTTGCTTCTTGGAAGCGAGAGCAGGTTTCCTGCTCTCACTTCCAAGAAGCAAAGCAGTGTTTGCTATGGCAGGGGGGAGCCGTGCTCCCGCCCTGCCATAGCAAACGGCAATGTCCCGGGGGTGGGTACCCCGGGACATTCCAGTAGCCGGCCCTGGGGGTGGCGGTCCCCAGGGCCATCTAGGGTTCCAGGAGGGGGGCCTTGCGGCCCCCTCCCAACTGATTAAAGCCCCGGGGAGGTGGTGGTCCCCGGGGCAGTGTGGGGGGCTCGAGCCCCCCCACACTTTGTTTTTGAAAGTAGCCCCGGGGAGATGGTAGTCCCCGGGGTTGTGGTGGCCCCTGTGGACCCCTGCATATAATTTCCTCATTGCCCCCTGATCCTGGCCCACCCGGAGGCTCAAAAAAACGAAGCGCAGGAGACCGCGCTTAGGTTTTTTAAAACAAAATCGGCTGTATTCGTGCACCCGGCGCGAATTTGGCTGAAAATATTTTTTAAAATGCTTGTTTTGGCCCCGGGGGTCCTTGTGGGACCCGCTGAGCAGGCCTAGGGCGTCAGGGTGTTTCTATCCTGCCCCCTTTTCTTGTTTTTTATCCTTTTGTTTACTGTCTTCTTGTGACTCAGTTTTACCAAGTCACAAGATGGCTGCCAACACTTCCTGGTTTGGAGTGTTGACATCCAATCAAAATGAAGCTCGTGCTCATGAGGGTTTGCAAATCCACTGCGGTCACCAGATATCAATATTTTTTATTTTCAAATATCCCAGTAACTACCAAATGGATTTACACCATTTAAAGCAAAGAGTGCACTCTTGACCAAGAGCTACCTCTCTGCCAAATTTGGTGTAATTCCGTTCAGCAGTTCGGGCTGTAGACGCAACAAAAGTTCCTATGGAAATTAACATGGAGAAAACGTTTTTTGGGACCCCCCTTTTTTCTCGGCCCCCGCATGACAAATCACCCCGAAACTTTCAATACAGGAGCTGACTGGAGCGGGCCATAAATTGTGAAAATTTCGCAAAGATTCATCAAATGACATCAAAGATATTGGCAAATCAAAAAACGCTTTTCCTATGAAAACTAGGTCCTAACTATAACTACCTACTGGCGACTGCTAGTAGGTAATATATATATAAATATATATATATATATATATATAAATATATATATATATATTTCCAAATGAAAAGGCTCGTTTATTCACCTTCTATTTCGGGAGGAATGCAGGACACACAGCATGACCTTAACAGCAGTAACATACGCCAAACGCGTTTTGGGCTTCCATAGCCCTTGCTCACTGGCATCTCGTGAGGGGAACAGCTGCTAAAATTTTCCTGCCTTTAGTGGGCGTGTGCTGTTAGCCTTCTGGTCTCAGTAGTTCTTTCATTGCTGTTATCCCCCAAACAGTCTCAATCTCCCAATGGGTCGCTGTACACAGGTAAGGCTGGGGCCCGCATTAGTTTCACCTCACCAAACGGTTCACGCTGTTCCTTTACGCCCACAGTCATCGGCGATAGGAGCTGCCGAATCCGCAGCGGGGCACCTCGCGGCCGAGCAGGCCGCTAAATATCCAAATGAAAAGGCTCACGCTTGAGGTGCCACACACAGCGCGTTTATTCACCTTCTATTCACCTTCTATTTCGGGAGGAATGCAGGACACACAGCATGACCTTACAGCAGTAACATACACCAAACTCGTTTCGGGCTTCCATAGCCCTTGCTCACTGGCATCTCGTGAGGGGAAGAGCTGCTGAAATTTTCACCGCACTCGCAGTGATCTTTAAGTCCTGCCTTTAGTGGGCGTGTGCTGTTAGCCTTCTGGTCTCAGTAGTTCTTTCACTGCTGTTATCCCCCAAACAGTCTCAATTTCCCAATGGGTTGCTGTACACAGGTAAGGCTGGGGCCCCGCATTAGTTTCACCTCACCAAACGGTTCACGCTGTTCCTTTACGCCCACAGTCATCGGTGATAGGAGCTGCCGAATCCGCAGCGGGGCACCCCGCGACCGAGCAGGCCGCTAAATATCCAAATGAAAAGGCTCACGCTTGAGGTGCCACACACAGCGCGTTTATTCACCTTCTATTTCGGGAGGAATGCAGGACACACTAAATGTCCTTAACAGGAGTAACATACGCCAAACGCGTTTCGGGCTTCCATAGCCCTTGCTCACTGGCATCTCGTGAGGGGAACAGCTGCTGAAATTTTCCTGCCTTTAGTGGGCGTGTGCTGTTAGCCTTCTGGTCTCAGTAGTTCTTTCATTGCTGTTATCCCCCAAACAGTCTCAATCTCCCAATGGGTCGCTGTACACAGGTAAGGCTGGGGCCCGCATTAGTTTCACCTCACCAAACGGTTCACGCTGTTCCTTTACGCCCACAGTCATTGGCGATAGGAGCTGCCGAATCCGCAGCGGGGCACCTCGCAGCCGAGCAGGCCGCTAAATATCCAAATGAAAAGGCTCACGCTTGAGGTGCCACACACAGCGCGTTTATTCACCTTCTATTCACCTTCTATTTCGGGAGGAATGCAGGACACACAGCATGACCTTACAGCAGTAACATACACCAAACTCGTTTCGGGCTTCCATAGCCCTTGCTCACTGGCATCTCGTGAGGGGAAGAGCTGCTGAAATTTTCACCGCACTCGCAGTGATCTTTAAGTCCTGCCTTTAGTGGGCGTGTGCTGTTAGCCTTCTGGTCTCAGTAGTTCTTTCACTGCTGTTATCCCCCAAACAGTCTCAATTTCCCAATGGGTTGCTGTACACAGGTAAGGCTGGGGCTCCGCATTAGTTTCACCTCACCAAACGGTTCACGCTGTTCCTTTACGCCCACAGTCATCGGTGATAGGAGCTGCCGAATCCGCAGCGGGGCACCCCGCGACCGAGCAGGCCGCTAAATATCCAAATGAAAAGGCTCACGCTTGAGGTGCCACACACAGCGCGTTTATTCACCTTCTATTTCGGGAGGAATGCAGGACACACTAAATGTCCTTAACAGGAGTAACATACGCCAAACGCGTTTCGGGCTTCCATAGCCCTTGCTCACTGGCATCTCGTGAGGGGAACAGCTGCTAAAATTTTCACCGCACTCGCAGTGATCTTTAAGTCCTGCCTTTAGTGGGCATGTGCTGTTAGCCTTCTGGTCTCAGTAGTTCTTTCACTGCTGTTATCCCCCAAACAGTCTCAATTTCCCAATGGGTCGCTGTACACAGGTAAGGCTGGCGCCCCGCATTAGTTTCACCTCACCAAACGGTTCACTCTGTTCCTTTACGCCCACAGTCATCAGCGATAGGAGCTGCCGAAACCACAGCGGGGCACCTCGCGACCGAGCAGGCCACTAAATATCCAAATGAAAAGGCTCACACTTGAGGTGCCACACACAGCACGTTTATTCACCTTCTATTTCGCGAGGAATGCAGGACACACAGCTGTGTGTCCTGCATTCCTCCTGAAATAGAAGGTGAATAAACGCGCTGTGTGTGGCACCTCAAGCGTGAGCCTTTTCATTTGGATATATATATATATATATATATATATATATATATATATATATATATATATATATATATATATATATATTACCTACTGGTGATTGCCAGTAGGTAGTTATAGTTAGTACCATTTTTCCATAGGAAAGCCTATATCTTTGGCATTGTTTTATGAATCTTCACATTTTCCCAAAAAAGTGTGCAGGTGATTCTTGTTGCGCATGGAAAGTTTCGGTGTGATCCCTCAAGCAGGGGCCGAAAAAGGGGGAGTCAAAATAAATGTGTTTCCTATGTTAATTCCCATAGGACCTTTGAACATGACTACAGCCCTAAAAGTGCTAGATAGAATTACACCAAATTAGGCAGAAAGGTATATTTGGTTATGCAGATTGGGCTTTTTTTGGTGTAAATCCGTTCAGTAGTTGTTGAGAGATTAAAAAAAAAAAAGTTAGTGATATCTGTGGCTGCAACGACTTTGCAAAAAAGTATGATATCTGCGGCTACCAGCACTCCAATCAGGAAGTGCTGGCAGCTGAAGCTAAGTACAAAAAAAATAATAAAAAAATGTTTAAAAAAATACAGCAAAATCATGATATTCGTGAATTTGCGGTAAAAATAAAAAATAAAAACAAGTGGTTCCTGTGCTTGTTTTCAATTAACCCCTGGGTGAGCCCAGTCCTGGGGGCATGCCGGTGAAATTGAGGGGGACACACGGGGCCCACCTCCTATGGCTTATGAAAGCCCCAGGGACTGCCACCTCCTTGGGCCAAATGTTTAGAAACTGTTGTGGGGGGGGCTGTGCTGCCCCCTCATAGCCCTGGGGACTGTCACCTCCCTGGAGCAATAAAAAAATGGATGTGGCCAGGCCCACCGGGCCCAGGCGTGCCCCAGGGACTGCCACTTACGGGACAAATTATGTACAAATAATGCCGGAGGGCCCACGCGGCCCCCCTCTGCAACCCTGGGGCTCACCACCTACCTGGGGCAATTTTTTCAAAATAAGGGGGGCATGCTCACCCTACAGCCCTGGGGACCTAAATGAATGTGGGGGGCTATCGTGGGCCCTGGGGACCACCATCTCCCCAGGGCTAAATTGTAAGATGGAGGGGGGCACGCAGCACCCCTTGTGGAACCATGGATGGCCGAGTACCTCCACCCCCCAGGCCCGGCTCCTGCTACCTCCCAAGCTGCCCACCCTCGGTAGGTAGCTGTTTGCTATTGCTTGGTGGGAGCTGACAGCTTTCATCAATCAAAAGCAAACATAACTCTGCTTTCTGCAAGTCGGAGCTGTCAAACAGCTCTGGCATGCAGAAAGTGGGGTTTTCTTCTGTTTCTCTGCACAGAAGTATGCGTTCAAGGAAACAGATGAAAACATTTGCTCTGACAGTCAGGAAGCTGCCTTTCAGAAGCCCCCATTTGTCAGAGCAATGCCAGCTCATGCAGGATGGGGGGAGCTGACAGGGACCGCGAGGCCTTGAGGCTCCTTCCACGGTCCTCAACAGAGGTCACCGGGTGCTCAGTGGGCACCCAGAATAAAGAGGCCAGGCCCGGGGATGGGGTGCCCGGGCCTACATCAGCCCATGGAGTTGGGCATCCTCCCCTGATGAAAATATATATTTTTTTAAAAGCTGGGCAATGGGGGATGGGGTCCCTGGGGACACAATTAGCCGAAATCCACCTGGTGAGGGGCGTGGGGTCTCTGGGGCCAAAAGGCCACCCTCCTCTAATAAAAATGAATTTGAAATAAAAGGCCGGCCACCTGGGGCCCGGGATGGGGTGTGAGTGGGTGTGTGAGTGGTTTTGTGAAGGATGTAACCAGTGATGTTATCAGTGATGTAATTTGAGATGCCATCAGTGATGTCATGAGTGATGTAACTAACCATGTCATGAGTGATGTAATATGTGAGGTCATAAGCAGTGCATTGCGGGGGCATAAGTTATAGTTAGCTCAGGTAACTTTAACTGATGAATTTCTATGGTTTTGTATGAGTGAAATCTAAGCATAACTTTAATGCCTCAGTAACCTTTGGTTTCTTCAGTGAATTTCTAAGGTTTTTTTAATTCTATTTCCTAACTATAACATCCCTGTAAACTTTTGTTTGTTCAGTGAATTGCTAATCTTTTTTAAAATTGATTTCTGAACTATAATGTCCCTACAACCTTAGGTTTTTTTCAGTGAATTTCAACTTTTTTTACATTTTATTTCCTAACTGTAATCTGCTGAGGTTTAATTTCTATGAAATTAGCATCATGCCAGATCGAATCCTGCCCTACTAATTTATCCAAGAAGAGTCTACTGTTTTGTGCAACACCTCTACCCAACTGGAGCAGTTTCTACTGGATAATTAGTGTGTGACCTCGTTAGTGTAAATGCATAGTTGATTTCTCTGACACAACAGCTGCGTAAAGGACGCTGAGGAAATGTCTCCAGTGACCTTGTGTGTCCGTAACGTTGCCAATGTGATTGTTCCTCGAGTGTTTTCACCAGATAACTCTACAAGGTGGAACTGCAGAGTAAACACACTTGGATGATTTATACTTACAGAAGTAAGGGGCCTATTATGATGGCGGTCGGAAAACCTCCCCGACCGCCCGCATGGCCCGCGACATCACCGCCGGTCGAATTACGATGACCCGCGGTCGAAATCCGACCGCGGCGGTCTGGTCGCGGGCCTTAACATTGCGGCGGTTGCTGCTGCCCGCAGCACCGCCGCAATGCCGAAAGGAGCATGTCCTGCATTTCCCTGCACTGCGTGGCAGGCACTGCACAGTGCCTGCCACCTGGTACAGGGAAATGTAGGGGGGGACCATGGGTACCCCCCTGTGCACCCACACCCCCCCCAACACATTGGGGGCCCGCAACGGGCCCCCAGAAGACAATCGCTGCATGCCTTTCCATGGCGGTCTGACCCCTGAGGAAAGGCTGGCTACCGCCGGCATCATAATCGTGCCGGCGAAGCCTTCTCTGCACCGCCACCATTATCCCGGTCCTGCTCCATCCGCCAGGCAGGAGTGCGGATTGCAACCGGTGGAAAAGCGGCGGTCAGAATTTCCCACTGCCGCGGTCACCACAGCCATCCTAATTTGACCGGCGGTTTTCTGGCTTGCGATCGCGGGCGGATATCCACCACCAGTCCGGCGGGCACCACCGCCGGCCCGGCGGTGGACATCCGACCACCATCGTAATAGGCCCCTAAGTTCTTCTTTGTTTGGTAGAGATGCAATCGTATTCCTAGGCATCAAGAGCCACTTCTCCAAAATAGGTGGGACACGCGCTCTGGAGGACCTTTTAGTAACCTGTCCATCATCCTGGGAAAAGGGTGGGAAGACGTTGCATATGTATTTGGGGTGGGGTCAAATGGGTGGGGCTTCTAGGCATGTTTACATACTTCTTGTTTTAAAAAGATTAGAACACAATCTCTGACCTCAGCAGCAGATGACAAGAAAGAACCCACTCATCACAGACACTACATGAGATATAGCGCTCACAATAAGCAAGTATGGAAACACCTCCATCATAGATTACAGATAACTTTTCACAGTGAAAATACAGAGAGAGAAAACACACTTGCTTTGCCTTGGCCATGCGCACAAAGTTCGGCTGATTAGTGCTTTACACAAGTATCCCATTAACTACCCCAGGATGATTATGGCTCTGGGGACCCTATGCTGCGGGGCCATGGTTCTGTGGGTGCCCTGAAACCTTTCCAGGACACCCAGGGTGCATTGCGAGCGGAGTCTGCAGGCCGCCGCAGTCCCGGCCAGCTTCCTGCCTCCTGTGGAAACCGGCATTGCTCTCTCACACAAGGAGCTGCTGCAAATGTAGCTCCCTGCTTGCAATAGCAATATTTCCATCTGTTTGCATGCATGCATATTTGCATGCAGGGAAACAGATGAAAACTCTGCTTTCTTGCTGAAAGCAGAGTTATGTTCGCTTCTGCTAGGTGGGAGCTGTGAGCTCCCTCCAAGCAAAAGCAAACAGCTACCTTCCAAGTGTGGGCACCTTAGGAGGTAGCAGGAGCCAGCCCTGGGGGGTGGCAGTCCCCAGGGCCATCCATGGCTCCATAAGGGGGGCCATGCAACCACCTTCCATTATAATAATTATCCCCGGGGAGGTGGCGGTCCCCCATTTATTTCAATGAATTGCCACTGTGAGGTGGCGGTCCCCGGGGTGGCGGATGTGCTACACTGGCTTCCCACATTAATTTGATGTTTAGCCCTAGGGAGGTGGCAATCTCTGGGGCTGCAGAGGGGCTGCATGGGCTGCCCTGCATTAATACTAAATATTTTGCCTCGGAGAGGTGGGGGTTCCCTGGACGCGGATGGGCTCAGTGGGTCTGCCTGCATACATATTTTTAAGTGCCCCGGGGAGGTGGCACTCTTCAGGGCTTTCATAAGCATTAAGAGGGGGGCCTCAGTGCCCCCTCCTATTTTTATGGTATACCCCGGGTCTTGGTCCACCCAGGGGGCTATTTAAAAGCAAGCGTGGGAGGCTGCGCTTGTTTTTTCCCCCCTTAAATTTGTGAATAGTGTGATTTTGCAGCAATTTAAAAAAAAAAATGCTTTTTGGCCAGGGGGGCCCCCCAGGGAGAACCCTAGACCAAGGCTTGAGGGTCAGGGTAGTCCTATCCTGCACCCTTTTCTTTTTTTTACATTTTGTTGTGGGATTTGGCTGAAGCCGAGGCCCAACATGGCTGCCAACACTTCCTGTTTGAAGTGCTGGCAGCCAATCAGAGCTCTGCATTTCCCTGCACAAGCTCGTTTTTGTTCGCAAAGTCGTCATGGCCACAGATATCCTTATTTTTTCCCTTAAATTTCTCAACAACTTCTGAATGGATTTACACAAAAAAAACACAATCTGTGGACCAAAAGCTAGCTTTCTGCAAAATTTGGTTAAATTCTATTTAGCGGTTTGGGCAGTAGTCATGTTTAAAGCTCCTATGGGAATCTAAATGTGAAACAGATTATTTTCTCCCCCCTTTTTCTCAGCCCCCTGCTTGATGGAACACCCCGAAACCTTCAGTGCAGAACAAGATTTAACAGGCCACTTTTTGGGAAACTTTTGTGAAGATTCATCAAACGACATCAAAGATATAGGCAAGTCAAAAACACTTTTCCTATGGAAGCATGGTCCTAACAACCGTCAGTAGCACATCAAACACACAAAAATTGATGGTCCGGAATGCTATCCAGAGTGTCTACCAGTGGTTTAGACTAATTGCATGCATTTCTCCCATCACCTTTTGTGTGTTTGTTGTAATGCCCTAAGTGGATAAGGGTATGCCAAATCGTGGGTGCCTTTCTTGCTGTGCCACAGGATTCAAGCTATCCCTCACTGATGAGGCCTGCTAAGGCACAAGTGGTCTGGAGCTGTTTGTGTTTTCTTCTAGGGAGGTCTGATTGGACTGATTGTATGAGGAGTAGGGAAAGTATTGATTTGCATAGGCAGACCTGTATCTTGACTGGCAGTGTGTGTGTGGAAAACTATGGGTTTGAATGCTACCCAGAGTGACTGCCAGTGATAAGACTATTTTCCAACACCCATCCAATCAATCTTATTGTAGATTTCTTGGGTCTAATGAAAAAAGACATGCAAGAGCACATAAGAGTACTGCAGAAGTTGCATTTTACATACCCCAAATACCTTTGTGAAGAGGCCCCTCAATGTACATATTGGTGTGTATGTGTGTGTTTGTGTTGTGGCATCAAATACACAAACGTAAAAACACCCAGGTTACACAAAAACTATTTCCCACTCATTTTAGATTCTCCCGTGCAACAAACAGAAAGGCCTGCTGCGAAAGCATGACATGCCCATCTGTAAGACAACTACACAGATCTCTCTTATCTTTGATGGGATGTACTCCTGGTCATAGCTTTCGCAACTCTGATCCATTAGGGAAAGCGAGTGCGTATCCTTTGTAGAGTTCACAGTCGTTTTTTATAACTAATTGCTATAAGAAATGTATTTATAGTCTGAAACTATTGAAATTGCTCTATTGTTTGTAACTTAATTTGCCATTTTAGAAAGATCTCCTTTTATTCTGATGAGTACAATAGTTTTCAATCTATAGTAACACAATTTTGCTTCAAATTGAACCATTCTCTGACTGGGTAGGAACCTTTGCAAGGAGTTTTTCATTAATCAGAACGCACGCACTGGAAACATAATTAAGCAGACTTAAAACGTCAGGAGACAGAACTGAAACAGTGATCGTCTGGAAAGAAGAAATGGTGTTTACAACCAATGTTACCAAGTTTACAAATTAAATGTTTAAAGAGATGGATTTTAAATTCTGCCTTGTGCATCTATTCTTGGTCTGACATTGGTCCCGTTTCCTTTCTCTTCTTGTTCTGCTCTGCTAATGTTTTATGCATTAAAGCAGGCAGGTCATGGGAGAATAAACACATGATTAATCTAGAGGTTATCAAGTATCATCCTTATCCTCACATTTCTTGATACTCAGAGGAAAAATCAATTTAGCGAGCTGTTCCTTGGCAGCCTTGCGAAGTGATTTGTTTGTATTATCTCCTCTGCCTCTATGGTTCATTTAAGATGCCTCATCAACATTTTCGTGTAGGTTTCCTATTTAAATCAACATTAATATTTGTTTTCTTTCACAAGTTTGAACCTGGCAGAAGAACGCAGATGATAAAAAAGAGTCCTTTGAATTATGCTCCCAAGTGTTTTTCTCCAGATTTGGTTTCCAATACTTGGGTTACAGATGGAAGTGGAATGATTAATCACTATTTGCAACACAAGCCAGAGGGAAGGATATATAATAGGGTCCACACCGCTTCCGAGAGGATCATTAATTAACAAGTGTGCACGTTCTGGAAAATCCACTGGTATTTTAATATAATTTCAAATTCTTTATGAACAACTTTTGTTTGCATTATTTCTCTCTTTAACTTCTTTGCCTGGAAAACATCATAAGCCGACACGTTCATATTCTACAGTATAACGTCTAACAAACGTGCAATGCTGCTAAGATAAAAGCACTCCATAGCAACACACATGCACTGTCTTAACACAACGTGGAATCCTAAATGGATGATACACATGAGATAAAATATCCATATAAATAGGACAAAGATTTTGGTGTTATTAAGTGTTATGTCGTTGCTGGTGTGCAACTGATGCCTTAGTTTTAAACCATAGACCCAACATGTGCCAGGGACGTGCGACCATAGTCCTCCACCTATCAAAGTGACAGCAATGTTATGATAATGAAGACCTAGTCCAGCTCAAATCTTCACTTACACTGCATGGACCTGGAAGAAGTTTGTGGACTAATTTAGGGGTATCATTTTTTTGTTTGAATCTGTTTATTGTAATTTGTACATTTTCTCACAATACAATAGCAGGGCAAAAACAATCAGCATGACATATAATAACATCCCAGTGCAATAAGTTTGTGGTGCCAACTATACTGTTGTGTCAAATCGCTGAGGTGCTCTAGGAACACCACTTGCAGACCGGGATTTTACCCAGGAAGAAGCCGCCTCACAGACCGCAACAAAATCTTCTTTCCTTCTTTTTGAATTGCCAGAAATAATAGATATATCTGAATTAAAAACGAAATACTAAGGACTGCTATTAACAATTTTGAAAGACTTGAGGAAACCCTGGTCCAGATGACCATGCAAGGGCGAAACACAAGTCGGCTGTTGACTGTTTCAAATTGAATCTTGTAACACCTTGAACAAATGATGAAAACTCAGAAACCATCAATAAAAGCAAAACAAAAAACCATCACTTGAAACCTTGAAGCATTCTTTATTTACTAACATTTAACAAGGAGGAGGACGCACTCATATATTCCCAATCACTAGGAAGCCCATGCAGTGTGAAAAACTCGGAACTGAGTTCCAGAAAAGGATATTCGACCAGGCTTGCACCAGAAAAAGTACTCAGTTATGGCAACCCCTGCAATAAAGAAAAAAACAAAAACAGGACCAGCGGAGCACCAGGGGAGTCAAAACTGACATTATAGAATAAAACCCAAACAAAACATCATAACGATCCTCACAACTTAACAGCACATCACCATCCTCCAGGTCGGCAGGTGTTATGGAACGTAGCCACCATCATGGAACATAGAAAAACTAGGGGAAGTCTGAGTGAGGGGTGCCAGCATAAATACAGTGAGCAATATCAGTCCACAGCTGTCGTCTGCTCCACTGATGCCTCTTCCACTGTGCCAGGGCTACTGCCCATCGTAGCAGAGTGATGAGACTGCAAATCAGGTAAAATGGTATCCCAATAAGTTTCAATATGGTATTTGCATAGCCTAAGTGTGTCCTCCCATTTGTAGGGCTACGCTTTTGGCTTGTGCCCAGTTAAGCATTAAGTGCTCCCAAGCCACGACCTCGAGGGGACTCCGGGGCTATCCATCTGCCGGTGATAAAAAGTTTGACCACTATGCAGCCCAGGTCTAGGAAGAGGGAGGTAATCCTATGTCTTTTTTTCCTGTGGAACAGTCCCAGGAGACAGACCTCCCATGTATGTAGGTCAGGGCGCTCAGTGCAGGCAGATAATTTGGAGGTGATGGTGGCCCAGTATGTATGTAAGTGGGGGCAGGACCAAAGTATAAGCAGTAAATCAGCATTTACATGAGAACAGTGTGGGCAAGCAGCATCATCCCTGTGGGAAAACCTGCTGATGTTGGCAGGTGTGAGATAAGCCCTACGGAAATTGTAGAGTGGAATAATCTTTAATCGGGCATTGAGTGGCACGTGGCATGGGCTCTCCAACAGGGTGGCCCATTCGCTTACCAAGCAGGGGCCTGCTAAGTCCGCCTCCCAATGGTGGTGCAAAGGGAGGAGCTATGGGGAAGTGGAAGTGTGGAAATCAAATTAATTAGTAAATAAGCGAATGATGTGTCTGCCCCCGCCCATCACATGTAGGTATTGAATCATAAGATGCATGGGTAGTTCTGTGGTCACATCACCCAAGTGGTGCCCCAGTGTGGCAAGTAATGCGTTGTGTAGCAAGAGTTGTTCCAAAGGTAGGCCATCCTCCTCCATCAGCACCTCAAACATTGCCCATCTGCCATGTCTGTATAGGTCCCCCAATTTGTGTATGCCTGCCACATGCCATAATGTTAGCTCAGCTGTCGACGTGGACCCCCCAAGTCTGGAAGTACCCAGCAAAGTGAACCCTGGTGCATAGTGGATCGCATGTTTAGTGATACAGAGGCATCTGCAAAAGCAGCGAAATGCAACCCTCAGTAATAGTGAGTCAGATACCCTTGTTCATGTGCCAGTATGAAATAGGTGCATTAAAGTGAGCAGCCCACAACTGGGGGAGACTGTAGCTGTGCCCGACAGGTGTAAACCTACTAGCCACTTTGATATCCATTGGACTTGGGCAGCAAAGCAACACTGCTCAAAATGTGCCCCATCTCCCAGAAGGAATCCCCACTGAGTTCCACAGTAGCGCAATGCCAGTGCCAGGGGTTCAAATGCCAATAAAAACAATATTGGCAGCGGACAGCCCTGTCTCATCCCCCTGTGTATGTAAATGCCATCCGATATGAAAGACCCTGTCTTAACCCTGATCAGGGGGCTGACATGAAACAGTTTCACTAGGCAGAGAAAGCAGTGACCAATACCATATCAGGCCAGTACGGTGAAGAAATACCCCCACTCTAATGATTCAAATGCCTTTTCAAGGCTTAAGACCGGGCATCCTGCACGCGGACATGCATGTTGGGCATAAGTCATGACTCTAAAGAAGCCGTGCAAATTCAGGGAGGCATTGCAGGCGGGGACAAACCCATTTTGATCAGGGTGTACCAAAGATGTGACCAGAGGTGTCAAGTGATCAACAAATATTTTCGCCAGTACCTTGTAATCGGTATTGAGCAGAGTGAGTGGCTTATAGGAGCCAACAAGTAGTGGGTCTTTATTGGATTTTGGTAAGGAGATGATCGTTGCCTCTCTCTGAGAGGCAATGAGACTGCTGACTGAGAGAGCACCGCCGTACATTGTAAGCAGGTGGGGAGCCACTTGAGATGCATAAGCCTTGTACAGTTCCGCTGGCAGACCATCCGGGCCGGGGGATGCAACAGAAGTTAAAGCTGAAATTGCTTCCTTAATTTCCTTCAATGTAAGAGGGGGATACAGTTGTGCTCACTGGTCTGCGGTAATGTGGGGTTGGCAAAGAAGGGGTAATAGTCCTCCAGACCTGCATCTATGGTGGAATGCTATACCTGTGTAGTGTGAGTTCCTCACAAATAGTGCTCTGTGTATGGAGGACAGAACCTCTTTCAGTGCACAACACCACTATGGGTTGCTGAGGCTGATCCTGCCAGGTCAAGAGCCGTCCAGCTCTCTCAGCCTTGGCATGCGTGCGGGCTGAATATGCAGTGTAATTAAGGCAGTGTAGTCTTTCTAACAGTGTGACGTGTTCACGACACGCGTCTGTCAGCTCCCCGGCAGCACCAGGATCACCAGCAGCCTGAGTCTCTAAATCTAGGAGGGTATGTTCTAACTTAGTAATATAAGTGGTAACGGTTTGCCTCATGTTGCCTCTCCTTAATCTCACCTTGAAGGCGTCCCACTCAATTAGTTTAGCAGAAGCAGTACCAGTTTTTTGGTCAAAGTAGTCCTCAATCACTGAGCCCACAGAAGCTTGGAATGGGGATCCTCCAGCAGTGCAGGCTGGAGTTGCCAGGTAGGGATGGGTGGTGGTGCAGCCTCCCACTTCAGCTGTAAGATCTCGGGGTTGTGACCTGAGTGGTTGTGGTCCATGTATTCTAGCCATTCAATGGAGGGAAGTAAGGATGATGCCTCAATCAGCCTGTCAATATGGACATGTAAATTGAGAGGTTCTGAGTAGAAGGAATACACCCTGGTATCTAGGTTTTGGAACTGCCACAAGTCGACCAGTCGCCATTGGTGGAGCCAATCTGTGAGCATTTGTGCTTTGGAGGACACAGCTGTGTGGGGCAGTCGGGGGAAGAAGGGGCCAAGGGTGGTGTCTAGCATGCTGTTAAAATCTCCTCAATATGCCACTCCATCGCAAGAGAGTATGTGAGAGCATATGAAAGAAGGTGGCCCATTTAGGGCATATATAGAACCCAGGAGAACAGAGCATCCTTCTATGCGGCCCCTCTGGGTCTAGGATCATGTCATCTACAACAAATGGAGTCCCTGACTTGACCCATATGAGCACCCCTCAGGCATAAGTGGAATAGTTGGTAGCAAACACTTGCCCATTCCAGCGTTGCTGCAGCTTGGTTCTTTCCGTGTGTATGAGATGAGTCTCCTGTAATAATGCTATATGCGTTAAGC